>CM062291.1:326166973-327627793 GCA_031216915.1 Pictodentalium vernedei
AGTTGAATGATTAGAGTTACCTCCCATTGTTCAGTTTCACCTGAACAAAAATCATTTCCCAGTGCTTTTTCTCCTTTGGGTCTACGAACTTCGAATTACATTATTTGAATGACATGAGACTGAGTAGATTGAATTATTGAACGGCTGTTGAAAAATCTATTTGATATACACGAGAAGAAGAATCATCAATTTCAGGATATGACATTGAGGAATGACTGATGAATGGATGAATGACAACAAATTTCAATTGACAAATTAAGCGGAAGTTGTCCATACGCATGTGGAAAGAGTTTGCGAAAACATCCGAAAGGAATGTGAACGCTTCAAATATTTCAAGTTAAATATTTGATTTCAACAGGTAAAGGGTTTTAATTTTAAAAGTAGCAGCGAAAGATATAATTCATAAAGTTTATGTGGTGTTACATGCTTGTGACCTGGTGTTTTGTCATCGCATGTTTTGTTTACAAACCATTTTATCATGCGTTTCAAATCACCACTATCGCCGACAAAATCTTTGAAGTTGAAACCGTAAATAATTTTCTGTTTGCATTACCATCTGCCCATATTAATGGTTCACCAAATTAATTTTGACAGGTACTAAAAAAATGTGTTCAAACATGAACTTATTTGAAAACATTTTCCCTAATTTCGTAAAATTGCCCTGCCAGATCCGTAAAGCCGAAAGTTAAACTGTCAAAGGCTAAGCGAAGCCGAAGGGCGTATGTTTACAAATTATAATTTCAGCTTATAGCCAATATCGGGATGTTTAGACATTCGACCGATTTGGCAACTTAAATTGTGAACAATTAATTGATGTTGGATGATGTGGCACCAGAGCGGCCCTCCTAAACACCGAAATTAACTGCAATTACTTTGTACACAAACTTACTCAATACCGGTAATATTGAATTTTTTGGGGAACAGGAATATTCAGCCTCCAATCACCGGAACTTGGAACTCAATCAGTATTGAGCAATAGTTAGTACAGCCCCCACCCCCACCCCCCCCCCACACCCCACTAATATAATAAAAACACAAGGAATGAAACAAACAAAATGCCCCCCCCCCCCCAAATATTGTATCGTCGCCACTTCAAAAATAAATGCAACTCTACAGCCTTCCTGTACCCGCCCTCATCACTTTTCTATACACGTATATGCATAGGTGTTCAAATTGCAACTGATCGATTAGCATCTTTAATTCGATAATTAAACACAAAAATATTGAAAATATGTACACGACTACGTAATCGACCATTACATGCATATCCTGGGTCCGAGGTGCGACAAAAGGATTAAACCCACATGATATTATGCTGGCAATGAATTTGATAATTAAGTCGGACAAGAGATTTGAAGCAAAAGGGATTAACTCCAGAGAGCGTAATCTCAGCATTAATTGTGAAATAGATTGGACCAAATAAACAACTGCACGTCAATGTCACAGATCGAATGTTAAAATGAAAACCAGTCATCAACAATTTTTCCTTTAAGTTTATTTAATGATACATAATATCTGTTCCAGCTGGAAGTCCTGTCAAGTATTTTGCATTTATATTAATGTTGGGAGATTATGAAATTTTTCTACGGTTTGGATTTCTACTTGGTTTTTTAAAAAAAGAGTTTTCTCTGGTTTTGTTTTTTTAGAAAAAAATATTCGCGTATTGATTGAATATAAAAAGTCGGGTTTTTTTCCCAAATATTAGTTTTAATAAAAATTCAAAGTGCAAGTACCTTCCCCTCTCTCTAAATTATGAGATTATATATAGCGCAGCATATGTACAGTGAGCCATTAATCCAGAACACAATGAACATTGTTCTCAGAGCCCTGGATATACACTTGAATAGCATTGGCAGCACCCCCCCTCCCCCCCCCCCCCCCCCCCCCCCCCCGCCCCCCCCCCCCCCCCGCCCGCCCCCCCCCCGCCCCCCCCCCCCCCCCCCCACACACACACACACAAACACACACACGCAATGCACACCTTTGGAAAAAAATGCTGAAGGCGTAATGTTGTGAAATGTCAGACCAAAGGAAAAAAATTCCGTTGTTTGGGGTAACCCGACTGACCCTAAATAATTATGCCAACCCTAAAAATTTTGCCAAGTAAAAGTGGTGCATTTAGGTCATTGTAACCCTAATGTTCATCAGACTTCATCGGCGAATTTGAAACCTATTTTGAGGTTCAAGCATTCAAAAATACTTGTAGAAATAAATATATCGGACAGTCACAGTATAAATGCGGAGCAAGTGGTAAGTTCCAGTTCAGCAAAGGAAACCGCATTTGATAAACTGATCATTTTGCAGATAGTGTTTTACCATTGGTGTTGAACTTGAAGGACATAAAACGTATCATGTTCATTTTCGTGCATTGATACTGAAAGCACCAAATCTTGGCTTGCAGCCTCGAAAATGTTATTGGTGCATGTATAGGGTACAACTGTTTTTTTTATTTCCATTCAAACATGTACATAGAAATTATTGACAGTGGCCAGCAAATGCATGGATATTGCATTCAAGTGTGTGGTAATTTTGGTAATTCAATGTTTGTTTTATTTTTGTCAAAAAGCAGGTGGTGCTTTCAATCTCACCCTGAATGAAGTGATTTTTATCATTTCATTCATTTGTCATTCGAAAGAAAGTTTATTTAATATGTAAATACGATTATATTATGGGACCAAAAGGTTATTAATTACTGGACTCTGATTATTTTCTCTGATCCCCGCCCTTTTTATTTAACATTTTACATGAAGTGACAGCGTTCAAGATCATGCAATTAAATAACCATGCATGTCACGACTGACTGTTATCTCACGTTCAGGTCGGTCGGTGTTTTTAAAGAACTGACACCGAGCTGTATTTTCGGTTAACCTCCCAACACTAATTTCTATACACGAATTGCGTAATTTTCGTTTTCGAAGATTGATGAGAAGATCATGTAAATCGAGTCAATACAGCTAAACATCATAAAAGGGAGAAGTAATCGTGTTTTCATTTCGAGATATTTTAGCCTACTGCTAATCACAGTCTTGCTAATGAAGCAACTACGGGAGTCGCGAGAAGCAGGCATGGTTGGCAAGAAAGAATGATGTCCACAGAATACCGAACTGACAGTGTATTGAAAGTGTTGTGAGCAAATTACGAATTTGGAAAGACTCGCTATTTATAACAAAAGCTTCAATTTCAAGAGACAGTTGGTGTTCTGTAAAAATAATAAATATATACTTTGCATGAAAGCTGAAGAAGGAATTAATTATTTTAAGGTTTTCGGATAATTTAGCTTGAGAACTTTAAAATTATTATAAATTATAAATCATCATCTTGATTTTTCTCCCTTTTTGTCTCAAAAACATAACTTGTGACCACTCCGTCGTGATTTCAAAATCTTGTGGTGGGGTAGGGGAGGGGAGGGGGGGGGGTTTCATCAGCCAAAATATTCAGGGGACGGTTTGGCCAAGGAAAGACGAGCATTGAGTCATATTTCTGTCCTTACAAATAGAATTATAATGCACTGACTGTATATCCATCTTTCACATAGAAGCTGGTATGCATTCAGTATTCAGAAATGTCGAACAGTACTTATTCCCCAACATACTTACCGGACACAAGCAGGGTTAGCATTGGTTTAAGACAAGTGCACCATCGACATGCTACCTACTGAGCCACTGCACCCCAACCTCCCCACTTGGAATTTTGTTGTCGTGAGACCGGAATATATATTTAAAAAAAAAATGAATTGGAAGTGAAGTGACATGCTGCTTTTTTTAATATTCTTAAATTCTCTATCAGTGTTCCACATGACTACAGATTCTCCCGTCATTGATTTCAGTGGGTCCTTTTCAGTGTTGTGTACAATCGGGAGAGGGGTAGAAATGACAGACCTCTGTGTAGGATTGCGATAAGAAATATGACGGTATCAAAGAAAATATATGGTGAAACATTGATGTCTCCAACTCGTTACAAATCTTGTGTGTAATGGGTTTTATCACTCAATAATCAACACATACTCGATGGGTTCCAAGAAAAGTTCCTTTTTTCAGGTCAAAAGGAAAGGTTACAGTGTTAAGACATTGATCCACATCTGCATGATCAGCATGGGTGGAACGGAAGGTGAATGAACAGAATAAGATTGCGAGACTGCTATTGTTGTAACTACCTATTTCATTTTGAAATTAAATTTTACATTACTGTTTCCAATAAGTTGTTTTAAACCCAATGACTAAGCTGAGTGTTCGAAAGTTCTCAGACCAACAATGTGCAGTTGACCCCTGCCAAGCAAGGCTGAATATAAGCAACCTGTCATTTGTAAAGTGGGGTCCCCAGAGGGTGAATTTGTTGACGCTATCCCATACAGTAGGCCAATTTATCCTCTAGGTACATCTTTCTGTTTTGGCTTGAGACCTTGATTCAGACTGAGGTTCACAGAGGGTAAATTTTGTGATGCAGAGTAGCACCACAAAATTCACCCTCTTGGAACCTCATTTTGCAGATGACAGTCTGCTTATTTTCAGGCTTGCCGCTAAATTACTTCTCTGACTTGATCCAGGATAGGTAGAATGTGCAAAAATCAATTTGAACAACAGCAAAAAACGGTGCCCATCAACCAACACAAAATACCTGACCACTGTTTACTTTATAACTCAACCTTTGTTCCCGGTAAACTGACCCTTGTCTCCATAATCTTATGAAAGGTTATAAGAAGATTATTGAAGGGGCTACCTGTACATGTACACTGGAAGTTTCTCATGTTCGTGTTAGTAAGATAGGTGTTTCTTAGCAGTTATAATGTAATTACCTACACCGCAATTACCATTTGCTGTGTTTAGGACTATTTACTCACCTTGTTACATCGCAGTAATACTGGATTTTGGTATACCAAATATTTTATTCACTCACAGTAACACCGTAACAGTACTGTAAGGTTTGGTTTTGATGCTGTTCATCATATTTTATTGGTAATTCACTTTCCAGAAACTTGGTAGGAAAAGAAATAAAATCACTCAACTACCTATTTCCAATTTATGTGAGTAGAAAGTAAAGAAATTGAAGCTCCAGTTTCTACCTGTAGATGCAGATTAAATTAAATAATTGATTTTAGATTTTATCATTGAAAGAAAAAAATGAATTTCCATTCTTTCATTGTAATCTTACATGCTATCAAATTCCTGTTTCTACATGTACATGTATTACAAGAGCTGGGCCGATAACCTGTAACAGCTGTCATTATTACCACTTTAGCAGGCACTATCTAGTATATTAACGGAGTTTAGCGGGGTGGTAAGACTCAGTAATTCATGATGCCATGCAACCGGAAGCGAGCTGCAGATGTTAATGAAAACAAAATTCATTAACAGCCCGCCGCCTGCTTCCGGTCATGGTAATAATAGTAATAATATGATTTTGTCGCGCGTCCCAGTTTTTTAACGGCCCTCGAGGAATGAATAACAGCCCTCTGGCTTATTAACGGCCCTCGACTTCGTCTCGTGTCGGTAATAAACCCTCGGGCTGTTATTCATTCCTCTTGGGCCATTAATAAACCGTAAAGCTCTCCAAACTCATGTTATTGTTTCAGTAACTCTGTTATCGACAAGGTATCAGGTTATCAAAATCATTTGGCTGATATCTTGACTGCATCAACCTTTCAAAAACCACACCTTCATTGTATTTCACTAACTACTAAACTTCATTAAATTTATGATGTAACTTACTCAAGGCCAGCATCATTTTCCCATGCTTATAATCAAGAGTCCTTCACGAAATCTTCTATATGTTACTACATGTACACATATGCAACTAATGGTCGTTGCACATTGTAATGTTAAGTTAACTTGCCCGTGTTTCATGTATCCCGGGCATTTCCATTGGGGTCAGCAAAACACAAGATGAAGTTAATATTACTACATGCAGTACAATGACCACTTGTCGTTTTATTCTTACAACGTTCAAGCAGATTTTCTGAGCATTAACCTTTCCTTCATCAGGGTATTTGATGACTGGATTCGATCGCAAAATGCTAGTCAAAAATGTCCAAATGCTAACCATTTTTCTTTCATATTGGCCTTATATCACTATTTATCATCACTTTGAAACCAAGATGGAAACTGCTAATCATATTTGTAAAAACAAAAAATACCCTGTTTATTGACAATTGAGCAAACCATTCTGGATAGCTTGAACTATTAAAACTTGTCATGGCTTTAACTCTCAACCTGCTGAGTATTTTAAAAATATTTTTCATCAAATCTAGTCATGGCTTGTGTAAGCTGTAAAGCAGCCATGACTAGATTTGATGAAAATTCATGAAAATTTTAATCAAGAACTCGTTTGTCAAAAAGTTTATACAATGTACAGGCTAAAATTTGGTTAAATGTGCTCAAATTTGACCTAATTTAGTGGCAAGAGATTTCCTGTCCAGGACAGGAATATCCACCAACAGCATGCAAGGAGTTAAATTCTGTCTGATTGACTATAAAAACATTATCAAGGGGATGGTTCAGCTGAGGGACACTTGGGGTGCAATTGTCTGACAGCCAATCACCAGCAAGGGACAGTTTGCATCAAATTTTAGAGGGTGAAAACATTGGTGAACGGTTTGGTCAGGGTATGAAGGTATGGTAAATGGTCTTGTGTTTGAAAATTATATGTATATTCTGTGAACAAGATTATGAAAGTAAGAGATATGCAATTAAGTGGTCTTCACTTTATTTTTCATTTCAGGCTTGTCTGAAAATTATTGTTGAAGTGAAGTTTTTTCAGCAGAAATATTGTAAGAAAGAAGGATGTCTATAATACAAGGTACAGTACAGTGATCGCAAATAGGGCTGGGCATTTTTTTGTTTTTTTTGGTTTTGTTCTGGTTTTTGTGGCAATAAGGAAAACTGAACTGAAAGACCAAGCAAAAAATGACCAAACTGTTATACTGTGTTTGTACATAAACTGATCAAACTATCTTACAGGGAGAGAACTGGTCTACTGGTCCCTATGGACTCTCGTCACTTAGTTTATCTGGCAAAAATGAAAGCATATTCTTTTCCAAGTTGTGGAGCCAGAAGTCTTATTTACAGTACAGTCGTCGTGGACTGGTCATTTCCACGGGTGGGCAATATTTCCACGGACACAATAATATTAGATTCCAAACACTAATGAGAGGAATAATCATCAAAAATATAATTAATGAAGCACTGGGTACCATCTGATGCTTCATTAACCCTTTACCTAACATGATAAGAAGTCGACACATGCAAACAAAATTCTTGAATAACTAATTTTTTTCATTTTTTGTCTCAAAAACATAGGTTATGACACCTCATTGGAACGAGCACATCAAGCTCGTTCCAAGGAGGGGTCATAACCTATGCTTTTGAGACAAAAAATGAAAAAATAATGAAAATTAATTGCCGATTTTTTAGAATAGTGCTGGCCGGTTTTGGCCATTACGTTGGGTAAAGGGTTAATTAAAATTTTGCTGATGATGGGTTTATTTTTATTACCTGGTAAACACATGTGTGGTCTTCACTGTCTACACATGGAATATGACCAGTCCAGTGAATCCACGATGCGTGTAATGTACTATACGTTCTTAACACAAAGAAAAACGAAGCAAAACCAATGTTTCTTTTTCCTGAAACCGAACCGAAACCTGATCTGAAAAATCAAAACCTCCCAGCTCCAATTGCAAAAGCAGTCTTTTTGTTGATGGGATCGTGATCTGATCGTGACACAATTACACCAGTGATTTGAAATTTACAGTGCACACAACTTTAACTTGTTAACCAGCAGAGTATTTTCAAAATATTTTGTACAGTGTCAAATCTAGTCATGGCTAATTCATCTAAATTTATCAAAAGCAGTCATTGGTCAAAACGTTTATTCAGTTGACAGGGGAGAAAATTTGTTAAATATGCCCAAATTGTACATATTTCAGTGACAAGGTATTTTGTATCCTGGTCAGAAAAGTCTGCCAGTAGCATGCAAGAAGTTAAATTTCATCCTATTCATATCAACCATTGTATCAGTCATGGGCTGCACAGTATTCAAATTTCACTGGTATATCGAAGACTTGTTAAGAATTTGATTGTAATTATACCTTTGACTGACAGTGATACTGATGATTACATTCAGATTGCTGAACAAATTAACAAATAAATTCAATTCATGTGTTCTACAGTTGAACAAATTCAGTTGGAAAAATTAACTGAGTGACGTTTTTCGTGTTTTTGTACAAGATCATTTTAAAACAGTTCTCATGAGTACCATAGACCTATAAAAATATCTTGCACGAAAATACAAAATAAATATGTTCGTTCATGATGCACCGTAAGTAGAAATAACAGGTTCAATTGTAAAATCAGAGGTTTTGTTGAATAGTGTGAATGTGTTTCAAGAAAATACAAATGCAAATTCTCATCAATTAACTAATGATTTATTAAAAAACACAAGTATATTTATATCATGAAGAACAACAATAATATACTTTCAATCTCACATTGCACAAAGAAAACAACACCAACAGCTAACCTGTCAATCATTAAAGGGAGTCAATGGGATATCAGAGGTCCACACAGCTAAGAAAAACATTCATCAACTGCTCATATAGTTTTGTTCAAACTGTGTTTTCATTGGTAACTCGAATGAGTGATTGACAGCAATTCAGGACAATAGTGGGGTTTGGAAAACCAGCACTTCACAACAGCAGTTACCATATGGGGGAGGAGTTTGAATTGGGAACAATTTCTAGTCATGTTTGACAGACACCCATACGACATTAATAAAAACGTGGCATGTACATGTAACTGATCAAAGGTCAATGACAAAACAAAACAGCAAACATGTTTAGGCTTAAAAAAATAAAAAATCTGTTTCTCAGGCCCTCCCCCCTGGTCCTTTTGGCTGCCGCATGCTCTCTTTTTATAACCAATTTAAACATAAAAAAAATAAAAATTAAATGGTTTATATCTGATATTTTACTCAAGTTAAAAAAATTTATGAATTTATCCCTTGAGTGCAAGAAGGCTTTGCAATGCTTTAGCATTGCAAAGCCTTCTTGCACTCAAGGGATGAAATACACCACCACCCATGCTATTCTGTAGATTATGAGGCCTAAAACTTGAACCAAGAACATGAACTTTTAATGGCAAAGAAGTAATTACTGAAATAAAAAATAAAATAAAAAAATGCTTGCCCGCATGCAATTTAACATATAATGGCCTGAGAAACAGAAGATCAACTTTGTGTGGCCTAATATATAAATTTTTGGCATCGGTAATTTTATACAATATTGTAATTCGTGGGTACCCATACTTTCAAAATGATACCAGTATTGGCTCGCTATGATTTTAAAAAATGGTAAATATTGAATTACTGGTATACCATGCAGCCCTAATCAGTCATACCCAAAACTTATGACCCTAGCTATTTTGAATATTTGTTTATCATCCAATTTAACCTCTGATATTCGATTCGAATTAAGTTGGAGTTTGAGACTCAGATAATAGTTTTGAATAGTTACTGAGATTTAAGTTCGCTATCAATTGGATTTCGTGGCAAAATTACCCATTTTCAATTCAGTGAACATATTCTACAGATAAAAATGCAATTCAAAGATTTTGACACTGATAAATATGCTTAATAACTCAGATTCTTGCAGTTATGTTACAACTTATTTTGACTTGTACTGTAGTATTTGAGTATATGACTACTTCTACACTGGTAACTCGAGAATCTGACTAGTGATGAACCGACAATCGGAATCGGCAATCTGGCCCGTCCGGTAATGGGGCATTGGCCAGTTATGACAACCGACAGTTAAAAACTGGCATCTTTCGGTTTTTCTATATTTAACACTGACTATTAAAAATCTCTTTGATATATGGCCATTTCAATAAAGTTTCCCCATTAAAAATGTGTGTAGTGCATAGCTTAAGGGATTTGCAGAGGCAAGATATTACAGGATTTACCATCTGCAGTCGGCACTGGTCACCATCATTTCTCGGCTGATCGAAGTCGCTGGCCTTCAATCATGGTGCTGTACTACATTGCATTGGGTACATGTGTAAATAAAACGTGTTCATCCAGCAGTCTGTAGTACTTCATGATGCAAGCATCACAATACAATAAGAAATTAAAATTTGAGAGAAAAAAATGAAAAACACTCTTTTTTTCCATGATAGATGATTGTTACGCAACATGTAAGTCACATGACTGTCGCAAACACGTTTTCAGTTTGCCAAGTTCATTTTTTTAATTCAGTTACCTCCCTTGATGTTTCTCTCCAATGTTGATTACAGTGTACATATAAATATTGGAGAAACACATCAAGGGAGGTAACAAGTTGAAAATTGAACATTTAATAATAAATTCTGACATGTTGCATGTGTATCTGTAAACATTGCGTCATACAACTTCACAACACACATTTACATCAAAGTTATTATTCAGCTGAGACACAAAGTATGTGTGCTCTGTATATTCCTGGTTAACCCTTTACCCAACGCAGACGATATCAAAATTTATTTAAATATAATATTTAAACATTTTTTAACAAAACCATATCATCTGAACCCTCTTTGGAATGAGCTCGATGAGCTCGTTCCTAAGATGGATCACAAAGTATGGTTTTGTTGAAATTTTTTGAAAAATTATATTTTTTCAGCTGCTGAATTTGCATATTACTCGGGCGGACGTGGCCGATTGGTTGGGTAAAGGGTTAATACAGCCAAGTGTATTGTATTCTTACACAAGACCGTATTAACACTATTTACTGAAATTAACTCAGTCTGCACAAGAGAACAATATCATGTGATTGTATTGTTAATAACGATCTCCCCCCCCCCCCCCCCCCCCCCCGCCCCCCCCCCAAAAAAAAAAAAAAAATGCAAATATTGATTTGGCTGATATTGCCCGGCACTAAACACGCATACTCTGAGAACTTATGTGGTATTAATCTTTCATAATTGGTGATTTATCAACAAAATTCTGTAGTATAACAACAGATTTTCTTCTGTGTCCTATTTCAACCATAGGAATTGGCATAATCGGTAATCGGTTTATAGCAAGTTTGGATAATCGGTTCATCACTAAATCTGACATCGTTTTCTGAAGAACACCCATTGAGAGCCTTCCACAAAATGGTGTTGGATTCTGATGTTATCAATGTAGGAAAAGTGGGACACACAGTTTATGGTGGTTATACTACAACTTATTAGGTCCCTGCCGACTTTTGGCAGAGGTCCTAAAGTAATCACTCTGTCCATCAGCATATTCCTATGTCGTATGTTAACTCAAGTTTCCTTTGACCAATTCTTTTAACACATATAACAATATTGAAATTGATCAAACAAAGCTCCCTTTCTTTTTTGATGGTTTTCTGTTTTTTCTTTCCAGAGTTATGGCGCTTGAATCTTCAAAAAAATTACAATTTTTTACATGTCGTATGATAACGCGATTATGCTTTCATTGAATCTCTAGATATTTTGTAGCAAGGTTACAATCAGTAAAGGCAGCATCTCTTTCAATTTTTACAGTTTTCTGTTTTGTCATTCTGGAGTTATGGGACTTTAATCATAAAAACTGACAACACAACCCCAATTGTGGCTTATAGTTACCATAGAAACCCTATGGGAAATCATATTTTCATCTTCTTGTCTGGAACTAATGAGCTGATGTGAACCAAACTTAGCAAGAATGGTATATGGGAGGTTCTCTGCAACTGCTCCTCATTTTGTTGCTGTTGAATGAAAAACATGGCCATCAGAGGCATTCTTTGATTCTGGCCAATTTTGAAAAATCTCCTCTGAAACTACAAGGCCAAATGTTTTGAAACTTCACATGATTGATGACTGGGACACCCTCTACCAACAATCCTCATTCAATGTTGATCAGGTTGCAAACATTGCCGCAATTGTAGCTCATAGTTACCTTGGAAACCCTATGGGAAATCATATTTTCATCATCTTATCTAAAACTACTTGGCCAGTGTGAACCAAACCTGGCACAAATAATGCATGAAAAGTCCTCAGAAAACAGTCATCATTCTGTTTCGTTCAGATGAATGAGCATGGCAGCCAGCTGCATTCTTTGATTTTTATTAGATAACGGGGATATGTCATTCTGCCAGGTAAGTGATTTCAGGATCTTTAGAGCCTCCAGGGTTCGAATTTTATCGGGGCTGATCAGCCCATACCCCGAGATCAGCTCTGAGAGTGCTGGAAAAATGGCTCCGACAAAAATTTAAAATGAAACTAAACCATTAATGCATGTTTAAAAATCAGCCCCGAGTAGGCCCCAACCCTCAAATCTCGTGGACTTATTTCAGGCCCTGACCATTTTTCAAAATGCAAACCCTGAGCCTCTTGTTTGTATGTAGCTTCCTGATGGGTACCTCCACATCAAGTTTTAATTTCATTCCAATCCTTTCACTGATCGAAGAGTGATTACCACTGAACTTGGAAATTTCATATATTATCTGCAGTTATAGCTCCTCATCCATCATACAGACAGGTGTTGTTGGAAATTTGAATGGAAAACAAGACGTTTTACTGTAAAAATCTTTTTTATATAATAATATAATAATGATATAAATACTCTGGACCCTGGAACACAAAACAGCTATTTGGTACATCGTTTCACTGGCCTCTCAAGACAGTTGGTCTCTCAAGGAAAGTTTTACTGTACTGTATACTGTTCGAATTGCAAACCATTTCAACTGCCATGCCCACAGTGATGGCTCCTATCAGTTTGCTCCTAGTTTTGACTGTACTGTACAAGTTGTCCTTTCTTTTTTGGTTTAAATCTTCTGCTAAATCTACTAACAAAATATACAATTGCGATGGTTTGAAAATAATTGGTTAGTGACACATGTCACCTGAAAATTAAATTATTCAGATCTAGACTGTATTTTCAAGGTCTCCTTTTTTCAACCCATTCAAAATGCAAATAGTTTGCACAAAATACACACAGTTTGCCATTGACTTCCAAATCTAATCAGTAGATTTTAGTTTTAACATACGTGGAACAAGCTTTGTTATCCCCCCCTTCCCCAGTAATGGGATAGGCAAGACTTTTGGTCCCACCCAAAATTTATATATTTTTACACTGTAAACCAATGGCCTAGACTGGCTGGTGCTTAACTCAAAGTTAAGGGCCAAACACAAATTTTGACCCCACCAATCCCCAAAATTTGCTTGCAAAACCGAAAATTAAAAGTCCTATCTGGCCCTCCATACATTTACTCTCCACGCATGCACAGACGTCAGGAAGTGACCGGAATTGGCGCCAACATCATTCTTTGTTTGGCCCTAAAAGTCATCAACAATGAAAGGACATCTGTGCTTTAAATCTCCTTTTTTGAGGATGCCAGACACAATTCAATGCAAGAATTTGTGGATACAAGGCTGTTATTGGCTGAAGGAAGTGTTCAACGGTGGTTCACTTTATAATATGTATAAAATTATTTTATGTTTCCCAATTTCGGGACATATGCCTGATGTCACCATTTTTAAAGATGATTATTTAACTGCGTGTTAAGTATTCCTTCCCTCTCCTTTCATGAACCCTTCCTGTTAAACTCTTAAGCTTTTTGGCTGTTTTTTATTGAAATTTTTTATTAAATTTCTTGGGAGTTTAACATTTATTACAGAATATTATTCTGTTTCTTCCTCAGGGTTACGTCCTCACTCTAGCGGTGTTAGGTCGTTTAGTCTTGCATCTTCTATCCAATGTATCGTTTTTAGCTCAACTTCGGCGAAGCCAAATTTGAGCTTTTGTCATGGACCGTCGTCCGTCTGTCCGTCTGTCTGGACATCAACAATTGGATATGGCTCCGGCTAGAGGCCGTATTTATGAACCGATTTTTACGAAACTTCTTGGGTACCTTTGTTATGACTGTGGGATGAGAACGAGCGTTTTTGGGTGCTGTCCGAAATTCAGGATGGCTGCCAGCCGCCATTTTGGACCGACAATGCGGAAATCTGTTTTTTGTACAGAACTTCCATATGAAAGCTCTGATTTGAATAATTTTTTGTATGAATTTTTAGTACCATGAGATACATTACATATCATACAGGTTTTTTTCTCGTGCTTAAATTATGCAAATTAGACTAACTTTGATTTATTTAGTGTTACTTTCAGGACTGTCAGTGCAAATGCCAATACGGCTCGGGCTAGAGGCCGCATTTATGAACCGATCTTTACGAAACTTCTTGGGTACCTTTGTTATCACCATGGGACGAGAACGAATGTTTTTGAGTCTGGTCTGAAGTTCAAGATGGCCGCTGGCAGCCATTTTGTTCAGAATTAAGGGCAATTAGATTTTTGCGCAGAACTTTCACATGAAAGCTCTGATTTGAATAATTTTTTTGTAGGAATGTTTAGTACCATGGGATACATCACAAATAATACAGGTTTTTTTCTCGTGCAGAAATCATGCAAATTAGATGAATTTTGATTTATTCAGTGCTTCTTATACACAGTAAGTGTACATGTCAATACGGCTCGGGCAAGAGACTGTATTTATGAACCAATTTTCACGAAACCTCTTGGGTACCTTTGTTATCACCGTGGGACGAGAACGAGTGTTTCTGTGTGCGGTCCAAAATTCAAGATGACAGCCAGTGGCCATTTTGTACCGAAATTAGGTCCAATCAGTTTTTTGTCAACTTCTATACGGCTTGTATTGATGAACTGATCTTCATGAAACTTCTTGGGTACCTTTGTTATCACCTTGGGACAGGAACAAGTGTTTTGGGTGCCTTTGTTATCACTGTGCTATGAGAACAAATATTTTGCGGTTCAGTCATACCCACTCTGGGACTCAGAGATTTCTTTTCTAGTTTAGCATCTGACTGTCGCCCACCTTTACAATACTTTACCAATACATTTGTTACAGGCTACGGTCAGTATTTATGTACAGACCATTACAATACTTTATATGTACCTTTGTTATCAGGTCATTACCTAGATGTTTGTCATTACTGTGTCACGTAGTATACATGTACACGTCTTAACAAGTTGAGCTACAGTGTCATTGACACTTTCATTTTTTCGGGTGAAGATCTAGGTTTGCATTTGATAGCATTTCAATTGGTTCTGATTTTGGGCCTTTTTGTGTGCCTGATGTCTTGTTTACATTGACGTTATTTTCATTGACGTTGTTTACATTATCATCGTCCTCATATTTAGGTAGTTTCTTATATTCTGTTACTGTAATATACTGTAGAATACATGGATTATTATTCCGGTAGTGTAGCTCATAAAATTTTGGATTTTGTCCACACTCAGGTGCTATCGGGATGCCCTTGGGCTCTTAATGTTCCCTTTGGGAACTTGGACGTTTTTCAAAATTACCAAAAATATTTTGAATTTAATTATGATTGCTATTATTCATGTATCTCAGTTATGTATATATGTATATTGTTGTGGAGCTTGGAGGACTGATATCGACTTTAGTTGATACACTCCTGCGGACTCCTCTTGTCATTCTTGTGTAGCACTGGGATGACTGATGTTGGAGTTGGGTGTCGCGGTACGTTGTTGGCGGTGAGGTTCTGAGGAGCAGAGTCTCTTACCGCATTTTAATTCATTCTGTCAGTTTCTATTTCAGAGGAACATGAACATAGTGATGATATTCTGACACCCATCCAAGTGTGCTACCGTCGTCACGCTCCTTGGGGCATATAGAGCTAGCTGCAGTGCTCATTATTGCAAGAGTTAGGGCCTTTGGGTAAAGGTTTTAATCTCTTGCAAGCAGCTAGCTCAACCAGTGAAGTGGTACTCTGTCCGTGGGTGCCGTGATGCCGGGTAAGTCTGTTGCAGTCTAAGAGGTGGATTGGGTAGAGTGAGCACTATAATATAAATAGCTCACCCAGCGACGACGGAAATAGGGAGGAAGTCTGCAAGTTCTGGTACTCGGCGAGGTCTGATAGACCGCGAGCGGGAGAGGCCCCCCCCCTTTCTAATATAGCAATGTCTGGGGTCAGATGTTGTTTTGAGAAACCTGCACAAGCAGGAGCATATGTCTGCCCTCCACTCGGGGAATGCTCTGTTTAGTCTGTAGCCGGGGTCAGCTTCAGTCAAGGCCTCCTCTGCTAAGTTTCACAAGGCCGAAATGAAGTTTTCTTGTTGGAAACTTGCACAAGACGGAGCATATGTCCGCCCGCCACTAGGGACGCTCCGTCTTGTCTGCAGCCAGGGTCGACTTCAGCCACGGCTTCCTCTGCTATGTTATTTAAGCACACACGACCACATCCTAGCTACCCGACTTTGGATATCCAGCATGCTGCACAAAGAAGGAACCACTCTTCGCCTGTGAAGTTGGACCATCCGGTAGCTAGGGAGACGAGGCCTTGATTATCGGAACGATTGCAGAAAGGATCCGTTTCCGACACACCGTCCCAGGAGCAGCATGCGGCTAAGGAACGGAAATCCACTGCTCCTTAGGCCTCGATGACAGACTTGCTGTCGCAGCCGATCGCAGCATCCCAGCAAGTGCAGATGCAGCCTCCCTCAGACTCAGAATCTGAGCTGTCGGGCGAGTGCTGGGTTGGTCCAGTCGTCTGTTCGTGCAGATGCAATGGACCGAGATTCGCAACTGATTCTCTTGGATGGTAAAAGGGATAAGGAAGAGGATTACCCTTCCCTTTCGGAACAGTACATGGTTGCGATGGCTTTCATCCATCAAAACTACCCTGCTTTTGTTCCGCCGAATCAGAATGCTGCGATGACAAGAGAGAAACCGCTAGCATCATAAGGTGCAGACTTCACCCGGACAAAGGAGGAAGTCCTTTCTTTTCCGTTCAGTTTATGCAGGTGTCGCAGGCCTTGGGCCATATAAACGACACTGTATTTATCCTCTTGAGTGCGAGGAAGAAGGCAGTTTCTTATCTTCATCTTCCATATACATACCGTTTTTTGGACCACGTTCATTTAAAAATGGTCGGGGAAGATGTTCAGAGAGTTCTTCTGTGTTTGGATGAGTAGGCCGGGGATCTAGAGGTATCCTTACCTGTATCATTCACTATTTGCTCAGATGCAATTGAGACGGCAATTTCTTCAAATAGAGCGAATTTGGACGTTATGTCTTAATGCAGATCACCTTACATCAGCTATGGTGCAACGCCTCAAGGGAAAGGAATTTTGAGGACGTTCGTACCTCTCTTAGAGTTCTTTCCAGGGCAATTTTGTATACCACATATAACTCCACCCTAACAGTGGCTAATCTGGAGTTAATCAGACATGATGCTGTCCTTACACCGTCATCACTGATAAAATGACGAGGTGAAAAGCTCTCTCCGAGTTGCTCTGATTTTCGGACATTTTATTTTCGACGACTCGCTTTCGTTCGTCTATGAACAGGCTACTAAGAAAGCGCCTAGTGCTCCGCTTTTGAAGTTGGCGTATCAACGACCCGCTTCAGCAGACAAGAGTAAAGGAGGGCGTTCCAGACAAAAATTGTCAAAAGGAAACTCCTCACGAGAGTACAAGAAACCCTCTTATAATTACTCTGGAGGTCGTCAGTATAGCAACTCGAAAAAGGGGCGCACGTCTGATCGGGACTATAGGTCAGACGCCCCTAGGCCGACAAGACGAGGTTTTTCGCGGGGAGGACGTGGTTCCTCCTCCCCCCGTAAGCCTCGCAGGTCATACAGGTGATGGTTTAG
Source organism: Pictodentalium vernedei (assembly GCA_031216915.1). Classification (NCBI taxonomy): domain Eukaryota; kingdom Metazoa; phylum Mollusca; class Scaphopoda; order Dentaliida; family Dentaliidae; genus Pictodentalium; species Pictodentalium vernedei. The sequence continues at coordinate 326,184,625 of CM062291.1, forward strand.
ACCTCTATTGCTGGCCAGTTGGCGGAAGGCTATCAAGCTCCGCCATAAACTGGATAACAATCACGGAAGATCAGTGGGTGAGAAGTGTAGTCTCAGATGGCTTATGGCTATCATTCCGAGTAAAACCACACTGACAAGTTGTCCGCGTGGGACAAATCTTCCATTAAATTCTTGCATAAGAGAGTTTCTCCTACCGGAGGTATAAGCTCTCTTATCAAGGAAGCAATGCAGGTAATGGAGAATCAGGATTCTCAAGATTTCTTCAATCACCTGTTCCTCGTACCGAATCCAGACAGCTCGTTCCGACCGGTAATAGACTTGAGCTGGATAACAAGTTTATCATGGCTCTAAAAGTTTATTTATGGAGATCATTCAGTCGGTAAAAGCGAGCGTTCGAGTGATCGACTATGTGGCAAGCATAGATCTAAGGATGCATACTTTCATGTCCTGGTACATCCGGCATTCGAAAAGTACCTGAGGTCCGCCGTACAAGGGAAGGTGTACCAGTTCAGAACAATATGCTTTGGTCTGAATCTGGCCCCTGGGCATTTCACTTGAATAATGAACTCGGTAATGTCTTACTTACGTGCTCATTTGTCTGCGGCAACGTCGGCTTACTTGGACGGCCTTCTACAGGGATACGGCAACAGAATTATTCTTCAGAACGATGTTCAGAGTCTACTTCTATTACTCCGATGTCTCGGTTTCATCGTAAACCAGAAAAAGTCGGATCTAGCTCCGTACAAGTCGTCTATTCACTTGGGATTGAGTTTTGAGACTCACAACAATCTGGTTCGCCTGCCGTTACCCAGAGCGAAATTAGTCAGTTGTTATGCTCGCTTTTGTCTACACTCAGACGCATTAATAGTGAGGGAATTTATGCGACTGTTGGAGTTGTGTGGAGCAGCTGTGGATCTCATTCCGATGGGCCGCCTGCGCACACGTCCCCTCCAGATATTCTCTAATCAGAACTGGAGTGTGAAGACACTTTCGCTTGAATCAGTATTGTTTTAACGGACCTAGTAAAACAAGGGTTCAGTTGGGCAGATATTCAGTGGTTAACTCAGGGAGTTATGCTGCAACTGCCGGATCTGGCTTTCACGATTATGACGGATGTGAGTCTGATGGGTTGGGGCACGACCAAAAGTCCCACAGTCTTGAGGTGTCAGGGTCTTTGGGACCTTCGGTTCCAGGAGAGACACATAAACATCAACGAGATGATGCTAATTAGCCAGCGCTACAACATTGGATTCACATAATTACGGACGTCCATGTTCAATTTGGTCGGACAACTCGACAGTAGTAGCATACTTTGGGAACCACGGCGGACTAACAGAGAAGATTTTCCTAATACGTCATGAATCGTCATGTTCATCTTTTTATCCGTCATATACCGGGTCGTCTGAACGTACTAGCAAACTCGCTCTCTTGGAAAGGTCGCCTGTTGCAATTGGAATGGACGCTCAACAGGCGAGTATTTGGACAGTTTTGCTACCAGAGGGATCGCCCCATGATAGATCCGTTTGCGACGCACCGGAACAATCAGTTACCGTCGTTTGTGTCGCCATGCCCAGACCATTGAGTGCATGCAGTAGACACTCCGCCGATCTCATGGGGATGGATGATATGATACGCGTATCCTCCAATTCATTTGATTCAGTAGATTACCTTTAAGATCAAACAGTCTCGTTGTGAATCCTACTAGCAGCGCCTCTGTCGTCACAGAAACCTTGGATCAGTCTTCTCAAGTGTCTGTTATGGGACGTTCCCCCGAAGCTTCCTCCATGAGAGAACCTTCTTTATCAGGGGAAGTTTTTGTTCTTCATGTCCTCCGCCCATAGTGGCATAATGGAGTCTGTTCGACGTGAGGTAACCATCGCAGTTTCTATATTATTTGATGACTAACACAAGAACGATTAAGTTATGCGGGTGAGGAGGGTTCGATATGACTTCGATTGTAGATTCATTCTTGGACTCAGGTTTATATCAGGTTCTGTTCAAGGTGAGCACTTTAGGCCTCTTGTTAACTCACCTGACTGAAATTCAGTGTAAGCTACTGTGATCACTCACCATCCATCGTCGGTGAACATAGTGTTTGCAACTTCTCCTTCAAAACTGCTGGGCTGTGATGATTGTTCTGACATCGCATTTTGTTTTTGAGGTGTAAAAATTGAGGTTGGTTCAAATGAAGCAGTATTTGTCTTTGTAATGGGAGGGGCAAGATTTTTCACCCCACCCAAAATTTCTATTTCCTGAACAATGAGATACTTTGAACTAAATTTGGTGGGGGCACAATGATGCTGTGTACTAAGGCGTACTGCACATCGATAGTGTACATGTCTTCAACCACTGTAACCCTGCTTGAACGGAGCTTGAACAGAGTTAGAATGTTGAGGAGCTGACAGTTGCTCATCGATATTTGGTGGTTCTTCCTGGGTACTCCGGCTTCCTCTGCCCATAAAACTGTCACTGTCATGATTAGCTACTGTGCATAAGTATGTGACCTTAAACACCAATAAATAAATAATAAATAACTAAATTTGGTATGTGTTATTATTGAGTCATCAAAACTTGATTCATCCCAAAAAAGGTTTTTCAGCATCCCCACAGGAACATAGCAGCTAAAAAATAGAAATATTTCAAATGCCCATATTTCCCAAACTGCAGAGAACAGAGATCTGTAATTTGATATAAAGCATCCTTAGAACCATTAGAATGGAATGGCAAAAAGTAATGGCCATTGCTTGTGTAATGTAGAGGGAATAAAAAAAAATGCCAAGTCAGCATATTTGCTAAAATTCTTTTTGATATTTGGTAAATGGCATGCATGGGGAGGGGAGGGTGGTGGGAGGGGGAGGGGGTGCAGATACCAGTCTGTTAAAATTAAGTGTCTCGGTTTATCTTTGGGTTCAGTACAGGTGCCCAAATTTTAACTTAGTGCAAAATGAGAGGTACTCTTTAAAGAATCTTCTTCAGAACCACCAGTCAGAATCTTTTAATATTTGGTATACAACATTGTTACATGGGGTCAGCTTCACATTGTTTAAATCAAGTGCCCCAATTAATATTCAAGATTCAAGGTTCTTCAAATCAATTCCCTCAATTAATATTTACGACTGGTATGATCAATCAAGAAGTTGTCTAATCATCATTAGCACACATAATCGACCTCTGGAAATGATAATAAGAAAAAGTGTTTTATGTGTTCACACCACTTTTAAAATTCAGTTGCATTCCTCGTATTTGAAGTGAATGCTTAGAGCACCAGGCCTACGTTTTTAAGGCGGCTTAACCTCACGCACATATTTTTCTGTCCACCTAACTGCCATAATGTTCAACTTCTGCACACTGAATGAAGTGACATCAAATCTTAGATCGCAAATTTGTTGTTTTGTCAGCCGACAGTTAATGCATAATAATCTCAGGTGCACCTGCAAAATTATTGAACCACACAAAAATAAAACCACGTGTGGTGTTGCCGGTTACCCAACAAACCGTATTTTAACTTGCGAATCTGTAAAAAAATTTTCATTACCTTGTGGGTATCGTAGATAAAATGCATCTGTAATCTTAGATATGGATGATCAGGTGCATGGAACCAAATGGGATATGTCGGTTGGGGATATCCAGACAGGTTGGTTTGTCCACAAGTTGGTTTGAGGCTTTTGGGGAAAGTTGGGGCAGACCAGCAGTCTGTGGGTGTCAAAAAGGTGTAAGTTCACACACCGCTGTTAATCATAATTATTAATATAACAATGAGCCTATGCACTATGTTCTGTGGCAAGTGTTGGTCTAGATATGCCTTTTGGTCAGAATAATCCACAAACAGATTTAAAAAAAAAATCTGCCCCCTATTTTGTCTTCACTGGTAGAATTGGACAAATCACATCCCCACCATACGCCAAACCCCCACATCCCCACCCCCATCTTCCTCATTTATGATAAGTTTCTGCATAGTTTATTTGCTGTATGTGCATAATAGGTCAGTTCCTAAAGTACATCTTGATTCAGTTTTATTCAACAACCTGATGTAAGATTTTGGATCGTCTTACTTAATTGAATACAAAATTGTGATATCCATCTGTTTCCCATTCCACTTATCTCCTGAAGTTAACCCTTTACCTAACATGAAAAGCAGACGACACTTGCAAACAAAATTTTTGAATACCTAATTTTTTTCAATTTTGTCTCAAAAACATAGGTTATGATCCCTCATTGGAACGAGCTTGACAAACGAAACTTGCGAAACTCTCGAGTATCCATTTCTAACATATTTAACCCATTACCTAACTTGAAACGCAGACGACATTTGCAAACAAAATTCTTGAATAACTGTTTTTTTCATTTTTTTCTCAAAAACATAGGTTATGACCCCTCTTTGGAACGAGCTCGACGAGCTCGTTCCAAAGAGGGGTCATAACCTATGTTTTTGAGACAAAAAATGAAATAAATAATGAAAATTAATTGGCTACTTTTGTGAATAGCGCTGGCCAGTTTTGGCCATTACTTCGGGTAAAGGGTTAAACAGCTTTTTTGTCTCTATCAACACTTTAAGTGTATCTGACCTAATGCATATAAAAATCACAAAGGCATCAGGAAGCACCTGAACTGCACCAAATTCCTTGTTTTAGAGTATGTTTGTGAATGAGATGGATGTCTATCACACCCAAGGCCAAGGAGCCTTATAACAATCAGAATCTTTTGACATATAGTATACACCATCCTTATGGAAGTCAGATATAAGTTTGTAAAAATCAAGTACCTGGGTAAATATTTAGGCTCTTTAACTAAGTCCAATATGAGGAATAATCTCTGAAAACCTGCTTCTTCAAATTCAATGGTAAGAATTCTGATTTGGAGGAGATGTGTGTGTGTGTGGGGGGGGGGGGGTGGGATGGGGGGAGGGGGCGGGGGCATGGGGGGTGCGGGGTGTTTAGTCAAAGTATATTCAACTTAAGTCCCTAGGTTGATATCTGGGCTCTCCATAATAGAAATATCAGAAAAAACATCTTCCTTTGACAACAGAGTTTTGAATGGTTATATGACTTTATTCCTCTGTGGTGTTTACTGGCCAAAGATGCTAATTAAATCCTTCTTTAACCCTTTACCTAACATGAAAAGCAGATGACACTTGCAAACAAAATTCTTGAATAACTGATTTTTTTCATTTTTTGTCTCAAAAACATAGGTTATGACACCTCATTGGAACGATCTCAATGAGCTCATTCCAATTAAAATTAATTGGCGATTTTCGAGAATAGCTCTGGCCAGTTTTGGCCATTACATTGGGTAAAAGGTTAAACAACTTTGACAGGTGAGCACCTCAGACCCCATGGGGCTTCTTGTTTTTTCTTTAAATTGCACACAAGTATCAAGGAAACCTTGCCATTAAAATAGAATAATTTCACAATCACATTTGTCTTACTTGCTGGATACAGAAACTTGTTTTTTGTTTAAGAGCATTATTATGAGAAGAACAAACTCTCTAAAAAGATGCCATCAGTTGGCTCATGTGATACCATGTAAGGACCCCTGTTTTGAACAGTCTTGATTATGGGAAACACTGAAGAGATTGTGTTCACATATTCTGTGTTACAATGATATAACTGTTTGTTCAAATCAAGGCTTTCAGGTGAAACCTAGGTTTTATGTAAATGTGTTGCAACACAGTAAAGCACCATAATGGAAACTCTAGTAAATACACTACATTTGAACTTTTTCCCATTTTACCTAATTTCCCAGTTTTTCTCTGAAAACGGTACCAGGAATTTTTTAGACCAATAGTCTGGAAACTGGGACAATTCCTGATTTTTTTCCTCCCTTAAAACCCTACTGCAATTAAGACAAAATGACCCAGGAATGGTTTTCATTATTAGGCAAAATTTTAGCGAAGTTAAGAGGAAATAAACAGTGTTTTACTGAATGAAAATGAGAGAAAAAGAAAATGAATTTGCAATATTCATAGTAATCTTCATCACATACTTTGACTTCAGTACCTGTATTTTTTCTGGAGATTGTTTTACTTAACAGTCGGTGGCTTTGACAATCAGAAATAGATTGGCTGGTTCGTGAATCGTGAGACACGTCACACATAGTGAATCAAGCCTGAGGGAAATGTTACACAGTTCAATTAGGTTATCAAAAGAGTGCATACATAATTCATAGAATTCAGACAGACTAGATCCCACTCTGAGTCTCTCTCTTACAGCTAAGCATGCTGTTGGATAATTACGAGAAAAGTGTTGAACTTATGCATGCCGTAAAATTACATTGACTGGTTAAAATTATTGGTAAATAGGAATTAATGGAAGAAAACGTCCAACTTATCTGATGATGAATGTTCTATCAAAGTACATGTAACTAGAATTACAAGACTGTCATTCCCGGTTCTCGATGGTCAAAATTCGGTTGTAGGGTCTGCCCATAACACAATCGGGAACTGGGAATTAGGTATATTAGGTATATTAAAACTACTATCTTTGTTCAACCATTTCCTCATCATGTACATGTAACTGCCACAACCAGCCAACATTTATTAAAAATCTATCAAATTTTCTATATTTTCAAAATTTTGGCTTCTGGAATACAGCTTACATGTATGACTGACCTCTCATTGTCACAAGCTCAACAAGGGGTCATAATTCAGCTACGTTTTTGAGACAAAAAATTTAAATTTGTAGTGATTAAAAAAATCTTTCTGCAAGTGTCCCCTGCTATTCATGTTGGGTATAGGGTTGAAGGGTAACCTCTCTCAAGGGATTATATAATGCCAGGCTAATGCCTTATTATTACCAGATTGCTATTCCAATCTGGTACAGTACAGTTGCCATGGTATTGTTGTAATCCATGCATAGGTAGTGATGTCCACATATGTGTTTACCAGGTAAAAAAAATCATCAGCAAAAGTTTAATTAATGAAGCCCCAGGTTGTACCCAGTGCTATCATTAATTAAATTTTTTATGATTATTCCTGTAATTAGTGTTTAGAATCTATTATTGCATCTTTGGAAATATTGCCCACCCAAGGAAAGTTACCAGTCCATGTTGGCTGCATTGTAGCGATCAGGCAATGATCTGGCATTTTGAAAATATTAAATATTCTTGTATTTTTAAGCTTTTGCCTCCTCACACTTTACAGGAAGGTTTTTCCAGTGGCATATGAACCCTGTGTTGCCGTCTCTTCACTTCAGCTTTCATTCTGGAACACTAAAAAATCTCACAAACCCCCAGTCGATGATTTTATCTGCCATTTTGACATCAGAGTCCAGAGGGTTAAATAATCAACATAGAAGGACATTTTTTTTTTTAAAAATGCAAGGCTGAAAATGACAAAAGTAAATATTGGTTTCCCTTTATTCCAGAAATATTCTGGTCTGAAAGATGTTAAGCATGTATGTCACAAAGTTTTCAGAAGCAAATATTTCTCATAATGCAGTTTCATTTTTAACCAAATATACCTTGTTTGACAAAGCTCTGTGAGCTCTGTCAAACAAGAAATAATGGGTTAAATTCATAGTTAAACAAAGGAAAAACAGTGATTTGAGAAAATTATGTTGCACTACCAGAGTGCTTGGGGTTAAATTTGTTGTAGAGCATGTACATCAGTTAATTTGGTTGTCTTGTTTAGTATTTTAATTTGGATTGATTGTAGGATATCTGTTGATTTGTGTATCTTACATTCAGGTAAGTTTCTTCAGGCCCATTGTCACCTCTTGTTTTATACATCTGCACTAATAGTTTTTGTGTGTGTCTTTCAGATAGCAATAATGCAGCTGTGTATCTTGAGACACTGCAGTCTGGTCTTTGGGATCAGGGAGATCACAGTCAAGATGATAATATCACATCAATCATTTGTATGTTGGAGAGCCCCTTGTTCCAACAGCTTCTTACTCTACAAGAATCTCTTCAAGAATTGAACCATGTCTCCACCAATCAGCAGCTGTCGGAGGAAAGTTTTGCATTTGCACCTACTGGAGAGCTAATTTTGGATGACGATATCATCGATAATGGTGAACAGACATTTGAAAACACCACCTCACCCTCTTTCTCTGACAACAGTTTCTCATCTCCTGGAGGAGCAATTTCTACACATAGTTACAACATAGAGTTCCAGCGAACAATGGAAAAGGCAGCTATGGGTCGAGAGATAGAGACTATTAAGCTATTTAAACCAGAGAATAGTTCACTTGGCTTCAGTGTAGTTGGTTTCAAGAAAGAGAGTGTTGGAGAACTGGGTATATTTGTACAAGATATACAGCCAGGAGGAATAGCAGCAAGGTAAGCCATTCAATATATATCACTGAACTTGCTGTTGCAGTCTTTCCTATTTTCAGTTTTGACCTCTTGTGAGAACTGCTTTTAAACCTTTACCTTACAAATGTTCTGCATCCACCCACGTAATTTACAAATTAAGCAGTTGAAAAAATATATATTTAAAAAAAAAAAAATCTACAAAACCGTATCATGTAACCCTTTTTTGGAACGAGCCTGTCAAGCTCGTTCTAGTGAGGGGATCACATGATTGGTTTTGCTGAAAAATATTTTAAAAAACTGTACCGTTTAATTAAAATAATAAATTTTGATAATTATGTTTGGCAAAGGGTTAAGACATCAAATTTATTGTTTTATTACTGTTTTTGTTATACATTTGTGTGACTACATTGTCTGCATTGCTGCAGCTATCCTTAAATATTTATTGTTTGGAGTATCTATAACTGGAGTGTAAAAGAATATTTGTGTATCATTGTGAGTAAATGGACATCACATTGAATCAATGGTAGTCTGCACAAACTCCACGAGAAGTAGTAAACAGACAGTCCATAACAGCATCAGATTCCTTAACCCTTTACCTAACATGAAAAGCAGACGACACTTGCAAAAATAATTCTTGAATAACTAATTTTTTTCATTTTTTGTCTCAAAAACATAGGTTATGACCCCTCGTTGGAACGAGCTCGATGAGCTCGTTCCAACGAGGGGTCATAACCTATGTTTTTGAGACAAAAACGAAAAAATAATGAAAATTAATTGGCGATTTTTGAGAATAGCGCTGGCCGGTTTTGGCCGTTACGTTGGGTAAAGGGTTAACAAATAAGACTAGTGGCCTGAGAGCTTGTGAAAGATTGCTACTGTTTCTTGTTTGCAAATAACTATCGGGCATGAGTTGGTATTCCCAACTTTGGACACTTTAATTGGCACAGTGTTAAAAACCCACATTTGTTCTCAAATATACAGTATAAGTGAAGCAATAAAAAATTCATATTCGTAGCAAATGTTTGAATTTCAGTTAGAAGTAATTGATATTTTGTCACTTTGTATTTGTTCGTGGAAAAATGATTGTCCGCTGTGGTAAACAAGTTCTACTTTACTGGTAAAATATAACTCGAAAACCAATGTCTGGGGTGGAAATCCTCTAAAGTGGCTGTCTAAGGTGTAAATGATCGACTAAATTGAATTCTCGATGGTGAAAATCTGGATATCGAGTCTGCCCATACCACCTATGTTGTCTTCATGAGATACTCTCACCTTCCAAATAATAGTAATGTCACTACAGTGGAGCCCACTTTATTGGATATCTTTTAATTGTATATCCCTGTTAATTGAATATAATTTTCAAACACAAAACCATTTACCATACCTTCAGTACAAATTTGATCTGTTAATTGAATATGGATTGTAGAGTAAACTCCTGTTAATTGTATATAAATTTTTGTAATATGTCGAAAACATTACTGTGACACGCACCAAATTCCCCTTATTTATCAACAATTTTGGCCTCACTACATCTTATACAGGCATTTATTCTATTATATCTTGTTTGACAGAGCTCTATGAGCTCTGTCAAACAAGATATAATAGAATAAATGCTCAGTTTACCTCCAGAACATAGGTAACTGACCAAATTCCTGTTAATTGTATACTCCTGTTAATTGAATAATTTTCACTGGCAAAATGGATATTCAATTAAGAGGATTCTACAGTATTAGTAATTTTGAAGATAAATTTTGCCATTGCTATTTTTTGGAAATGAGACGAAATAGTGAAAATGCTGGGGCTCCCCCTCTACCCTGTAAATACAACTGAACTGTCCTGCCATTGTGCAGTGCTAAATCAAATTCCGAAGCAAAATCATAATGGAAATAAACCTTTGCCACCTCCTTGCCCATTCGTGTGTGTGTAAAGGAAATTACCCAAACGCACAATATATGAGTGCCGTAACACAAGAACCCATAAGGGATCAGACCTCATAAAAAGTGTAAAATACTCACTGGTACGATCCAAAAATTTTTCACTTTGTGTCTTGGCTCTGCAACTTTTTCCTGTAGAATGATGGCTTGACAGTGACTAGCAGCTTGTCTGGAAAAAGTGCACTTCCGTGATAAAAATTAGATCCTGATTTATTGAGGTTGGTAGGTATCCCAAGCATGATAGTTCACACATTGTTCACTTACTGGCTTGGGATTCCTACACATGTATGTACACTTAAGAGAGTGACAACCAGACCTGAAAATAAGCATATCATTTTGCAGCTGACAGTCTGCTTATTTTCTGTCTTGGTGACAACTAACACTTTGGTGTTGGCTTTGTTTGAACTGGAATTAATCTGCCTGTGAATTGAGGTCTTGTGACACCTGCACTACAGGGCAAAGCAAAGTTATGTGTCCTCATAAAAGAGGCCAAAATTGCATTCTTACCTCTCATTAATTTTAACCGAAAATGTAGGACATCAGCAAACCAAAAATGCAAGACATCACTATTATTCAACTATCACTATTATAAGGCAGATTTGAGTAACCATAGATGCTGAAAGTTGCCTTAAACACCAATAAATAGTTAAATAGTCATTCAGTTTCGTATCTAGTTAACCCTTTAAGACTTTAATTATCCTGATGTTCAAACGTCACTGGGAATTTAGTTTCTTCAACGTTTTTCAAAATGCGACGTCAAACGTTGGAAAGTACAAATAAGATATTTTTCACATTAGTGATTAACTGGTTGAGGGCTAGATTATTTTTGGTGGTCTGAATTTGTTTTTCAAAACTTGTTTTCTTACAAATTATTGGAGAGTGCCCAGAGGCACTCTCCAATAATTTGTAATAAAACAAATTTATATAAACAAAATATTATTTGTGTTTGACTGAATATGAAATACCTGAACAAAAGCCAACACTTTCCTTGCTTATATCCTCATTTTTTGAAAGCCCTAATAGCAGTTTCTAGTACTCAACCAGTCTTGACAGCAGTATTTTATTAGTATTTTAAGCCGTGATAACATTTGGCTCAACGGTTGTCACTGAGCACTATTCGAGAGAAAATAGGAATTGAGGTTAAAACTTCAAAAAATTGAAAAATAATAACAAACAAATGATCACAAACTATCAACGTGCTGTTTGATTTCATACGTCATAAGACATACAAAAATATCAAAGGGTTAACATTGTCCTAGTGTAAGTACAATTTAGTTGTTGATTAAGTCAAGCTAAATGAATGAGAATATGGCAATATTCTTATGTGGTCAACAAGAATGAAAATATGTAGTCTAAAATTACATATGTAGGCTTGTTTGTAAAATGTTCTTGAAAAATTATGCAATGTTGAAAAAGTTAAAAACGTTAAGATTATTAGTGAACAATTTGGGGACAACTAGTTAATATTGTCAGTCAACTTGGAATGTTAAGTATTAGAAGTCACTATCAGAGCTTTCATAAAAATAGCTGGTATTAGAGGAAAAGCCATTTTCCTTGCTCATGTTTCATATTCAGTCAAATGCAAATAATATTTTGTTTATATAAATTTGTTTTATTACGACTCATTGGAGAGTGTCAGCAGCACTCCAATAATTTGTAAAAAAACAAATTTTGAATAACAAATTCAGACCAATAATAATCTAGCCCTCAACCAGTTAACCATGGTCATAATTAGTGACCAAGGACTGAGGAATATACTGACAATAATGGTCAACGGTGACATATATTTGTCCCCGGAAAAAAAAAATTTTGGGGGGGGACTATTAAAATAGCCGATGTCTGTGTGTGAGTGCGTCCATCCACTTTGGTTTCCCGATGATAACTTTAGTTATAGTTGGCTAAATCAAATGAAATTGGATAGGTAGGTGTATCTAAATAAAATACAGATCAAGTTCGAATCGGGGTGCGTCCCGACAAATTTTTGCCAGAGTTCTGCCCCTTTTTCGACTTCAAAAATTTTTTTTTTTGGTTCCCGATGATAACTTCAGTTATAGTTGGCTAAATCAAATGAAAACTGGTATGTAGGTGTATCAACATAAAATACACGTCAGGTTAGAATAAGGGTGTGGTCCGGCAAGTGTTGACAGAGTTATGCCCCTTTTTCAAATTAGAAAATTCTTTTTTTGTTGGTTTCCTGATAACTTCAGTTGCTGTTGACCGATTCAAATAAAATTTGGTATGACGGTGTATCAATATAACATACAGGTCAAGTTCAAATCAGGGTTTGGTCCGACATTTTTTGCCAGTGTTATTCCCTTTTTTTACTTCGAAAAATTCTATTTTTTTTTCAAATCTCGAATTGCACACTTTTTTCGGGGGACGTGTGGCTGGGCGACCTTTTGTATAAAAAGTAATTAAGCATATAGTGTAATATTATAAACAAAACCAAACAATATTCCCAATAGCAAACATAATGAATCGAAACAATAATAGCTGCAAATTTGTCAACTTACATCAACCCCCATCCCTATCCCCCCCCTGAAAAAGGATGTTGCCTATAATATCGTCTCATTTCAAGATACACAAATATCATCTTAGCCTGCATATATATGTGTACATACATTTCCCAAGCTTCCACAAAGTAAGTCCTGAGTCTTCATTTGTCAAGTCACATTCATCTCTTCTCATAATGAAATCACACTTGAATGGTATGAAAACAGTATTATATTCCTGGAAAAACTTGTGCAGAATTTGGTTGGCATTCCAAGTTAAGGAGTTAGATAAAATTTTATGCAAATAAGAAAGGCCCACAAATGTTTTAATATTACTTGCATTTGTAAACATTTGCAGAAAGTCTTTTTTAGAGGTGGTGTGAAAACTGGGATTGGATAGGGACATGTGGCAGCACAAGTGGAATTTATAAACATGATAGAAGTGGGGGGTGGGATGGGGGGTGTCAGGGAAAGAACAGGTAGTTCTACATAATTTGAGTGTGCAATGTTTAGAAAGGCTACAATTGGATGTGTGACATTTGTATGTGCGACATTAGGATAGACTACACATTCTATAGGAGGCTGTGAAAAAAATAAACCACAACATATAATTCCATCTGTACACTACAAGTTGGAAGTACATGTAGTTGTAGCAAAACCACAATTATCTTGCATTTTTTTTTTGCACTGTCTTAAACAATATAAGAAATGTGAGTTATGTATGTTGCACCAGATGTTGTCATCAATCAAACAAGATCAAGAATTAACTAAAAAATGACTCATGATTCACATGCTGAAATGCTAATTTTTTGGGAGTGTCCAGGCCTGGCATTTTCAGGAGAGTGATTTATTCGCTCGCCTACTGCTCACCTTAAAAAAATTAAGGAGAGCGAAATCTAGCCCTCCTGGCCCCTGACCTTAGGAAGTAATGATTACCATAACAGCCTCTTCCTAAAACTCACATCTTTTCAGATCTCTGCTGTGCTAGTGATCTCTGTAAGATGGCTACCCTGCCCCTCCCACACCTCTGGGCCTTGCCGAAGCCCGGAGGTGTGTGGGGGGGGGGGGGGGGGGGCAGTGTACATAGCTGTTTCACAGAGACTACCTTGTTAGCAGGACCAAATAAAATGTACACATCTCACTTGGCAGTACTACAAATAGTAAAACTTCATTTTTCCACTTTTAGCTTCTGTAAGTTTGAGATCTAATCAACCCCCCTAGGCCATGCGAGGGGAGCGATATTTAGCCCTACTGCATTTTTAAGAATGCCAGGTCTGGATGTCTGGACCTCCAGACCAAGGATATAGAATCATTCACTCTGCCTTGTTCATAGTTTATGAAGACATGATTTTCCTACTGATAGGAATAGGAATGAATGAGTTCTTACTATCAAGGACACCAACAACAACAAAACCTGATGGTGTTCAATCCTGGAAAATTTATTCACCAGAGGCTGGTTTGACCACTTTTACGCCAGAACAGTATGGCAGCCATGGACTGGTCATTTTCCATGGGTGGGCAACATTTCCACGGATGCAATAATAGTAGATTCCTAACATAAATTATACACTAATTCCTACCACTAATAAGGCCACACAAAGTAGATCTTCTGTTTCTCTGTAAAATTGCATGCGGGAGAGTGTTTTTTTATTTTATTTTTAGATCAACTTTGGTGTAGCCAAATTTGAGGTATTGTCATGGCCCATCGTCCGTTGTCTGTCTGTCCATCGCATCGTCAACACGGCTCTGGCTAGAGACCGTATTTATGAACCGATCTTTACGAAACTTCTTGGGTACCTTTGTTATCACCGTGGGACGAGAACGAGTGTTTTGGGGTCCGGTCCGAAATTCAAGATGGCCGCCGGCAGCCATTTTGTACAAAATTAGGTGCAATCAGATTTTTGTGCAGAACTTCCACATGGAAGCTCTGATTTGAATAATTTTTTGTATGAATGTTTCGTACCATGGGATACATCACATGTAATATGGGTTTTTTTCTCGTGCATAAATTATGCAAATTAGACTGATTTATTTAGTGTTACTTTCAGCACTGTAAGTGCAAATGCCAATACGGCTCGGACTAGAGGCCATATTTATGAACCGATCTTTACGAAACTTCTTGGGTACCTTTGTTATCACCGTGGGACGAGAACGAGTGTTTTGGGGTCCGGTCTGAAATTCAAGATGGCTGCTGGTGGCCATTTTGTACAAAAGTAGGTGCAATCAGATTTTTACACAGAACTTCCATATGAAAGCGCTGATTTGAATAGTCCTTTGTGTGAATGTTTAGTACCATGGGATACATCACATATATTACAGGTTTTTTTCTCGTGCATAAATTATGCCAATTAGACTAACTTTGATCTATTTAGTGTTACTTTCAGCACTGTAACTGCAAATGCCAATACGGCTCGGGCTAGAGGCCGTATTTATGAACCAATTTTTACGAAACTTCTTGGATATCTTCGTTATCACCATGGGGCGAGAACGAGTGTTTTGGGGTCCAGTCCGAAATTCAAGATGGTCACCAGCAGCCATTTTGTACAAAATTTTGTGCAATCAGTTTTGTGCTCAGAACTTCTATATGAAAGCTCTGATTTGAATAAATTTTTGTGTGAATGTTTACTAACATGGGATGCATCACATATAATACTAATGTCCTATTCTTTAGACCATTGTAGTCACCTTGTAATTGATTTACTATGGTTGACGTGGTCACAACAAAACTCCTTTTTCTCTTATTCATTATTGTTGACTTGGTCACAACAAATACTGATTCCTGTCATATTCAAAGTTGAGCTACAGTGTCATTGACACTTTCATTTATTTCTGTAATTATTTCTTTGCCATCAAAAATTCATGTTCTTGGTTTATGTTTTAGGCCTCATAATCTATGGAATAGCATGGGTTGTGGTCTATGTTGTCCCTTGAGAGCAAGAAGACTTTGCAATGCAAAGTCTTCTTGCGCTCAAGGGACAAATTTATGAATATTTTTAACTTGGGTAAAATATCAGACATAAACCTTTTAATTTTAACTTTTTTAAATTTTACATTGGTTATAAAAAGAGAGCATACGGCAGCCAAAAGGACCATGTGAGAGGGCCTGAGAAATAGATTTATAATTTTTAGCTCAACTTGGGCGAAGCCAAATTTGAGGTATTGCCATGGCCCGTCGTCCATCTGTCCGTCCGTCCATCGCGCCGAACACACAGCTCGGACTAGAGACCATATTTATGAACCGATCTTTATGAAACTTCTTGGGTACCTTTGTTATCACAGTGAGACGAGAACGAGTGTTTTTGGGTCCGGTCCGAAATTTAAGACGGCCTTTGGCAGCCATTTTGTACCCAAATTAGGTGCAATCAGATTTTTGTGCAGAACTTCCATATGAAAGCTACGATTTGAATAATTTTTTTTGTATGAATGTTTAATACCATGGGATACATCACATATAATACAGGTTTTTTTCTCATGTGGAAATTATGCAACTTTGATTTCTTTAGTGTTACTTTCAGCACTGCAAGTGCAAATGCCAATACGTCTCGGGCTAGAGGCCGTATTTATGAACAGATCTTTACGAAACTTTTTGGGTACCTTTGTTATCACCATGGGACGAGAACGAGTGTTTTGGGGTCCGGTCTGAAATTCAAGATGGCTGCTGGTGGCCATTTTGTACAAAATTAGGTGCAATCAGATTTTTGTGCAGAACTTCCATATGAAAGTGCTGATTTGAATAATTTTCTGTGTCAATGTTTAGTACCATGGGATACATCACATATAATACAGGTTTTTTTCTCGTGCAGAAATTATGACAATTAGTCTAACTTTGATCTATTTAATGTTACTTTCAGCACTGTAACTGCAAATGCCAATACGGTTCGGGCTAGAGGCCGTATTTATGAACCGATCTTTACGAAACTTCTTGGGCACCTTTGTTATCACCTTGGAATGAGAACGAGTGTTTTTGGGTGCAGTTTGAAATTCAAGATGGCTGCCGGCGGCCATTTTGTACCAAAATTGGTTCAATCACTTTTTTGTACAGAACTTTTGTATGAAAGTTCTGATTTGAATAAATTTCTGTATGAATGTTTAGTAACATGGAATACATTACATATAATACAGGTTTTTTTCTCGTGCAAAAATTATGCAAATTAGATGAACTTTGATTTATTCAGTGCTACTTATACACAGTAAGTGCACATGTCAATACGGCTCGGGGTAGAGTCTGTATTTATGAACCGATCTTCACAAAACTTCTTGGGTACCTTTGCTATCACCTTGGGATGAGAACAAGTGTTTCTGGGTGCGGTCCAAAATTCAAGATGGCTGCCAGTGGCAATTTTGTACCGAAATTAGGTCCAATCAGTTTTTTGTACACAACTTCTATATAGTTTAGGCTAGAGACCGTGTTTATGAACCGATCTTTATGAAACTTCTTGGGTATCTTTGTTATCACTGTGGGATGAGAACGAGTGTTTTGGGGTGCGGTCCAAAATTCAAGATGGCCGCCAGCAACCTTTTTGTACCAAAATTAGTGCAATCACTTTTTTGTACAGAACTTCTGTATGAAAGTTCTGATTTGAATAAATTTTTGTAGGAATGCTTAGTAACATAGAATACATCACATATAATACAGGTTTTTTTCTCGTGCAGAAATTATGCAAATTAGATGAACTTTGATTTGTTCAGTGCTACTTATACACAGTAAGTGTACATGTCAATACGGCTCGGGCTAGAGTTTGTATTTATGAACTGATCTTCACGAAACTTCTTGGGGTACCTTTGTTATCACCTTGTGACAGGAACGAGTGTTTTTGGGTGCCTTTGTTATCACTGTGCTGTGAGAACAAATATTTTTGGGTTCAGTCAGACCCACTCTGGGACTCAAAGATTAGTGTTGGTGCGGTTTTATTTTTCTTGTTTCGGTTCGGTTTCGGTTCGGTTATTTAAAAAAAACTCGGTTTATAGGTCGGTTTTCGTTTTTTTATAGTAAGACATCTGCAGTTTCCAACAGAAACTATGTAGTGTCGATATAATGCCCATACTGTCATATTTTCAATGATGATTTAATTGGCATTGACTAGCATTTGTGCTGAGTGTATAAATGGCAGGCATTATCAAAACAAAATAATATAAAAGAAAAAAAAATGTAACAGTGTTCGTAGAATATCACCACTCACCAATTCTAGGCACATGCCCCCCCCCCCCCCCCCCCCCCACCTCTGGTCTTTAAGTTCAGGCATAGAGAGTTTATGATGAATTGATATTAACACATGGGTGTGAAAAGAGCTTATTCACAATTTCCCAGCGCTCTGTTCAGTGCTCACTCCTAGGTGGGCCCTGGGCAGCCTAACAAAATGACCCTACCAGGCATTGCAAATAATAACAAGCGTTGCCAAGTGGGTCACCTAGACACCCATCCTAACATATTTGACAATGAACTGATTTATGCACTCTTTTCAATACCCCCCTCCCCCCCCCACCCCCCAACACACACACACACACAGTGGTGACTAGTGCCACCACCCGCCCTAGTAAAATAATCAGCAATCATTTCATGTTAGCCTGGAATGGGAAAGACATATTGTTTGTATCTGGGTGGGCTTTAAAACGAACCACTTTACCAAATACCTATTGTCCCCCCCCCCCCCCCCCCCCCCCCCGCGCATTCAATGGTTTTAGCTCAACGGAATTGATTTCACAAATTCACTGGGTGTACTGTTATATATTGTAACTTTTTTGCGTTTGCCTCTTGCCATTCCAATTTCTATTTCTACCGCTGATTTGTTCCTTTGGTTGGCCCCCTTAAAGTAAGTTGTGTGGGAATGCAACCGTGGCACGTTGACAGTGATATTACGGACTGCAGCTTTATCCCGTGGATATGGACGATTCGGTCTTGGGACGTTTCGGCCTCGGGACGTTTCGGTTCAAGACGTTTTGGCCTTCATATATTGAACTAAATAGAATAAGAACTTGCGGTTTCGCGTTTTAATGGGCCGAAACCTTCAGGACAAATCGTCTCGGGTGGGAACGTCCCAAAACTGAATTGCAGTAAAACCTCTTCCCAGATAAGCACATCAAGGGAGGCAACAGACAACATCCGATGCACGTGGTGGGGCAATCCGTGACAAATGTTATTTTTGAATACGACAATGAAATACCAAGACCTTTTTCTGATATGATATTATTCCCCGTCCAACAGATTTTAGATAAGTAATTTTAATTAAACTGATTGACTATGTCATACAAACCTGTTCAAAAACGAAGCCAATTGCTCTAGGTATTTCCTGTAATCAGTGAAATGTAGGCGTGTTGGCTGTCTGTTTTGTCATTCTCACAGAAAACACAACCCATTTTTACGTCAACGATTTGTGATTGACAACTTGTCATACATAATTCTCGAGTGATCTAGACATGCTGCAGTGGCCTCTTTGCACCCAGAATGTGGCGTGCGTTGACGACACTGTTATTTCCTGACAAAGCTTGACATTTCAGACATTGTTAGTGCAAACTGAATAAAGAAAACATCTCTTCCCGACATTTTAGGAAAAAAACGAAACCGTACTCATTTACCAGTTACACGGTTTCAGTTTCGGTTTTCAAGCAAAACCGAAACTGACTTATAAAACCGGTTAACCGTACAACACTATCAAAGATTTCTTTTCTAGTTTAGCATCTAACTGTCGCCCACCTTTACAATACTTTACCTACACATTTGTTACAGGCTACGGTGAGCATTTATGTACAGACCGTTACAATACTTTACATGTACCTTTGTTATCAGGTCATTACCTAGATGTTTGTCATTGCTGTGTCACATACTCTTCATGTGCATGTCTTAAACAAGTTGAGCTACAGTGTCATTGACACTTTCATTTTAGGCCTAATCAAAAAATTTAATTAAATGAAGCACAGGGTACAATCTGGTGCTTCATTAATTAAAGTTTTGCTGATGGTGTGTATATTACCTGGTAAATGGACATCACTGCCTATGCCTGGATTTTGATCAGTTCACGGCGGCTGTACTGTAGTACAGAAGTTCAAAACCTTAGGTATCAGAAAAAAATTGGAGTTGCAGAGTTTAATATTCAGAATTTTCTTGATGCCCAACATCCATGATGGTGCCAGTCAAATTTGTGTTCTCCCCAAGGCACAAAAAGGCTCCAACATTTGATCTCAAGCAGGAACCCTGGTAGATACTCAAACTGTTGGCAAAAATAATTTTTAAAATTATCATAATAGAATGATTGTCGATTGGCATTGGATTGGACAAGGAGGGATTTTGAACATTGAGTCAGTTTTGTTTTGAATGTCAGAAATCCAGGAGATATCTGACGAGGTATGCAGATCACTTTTTTGCACTACCTGTCTCACGATTGAATTCTCTGTATGTGCACAGTCTGTAAATACAGAACACTGAATTTAGTTTTGTACAAAAACTCATTAGTGTCACATTGTCAAAGATGTGAATACAAAAACTCTTTACTGTCACATTGTCAGAGACATGAATAAACCCAGATTACAGTTAAAACTAGAAATCCTGTCATGAAATGCGCACAGATAGTACGTCGATCTGCACGTTAATCTACGCGTTATGACCATAGTAAAGCTATCGAATTCTGTACATATGGCCTGTGCACAAGCAATGTTTCAGCCAATGGACCTCTGGGTAACCCGGAGGTCCATTGGCAGAAACATTGCCTGTGTTTGCTATGAGTAACCAAGAGAACCTGCCGTGCTTTGGATGCCATTTGATATGGCAATTGCGTGCAGTTCCTACACGCAATTAAGCCTAGATAAGCGCACAGTTCGTGACAGGACTTTTAGTTTTAACTGTACCTTTATTTTTAACACATTCAGTAGAAAAAGAAACATTCCAAGCTTTTCTTTTCATGGCTCAGTCAGCCACCCATATGAGATTCTCTGTTAACAAGCGGAACCTTTTATCACACACCAGTTAATGTAAAATACAAGATTTCCATTGTTCTGGCTGTTCGATAGAAAAAAGATGTATTGCACATGTGCTGATACAAAACACATTTTATTTCGTTTCCACCTTAAACAGAGAAGGAACCCGTCTGAATAAATCACGTCAACATTGGTCGAATGCACCAGAGTTGAGATCGCGTGGAAATTCCAAGTTCCTCATTTAGATTTGTTTACCCAGGATATTTAACTCTTCACCTAACATAAAAAGCAGACAACACTAATTTTTTGTCTCAAAAACATAGGTTATGACCCCTCACTGGAACGAGCTCGACGAGCTCGTTCCAATGAGGGGTTATAACCTGTGTTTTTGAGACAAAAAATCATGAAAATTAATTGGCGATTTTTGAGAATAGCGCTGGCCGGTTTTGGCCATTACGTTAGGTAAAGGGTTAAACAATCGGATTTTAGTCAAAGAATTTACAAAATAAAAATAACATTCTGGCTGCTTGTTCCTTGACAAATACTTTCCACAGGTGGTTATATAATGATGGAGTGTGCTAAACTTATTAGCTATTTAAAATCTTTTTGTTGTGTTATTCTCTGCAGTTTGGTCAATATTTGAAGTCCGATCATTGTGATCATGACACTGATCGGTATCTGTTGGTTTCCACCAGTTGAATGCCATAAAAATTAAAAAGCAAATTAGGGTTGGTACCCGGCCAACTAACAGTGATATCTCTCTGGCAACGAAGAAAACGCAGCAATTATCAAGTTGAAGAGTGCTTTTAGTTCATTTTTCGTGTTGACTGGTTGCTACATGAGAGGTGTGTGATAAATACAGAACTGCACATACAGTTAAAACTAGAAGTCCTGTCATGAACTGTGCGCTTATCTAGGCTTAATTACGCGTAGGAATTGCCATATCAAATGGCATCCAAAGCACGGCAGGTTCACCTGGTTACTCATAGCAAACACAGGCAATGTTTCTGCCAATGGACTTCAGGGTTACCCGGAGTTCCATTGGCTGAAACATTGCTTGTGCACAAGCCACATGTACAGAATTTGATAGCCTTATTATGGTCATAACGCGTAGATCAACTCACAGATCGACATGCTATTTGTGCACATTTAATGACAGGACTTCTAGTTTATCTGTGTGTTTGAATGGGTTAAGAATTATTGTACTTGATTGCTTTGGTCCAGGATATCACGAGACCAAAGCAATCTCATGCGATAATTCTTAACCCATTCAAACATATGTTATTGTTACTGGAGAGGAAGCTGAGAATCACTTCATTCCGGTCAACATTCACACCTTTGTCTCTTGAGTTGTCAACACTGATCAAATAGAAATTCAAGAAACACTTCTGTAGTCAAAGGCTGCCCAAGCTATAATTTGGAGTATCCAAGTGCGCAAGGGATTTAGAGAGAAACCGATTTACCATTCTTGGAGAGGTGAAGCAACTTTTGTGGGGGATTTCCTCCACTGGTCACTCTCCAAGTGATTCGGATAACTTACTGGATGATTATTTATCTAACCACTGAATCCATAGAAACAAGAAGACCGATAAGAAGAAGAAAAGAAGGAAGGTTCCAGATGCCACAATACCTGTCGACTGTCGTAGTTCCAGGAGAGGAAGAAGTTGGAAAGGGAAGAGAAAAAGGCAGAGAGAGACATTAGTAGGGTCATCAAGATTCAACCTTGATCGATGTTATAGTCGAGACTGAAATTGGTATAGCTAGTAAGTAGTGAAGTGAAGTCATTAGTCCTGGTACAAGGCCTCAGTGGCACAAGACAGCTATAGAAACTAATGATAGGACAGATAGAACATAGACAAGTAGTGGCCTTGGAGCTTTGGAGATAAGATGGAAGCCGTTAGTAAGACTGCCTGAGTAGGAACTGTATGGGAGCCGCATAGGAGATAGGAGCTGTATAGGAACTGAATCATAGGTATCCTTAAATACCGAAATGAGGCTAAGAGGGCTGGTAAATTAGACCTCATTGAGAGATTTTTTCATGGACCTCATGGCCTCAACAGAAATGAGGCTAAGAGGGATAGGAGAATAGACCTCATTGAGGGCTTTTCTCATAGCCCTCATGGCCTCATATGACTAAAAAGGGGTGCCGAAGGCCAAACGTTTTTTTAAAAAGGGGTACTAAAATTGAGGTCCCAGGAGCTATGGCTGTTAAATACCGAGAAGAGGCTAAGAGGGATAGTAAATTAGACCTCATTGAGGAATTTTTCATGGCCCTGATAGCCTTAAATGAAATGAGGCTAAGAGGGATAGTAAATTAGACCTCATTGAGGGCTTTTCTCATAGCCCTCATGGCCTCATACGACCAAAAAAGGTGTGTCGAAGGCCAGCCATTTTTTCAAAAAGGGGTGCTGAAATTGGGGTCTCAGCGGCTGTGGTTGTTAAATACCGAGATGAGGCTAAGAGGGATAGTAAATTAGGCCTCATTGAGGGATGTTTTCACGGCTCTCATGCCCTCAAAAGAAATAAGGTAAAGAGGGATTGTAAATTAGACCTCATTGAGGGATTTTCTCATGGCCCTCATGGCCTCATACGACAAAAAAGGGATTCTCCAGAAAATATCCTCAATAGGTATCCTCAAATAATACAATACCAGTCCACAGGTATCCTCAAATACCGAAATGAGGCTAAGAGGGCTGGTAAATTAGACCTAATTGAGAGATTTTTTCATGGACCTCATGGCCTCAACAGAAATGAGGTTAAGAGGGATGGTAAATTAGACCTCATTGAGGGATTTTCTCATGGCCATCATGCAACAAAAAAGGGATTCTCCAGAAGGTATCCTCGATAGGTATCCTCAAATAATACAATGCCAGGTCATAGGTATCCTCAAATTCCGAAATGAGGCTAAAAGTTGTATATGCGAGTCACTCGCTCGAGTAAATACTCTATGACTTATTTGCTCGGTGGGATTCAAGTAGTTTGAGCAATGACTTACCAGTTACTACTCGATAGATTCTTGGCATTAGGAATAATATAGGCTTTCATGGAGGTTGTCTATCAGTTGGTTATAACACTCAGTACTATAGCACTACGTGCTACTATTATAAGCCATGGTATGGCGGTCCGAAAAAGGATTCTGAAAGAATTTGAAATAGTACAACTTGTCGGGTTGTTTGTGGTAATTCTACAAATTAAATGAGGGTTTGGGGAAAATCCGGGCCAGAAAATTACTCTTATTCAATCGAACTTACCCCCAGTGCCCCTCGGTACTATAGCACTACATGCTAAGCCGATAAAATGGGGAATCTGTATCAAATAAAGTCATTTTTGGTGATTTGGAGAGATTGTCGGGTTGTTTGTGGTAATTCTGTGAATCAGGAAATTACTCTTGTACAAAAGAACATACCCTCTGAACATACCCCTGTCTTGTTGTAGGTCATTAGGTAACATAGCAACCACGTGCTACCATAGAGACCAAGATGGCGGCCTCCAGTATACAAAAAGGGCGTCATAAACACATACCACCCTAAGAACACGCACTGTGCATGCACACTCACATCACATATCACTATACGGATGATGTCACAAGATGGCCGCTCATGTGGATTACCATGGCAACACAACATGGCACCACTGGGTCATGTGACATGATGTCACATCCGGGACGTGGTCTGGCCAATGTGGCCCGATCTCCACATCTCCTACTACACACAGCCTGCTCAGGAAATGGGACATCTAGCCATGGAATTTCATCAGGAGACACTAGAGAAAGAATGGAGAGATCACCAAAATGCTCATAGCACAGTGGGACGAAGAATTAAGACAGTCAGTAGAAGCAATAATCGAAAGAAAATGATGAAAAATTCAAAGCACTTCTGGCCACTCAGGACTCCCAGAAAACAGGAGAGACAGCCAGGACTGGGCCTTGTAAACCAGTATAGTCCTGCCAACAGCAGCAGTCCAACAACTGAGTGGTCTCTTGCTTTACAGTCACCTCCTCCAAAGAAAAACTTCTGGAGACACACAGATGCCACTACCTGCTCAGGACTTTTTGCTCTGTTAAAGACAGTTGAAAGGGGCTTGCCCCACACAGTCCTTGCATGCCTTTCTTGTCATCACCAAAGCTTTTTTTCACGTGTTTCAATTCCATTCGTGTTTTTCTGGGAATAGACGGCCCAACAGTTAACAGTCGTCAGCAAAACAAAATAAAAATACAGTGTTAGAAAATACGTCCGTTGTGTATTCATTCTCAGAAGAGAATTTTCGGCATAAATGGTCGCTTATTTGACGAATGAAAATGCCCATTTATCACACTCAAGCACATTTGATTCTTGAAATTAACCGTTTTTATGTAAACCTTCGGATCACTCAATTAAGCTTTTCCTCATTTTGGCCAATTTTTAGAGGGTGACTTGTAATTGCCCTGACCATTTTTCTAGGTGAGTTTGGGCTTAGAAGGGTGACAAATCGACCTAGTCACCCTCACGGCTGGTCCCTGCCCAATCTCCAGACTTACACAATATCAGAACCATATCATGTGGCACTTCATTGAAAAGCTCTCACACTCGTTCCAATGAGATTACATGATATGGTTTTGTTAAGAAAAACTTATTTTTTTTTTTATTCAATTAACCCTTTACCCAGTGCAAACAATATCAAAATTTGTTATTTTTAATTGTTTCATTTGAATGTTTCAAAAAATTTCAACAAAACCATATCAAGGGATCCTTCATTGGAACGAGCTAGACGTTAAAATTGTTAAAATTAAAAAAAAAATGTTTTTAACTTCTTCATTTGTAAATTATTTGGGTGTATGTGCCAATCTGTTGAATGGTTAGCAGGAATTTATTCTATAACATACATGTTCAGGTCAAATTTGTTCTGAATGTGAGGTAAATGATTTGGTGTTTGGAAGTTATGTGCAATTAACAGAATAATTCAAATAAATATCCAGAAATGTGGGCTCTTCTGTACTAATAATGATGTGGAAATTTTCTTTTGATTATCTGACATCTCTTTTTGAACAAAATTTTATTGGCTTTAAGAGAATCCACTTAGGTTTCTAGATAAACCAATGAATTTTTCAGGGGATTTTTGTTAATATGTAGAGATTTGCATTTGCTGATGTCAACATTGATATTGAGCCTGTTCTTGTATTAATATACATTTAGTGTTTCACAAAGTGATATTGAGTCTGTTCTTATAGAAATTTATATTCATAATTTCAGAAAATTTCTTTCACCAATTTTTTTAATATATTTTGTATTTTTAAAATTTAGTTATGCCTAAAAACTATGTGTATAAAGTTATTTATACATGTATATGAAGTGATCAATACCAGCAATGACTAGAAAAATTAATGTCCCATCCTATGCCAGATTCTCTTTATGACATCATTTAACCCTGTGCACAAAATCAAAATTTCAGCCTGCAGATTTTTCCCATAATGCAACTAGGAATTTAACCAATTCAATCTTGTTTGACAGAGCTCAGTGAGCTCTGTCAAACAAGATTAAATTGGTTGAACTCCTAGTTGCGTTATGGGAAAAATTTGCTGCAGGAAATTTTAGTACTTTGATATTGGAGTGCAGATGGTTAAACTTCTCAACCTTTTTTTTTTTTTTTTATCCTAGCTCTCAAACACTGCAGCCTGTTTACATCTATGCAATCCAGCAGAAATAAGCCTGTTTGGTCTTCAGATTGCTATTGGACTTTTTAGATACATGCACGTGTGAATGTTCATTGAGTGGACAATTACCTCTAAACCTCCTAAGCCACCCTGACACTTGCACGCATTTTGGCCACGGAGATGTCCACATTCTTGCATGCCAACATGCGCCACATTTGGGGCACAAAACTTCTCATCACGACAAAGTTAAGCATAGATTGCGCCACTTCGTGCCATCTGACACACATTAGTTTTGAACTAGGTCCAGGGGGGCACGGTGGCTCAGTTGGTAGAGCTGCAGGCTGCAAGCCGAGAGGTCCTCGGTTCGAATCCCACCTGCGGCAACCGCATTGTGTCCTTGGGCAAGACACTTCACCCCGATTGCCTATATGGGGGCACGATGATGCTGTGTACTGAGGCGTACTGCACGTTGATGGTGCGCATGTCTTCAACCAATCTAACCCTGCCTGTGCTGCGGTGCAGAGTTCAGAGTTACGATGTTGGAGAGCTGACAGCTGCTCGTCGTTGCTCGGTGGTTCTCTCCGGGTACTCCGGCTACCTCCACCCGTAAAACTGTCACAGTCACGATTAGCCATTGTGCATAAGTATGTGACCTTAAACACCAATAAATAATCATAATAATAATAACTAGGTCCACATCTGCCACGAACATGTGACACATCTATGTCACAATGGCACACCATGGCAATCATCATTGCGCCATAGTTGGGCCAAGAGTATGCACTATTTGTGCATAAGTTGTGAGTTTGTCACACCAGGGTACGGATAGTTACTCATTGACATGCCATAGTTGCGCATGCTTGAAGTCATCATGGAGGAATTTGGGGTGCGACTGCCCACGCATTTGGATGCTAAAGCGGTCGCGTGTGTATAAAGACATTGTTAAAAGAGTTCCACACATGATACAAAGAGACAAGATACAAGATGTTGAATTCACAAGAATGTATTGCAGAGCAGAGAAGTGTTTTTATGTGGTGTCTGACATTTTGAGGAAATGGACAATCCCAATTTTCGAGCCATTCCTAACACATTGTGCAAACTATGCACAAACTATGCACAACCTATGCGTCCCATTGCATGCCACTGCTTTCCACCATGTTCCACTGGTGTTTACGTTGGCACAGAGGCATTCATTACCAAGCAGTGACACACAGTGGCCCGCAAAAGTTGTGCATGAGTTGAGCATAGTTTGCGCATTAGGCACATCACTGGCACAAAAATGATGTCATGACACCTCAAAAGCGGGGGCTATATAGGAATTGCCCTGTACATCCGTATGTCCGTACGTCCGTCCGTCCGCCCGTACGTCTTTCCGGACATGAAATTCTTGTGTGTGCAACTCCTCCTACATTTATCAATCAATTTGGACAAAACTTTTCAGACATCATCACTACTAAGTGAACATGCGCATATTCCAAGATTTTTGATCTGTGACAATTTTAACCAGGTTATCTCCCTTTGACTTAGATTTATTGTGTCTTTCCATCCGAACAAATTCTTGTGTGCGCAACTCCTCCTACATTAATGAACCGATTTTGATGAAACCTTTCAAACATCATCTCTACTAATTGAACATGTGCATATTCCAAACTTTTTAATCTGCGACAATTTTAACCAGGTTATCTCTCTTGAACTTTGATTTAATATGGGTTTCTACATGAAATGCTTGTGTGCGCAACTCCTCCTACATTTATCAATCAATTTGGACAAAACTTTTCAGACATCATCACTACTACATGTAAGTGAACATGCGCATATTCCAAGATTTTTGATCTGCGACAATTTTAACCAGGTTATCTCCCTTTGACTTAGATTTATTATGTCTTTCCGTTCGAACAAATTCTTGTGTGCGTAACTCCTCCTACATTAATAAACCGATTTTGATGAAACCTTTCAAACATCATCTCTACTAAGTGAACATGTGCATATTCCAAACTTTTTGATCTGCGACAATTTTAACCAGGTTATCTCTCTTGAACTTTGATTTAATATGGGTTTCTGCATGAAATTCTTGTGTGTGCAACTCCTCCTACATTTATCAATCAATTTGGACGAAAGTTTACAGACATCATCACTACTAAGTGAACATGCGCATATTCCAAAATTTTTAAGCTGTGGCAATTTTAACTAGGTTATCTCCCTTTAACTTAGATTTATTATGGGTTTCTACATGAAATTCTTGTGCGTGCAACTCCTACAATTATCAATCAATTTTGACGAAACCTTTCAAACATTATCACAACTAAGTGAACATATGCATATTCCCAAATTTTTGATCTGCTACAATTTTAACCAGGTTATCTCCCTTTAACTTGGATTTATTATGGGTTTTCAAATGGGATTCTTGTGTGTGCAACTCCTCCTACATTAATGAACCGATTTTGAATACATGTTGCACATTGTAAATGTGTTTTTCCAAATGTAAACCATATATGTGTGGGCTCTTTAAGTATTCAGTGCTGTTCTGTGGAAGGCCACATGCAAATACAAATTTCAACAACAAAAAATGATCTTTATGTATACATTTCCTTATGGCCTTCGCCTACATGATCAGAAGTGCATTCCTCTAAAAACCCAAAGCGGGTGTATTAATCACCTTCAGTGATAGTTCTAGTTTTTCAAAATTTTGGCCACAGCATGGCACACACTCAGGCACTGGCACGAAGCCCCAAGCACACTTCCACGACAAGTTCCTTCACTGGCACTCCACAATGCGTGCCTCTTCATGCCACCTCTGTTGTGCAAGTGTCAGGGTGGGTTAAGAACCATACACAAAATAGAAACAAGTGTGTCTTCACCAGACTTTCTGTAAAAAATTACATGTACATGTACCTGTTCTTTAAAAAATTGTGCTGTTGTACTAAATTGAATGTTTTCATTTCATACATATTCCTGTAATTAACGAAGCTACATGTGTACTAATTTTGTTATTCAAACACACTAGCAGTTTCACTATATTTTATTGAAGAAAGCCTTTAGACTGTAAAACTATCAGCAACCATTCTTTATGAACCAAATTTTTCAAGCCTCCAATACTATTGCTGAACATGTGCTATTTTTTTGTAAAAATGTTGTTTTACTGGTAAATTCGACCCCAGTCACCAATGGTTTGGGTGGCATTCCTCTAAAATTTACTGCATGAATATAAACTGACTAAACTTTACCTCAATGTTACGGTCATGATTATCCATTGTGCAGAAGTATGTGACCTCAAACATCAATAAATAAATAAATAAATAAAAATGGTAAAAAATTGGTGTATGTACATCTAACATGTATATGTAAGATTTGCAAATTATGTATTTTGAAAATTAATTCAGCAGTATAAAAGTAAAAAATCAGTTTAAAACATGCATGATATCTGCTGGTTACTTTGCCCATAGTTTCTTTTTTCCCTTAGCTAATGAAGCTTAAGTTCTGTTAATTATCAGACAGGATGTTGCTCTTGGCACTTGGACGATAAGTTGACTTCGACTCTCAAGACCATTATCGAGAAATCAATTAATTTTTTGCAATTATGTCTTGGAATTAAAAATATTTGTTATTGATTTTATCTTGTCAGCATGGCAGATAGATCTCCATGTGATACATAGTTTGACTTCATGCTGTAAGATGTTACCAGTGAATCTCAGAAATATACATTTGCTAAGGTCTTAGGTAATTAATTTTCAGTTTAGCGTTATTCCAGGTTATCAGAACAAAATGCGGAATGAGCTTGTTATTAATTATATCCTCGTGGGGAAATGGCATAATATATCCCTACCCCAAGAAGCATACAGTACAAGTCAAAATAAGTTGTAGGATAACCACTATAAACTATGTATCTTTCTCTTCCTACACCGTTAAGACCAGAATCCGACATCATTTTCTGGAAAGCTCTCTCTGAGAGCTTTCCAGAAAATGAGGACAGATTCTCATCAGTGCAGGAGCAGCAGTATATAATAGTTTATTGCAGTTTTGCTACAACTTATTTTGACTTGTACTGTATTTCATCATTTTGGCTCTTAACACACTACTTCCTTGCATGTATGGGTTGTCAATAACCAGGGTTATATACAGAACAGCCTCTAACAGAATGTACCACAAGTCGACATTTTACCTTTAATATTTATCCGTTATTGCCAGATTGCTATATATGCAATGGATGAGGAAGAGACATGAAATGGTGTATGCTCCTGGCCTTACAAAGTAGGGCAGCACGGTATTCAAATTTCAATACCAATATCACTATATCGGTATATCGTAGACTACTTCAGAATCTGAACACTGTTATCAGTACCTGTACTGATATTCACTGATACTGATGATTACGTTCAGATTGCAGAACTAATTAACAAATAAATTTAATTCATGAGTTCTACATTGAACAAATTCAGTTGGAAAAAATAACTGAACGACTTTTTGTTGTGTGTTCATACAAGATCTTTTAACACAGTTCTTGTGAGTACTGTATTTAAATATCTTGCACAAAAATACGAAATAAATATGTTCGTCCATGATGCACAGTGTGTAGAAATAAAAAATTCCTTTGTATCATCAGAGGCTTTGTTAAATAGTGTGAAGGTGTTTGAAGAAAAAACAAATGCAAATTTTCATCAATCAGCTATCATTTATTCAAATTATAGTTTTGTTCACACTCTGTTTTCATTGGCTACTCTAATGTGTGATTGACAGCAATTCATGTGGAGTAGTTATAAATTTGGGCAGAGTTTTGGCTACGATGAATCATTCTGTACTGTGTGTGATTGACCGGCTCTCCACTACAGGAGGAGTTTGAATTAGAAACAATTTCTTTCCATGTTTGACAGACACCCATGTGGGGGCTATCATTATTTATCAGTTAATCAATTGTCGGTCGGTCACAGCGAAATTGATTAGTATTTTTCGTTGTCGAATAATTGGTAAATTTTACCCCGTTTTAGATGTTTAACCCTTTACCCAACGTAACGGCCAAAACCGGCCAGCGCTATTCTCAAAAATCGCCAATTAATTTTCAAAATATTTTCATTTTTTGTCTCAAAAACATAGGTTATGACCCCTCGTTGGAACGAGTTCGTCGAGCTCATTCCAACGAGGGGTCATAACCTATGTTTTTGAGACAAAAAATGAAAAAAATTAGTTATTCAAGAATTTTTTTTGCAAGTGTCGTCTGCTTTTCATGTTAGGTAAAGGGTTAATAACTAAAAGCAAATTTGAGCAAATTTGATGAAAAAACTATTGTTTCTAAAGGTAAAGGGTTAAGAACGTTGACGCTAAACCTCAAGAAGCCGTTAGAAGCATTTGTCTTTTATGTCCATTCAAAGCTTTTATGTTATGAACTTTTGAATCGTCAGTGTAATATAATCAAGACCACTCAGCAGTTGCAAAATTGCGACAGTTTGTCTGTCATGTTCTTCCTTCGAAAGTTAGAACACTCACCTTTGAAATACTGATAAGGTTCTTTCACTTATATAACTAAAATATCTAAACTCAATCATTTAAACAGAGACATAACTCCTATCCCTCCCCCCCCCCCCCACCCCCCCCTCGACAAATACACACACAGAGTGTCGGAAACCAGGGCTTTGTCGCTGCTGGAAGAAATAGATTCATGCCGCATATTCAGCCAAAACTCAAGGAGTGTCGCCTGAATTCGAGAGTGAACGTATATCTCCCCGTAACGAACCTGCTCGTTTCCATTTTGTTGGGGTGGTTCTTATCCTGAAGGGGTTAATAACTTTTCCTCGAAAAGCATAAATGAACAGGGGTTCACTGAAAACAACAATTTTAATACATATATATAAAAATAAATGTGATAATTTGTGACTTACAGTGAATCCAAAAGAATAAGAAAACAAAACGTCATTCACCCCCTACCCACACAGTATTTGAGTCACTTGCGGGCCTGCATTCTCTGTTGACGCTGGTTTTTCCTCCTTTTCGCTAGTGTTTGTTATTTGGTCGCCTCTTCACTTCACTCCTATCACTGCCGTCGCACCGCCACTAACATATTGTCACTTTATCGGGACGCTTTTCCTCCAACAAGTGACGGGATGTCATTCTACCACTGCCGTCGCAGGGCCACTAGCTTATTGTCACTTTACTTGACGCTTTTCACACAAGCAGTCGCCACCAATGAGGTTAAACTCCCCCTTACGTTTGTCTCAGGATAATGTTCATACAGGCAAAGCCTACTCTGCCTATGTATGGCTTGCCTTCTAAAACAGGTAATGCCATTTACCTAAATGCAAATTAGCTCCCTGAGCTCGTACTTTGTATTTCTGATCCTATTCTCATATATGGCCACCGACTTTGCCCGTGACTGCTCCTATTCTAAATATGAGCTCTGTGGCTCCCCTACGTCACAACGTGCATATACTTTCGCACCAGTGTGGCACCTCTTCTAACCTGTAGCATGGGACATCCCCACCTACACGCAACAACCCACAGCCTTACACACCTTCAGACTGGAATTGGCTGGAATGAATTTTCTAGAAACCCCCCGATTTTTATTTCCATAGCCAGAACATTAATTCTTAGTTTGTTCACTTCTCTTGAACTTGGCCGCTTAGATCTATCTTAATTTAACATTCGCTTTAAAGTTCCTTTGAAAGACTCACATTTTGGTATCTTTTGACATTTCGGAGACAGGATAGCTGCGTAATATGGGTGTGTGTCCAGAACATATGTGATGCACTGTTTTCCAACAATTACATATTAACTGGTTGGATAATGACTACAAGAGAATACTCCTTTGATCAGTTATCAGATAGCCCATGTGGCGTTCAACAAATGTGCCATTATGGACATTAAATTTCATACTTCGTTCCATAATGGACATTAAATTTCATACTTCGTTTGCAGCGCTTGAATTATTGCTGGTCTGACAAATCTGTTTTTGGGGTCCGTTATATAAACGCAAATTCTTATACCTTCGCCCGAATGGGAAAAATTATCAAAGATATATACACTTTTATACAACAAAATCGCAACTTTTAGCTATCACCTTGACACAGTTCGACTGGATTTGATCTGCAGTGCAAATTGCGACCGTATTTATCTGTCAGTCTTGTAGTGTATCTGCCCCGTTTGTATGGCTTCTGAATATGCACCTACAAAAATGTAACTGAACGAAGGTCAAGGTATATGAGAAAGAAAACAGAAAACGAAAGTAAGGTTTTCTGAGAACAGCTTTTTCTAGCAAAAATTCTTGCCCCCTCAAAATTTTCCTTATCTATTCTGACTAAAGAATCAGTGTTGCAGATCCAGTGCAAGATTTGCCTGTCGAACAATTATGACCGCAAGAGTAGCAAGACAACTACATAGAATTGAGTTACTGCAACACAATACATAGCCACCTTTGGAGTTAAAAAACTTCTTTGAGTTTGTTTTATCCTTGACCAACAATATTTCCCAGTATACATTATCTGTGAGGAATTGGTTATCACAGAGAAAACCTGCTGAGAGTTCAGGCTTTTTTCCGGTATTGCGTACCAGACGGTGTTTTCAGTATCTTTAAAATGCATTTTTATTTCCTTCACCCAAAACGTTACTTGTTAGCCTTTTGTGATTGTTTTGCGCTATGTTTTACATGCCACCAATGACACACTTCATAGGTTAATCACCTGTTTTAATACATAAAATGTGCAATGTGAACTATGCCAGGAACAATGCCAAGAGTCCAGCAGACAATAACATTTTTTCGCAATTGAAACGAGGATTGTCTTCATTGTTTACTTGAGGTAGATCAACTGGCTTGAACTTCATTTTAACGACTTCAAAGAGAGAGGGAGAGGGGGGTCTTCTAGGTATGATTATTATTGATTATTTGCGACGATTAATCAATTCCTAAATTAAAACATCTTGACAGCCACACACCCATTTACAGTCTGCAAAAAGTATATCAAAGTATTGTTTGCCTAAGTATGCATGTACATGTATAATGCAAGTAGAATTGACTTCACTGTAATCATAAAGTGGGGACTCCAGTGCTGAAACAAATGTTCAAATATTCAAATATCCATATGTGGAAAGCAGTATATGTATTTAAATTTTAACTTTACATTTGCAAGCTTCCATAGGAAGATTGAGAATTTCATCCCTGCTAAGCTTCTGTTGTAGCTGGGAGGTTTCTGATTTTTAGCTTAAATTGAAGATAATAATAAGTCAAGATAAGCTATTGCCATCACTCGTGCGGAAGTCTGTTAGTCTGTGAGTGTGTTCACATTTTCCTTTAGCACAGGCTACACCTTGTAGTTTTTGTTCAATCGTCACGAAAATTTCATATGCAGGCTTGAGGTCATGTCTAGATGAGAACGTCCGTCCCCTTTTGGTCACGAATGGTAAATTTGCCTCCCAAGCCCAAAACCTGAAAACCTTTATCACAGTCTACAGTTCGTATTTATGAAGATATTTCATTGTAACTTGGTACAATGATTCTGTATACTGTCAAGATGAGAACTTCCCCTTTTGGTCATGCTCTGTCAAATGTGACGGCTGCCCAAGCCCAAAACCCACAAGCCTTTAGCACAGTCTACAGGTCGTATTTAGGAAGGGATTTCATTGTAACTTGGTAGGATGACTCAGTATAATGTCTAGATGAGAACGTCCTATTTTGGCGATGATCGGTCAGCCATGATGGCTGCACAGGCCTGTGACCTAGATATGTTTGGCATTGTCTACAGTTCATATTTATGAAGTGATTTCATTGTGACTTGGAAGGATAACTCGATATGATGTTTATGATATGATGTTTAGATGAGACTTTCCTATTTTGGTCATGATCAGTCGGCCATTACTGCCACCTGGTCACGCAACCTGGATTCATTTAGCACTGTCTACAGGTTCTTTTTATAAAGGGGTTTAATTGTAACTTGGTAGGATAACGTGGGGTGATATCTAGATGAGACTGTCCTATTTTGGCCATGATTGGTCAACCATGACTGCCGAGCTGTCATGTGACCAAGATTCCTTTAGCAAAGTCTAAAAGTTATATTTATGAAGGGCTTTCATTGTAAATTGATAATGATTCATTTTGGAATAATTTCACTGTAACTTGGTAACTTTGGTTGACATACATTACTGTGAGGTCCACATTAACCCACCCCTCAGTTCTTTAGTACAGTCTACACCTCAAATTATTTTTATATAAAACATAGCATGCAGGGAACAGAAATTAACATATTCTCAATTATCACAATTCTTGTCATATTACATAATCCTTTCATAAACATTGAACATTATCCTTTTCATCAAACACAACACACAGTCAAGTTAAGCTACAGTGTCATTGACACTTTCATTATGACTCCCCATGGAAAACAAACTCTTTTTTCCAGTAAAATAGGACCCAGTAAAAAAGCCTGGGGTGGAAATCCTCTAAAATGGGCAACTTGGGTATAAATGATTGGCTGAACTTGCTTTATATCCCCCATGTTGCTGTCCCGAATAGCCATTGTGTATAAATATGTGATTTTTCAGATTCGGTTCCAGGAAAAAAACCTTGGTGTTGGTTCAGTTTGTCTAGGTGTTAACCCTTTACCCAACACAGACAATATCAAAATTTATTATTTTAAATATCATTGTTTAAAATTTTTCAAAAAATTTCAACAAAACCATATCGACGAGCTCGTTCCAAAGAGAGGTCACATGATATGGTTTTGTTGAAATTTCTTTTAAAAATAATATTTTTTCAGCTACTGAATTTGCATATTACGTGGACAGACGGCCGCAGACCTGGCCGATTTTTGGGTAAAGGGTTAAGAACATGTAGTAAATAACACTTCTGACTCCTTAACTTGGAAAAAAGCACAAAAAGCCTGTCTCTTGAGTATCTCTATTGGGTTCTGCCAAACTTGCCATTGACAATTCATAGGAGTTCTAGGGGATCAGTTGCTAAGGCTAAATCCCATTAAGACAGAAAGTAACATAAATTACCAGGGTAACAAATGAATAAAGTTCATCTGATCTATGTTGTGTTTCATTGTCACGTTTACTTACTTATTGACCCATCCCGTAGACGGGTCAGTAAGGGAGAAAATGTGACAAAGAGAACACAATGTATGCATCCCTATGCAAAATAGACTAAGTGACAAGAGTACATGTGGGGCTCTAGTCCCTTTCCCTCCCAGTAAGATAGTTTGATCAGTTCATATGCAAACACAGTAAACTGCTTTGCCCTTTTTTACTGGGCCTTGCACTTTGGTTTTATGATTTGCCACAAAAATGGAACCGAACCAGAAAACAAAAAAATGTCCAGCTCTTGTTTCTAAATAGGCAGTTAGAAGACTGGTAATATACTAACATTTCTGTAAAGCTAAAGAACAGAAGAACAGGACTGGCATTTTCAGGAGAGCAATTTATTCGCAAGCCTACTGCTCACCTTGAAAAATATCGAGGAGGGCAAAAACCAGCCCTCCTGGCCTTAGAAAATAATGATTACCATAGCAGCCTATTCCTAAAACCCACATCTTTTCAGATTTCTGTTATGTTAGTGGTCTGTGTAAGATGGCCACACTGCCACTCCCACACCTTTGGGCCTTGCAGAGGCCCAGAGGTGTGGAAGGGGCAGTGTAGCAGCACCAAATCAAATGAATAAAGCCCACTAGGCAGAATTCATTAATAGTAAAACTTCATTTTGCCACTTTTGGCTTAAATTGTAAGCTTGAAGAGAGCTTATCGCTCCCCTATGCCATACGAGGGTAAAACTTTTTTAGCCCTCCTGCATTTTTAGCTTAACTTGACAAAGTCAAGATAAGCCATTGCCATCACACGTGCAGAAGTCTGTTAGTCTGTTCACATTTTCCTTTAGCACAGGCTATACCCCGTAGTTCTTGTGCGATCATCACAAAATTTCATATGCAGGTTTGGGGTCATGTCTAGATGAGAACATCCCCTTTTGGTTGCGATCGGTCAACTGTGATGACTGCCTGAGTCCAAAACCCAAAAACCTTTAGCACAGTCTGCAGATTGTATTTATGGAGAGATTTCATTGTAACATGGTAGGATGCCTCTGTTTAATATCTAGATGAGAACGTCCCCTTTTGGTCATGATCTGTCAACTGTAACGACTGCTCGAGCCCAAAACCTGAAAACCTTGAGCTCAGTCTACAGGTCGTATTTATGGAGGGATTTCATTGTAACTTGGTAGGTTGACTTCATATAATGTCTAGATGAGAACGTCCCCTTTTGGTTGCGATTGGTCAACTGGGATGGCTACATGGGCCCGAAGCCCAAAAACCTTTAGCACAGTCTACAGGTCCTATTTATGAAGGGATTTCATTGTAACTTGGTAGGATGACTCCAGATAATGTCTAGATGAGAACGTCCCCTTTTGGTCGCAATCGTTCTGCCATGATGGCTGCCCAAGCCCAAAGCCCGAAAACCTTTAGCACAGTCTATAGGTCGTATTTACGTAGGGATTTCATTGTAACTTGTTAGGTTGACTCCATATAATGTCTAGATGACAACGTCCCGTTTTGGTCATGATTGGTCAGCTGTGACGGCTACAGGGGCCCAAAGCCCAAAAACCCTTAGTGCAGTCTACAGGTCATATTTATGAAGGGATTTCATTGTAACTTGGTAGGATGACTCCAGATAATGCCCAGATGAGAACATCACTTTTTGGTCGTGATCATTCAACCATGATG
Organism: Pictodentalium vernedei; assembly: GCA_031216915.1. Lineage (NCBI taxonomy): Eukaryota > Metazoa > Mollusca > Scaphopoda > Dentaliida > Dentaliidae > Pictodentalium > Pictodentalium vernedei. Next base: position 326,222,528 of record CM062291.1, read on the forward strand.
GCTGCCCTAGCCAAAAAACTTTAGCACAGACTGCAGGTCGTATTTATGAAGGGATTTCATTGTAACTTGGTAGGATGACTCAGTTTTATGTCTAGATGAGGACATCCCCTTTTGGTTGCGATCGTTCAACCATGATGGCTATACAGGCCCGAAGCCCGAAAACCTTTAGCACATTCTGCAGGCTGCATTTATGAAGGGATTTCATTGTAACTTGAAAGGATGACTTGTTTTGGAATAATTTCACTGTAACTTGGTAACTTTCGTTGACATCCATTAACTGTGAGGGCCACATTCATTAACTGTGAGGGCCACATTACAGTGCAGTCTTCACCTCATATTGTTTTTATTGAAAACATAGCATACAGGGAACAGAAAATATTCTCAATTATCACAGTTCTTGTCTTATTTCATAATCCTTTCATAAACATTGTACATTATCCTTTTCATCAAACACAACACACCGTCAAGTTAAGCTACAGTGTCATTGACACTTTCATTAAGAATGCCAGGCCTGGGAGACTCTGCAATTTATTAAAAAAAAGTACCTGAGCTTGCCAACTTTTTTGAAAATTTTTTCCCTACTTCATATTTTCAATACATTTAGAGAAAAAAATTTGGATTTAACCCTTTTGTATCACTTTTACATGTCCATTTGGGAGGCTACATGTATATAACAATTGTTGTCCCTGTATCAGTATGCATCGTGTCTTCTGATTGGTCAACGTGACCGAAACAAATACCCATGGTATCGGCTATCTTCAGACATGTGGGTGATAAGACCCCGACTGGGTCACATCGATTGCAAAAACTCCTATTAGAACTGTTAAGTTATATCCAACTTCTTGTCATATTGTAGTGAATACTAATACAAATTAAAAAACATCGTTGCAGCCCAATGAGTAGAAGCACTTGTTGGCTGTCGTATTCGATGAGAACTGAACAGACTGAATCGGGTTCGCAAATATACTTTTGCACTTTGCGGGTTGAGAACATCAAGGGGAGCAACTCATCTGTTTATCTTCGATATCGCTTGAGCAGAATACAAAATGTCAATCTCTCGCTTTGCTTGTCACTCCGATGGAGACATCGTTCGCAAACGGATTGAACTCACGCCTAAATCCACTGTCAAATCAAATAATACTGCCGCATGGCTTTTTAGAGAGTATTTGTCAGAGAAAAACGTTGATACTGAATTTGAATTGGTTTTAAAACGTCTCCATGTGTGACCTGGTATAAAAACAACGATTCGGAAATAGACTCAGTCTATTTATAGTTTTGCTGTGATGTTTGTTTTGCCGTTTGGTTCAAAACCTGAGGCTCAGTGTGGGGTTTAAACTTCGTTGCCTGAGTCTTAATGTGGGTTCATATTTTACATCTCGGCATTATTTCTGTGTTAGGAGGTGGGACAAAATCGTTATCTCGGGCAACATCCAGGGTACATGGAGATTTAATACCTGGATGTCTCCTTTTCAACCATTCGTCTTGCGCCTCATGTTTGAAAACCGACATCCAGGTATTAAATCTCCATGTACCCTGGATGTTGCCCGAGATAACTTATAGTACACACTTTCCTCCCATCTGTGTTCTGTTTGCAGTATAAAGCTCCACCTGTTGCTAGAAAAAAAATAAAAGGTTGGGAGAAATCAGTAGGTTCAGTGCAGTAAGGGTAAGGGGGCCCACTTGTAACCCTCAACCTTACTGTACTGACCCTAAACCATTACAGATGTCTCTCATTTTAATCCACTTCATAATGGAGATCCTGTTTCTCAGTTTGTTAGGTTTGCAGAACAAAAGGGTTTAAACTAAATGTTAAATATGATATTGTTGGGCCTAAAACAGATATTTATTTGGAACATGATATGGATGAAAAATAAACACAGAAAAATTGAGGAGACCAGGTATTTTTAAAATAAATTACAGAGGGCTATTCTTCAGCTTTACCGACTTTTCAGATATTACTGTACACTTCTAATGCCAGATGTTTCTTGTTCTATTTTTTGCTTGTCAGACATTAAATCTGACTGAAAAAACGAAGGTTGCTTTGCCCTTATCCTACTACATATTTCATTGATACCAAAGGCCATTTTGTAATTATTTAGACAATGCTTTAAAATATGTTCCTACATACAGTTGACATAAAAAAAAACAAGCAATTTTTTTCTCTTTTACCAATCCAAAACTGGCCTGAAAATAAGCAGTCTGACATGAATTTCGGACCGGACCCAAAAACACTCGTTCTCATCTCACAATGATAACAAAGGTACCGAAGAAGTTTCGTAAGGATCGGTTCATAAATACGGCCTCTAGCCCGAGCCGTGTGTACGGCACGATAGACGGACAGATGGACGATGGGCCATGACAATACCTCAAATTTGGCTTTGCCAAAGTTGAGCTAAAAATGAGTAGAAACCGAAACCATGGAAAAATTTCAAGACGGCTGCTGGCAGCCATTTTGTACAAAATTAGGTGCAATCCGATTTTTGCGCAGAACTTCCATATGAAAGCTCTGATTTGAATAATGTTTTGTATGAATGTTTAGTACCATGGGATACATCACATGTAATACAGGTTTTTTTTCTCATGCGTAAATTATGCAAATTCAACTAATTTTGATTTATTTAGTGTTACTTTCAGCACTGTAAGTGCAAATGCCAATACGGCTCAGGCTAGAGGCCGTATTTATGAAGCGATCTTTACGAAACTTCTTGGGTACCTTTGTTATCACCATGGGATGAGAACGAGTGTTTTTGGGTGCGGTCCAAAATTCAAGATGGCTGCCAGTGGCCATTTTGTACCAAAATTAGTGCAATCAGTTTTTTGTACAGAACTTCTGTATGAAAGTTCTGATTTGAATAAATTTCTGTATGAATGTTTAGTAACATGGAATACATCACATATAATACAGGTTTTTTTCTCGGGCAGAAATTATGTAAATTAGATGAACTTTGATTTATTCAGTGCTACTTATACACAGTAAGTGCATGTGTCAATACGGCTCGGGCTAGAGTCTGTATTTATGAACTGATCTTCACGAAACTTCTTGGGGTACCTTTGTTATCACCTTGTGACAGGAATGAGTGTTTTTAGGTGCCTTTGTTATCACTGTGCTATGAGAACAAATATTTTTGGGTTCAGTCAGACCCACTCTGGGACTCAAAGATTTCTTTTCTAGTTTAGCATCTAACTGTCACCCCACTTTTACAATACTTTACCTATATATTTGTTACAGGCTATGGTCAGCATTTATGAACAAACCGTTACAATACTTTACATGTAGCTTTGTTATCAGGTCATTACCTAGATGTTTGTCAGTGCTGTGTCACACACTATACATGTACATGTCTTACACAAGTTGAGCTACAGTGTCATTGACACTTTCATTTTTAAAAAGAGTCGAGTCCGGTTTCAGTTTCATTTTTTTTTTTAGAGAAAAATATTAAACATTATAAACACTTGGGCTTTTTCCCAAATATTAGTTTTAATAAATGTTCAAAGTGCAAGCACCTTCCCCTCTCTCTAAATTATGAGATTTTATATAGCGCAGCACATGTACAGTGAACTATTAATCCAGAAGACAATGAAGAGTGTTCACAGAGCCCTGGATATACAGTTGAATAGCATTGGCAGCCCCCACACCAAGACAAGAGGAAAATGCTGTGGTAGCAATGCACAACTTTGGTACAAAATACTGAAGATGTAATGTTGTGAAATGTCAGGCGAAAGAAAAGAAATCCCTTGGTTTGGGGTACCCCCACTGACCCTAAACAATTATGCTGACCCTAAATATTTTACAAAGTAAAAGTCACTCATTCAGGTTATTGTAACCCTAATTTTTTCGGACTTCAACTGTGAATTTGAAACCTATTTTGAGGTTAAAGCTTTCAATAATACATGTAGAAATAAATATATCGGACAGAATAAATGCGAAGCAAGTGGTAAGTTCCAGTTCAGCAAAGGAAACCGCATTTGATAAATTGATCATTTTATAGATACAGTGTTTTACCGTTGGTGTTGAAGATCATGAAAATTAATGAATGTCGTGTTGAGTTTTGTGTATTGATACTGAAAGCCTCAAATCTTGGCCTGCAGTCTTGAAAATGTTTTTGGTGCAAGTATAGTGTACAACTGTTTTTTTTTAATTCCATTCAAACATGCATAGAAATTACTGACAGTGGCCAGCAGATGCATGGATATTGCATTCAAGTGAAGTGTGTGGTCATTTTGGTAAAGTCGATGTTTGTTTTATTTTTGTCCAAAGCCAGGTGGCACTTTCATTCTCAAACTGAATAGAGTGATTTTTATCATTTCATTCATTTGTCATTTGAAAGAAAGTTTATTTAATACGTAAATACAATTATATTATGGGACCCCAAAAAGTTATTAATTAGGCTCTAATTTTTTTTTGGTGATTTCTGCCCTTTTTATTTGACACATTACACAAAGTGACAGCATTCAAGATTGTGCAGTTAACCATGTGTGTCCCGACTGATGGTTATCTCACATTCAGGTCGGTTGGTGTTTTGAAATAACCGAAACCGAGTTGTATTTTCGGTTAACCTTCCAGCACTACCTCTTTCTGTTTAGTTTTGATACCCTGATTCAGATTGAGGTTCATGGAGGGTAAATTTAGTAATTCACCCTCTGGGGACCTCATTTTGCAGATGACAGCCTGCTTATTTTCTGGCTTGATCCAAAATAGAGTCTGAAACAAATTCGGAAGACCGTATATCAAAACCTCATAACCCAAAGATAAAGGGTTACTGACACCACTTGCAAATGTGTATAAGGTTTAATGGAAAATTATTTTCTGCAAGAGTAATATATGCAGTCAAGAGAGGTTTTCAGTTACTTTATGTCCAATTAATTGGGATCCAGTTGTTACCAACAAAGGGAAACTAGCATAGAAAAATTGTTTGGTGCAATTAACTTGCAATACTGATGATGCAGTTTATGTACAGAGCTAGTCAAAATGAACCGCTCGCTATAAGTACATACCATCTGAGGATAGAATCAGAGGAGAGCAGCATGTCCTCAGTACTCAAGGAGGTGGTGGATGATACTGTATTTCGAGTCTGTGGTTCCGACTCCTTCTCTTTCTCAAAAGCAGAGCTTTGACAAGGAGGTGGCTCTCTCGGAGTTTGGTGGAAAGACCCTTGACCTCGGGCAACAACAACAGGAAATAGAAAAACAATGAAAGGAGCAAAGAGAGTTTAGAAATGGATACTGCAACCACCCCCCCCCCCCCCCCCCCCCAAAGAAAAAAAAAAACCCAAAACAAAAAAAAAAACCCAAATCATAGATTGCAAATAGAAAGGACTCATGACCATCTTGGCAAATCTAGAAAAATCCAAACAAGCCTCAAACTCGCCATCTCATTCTCCTTCAGCAAAACCACCACCCAAGAAAGAAAAAGACAAAAAACATTCCAGCTGGTGAAAATTAGTGCATATCCACTCCTACTTCTCCTCTACCTTGGCCATGCATTTCCTATTTTTCAGAAATATAAATAGACAGTCACAATAATCAGCAGAGGCTGTTCTGTCCCAATACTGTCCCAGCTCCCCTTGGGTGAGCACCATCTATTACCTTCGGAAAGATGTGACTACTACCAAAACACAGTTGGAAGGAGGGTGGAATTTTATTACTTCACAAGTACTGTAGAAGTTTACATAAGTTGAAAGATAATCAAAAGAAAATTTATGTTAATCTTTTTTTTTGATAATTAAAACCCTTGACATCACAGGCCTGAGACAAAATGATTGATTTCACGCCTGAAACCATCTACAGATTGTATAATATTTGTTTGTGTCAGATTGTATAATATTTGTTTTTTGAACCGTGATGACTCCAGATTTAAAAGTTCATAAAAATAATCGAAATATTTATTCTGGGAAATTTCCACAGGGTTTCTTTTATCTCTGCCCAGAAACCAGCCGAACAGGTGACTAGAGCAAGGAAGTCACCTTGGAATGTCAAAATTTGCCTGGTCTTCAATATTTATTTATTTATTGGTGTTTAAGGTCACATATTTCTACACAATGGCTAATCATGACCACGACAGTTTTACGGGTGGAGGAAGCCGGAGAGAACCACCGAGCAATGGTGAGCAACTGTCAACTCCCCAACATACTAACTCCACACAAGCAGGGTTAGCATTGGTTGAAGACAGGTGCACCATCGACGTGTAGTACGCCTTAGTGCACATCGTCACTGTGCCCCCCACATGGGTAGTGGAGGTGAAGTGTCTTGCCCATGAATACAATGCGGTTGCTGCAGGTGGGATTCGAACCGAGGACCTCTGTGCTTGCAGTCTGCACCTCTACCTACTGAGTCACTGCGCCCCTGGTCTTCAATAAAATGTAACTGAAGTTGCTTGTAAAAATTCAGTCTACCTTGAAATTGGGTGAATTTTGCACCAAATTGTGTCAAATAAATACAAAAAAAAGATATTTTACTGTAAGTATTTAATGAAGTTGGAGCTAATATTCATAGTAACAAAAAATTAAATAGAATAAACAGGTAAAAAAAGCATGTAGTTATCAGTCAGACTCCATATGTTTATGCTTACATGTTACAGTAAAAATAGGTGACAACTGGCAGAGTTGAAAATGCAATTTTGCATTCAAAATTTTTTTCAAAAGAAGTTGTTTTTTTTAAGTTAGAATTCTTGTAGAGGACAATTTTCAAGTAAAATTAACAAATTGGGGTGAAAATATCACTTTTAATTCACATCTGAAGTTTTCAAAAACAAAAATCTTGTTGATATTTTTGGTGTACTCTATTAGATTCCAAGTGCACATGCTCCAGAAAAGGTTCTCCTAAACACTAGGATTTCCCGGAATTACCGAGAACTAAACTGAATTATTGATACAGGGTGATCTGTACTTTGCAAAAATTATACAGATTCAGGAGTTTTTTGTAGAATTTTTTTTTTTCCGAATTTAGAAATACAAACATGCTTTTTTTTCTCTTTTTATCTCTCTTACCTTTAGTGAGTTACAGTGGAGCCCACTTAATTGGATATCTCTTAACTGAATAACCCTGTTAATTGAATATGATTTCCCAACACAAAACCATTTACCTTACCTCCAATACAGATTTGACCTGTTAATTGAATATAGGTTATAGAGTAAAGTCATGTTAATTGAATAAAAAATCTTGTAACCTGTCAAGAAATTACCCGGACTCTCCCCAGCTTTTCTTTGTTTTTTTTTACCTATTTGGCCTCAGTACATCCAATACAGGCATTTAATCTATTATATCTTGTTTGACAGAGCTCATGGAGCTCTGTCAAACAAGATATAATAGAATAACTGCTAAGTTTACATGTATCTCTAGAATACAGGAAAGTGACTCGATCCCTGTTAATTGAATACTCCTGTTAATTGAATAAGTTCCATTGGCAAAGCGGCTATTCAATTAACAGGGTTCCACTGTATTTATGTGTGAGAAAACTATATTATGGAACAATCACGCAAACGTCCATTCATGTTTTTCTTTCTGGCTCACTTCTCCATGTTTTTGTTTGACTTCTCCCTAAAGTCTGAAGAGGGAGAAGTGATTTCTCCCCCAGATTACCCACTAGACTGATCAATGCCTCTGCCACAAACTGACAGGTTGCCACACTGATCCCATTCTACATGTAGCTATATCTCTTATGGTACTGTGGTTACAAAAATGAGCATAGAATTTTGACTGGAGCACAATCAAGTTCAAACTAGAAAATTGTAATTTGTTGGACAAATTACGGGCTTTCCCAACTTTTTTTATGTGAAAAGACGGACAGCATATAGCAAAGCAATGTGTTTGAAATTAACCCTTTCCAAAATGATAGAAAGAAAGCACCCAAAGTTGGCCAATTTTGTCATTTTCAAATGATATGCTTTTTATAGCAATCAGTGTCCTGGAGGGTTAAATGTGAGACTAAAACATGAACAGTAATGTTTCTCTACATGTGCAAAACATTTTTTGGCAAACAGTTAGTTACTTTAATAGTCATTTCAGTGGAAATGAAGTTGTGTGGGTTTGGATTTAATGACAGGAAAATGAGTATACATGTAGAATGCAGTAAAATTAAGAAAAATGAAAGGTTTTTTCTGGTTAATGTTGTCAAAACATGTGTTGGATTATGTGTGACACCAAAACATATCACAGAAAATTTGTTTCCCTATAACACACAATACACGCATGCAAAGGAAAATGGACTATTCCAATCCCACCCAGGGAAACTGGGTACAGAAAAGTACAAAATTAATTGGAAAATACATTTTGTCTGACGGTACTCATGTTTGTGCAGCAAAAACTGGTATTGGATAAAACAGGACACAAAAACATATAACACAAAATTTGTTCACCATTGATTTTTGATGCAGTTGTGGAAAGCACAATGAGCTATTTCTTTCTTGTTTCTGGACAAATGAGTACAGAAATTGGCAACATTCACTGAAAATCAATTTTTTTTGGACAGTAGTATTCTCTTAGTGGCCAAAGCATATGTTGGGTTAAGCCCCAGATCATAACTTACAACAGCATATTTATTCATTAAGCAGCTCTGCCTATAGCAAAACAAAGTGTTTACTTTCTAATCTCATCTTTAACCCTCAAGCGCAATGAGGGCGAGGATAAGAGTACCATTTGAAAATGCCAAATTAGCCAACTTCGGTTGCTTTTTTCTATCATGGTGGAAAGGGTTAATTTCAAACTGTAACTGTCTTCTGCAATCACTGTTGCATCTCCACATACCAAAATAATTGTTACAACAACCTTGCGATTAGAGAAATTTGCCCTTGAAGTTAGTCAATCTTGAAGATGAAATGCTATATTCACATCATTTTTGGCCAATAGAGGTTAATTTTCAAATATTTGTGTGGTGATTTTAGTGCATCATATTATGCTCTAAATGTGTGGACATCAATCACAGGGGGGCGCGGTGGCTCAGTTGGTAGAGGTGCAGGCTGCAAGCCGAGAGGTCCTCGGTTCGAATCCCACCTGCGACAACCGCGTTGTGTCCTTGGGCAAGACACTTCACCCCGATTGCCTACATGGGGGCACGATGACGCTGTGTACTGAGGCGTACTGCACGTCGATGGTGCGCATGTCTTCAACCAATCTAACCCTGCTTGTGCTGCGGTGCAGAGTTCAGAGTTACGATGTTGGGGAGCTGACAGCTGCTCGTCGTTGCTCGGTGGTTCTCTCCGGGTACTCCGGCTTCCTCCACCCGTAAAACTGTCACGGTCACGATTAGCCATTGTGCATAAGTATGTGACCTTAAACACCAATAAATAAATAAATAATAATACATCAATCACAGACTGAGTGTCTGATAAGAGAAATGGAGGAATCTTGAATTTTGGTATTTGAATGAACATGTGCAAGTTGAGGGTACTCCAATTCAAGGCCTGACAAGTGGGTGAGGGTTAAAACTTTGAATTAAACATATAACAGCAAAATTGTTCTTGGATGAATGCCCTATCTTTTCATGGGGAACGTTTTGAGAAAATATGGCTTCAGTGCTGAGAAATTGCATGTAAACGTTGGCAAAAATAACAATTATTCTGACGGCACCCCTTATGGGAAGTCTCAAATCTGCCAAGGGTTAAACTTTTACTAATAACATATAAAACAAAATATGTCATACTTTGAGTGCTGCATGCAGCCATAGAAAACATTCAAAGCTCAATAAATTAGAAATGGACTAAATTGTCACTTAAACTTATCAAATGCTGAAAAATGGGAGTTTTTTTGGACGGTACTTACTTTTATGCAACCAGAAGGGGCATAGGGTTAAACTTTAAAACCAAACTTACAAAAAAGCAAATATGCTCGGTAGTCAATTGTGAATACGGACAAGCAAAGTGTTTGAAATTAACTGTTTCCAAAGTGATAGAAAAAAGCAACCAAAGTTGGCAAATTTTGGCATTTTCAAACAACACTCTTATTCTTGCCCTCATTGTGCCTGGGGATTAAATCTGAGATTATAAAGTAAACAGTAACTTTCTTCTGCAATCATTGTTGCATCTATCCATACCAAAATAATTGTTACAACAATCTTGCAAATAGAGGAATTTGCCCTTGAAGTTGGTAAATTTTGCCCTTGAAGTTGGTAAATTTTGAAGACAAAACTGCTGTATTCATTTCATTTTTGGCCCACGAGGGTTAATTTTGAAATATTTGTGTGGTGATTTTGGTGTATCATATTATGCTCTAAATGTTTGAAAAATTTTAGCTAGATAACTGTAAACAATTCCGAAACTTTTGAAAAATTGTGAAATTTTGATGGTTTTGGCAGAAAATTTTGAAAATAAGCATTTTCATGAATATGACGATACCTCATTTTTCTAGATATTGTGACAATAAATAGAGATTATTACCATTATGTGGATGTACAAAATATGTATCTGAGTCGAGCTCCGGGTTCTAAGGGCAGATCACGATGAGTCGAAGATGAGTCGTGATCTACCCTTAGAACCTGGAGCGAGACTCTATTACCATTATGTGGATGTACAAAATATGTATCCATCATTTTATCTTGCAATATATTTTGGGGATAAGTCAAGAATGTAGACGAATATATAACAAACTATTTATTTGTACGCCCCCGTGGGAACCCCGGGAAGTGAAGCAGTGCTTGTTTACTGTGGTAAACAAGCTCTGTTTCACTGGTAAAATAGGACCCAGTCACTAATGCGTGGGGTGCGAGTCCTCTAAAATAGGCAACATGGGGTATAAACGATTGACTGACCTTGACTTTATCTCCATGTTGTGGTCATGATTAGCCATTGTGCAGTAGTATGTGACCATAAACAACAATAAATAAATAAATTTATTCGTACGGATGAACAAAAAGAAAAAAATGGAACTCACGCGAAAGGAACATTCTTGTATCCGACCCCTGATACAAACATCTGTATCAGGGCGGAGGATACATGATAGTTGCAGAGTTAATACAGATAAAATACACATTGATTGTAAGGTAAATAAGATTACCAAATCTCGTTGAAATCGTACAGCTTGTTTTTGAATTATGTTGAAAATGGTGAAATTGTGAAGGTTTTGGCAGAATATTTTGAAAATCTGCATTTTCACAGATATGGTGATACCTCATTTCACTAGATTTTATGGCATTACATAAGTATGCCAAATTTGGTTAAAATCGTACCAGCTTGTTTTTGAGCAGTGCAACATACAAAATTGAAGGAGAAAAAAAAAAAAAAAAAAAAAATGAAAAATCTTTCAAAAGAAGAATAACAAGAGTCTTTCCCAAACTGGGTTTGGGAAAGCCTAATTATCTGTCTATTCGTCGAAGAATAACAAGAGTCTTTCCCAAACTGGGTTTGGGAAAGCCTAATTATCTGTCTATTCGTCTCCCCACAACACCAGAATCTCACCTGTACATGTCAAAAATAAATGAAAGAACATTGAATCATTGGTGATATCCGCTTGTTTCTCTTGAATACATGTATGTCACAATCAGAGATCGGGCAGCTTGGGCAAAGAAGTCTCCTTGGATTGGCAAAATTTGCTCTGCTTTCAGTAAAAAGTGACTGAAGTTGCCTTTTAAAAATTGATTCCCACCTTGAAATGAGGTGATTTCACATGAAATAAAAAATAAGATGTTTTACTGATTATGAAAGGATGTTAAAGCTAAAATTCAAAGTAACTAAATAAAATCAGCAGATAAAAAATGTAAAGTGATCAGTCAAACCCAAACTTGTTTATGCTTACAGTAGGGCCCCGTGAATCGTTCGAGATTTTACTCGATTCGAAACCAACGCCAAGGTTCTGCTCAACTCAAAACCTTTGATGTGGATATAGAGATTTCTGAACCCACCATTGGAGGAGGGGGGGGGGGGGGTGGAGAATGGGTGTTCTTACAAGGAAAATCAATAAGTTATTTCAACACAACAAAAAGCGAACGTGGAGTAGCATAAGGTTATATGCTGATATCCAAAATTGGAATACATGTAAACTAAATTCAGTTTGAATAACGTAACAACTTGTCTTCAGTAGCTCCGGAATGGCTTAGTGGCAACTTGATTACCTTGTAGTCAGACCCTTCATTCCATTAATTCAGGCTACAGTCTTTTTACTTCACACTAAGTTCACAGGTCTTTCACCCTATTATATTTCTCTTGCCACTCATCCATCTCATCTGCTCGGGGAAAGCTACCTGCGACTCCTGCCTGACCCTGAGTGACTTGATGAATTTCGCAAGCAGAAAGAACAAAACAGTCTATTATCATTGGTAATCTGGTTACTAGATTTGAATGCTGTAAGGTGTGTTCTGTATTGATGAGTGAGATTCTCAACATAAAACTGCGCGATTGGTGTAATACATTACTCACAACAAGCGTATGAATGAAGCTGACTCGGTAAGCTTGGGTGATTCATTTATTAATAACACTAACAATTCAGAACTTGCTTATTTTACCGGTATCAAGGTTCGAGATTTGGCTTGATTCGATACCACGAAGGTGATTCAGCTTGAGATTTGATTCAAGATAAAACCTCTGATTCGCAGGGCCCTAGCTTACATTAAATTGGTGACACTGGCAAAGACAATGTGATATTGTGTTCAAACATTCTTTCAGGATAACTAGTTTTTTTAAATTAAGAACCGTTGTAGAGGGAATTTTTGTAGAAAACAATGGTTGAAAACTTCATTTTTCTTTTAATTCACATCTGAAATGGGTCAAAAGATGACACTGGAGAGATGCACTCTGTTAGTTTCTAAGTACACTTCCTGCAGAAAAGTGTCTTCCTAAACACTGGAATTACCCAGAATTACCTATACAGCACGATTAAATATATAATATACCTATTGGAATTCCTTTTTCTGAGTAAATAGGACATATGAACCTGTTTTTTATCCTGGCTTTAATGAGTAATTTACGTGTGAGAAAACTATATAATAAAGCAATAATGCAAAAAACACATTCATGCTTCTTCCGGCCAGGTATGCACAATTTTTTAGGGTGGACCCCCAAAATGTGTCCCAGCCAAAAATTTTTGTGAGACCCATTCATTGTTTACAGGGACCTATTTAATTTAGCATTTTAATTATATACTAATATACACTTAAATGGGCATATTTTCAATACTTTGTGTTACAACCATTGTTGACAATCCCAAATCCACAATTTATCACTCTGTTTTCATTTCTTTTTGTTGTTTTTATCTCATCTTGACAAAGTCAAGCTGAGCAAATCTCATCGCTCTCCGTCCGTCGTCTGTCGTCCGTTGTCCGTCAACACCATGTTTTGGTCTTCTCCAAAGCCACTGAGCCAATTCAAGTGAAAGTTTGTGTGAGTGATGGTCCCAAAGGGGCATTTCATTTTTGTTCAACTCAACATGTCCAGCCCCATAGGGAGGGAGTGGGGGAAAATGCTCCAAAATATTTTTAAAATCTTCTTCTCAAGAACCAGTGTGTACAATGACTTGATATTTGCTATGGAGCTTCCATATGAGGTGTAGAATCAAGTTTGTTCAAATGAAGTTCGTGAAGTAATATTTGGCTTTGTAATAGGAGGGGTAAGATTTTTGGCCTACCCCCCCCCCCCCAACCCCCCCCCCCCCCCCCCAATTTCTATTTTCTGAACCGATGGTCCGGTATGAACCAGATTTGGTTTGTGGTATTATTGGGTCATAAGTACTTGACCCATGCATATAAAAAATTCCTGCATCCCCATGGGAACCCTGGGAGCTAAAAATAGAAATATTTTCAAACGCCCATATTTCCCAAACCACACGGAACAGAGAGCTGTTATTTGGTATGGTGTATCCTTAGGACCAGTAGAATTGAATGGTAAAAAAAAAATTGCCATCGGTTATGTTAGGGTATTCTGTAATGGGCATCGAAAAAATGCTGTGTCAGCATATTTGCAAAAATTAAAAAAATCTTTTCTCCAGAACCAATAATCAGAATCTTTTAATATTTGGTATACAGCATTCATAAGGGGGGTCAGATAAAAGTTTGTTGAAATAAAGCTCATTGGGTCATATTTGTGCTCTCTACAGAAGCCTGAAGTTTTAACATAGGGTAATATGGGGAATATTCTTTAAAAATCTTCTTCTTCAGAACCACCAGTCAGAATCTTTTAATGTTTGGTGTACATCATTGTTATGAGGGTCAGATCCAAGATTGTTCAAACCAAGTCCCTAGATTAATATTTGGGCTTCCTATGGAAGCCCAAATTTTATCTTTGTTCAATATGGGGGGTAATTTAAAAAAAATCTTCAGATCCACCAGTCAGAATGCTTTGATATTTGGTATGCAACATCTCTAGGGGGTCTGATTCAAGTTTGTTCAAATCGGATCCATAGGTTAATATTTGGGCTTGCTATGGTAGCCCAAATTTGAACTTAGTGCAATTCGAAGAAATTTCTTTACAATTTCCCTACTTCAGATCAAACAGTCAGAATGCTTTCATATTCGGTACACAACATCTCTAGGGAAGTCAGATTCAACTGTGTTCAAATCAAGAGCCTGGGTTAATATTTGGGCTCTCTATGGGAGCCAGAATTGGCTATTTTACTGAATTTTTGCTGAATTTTGTATTCAGTACCATCTAGAGGTGTGTAACTAAGATTAATCCACATAGGTTGTATCAAGGGGCTTCATAGGGAAGCCCTACATTTTACTTTATGATCAACTGAAGAAAAGGCATGATGCCCAGATTATTTTTGTCACTCCTGAGGGACTCCAGGATTGACAGTGTAGCCTTTGGTGATGGCTTGCTTAATGTGGACTTATTCTTGGACTCTGTTTAAATTGTGTTCTGTTCAAGATGAGCGCTTCAGGCCCCGATCATTTCATGTCATTTTGGTGTTTAAGAGGACCTGTAAGAGTTGCTCTCAATCTGGACAGTGTCATTGTCTTGACTTCTTTTCTATTTATTAACAATTTGACACACCATTGAAGAAAACTTAGTTTATGTCCATTATTTGCTCAAGTGTGACAAAATCAAAAGAGGATTAAGCAAACTAAAAACCCCCTGGTAAGCTTATTAGTCCCCTACGGGAACCGTAAGGGGACTAGAGGATTGCACTCCGTCCGTCCGTCCGTCCGTCCATCCGTCCATCCGTCCGTCCGTCTGTCTGTCCGTAAGGGGACTATAGGATTGCACTCCGTCCGTCCGTCCGTCCGTCCGTCCGTCCATCCGTCCGTCCATCTGTCTGTCCGTCTATCTGTCTGTCTGTTTTTTATGTTACCACCTCTCCCTCCAACATGCTTTGCTTTAAGCTACACCTTTCATATTTGGTACATGGATAAATGGTTCTGAGGGGATGATGCACGCTCAAATTTTTTTTTTCAAAATCCAAGATGGCGGAATGGCGGCCATTTTTGTTGTGTTTTTTAAGCTTTTTTTCTCTATTTTGATGTTACCACCCCTCCCACCAACATGGTTCAAGCTACACCTTTCATATTTGGTACATGGATAAATGGTTCTGAGGGAATGATGCACGCTCAAAATTTTTTTTTCAAAATCCAAGATGGCGGAATGGCAGCCATTTTTGTTGTGTTTTTTATGTTTTTTTTTCTCTATTTTCATGTTACCACCCCTCCCACCAACATGGTTCAAGCTACACTTTGCATATTTGGCACATGGATAGAGGGTTGGGAGGGGATGATACACGTTCAATATTTTTTCTTCAAAATCCAAGATGGCGGCCATTTTTGTTGTGTTTTTTAAGCTTTTTTTCTCTATTTTAAGTTACCACCCCTCACTCCAACAAGGTTCAAGCTACACTTTTTATATCTGGCACATGGATAGAGGGTTGTAATGGGATGTTGCACGTTCAATATTTTTTTTCAAAAATTCAAGATGGCGCCATGGCAACCATTTCTGTTGTGTTTTTTAAGCTTTTTTCTCTATTTTATGTTACCACTACTCCCTCCAACATGGTTCAAGCTGCACTTTTCATATATAGTACATGGATAAAGGGGTTGTGAGGGGATTATGCACGCTCAATATTTTTTTTAAAAATCCAAGATGCTTATATACTCTAGTGTCTTCTGTGACAAAAACACCTTATGTCACAAAAGCGCCGTAGGGGACTAATACCACCTCGGTGGTCAAACACTTGTTTTTACTTAAAGTGTGACTGAAATTATTTTCTATTAAAACAAAAACCTGACAGACACAAAAAAACCAGACTTTTCAAGATATTAGTGTAAATTAGTATAAAAATAACTCATTTGAAAAATATTGATAGAAAAGAAGAGAACACTTTGTTTGTATAAAGTAAGAAATTACTATTTTGGATGGAACAGCCCCTTCAAATCATAATCTCAAAAAGTTTTTCAGTTTATGTCCTTTTAACTGTAATTTCTCAAACAATGCCTCTGAACTTGTATTAAAACTGATTTAAAATAAAAACAATAAAAAAAAGTTGAAAAATCAATTTTTCTGCATTTCTGCAACAAATATTCTCGGGTTGGTCATTCACTGACTAGCGAAAAACTCAAACCTCCAATGAGAAACCACTTGTCTTGAGAGACCACTTTTACTTTGCAAAAGGGGTTGTCTCTCAAGACAGGTTCTACTGTATAGCAATACTAAATCCTTGAATGAGAGTTATCCTTCCTGAAAAGTGGCAGTTGGAATTGTTGAAAAACTTTGGAAGCATTCTATTCAAATCTTGTATCATTGCTGAATATTCCAGAAAAAAGTGTGTGATTTACAGAAATTTCAGGCCAAAACAATACAATTGCCCAATTTGTTTTTGTTATGAATCCCCCCCCCCCCCCCCCCCCCAAAAAAAAATTATGCATGTGACTGGCAGAACAATGTATACTATCTCTCTTATTTGTTGCAGGACCCCAAATTTCAGGATAACAATAATTATTGTTTCTGTGAAAAACTGGTTGTCTCCCTTTGATTAGTTGCATGCCACTGGCCTTTTTTCTGAACACATTTACAGTTTAATATTCAGATGTAATGAAACACCTGTTTGGAACTAGAAGTACATGGCAATTCTTGTTTCTCTGCCAGTAGAAGTCAGTCTTCAGGATGTATTCATGAGTTGTGTATTTTTTACATGCACTCAGTGATAGTATTCTCTGGATTAATTATGTGTTTGCTGTGTTATTGATGATGATGGAAATCATCTGAACAGGTAATTAATTAAGTTGCACTGAGCTGAGCTGCCTTGCAGCTTGATTATTATGCTGATAGTCCTGAACTATTAAAAAAAATTGCAAATTGCTTTTCTGTTAGTCAGATTTTTATAAGTACGTGCATAGCTTTCTGCCAGCCTATGTTTTTTTTTTCTGTACATCATCCATTGATGGGTGAAGACAGTTACTGGGTTATAAAGGCAATGAAACCGAAAAGTATGCTCATATTTAACTGTTGCAGTGCTAAATTATTTTTGGTCCAACTTTGTTCACATGTCTTTAACTTGTTACGATTTATGGGAGAGTGCCTAACAAATTCCACTTCAAAGGTAATATGAAACACATCCACAGAATATTATTGTATAGGCTTCCAGCACTCAGCCACTTAATTGTTGTCCAAGTTATCTGCACCGACACAAGGTGATCCTGGCTGTTGAAAGTGTTGTTAAACCTTGACCCTTTACCTAACCTGAAAAGCAGACGACACTTGCAAAAAAATTCTTGAATAACTAATTTTTTTCATTTTTTGTCTCAAAAACATAGGTTATGACCCCTCGTTGGAACGAGCTCGACGAGCCCGTTCCAACGAGGGGTCATAACCTATGTTTTTGAGACAAAAAATGAAAAAAATAAGGAAAATTAATTGGCGTTTTTTTAGAATAGTGCTGGCCGGTTTTAGCCGCTATATTAGGGAAAAGGTTAATAAATAAAGAACTCTTTTTGTGGCAAATTTTATCTGCAGAGTCAGTAGTATTTAAATTTAGATTTTTCTGGTAATTTCTTTTGTTGAGTTTATGAAATCCTGATGAGATATGCAGTCAAAAAGTGCAGTTTGCTGATTACAGGAATTCAGAACCAAAAACTGACATGCACAACGTTTTTGTTGCTCTCTGAAATAGGTCACATCTCTAAAATAGCTAGCTTTTACACAAGTAATATACATCAAATTAAATTTAACACAATATTAAAAAAAATTATTTTCTTCAATTCCAAACCATAAATAATGGCTTATCGTTGGAACAAGCTCAACCCTTTACCCTATGCAGACGATATCCAAAAAAATTTCTTATTTTAAATATTTAAAAAAAACTTTTCAAAAATTTCAATAAAACCATATCTTGTGGCCCCACATTGAAATGAGCTCGATGATATGGTTTTGTTGAAATTGTTTGAAAAATAATATTTTTTCACCTGCTGAATTTGCAAATTATGGCGGCGGAATGCACGGATGCGGCCGATGCATTAGGTAAAGGGTAAATAACCTTGAACAGTTGATTGGTAGAGCTGGGCAGTAATGATATTTCAGATTTGGTATCGGTTTTCCTGTGGTAAACAAGCTCTGTTGTACTGGTAAAATAGGACCCAGTCACCAATGCTTGCCTGGAAGTCCTCTAAAATGGGCAACATGGGCATATACGACTGACTAAATTTAACTTCATCTCCATGTTTGCGGTCACGATTAGCCAGCATGCAGAAAGATGTGACCTTAAACACCAATAATAAATTGGTATCGGTTTTGGTATTTTTCTTAACCAATTACCTAACATGAAAAGCAGACGACACTTGCCAAAAAAATTCTTGAATAACTAATTTTTTTCATTTTATGTCTCAAAAACAAAGGTTATGACCCCTCGTCGGGTAATAATCTATGTTTTTGAGACAAAAAATGAAAGAATAATGAAAATTAATTGACGATTTTTAGAATAGTGATGGCCGGTTTTGACCGTTACGTTGGGTAAAGGTGTATTATCTCAATGTCGTGATGGTGTATTCAGTATTAGACTGTGTTTATGCTATTTTTAGTAAATAAAACTCACTCATTCCTGGTTTTGATTGGCAGACAGATTTGGTTCATTTTGTGATACCCAGGTATTCATTTTGTTAGCATGATGTTGCAAATGCCATTTTAGATTGGAACTATTTCTCTAATCTACTAAAACTGTTACACAATCATATATTTCAGTTCCATGTTTTCTTGTCAATTCATTAAATATGAGGCAACCACTGACAAATATTTTCAGCCCTCATGGGCTAAATTATAGGTGCTAAATAAAGAGAAAATTGAGGGACTGAAAAATGGTAATTTACAACTGCAGTTGTAAATTGGGACCTCGGACCAGACATACTGTTACAACATGAAGGTTTTAGTCAACCAACTGGCTCTAAGAAGGGTGTCTGTGCTAAATATATGGTTTAAAACAATCTTCTCCTCCATGGCAAGCATAGTTATGGTCAATTTTTGGCAGCTTTATAGATAAAATTTAAAGAAATCAATTTCACATCACCCAAGACTCGCAAGAAACAGTTGGATAGTATGTTATCACCAAACTGACTGCAAAACCGATCTCAGCCAACCCCAAACAAGTTGACAAAAGTGGCATTGTCAGCTGATTCTGATTTCTCAAGTCTGTCTGACTCTCTGAAAAATCACAAGATCAGACCTGCTATTCTTTCATTAACTCCTGGATATGTACAGGCTTAAAAGTTGGTTACTGCAGCAGGTGAGTTCCCTGAATGACTGACAAATTTTTTCATCAGGGAGTGTTCAGTGACCCTCAGTAAACCCTTTGAGCACACGCAAGCCAAAATGACCAGCATTACAACAAGTTACGCTCAATCAGTGGCATTGAGAAACAGTAGAAGGCCCTCCTTGTCACTGATAAAGTCAATCTGTTATCCAGACTCCAATAAATGTAGCAGTGATTCATCGAAATGGGGATGGTAGATGTCTAACTGGGGGTTTGTTTGAAATCCATTTATACAATGTGATTGCTGTGAAAAGGGGGTGGTTGAAGTAAAATGCCCACATTGTGCTTGATACAAGCATGTGTTTGGTGAGAAGGCATTTTGTTTGCATGAAATTGGGGATAAACAAAGCCTCAATGATGAGAACAGATCTTCTGGAGCTGTCCGGTTAACTGAAAACCTTCTCTCTGTCTTTTGTCAAAAAAAGGAAAAATGGAAAGTCACAACCATGCATGTCTTAACTGTTTACCCAATGTAACGGCCAAAACCAACCAGCGCTATTCACAAAAATCACCATTTAATTTTCATTATTTTTTCAATTTTTGTTTCAAAAACATAGGTTATGACCTCTCTTTGGAACGAGCTCATCGAGCTCGTTCCAATGAGGGGTCATAACCTATGTTTTTGAGACAAAAAATTAGTTATTCAAAAATTTTATTTGCATGGGTCGACTGCTTTTCATATTAGGGAAAGGGTTAAAAAAACATGCTTTCAGTTCTTGTACATCTAATTCTCAGTCATGTTTGAAAAGATTATATAAGTCCTGTGCAGATATACTTCGAAAAAAAGAGTTTAAAAGACAAATATGACACATGTAAGCACTGTAAGAAGAAGATAATGGCAGAATATGGAAATGCTATAATCTCTTAACCCTATCGTGACTCGTCAGCGCGCAGTGCGCCAATGGAAAACTGATACTACAAACCCGTCGGCGTGCTGCACGCCGATGGCATAGTAATGCATCTACTCTCACCTCAGTCCACGTGTGCTATCTCTATCAGTCCACAGAAGTAATTTCATGCCCGAATGAATTTAGAGCTGTTTCCCTTTAGTTGATTGGCTACAGTTTTAGCGCATATTGCACCTCACAGTAATTACCATGGACGAAGAGGACAATTGATAGCAACGTGGAAAAAGGATTCTGCGGTACTGTCTGGCTCAAATCAAGCTGACACATATGACACTACTATGAGTGCTGGACGTTCATTTGATGTTGTCAGTAATAATCCAGATGACGGAGTGGAATAGGACTGGCCAGTGGGAGGGGACACGGCAGAAAAAAGAAGTGCTGGTCAGGGACATGGCAGAATACGAGGGAGCTGGCGTGGTCGTGGAATTGGTCCAATTTTTCAATGGGAAAAATGCACAGATTTTGTTCCAATAGATATCCCATGTTCTGAAGCTGGGAAGATAAATCTTGACTTACCTGACAATCCAAATGAATGGAAACGTTTTCTACCTTTATCTAACGGACGAGATGATCACAAAATTAACCAACCACAATATCCCTAGTCTGGGGGGTCGGTTTTGCAGAGTCGCGAAAGGGTTAAGTCAAAACTGTTGAATTGAAGCACAAAGTTGAACCTTATGCAGACCTGCATATTTGGAAGCGAAGACGGCTTTATAAAGAGGATGAGGTGAATATGAGGTTTCACCAATTGCCACCTCCCTGTAACAAAGCATACCGATACTGGCCTGGTAGTTACAGTATACACTGGGTTGGAATCATCATTTGATTCCATTCTGCATGAAATATGTGCCAACCTGCTCAATGTTTACATTGTTGACACTTTGATCTATGGAATTCAACGAGTGGGGGAAATTTCAAAACACATGTGATCATCAGCATTACAACCAAGAATTTTCAGAATCTCAAATATGAGTGTGATGTCACATGGATTGGGAGGAAACACTAAACACTACTAGATTGACAGTTACTGCTACCTTTTGCAATATGTACACATCAAATCAAGTCAAACACAAAAAGATTCTGTGGTTGTGCTTCACAGTGGTGTTTCCATAGGGGTTGCTGATTGGGGGGGGGGGGGAGGGGTGGTACATGCCCCCAATTTTCAGTCATGCACCCCCTCCCCTCCCCCCCCCCCCCCCCCCCCCCCCCCCCCCCTATGTTAACTCATATAAGGACGATCAGGCCAAAAATTTCAATATCCAGCATTTTCTTTAAGTCTGTTTCTGTCGATAATTTTTAAGTTGTGAAAGGCATCAGTAATTGGGCCTAATTATTGATGCCTTTCACAACTTAGAAAAATTTTGAAACTGGAGACAAAAAATGCAATTTCCTTGAATCTGAGTCCAGTTGTGTCCATAATTTATAAGGGAGGGGGAGACTCCCTCCAACGAGAGGAAGAACTCTCTCTTGTGCACACTGCCGTATTGCCACTGCGGGGCTCAGATGGTGCAGCAAAACATATTCTGTATTACCCCCTAGATATTACTCTTGCCTCCCCCTCCTAACTTTGATATCCTGGCTACGCGCTTGGTGCATCATTATCTTTGGAAGTTTTATTATTTTATACATATGACTGCAGGTTAAAGATATTAGTTGGTCTGTCTTAAAACATGGTTCTTTTAAATTTATTTTTTGGAGTTTAACAACACTTTTGACAGCAAGGGTTACTTCATGTGAGAGATTCTTTTAAAACAAAGTAACTTCTGAAGTGGATGATGCCAATTTGCAGAAATAAAAATTAAAGAGTTGAATGCATTTGATGTAAAAAAAAAAGAAGAAAAGTGTGCTCCACTGTACATTTACATGAACAGTCCTCTCAATAAATTTTTATATGATGAAACTTTATGTTGTAAGAGTTATTACTGTAAAATGTAATATTTATGGTAGAAGTAACAGCATTCGGTTGCCAATACTTCTGAAAATTTAACAGTGTTTTTTTTGCAGTGAATGTATGAAGTAACGTTTCAGACCCTTGAGTATTAAACTAACCTGAGAGATATTAAAGAACTATCTAAAGTCATTAAGTTGGCAGCAATTAGGTGCATTACAACTGCTTTCTGGATGTTTGATTGAATATAAGACACTTGAGGTGATTGATTATAAATATACCATCTGTTGTATGTGTATTGATTGCCCTTTTTGGTACATATCTTCCTCAAAAATCAACAGTAGTCAAAATAAAGTGGCTGCCTAGTTTAAAATCTTAAATCCTTCACCAAGAACAACTTTGAAATTACACTGTTTTTTTCTTTGTAAATAATGAGGCATTTCTATATTTTGCTGACTTAAACATTATAAACCCCTCATTGGAAAAAGCTCATTACCTTGAGAGATCGTGAGTAATATTTATTATCCCCGCTTTCGTCGGGGATATTGTCGTTATCTCCGTCCGTACGTCCGTCCGTCCGTCCATACGTCCGGCCGGTGTTACATTCACTTGCATTAATGTTTAAACTATGCTAATGTGTTCAGGTATCACCAGTACATGTGCATGAAGGTTTCGGGATTTTGATTTGGTTCCAAGTGGTTCCAGTGGAACCATTTTTATCCTTAGAAAATCTTTGTCCGCTCAAAGGTTCTTAGGGTATTGAATTCGATACGTTTAAACCATGTTAACATGTTCAGATAGCATCTGTAGATGTGCATGAAGGTTTCGGAATTTTGATTTGGGTCCAAGTGGTTCCAGTGGAACAACTTTTATCCTTAGAAAATCTTTGTCCGCTCAAAGGCTCTTAAGGTATTGAATTCGAAACTTTTAAACCATGTTAACATGTTCAGATAGCATCTGTAGATGTGCATGAAGGTTTCGGAATTTTGATTTGGGTCCAAGTGGTTCCAGTGGAACCACTTTTACCCTCAGAAAATCTTTGTCCGCTCAAAGGCTCTTAGGGTATTGAATTCGAAACGTTTAAACCATGTTAACATGTTCAGATAGCATCTGTAGATGTGCATGAAGGTTTCGGAATTTTGATTTTGTTCCAGGTGGTTCCAGTGGAACCACTTTTATCCTTAGAAAATCTTTGTCCGCTCAAAGGTTCTTAGGGTATTGAATTCGAAATGTTTAAACCATGTTAACATGTTCAGATAGCATCTGTAGATGTGCATGAAGGTTTCGGAATTTTGATTTGGGTCCAAGTGGTTCCAGTGGAACCACTTTTATCCTTACAAAATCTTTGTCCGCTCAAAGGCTCTTAGGGTATTGAATTCGAAATGTTTAAACCATGTTAACATGTTCAGATAGCATCTGTAGATGTGCATGAAGGTTTTGGAATTTTTATTTGGTTCCAGGTGGTTCCAGTGGAACCACTTTTATCCTTAGAAAATCTTTGTCCACACAAAGGCTCGTAGGGTATTGAATTTGAAACGTTTAAACCATGTTAACATGTTCAGATAGCATCTGTAGATGTGCATAAAGGTTTTGGAATTTTGATTTGGGTCCAAGTGGTTCCAGTGGAACCACTTTTATCCTTAGAAAGTCTTTGTCCGCTCAAAGGCTATTAGGGTATTGAATTCGAAACGTTTAAACCATGTTAACATGTTCAGAGAGCATCTGTAGATGTGCATGAAGGTTTCGGAATTTTGATTTGGTTCCAGGTGGTTCCAGTGGAACCACTTTTATCCTTAGAAAATCTTTGTCCGCTCAAAGGTTCTTAGAGTATTGAATTCGAAACATTTAAACCATGTTAACATGTTCAGATAGCATCTGTAGATGTGCATGAAGGTTTCGGAATTTTGATTTGGGTCCAAGTGGTTCCAGTGGAACCACTTTTATCTTTAGAAAATCTTTGTCCGCTCAAAGGCTCTTAGGGTATTAAATTCGAAACGTTTAAACCATGTTAACATGTTCAGATAGCATCTGTAGATGTGCATGAGGGTTTCACAATTTTGATTTGGGTCCAAGTGGTTCCAGTGGAACCACTTTTACCCTCAGAAAATCTTTGTCCGCTCAAAGGCTCTTAGGGTATTGAATTCAAAACGTTTAAACCATGTTAACCTGTTCAGATAGCATCTGTAGATGTGCATGAAGGTTTCGGAATTTTGATTTGGGTCCAAGTGGTTCCAGTGGAACCACTTTTATCCTTAGAAAATCTTTGTCCGCTCAAAGGCTCTTAGGGTATTGAATTCGAAACTTTTAAACCATGTTAACATGTTCAGATAGCATCTGTAGATGTGCATGAAGGTTTCGGAATTTTGATTTGGGTCCAAGTGGTTCCAGTGGAACCACTTTTACCCTCAGAAAATCTTTGTCCGCTCAAAGGCTCTTAGGGTATTGAATTCGAAACGTTTAAACATGTTAACATGTTCAGATAGCATCTGTAGATGTGCATGAATGTTTTGGAATTTTGATTTGGGTCCAAGTGGTTTTTCAATCATGTGACAATGATGTGATCAGAACACTACCCTTTATACATCATGTTGGGTGAAGTATCTTGTTTGAAATATTGAAGTAGTTTCACATGTGAGTCTTCAGAAGGAAATTAAATACTGTTTTATCATTTTAAATCACACACATGCATGAAGCCTTTTTATCCAAGTCTGTATCCTGCACTAACCAAAAAGGAAAGTGCAAATGCGGGGATATACTATAGTGTGCTTCGCACACAAATGGCACCATCTAGTTTATTTATTTGTCGTAAGTAACAAACATTGTTACATGACAAGTGACATACGTTACAGAACAAATAGATACTACTACAAATAAGTGACATACACACAGCAGATTAAAATTTAAAAAGCAAGAATATAATAATAGAAAATTTACACGCGACACACACACATACAAACACTGCGATTTGAGTTAGTCGCACACATCACTCGTACAGTTACAAAGCAATGTTTGTATAAGGAATAATGATATACTCTCTAAGGTAGTAAATTAGTAATACAAATATCTGGTAAAGATGGCCCTCGGGGTGTAAATTAAGATCACAGACCAAATTTTGTAGTGATATTGGCACCCCGCAGCTAACTGTTAATCTTTCTATCTACATGTTTTTGATAAACACGATCCGCGTATGCCATAGCTCTAGGAATTATGTCATAATCGAAAGTGGTCATCAAATAATGGAAACGGTATTTATCAGTTAGCTGAATAACACCAAAGTTCAGTCAGGAAATCTGCTCTTTCTGTGTTGTGCAGTGGGCATTCCATGAGTAGGTGGAACTCATCTTCAATCTTGTCAACACAATTAATACACCAATGTTCATCCCTGGTAATTGGAGGTTTTTTATGCCTGCCAGTTTCTATATTGAGCCTATGTGCGCTTATCCTCAATTTGGAAAATATTCTATGCGCTTCTGTCTCAATCCTAACCTGTAAATAGTTTTCCAAATAAAACTAATCTTTTTAGCTCAACTTTGGCGAAGCCAAATTTGAGCTTATGCCATGGCCAGTCGTCCGTTGTCCGTCTGTCTGTCTGTCCGTCTGTCCGTCAACAATTCAATACGGCTCGGGCTAGAGGCTGTATTTATGAACCGATCTTTACGAAACTTCTTGGGTACCTTTGTTATGACCGTGGGACGAGAACGAGTGTTTTTGAGTCCGGTCCGAAATTCAAGATGGCTGCCAGCCGCCAATTTGTACCGACGATGCAGAAATCTGTTTTTTGCACAGAACTTCCATATGAAAGCGCTGATTTGAATAATTTTTTGTATGAATGTTTAGTACCATGGGATACATCACATATAATACAGGTTTTTTTCTCGTACGTAAATTATGCAAATTCGACTAACTTTGATGTATTTAGTGTTACTTTCAGCACTGTCAGTGCAAATGCCAATACGGCTTAGGCTAGAGGCCGCATTTATGAACCGATCTTTACGAAAATTCTTGGGTACCTTTGGTATCACCGTGTTATTACCCTGGGACGAGAACGAGTGTTTTTGGGTGCGGTCCGAAATTCAAGATGGCCACTGGCAGGTAAATCCCCCCAATGAACCCCAAGTGTTTGCCCTTTTAACAATTTTAGATCGGTCGGCACACATAATTCCAACAATAACTTCCTGTGTTCATTCGTCCTTGCCTTATCCCTGGAATTACAGCTCAAAAGTCGCCGATCAGGTAAATAATTTAAAGGGAGATCTATGAACCTTTGACTGTCGTCCGGTATAAAATCGTGATTATCAGGATGAACCCTTGCATTCAAATCACCAATGAGAACAACCTGGCCCATTTGGCTGTTCTTTGATATGTAATTTTCTAGCCTACGAAAAGGATTTTCCTGACCAGGTATATTGTATACGACAGAATTAACAGGAGCAAGATACGCCGCACAAACAAATAAATCATTTTCTGGATGGAAAAAGTCTCTGTGTAATTGGAACCATATGGCATTCTTGTAGGGTGAGGGCTGAAATTTTATACCCTGCTGTAAACTTTTTCAAAAAAGAATTGCTAACCCTCCCATTTTCTTGAGGGGTTTATCAGGGCCACCATTGGTAAACACCGAGTAACCTGGTAGGCAGTGACCCTCGTCAAACTCGTGGCAGTGTGTCTCCCCTGTACAAATTATATCGCTATCAAGTAGCCTGTGGAAACGTTCGTCTTCTAGTTTACAGCTTCTTGTCCTGTTAATTCTTTCGTACAGACCATTTATGTTATAAGTAATTTTAAGTTTGTTTAAGTGCATAATTATAATGATAAAACATGTTGGATGTTAAACCAGTTCAAAACCCTTTGGAGTAGTGAGCGTATTTGTTGTAAAATATCAGCTTTAAATTGTTTGTTTTGACTAGATTCCTGGGTATATGGTGCAAATTTTTGATTCTGTTTATTTTTCACATTAATGTTTCTAGACTCTCTGGCTACGCCATGCTGTGTGCCTCTTTATGGACTGTTAAACACTCGCAGATTCTGACTTTGGTTACCAGGCCTAAATGTTTTTCGTGGAAGGAAACTTAATGAGGCAATCAAGTTTCCTGCAAGCTTCGCTGTTCCCCTTGACGATAAATGCCGTTTGTCACTGGCAAACAAATTGTGGTTTACTTGACCATTAAAAGATAGATTGCTATTGTCACATATTGTTACTTTTGGGTGATGGTTCATGGCTATGGAAACCTGGTTGTTAAAGAGCATAGCTCTTTGTCATAGATGAGTGTCTCGTACATCATCACTAGGTGTTACTAGGGACACTACCACCTTTTCTACCTTGTCCACTGCTTCCAGTATAACTTGAATAAACTTAGACGAATGAATTTCACAATCCTCACAGTTTTCAGTTTTAAGGTCGTTTTATGCCGACATGAGCGACAAATGTGTGACAGGTCTCCAATGATTGGACTCTTTTGCTTAAGCTCTCAGTCGTGTAGAAAGTTTCTTGAACAAAATTATCCACACTACACTTATTTATAAGTTTATGTCCCTGTATATGTTTGCCGATGGAATCATGCAGGAATACAACATTCACAGGTGTTTCTGTTCTGTCACTTGTAGGGAAAGATAGTCTTGTATTTTATCTGGATTATTATGTTGGCTTGGGGTGTGTACTGGAGGGTTCCGTTGAGAGTTCATCACAGGTTGTGCTCTAGATTTTGTGGATGCTTTTGGGGGTATAGTTGTCCAAGGCCCATCTGTGATGTCACTTTGTAACATTGTAAGCCTCTCATTGAGTGCATTTATGGCTGAACTCTTGTCAGCTGTAACTGCCTTGAGACAGGCGATTCTTTTTTGATGCTCGGTGTTTTCATCCAGTACATTACAAACTTTACTTGTTTGTTAGCTTAACTTGACAAAGTCAAGATAAGCTATTGCCATCACGTGTGCAGAAGTCTGTTAGTCTGTGAGTCTGTTTGTCTGTGAGTCTGCTCACATTTTCCTTAAGCACAGGCTACACCCGCAGTTCTTGTCTGATCATAACAAAATTTCATATGCAGGTTTGGGGTCAGGTCTAGATGAGAACGTCCCCTTTTGGTCGTGATCGGTCAACCGGTATGGCTGCCCGAGCCCAAAACCTGAAAACCATTATTAGCACAGTCTACAGGTCGTATTTATGAAGGGATTTCATTGTAACTTGATAGGATGCCTCTGTATATTGCCTAGATGAGAACATCCTCTTTTGGTTGTGATCTGTCAACCGTGAAGGCTGCCCAAGCCCAAAACCCAAAAACTTTTAGCACAGTCTGCAGGTCATATTTAATATGGAGGGATTTTATTGTAACTTGGTAGGATGACTCCGGATGATGTCTAGATGAGAACTTCCCCATTTGGTCGTGGTCTGTCAACCATACGACTGTCCGAGCCAAAAACCCTTTAGCACAGTCTGCAGGTCATATTTATAGAGGGATTTCATTGTAACTTGGTAGGTTGACTTCATATAATGTCTAGATGAGAAAGTCCCCTTTTGGACGTGATTGGGCAACTGTGATGTCTACAGGGGCCCAAAGCCTGAAAACCTTTAGCACAGTCTACAGGTCATATTTATGAAGGGATTTCATTGTAACTTGGTATGATGACTCCAAATAATGTCTAGATGAGAACGTCACCTTTTGGTCACGATCATTCAGCCTTGATGGCTGCCCGAGCCCAAAAACCTTTAGCATAGTCCATAGGTCATATTTATGTAAGGATTTCATTGTAACTTGTTAGGTTGACTCCATCTAATGCCTAGATGATGACATCCCCCTTTGGTCGTGATTGGTCAACTGTTATGGCTACAGGTGCCCGATGCCCGAAAACCTTGAGCACAGTCTACAGGTCATATTTATGAAGGGATTTCATTGTAACTTTGTACGATCACTCCAGATGATGCCCAGATGAGAATTCCCCTTTTGGTTGCGATCATTCAACCATGATGGCTTTCCGAGCCCAAAACAACCCCGAAGAACTTTAGTACAGACTACAAGTCGTATTTGTGAAGGGATTTCATTGTATTTATTTATTTATTGATGTTTAAGGTCACATATTTATGCACAATGGCTAACCATGACCGTGACAGTTTTACGGCTGGAGGAAGCCGGAGTACCCGGAGAGAACCACCGAGCAACGACGAGCAGCTGCCAGCTCCCCAACATCTTAACTCCGCTCTGCAGCACAGGCAGGGTTAGATTGGTTGAAGACATGCATACCATCGACGTGCAGCACGCCTTAGTACACGGCGTCATCGTGTCCCCACGCGGGCAATGGAGATGAAGTGTCTTGCCCAAGGACACAACTCGGTTGCCGCAGGTGGGATTTGAACCGATGACCTCTCGGCTTGCAGCCCGCACCTCTACCTACTGAGCCACCGCGCTCCCGATTTCATTGTAACTTAGTAGAATGACTCGTCATGGCTACACAGACCTGAAGCCTGAAAACCCTTAGCACAGTCTACAGGCCACATTTATGAAGGGTTTCAATGTAACTTGATAGGATGACTCGTTTTGGAATAATTTCACTGTAACTTGGTAACTTTTGTTGATATACGTTAACTGTGAGGGCCACATTCATTTACTGTAAGGTCATATTAACCCATCTCTCTGCCCTTTAGTACAGTGTACACCTCATATTATTTTTATGAAAAACATAGCATACAGGGAACAGAAATTAACATATTCCCAATTATCACAATTCTTGTCTTATTTCATAATCCTTTCATAAACATTGAACATTATCCTTTTCATCAAACAAAACACACAGACAAGTTAAGCTACATTGTCTTTGACACTTTCATTTTTCTAACTCTTTTACGTGCTTGTGTCATATGTTGTCGATTTCTCTCTTATGTAGAGAAGTGTGCTTGTCCATTTTTTTGCATGTATTCGTTGTGCTACCTATTTAGAATATTTACATTCTGCTTCTTTTAATTGTATGTCATGCTGTTTGCATATTGCCTTTTGTTGTTGCTCTAGGGCATTATCGGTTTTACCGTGACACGTGTCACACATTTGAGATTGTGTAGATCCCGATGACTTTACTGCGTCAAAACACTTGTCCAGCTTCCCAGAAATATCATCCGTAGACACAATCGCTTGTTGTATATTTGAAGCTGAGGCTATATTAGATAGTTCATTGACAACCTTCACCAAAGTAGTTTCCAGAACATCAGTAGTTCATTGACAACCTTCACCAAAGTAGTTTCCAGAACATCTAGATGGTTTCTTTGTGAACACACCTGATCTTGTAGGTTGATAAAAGAGGTATCAGCTTTCAATCTCCTGCTGAGGTTTGACGCTTTCTGATCCCTATCTGACTTCAAATTAACACATTCATAATCTCCTTGGGAATTGTCTGCTGGCAGTTTCTGGCCACTGCAGGTGATTTATATGTAGTTTTAAGACACTTGGAGTTGGTGGATAGAGCATTAGGGAGATTTAACACAAACTCAACAGTTCTCAGTAGAATAGGGAATTCTTCCTTACATCATATTTTGAAATGGTTTCCCTGCACAGTAATTAGGTGGGTATAAATGAACAGTCGAATTGTAAACAGTGATTCCATACCTTTTCTAGCTTGAATAAAAATGCTTGAAATGTCATTTTCATCTTCACTATCCTTTAAAGGTTCATCAAATCATTTGCATTTTAGAGAATCCACACTTCCAGCCTGTATAAAGTGTCTGATGCACAATACTTGAATCCAAGCTAGAATATTTCTTGAGCCGTAATTCAGCTTAAAAGAAACCATTTTTGCAGGTGCTTTGTAGACCTCTGGATCTATTTCCTCATACAAGGCCATTTTTGCTTTTCCCGACAATTTGTTAGGTGGAATATCCTGAATATTTGTCTAGTTTCTAAGATGTTGTATGACGTCATTGTAATCATCATTGCCTGGAAATAGCAGGTCGAACATAGTGTTGATACCATCTGCCATATTGGATTTGCTTCCAGAGATTTCTTTGACACTTCCACAAGAGATAATAAATAAATCCGCCACAAGACAACCTTTCAGTATTAGTATGTACTCGTTCAGTCGCGCATGAATTGCTATTTTGTTACAGGTTCTTAACTGATAGAGTGCTGGAAGCCCATATCTGGGCTTTACTCTGAGGTGAAGGTCCTGCAACTTGAAGGCTTCATACTCAATGGATGTGCTTCGTATTATCTTTGAAGTAATATTATTTAGTCTGTAGGGACTTGTCTTGTTACAATTTATGGGAGAGTGCCTGTAGGCACTCTCCCATAAATTGTAACAAGGCAAAGACATGTGAACAAATTTTGATGGCCAAAAATAATTCAGCACTCTACCAGTTAATGGTTAACATCCAAATGTTTTTTTTTTTTTTAAAATCATGTTTTGTTACGAGCCAAAATTTTGCATCTCTTCTCTTTTCATGCATGCGCATCTCACTTGCTCTTCTCTGTTCACGCATATGCATCTCACTATTTTGAAATGAAAAATTAGAAAAATTAGGGTTTTTTTTAGCTCATCTTGACAAAATCAACCTGAGCTAATCTCATCACTCTCCATCCGTCGTCCACCGTCCGTCAACACCATGTTTTGGTCTTCTCCTCCAAAGCCACTGGGCCAATTCAAGTCAAAGTTTGTGTGAGTGATGGTCCCAAAGGGGCATTTCATTTTTGTTCAACTCAGCATGCCCAGCCCCATAGAGTGGGACTGGGGGAAAATGCTCCAAAATATTTTTAAAATCTTCTTCTCAAGAACCAGTGTGTACAGTGACTTGATATTTGCTATGGAGCTTCCATATGAGGTGTAGAATCAAGTTTGTTCAAATGAAGTTTGTGAAGTAATATTTGGCTTTATAATAGGAGGGGTAAGATTTTTGGCCCAGCCCAAAATTTCTATTTTCTGAACCGATGGTCCAGTGTGAACCAAATTTGGTTTGTGGTGTTATTGGTTCATAAGTACTTAACCCATGCAAAAAAAAAATTCCGCATCCCCATGGGAACCCTGGGAGCTAAAAATAGAAATTTTTTCAAATGCCCATATTTCCCAAACCACACGGAACAGAGAGCTGTTATTTGGTATGAAGTATCCTTAGGACCAGTAGAATTGAATGGAAAAAAAAAATTGCCATCGGTTATGTTAGGGTGTTCTGTAATTGGCATCGAAAAAATGCTGAGTCAGCATATTTCCAGAAATTTTAAAAAATCTTTTCTCCAGAACCAATCATCAGAATCTTTTAATATTTGGTATTCAGCATTCATAGGGGGGGGGGGGGGGGGGGGCAGGGGGGGGGGCAGGGGGGGGGCAGATAAAAGTTTGTTGAAATAAAGCTCATTAGTTCATATTTGGGCTCTCTACAGGAGCCCGAAGTTTTAACATAGGGTAATATGGGGAATATTCTTTATAAATCTTCTTCTTCAGAACCACCAGTCAGAATCTTTTAATGTTTGGTGTCCATCATTGTTATGATTCAAGATTGTTCAAACCAAGACCCTAGGTTAATATTTCGGCTTCCTATGGAAGCCCAAATTTTATCTTTGTTCAATATGGAGGGTAATTTAAAAAAATCTTCTTCTTCAGATCCACCAGTCACAATACTTTGATATTTTATATGCAACATCTCTAAAGGGGTCAGATTCAAGTTTGTTCAAATCAGATCCCTAGGTATATATTTGGGCTCACTATGGTAGCCCAAATTTTTACTTAGTGCAATATGAGGAAATTTCTTTAAAAATCAGATTCCAGGTTGTTCAGTTCGAGTGCCTAGGTTAATATTTGGGCTCCATATGGGAACATGAAATTTAACTTAGTACAATATGAGGGAATTTCTTCAAAAATCTTCTTCAGATCCACTCGTCAGAATGCTTTGACATTTGGTATACAACATCTCTAGGGGCGTCAGATTCAACTTTGTTCAAATCGGATCCATAGTTTAATATTTGGGCTCGCTATGGCAGCCCAAATTTGAACTTAGTGCAATTCGAAGAAATTTCTTTGTAATTTCTCTTCTTCAGATCCAACAGTCAGAATGCTTTCATATTCGTTACACAACATCTCTAGGGAAGTCAGATCCAACTGTGTTC
Source organism: Pictodentalium vernedei (assembly GCA_031216915.1). Classification (NCBI taxonomy): domain Eukaryota; kingdom Metazoa; phylum Mollusca; class Scaphopoda; order Dentaliida; family Dentaliidae; genus Pictodentalium; species Pictodentalium vernedei. Next base: position 326,256,046 of record CM062291.1, read on the forward strand.
AAATCAAGAGCCTGGGTTAATATTTGGGCTCTCTATGGGAGCCGGAATTGGCCATTTTGCTGAAGAATTAGAAATTTTGTATTCAGTACCCTCCAGAGGTGTGTAACTTAGATTAATCCACATAGGTTGTATCAATGGGCTTCATAGGGGAGCTCTACATTTTACTTTATGATCAACTGAAGAAAAGGTATGATGCCCAGATTATTTTTGTCACTCCTGAGGGACTCAAGGATTGACAGTGTAGCCTATGGAGATGGCTTGCTTAGTGTAGACTCATTCTTGGACTCTGGTTAAATTGTGTTCTGTTCAAGATGAGCGCTTGAGGCCCCTTGTTTTAAAAAATCATGTTTTGTTACGAGCCAAAATTATGCATTTCTTCTCTTTTCATGCATGTGCATCTCACTATTTTGAAATGAAAAAAATAGAAAAATTTGAATATCAATTTTAACTTAAATAACACTGTGCAGAATTCAGTTGAAACATCAATTGAAAGGTTACCCTTCAATTGGTGTTTCCCATTTTGTTGTCTTGGTTGCTCTGAACGGTGATTTGTTATTACAAATGTAAGAAAATTCAATTGGCTCAATATTTTATGAGAATCGTGTTACCAAAGAAACTTGTTAATTGGATACCAACTTTGTTAGTGAAAAATATTTGCACAGTTAGCTGGTTGATTCATTTGATCAGAAGTTCTTTAAAAGGTATGACAGCACTAAATATTTGAATTGGAGTTACCCACCTTGAACAGTCGCACTTGGAAATGATGCAATCTCCCAAACTAAGCAGTCTTGAGAAAAATATTGTTTAAAAAACCTTTGTGGCATTGTAATGAAATCTTGCATCATTGCTGAATATTCCAGAGAAAAAAATAGTTTTGATTTTATGAATTTTGGGGCCTAAAATATACCATTGGTATGTTTTTGATGGGAATTCCCTGAGAAAAATTTATCTGCGAGCGATTCTAAATATCTAGACTGATTTGATTCGAAATTCAGTTCAAAACTAAATTTTAAGCTTACAGGGCCCTAGCACTGAGGTTTTGTCAAACAAGATTTAACTCAGTGCACTAAGTAATTTTAAAATATTTTTCATGAAAGCTAGTCATGGCTGCTGCACAGCAGCCATGACTAGATTTCATGAAAAATTCATGAAGATTTGACCCAAGAAATCATTGGGCAAAAAGTCTATACAATTTACAGGGGAAAAATATCCTTAAATTTTATTTATTTTAATGGCAAGAGATTTCCTATCCAGGGCAGGAATATCTGCCTGCAGCTTGCAAAGAGTTAATGGTTAAATTAAACACACCCCTCTCATAGGTTATAATGCATGTCTCTAATCTTGAGTCCTGTTTGTTTGTTGTAACCTGTTGGTTTTGGCTTGTCAAAGACATGTTCTGAAATATTCAGTACTGAGGTTGGGGAGGGTATGGAAAGAAATGTTCTCTATTCATTGGGAGTGGCCAAAAACATTTTGGAAATATGGTAAAAATCTTTCTGGATCCTACGAGATCAACATCAGCTCACTGTTTCTGAACATCATATTGAGATCTCACTGACTACTAACATACAAAGAATACAGTTAATGGACAAACATGAGTGAGTAATCATGGGTTTATATAAAATAATTTGAAAAGACAGTAAAACATAACTCCCAAATTAGTATTTTTTTATCTCCTGGATCTCTCAGGCTTTTCATTTTCTGTAGTTATTGAAACACTTGAAAGATAAACATAAAATATGTTAATCTCTGTACACAAGGTGACCACCATATCCTGCCTGTGGTCTTCACAAAAAATCAACAGTGAGGTTGCATTACTTTTAAAATTTTGCCTTCAAATCTTTTTTATTTTTAACTCTTGGGGTTCCCATGGGGCTGAGAAAAATTTACTTATGACCCCATTATACTACATGAAAAAGTTTGTACAAATTGGCCCATCGGTTTTTGAAATAGAAATTTTGTGTGGTGCTCCACAGAGAGCCCAAATATTGACCTGCAAACTAGCTTTGAACAAACTTTAATATCCACCACCAAAGGAAGTTCCAAACCAAATATCAAAGCATTCTCTCTTCTGGTTCATGAGAAGATTTTTAGGCTTTTTCGGCATTTACAACCGGCCCAAAAATGGCAGCAGCTTCATTTGAACAAAGTAGAATGGGTATACTTCAAAGATGGTCTGTGCCGTATATATGTTTGAATTTGGCAAAGTGGTTTTGAAGAAGAAGACAAGTTTCAAAAGTTTATGGATGCCGGATGCCGCTGGACACCGGGCACTAAGTGATGGCAACAGCTCACACTGACTTTCAGTCAGGTGAGCTAAAAACACCCCCCCCCCCCAAAAAAAAAAAACCCAACTAACAGAGGCTTATTCAAGTGAGAAAGATCATCAGCTATGTTTTCCTACCCAAATTTTTTAATTATTTAAGAATAGTTTTTGCAAGTGTCATGTTCTATTCATGTTAGTTAACCCTTTGAATCCCAGCAGCCGGTTTTCTAGCCAGGAACATGATACGCCATAACGTCATTATATAGGATGGCTGTTTAAAAAATATTGTGGGGAAGGCCAATCAGTATTTTCAACGTGTAGCCTGAGGCTGCACGTTGAAAATACTGATTGGTCTACCCCAAATAATGAATATGGACTCTTCTAATTGCTGCCATTGAACTGATGTGGAAGATGCCACTAGAGTTCAAAGGGTTAAGTATTAAAATGATGAAAGTAAAATATAAACAAAATCAGTATTTTCTCAGTTGACACTGCATGTGATTTGAAAGTTTTTTCTTTAACCTAAGAAAGAATTGTTCTGATAGGTCCATTTCTTGATACCCCTCCCCCCACCCCACCATATATTGGGCGGGGGCATCAGGGATGCAAAAATTGCATGAACGATCATTGTGTTAGCGCAAAGGTTATGCAAAATTGTTTGGCATAACCGTTTTTTCCATTCATGCAGATTTAAACAGACCTGTCCAGAACATGAAGAGCAGATTATAAGTAAATCACCCATCGCCGGGCCGCTCTCTCCACTTTCTGTAGTAAATTATTTGTTATAAAACTTTTTTTTCATGTTTTTATATCAGGAATATGTACAAGACGTAAACATCGTATCCAGAATTGAAAACACCGTCGTGAATGTTTTTATTCAATGACTTCAACATGTGAGAGCTGGTGTTGTTTCGAATCGCTGATTACAGAGATTTCAACTCATGATTCCCAAGAGTAAACTATTCCCCGAACGCATTACGGCTTTCAATAGCATATGTCACAGCCATGTAATTAAAAAACAAACAATCACTCTGGATCATATATATAGGCTACCGTGGTTTTCAGCAGGGCAATAGCTAAAAACTCAAATGAAATGGAGACCTTTGGTGGGTGTTTTGTGGTGAATAAACATTTGAAGAAATATGCGAAGGGGCATTTAATCTTAACAAAATATGTTTAGTGATAATGACGCACATTGAAAATATTCATCAAACTGAAAACAGCGAAGAATGATTCTAGCCTTATTTGTTTATTTGTATGCCAAAAATGAAAATATTAATTTTCGTCCAAACACGTGCTCTGTACAAAACACGGTTTCAACTACAGGTCCCAAATTGGGTGGGTCGAGATGCCTCGAGTTCCACTTAAAATTCATCATTCCAGAGAAACCTTTGGGAAGTACATGCACACACCTTGATTTAAATAAATGCACCTCCTTGTCGGGAACCTTTGGAAGCAAAGAGTGCTGATCTACTGATGTAGACTTTTATCTACTGCACTAAACAGATTGGGGGGTGTGGGGGTAGGGGGTAATGCTGTAACTTTCTCCACAGGCTGTGTCAGATTCATTGGGAGAGGGATGTGATTCATTTTTGCTCTGTAGATCTGGTCTAGTAGACCTGGGGCTTACGGGAATGTTGGAATAGGCCTTGCGGAGCCACCATATTTTTAGCTTAACTTGACAAAGTCAAGATAAGCTATTGTCATCAGGCGTGCTGAAGTCTGTGAAGTCTGTTCACATTTTCATTGGCACAGGCTACACCCCATAGTTCTTGTCCAATCGTCACAAAATTTCATATGCAGGTTTGAGGTCATGTCTAGATGAGAAAGTCCCATTTTGGTCGTGATCAGTCAACCGTGATGGCTGCCCGAGCCCGAAAACCTTTAGCACAGTCCACTGGTTGTATTTATGAAGGGATTTCTTGGTAATTTGGTACGATGACTCTGTATAATAATTATCTAGATGCGAACATTCCCTTTTGGTCATGACCTGTCAACTGTGATGGCTGCCTAAGCCCAAAACCCAAAAACTTTAGCACAGTCTACAGATCATATTTATCATATTTAATATATATTTCATTGTAACTTGGTAGGAGGACTCTGTATGATGTCTAGATGAGAACTTCCCCATTTGGTCACGATCTGTCATCCGTGACGACTACCTGAGCCCAAAACCTGAAAACCTTTAGCACAGTCTACAGGTCGTATTTATGGCGGGATTTCATTGTAACTTGGTAGGATGACTCCATATAATGTCTAGATGAGAACGTCCCCTTTTGGTTGTGATTGGTCAACTATGATGGCGACAGGGGGATTTCATTGTCACTTTACCCTTACGTCCATGACTGGAGGCATACAATGGAATATACATTTGCAAAGGCTAATAAATTTATCTCTTTTTATGAAGTTATTTCATTCAGAGCAGGCTTCCTTGGGGTTGAAACAATGAAACGCACTTAGTTTGAAAAATTAATCTTTATTTTGCAAATAAATATATAAGATGCTATAAAATACATAACACCAAAAAGGTTATGCAAACATAAAAAGGTTATGCAAAAAAAATTAGCATAACCCTTTTTCCCTTTATAGTGTTACCCTTGTCTATCCGTCATTCCGAAATAACAGTTTTCTGGACTTTTCTTTTACCATACATTGAGGTCATTGGCTGATTTCTGGTATATGTTTTTGTCATTAGTACCTACAAATCAGTTTTGGTTGGATGATTTTTCGCAGACTTATTGACCTTGAATGTAGTTTACGATGTGAAACCTCAGATAATCAGTTTTCCAGACTTTCTTTTCACTGTACATTCAGATAATTGGCTGATTTCTAGTATGTGGCTTTGTCATGGGACAAATCAAGTTCTAGTTTGGTTGTGGTCGCTTTATTTTTAGTAGTGTTATTGACTTTGAACTTAGTTTATGATTTGAAAACTCAGAAAATGTTTTCCGGATATTTTTTTATGCCCCGAAACTTTTTTGGGGGCATATAGTGTTTGTCATTTCCATCCATCTGTTTGTCCATTCATTTGTCCATCGGGAAGATTTTCGTGTCCACTCCATAACTCTGAGATGCTTCATTGGATTTTGTTGAAACTTGGCATACATGTTGCGTATCGGGAGACGATGTGTCCCGCACAAAATGTTTTTTTGTTCAGTGGAGATGAAGGTCATAGTTCGGGGTCATCCGTGGCCTGGCTGTCACTGTTAGTCTTGTTTTCGCTATTTTTTCGCTATCTGTTCAGATAATTGATCTGCAGGTAGGTACCTGTGACAAAGCCACAAACCTGAAATCTGTCAAGTCCAAATTTGTTTATGGTTGGATGAGTTATTGACCTTGAACTCGGTTTATGATGTTGAACTCAGAGAATGTTTTCTGGACTTTTTGGGCTCACATGGGCATATATGTCGTACTGACACATCTAGTTTTTCCCTTTGAACAACCTGTATGTAGGGTACACATGTTTGGCTAGCATAGTCTAGAAATAATGTAAAAATTCAAATAGCATGCAGTGGTGTTCTGACACAAAAGTACTCAAATAGAACTGTTGTAAATAAATGATGAATGATTATGGCTTTGAAGTTTGTAAATGCCCAGAGGAATCACCTTTATAGTGTATTTGATCGAAAAGAATCATTCCATGTTCTTCTTATTTTTACAAACTTTAAACATTAGAAAGTTGATCATTTGCAAATGAGATGCCATTTTTAGCCCGACTGTTTACAGTGAGGGCTATAGTCATGACTTGTCCATCTGTCCGTCCGTCTGTCCATCTGTTAACATTTAGAGTTTTGGTTAAAGTTTGTGGTTAAAGTTTTTTACCGAAGGTTCAAGTGGGGTTTTTTTTCCTGTTTAGTCATGACTTTCTTCTGTCTGTATGTTAACATTCTTCCTATTTTTACAAACTTCAAACATTAGAAAGTTGATCATTTGCAAATGAGATGCCATTTTTAGCCTGACTGTTTACAGTGAGGGCTTTTGTCATGACTTGTCCATCTGTCCGTCCGTCTGTTAACATTTAGAGTTTTGGTTAAAGTTTGTGGTTAAAGTTTTTTTACCGAAGGTTCAAGTGTTTTTTTTCCCAGTTTAGTCATGACTTTCTTCTGTCTGTCTGTTAACATTTGGAGTTTTGGTTAAAGTTTGTGGTTAAAGTTTTTTAGTCAACCTTCAAGTTTTTTTGTTTTTTTTTTCTTTTAAATTCATATTACTATTGATTGTATCATTCTCATTTTGTTTTTATTTTTTTATGTTTCATGTTATTTTGGGGAATGTTTTGTATGGCTATTTAACTTACAAATTCCAGGTGCAGTTTTGGGTTAAAGTTTTTTTTTGGAGGGGAGAGGAGGTTTAAAATTACACCTTTAATTCTTCAAACAGTTCCGTGGAATGTCACTGTTTCATATTGATGTCTACTATCTACTGAACATTTCTACAGTGATTTTCATTAATATCGGCATGATTTTAACCCCTTTTAAACAAGTTTTCAGACTTACTTTCTTTGTATTTGAAATTAGACTTTGCCACATACTTTCTTACTCTAATTCTTGCATGGTCAATACAACTTAATGATTCCATTTACATCAGTGATTTCTTTTATCGGTTTTAGAAAATATTTAACCCTTTTTTGCCAATCAATTTTACTTAGTATTCCCAGCTTTAGGTTTCGGATTAAAGTTCTTTTCAAGGTTCTACCTTTCATTCTTCAAACACTCTGTTACAACATCATTTCTTTTTTTCATTTTGGGCAATGTCTACTGAAGCTGTACACAGTGGTTTCAAATAATATTGGCATTAATTTAACCCTTTTAACAATGCTTTTCGAACTTAGTTTCTCTGAATTTAAAATTAGGCTTCTACCACATACTTTATTACTTTTTATCCTCTCCCACAAGGGAGAGATATAGCACAGAGCTTGCTCTGTCCATCTATCTGTCAGTCCATCTGTCCATGAGTCCATCTGTCCATGAGTCCATCCACCTGTCAGTCCATCCGTCTTTCCCAACTTTCTTTATGCCATAATTTGAACAAAAGTTTTTGGATTTCAATTTTTTTCAGTACATGTTTCTAGGTCAAGTTTGATGACCACAATTATCCAATGAAAATTGTTGAAGTTATTTCCCTGTCCAGTTCCCCCCCCCCCCCCGCCCCTCCCAATTAGGCATTTTTTTTCTTTCCTCCAAGATGCATTTTGAACTATTTACAGTCACTACATGCGGAACATTTTTTAAACTCACATAACCCCCTCCCCCTTGCCCCCCTCCCCCCCCCCCCCCCAGGCCAATTAGGCACTTTTTTTTCTTTCGTCAAAAATGCTTTTTTTTACAGTTTGGTTAAAGTTTGTGGTTAAAAACCCAGACAAACACCACCACCACCACCCCAATTAGGCATTTTTTTGTTCTTTTCTCCAATATGTATTTTGAACTATTTACAGTCACTACATGCAGAACCTTTTTTTTAAACTCACGTAACCGCACCTCCCCTTTGCCCCCCCCCCCCCCCCCCCCCCCCCTCCGGGGCCAATTAGGCAATTTTTTTTTTCTTTCATCAAAAATGCTTTTCTTTTTACAGTTTTGGTTAAAGTTTGTGGTTAAAAGCCCAGACAAACACCCCCCCCCCCCCCCCCCAACCTAATTAGGCGTTTTTTGTTTCTTTCCTCCAATATGCATTTTGAACCAGTCACTACATGCAGAACATTTTTTAGCTCAACTTGACAAAGTCAAGCTGAGCTATTGCCATCACTTCTCGTCCATCGGCAGACATGTACGTACGTACGTCCACAATTTCCTTTGGCACACCTCACAGGTCGCATTTATGATCAGAAACTTGGTATGCTTGTTTGGGGTGACCTCTAGATGGGAGCTATCGATTTTCTTCAATTTCCGTCAAAAAATGTTGCCGCGGCCAACGTTCTTAGAACTTAGTTTAGTCAAACCTCAATATTTCCCTTTGTCACACCCTTCAGGGCACATTTATGATTGGATCACTTTGAAACTTGGTATGCTTGCTTGGGGTGACCTCTAGATGGGAGCTGTCGATTTTCTTCAATTTCCGTCAAAAAATGTTGCCAAGGCCAACGTTCTTAGAACTTGGTTTAGTCAGACCACAATATTTCTCTTTGGCACACCCTACAGGGTACATTTATGATTGGATTGCTTTGAAACCTGGTATGCTTTTTTGGGGTGACCTCTAGATGGGAGCTATCGATTTTCTTCCATTTCCGTCCGTCAAAATATGTTGACGCTGGCAACGATCTTTGAACTTAGTTTAGTCAGGCATCAATATATTCCTTTGGCATGCCATAAAGCGCACATTTATGATCAGATCGGTTTGAAACTCCGTATGCTTGTTTGGGGTTACCTCTAGATGGGAGCTATCGATTTTCGTCAAAAAATGTTGCCACTGGCAATGACCTTTGTTGAACTTGGTAAAAACTTAGTGCAGTTAAGCATCAGTATTTCCCTTTGACACACCCTGCAGGGCACATTTATGATTGGATCACTTGCAGACTCGGTGTGCTTGTGTGAGGTGACATCTATATGGGAGCTGTCGATTTTCTTCCATTTCTGTCAAAAAATGTTGCCGCTGACCTTTGAACTTAGTTTAGTCAGACCTCAATATTTCCCTTTAACACACCCTTTAGGGCACATTTATGATCAGATCACTTTGAAACTTGGTATGGGTGACCTCTGTATGTGAGCTATTGCTCTTTTTTCATTTCCATAAAAAATTATTGTCATTATCACCAGCCTTTGAACTTACTGCATTTGTGCATCAACTTATGCCTTTTGCACTCTCTGCAGGGAATATTTATGAATTTCCATAAAAAAACCCATTGCCACAAGCAATGACCTTCTACTTAGTGCATTTGTGCATAAACATCTTCCTTTGGCATGCCTCCAAGGGTACATTCATTATCAGGTTGTTTTGAAACTTTGTAAGCTTATGCAGGGTGACAAAGATAGGAGCTATTGATTTTCTTTTCATTTCCACCAAAAACTGTTGCTGTTAGCAACAATCTTTGAATTTATTGCATTTGTGCATCAACATTCTTTGACATGGCCTGCAGGTCACATTTATCATAGGATTGTTTTTGAACTTGGTGTGCCCATTAGGCAAGACCTTTAGATAAGAGCTATTGATTAGCATTAATTTCTGAGAAAAAAGGTTGCCATTTACAATAACCTCTGAACATTATACCGCATTTGTGTATCAACATTCTTCCTTTAGCCAGTCTTACAGTTTACATTTAAAAATGCATGGATTACTCTGACGTTGTGCACACACAATGCTGTTATGTTGAAATTTCATCAAATAACATTGGTACCAATGATCTTCAATTTTGCCATTTCATTTATAACTTAACAAGTTCAAGTTTGTCATGTTGAGCTACAGTGTCATTGACACTTTCATTTAAAGTTGATATGTGTATTTTCCAGCCAGGTTTGAATATAGGTTCCACAACTCACCCCCCCCCCCCCCCCCCACACACACACACACACACACACACACACAAAAGAAAATTGACTCCTACAGCCCAACATTGCTTTATGTACTGCATCTTTAATCCTTTACCTAACACAAGTTGAAGCCAACAGTACAAATTATTTTTCTGAAACATAGATTTTTTCATTTTTTACTTCTTACAGTAGCTTATTAGTCCTTATTAAGCTCATCAAGCTTCTTCCATTATTAGGTCATGAGGTATGTTATGGGGTAGAGAAATGAAAAAATAAAATTTGAATAGCAAATTTTGTATATCACGAGTGCAGATATGGCAGATTTGTTAGGTAAACGGTTAACAAAAAATGGCTACGATTATTTTGTGTTTAAGCATTGCCATTGCTGGGACAGTCGGGCTGCATGCGTGACATCACTCTAGTTTATGCTTTTTATCGGAAATGTTTTTTGTCCACATGGGCAGTGGAAGCTCGATAAAAGTGGACAGGCACAAATTCACAATGCTGCCATTGTCGACCCAGTGCGAAAAAAGTTACAGTCGTATATCGGTAAATGTACCATGACTCACTTTTGTCTCATTTAGATGAATATGCAGCTGTGTGGTCACTGTCCTGTCCATTTCTTCTACTTCAACCATCTTCCAATCTGAAGGCCAGCCTTCGTCTTGGAAGATGGTTGAAGTAGAAGAAACGGACAGGAGCGACCGAGAGTGGGATTCCTTGCTAAATATTATTTGGATTTGCAAATAATGTTACAGGAATGCCTGTAGACTGACACGTTTGTGTGTGCCCATTTTAAATCACCGTGTAACTGCAAAACATATCTGTGGAAAAAAGTGGAGAGGCATGTGCCCCCTGTGCTACTCTGGCTCCGCCGCCTCTGTTTGTCCATCCAGTTGAAAAATCTTCCCTGGCATGGAGACATTGCAATCCATGCTCCTCATTCTCAAGAACTTGAGTAGTCTCTATCATGTATAGATGACATTACATGATCAAATTGACATTATTTTGCTTGGATAATGATTTTATTGCAGCTCTCTGATCCAGGTTTGGTTGTTTCAAACTGTTAACAGTCTGATATCATTATCAAGTATGTTATGTTAGAAAGTGATGGAACCTGATTAACCATTAAAAATTTATAGGTTTTGGTCAAATAGATTGATGTCTTTATCAATTATGTATTACAGTAGAACTGAGATATAAGATTGTAGGTTTTATTTTTAGCTAACAAACCTCTCATGGGAGCTTATTTATGCCTATGTCATTTGAGCATTGGTCAGTAGGAGCTATTGCCATAACTTGGCGTTTGGCATCCGTTAACTATTGAAACTTGTCTTCTTCAAGATCACTAGCTGTGCCAAATTCACATATTTATTGCACAGACCATCGTTGGAGTATACCTTTTCTGTTTGGTTCAAATGAAGCAACTGCCATCTTTGGGCTGTAGTTCTTGCCCCGAAAGCCTAAAAAATCTTTAAAAATCTTCTTCTCAAGAACCACCAGAGATGTTTTGATATTTGGTATGGAACATCCTTTGGTGTTGAAGATCCAAGTTTGTTCAAGGGAAGTTTGTAGGTCAGTATTTGGGATCTCTGTGGGAGCATACATATTTTGGACTCCTCCAAAATTTGTATTTAAGAACCGCTGGGCGGATTTGAACCAAATTCAGCATGAAGTATAATTGGGTCATAAGTACTTGATTGATGCCAGAGAAATTTTTTTTCAAAGCTCCAGGAGTTAAAAATAGAAAAATTAGAACCAGTAGAATGGAATAGTAAAAAAAAAATGCCATTGGTTGTGTAAGGGTTTTCTGAAGGAGGACATCGAAAAAAAACTGAGTCAGCATATTTGCGAAAATAAAAAAAAATTTCTTCTCCAGAACCATGATCAGAATCTTTTGATATTTAGTATACAGCATTCAGGTTTGTTCAAATCGTGTCCCTGGGTTAATATTAGGGCTCTTTATTGGAGCCCAAAGTTTAACTTAGTGCAGTATGAGAAAATTTATAAAAAAAATCTTCTTCAGATCCACCAGTCAGATTCTTTTTGATATTTGGTGTACAATATCTCTAGGGGGGTCAAATTCAAGTTTGTTAAATCAAGTCCCTGGGTTAATATTTATAGGGAGCCCAAATTTTAACTTAGTACAATATGAGAAAATTTCTTCAAAAATCTTCTTCAGCTCCCCCAGTCAGAATCCTTTCATATTTGGTATGCAACATCTGTAGTGGGGTCAGATTCAACTTTGTTCAAATTGGGTCCCCGGGTTACTGTTTAGGCTCTTTATTGAAGCCCAAAGTTTAACTTAGTGCAATATGAGATAATTTCTTAAAAAATCTTCTTCAGATCCACCATTCAGAATCCTTTCATATTTGGTATGTGACATCTCTCAGATTCAAGTTTGCTCTTTGTTCAAATCGAGTCCCTGGCTCAATCTGTAGGTTCTGTATGGGAGCCCAAAGTTTAAGTTAGTGCATTATTTCTATTATACCCCCCGCAGTAAATTGGGTGGGGGAGGGGGGGTATACTGGAATCATCTTGTCCGTCCATCCTTCTACCCATCCGTCCATCCGTCTGTAGACATAAGTTTGTCTGGAGATTTTCTCAGACGTTTATGAACCATTGTCATCAAAATTTGGGATGAATGTTCACCACTGTGGGAACCTGTGCGCCTGCGATTATAGTTTCAGTCAAAGTATTTTTGCCAGAGTTATGCCCCTTTTTCACATGTTTTGGAATGCTAGATTTTTGTCCCGAGATTTTCTCAGATGTTTATGGGTCGATTCCTTGGAAAGTTGGAATGGATATTCACTACCATGGGAACCTGAGCACCAGCGATTATAGTTTTGATCGGAATTTTTTGCCAGAGTTATGCCCCTTTTCATCTAAGAATGCCTGAATTTTGTCCAGAGATTTTCTCGGATCTTTATGTGTCTATTCCTTTGAAACTTGGTATGGATGTTTACTGCCATGGGAACCTGTGCTCCAGTGATTATAGTTTTGATTGGACTTTTTTTGCCAGAGTTATGCCCCTTTTTGTCTTAGAATAATTAATTTTTTCCAAACATTTTCTCTGATGTTTATTGGTCAACTCCTTTGAAACTTGGTATGGATGTTTACTATCATGGGAACCTGTACACCAGTGATTATAGTTTTGATCAGACTTTTTTTGCCAGAGTTATGCCCCTTTTTGTCGTGGAATAATTATTTTTTCCCGGAGATTTTCTCGGATGTTTATTGGTCAATTCCGTTGAAACTTGGTATGGATGTTCACTACCATGGAAACCTGTGCACCAACGATTATAGTTTTGATCAGACTTTTTTGCCAGAGTTATGCCCCTTTTCGTCTTATTTCAAAAAATGGCACAGACCAGAATATTGTTTTTTGGTATGCAGCTTCCTTTGGTTCAGAGGAATCAGATGGACCAAAATAATTGCTATCAGTTTTAGCATGGGATGCTGTATGGGGATGTCCATTTTAACACTGTTGACAATGGGGAAATGATGAGTCATCTTTCTTGTACTAAAACTGATTTGAAACTTGTCTTCTTTGAAACCACTGGGCCAAATTCATTCATATATGGCACAGACCATCTTTGGAGTATACCTTTGCCACTTTGTTCAAATGAAGCTGCTGCCACTCTCGGGCTGGTGGAGTTTACTCTTCCAAAAATTACCATGCCCTTGGTGGGGGAGTTAATATTCCAGAAGCCTCATATGCTTTAAAAATCATCTCGTAATGCTTTGATTTCTTCAATGAAACTTTCTTTAGTGATGCTGTTTCACTTTTTTTTCAAAGGAACTCGGTAGGTCAAAATTTGGGCTCCCAATTTTGGGCTCCACTCAGAATTTCCATTTCCAGAACCAATAGGCTGATTTGAACCAAGTTTGTCATGTAGTATAACTGGGTCATAAGTACTTGATTTATGACCCCATTTTTGGGGGGGTTGGGGGGGGGGGGGGTTGTAGAGAGAACCACAAGAGTTAAAAACAAAAACAAAATTTGTTCAGACATTTTTTTTAGACTTTACAGAACAGAGCTTTGTTTTTGCCCAGGAAGCTTTCCTGGGACCAGCAGAGATGAATGGCAAAACAAATTGCCTTTGGTTGTGTCATAACAAATCAAAAAATTGCTCTTGCTGCTCATCACTTACTGACACACTCATCTCTTTTGACAACTTGAGCCAGGTGAGCATTTTAGGCTCACTTGAGCCTCTGGTTTTCTGTTGGCACCATTGATATTGCCATATTTGAATGTGGATCAAAGAAACACAGTTGCTAATATCATGGTCGGGAGATGAAACAAGTCTGTGACTGTGTGTATATTGCCTTGGTCATCACCATTTGCATTAGTTTCTTTCATATTGGGTTAAAGAAATTTTCAGTATAAATTTGCAGACAATCATGATCATAATTGGCTGATTGTGGCCTCACTCTGTTGGCAATTGGTTCATGGCCCATTCTCACATTGGTACATCACTAGTTAATTAAATAGATTTCTATGCATTTGTCAATTGGCTATTTTTCTGATGATGAAGTGCTGAAATGGTTAGCCGGATAACCGGTTTGCAACCGGTTATCAGCATAACCAGTTATCGGCATAACCAGTTGTAAAACCTGACAACTGGATAACCGCTCTGCCTATAGTTTATGGGATAGCATCGGGAAAATAAATAGTTTTTGACCACGAAACATTACAAGTCTTTTTCTGACACAAGCATTGTCAAAGCTACCAAACATTTGTCATTTACAATGATGTATACTCGATGTAACATGAAAGGGTTAAGGTGTTGGAATGTTGAATGAACAGTTATTTTGGTTGTCTGGGCTTTCAAATCCTGATAAATGTTTGTTACTTTGTATCAAACTGCCAACAGTTGAGTCCACTGCAGGTTGTTTTCTGCATGGGCAGCAGTGAGCACATGCCTGTCAGTGTGACATTGTCTTCAACAGACAAATTTGAGATTCTTCTCTTTGATGAGGTGTTGTTAATTGCAGACAATAATGCTGAAAAAAATCCTTTAGTTTGAGTAATGGTGCTTTCAGAATAAATTGACTGTTTGGTACTTTACAAACGCGTTTCAGAAAAAACATGTTTTGATTTTTTTTAACTGTTTCAAAGTATGAACGTATGTCATAAAAAAACTATTTTAATATCTAGCATTTTAATATTTGTTTTTCAGTGGTCAGTGTCAGACAATGAGTGGCTCTTGGTCGGTGGGGCATATAATAATTTCTTAGCCACACCACTTTCATGATTTGCAACCTATTCCTTTCAGAAATTTCATTGCGAGGATAGATAAATGTTAACGTGGAACTGTTTGTGACTTTTGTCTTAGCAGGCAGTGAACAGAAAAAGATCCTCAAAAAATTAGGATTACATATTCACCCAATGATCATTTCGAATTCAAGCCACACAAGATAAGAGGCTCTCTGCTAATACAGTCAACTAATAACTATGCCCAACTACAATTTACAAACTGGTTGGAAAATTCTTAACCAATATCAATGACATTTGTCCCTCACTTCAAAGGTGCATCCGTGGGAACAAATTGCATATGCAATGTTTGTTTCAGGTGTCCAGCATGCCGCGCACCTGTGATTTTCAAATGTCGTGCGCCTGTGATTTTCAAACAGCAAGGCCTGTTTTTGGAACCGAGCAATGTAGGGTGACCACAGTTACGATGTATCATCACTATTATGTGGGACCATTGCAGTCAAATAAATTAATGATTGTTTGCGCATTGGCGATTCCCGTTGGCACTCGATGTTGTTTGTTTGTTTACATTTTGTGGAAGTCAGGTGGCAGTATTTTGAACTGTTTTCTAGCCATTCTTTACTGATTTTGTGTCGTAGGCGATGCAATAATACCAGCAGTTAAAATTAATAGATATCCGGTTGAAATCCGATTATGCCCGACGGTTAGCCGCTTACAAAAATGTCAGCACTAATGACGTGACACCATTAAATTTCTGACAGAAGTTAGTCAGGTACAGATCACCATTTGAAGTTGGCCAGGTGCTTGGTTGCCATTAGAAGTGTACTCCATGCATGTATGTCAGTGGCTGGTTCAAGGTGTTAAGCACTAATATAATACCATATGCTGTGCCATATTTCATAAACTAATGCAATACTTTCTTTTGTCCAACAGATTTTCCTGTGTCCTAATACCAATTCCTGAGCCTGGGTGCAAGTCATCTAAGAATGGGCAGCTAAAGTACAAGCAGCTTACTAAATTTGACTTGATACTTGTTGTTGCTCTCCTGTTATTAGCTTAGCTGCTGGGAGCTTGGTGGCATTGGACTTCAAACCGGAAGGTCCACGGTTTGATCCCTACAGGGGTAACTGCATTGTGTCCTTGGGCAAGGCACTTCATCACAACTGCCCACATGATGGCGTTGTGTACAAAGGCATACTACACATCATGGTGCTCTTGTCTTCAACCAATGCTAACCCTTCTTGTGCAGAGTTAGTATGTTTGGGAGTCCAGCAGTTGCTCCTCCAGCTTCTCCCACCCTGGCTGTCGAAAATTACCCTTACCCCCCAGAAAATCAAAAAAAAAATCACTATTCAAACCATAGTTTTTGACCCCTCAATGGAAATTATGGAATGATCACATCCAGCTCATGGGGAGTCCATATATGGTGATCTTGATTAGCCATATAAATTCAAGCTTTTGTTTTGAAGTCAAAAAATAAAAATGTTCAGTTGTTCACGAATAAACATAGCAAGTGTCAATCCTCATTTTGTTCAGTAAAGGGTTAACATTTTGAAGAATGAATTATTATTGTTCATGTCTAAAAGGAGATTTGATAGGATTATGGAGTCACATCTTGAGTATTGTCCATGAAATGTTCATATTTATCTGCCCTTTTCTGTCTGTTGTATTCACCAGGTGTCAGCATTGATGTTAATCACACAAGCAATTTCTAAGAGCATTCTTTATTACACTTGAAAGGCCTTCTGACCTACTCATCAATTAATATAAAACAAACAAAGTAAATAAAACAACAATAATAATTATAAAGGAATGTAACTCCAACTGTCAGCGCTCCCCAGAAATGTAAATGATTCTTTGAACTGTTTTTATTGAAAGCAGAAATCTTTCAGCTTTCTTGTACAGTAATTCACCCATCTTTTCAAGTTTTCACTCCATCAATAAAGCCACCTATTCATTGCTGTGCTGTTGTATAGATTTATCTGGCTGAAGACATATTAATTTATGAAGCAAGTCATTGGTGTGTTGTGTGGAAGGCTCCGGAAAGAAATGAAAACGACTAGGAGTGACAATTGTGTTGTATTGATCGGGATGGATGCTAGTGTGAATTCATAATGATCTACATGTGTCCATGCTCTCATTTTCTCTCTCCCAACATGTGTTTATTATAGTGTAACTGGAAATATGTGGAAAGGACCAAGTATCATAACAAACATGTTGGCATCTTCCACACACAAACATTTTTCCAAAAATATCCAGGGATAACCCTGCTTGTTTTTTCCTTCTATCTATGGATTATGGTATTGGTACAGACCCCCCTGGTTCTGCAGGAAATATTGAAAAATTGGAAGTGTAATTCAAGGATTCAGCCTATATCCTGCCAAGCTGATGTACATGTACATTTAAGGTCAGAATTGCCTTTCATATATTTTAACCCTTTTTCCCCCCAACACAAAAAGCAGACGACACTCGCAAAAAGCATTTTGTGAATAATCAAAAATTTCATTTTTGTCGTGAAAATATAGATTATGACCCTGCATTGGAATGACCCAAAAAAAAAAATGAATAAAATATTTTAATGAGGGATGTTTTGTTTTTTGTCATTACATTGTGTAAAGGGTTATTCTATTTATTTGTTTGGGGGTGGGGGGGGGGGTGGGGGGGTGGTGGCTCAGTTGGTAGAGGTGCAGGCCGCAAGCCGAGAGGTTCTCAGTTCGAATCCCACCTGCAGCAACCGTGTTGTTTCCTTGGGTTAGACACTTCACCCCCATTGTGGGGGCACAGTGTCATTGTGTACTAAGGCGTACTGCACGTCGATGGTACAACAACCTTCAACCAATGCTAACCCTGCTTGTGTGTGGAGTTAGTATGTTGGGGAGCTGACAATTGCTCCCCATTGCTCGGTGGTTCTTTCCGGGTACTCCGACTTCCTCCACCCGCAAAACTATCGTGGTCATGATTAGCCATTGTGCAGAAATATGTGACCTTAAAAACACCAATAAAAAATAAATCTATTTGTTTTATAAATTTGTTCAGACTTTACACTTTTCTTCCCAATCAATTACATAATTATATAGTTCTCACATATACTGCAGGCTTACATACAGTTATGTAAGAATTGTTCTTCGGTTCCATTGAACGGAAATTCCTTGGAACTTATTTTTAATGTCTAGACTACTAAATTATTTTTTGTCAGCAAAGTTTTGTTCATGTGCCTTTTCCGTATTATAACTTGTGGGAGAGTGCTGGCACGCTCCCATAAATTATAACATGGCAAAGCCTTACACAGTAAATAATTTCACTGAATTGTCATAGTGCTAAATTAATTAGTTATTTGTGCCATGAGTATTTTTTTCAAAGATACTATGCTACTATAAAGGGAGCTTTAGTACAGGAAGATTTTATTATTTTATTACAACTTTTGGACAGTGCTTGGTAACACACTTCAATAAATTATTACAAAATAATTTTATGAAATCCCCGCGGGAACCCTCGGGAAGTGAAGCAGTGCCTGTTCTCTGCGGTAAACAGGCTCTGTTTTACTGGTAAAATAGGACCCAGTCACCAATGCTTGGGAGGTGCAAACCCTCTCTAAAATGGGCAACATGGCTTATTAACGTACACCCCTGGTCTTGAGTTGATACTCATGTTGTGGTCATGATTAGCCATTGTGCAAAAATATGTGACCTTAAACACCAATCAATAAATAACAATAAATTTTATGAAATGAAATTTTCTTCTGCCAAGAAAACAGCAACCAAATGCCATGACAGTGGCTTCTAGCACCCAACCAGTTAAAAGATAATATGAAGCACATCCACAGAATATGAAGCCTTTAAGTCTTGATACATACACTTTAGAAAATAGCTCAAATATGGGTTTCCAGTACACACTCTACCAGTTAACATTTCACCCTTCTTCAAATGGAACTCCTGGGGAGGATGGTGGCTCTGAAGATAGAGATGCAGGCTGCAAGCTGAGAGTTCCTCGGTTCGAATCCCACCTACGGCAATTGTTGTGTCCTTTGGTCAAGGCACTTAATCCCAATTGCCCATGTGGGAGCATGGTGGCATTGTGTTCTAAGGCGTACTGCACGTCTATGGTACACTTGTCTTCAACCAATGCTAACCCTGCTTGTGTGGAGTTGACAGTTGCTCGGTGGTTCTGTCCAGGTGATCCGGCTTCCTCCACCCGTAAAACTGTCTGACACGAGATGACCCTGGCAGTCGAAAGTGTCATTAAAACCTAAAATAAATAAATGGAACTCCAGGAAGTGAAGCATTGTGGATTACTGTAATTAATTTGTTCCATTTCATGAGCATAATACAACTTGGTAACTAAAGCTTGGGTTGTGAATCGTCCAAAGCATTCAGCATAGGTATAAATGATTGGCTAAACTGAATACCTGTGTTGCAGTCATGAATCCCCAAAGAAGCTTAAAGTGACCTGAAACTTCATCGAATAAACTTGAAGAATCAGCCAAAATGCTATGCACAGAAGTCGTCTCTCAGTTGTTATATTTCCAAGTTTTGCATCCAGAACAGGTTTTATATGATTGCTCACTGGAATGAGTTCATTGAGCTCAGTCCAGTGAGGGTCATAAGCTCTACTTGAAGGAAAACAAGGTAGTATTTAGTTGTTTCAGAAAATATAATGTACAGTGGAACCCTGTTAATTGAATAGCCACTTTGCCAATGAAAATTATTCAATTAACAGGGGTATTCAATTAACAGGGATTGTGTCACTTTCCTGTATTCTAGAGATAAACTTAGCTTTTATTCTATTATATCTTGTTTGACAGAGCTCCATGAGCTCTGTCAAACAAGTTATAATAGATTAAGTACCTGTATTGGATGTACTGAGGCCAAATAGGTCTATTAACAAAGGAAAACTGGGGAGAGTCGGGGTATTTTCTTGACAGGTTACATACAATATTTTTTATTCAATTAACAGGTGTTTTCTCTATGACCTATATTCGATTAACAGGTCAAATTTGTACTAGAGGTATGGTAAATGGTTTTGTGTTGGGAAATTATATTCAATTAACAGGGATATACAATTAAAAGATATCCAATTAAGTAGGCTCCACTGCACTTGTAAATGTTGCCTGCTGGTTGTTCTAGGTAAAAAGGTTAGTCTGTTAGTTCAGGTGTCGTATTTGTCTTTCCTGAAAACAATTCAGACTCATAATTCCTGCACTCTTGGCTCTAGGATATCAAACTTGACTTGAATGCTCTCACCTGACTAATTATGATGTTGACACCATTTTTAATTTTGGAGAAAAAATCCCAGTAACAGGGTGCACTCTTGGGGAAAGAGTCTGAAGGCTCCAACTGGGAATTTGTTTGGACGAAGCAGCACACAAAGAATAAGAAATGGTACCTTCATATTGAACTGAGAATATTAATATACGAGCTACTACATGTATAGTACATGTCGTATGTTTTATAACAAACAGTCACATGAAATAATGATCAGTCTCTGTGATCACTATTAAATCAATTGTTCTTACACTATTAAATGATGAAGATATTTATGCATTTTGCTACACTTCGGCAGCATACATCCTGTGAGTTTGCAGTTTAGTGTAGGCAAGTCTTGCCTAGAAACAACTGACAAGGCTTTTGGGATGTAACTTGCGAATGTATCTTAAAACTGCTTGTTAAGGCACTTGGTTTATTGCAGTAAATGGTATGAATGTGTCACAGCCAGATTGCCATCTGAGTAAAAGAGAGGCAACTTTTGTAATCACAGTACATGTGCTATTAGTACAGTTTTTACAGGGTGATTTGGTTTGGTACTCGGCCACCTGTACACTTACCAGCCCGATTTTTGGAAGAGAGTGAATACCCCAGTTCAGCACTGCTCATCGGACATTAATTTCAGGAGAGCAATATGCTGTTCCTGCACGTTTTGGTTTGTCTGATATTAAGTTGGATGAAGCTTCAAGTCTTCTGTACAGCACAGTCACCATGGACTGGTCGTAAGCCTCGCATGGGCAGTGATGTCCTTGCATGCATTTACCAGGTAATTCAAATCATCATCAGCAGAATGTTAACTAATGAAGCACAAAGTTGTACGTAGTGTTTCATTAATTAAATGTTTGAAGATTATTCCTATAATTAGTGTTTGGAACCCACCTGTGTAAAGTGACCAGTCCATGGCGACCGTACCATAAGCCATCTTGCATGTTGATGGTGCATTTGCCCTTGATCAATGCTAATGCTACTTGTGCAGAGTTAGTATGTTAGGGAACCTGACAGTTGTTCAGTGCTGCACGGTGGTTCTACTCTGTCTGTCTCCAACCATAAAACCATCTGACACAGGTGATCCCAGAAAGTGTCTTAATATTAAACCCCACTAAATAAATAAATTGCAGCTGTTGTATGCAACTCATATTGGCAAGGGGTTAAGTAGATGAGTGATCATGTAATTGCAGGATTTGTTGAACACTTCTACAGTGTGTGTAGAGTGGATTACTAGCCAAAAGTGCCTGCAGAGGAAATTAAGTTTCTACCCAGGTAACTTTTAATCTGTGAAAAAACATGAATTCTCAGCCTCAAGTTTTCTTGTTCAACCCAGAGGTCAATTGAACTGAAAGTTTGCTAGGTTTTTCATGCCTATTCAAAGAATTTGAGTTTCTGTTTGGATGGACTTCCTGGAAAGTGGAACAGTGCTGGTTTCCTATCGTGAGAGTAAGCCTGAGGGTGTCTGATGACTGGATACCCATTGCAAAATGCTATTAAAAATGTCCAATTACTAACCATTTTTTGACAAGCTCTGGCCTTATTTATTCTGTTTCAATCACTTTTTGGCAGCCAAGATGGAACTTGTTTATCATAATTTTGAAAACATCAGACACCATGAGTGGGGGTGAGAGTCCATGAAAATGATCAGCATAATCAGTGGCTAAACTTTACTTTCTGCTTGTTTTCCAGTGGTGATATGTAGCCATAGATGCTGAAAGTGACCTTAAACTCCTACAAACATGAACAAACCAACATTATATGGGTGGAAACTTCACTCTATGGATGTTTTAGTGGTCATATGATTCTCTCTGAACTGCATCTACAGCCTATTTAGTTGGTGGTGCTGTATTCATCTATTACTCGTCTATGACCTGTTCCATAAGAATAATGTGATTTACACTAACTTAAGTGTCCTAGAATGAATACCTCACTGTTCCTCTTTAAATTTCCATAAGACTGTGAAGATTTTATTTATAGCTGGGAATAATGATTTGCATTATTGGAAATGGATGGGTTTCTGGGTCACAGTGTGATATAATTATACTGTTGAATTGGATCTCTATCCCAGGATGGAAAATTGGAGATTAGGATATTAAATTTGTAAACAAAAAAAAATCAGGAAATTGGTTTTCAATAATTTGGCCCATTCATAATGGAGTTTGTTTGATCATCAGGTTTGTCAGGTCCTTTATATACACATAGAACATGTGATGAGACTGGGATTGCAAAACTTTAATAGACTTGATATTGTTCTACATCATTTATGAAGATGGTGTCTAGAAGTCTGATATACATACAGGAATGTAGTATATCTTCGGTGCATGTGATTTTCTGAGAAAGACAGGAAAATCCAGCGCACATTAAGTGTGTGGTTCGTACATTAAGTGTGTGGTTCGCAACACCATAGTGTTCTGATCTGCTACTGAGTTACAAAGTAGCAGTACTCAGTTGGTATTTGCTGTCGGATTGTCAATAAAGCTCAAAGGAAATGTAATTAGGAATAGTTTTCCATGGATATTGTTGGTCTCACTAGGGTGCCAAGTGAGTGGTGTAGATAAGAAAATGTGAAGAATCTAATGAAATCAGAGTTTTCAACAGTGAGGTAGGTAAGGTTCATTTGTTTTATCAGCAGGTATGTTCTCAAACCAAAATAGTATATTGTACTGTCTCAGTGCTAGAAGCCACTATCAGTTTTGACTGAAAAGTGATATAAAGTACTAGGAAAGTGCAGAACCAATTTATCCTGTGTCTGATGGACAGTTAAAACTAGAAGTCCTGTCATGAAATCCACACAAATAGTACGTCGATCTGCGTGTTAATCTATGCATTATGACCATAGTAAGGCTATCAAATTCTGTACATACCCGGTATGGCCTGTGCACAAGCAATGTTTCAGCCAATGGACCTCCGGGTAACCCAGAGGTCCATTGGCAGAAACATTGCCTGTGTTTGCTCTGAGTAACCAGGAGAACCTGCCGTGCTTTGGATGCCATTCGATATGGCAATTGTGCACAATT
This sequence comes from Pictodentalium vernedei, assembly GCA_031216915.1. Taxonomy (NCBI): domain Eukaryota; kingdom Metazoa; phylum Mollusca; class Scaphopoda; order Dentaliida; family Dentaliidae; genus Pictodentalium; species Pictodentalium vernedei. The sequence continues at coordinate 326,279,253 of CM062291.1, forward strand.
CCTACGTGCAATTAAGCCTAGATAAGTGCACAGTTCGTGACAGGACTTCTAGTTTTAACTGTAATGGCCAAATTTAGCCAGTGCCAAAATTGCTTTTGAAAGGTCTTTTTTTTTAAACTTTTGCCTCCAAAGATTAGTTTATGACCCCCTCATGGGAACAAGCTTGTTTCCTGGAGGGATCATAACCCATGTTTTTAGGCCAAAAATAAATTATTTTTGTTTTCCAAGCAAATTATTTTGATTGGGCTGTGTGCTGACAGGAGTGAACTCAACAAGCATGTTCCAGTGTTGGGTCATAAGCTATGTTTTTAAGGCAAAAAATAATTTTTTTAGATCAAGAATTTCTGGTCCTTTGTCTTCCCGCAATCATGTTAAGTGAAGGGAAAACATGGTTGATTTGTTTATCTGTTTTTGATTGCATGGAAATAAAAATAATGTGCAGATAAATGTTCTTCTCATAAGTAGGGCCCATAAGCCATTGTCTGGTGCTGCACATCTTCTGAAGTGTGTGGCCTAGTCTTCCAGTGGCAAAATGATGTGGCTCGACATCGAGTGGCATTAAAATTAAGTCAATGAGAAGCCCTCTTTGGGGCTTGGTATGAAGTATACTCTCCCAAAAAAGAAAGTGTGCATGCTAAAAAATAACACTAAAAAAAGATATATATCATTTTCATTCATGAAAATTTTTTTCAATCACAGATGAATCAATTTGTGATCAACACGAGAAATTTCAATATGCTACGACGAATACTCTTGGTGCCATGGAGAGTCAAAGACACTAAGGGTCAAACACAAAAGTCACATACTCAATATCTGGTATGACCTCTGTCTGCATCGACTACTGCTGTGCATCTACGCCTCATGGAAGCGAACAAGTTAGCATGGAAGTGTTGTGGGATGTTGTTCCATATTCTGATAAGCTGTCTTTGGAGTTCCACAAGCGTTGACGGTGCATGGGGAAGCCGGCGTAGCTGACGTTTCATTTCGTCCCATACGTGCTCAATGGGTGAGATATCGGGCGAATTTGTGGGCCAGGGAAGAACATCCACTTGTTGTTGCTGCAGATACTGTTGAACAACACGATTCGTGGGGTCGGGCGTTGTCCTGCTGTAGAATGACGCCGGGGCCGTGACGTTGCAGAAATGGGACAACAACAGGTGTAAGCACTTCATCACGATATCTGGCTGCATTGAGATTGCCATCAATAATGACCAGCTCAGTTCTGTTACGGGCAGTGATGCCACCCCACACCATGAGAGACCCTCCCCCATAACGGGTTCGCTCCACGACACATGGATCTGTGTAGCATTCGTTTCGACGTCTGTACACTCTCTGGCGGCCATCTGATGATGGAAGATGGAAACGACATTCATCTGTGAATAAAACACGTCGCCACGTTGCCTGAGATGTTGTCTACACCACTGCAGCCGAGCACGACGATGACGTAATGTCAAAATCGGACGAATTGCAGGTCTTCGAGGACATAAGCCGTATTCTCTCAGCCGGTTGATTACTGTTTGAGGATGTATCCGTCTCAGGTTAGGGATGTTCCTGGCTGTCGTCGTTGCTGTTTGTTGCCGGTTCCGGAGATGGACGACACGGATATACCAATCTTGTGCAGGGGTGGTAACTCGGGGTCTCCCAGAGCGGGGTCAGTCTCGAATGTCATCATGTTGTGCATGTCGATGGACTAGCCTGTCTACAGTGTTACGGTGGCAGTTCAAATGCTGGGCAAGCTCTCTGTGTGTTCTGCCAGCTCTAATCATACCCAGGGCAAAGAGATGTTGATTCATTGTCAGTCTTGGCATGCTAATGTGAAGTCGTTTTAACAGCAGCGCAAGTTTGAATGTGAATGATAGGAAGGCCTTACTTTAGTGTTTAAATACCCAAGGATTCACACTGCTGCATGAATTTTCAGACTCTCCATGTGCAAAACATGCCTTTTCACAAACGTGCAGCACGTCATTTAACGTTAATGCAATTTTAACGGGGAATGCTGTTTTTGTGTTCAATATAACTTATTCATGAACAGGTTAACACTCTTTACACCTACAAAATTATTTTTTTGGAGTTTGATCAATTTCTGCAATGCACACTTTCTTTTTTGGGCGAGTATATAAAGTGCTGAAAGTCATAACACATAGAGAACTGTCATTACAAAAGCAGACAGAGAGTTTGATGAGACGGTGATGTGGTCGAAACTCTCAATTTTTCTGCCCATAAGACAGTAGTGTCTCACTGTCAAAAAAGAAATATGGAAATCAAATTTTATTTTGAGTTTTTTAGCAAACTTTTCATTTATTGAAGACTGCCTTCTTGGAATTATCTGGGTGGAAACTATTTGGAAGTAAATTATCCCTGTGCATAGGTTCTTAAGAATATATATATATATGTGAAAGAAAGTTTAATCATGTGTGTATCTTACAAATCACTTTAGTTAGCCATGCCAGCTGTGATGTTTTTTAAATAACTCTTGCAATCTTGAGTGGATTTCTGTAAACAGAAATGAAAATCTCACCTTCCCCTGTGGAGCTAACAATATTTGATCAAACTTTTCAAACAGAATTTCATGCTTTCAGTCTGAAACTCATAACCCTTCATCAAACTGGATGGTGATGATGAAAAAAGTTTTTGCACAAATAACTGAAAAAAAATAAGTATCAAATCTTACTTTTAACCCTTCCTTGGAAATGGCTTACTAAGATTGTGGAGGCACAATAGCTCAGTGGCGAAAGCATTGGACATCAAACTGTAAGACCTAAAGTTTGATCCCTGCTGGGGTAACCACATTGTGTCCTTGGGCAAGAAATTTCACCCTGATTGCCCACATGGTGGCATTCTGTACTAAGGTGTACACTATGTTGATGGTGCACTTGCTTCAACCAATTCTAACCCTGCTTGTGCAGAGTTAGTACGTCAGGGAGTCTGACAGTTGCTCAACGCTGTTCGGTGGTTCTCTCCAGGTACTCTGGCTTTCTCCACCCATAAAACTGTTCGACACCTTGTCTGTAGGCACTCTCCCTTAAATTGTAACAAGGCAAAATATGTGCTCAAATTTTTCTGTCCAAAAATAATGTACAGTACGGTCACCGTGGACTGGTTGGTCACTTTCCACGGGTGGCCAATATTTTCATGGATGCAATAATATATAATTGTAGATTCTAAACACTAATTATAAGAATAAGCATAAAAAATTAAATTAATGACGCACCGGGTACAGCCCGGTGCATCATTAATTAAAATTTTGCTGTTGATAATTTTTATTTCCTGGTAAAATGCATTTGTGGACATCACTGCCCATGCATGGATTATGGCCAGTTCACGGCAACTGTACTGAAGTACACTTCCAGTTAAGAAAGGCAAGAGTCCCAGAATGTTGAGTCCTGACATGTTGAGTCCCGGCATCGAGAAAATGTTTTTAAAAAACCCATCAATGAAAATGATTTCTCAACATCTCAATAGAAACTCTCAGGAAGTGTGCTGCACACATAAAGTTAAGAGAACCTTGATACTGACCAGTGTATGCAAGAAAGAAACTCGTGACATCGATGCAACTGATCCTTTTCTTCATACAGTATAGTCGGCGTGGTCTGGTCGTAATCCATGCTTCGGCAGTGATATCCATGCATGCATTTACCAGGTAATGAAAATCATCAACAGCAAAATTTTTATGAAGCTCCGGGTTGTACATTTTGATGGTTATATAATAGATGTTTGGAATCTAATATATTGAAAATATTGCCCCCCAGTGGAAAGTGACCAGTCCACAGTGGCCATACTGTAACTAAATTACAAAGCAATTCAATGTTGTTCATTTGCGAAAGTTTGTACCCTCTTCACTTTACCTGTGTGCAGTGAGTAATAGGGATACCAATAAAATTAACTGTTTTTTTCAAACAAGCTTTTCTGAGTTTGGTAGAATACATGAAAATCAGCTTCAATGGAGCATTTGTGCTTTCGATTTCCTGATGCACCATGCAACATTGTAACCAATTCACTGCAAATTTATACCTCTTTGGAAGATCAAAGACCGTTAAACAATGCACTAAACTTGGGTATTGTTTCACAACATGAAACAAAACTGCTGGAGATTTATCTGATTTACAGTGGAGCCCACTTAATTGGATATCTCTTAATTGTTTATACCTGTTAATTGAATATAATTTTCAAACACAAAACCATTTACCATACCTTCAGTATAAATTTGATCTGTTAATTGCATATGGTTTGTAGAGTAAGCTCCTGTTAATTGTATATAAATTTCTGTAATATGTCGAAAACATTATTGTGACACACACCAAATGCCCCTCATTTATCAACCTTTTTGGCCTCACTACATCCAATACAGGCATTTATTCTATTATATCTTGTTTGACAGAGCTCGATGAGCTCTCTCAAACAAGATATAATAGAATAAATGCTCAGTTTACCTCCAGAATACAGGAAACTGAAAATCCCTGTTAATTGTATACTCCTGTTAATTGAATAATTTTCACTGGCAAAATGGATATTCAATTAAGAGGATTCTACTGTATCAGATGTGTTTTGTAAACAGGTATCATTTTCATCGTGCCCAAAACATGATTGGTGATTAGTACTAGTTTGAATTGTTGGAAATGCTACAGTGTATAATTCATAATATATTGTTCACATTTCTGTGGATGTGTTGAATTATTTGACCTTTTTCCCATGAGCTGACTTTAATTGCTCCCAAGATAGAGATGAGGCGCGCTGTTGTCTGCTCTCAAAAAGTAAAATTTGTGGACACAAAAGTATGCAGGAGTGATAGCTCACCTAAAATTCGAAAGACTGCTCAAGTGGAATGTAGATCAGTTTGGCTCCAATTAATATTGGTTTAATAACATGACCATGATTCAAAATGCAAAATACAGATGAATTGTTTGGTCCGTTGGGGGCAAAATACAGATGAATTGTTTGGTCCGTTGGGGTATTTCTGTTGATTCTATGATTTATAGTTACTGTTACTTGTTCCTCACAACTAGGATGATTCTGTTCCGCCACCATTATGGGAATTAAGTAGACCAGGGGATGATGAATGACTGTTAGCTGACATGGGAGTTTAATTGTGCTTGGGTCGAAATTCTGCTTTCCTAGTGTTCCTGATGTAGGGCATCACTAAACATAAATGCATCGCAAAATACAATGTGAGGCCACTTAATTACAACATGGTTGCACAATTGTAAATAACTGCTCTTTGAAATTTTGATATTTCGACATCAGTGTGCAAAGTGATCACAAGGTTCTATTTCACTGGTGTAATGCACAGACATGAGTGTCCTCTAAAGTGGCAGCATAAGGCCACACAAAATAAATTAATTGATTCTCATGCAATTTCTTTTTTTTTTTTCAGGGAGGGAGAGTTTTTTTTAATTTTAATTTTTCTTTTGCAAAAGGTGAGCAAACATGGAGAGGATTTCGGCTGTCTTTTTACACACAGATATACAGAAAGTGCATATTTATACCAATAAATTCATATTTAATTTGAAAAATAAAACATTCCTCTAAAAACTAACTGTAGGTACTGTAGAACCTGTCTTGAGAGACCACCCTTTTTGCCACACAAATGTGGTCTCTCAAAACAGGTGGTCTTTCATGACAGGTCCATTTTAGAGTAAAACAACCAAATGGTGCAAGGTCATAGTGGTCTCTCAAGACAGGATGTCTCTCACGACAGTGGTCTCTCAAAACAGGTTTTACTGTATTGCAATTGAAAGGCTTCATATTTTTTCGATGCTCTTCTAATTATCTCTGAAGTAAAAATATTTAATCTATGGGGATTTGCCTTGTTACAATTATTGGAGAGTACCCATAGGCACCCTCTCATATATTGTAACAAGGCAAACATATTGGAGACGCAACTAAATAAATATGCATCAATTCAAAAATGTAAAAGGTTTCACATCTCCCTGAGTTTGTACTACATGTATTATTGTAACACACTGAAAGGCAATAAAAATGTTCAATGAGGGGGGATTTGGGGTGGGGGGGGGGGAGGGGGTGCAAATTCTTTTGCTTGAACATCAAAACACTTTTTATGCCCCCCCGACTTAAGTCGTGTGGCATATAGTGATTGAAGTGTGCGTGTGTCCATCCGTGTGTGTGTCTGAGCCAATAACTCGAAAACGGTTAGGGCCACAGTCATCAAACTTCACACAATTATAAAGGACCATGGGAGGATGTACTACACACCATAGCCGGGTTCGTACCTTCAAGGTCAAGGTCACATTTCAAGGTCGCACTAAAAATCGGTCAATATTCGTGTCTCAGCCATAACTCAGAAACGAATCATAGTACAATTGGTAAACTTTTTACAAATGTTAAGGCAGTCAGAAGGTGTGTCGCGTATAATAGTTTCTGCCACATCTACAAGGTGAAGGTCACAAGGGTGGGGGGGGGGGGGGATGTGTTACCTTAGTAACATTCTTCTTGTTTTTTACGTGAACACTTTTTCTTTTAGCGTAACTACAAACAAATGGCTAAACTGAACGTTATACTTGTGTTTTGGTCCCAGTATAGCCATTGTTAATCCATATTTCATTTTTTGTGATTTATTTATTCAATTACTGGCCTCAAACCCCTGTAATTAAATAAATCACAAAAATCAATTATGTAATAACTTCTGTGCGTTATAATTGTCTATAAATCTCATGTTGCCAAAAAACCCACAAGAAAATTAAATGAGTAGAAAAATAATTTGGGGATGTCAACAAAATGTCTGCCTTTATTTGATGTGGTACAACCCGATGCTTCATTAAATAAAATTTTGTTGCTGATGATTTTTATTACCTGGTAAAATTGCACGCATGGGTTATAACCAGTCAACAACGGCTGTACTATACCTCAGAGAACCAAAATTTCAAGCAGAAAATTTTGCTCATTATGCAAGGAGGAATTTACCCAATTCAGTCTTTGTTGGCAGAACTCCATGAACTCTGTTAACCCTTTACCCAATGCAGATGATATCAAAATTTATTATTTTAAATATCATTTTTTAAAATTTTTCCAAAAATTTCAACAAAACCATATCATACGATCCCCCTTTAGAACGAGCTCAACGAGCTCGTTCCAAAGAGGGGTCACATGATATGGGTTTGTTGAAATTTTTGAAAAATAGTATTTTTTCTGCTGTTGAATTTGCATATTACGCGGGTGGATGTGGCTGATTCGTTGGATGAAGGGTTAAAGAGATTGACATGAAACACTACATAAAAAGCACAAACTAGGTACAATCTAATGAACCTATAGGTTTAGGCTGAAATTTTGATTGTACCCTTATACTTTTTCACAGAAAAAGAATTGAAATAATTTGTGCTAAAACTTCACTCTGGGAGTGTTTTATTGGTAATCCACTAATCTTTATATTATTCATGGGACACACACCACAGCAAACTGCCTTGTTTCACAGTGCCCATTGAATTTATTTGAGCTTTGTCAGTCAAGATTGGATTGATGAAATTAAGCTCTGTCAATCAAGAATGAATGGTTTAAATTCCAAGTTGCATTATGGGAAAAATCTGCTGGTTGAATGAATGGGTTAAATTCAAAGTTGCATTGTGGGAAAAATCTGCCGGTTGAAATTTCAGTGTTTTGACATCATACTTGCAGTGCCAAATGATGATATGAGGAAGTCATGGAGACTCTACAGAGATAATTTTATTGCTCATACTTCTGGTTAATTAATTGATCACACTCTTTAACACAGTGGTTCATCTGTTTATACTACTTAGTAAGCTAGTATCAGCAAGTAGTTTTCCTTCTTACAGGGTTTAATCCAAGCCCTTTGTGGGTCTGAATTCCTGCCTCATTCCCAAGGATGTAAAATTCCCAATTGAACTGACTGTATTCCCTGACCTGGGGAGTGTGGTGGCACAGTGGACTTGAAATGGAAAGGATCATGGTTTGATCCCCGCCAGGGGTAACTGCATTATGTCCATGGGCAAGGCACTTAATCCCAATTGTCAACATGGCGGCATGGTGGCACAGTGTGTTAAGGCATACTTCACATCGATGGTGCACTTGTCTTCAACCAATGCTAACCCTGTTTGTGTGGAGTTAGTATTGTGGGGAGTCTGACATTTGCTCGTCACTGCTCATTGGTTCTCTCCGGGTAATCCCGCTTCCTCCACCTGTAAAACTGTCCGACACAAGATGACCCAGGCTGTCAAAAGGGTCATTAAACCCCAATAAATAAATAAATTCACTGACTTACCGCCATCTGCCAATGCAATCCAACTAAATTAACTAAATTATTTTTGGTCATCAAAATTTGTTCACATGTCTTGGCCTTGTTACTATTTATTGGAGAGTGCCTTCATACACGCTCCCTCAAATTCTAACAAACCAATCAATACAGACTAAACAATTTTACTTCCAAGATAATATAAAATATATCCACTGAGTTTGGTGCCTTTATGTTGTGGCACCTGTACTTTATAACGTAAAGCCCAAATATGGGCTTCCAGCTGCAATCCAGCACTCTGCCAGTTAAAGTCTAAACATTTTACTTGCATACATGTTGGTACTAAATGACTATGAAGTAATTTTGAGTTGCCGTGACCTTTTAACCCTAGGGGCATGGTGGCTCAGTAGGTAGAGGTGCAGGCTGCAAGCCAAGAGGTCCTTGGTTTGAATCCCACCTGCGGCAGCCACGTTGTGTCCTGGGGCAAGACACTTCACCCCAATTGCCCACGTGGGGGCACAGTGCCATACTCCACGTCAATGGTGCACTTGTTTTCAACCAATGCTAACCCTAATCCTGCTTGTGTGGAGTTAGTATGTTGGGGAGCTGACAGTTGCTCGCAAATTATTGGTGGTTCTCTCAGGGTACTCCGGCTTCCTCCACCCATAACACTGTCATGGTCATGATCAGTCATTGTGCAGAAATATGTGACCTTAAACACCAATAAATAAATAAATAAATACCTTTTAACCCACCACCTCTGTTCCGTGGACCATACTTCTGCAGATCTGTGATACCTGCCGAATTGGTCTGTGGAATTAAGACATTGTGTGTTGAAATCGACTGTTTTTTGTCACTCCATTGGATTCCCAGTCTAAAAAAGAACCCTATTCTCAATATTTATGGCTTCCATCCTGCATTCTATGAGTAATTATGTACACCGGAACCCATTTAATATCTCTCTTTATTGAATATAACTTTCAATCACAAAACTATTTAACATACCTTCAGTATAAATTTGACCTGTTAATTGCATATATCGATTACACAAAGAAAATATTGTAATATGTCAGGAAATTACGCTGGCAATCACCAAATTCCCCTTGTTTATATACCTGTTTGGCCTCAGTACATCAAATACAGACATTTAATCTCCATGAATTCTGTCGAACAAGATACAATAGAACACATGCTTAATTTACCCCTAGAATACAGGAAAGTGACTGAACCCTGTTAATTGAATACTGCTGTTATTTAAATAATTCCTGCTGCCAATGTGGCTATTCACTTAACAGAGTTCCACTACTAAATTGCCTTCTGCATCTGTTAATCCTTTACCTAATGAATCGGCCATATCTGCCCATGTAATTTACAAAATAAGATGTTGGAAAAAATTATTTTTCAAAACATTTCATCAGAACTATATTATTTGACCCCTCATTGGAACTAGCTCATCAAGCTTGTTCCAATGAGGGGCCTCATGTTGTGTATTTGTTGAATTTTTTTGAAAAAATATAAAAAATATTTAAAATGAAAATTTTTGATATTGTCTGCATTGGGAAAAGGGTTAATAAATATGGTCACAGACAGACAACCTTCAGAATTGAATGCTTTTTGAGTCAGTACACTTACCTTCATAATTTGTTGTTTAATCAATGTAGTTTGGTGAACTATATTTCCCATTCACAAGTCTATTACTATTTGGTACTGAGGTATTGATCAGAAGTACACAATGATCTTTGTATACATTGATTGTAGAAGATGTATGGCCATTCCTTGTTTATCAATTTTGATAACAATAGTACATGAAGGTGAAATACAGTTGCAGTAAAGGTAATTGTATCCTTGTTGATCTTTCCATGGGAAGCCTGGGAAGTCAAGCAGTGATTGTCTGCTGTGGAAGACTAATTTTGCCTGATTAAAATAATATAACTTCAGTGCAGGACTCTAAAAATTAGACAAATGGCCATTCCGTTCATGTGGATGTTAAGCAAACGTCTCCTAGCATAACTGATTTTCTGTTCACTGTAGATACTGCTGAAATGGCAAGCTGACATATTAACAACAAACTAGCTTGTTTGTATTTTTGTAATATGAATTCAGCTTCGCCCTTGGCCAATTTCATCTCGTAAACAGCAAATATTACCATGCCATACAATTGAGCACATCCATAATAAGCGGTCGCCTCCCTATCTTGCATCAACATTGCAAATATAAGTTCTGCTTTCTGTTGTACTGGAGTCATCCCATGCATACTGCAGTTTGTTTGCCGGAACTTATTTCGAAGGTGATTTTGTTTCCCAAGAAGCAAAACATTCAAAAACAGTGCTCACTTCACAACCTCTTCGATTCACAGAGTAGAAAGTTCCTCTCTCAAGTGCTATTCTCGGGAATCCGTGCACATTGAATGCTGTTGACCAAAACTTACTGTAATAAGGAATAGTTTTATGATGTCACACCTTGCATGTAATGGATGTCTCTGGGAAAAATTGAAAGGTTTTTTTGTCTTTCCCATTGGCTTTGAAAAAAACAACAAATTTTGAATGACAGTTTATTTCTGATTACAGTTAGCATTGGGGGAAAAAATAAAGAAAGTTCACATACATTTCTGAGCTTAGAAGAAAATTATACTGCTTTTTTTTTACCAGATCAGTCTATTTCATTCATTATCTTGTGCCACATTAATGATTATGTCCTCAGATGTTAATTCACAGAGTTAATGTGCCAACCCTAACCCAGATAGTTGTAGTTGATATGTGTGTAAACTATGTGGATTTTATATAATATAATATTCCAACTAGGACCCTTTTGTCATTACCCCCTTGTACCACTTCTGTTGTGGTCATCCCTTGGGCTTCAGAGGAGATTTCGGTTGGTATATAGTTAAGGCTGCCTGTACTTCTGTGTGAGTGTACTTACATATATCTAAATCCATATGAAAACTTTACATTGTCCCCCGAAAAATATAAAATAGCCAGTGTCCGTCCATGTGTCATACCGTGCATCCGTTCGTCCATCCATCCTACTTTTGTTTCCCAATGATAACTTTAGTTGTTGTTGACCAAATCAAATAAAATTTTGTATATAGGTGCATCAATATAAAATACAGGTCAGGTTCAAATTGGGGTTTGGTCTGTCATTTTTTGCCAGAGTCATGTCCCTTTTTCCACTTTGAAAAATTTATTTTTTTCAAATACCTTGAATTGCACACTTTTTTTCTGGGGACGTGTGACCAAGCAGCCTTTTATAATTCCAATATGGGCTGCCAGATTTTGATATCTTTTGGTTAGTGATAGACATGTGTTGAGAAAAGGATTTCCACATATCACAAGTTTTGTCCTTGTGTACTCAACAGAGTTATGGCCTTGTTAATCTTAGAAAACTGTCTGTACGAACATTTTGCATCATCACTCAAGCATCAGTTGTTGGATTCTGATGTCCTTTGGAACGGTGAGAATCCAGTATGGGGGAAAGGACATCCACACATTGTTTGTTTTATCCCTGCATACTCAACAGAGTTGTGGCCTTGTTAGACCTGAAAAACCTGTCTGTATGAATGTTTTGCAATATAACTCTGTTGGTTGTCAGATTTAGATGTCTTTCATATGGTGAGAGACTTGTATGGAGGAAATGATATCCACATATTGGCAGTTTTGACCATACATACATACTGGAGTTATACTGTCCTTGTGGACATTATGCATCATAACTCGAGGATTGGTAGTCGGGTTCTGATGTCCTGTGATACGGTGATAGGTCAATATGGCATAAAGAATATCCTCCATATTGCCGGTTTCATCCATGCATCTTTACCACAGATTTGACACTTGTTATACTTAGAGAACTGTCTCTATGAACTTTTTGCATTGTTTTTTTGTCTATGGGATATAGGTAGCCAAGACTTGATAGAAATAAATGCAAATCCAGGGGATGTAGACTGTCAAAGTGTTGCAGAAATGTATAAAAATCTCCAGACCCTCAAGGGTTATAACAGCCTGCCAGCTTGACATGTTGAAAGACTCCTGCAGAGGCATAACGCTGTCACATGTAGTTTGTGATATTTGATTCAGACCTGGCCTCAAAATTAATTTTCATTATATTTTCATTTTTTGTCTCAAAAACATAGGTTATGACCCCTCTTTGGAACGAGCTCGTCGAGCTCGTTCCAATGAGGGGTCATAACCTATGTTTTTGAGACAAAAAATGGAAAAAATTAGTTATTCAAGAATTTTGTTTGCATGTGTCGTCTGCTTTTCATGTTAGATAAAGGGTTAAAGGGAACAATTTGCAATGCCTTGGTAAAAGCTGAGTCAGTGTGCTTTGGCTTTTATAACAGCATTTCTGATTGTTGTGGTTAAATTCAGTGGTAATAAACTTGTGTTCTGAAAAACTTGCCTGAAAAGCATATGCATGTGAACTTAAGTCCGACAACTTTATGTTATGGTTGGACAAGCATGGGTCTTGCATCCCCTAAATCTGAAGATAGTAATGAGCCCGCTGGTTTTAAGCACCTCTCAACATTATATAATTTTCATTTGAGTACAACCAATACTATTTTATTAAACATTTCTTGTACTGCACTTCTTAGTTCCAGTTTCTTTTGAAAGCATAAAGAGATACATATTTACAGTTGAGTTCTAGTTGTGTACATCTTACGCACGCTGTTTTACAGTTTCTGATATTTGCATTAGTGCACCAATCAGAATCGGCCAGTTGGGGCCGTGGCTGACATCATATGCAGTAGTTGAGAATCATTTTTTCCAGTTGTTTAACTGGTAGAGTGCTAAATTATTTTTAGTGATCCAAATTAGTCCACGTCTCTTTGCCTTCTTACAATTTTTGGGAGAGTGCCTATTGGCACTCTCCCATAATTCTAACAAGGCAAATCCTCACAAACTAAATAATTTTAATTCAAAAATAATATCAAGCATCCACTGAATATGAAGCCATTAATTTGCGGCACCTTCACTTTAGAGTAATACCCAAATAAGGGCATCCAGCACTCTGCCAATTAAAAGAAGTGGGTGACCATTTCAGGGTGCTTTGTCAAGCTGTATCCCAATTATGCAACACTCATGGCTGAAAGGTATGTCTACTTGTTACTTTCAAAGAAAAGGGAAAAAGTCCATAGAGTCAGACTTTACCCAGCATTATAGTTTCCGCCGGGAATTGTCATCAGTGAGTCAACAAGTTTTGAATTGATTCGATCATGTGTACATCCAAATTGGTACCAAGCCAGCATCCGATGAAAACAACCCCAGGACAGCTGATGTCATTTATTTATGACTCAAACAATGTCTGTTCTCTGGTGGTGTCGTAATCCTTGAACTTGCATCAAAAGAACTTCTTTGAAATTAGATCATGGAAACCACTAAAGAACATAACTGTTTTAGTACATTCAACTGAGCAGGGACCAGCCATGAGGGCAACTAGGGTGATTATGTCGCCCTTCTAAGCCCAAAGTCGCCTAGAAAAATAGTTGGGGTGATTACAAGTCGCCCTCTAAAAATTAGCCAAAATGAGGAAAGGCTGAACTGAGTGATCCAAGGTTTACATAAAAACGATTATTTTCAAGAATCGAATGTGCTTGAGTGTGATAAATGGGCATTTTCATTCGTCAAATAAGTGACCATTTATTTGAAATCACAGGAGAATCAATTGTCCATTGTCGCTTTTTGCAGATTTTTTATTTCTATTTTGTTGCGTTTCTGTCCAAGCTTCAAGTGTCGAAACAAAAATAGGCGAATTGCGTGACTACAAAATAACCCAGTTTGAAAGTAGGTTACATTGCTTAGGATGCTGAAAATGTATACACAACGGACGTATTTTCTAACACTGTATTTTTATTTCGTTTTGCTGACGACTGTTAACTGTTGGGCCGTCTATTTCCAGAAAAGCATGAATGGAATTGAAACACGTGAAAAAAAAGTTTTAGTGATGACAAGGAAAGCTTTGTACAGGGCACAAGTGTGCATATGAAGTATCATGAAAAAGTACCCTCCAAGCAACCTTTTTACATCTTTTCCTGTTCACACTTTCAGACTTATTAATTATTAGCTTAGCACATATTGGTGAAAGGCAGGGTGCTGGGGGGGATTGGCACGAAGAAGAGGGGAGGGGTCATGAAGGAGAAGGTAGCAGTGGGGGATTTTCAATCAATAATTACTTTGTGATTTTTTAACCTGGCATAGATGCATCATAGACAACTGGACCTGGATTAATCAGGCATTAATGGAGGACCACGAGCTGAAAATATGAAGGGGCAGCAGGGGGTGATACATAAATATTCTTAATTTTCCCCACTTGCCTATGAAGTCTCCCTACTTGACTCTGCAGTCTCCCTATTTTTTCTGGGGGGAGACATGAAGTCTCTCTAAAATTCCCCCCTAGGTTGGTCCCTGCCACTGAGTTTCAGTGGAAATACTTAGACAGGCAGAATCATAATCAGCCAATTATGGTCTCATACAATCGGCTGTTGGTTCATGGCCCTATTATCACCATCAGTGCATCATTAATTGCCATACTTTTGCATTATGGGTTACTTCGTTAAATGCTATGCACGATATCTGTCTGTTGTCAGAAGACCGTCACAGTGTTTTTATGTCCAGCTGCATCCAGCTGTCTCCACCAAATGAAGTTGATGTTGCTTTTTGTCCATGAATTAAGTTACTTTTAATCATCCATTTTTATATGATGATAAATTTATTTTGTTGATGGATCTACCAATTTGCATCTGTCTTTTTACAACCATCTGTTAGACTGTCCATCTGTCTTAATATCCAGCACCATTCTGCCATATTTTTAACCCTTTACCCAACGAATCGGCCACATCCGCCACCGTAATATGCAAATTTAGCAGCTGAAAAAATACTATTTTTCAAAAAATTTCAACAAAACCATATCATGTGACCCCTCTTTGGAACGAGCTTGTCGAACTCGTTCCAATAAGTGGTTACATGATATGGTTTTATTGAAATGTTTTTAAAAATTTAAAAAAATGATATTTAAAATAATAAATTTTGATATTGTCTGCGTTGGGTAAAGGGTTAAAAGGATATATATCGAAGCAGCTGATGTCTAATTGTGTTAACTATCTGCACACTGATGTCAGAGACTCAGAATACCAAAATTTCAAGCAGCAACTTTTCCTTATGGTAGTAGGTACAACTTGGAATTTCAACAATTCAATCTTGTTTGATATTTATTTTATTGGTGTTTAAGGTCACATACTTATGCACAATGGCTAATCGTGACTGACAGTTTTATGGGTGGAGGAGGCCGGAGTACCCAGAGAGAACCACCTAGCATTAGCAAGCAACTGTCAGCTCCTCAATATTCTAACTCTGTTCAAGCTCCTCTCAAGCAGGGTTACAGCTGTTGAAGGCATGTGCACCATCGACGTACATGGCACCATCCCATTTAGGCAACTGGGATAAAGTGCCTTGCCCAAGGACACAATGCGGGTCGTCCCAGATGGGGATCGAACTCGGGACCTCTAGCATAGAAGTCCAACAGCCTACCACTGAGAGCCACTGTGCCCCCTTCTTGTTTGATAGAGCTCATCAATATTGAATGGATTAAATTCATTTTATTAGCTCAACTTTGACGAAGTCAAATTTGAGCTATTGTCATGGCCCGTCGTCCGTCGTCCGTCTGTCTGTCTGTCTGTCCATCCGTCCGTCTGTCCGTACGTCAACAATTGGCTATGGCTCGGGCTAGAGGTCGTATTTATGAACCGATCTTTACGAAACTTCTTGTGTACCTTTGTTATGACCCTGGGACAGGAACAAGTGTTTTTAGGTGTGGTCCAAAATTCAAGATGGCTGCCAGTGGCCATTTTGTACCGATGATGCAAAAATCAGTTTTTTGTACAGAACTTCTGTATGAAAGTTCTGATTTGAATAAAGTTTTGTATAAATGTTTAGTACCATGGGATACATCACATATAATACGAGTTTTTTTCTCGTGCGTAAATTATGCAAATTAGACTGACTTTGATTTATTTAGTGTTACTGTCAGAGCTGTAAGTGCCAAGCTGCTATGGCTCGGGCTAGAGACCGTATTTATGAACCGATCTTTACGAAACTTCTTGGGTACCTTTGTTATGACTGTGGGATGAGAACGAGTGTTTTTGGGTGCGGTCCAAAATTCAAGATGGCTGCCAGCTGCCATTTTGTACCGACGATGCAGAAATCTGTTTTTTGTACAGAACTTCCATATGAAAGCTCTGATTTGAATAATTTTTTGTATGAATGTTTAGTACCATGGGATACATCACATATAATACGGGTTTTTTTCTCGTGCGTAAATTATGCAAATTAGACTAACTTTGATGTTTTTTGGTGTTACTTTCAGCACTGTGAGTGCAAATGCCAATACGGCTCGGGCTAGAGGCCGTATTTATGAACCGATCTTTACGAAACTTCTTGGGTACCTTTGTTATCACCGTGGGACGAGAACGAGTGTTTTGGGGTCCGGTCCGAAATTCAAGATGGCCGATGGCAGCCATTTTGTACGAAATTTGGTGCAATCAGATTTTTGCACAGAACTTCCATATGAAAGCGCTGATTTGAATAATTTTTTATGTGAATGTTTAGTACCATGGGATACATCACATATAATACGGGTTTTTTTCTCGAGCAGAAATTATGCAAATTAGATGAACTTTGATTTTTTCAGTGCTGCTTACACACAGTAAGTACACATGTCAATACGGCTCGGGCTAGAGTCTGTATTTATGAACCGATCTTCACGAAACGTCTTGGGTACCTTTGTTATCACCTTGGGACGAGAACGAGTATTTCTGGGTGCGGTCCAAAATTCAAGATGGCTGCCAGTGGCCATTTTGTATCGAAATTAGGTCTAATCAGTTTTTTGTACACAACTTCTATATGGCTCAAGCTTGATGCCGTATTTATGAACCGATCTTTACGAAACTTCATGGGTACCTTTGTTATTACCGTGGGATGAGAACGAGTGTTTTTGGGTGTGGTCCGAATTTCAAGATGGCCACCAGCAGCCATTTTGTACCAAAATTAGTGCAATCAGTCTTTTGTACAGAACTTCTGTATGAAAGTTCTGATTTGAATAAATTTTTATATGAATGTTTAGTAACATGGAATACATCACATATAGTACAGGTTTTTTTCTCGTGCAGAAATTATGCAAATTAGATGAACTTTGATTTATTCAGTGCTACTTATACTCTGTAAGTGCACATGTCAATACGGCTCGGGCTAGAGGCTGTATTTATGAACCGATCTTCACAAAACTTCTTGGGTACCTTTGTTATCACCTTGGGACGAGAATGAGTGTTTCTGGGCGTGGTCCAAAATTCAAGATGGCTGCCAGTGGCCATTTTGTACCGAAATCAGGTCCAATCAGTTTTTTGTCACAACTTATACACAGCTCATATTTGTGAACTGATCTTCACGAAACTTCTTGGGTACCGT
The DNA here is from genome assembly GCA_031216915.1 of Pictodentalium vernedei. Lineage (NCBI taxonomy): Eukaryota > Metazoa > Mollusca > Scaphopoda > Dentaliida > Dentaliidae > Pictodentalium > Pictodentalium vernedei. Next base: position 326,296,905 of record CM062291.1, read on the forward strand.
TGTTTTCACCTTGGGACAGGAATGAGTGTGTTTTGGGGTGCCTTTGTTATCACTGTGCTATGAGAACAAATATTTTGGGGTTCAGTCAGACCCACTCTGGGACTCAAAGATTTTTTTCTAGTTTAGCATCTGACTGTCACCCACCTTTACAATACTTTAGCTATACATTTGTTACAGGCAACGGTCAGTATTTATGTACAGACCGTTACAATACTTTATATGTACCTTTGTTATCAGGTCATTACCTAGATGTTTGTCATTGCTGTGTCACATACTATACATGTACATGTCTTTGTCTTGACAAGTTGAGCTACAGTGTCATTGACACTTTCATTATTGTAAAACTTGGTAGCTTGACATTTTTATATATTTCGTTATCAATGTGCAGAGGATAATTTAACCCTTTCAACCCTGATGGTACCTTCCATGTCAGTTCAGTGGTACCAATTTCAAGAGTCCATATTCTTTTATTTGGGGTAGATCATTAATATTTTCATCATGCAGCCATGAGGCTGCACGATGAAAATATTGATTGGTCTACCATATATATTCCCCAAACAACCATGCACTCTATGACTATAATTCATATAACAATCCTGTGCCAGAAAAAGGGACTTTCCGTTCAAGGGTTAACTTCCTATCCGATGAATTTCAATCACAACATGAATATAGACATCATATTGTAAAGCCATGGCATTTGCCTTTATTTCTCATGTCATTTTGTATCTTTGGAGCCTCAGGTGTTTTGGTTATTACCTTAATGATGCATGTTCAGCTTGTCAATAAAATTTACATAAGAGTGTAAATGTTTTCAAAATGGTTTGTTCAGGTACGTTGCAAAGGGGATTTGTGGTCAAGTAATGCCCTCAATAATTTTTCCAGTCGGAACATTTTTGTCAGGATTGGAGTCTAAGATACAGAACGGTCGCCATGGACTGGTCATTTTCCACATGCGGGCAATATTTCTATGGATGCAATAATATTAGATTCCAAACACTAATTATAGGAATAATCATCAAAAGTTTAACATTAATGAAGTACCGGGTACAACCCAGTGCTTCATTAATTAAAAATTTGCTGATGATGAGTTTTATTACCTGGTCAATGCATGCGTGGACATCACTGCCCATGCGTGGATTGTGAGCAATTCATGGTGGTAGTTCTCTCTTGCTAGTAATATGCACTTTCTTAAAAGACAAGGTTAGATATCTGGACCTGTGCCACATACACAGTCAGTCATACAAATGGAGGTCAACAAATAAATACTCAGTTTGGGCTGTTGGAGGCCCAGCATGACCAGTGTGTAGTACCATTATGGTACAGTACATGGAGAGTGGATTGTAAGTAAATCACCTGCGCAGTGGGGTTATCACCCAAGCTATAACTTTCAAATTTTGTTCATATCTACAAAAAACATAAGCAGTGTTTCAGTCAATGGACCTCTGGGTTTAACCCGGAGGTCCGATGGCTGAAAAAACATTGCTGGTGCTGGTTCTGCTTTGCAACAAATTTGCAATTATTGCTTGGGTGGAATCTCCACTCTGCGAGTGATTTAGTGATAATACACTCCACGTACTGTATGTGTTAATGGAATAAGAAGTTGCATCACGACTACTGCCTAGTATATAGTACGTGGAGAGTGGATTGTAACTAAATCACCCACGGAGTGGAGTTATCACCCAAACTATAACTTTCAAATTTTATACATATAGACAAAAAACATAAGAAATGTTTCAGCCAATGGCCCTCCGGGTTTAACCCGGAGGTCCATTGGTTGAAACTTTGCCTGTGCTTGTTGTGCTTTCCAACGAATTTTCAATTATTGCTTGGGTGGAATCTCTACTCTGCGTGTGATTTAGTGATAATACACTCTCCACGTACTGTATTTTATTTATTAACTAATACACCCCGGGAAGTGAAGCAGTGTTTTTCTCCTGTGGTAAATAAGCTCTGTTTTACTGGTAAAATAGGACCCAGGCAGAAATGCTTGGGTTGGAAGTCCTATAAAATGGGCAACATGGGTATAAACGAATGACTGAACTTAATTTTATCTCCATGTTGTGGTCACGATTAGCCATTGTGCAGAAGTATGTAAATAAATAAATAAATAAATACATTTCCAAGAGGTCTTGACTTTTTTTTTTTTTGGAACTTCAGTCATGACTGACTAATACCTTACTGATGTACCAGTAGTAGGAGTATTAGTTAGACATCAAAGTTGGAACAAATCAGGTTTACATCCCCTCCCACCCCCAACTAAATCGGTCACCTTTGCAGCTCCCCTGGTTTTGCTGAAGGTTAGGAATGGGGAGAGGTATATGCTGTTGTATTGTTATCTTAGCCAGTGACACAAATTGTTTTGTTTTGGTTGGCTTTTTACAGTCTCTTGTCAAAGTAGACCCAAGAATGCCTTTCTGTTTAACATTGACATGTTATGCAATTTTCACTCAGGCCAATCATTACTCAGTGTGCCTAACATGCAGTTAAAATTAGAAGTCCTGACACAAACTATACTCTTTATTTGATATAAGTTTGCACAGAAATTGCGCAAAATTTCCCTAATGGATATCATCTGAAGCACGACAGATTCTCCTGGTTGTAGCACAGAAGCAATGTTTCAGCCAATGAAACTCTAGGTTCTTCAACCCTGAGTTCCTTTGCCTGATACATTGCTTTTGCAGAGGGCATGTGAACAGAATTTGATGGCCTTACTATCATCAGAGCATGCAGATCAACATGCAAAGTGATGTGCTATTTCCAGGCAGTTCATGACAGGACTTTTAGTAGTAACTGTGAGTGAATGAGGATCAGCTGTTTCAGTATTGGCATAAAACTAGAATATTGAACAGTCACAGGTGGTAAAATAAAGTAAATTAGTCACTCATATATTTAACAGAAAAATTGTTGAAATTCATTTGCATGCACTCAATAATTAAACCACAATTTTAACTTAACTTGACAAAGTCAACATAAGTTATTGCCATCTATTTATGTTAATTATTGGTGTTTAAGGTCACATATTTATGCACAATGAGTTATTGCCATCACGTGGAAGTCTGTGAGTCTCTTAGTCTGTCAGTTTGTTTACATTTTCTTTGGCACAGACTACACCTCGTAGTTCTTGTCCGAACATCACAAAATTTCATAAGCAAGATTGAGGTCATGTCTAGATGAGAATGTTCCCATTTGGTCGCGATCGGTCAATCCATGATGGTTGCGAGAGCTTGAAACCCTAAAACCTTTAGCACAGTCTACAGGTTGTACTTACAAAGGGATTTCATTGTAAATTGGTACTGTCACTCTGTATAATGTCTAGATGAGAATGTCCCATTTTGATCAGGATTTGTCAATCATAACAGCTGCGAGAGCCCAAAACCCAAAAAACTTTAGCGCAGACCACAGGTCATCGTATTTATGAAGGGATTTCATTGTGACTTGGTAGGATGACATCATATAATGTCTAGATGAGAACGTCCCCTTTTGGTCGCAATTGGTGAACCGTGATGGCTGCGAGCCAGAAACTTGAAAACCTTGTGCACAGTCTACAGGTTGTATTTATGAAGTGATTTCATTGTGACTTGGTAGTAGGTCTCCGTATAATGTCTTGATGAGAACATCCCCTTTTGGTTGTGAAATGTCAACCGTAACGGCTATGTGAGCCAGAAGCCTGAAAACCTTTAGCACAGTCTACAGGTCGTATTTATTTATGAAGGGATTTCATTGTAACTTGGTAGGATGACTATGTATAATGTCTAGATGAAAACATCTAAAATTGGCTGTGATCGGTCAACCGTTTCAGCCACACAGGCACATGACCTAGATTTGTTTATCACAGTCTACAGTTCATATTTCTGAAGCAATTTCATTGCAACTTGGAAGGATAACTTGGTACGATGTCTAGATGAGACTCGTATTTTGGTCATGATCGGTGAGCTGTTACCTCTGCCTGGTCACGTGACCTAGGTTTCTTTAGCACTGCATACGGGTTGTTTTTATAAAGGGATTTCATTGTCACTTGGTATAATATCTAAATGAGACTCTCCTATTTTGGTCATGATCAGTCAACTGTGACCACCTAACCATCACATGATCTATATTCTTTTAGCAAAGTCTACGAGTTCTATTTATGAAGGAATTCAATTGTGACTTGGTAGGATGACTTGTTTCGGAATGATTTTACTGGAACTTCGTAGCTTTGGTTGACATACGTTAACGTCAACTGTTAGGGCCACATCAACCTAGGTATTAAATCTTTAGTACAGTCTACACTCAAATTATTCTTATTGAAAACATAGCATACAGGGAACAGAAATTAACATATTCCCAATTATCACAATTCTTGTCTTATTTCATAATCCTTTCATAAACATTGAACATTGTACCTTAGCTTGACTGTGTGTAGTGTTTGATGAAAAGGATAGTGTGTCTTTGACACTTTCATTTTCCTTGGAGGTTGCATTACCTTATCTCATTACCTTCATGGATATGGGCTCTTGGGTGATCAACACTTTACATCAGTCCCCTGATAGAAATAAACATATACTGTCAGTCAACTGATTAGTCGGCTAGACAACTGCATTTTGAGTCCCAACAGAATTGACTCTTCAGAGGTTGAGTGTTAGATTTATATTTTTTTGTTAGCATTTCAGTGACACTTCCAATAGCCAGGGTCATATTGTGTTTGACTGTTGTTGATCAGTGGTGTTCTCTCGGTACTAAGATTTCCTCCACCTGAAAAACTAGCAGCTGTCTGACTCTCAAACTTACTGACCCGGCTCCAGCAGAGTTAACATTGGGTTGGTTCCAAATGGCTCACTGACCCAATGTTAGCTCTGCTGGAGCCGCAGTGCCATCATGCCTCCACATAGTCAGTATTAAGTGCCTTTCTCAAGTATACAGCGCAGATGGCTTGGATCAGGATTGAATCAGTGTCCTCTTGGTTTAAAGTCCAATGCTCTAACCAATGAGCCACTGCTTTCCAGTAATCCAGTGTTATTAATCCTTGACCTAACAAAATCATCCGTAATTTACAAATTGAGCAGCTGAAAAATTTTTTTCTCAAAAATTTCTACAAAACCATATGTTATCCCGGTTGCCCACATGGGGACATGATGTTGCCGTATACTAAGGCACCCTGCATGTCGATAGTGCACGTGTCTTCAACCGCTGTAACCCTGCTTGAGCGGAGCTTGAACAGAGTTAGAATGTTGAGGAGCTGACAGCAGCTCGTCAATGCTCGGTGGTTCTCTCTGGGTACTCTGGCTTCCTCCACCTGTAATATTGTCCTCGTCACAATTAGCCATTGTGCATAATTATGTGACCTTAAACACCAATAAATAAATAAATAGATTAATATACACCTGGAACTCAGTTAAGCACCCCCCTGACAGTGCTGGAAATGAACAAAATTGATGGGTGCGGTTTTAAGTTCCTGTGAAATCAGAGACGGGAGAAAATTGCACCCGAATAATGTTAGTATATGAATTTTCGAGGGAATACTGTCACCAAACACCAGAAACCTTAACCCTTTGAACTCAATTGGTATCTGCCATGCCAGTTCAATGGCAGCAAATAGAAGAGTCCATTTTCATTATTTGGGGTAGACCAATCAATATTTTCAACGTGCAGCCTCTTGGTCTACCCCACACATTTACTAAATAGCTATCCTATTTAATGACATTATGACGTATCATGTTCCTCGTCAGAAAAGCGGCCGCTCTGGTTCAAGGGGTTAAATGTATAAGGAATTGTTGAATTATGACAGTAACTTGCTAATGGCCACAGGATGCTGCTTTATCAAAACAACACACATTTATATGCCCTCACAGTATATTAGTGCTCCACAACATTTTTCAACAAGTGCATTTTTTAGCTCTCGGAAAATAGAAAACACGGGTGCTGACGGGAGCAATTACACCCGCGCCCGTCTTATTTCCTGGACTGCCCTGAAATGTTTCATGACAGTGAAGTTGCTGTTACTGATTATTATGTTTTAATGATTGCTATGTCTTGCAGTACATTTCATCTGGAGAAACATGATGTTTCTGGTTGATAGCACACCCCAAACACATCCCCTCGTCCACATGAAGCATGCTTCCCACGAATGTCACAAAAAACACTATCATCCACATGCAATATCTGGGTATAAAACAAGAAAATTTGTCACTTTTGTCAATAAATGTTGACATGGCAAGGAGGAGACTGTCAGAGGCACTAAGATGTCAAATCGTTGGAATGCTTGCAACAGGCATGTCATTCATATTAGAAGGCAAATTGGCTATAGCCATTCTGTCAGCAGCAGACTTGTCCAAAAACATCAACAAACCAATGATGTTAAGGACCAATCAAGGCCTGGACAACCCCAAAAGACCTCTCCTCAGGAAGATCGGAGTCTGGAACACCTCGTTAGGTGTGAACCCTTTGCTTCAAGTGGGGTTTTTGAAATGCCTTTGGCTCCCCAACAGGCGTTTGTGCAACAGAACTTTCCAAAACCATCTCAAAGCTCTGGGTATAAGGCCCAGAAGGGTCAACAAGCATCTAGTTCTGTCCGATCAGCATCAGAAATGACGTTTGGAGTGGTGTATGCCACAACAACATTGGAATCTCAGGATGTGGAGGAGAGTCCATTGGTCAGACGAGAGTAGGTTCCTGCATCATGTCCCAGATGGTCGCATGAGAGTATGGAGGCATAGACCTACTGTTCCTTATGGTGGAGGATCAGTAATGATCTGGGGATGCCTCTCTCATTGTAAACTTGATATGCTGACTGTATGCGGGAATCTCAATGGTCATCAGTAAATCCTGGATATTCTCAATCCAGTTGTTGTTCCTCATTTTGACAACCACACATTGGCTACTCTCCCGGTATTCATGGTCGACAATGCAAGTCCACATTGTTCCTATGCTGTGAGAGCATGCCTTCAGAACACTGCTATTACAACACTACCTTGGCCTGCAATGAGCCCCAATTTGAATCCCTTAGAACAAATCTGGGACTTTCTTGGACGTCGTTTGCAAGCAAGGGATCCGCTTGTACAGAATTTGGCCGATTTGGAAGCTGCATTGCATGAGGAGTGGCAGCAGTTGCCTCTGGACCGTATCAGATGGCTCACTTGTAGCATTAGGATGAGGGTTCAGGCTGTCATCTGGGCATGTGGTGGATACACTCGTTACTGAAGTCAGACACTGCTATTGTGTTCAGGAGATCACCGGTTATACATTTATTGTCTGTAATTGCCGGCATTGTTTCATCATGGACCGTTCCAGCACCATACTTGTTGAGAGAATATTTTTCCATCAAAAACATTAGTGACAGATATGTGTAATTAAAATACTGCATATTTTCATTATTGTGTTGTCTTTCATTTATCAGTAAACCATTTTTTCTGCAAACAATCACTTTTGGCCATCTGAAAGATAGCATGAAAGTAATGACAGGTTCTATTAACACCACTGCGAAAAAGCAGGGGGTGCTTAATTAAGTTCCAGGTGTATAATTATATACACTAAGAGTTTTAAAACCTGAATATTAATTGGTCCCCACTAAGCAAGCACTCATTATACCCCCACAAAACGAAGTTTTATGGGGTACATAGGAGTCATCTTGGTCGGTCGGTCTGTCGTTGTCAGTCCGTTGCACATGTAAACTTGTGGAGCAAACTACTTCCACAGTTTTAGCCACATTTTCATGAAACTTCACAAAAATGATCAACATGATGAGGAGCCGTGCGTGACATAATTTATTTCCCTAATGAATTCAAGATGGTCATATTGGATTTTGCAAAATGATTTCTGGAAGCTCTCTCTGAGAGAAGTTCGCTCCACTAGTAATGTCAGGAGCTGGTTTTATCAGTAATGAAAAAATAGAGAGAGAGAGGGGTTTTTTTTTGTCTCCATCCTCCAGTTTAAATCACAGTGACATTGACCATTGGATTGATCAAAACTTGATTGTAGATTTAACAGTGAGACCCAATTGGGCGTTTTCGTTTGTTCCATTATTTTACTAGGATTGGTGAAAAACCTCTTCAACCTATATAAACCCTTTATCTAACATAATTGCCATGTGTACCCAGCATTCAAATATTATTTTTCTGTATTTTTATATGCCCATTTTGAAAAATTATTATGATATACCGCTGTCTGTCCATCCACCGTCCGTCCTTCTGACTGTCCATCCACACGTCGTACAATAACTCGAAAACACTTTGAGCAATTTTTTTGATTTTTGGGTGGAAAGTATATGTTGATGGAAGGAAGTTCCCTTTCGATTTGTGTCACTGTCCGATTTGTCATTCCAGAGTTCTGGGACTTGATAATGTCAAAATATAGGCAATTTTCCACATGTCGGACAATAACTTGAAAATGCTTTGAGCAATTTTCCTGCTTTTTGGTTGCAAGTATATGTTTAATAACTGGAATCTCCCTTTCGATTTATTTCCAAATTAATGAACACAGTCTGTTGTTGGTTATGATTATTGTACAAGAATATAAAAAAAAACCTGACAATGTGAGAACCATGGGAAGTGAAGTTGGAATCCGTTGCTCAGTGGCTACAGAATTGGATTTCAACAAGTCAATGGTGCAATTGTCTCCTACCAGTGCTAATCCTGCTTGTGTGGAGTTAGTATGTTGGGGAGTCTGATAGTTGCTTGCCATTGCTCTGGGTACTCTGGGTACTCAAGCTTCCTCCACCCACAAAACTGTCTTGACATGAGGTAAACCCCAATAAATAAATAAATAAATAAATAAAATAAATAAATAAATAAATAACAGGATTTGCACTATAAACTTTATGCAATTAGCTGGTCAAATTGTACTTAAAAGTATGATAAATGGTTTTGTTTTTCAAAGTTATATTTATTTAGTTAAGAGCCATCCAATTAAGAGAGCTCCACTATATTAGAATGTTCTTAACCCTTTGCCCAACGAATCGGCTGTATCCGCCCACGTAATATGCAAATTCAGCAGTTGAAAAAATATTATTTTTCAAAAAGTTTCAACAAAACCATATCATGTGACCCCTCGTTGGAACGAGCTTGTTCCATTGATGGGTCACATGATAGGGTTTTGTTGAAATTGTTTTTTAAAATTTGAAAAAATGATCTTTAAATTAATAAATTTTGATATCGTCTGCATTGGGTAAAGGGTTAAACAAGTAACATAGTATATTTGTGAAAATTGGAGTAAGTAATAGACATCATTTACTGCATGTAATATTTGTAGTATACCTGCATAGTTTGGTCTAGTTTACATGTAGTAATGATTTTGTTCTTGTTAATCAATAATTGCCAGATATCTACTGTTGATCAATAGCATTACTGCATATTTGTATTTTTTGAATCATCCATTCTTATATATATGTATGTGTCAGAAAATTGCAGGTCCCAACTGATTTCTAATAGGTAGGCTGAAAATTCAATCGGAGTGCATAGTTATTTCCCGGGAGGTCCCACAGATATTCCCATGCTTTTCTGTCAGTTGCAAACTACGTATGTCCTATCAGTTGTGAAGTGGTTTGCACTAAACCAAATAATTGAATATTCTCATTAAACACTTAACCATTTCAGTGCCAAAATTGATCTAAACCGTCCAGAATATTCCAGATAATTCTTTGAGTTTAATCAATCATTGTCCTGGATGGAAAACTCAAGTGGAGCAGTAATTGTTTACTGTGGTAAACAAGATAGTCTTTACTGGAAAAAATATGACATGGAAGTCAATGCCTGAGGTGGAAGTCCTCTAAAATGGACATCATAGGTACAGTGGAAACCCCATTAACCTTTTATCCATCACAGACGATATCAATATTTATTATTTTAAATACTATTTTTTCAAATTTAAAAAAAAAAAGCAACAAAACCCTATCATGTGAGCCCTCTTTGGAATGAGCTTGTTCAAATGAAGGGTCACATGATATGGTTTTCTTAAAAACTGTTTAACAATAATTGTTTTTGCAATTGCTGAATTTGTGTATTATGCAGGTGGATGTGGCCAATTCGTGAGGTAAAGGGTCAATTGAAAAGCCACTTTGTCAGAGAAAAATATTCAGTTGACAGGAGTATACAATTAAAAGGATTTGGGTGATTTTCCTGTTTTCGAGTTATAAATTGAGCACTGTCAAACAAGATGTAATAGACTAAACTCCTATATTGAATGTATTGAGACCCCAAGTTATTATAAATGTGGATGGTGAAGTAATTTTTTGAAAGTTTACAAGATTTTTTTATGTATTTGTCAGGAGTTTACTCTGTAGCCTGTATGCAGTTAACTGGTACAGTGCTGGAAGCCCATATTTGGGCTTTATTCTGAAGTGTGGGTGCCACAACTTGATAGCTTCATATTCTGTGGATGTACTTCATATTATCTTTGAATTGAAATAATTTTATCTGTGAGGATTTGCCTTCTTATAAATTTGGATGACCAAAAATAATTTAGCACTCTACCAGTTAATTGGTAGAGTGCTGGAAACTCATATTTGGGCTTTACTCTGAAATGTAGGTACCATAACTTAAAGGCTACATATTCAGTGGATTTGCTTCATATTACCACCATTCAAGTGAAATTATTTTATTTGTATGGATTTTTAGCTCATCTTGACAAAGTCAAGCTGAGCTAATCTCATCACTCTCCGTCCGTCGTCCGTCAACACCATGTTTTGGTCTTCTTCTCCAAAGCCACTGGGCCAATTCAAGTGAAAGTTTGTGTGAGTGATGGTCCCAAAGGGCCATTTCATTTTTGTTCAACTCGGCATGCCCATCCCCATAGGGAGGGAGTGGGGGAAAATGCTCCAAAATATTTTAAAAATCTTCTTCTCAAGAACCAGTGTGTACAATGACTTGATATTTGCTATGGAGCTTCCATATGAGGTGTAGAATCAAGTTTGTTCAAACGAAGTTCGTGAAGTAATATTTGGCTTTGTAATAGGAGGGGTAAGATTTTTGTCCCCGCCCAAAATTTCTATTTTCTGAACCGATGGTCCGGTATGAATCAAATTTGGTTTGTGGTAGTATTGGGTCATAAGTACTTGACCCATGCAAAAAAAAAACAATTCCCGCATCCCCATGGGAACCCTGGGAGCTAAAAATAGAACTATTTTCAAACGCCCATATTTCCCAAACCCCATGGAACAGAGAGCTTTTATTTGGTATGAAGTATCCTTATGACCAGTAGAATTGAATGGTAAAAAAAAATTGCCATCGGTTGTGTTAAGGTGTTCTGTAATATTACGGCCATCAAAAAAATGTTGAGCCAGCATATTTGAAAAAATTAAAAAAAGTCTTTTCTCCAGAACCAATCATCAGAATCTTTTGATATTTGGTATACAGCATTCATATGGGGGAGGGGGGGGGGGGGGGGGGGGGGGGTGTCAGATAAAAGTTTGTTGAATTAAAGCTCATTGGTTCATATTTGGGCTCTCTACAGGAGCCCGAAGTTTTAACATAGGGTAATATGGGGAGTATTCTTTAAAAATCTTCTTCTTCAGAACCACCAGTCAGAATCTTTTAATTTTTGGTATACATCATTGTTATGAGGGTCAGATTCTAGATTGTTCAAACCTAGCCCCTAGGTTAATATTTGGGCTTCCTCCGGAAGCCCAAATTTTATCTTTGTTCAATATGGAGGGTAATTTAAAAAAATCTTCTTCTTCAGATCCATCAGTCAGAATGCTTTGATATTTGGTATGCAACATCTCTATGGGGGTCAGATTCAAGTTTGTTCAAATCAGATCCGTAGGTATATATTTGGGCTCACTATGGTAGCCCAAATTTTTACTTAGTGCAATATGAGGAAATTTCTTTAAAAATCTTCTTCTTCTTCAGATCCACCAGTCGGAATGCTTTTATATTTGGTATACAACATCTCTAGGGGGGTCAGATTCCAGGTTGTTCAATTCGAGTGCCTAGGTCAATATTTGTGCTCCATATGGGAATATGAAATTTAACTTAGTACAATATGAGGGAATTTCTTCAAAAATCTTCTTCTTCAGATTCACTTGTCAGAATGCTTTCACATTTGGTATACAACATCTCTAGGGGGGGTCAGATTCAAGTTTGTTCAAATCGGATCCATAGGTTAATATTTGGGCTCGCTATGGTAGCCCAAATTTGAACTTAGTGCAATTCGAAGAAATTTCTTTACAATTTCTCTTCTTCAGATCCAACAGTCAGAATGCTTTCATATTCGGTACACAACATCTCTAGGGAAGTCAAATTTAACTGTGTTCAATTCAAGAGCCTGGGTTAATATTTGGGCTCTCAATGGGAGCCGGAATTGGCCATTTTGCTGAAGAATTAAAAATTTTGTATTCATTACCCTCTAGAGGTACTAAGATTAATCCACATAGGTTGTATCAAGGGGCTTCATAGGGGAGCTCTACATTTTACTTATGATCAACTGAAGAAAAGGCATGATGCCCAGATTATTTTTGTCACTCCTGAGGGACTCAAGGATTGACAGTGTAGCCTATGGAGATGGCTTGCTTAATGTAGACTCATTCTTGGACTCTATTTAAATTGTGTTCTGTACAAGATGAGCGCTTCAGGCCCCGTGGGGCCTCTTGTTAGCTCACCTGACTGAAAGTCAGGGTGAGCTTTTCTGATCACTTTTCGTCCGTCGTCCGTCGTCCGTCGTCCGGCGTCCGTCGTCCGTCGTCCGGCGTGAAGGTGGTGTTTGGGTCTTTTTCTTCCAAACCACTGGCCGCATGTTAATGAAATTTCATGTGAGTAGGGGTTATATAGCGGCATTTTGATTTTTGGGCAAATTAGGTTTCGGCTCATATTGAGCAGAGGGGTGGGGCAAAAATGCTCCAATTCTTAAAAAATCTTCTTCTCAAGAACCAGCAATAGCAGAGACTTGATATTTGGTATGCAGCTTCCTTTTGAGGTGTAGACTCAAGTTTGTTCAAGAGAAGTTTGTAGGTCTATACTTGGCGATGTTATGGGAGGAGCAAACATTTTGGCCCCACCCCAAATTTCTATTTTTTAAACCGAGAGGCCAATTTGAACCAAATTTTATGTGAGGGCTTATTGGGTCATAAGTACCTAATTTATGCAGAAATTTTTTTTCCTGTAGCCCCGTGGGAACCACAGGAGCTAAAAATAGAAAAAAATTAAAACGCCTATATCTCAAAAACTGCACGGCAGTGAGAATTTTTATTTGGTGTGAAGCTTTCTTGGGACCAACAGAAAGGATTGGTAAAAAAAAATTGCTATCGGTTTTATCATAGGGTACTTTTTCGGGACTCTGAAAAAGTGCTGAGTCAGTATTTTTTAACACAGTAGGCAATGGGAAAAAAATAAAGAATTGTTTTCTTCCAAACCACTGCTCTAAAAGCTTTCATATTTTACATATAACATCTTTGGAACATTGATTCACATATTTGTAGAAATCAAATTCCTCGGTCCATATTTGGGTTCCCTATGGGAACCCAAATGTTCAAATTAGTGCAATATGAGGGATATATTTTAAAAATCTTCTTCTTCGGATCCACAAATCAGAATCTTTTGATATTTGCTATGCATCATCCTTAGGGGGGTGAGATTGATGTTTGTTCAAGCCAAGTCCCTGAGTTCATATTTGGACTCCCTTTGGGAACCCAAATTGTAACTTAGTGCAATACGAGGTATATTCTTTTAAAATCTTCTTCTTCGCATCCACCGGTCAGAATCTTTTGATATTTGGTATACAGTATGCTTAGGGAGGTGAGATTCAAGTTGTTCAAGTCAAGTCCTTCGGCTCATATTTGGTCTCCCTGTGGGAGCACAAATTATAACTTAGTTCAATATGAGCAATATTCTTTAAAAAAAATTTTTTTTTCAGATCCACCAGTCAAAATCTTTTGATATTTGATGTACAGCATTCGTAGGGGGGGGGGGGGGGGGGGGGGGGGGGGGGGGGCTGAGAGTGAAGTTTGTTAAAGCCAAGTCCCTTGGTTCATATTTGGGCTCACTGTAGAAGCCCAAATTATACCAAAATTTTTATTTTCCAAACCAAGAGGTCGATTTGAACCAAATTTGATATGAGGGCTTATTGGGTCACAAATACCTAATTTATGCCATAAATTGTTTTCCTGTCCCCCACGGCAACTACAGGAGCTGAAAAAATTTTTTTTTTTTGAATGCCCATATTTCCAGAACTACATGGCACTGAGAATTTTTATACAATGTGAAGCTTCCTTAGGGCCGGGAGAAAGGAATGGTGAAAAAAATGCCATTGGTTTTATCATAAGTACTTTTCCAGGACTAAAAGTGCCGAGTCATCATTTTTTAACACTGTAGGTAATGGGAATAACGTTGAATAATCTTCTTCTCCCAAACCACTGCTTCAGAAGCTTTTGTTTTTGGGTTCCCTATGGGAGCCCAATGTATAACTTAATTCAGTATGAGAAATATTCTTAAAAAATCTTTTTTTTCTGATACTCCTCTCAGAATCTTTTGATATTTGATTTTTAGTTTTCTCAGAAGCGGCAAATTGAAATTTGTTCAAGTTCTGGTTTATTGATAAAATTGGGCCCAGTAACCAATTCCTGCGTTGAAAGCCCTGTAAAGTGGGCAGTAATAGGCATAAACGATTGACCAAACCTGATATTATAATTATGCCTCTGTAATGATGTAGCCTTAGAAAGTGACCTTAAATTCCAATAAATAAATAGATAAATTATTGAGTACCCAATATGGGGATCTAACATATGAACACTCTGGGTTACTAAGTAGAGAAAACACTTTTATGTTGAAAAACTGATAATAACCACAAGGCAGAATCCCTTGCTATTTTGGTGATATGACTCGGCCAGTATCAGGTGAGCGCCCTCAGGCCCCGTGGGGCCTCTTGTTCTTCTTATAATTTATGGGAGAGTGCCTGTAGGTACTCTCCCATAAATTGTAACAAGGCAAAGACATTTGAAGAAATTTGGGTGATCAAAATTAATGTAGCACACTACCAGTTAACAAGTCAAATTTGTTCTGAAGTCATGGTAAATTGTTTGGTGTTTGTAATTATATAAAATTAACTGTTTGAATGCTAGAAGCCATTATCATGGCTGTATTGAAAAGTGCTGAAAGCCACTATATTGGCTTTATAGTTCACATGTTAACTTGTTGTTTGCTCTGTAGTAGAAAAAAAAATGTTGATATAAAATTGTTTTGTTACCATTTATTGGAGAGTGCCAATAGGCACTCTTCAGTAAATAGTATAACAATTATTTATGAAGAATTTCTTGCTAAACTAAGACACCCCCCCCCCCCCCCCCCCCCCTCGTCGTTGCTGGTAGCCTGGTATACAGTGGAACCCTGTTAATTGAATAGCCACCTTGACAATAAATATTATTCAATTAACAGGAGTATTCAGTTAACAGGGATTGTGTCACTTTCCTGTATTCTAGAGATAACTTGGCATTTCTTCTATTATATCTTGTTTGACAGAGCTCTTTGAGCTCTGTCAAACAAGATATAATAGATTAAATGCCTGTATTGGATGTGCTGAGGCCAAATAGGTCTATAAACAAAGGAAAACTGGGGAGAGTCAGGGTAATTTCTCGACAGGTTACAAGATTTTTTATTCAATTAACAGGAGTTTACTCTATAACCTATATTCAATTAACAGGTCAAATCTGTACTGGAGGTATGGTAAATGGTTTTGTGTTGGAAAATTATTTTCAATTAACAGAGTTATTCAGTTAAGAGATATTCAATTAAGTGGGCTCCACTGTATTTAAAAAAAATACTCATGTTACAAATCACCTTTGAAAAATAGTGTAGTATGACAGCTCTATGGGCTAGATGTAGAGAATGTGGAGCTGTCTGTTTACCGGGACTTCAGGTCACCAGGGCTGCAAGATGGAAACAACACACTGAATATAGTCGGGAGCTTGAATGTAACGACACAGCCAAGATCCCGTATATATAGGCAGTATGTTGGCAGGCGTTCCATGTTTTATGTGATTATTTATTATTGCGATAAAAACTGACCACAAAGGACTTGCATAGCTGAACTGTTGCTGACAGTAATAAACTATATAATTTTCCTTCATAAGGGTATACTTTGGAAGTAATTACACTGCTAGTATTTCTGACCCGGTCAGTTACACTGTTATCAGAGAAATAAGAGATGAGAATGTTTGTTCCAATATCTCAAATAGAGTTCAGTTTGCATTCATGGTATGATATGACCAGTGTCAGAATGTCATGGTAACTTTAACCATCTCTTCTTCCATACAGGATACATGTTGCAGAGTGTGTTTAACACTTATCAGTTCATGAATGTGATTTGTTATATCGCACTGTCACAAGTTCCTCCTACTCTGAAAAAGTTATGGCTCTTGCCATAACAAAACTGTGTGCAACGGATAAACAGATACTCCGAATGTTTGTTGTGTCTGAAACGCCGAAATATACAAAGTATATCAGCGAGATTCCGTGGTATGGTGAACGTTGCGTAGTCGTAAAATCTCCAACTTGGTAACGGTTGCAGCTCTTGAAGCTGAGTCTAGCAACTGGATAAATTTTCGTCGATAGTGTTTGTTTTAAAACAGGACAGTTCATGATTGCTACTCTAACTAAACCTTATGTGGAAGGGGTATGACACTATGCAAGACTTGGGTATAGAGGTGTGCTTGGATCGGCGTTGTCGTGATTTTCTACAGTAACTTGTAAAGGGGCCCCCGGAAGGGGAGTAAGACAACCATGGTGATTTATCCAGAGGAAAACACAAAAGTGTGTCGGAAGGAGTTTAGAAAGAAGCATTGCTTGAGAGGGGCCCAATCGAAATTTGCTTTTTGGCAGCAGTGGGGTGTCAGGAGAGAACTTGGAAGTCACCGATATGTTTTTCCAATTTATTGTAAGGGTTGGCCAAAACAACGACTGATAGGTGATATTGTAGGCGAAATCGGTGATATCAAAAGTACAATAATTAATGCAGTTTGGAAGGTTCAGTATTGGAAGCAATACAGAATGACGACCATCAGTAATTTCCAAAGCCAAAAATGCCTGTGCCGGCTTTCGCACAGATCTATAAATAAATATCAGAGTAGCACCAACTAGAAGAAGGATTAGAATGTTCTGTGTTAAAGTCCATGGAGTGCAGGTTAAATTTAATATGGAATCTTTTGTGGTTAAAGTGAGAGGGAGAGATGTAGTATAATGAAATAGGGGTAAACTTCCAACGCTGCGGACATTTTGTGCCAGGACAAGAGCTTGAGCCATAATTTTAAACTTACGATAGATGAAAAATGTGCAAATTATAGAAAAGCCAGCCAATACGGCAGATACGATGGCAAGGATTAATTCCAAGCTCATCCCATCCTCTACTGTGAGCTGATCAAATAGGAGTGGATCCGCCAAAGATTGAAAAGACAGCCGATTTTGCTTTGCGTCCGAAGTCAGGTGTTTGAAATTTAACTGAGCTTTGTGATCATTTGCGATTATTTTGGAAAAGTTGTGTTCAAATATTCTGAACTCAGGCACCTTAATGTCAAGAGGTCTTTTAAACAACGTGTCACTAACAATTTCTTTCAGTGCGTCATTATCGAAAAATTGTTGTAATAAAGCCAAATTTACAGGATGCAGCAAGGTAATATTATCTTTATGTTTGTGGCAGCTATGCATTCTTGGTGGAAGTTTAATTTGATTAGAGGAAATAGTACAACCACAAGGTGCCTGAAGAATACAAAATTGACAGCCTACAAGTGTATGCGGTTTTACGCCTGGACAGTCAAATGAAATATTTGTGATATTGGTAATTAAAAAGTGTGAACCATTTATTTGTGAAATTGAGGGTTCCAGTGCGTGCCAAACATATCTAAACTCGCAAGAAGAATTCACTTTAGTTGTGTTGCCCCCAAAAAGTGCTGCACTACATGTGGAATACTCAAAGGTTTTGACTGATAAATCAAAGTGACAGTGTAGTGTTTTATGTTGATGGTGTGTGCAGTCCGCTAGTTCTGCAGAAGATATTTCAGCATAAGTCTGTGTATTGCGTGCTACCGCGAAGAAGGTTGGAAGATGTGGAATGTGGGATGCGTGTGGGGAATTTAAGTGGACAGGCATAGGGTAAGAAACAATTTGATATAGTTTCATTGGGTGTTTTTGGTAAGAAATTGGAAACTGGATAGTTAAGTAAATATCACCCTGGTCTCGAAAGATGTGAAAATTTTTAAGAGTGAAAGCGGACTGTACAGTGTGTGTGGACAAGTAGAATTTTGATGCATGACTGGACAACACGTCGCGGATTTTACTTATCACGCTTTGCATAACAGCAATAGGTATAATGTGGGGCGACAATGTTCCTTTTTTGAGGGTGAATATTCCTGCTAAGAAAGATTGCAATGTATTGTCTAGTACTACCATGTGCCAGTTTTGCGTGACTATTATGGAATTTAACATATCTTCGGAGGTAGTTATCTCAGAAATGGAGCCTTGTATATTATTTCTGATATCCGAAAAGAACCTGCGATTGTTTTGTACAGCCTTCATAGTGTTAACAAATCTATCATCGGTAGCATGAATGAATGATTCAAAATTTTTAATTTCATGGACAAATGCTTTTGATGTGTGTGCACTTCTTTGTTGTAGGGCATTAATTCGTTGTGCTAGTTTATTCATATCGTCAACTGTGGCAGTTCCAAAGACTGTTTTTGCGAAGGAGCCGACAAATGGAAGCCAAGATCTGCATTGCCTTCTGCGCTGTATGCGTACAGGGTGGTTGGGTATGAGTTCATGAATTTGAGCGATAACGGAATTGACACGCGCTTCAAGTGCCGCATGTTCATCAAGCAAGGCATGGATTATGTGATTGAATGACGTATAGTTTTGTAGCGAATTCAAATGAGGCATGAAGTGTGGGGATGGAACTGAAAGTTGAAAAGTATGCTTCCAATGATCAGCTGTTAAAAATTTCTCACTGTGTTCTTTGAAAATAACTCCATAGTTTAATCGTTGTACATCTGTCGAAATCCCACTGGGTGCACCAACTAAACTCATCCATACAAGAGCGACCGATAGCAAACCCATTGTCAATGGTGAGCTATACCTGCAAAAGATCAAAAAGACGTCTTGCAGTTGCAGCTCACAGTTTGCCACAAAGTAGTTCCGAATGCGGTCATCAACAAACAAAAACTGGGTGGCCTGTTTCCGGATGACAGACCATAGCACTAATAGAACAGATAAACATATAGTACATTTATCCATGGTCATTGTCATTTGTAGATGGGAACATTACAGAATTTTATTTTTTTTGAAAATAAGCCAAAACGTATATAGCAATGCACTATATAAAATTAGTGACAATGGAGATATTTGCCATCGGCGCAATGCATAAATGATATTGGGACTATATTATCAACGCCAATGAGGAGTGTTATGAAACAGAATATCAACTGAATTTTACTGTACCTCATGCGTAACGGAAGAATGAGCAACACACCTGCGGCGTTTGCCGGTGGCCGTGTGCTGCACATGAAATTCTCGAATTAAAGAGGGATGAATTTCTGTAGCTTTTTCCCATGTAGTATTTGTGTATCCTACCCACTTTACTCTGTAGTACTTACTGTTACTAATAGTTTTAACACCTAACAGACGATCAATTTCGTATAAGGTGTCATCTGGCCGCAAACTGGCATCCCTGTTAGGTTGAGTGTCCATTGGGTCACAAGGTTGACTTGAGTGTGTGGGAATATCACGTGGCGTGAAATATTTTCTGTTCAGCGGATCGAAATAGGTTTTCAGTCGATTTGCATGCACAGGAGAGCTGAGAAGTTTGTTGCCTTTCACTCGCCGCAGTGAGTATGTGAAATTTGGGCCCTTCCGTAGTATATAGTAAGGACCCGTCTATTTGTTGTAAAGCTTCCTACTTTTGCCCTTTGGAACTTTAGGACTATACAACAATACCTGGTCACCTTCATTAAAGGATGGTATGCACAACTTTTTGTCATAATACTCTTTTTGTTTCTTTTGAGCCCTTTGTAAATTGTCATTTGCGATAATTGATGTTTGTTTCATGCCCGAAGTCAGTTTGTCAAGGTACTGCTTATCCGTTTCCTTCAGGTTTTGATCAGAGAGTAAACTCGTGTCAATGGGTAAGTTCATTTCAGTGCCAAAAACCATTTTGTAAGGTGAGAACTGAGTTGATGCCGATGGAGATTTGCGAATGGACATTAGAACACTAGGTAGTAACTGAGCCCAATTTGTTTGATCAGAAGAGCAGTATGTACGTAAAGACTGGGCTAAGGTAGAGTTAACCCTTTCGCACGCGGAGTTCATTTGAGGATGATATGCAGTAGTCTTGTGTCGTGTGATTTGAAAGAGTGCACAAAGAGCGCTTACCAACTGTGAACAAAAACTAGACCCTCTGTCTGACACCAGAGTGTACGGGGCGCCATATCGTGTGATAATTTCCCTATACATTACATCTGCTACCTCTTTTGCTTCTTGCGTCTTGACTGGAAAAGCTTCCACCCAATGAGAAAAACTGTCGACAAACAAAAGAATATATTTGTACTTTCCAGAAGTTAATGGTAGTGGTCCTAAATGACCAACATGCCAGCGGTGGAAGCGTGTGCTGATGGGCATTGGCTGTAATGGTGCTTTGCCTTGATGATAATTTCGTTTGGCGTACTGGCAGTGCACGCATGACTGGATGTATGTGTGTACGTCATTATACATTTTAGGCCTATAATACTTTTCCCTAATAATTTGATAGGTTTTGTCAAATCCCATATGGCCCCCGCCAGATAGAGCGTCATGATATGACAACATAATATCCTCCCACAGGGAAGTAGGTACAACCATTTGCTGAATTACCCTGTCAGATTTTTTTTATTCCTTTCGCTCGTGGCGTATATAGGTGATAAAGCAAGTCATTTAGAACAACATATTGGGACGCTTCTGCTTCTACAACTTGAGCTCTGATAGTATCGTCCGGTACGATGTCATTTAGCATATAATTTAGAATAAGACTTAAGTCGGGTGATTCCTTTTGAAGTTGAAAAAGGGTTTGGTGGTTCATATCGTCAATTGCAGGATGGCGCTGTAGGGCTGAGTCATGTGTCGTGTCAGTGTTGTTGGTAGTGTGGTCGATGACTGAAACATTTCGTGTATTGTTGGTGGGATACTCAAAATCAATTTGTGTTCGAATGTTCCCCTTGGCAATTGCATAAGAGCCGGCAGATAAATGGTCAACTTGATCAGAATTAACTTGCGATGAAAGTAGGACGTTGGTTTCATGTGATTGTATATCATTGTCTAGTGGAATACGGCTTAATGCGTCGGCATTTTGATTTCTAATCCCGGGTTTGTGTTTAATTGAATAATCATAACCTTGCAACTGGAGTGACCAGCGGGCAAGTCTCCCTGTGCTGTTTTTAATATTTTGTATCCATTTCAATGCAATGTGATCTGTGTATACAGTGAAATGGTTGTTTGCTAGATATGGATGGTATGTTTTAACAGCCTCGACTAGAGCGAGCCCCTCACGATCAGTGACGGACCATTGTCTTTCTGTGGGATGTAGTGACCTTCCACCATAACAAATGACCCTTTCACATCCTCCGTCATCTAGTTGACCCAAAATGTAGCCAATTGCATTGGCTGAAACATCGACAGACAGATGGAATGGTTTGTGTGTGTCCGGTAAAGCTAAGACTGGGGTGGATGTCAACATACTTTTTAGTTTTTGAAATGCTTGCTCACAAGCAGCAGTCCAGTGAAATTTTGAATTCTTCTTCAGAAGATTATTCAAAGAAGAAGTGATTCTGGAGTAATTGAGCACGAATCGACGATAATAATTACAAAGGCTGAGAAAACTTCTCGTCTGTTTTTGATTTCGTGGCCGTGGAAATTTTTTGACTATTTTGATTTTAGCTGGATTGGGTTCAATACCGTTTCTAGATATTAAATGACCCAAATATTCAACTTTGTGTACCATAAATTGACATTTCTCTGGGTGTAATTTGAAATTTACCTGAATGAGGCGATCAAATACTTCTTGAATATGTTGCATGTGCTCTTCGAAAGTCTTGCTAAATATTATTATGTCATCCATGTAAATTACTACTGACTTCCAGTTTAACCCCTGTAAGGCTTGGGCCATGACCATTTGAAAGGACATTGGCGAATTTTTTAATCCAAATGGGAGTCGTTTAAATTGAAATGTGCCGTGGTGTGTGACGAAAGCTGATTTGTGTTTTGTGGCCTCATCCAAATGAACCTGCCAAAATCCAGACTTTAAATCGAAAACAGAGAACATATTTGCTTTGGAGTCACCAATCGTGTCGAAAATATCTTCTAGGCGTGTCAATGGAAAGCTTATGGGCTTGGTTACTGCATTTAACTTCCTATAGTCGATTGTGAAGCGAAATTCGCCATTTTTCTTTGGAACAAGAATCACTGGGCTGTTCCAAACTGAAGTGGAATTTTCAATGATATCATGCTTTAACATTTCGTCTACTTGTCGTGCAATTTCAGTTTTATTTTGTGGTGTAGTCCGGTAGAACCTCTGACGAGTTGGTGATGCGTCCCCTGTGTCTATGTAGTGTGAGTGCAGATTACAGTGACCTAACTCGCTCAAATCTTTCGCAAAAACAGGCCGATTACTTGCAATTAGCTCCGTAAGTTGCGATTTTTCGTTGTCATTGCCTGTAGAATTTTCAAGACTGATACCTAGATCTTTGACAATTTCGTGGGCTTTTTGTGAGCGGTTGGTCGAAAATGTGTGTGTTGAAGTGTTCTGCACTTTCGGGACACTATGGTTAATAGCCTGAATAGAATGTGTATGGACTGCAAAGAGTTTACCAACGATCTGTTGTTGTTGAATTGTAACAGCGGTTGAAGTTGGGTTCATTAACCTACAGCAGCCTGTGCAATTTTTGTTTGTCAGTAAAACCCGAGCACCAGCTACATTAAACTGTCTGAAAAGGGTTAAAGTGGGTTCCAAAATGACCGTAGTGCCTTCCTGAATATGAGACAAGCGTACTGGCACAATCGTTTCTGTATGTGGGTCAAGTGTGAAATTGCCTGAGGACCTGCCTAGGCCTACGCAATGATCGGCAGTCATACGGTTAACGGTAGTGTTCATCCCTAATTGTAGTCGGCGCGTACCCAAGTCGACAGAAGCGTTGTATTTTTTCAGGAAGTCCATGCCAAGAATCAAATTTTGGTGTAAGTGCTCAAAAACATGAAATTTGCATGGATACTTTGAATTCGCAATTTTGAGTGGTATTGTCGTTTGACCTAAAACCTTAAGCGATTCTCCACTTACTCCCTGTACTTTGTGTACGTCTGGCAGTTCAAGCATTGTGTGTTGTAGTGTGATTGTATCAAGAAGGGATTTTGAAATACAGGAAATACTAGCACCAGTATCAATAAGTGCCTTAGTAGTGTGTTGAAATAGAGAACACTGTATGAAATTTTCATCCATGGGTGTTGTCAGTGCAATTATTGGAAAACATGGGCTGTCCGTATTTCTTTTGACTGGCCGAGTAGGAGGTGCCCCTCGCTCACCCACTACTGGCAAATGGCGTCATTGACGTATATTTGGAATTGCACTGTTGCGTTTTGATCGACATACGCGGGCTATATGGCCTACACGGTGACAAAAGTTACAATTTACTTGCTTTGCCCAGCAGCGTGATCTACGATGGGATGTGGAACCACAGCCGTCACATGGTTCAAATGACTGAGATGGGTGGGTTTCGTATGTCCTGGCATTAGAAGAAGGAAAACGATTATTCCGAGAAGTGGGTTTGCTAGTGTGGACTGTGTATTGAGGGTTAAGTTGTGTGAACTGTTGTGCTGAGAAGGAAATTTTGAATATTGGTGTCTCTGAGTATTTGATTGAATTGCATTAATACTCGCATTAAAAGTTTCTACTGTAGCTTTAATACCTTGCATATCAGATGTCAAGGCTGCTACGGCGAATGAAACCTGATCTAACTTTGAGTTAGACTTGCCTTCACCAGCATTAGCTACCTCAGCAACTATGGCTGCTTCCGATAAGTCATCTAAAGTTTTTGGATTGTGCTGAATAACTGCCGAACGGATGGATGGCAAAAGTCCCTTCATAACTGCACTAAATATGTGTTCATCGGCGAGGTTAATTTCGGCACCCTTACTACGGATTTGAGTAATAAATTCTTGGACAGATTGGGTGGGACTCTGGGTCGCTTTAAAAATATCAGCCAACCGTTTCCATTATAGGTTTTTCAGTGGTGAGTAGCGTTTATGAAAAGCCTCTTTCAGTTTTTTATAACTTGTTCTGCAGTCCTCGCTCAGAGAATCGTACCAGTCTTGGGCTCCCTGGGTTAGCAAAAGAGGGAAAATCAATACTTTTTGTTCGTCCTGTAGCTTTTTGAATTCTGTATAAAGTTCAAATTGTCTCAGCCATTTCTTTGCCTCAGACGTGGCTCCCGAAAACTTTGCAATAAGATTCATATCCCCAAAGGTTGGAATTTGTGACATACCTTTGTCGTCTTTTAAAATCTTGGCTTTGGCCCTGGTGATCCTCTGGTTGTCTTGCATGCAGTTTCGTCAAGCGGATTCTCCACCAATTTATGACAGCTCTCCGGGCTAGATGTAGAGAATGTGGAGCTGTCTGTTTTCCGGGACTTCAGGTCACCAGGGCTGCAAGATGGAAACAACACACTGAATATAGTCGGGAGCTTGAATGTAACGACACAGCCAAGATCCCGTATATATAGGCAGTACGTTGGCAGGCGTTCCATGTTTTATGTGATTATTTATTATTGCAAAAAAAACTGACCACAAAGGACTTGCATAGCTGAACTGTTGCTGACAGTAATAAACTATATAATTTTCCTTCATAAGGGTATACTTTGGAAGTAATTACACTGCTAGTATTTCTGACCCGGTCAGTTACACTGTTATCAGAGAAATAAGAGATGAGAATGTTTGTTCCAATATCTCAAATAGAGTTCAGTTTGCATTCATGGTATGATATGACCAGTGTCAGAATGTCATGGTAACTGATTTTTGTTGCCATTTTGCCCGCCATGTTGGATTTAGGCAGTCTGATTTTTGCATAAAATTAAAAAGGTGTATCTGTTGGATAAGAAAGATGCTAGTTTGTTTCAGTTAGTTCTCCACATTGGTTAAAATCCTCCTGTTTGTAAAAATGGCCGCCATTTTGACCGCCATTTTTAAAAACCGAAATATCACAAATTCCTCAAGGCTGACAAAAGGCCAGCCGATTGATTCTTCAAATCTGTGTTGTGGACAACCATAATTCGCTGAGAAAAAAACTTTAGATGGTAAAACACGCAACAGTGCATTGGCTGCCGGACTACAATGACGTAAATAGATAATAAAATTTGACTGCATTTACAAAATGAAGAGAGTGGATTACTACTTAATGGCAGCGCCATATATTCTCCACTCGAAAAGTATTTATAATTGTTCATAACAGCACGAGAAACACTTGCAAACTTTCATCACATGGACCACCGGGTTTGCAAGTGCTTCTTGTGTCTTGTTGTCAGAAATTGTAAATAATTACAGAGTGAAAAAATTATGCCAGAGCGATTTAGTAGTTCTCCACCCTCCACATACTGTAGTCTATTCTTTCTGTTTGCTCGGTTCAGTTTGTGATTTCACTACCGACCTTGCTAATAGAGCATTATATTTTGCATGGCACAGTGCAAACGTTCTTGTGTATTTCTGAGTGCTTCATTCTTCTGCAGTAAGGAGCGCATTAAGTAATGAACATTTTCTGCGCTAATTGTGACAGGACTTCTAGTTTCAAATGTAATATTCCTCATTTGAATGAGTTTGTTGTAATGAGGGATCATAAAGTATATTTTTGAAGTAAAAATGTTTAAAAAATGATGAAATTCTGATGGCAATATTTGGGATAGTAGTGGCTGTACACAGCATGAATCCATTACTTTAGGTAAACAGTTTATTTAGATGGATAAACTTCATAAACTTGAATTCATACCATTGTCTTGATACTGACATAGATTCCAAGAATGATAAACTGTAACTGTTGCTTACTGATGAAAAAGAAGATCAAAATAGCAGTCCAAAGGTACTGATAAATTCAGATGCCAACAGAATTATTGAGGTTTACCCCAGGCAACATCTGGAATACTCCTTATCAATAGCTTCTCCTGCACTCTGAAGTAATTGTAACTTTTATCTGTTAGCTACATATTGGTTACATGGGAAACACCTGTTAATTAAAATGGGACAATTTCTTATATTGTATAGAATTCTCAGAATTCACGAAATAGTTGACTTGAATATTTACAATAATAGAATAGTTTTGCTTGACTGATAAAGTATGATCTTGCTGTTAAAAAGTGGTTACAAGTCTTTTGAAGTGGACAGTATTAATCATTCCTCGAGTGCAACAAGGCACCATCTGCAACACTTCAGCATTGCAGATGGTGTCTTGTTGCACTCAATGAATGCAATGTGAATGAATAATTGTGCTTTGTGCAGGTGCTTGAATTTTTAGAAACTGCTTGAATTTTGCCTCTATGTCCTCAAGGCTTCGGAACCCTTGAAAATCACCTGGTTTTTAGCTCACCTGACTGAAAGTCAGAGGGAGCTCAAGTGATCACTTTCTGTCCATCCATCCATCCATCTGACCATCCTTCTGACCATCGTGAACTTTACATTATCGACTTCTCCTCCTAAACCTCATGGCCAGCTTGAACCAAATTTGATGTGCATGCATGGTCCTTATCATATGTCAATTCAAGTTTGTTCAAATAAAGTTGCCACACTCCATAGGGAAGGGATGGAGGAAAATGCTCCAAAATTCTAGAAAAATCTTCTCGTGAACCAGTGGGTACAGTGACTTGATTCTACACCTTAGAAGGAAGCTCCAAATATCAAGTTTGTTCAAACAAAGTTTGCTGAGCAATATTTACCTTTGTAATGGGAGGGGCAAGATTTTTGGCCCCCACCCAAAATTTCTATTTTCTGAACCAGTTGTAATGATTTGAATGAAATTTGGTATGTGGTATTATTAGTACTTGATTCATGCTAAAAAAAAAATTCCCATGTTCCCTGTGGGAACCCCAGAAGCTAAAAATTGAAAATATTTTCAAATGCCCATATTTCCCAAACCACACAGAACAGATAACTGTTATTTGGTATGAAGCAAGGGAGGTGGGGGTGGGAGGGAGAGGGGGCCATTGAAAAAAAGCCGAGTCCGCATATTTGCAAATGTTAAAATAAAATTCTTCTCTGAAGCCACTGATCAAAATCTTCTGATATTTGGCATACAGCATCCATAAGGTGGTCAGATACAAGTGTGTTCGTATTTGGGCTCAAATCATAACTTAGGGCAATATGGGAAATAAGCTTTAAAAAAATCTTGTTTTAATATTTGGTAAACATCATTGTTATAAGGGGCAGATTCAAGTTTGTTCGAATCAAGTCTCTCATTTATAATATTTGGGCTTCCTATGGGGGCCTGAATTTGAACTTAGTGCAATATGAGGTAATTTCTTTAAAAATCTTCTTCTTCAGATCCACCAGTCAGAATCCTTTCAAATTTGGTATACAGCATCTCAAGGCGGGTCAGATTCAAGTTTGTTGAAATCGAGGTCCTGGATTAATATTTGGGTTCTCTATGGGGGCCTGAATTTTACCTTAGTGCAATATGACGAAACTTCTTTAAAAATCCTCTTCTTCTGATCCAACAATCAGAATCCTTTCATATTTGGT
Organism: Pictodentalium vernedei; assembly: GCA_031216915.1. Taxonomy (NCBI): domain Eukaryota; kingdom Metazoa; phylum Mollusca; class Scaphopoda; order Dentaliida; family Dentaliidae; genus Pictodentalium; species Pictodentalium vernedei. The sequence continues at coordinate 326,324,588 of CM062291.1, forward strand.
ATACAACATCTGTAGGAGGGTCAGATTCACGTTTGTTTATATTGGGGCCCCTGGGTTAATATTTGAGCTCTCTATTGGAGCCCAAAGTTTAACTTAGTGCAACTTGAGGGAATTTCATTAAAAATCTTCTCCAGAACCATCAATTTTGGAATCCTTTGATATTTGGTAGACAACATCTCTGAGGGAGGGGTGGGGGGGGGGGGGGGGGGGGAGGAGGGGCAGATTCAATTTGTTTAAATCAAGTCCCTGGGTTTGAACATAGTGCAATATGAGGGATTTTCTTCAAAAATCCTTTTCTCCAGAACCACCAATCAGAATCTTTTCATATTTGTTCTGTAACATTTCTGGGAAGAGTAGATTCAGGTTTGTTCAATTCGAGTGCCTGCCTTAAAATTTGAGCTGTTTTTGTGGGTGGGGGAGGGGGTGTCTGTTGGGGGATGGAGGGGTGCTGGTTCCAAGATTGTTCAAATCCATACCGTAGTGTTTTTCCATAAATTTGCATTTCAAACTGCAGTGACATAATAACCCTTGGAAGTTTGGCAGTGCTAGTCTACAACTGATAGAATTGGAAGCAGTCCGGAAGACCTATGATAATAATCATCTGACATGGACACAAGAGTTATGAATAATTTCATGACTTCATTCATCTGTAGTGTTGATGAACCATGACTGATGACTGATCTTCTTTGAACCACTTTATCAGGTGAGCGATTAAGGCCCCCTTGGGGCCTCTTGTTTGACTTGGTTCTTAACCATCTTGGGGGTGGGGGTGGAGGTGGGGTTTTTCTCAATCATCAGTGAAAGAAAATGGAATAATGCTCTTATTGCCTGCAAAACACAAAGTTTAAAAACAGCAATACAGTTGAAAGCTTTGACTTGTGATTGTGAAACTTTAATTTATTCCTTGGGTGTGCAGTGTCTCATATCTTAGACCATTGGATTTTTAATCGAAAAATCATTGGTTTGTTTTAACCTTTGCCATCTGCATTGTGTCCTTTGGCAAGACAGTTAATCCAAATTACTCACTTCGTATTATGATGGTGCTGTTTACTAAGGCAGAATAACTGGACATTAATGGTGCATTTAAGTTCAATTTCTGATACCTCTGTTTGTGCCGAGTTAGTAAGTTGGAGAGTTTGATGCTGGCATGCCACTCCTTGGTCGTTTTCTCTGAGTACTTCACTTTCCTCCATCCATAAAACTATCCAACATTATTTGACCATGACCTGTTAATTGAATAGCCACTTTTCCAATGAAAATTATTTAATTGAGAGGAGTATTCAATTAACAGGGATTGTGTCACACTTCTGAATTCTAGAGATAAACTTAGTTATTGCTCCATGAGCTCTGTCAAACAGGATATAATAGATTAAATGCTTGTATTGGATGTACTGAGACCAAATAAGCTAAGAAAAACTGGGGAGAGGCAGGGTAATTTCTCGACATATTACAAGATGTTTTTATTCAATTAACAAAAGCTTTCTTCATAACCTAGATTCAATTAACAGGTCAAATTTGTACTGGAGGTATAGTAAATGGTTTTATGTTGGAAATTATATTCAGTTAACAGGGTTATTCAGTTAAGAGATATCAAATTAAGTGGGCTCCACTGTATATGGTAAGCGCAAACGTTTGATGATGGTTACCCTCTACAGGCATATACAACTAATTTGGTAGAGTGAATTCTCTGTTTATTATGGCTGCGATGATATTCTTCTCTAACAATATGATCTGTATCACAATTCAGTGTGCACGATACTATATGTATCATGATCTCTCATGAAATGCAGCTACAGATGTCGGCTTCTTTGGGGCCTGTGTGTATTCATTCCTAGTAGCTTACTTTTATTACAAATTTGGGTGCACTCTTTAAACAATAGGTAACTTCTCAATAACCCATTGACATTAACTAATTTAAGGTTTTGATTTTATGAGTCATTTTCCAGTGCTTTCTCCTCTCTGAAAATATGTTCTAAACATTTAATCTCTTATATCTTGTTTGACAAAGCTCAGTGAGCTCTGTCAAACAAGATATAATGGATTAATCAACCAAAATTTGGTGAATTTGCTCTATTTTACTAAATATTTATTTAACTGAATAATCCCTTTAACCCTTTACCCAACGCAGATGATATCAAAATTTATTATTTTAAATATAATTTTTTTAAATTTTTCAAAAAATTACAACAAAACTATATCAAGTGACCCATCATTGGAATGAGCTCAATGAGCTCGTTCCAGTGAAGGGTCACATGATATGGTTTTGTTGAAAAATTTAATTTTTTTCAACTGCTCAATTTGCATATTATGCGGGTGGATGCGGACGATTCGTTAGGTAAAGGGTTAATGGCATATTTATCACAGTCAGTGTTGGTATGCAAAAACAGGGTTTCTCTGCACCAGTTTTCAAAAAAGTTGTTTTGCCTGATATTATTTTTATCTATTGTATTGCGATACACAGTGAACAATGATACTTATTGAATCGTGAGCAATGTATCATGATTCAAGCATATTACGATTAATCATTGCAGCTAGGGCTGATACGCCCGAACTGCGATAGACTGCTCATGATTCAATATGTATCATTGTTCACTGTGTTATTGCCATACAATAGATATAAATATCAGGCAAAACAGTTATGTAGATTTTGAAAACTGCTGCAGTGAATCGCTGGGTTTTTTTGCATACCAACATTGACAGTGCTAAATATGCCATTAATACAGGATTATTCAGTTAACCAAAGGTTGGTGAATTTGCTTTTTATTTCATTAATCCTTTATATCTTGTTTGAAAGAGCTCACAGAGCTCTATCAAACAAGATATAAGGAATTAAATTGTTTGAACATATTTCTGAGAGAAAAAAAAACCCCAGAAAATGGGTGATAAAATCAAAACCTGAAATAAATGAATGCAAATGGTCATCACTTAGAGAAATTACATACTGTTTAAAGAGTGCATTCAAAAATTTGTAATAAAAGGAAGCTACTGGAAATGAATACATGTTATTCATAGTATTTGATAGTTGCACTTGCATGGCATGAGGCATGAGAGATTATGTGTATCATGATACATATCATATCGTGCAAACTGAATTGTGATACATATCGTATTGTTAGGGAAGCATATCATCGCAGCCCTAGTTGCAGCCCCACTGTTTGTAAATAATGTCATGGACTTCAATTGCGGCTTCTTCAAAGAGAGTGATGAAGACTGTCAATAACTATTAAGCCAGACTTACATAACAGCCGTGCTGAAAATTGCTCTCCTAGAAATTTTTAGGTAGGCATTAGGCATGGAACATGCCTGCATGTCTTGAAAATGCCAGGTCTGTTCTCCCCATATAATTAGAGGAAAAATATAATTTTTTTATGGTTAAGCTTATGCAAATGCCGGAAGTGTTTGGGACAATAGATTAACAGTGCCATAAAAGCAATCCACATGAGTACATTTTCTCTCAGTTTGAGTTCTATATTTTGTCTTCAAGGTGACAGAAATAGATTATAGAGACTTGAATATACAATTCTTCTTCATGCATGTGTCTTGATGATTGATCTCCTTATAAGGTCATAGTTGACGTTAATAATTTACCTGAAAGCAGAATAATCAATTCATCTTGAAATTGGGTTCCAAGAACAAACATAAGAAATTATTGGTTGTCTTGTAATTTTGTTAAGTCACTTGAAGATTTGCTTTCTCTGGCATTTCTTTTTCGTCTGGGTTTTTTCCTCACTGGAAGAGATTTCTTGTATCAATGATTCAGCCTACTTTGTGTTCAGAAAATTTCTCATGAATTTATTTCAGACTACCAGATTTTTCTTGTCCCATGTTGTATATCTTCCATTGGATCTGTCTCTTCAAACAGCCTGCTGAGAAGTCTAAATTCTAAATTAATATTAACAAAGTAACGATAAATAATAGTAAATTAATAAGTTTCTTTTACAACAAGCCAATATTTTCTCCAATACAAGTAACAATGACTAGACTAAAAAAAATTCTGGTATCAATACTACACACAGCTGCTGAATAGGGAATACAAATTTTGAAGCTGCATTCATTCACCAAAGTTATAGAATACTCCATTTTGCACACATAGTGAGGTCACTGTTTTTGGTAAAACTTTTTAAGTCAATAAAACTAACTAACTAAGATAAATTGGTCATTACCACCTGGGGGTGTGGGGTGGTGTTGTGAGGGAGTCCGAGATTGTGTATTGAAGTCTTGATCTTATCTCTTAGCCATGTACCAACACATCCTTTCAATTATATATGCCCCCTGACGAGGTTTCTCAAATTCAATACACTATCTTGGAACTTACTGGGTTGGTAATGAATGAATAAATTAAAGAATTTAATATAAATCAAAGTATAATATTTTTTTCTGGGTGTGTTGCTCAGTGGTCATGATCCATTCCAGAAATATTAGGGCCCTGCAAATCACATATATTTAATTTGAATCGAATTGAGTATTATTCAAAATCAAATCGAACATCAAATCAAATACAGGCGTCTTGAAATCCCGACTGATAAGATATTCCTTTCCTTCGTCAAGGGCATGCCTTGAATAAGTTGATGATGTAGTTAGAATACTACTCATTCACGATTTTTGTTCAAAAACAGAAATGGGTGCGAGAATTCTGTACTGGGCACTGCACAGGGCCAGCTGCAGTCAACCTGTGAGCTTATCGTCGATATTGCTTGGGAACTTTAAATTTGCTTTCAGCAGTGGTAGTTACAAGTGAAAATGGAATTTGCATGGATGGTGGTGTGGGTACAGATGCTTTTATATGTTATGATAGCAAATATTACACTCAGTCTTAATTTTCAACATTATTTATTATATGCCATCCTGTGAATTATCGCAAATTATCTAAAAGATATTTCTCGATATCTATCGACTCGATGTATATCGAGAAATATCCCTCAGTAGCTTCCCAAATGACGTCATGCTACGCCACATCATGTCGCCTTGAAGGAACGATCAGCTGATCTTTGTTACTGTTTTGAAAGGTACGCATTTGCAGTCGAATTGGGCTGAATATTTTGCAATAAAATGACTCGTAGCATATAATAAAAAGAAAATCGACTCTATTTCAGTCAGTATCTGGAATTATCTCATGAGTGTGGACCTGAAAGTTTTATTTTTCATGAGCGCTTGCTTGTGAAAAACAAAACTTTCAGGTCCACATGAGGAATTTTTTGAGTATGTTAGCTTCCTAAATGATGTTACGCTTCGGTGCATGACATCGCCTTGAAGGAATGATCATCAGCTTTTTGTTATTGTCTTGAAACTGCAGTCGAATTGGGCTGAATATTACACAGTAATATCAGTTCTGGAAATAAGATTGATGCAAGTGCAATTGCTCCCGTCGGCATCCGTGTTTTCTATTTTACGTGAGATAAAAATGCACTCGTTGAAAAATATTGTGGAGCACTAATATACTGTGAGGGCATATATAGACTCATTGGAATGGCATAATCATATTTCGCTGTAGCCTAAGCCTCTCCCGAAATATGACTATGCCATTCCAACTCGTTATGCAAAACACCCACCGATTCAAACACGCATTGCGTTCTGTGTTTATTACACAACCCATGCATTAAAATTCATTTAAAAAACAAATTTTAATTCTGATGTTTAAACCCAAAGATGAAGAGTCTGTTTGTTTTGACTGAAGCTGTACAGACCAAATGGATCGATAAAAAATCAAAACAACCTTTTCAGAACCAGTGTTTCTTGAAATTCGTATCGCTGTTTCTTTTCGGCTGGTGCCCATTCACATCTAACCATTTGGTGGCTATTACTGTTAGTACAAATTTGTGCAGATTTGCAAAACAGCTCGGAGAAACATTTTTAAAAGAAGTTCGAAGCATGTTAAGATGTACGAAGATTTACCGAAATAAAGTTGACCAATTTAGATATAACAGATCCACAAAAAGAGACAGCCACAGGACTGGGTTAATGTTCTGGTTGGAAATGATTGTTTTTTTTAGCTCACCGAAGGGGGTTTAACTTATCACTTGCCGTCCGTCGTCGTCCATCGTCGTCTGTTGTCGTCTGCCGTCCGGCGTCCGTCGTGAACTTTACATTATTGACTTCTCCCACACTACTTGACCAAATTGAACCAAATTTGGTGTGCATGTTCCTTATCATATGTCAATTCAAGTTTGTGCAAATAAACTTTCCATGTCCACAGGGGTCACTTGAAGGGGCATTACTCTGATAGAACCCATAATTTTTTTTTTAAAATTAAAAAAATCTTCTTCTCCAGAACCATCATTTAGAATCTTTTGATATTTGGTACATAACATCTCTATTGGGGTCAGATTCAGGTTTGTTCAAATCGAGTCCCTGGGTTAATAATTGGGCTCCCTGTAGGAGCCCGAATTTTAACTTAGAGAAATATGAGGAAATGTCTTTAAAAATTTTCTTCTTCAGATCCACCAGTCAGAATGCTTTCATATTTGGTATGTAACATCTATAGGTGTGGGGGGAGGGGGGGGGGGGGGGGGGGGTAAGATTCAAAATTGTACAAATCGAGTCCCTGAGTGAATATTTGGGCTCTCTATTGGAGCCCAAAGTTTAACTTAGTGCAATTTGAGGAAATTTCGTGAAAAATCTTCTTCTTCAGATCCACCAGTCAGAATCCTTTCATATTTGGTATACAACATCTATAGGGGGGGTCAGATTCAAGTTTGTACAAATCGGGTCCCTGAGTTAGTATTTAGGCTCTCTATTGAAGCCCAAAGTTTAACTTCGTATAATTTGAGGAAATTTCTTTAAAAATCTTCTTCTTCAGCTCCACCGGTCAGAATCCTTTCATATTTGGTATACAACATCTATAGGGAGGTCAAAATCAAGTTTGTTCAAATCGATTCCCTGGGTTTATATTTGGGCTCCCTATGAGAGACTGAATTTTAACTTAGTGAAATATGAGGAAATTTCTTTAAAAATCTTCTTCAGATCCACCAATCAGAATGCATTCATATTTGGTATATAACATCTTGAGGTGGGTCAGTTTCAGGTTTGTTCAAATTGCTTACCTGGGTAAATTTTTGGGCTCCCTATGGGAGCCCAAATATCAACTTAGTGCAATATAGGGAATTTTTTTTTAAAAGTCCTCTTCTTTAGACCCTGTAGTCAGAATGTTTTCTTATTTGATGTACAACATCTCTAGGAGAGTCTGATACAAGTTTGTTCAAATCTGGTCTATGGGTTGATATTTGGCTTCCTTTGGGAGCCCGAATTTTAACTTAGTGCAATATGAGGAAATTTCTTTTAAAAGTCTTCTTCTTCAGATCCACCAATCAGAATCCTTTCATATTTGGTACACAACATCTCTAGGTGGGTCAGATTCAAGATTGTTCAAATCATGTCCCTGGGTTAATATTCTGGCTCCCTATTTGAGCCCAAAGTTTAACTTAATGCAATGTGAGGTCATTTCTTTAAAAACCTCCTTCTTCAGATCCACCAGTCAAGAATTCTTTCATATTTGGTACATACATTTGTAACATCTCAAGAGGGATCAGATTCAAGTTTGTTCAATTTGAGTCCCTGGCTTATTATTTGGGCTCTCTATGGGCAGGGTTGGGGGGAGGGGGGGCAGGGGAAGCATGTTAGGTTCAGGTTTGTTCAGATCCATTTCCATAAAATTTGCTTTTGCATGGCTTCATTCCTTTGTAGTGTTGATGAACCATGTCTAACTGAATGTGACCCCAAACACTTCTTTGAACCACTTTGGCCGGTGAGCGATTAAGGCCCCTTGGGCCTCTTGTTTTAAAATATTATCTCATTTTTTGCTTAACTTGACAAAGTCAAGATAAGCTATTGCCATCACACATGCGGAAGTCTGTGAGTCTGTTCTCATTTTCCTTTAGCACAGGCTACACCCTGTGGTTCTTGTCTGATCGTCACGAAATTTCATATGCAGGTTTGGGGTCATGTCTAGATGAGAATGTCCCCTTTTGGTCTCGATCGATCAACTGGTATAGCTGCCTGAGCCCAAAACCCAAAAACCATTAGCACAGTCTACAGGTCGTATTTATGAAGGGATTTCATTGTAAGTTGGTAGGATGTGTCTGTATAATGTCCAGATGAGAACTTCCCCTTTTGGTCATGATCTGACAATCCTGATGGCTGCCCAAGCCCGAAACCCAAAAACTTTTAGCACATTCTGCAGGTCATATTTAATATGGAGGGATTTCATTGTAACTTGGTAGGATGACTCCGTATGATGTCTAGATGAGAACTCCCCCATTTGGTCGCGATCTGTCCGCTGTGACAACTGCCCGAGCCTGAAACCCAAAAACTTTTAGCACAGTCTACAGATCATATTTATGGAGGGATTTCATTGTAACTTTGTAGGATCACTCCAGATAATGCCCAGATGAGAACATCCCCCTTTGGTCATGATCATTCAACCATGATGGCTGCCTGAGCCCAAAACCCGAAAAACTTAAGTACAGACTACAGGTCGTATTTTGAAGGGATTTCATTGTAACTTGGTAGAATGACTCAGTATAATGTCGAGATGTGGATGTCCCCTTTTAGTTGCAATCGGTCAGCTGTGATGGCTACACAGGCCTGAAGCCCGAACCCCATTAGCACAGTCTACAGGCCATATTTATGAAGGGATTTCATTGTAACTTGATAGGATGACTCGTTTTGGAATAATTTCACTGTAACTTGGTAACTTTCATTGAAATACATTAACTGTGTGGGCCACATACATTAAATGAGAAGGCCACATTAACCAACCCCTCATTTCTTTAGTACAGTCTACACCTCGTATTATTTTTAGCTCAACTTTGACGAAGTCAAATTTGAGCTATTGTCATGGCCCGTGGTCCGTCGTCCATCTGTCCATCCGTCCGTCCGTCTGTCTGTCTGTCTGTCTGTCCGTCTGTCCGTACGTCAACAATTGGCTATGGCTCGGGCTAGAGGTCGTATTTATGAACCGATCTTTACGAAACTTCCTGTGTACCTTTGTTATGACCCTGGGACGGGAACGAGTGTTTTTAGGTGTGGTCCGAAATTCAAGATGGCTGCCAGTGGCCATTTTGTACCGATGATACAAAAATCAGTTTTTTGTACAGAACTTCTGTATGAAAGTTCTGATTTGAATAAAGTTTTGTATAAATGTTTAGTACCATGGGATACATCACATATAATACGGGTTTTTTTCTCGTGCGTAAATTATGCAAATTAGACTGACTTTGATTTATTTAGTGTTACTTTCAGAGCTGTAAGTGCCAAGCTGCTATGGCTCGGGCTAGAGGCCGTATTTATGAACCGATCTTTACGAAACTTCTTGTGTACCTTTGTTATGACCGTGGGACGAGAACGAGTGTTTTTGGGTGCGGTCCGAAATTCAAGATGGCTCCCAGCTGCCATTTTGTACCGACGATGCAGAAATCTGTTTTTTGTACAGAACTTCCATATGAAAGCTCTGATTTGAATAATTTTTTGTATGAATGTTTAGTACCATGGGATACATCACATATAATACGGGTTTTTTTCTCGTACGTAAATTGTGCAAATTAGACTAATTTTGATGTTTTTTGGGGTTACTTTCAGCACTGTAAGTGCAAATGCCAATACGGCTCGGGCTAGAGGCCGTATTTATGAACCGATCTTTACGAAACTTCTTGGGTACCTTTGGTATCACCGTGGGACGAGAACGAGTGTTTTTGGGTCCGGTCCGAACTTCAAGATGGCCGATGGCAGCCATTTTGTACAAAATTAGGTGCAATCAGATTTTTGCACAGAACTTCCATATGAAAGCCCTGATTTGAATAATTTTTTTGTGTGAATGTTTAGTACCATGGGATGCATCACATATAATACGGATTTTTTTCTCGTGCAGAAATTATGCAAATTAGATGAACTTTGATTTTTTCAGTGCGACTTACACACAGTAAGTACACATGTCAATACGGCTCAGACTAGAGTCTGTATTTATGAACTGATCTTCACGAAATGTCTTGGGTACCTTTGTTATCATCTTGGGACGAGAACGAGTGTTTCTGGGTGCGGTCTAAAATTCAAGATGGCTGCCAGTGGCCATTTTGTACCGAAATTAGGTCTAATCAGTTTTTTGTACACAACTTCTATACAGCTCAGACTAGAGGCCATATTTATGAACCAATCTTTACGAAACTTCTTGGGTACCTTTGTTATCACCGTGGGATGAGAGCGAGTGTTTTTGGGTGTGGTTGGAAATTCAAGATGGCCACCAGCAGCCATTTTGTACCAAAATTAGTGCAATCAGTCTTTTGTATAGAACTTCTGTATGAAAGTTCTGATTTTAATAAATTTTTGTATGAATGTTTAGTAACATGGAATACATCACATATTGTAAGGGGTTTTTTTTCGTGCAGAAATTATGCAAATTAGATGAACTTTGATTTATTCAGTGCAACTTACACAATGTAAGCACACATGTCAATACGGCTCAGGGTAGAGGCTGTATTTATGAAGCGATCTTCACAAAACTTCTTGGGTACCTTTGTTATCTCCTTGGGATGAGAATGAGTGTTTCTGGGTACGGTCCAAAATTCAAGATGGCTGCCAGTGGCCATTTTGTACCGAAATGAGGTCCAATCAGTTTTTTGTCACAAATTCTATACAGCTCGTATTTATGAACTGATCTTCACAAAACTTCTTGAGTACTTTTGTTTTCACCTTGGGACAGGAACGAGTGTGTTTTGGGGTGCCTTTGTTATCACTGTGCTATGAGAACAAATATTTTGGGGTTCAGTCAGACCCACTCTGGGACTCAAAGATTTCTTTTCTAGTTTAGCATCTGACTGTCACCCACCTTTACAATACTTTACCTATACATTTGTTACAGGCAACGGTCAGTATTTATGTACAGACTGTTACAATACTTTATATGTACCTTTGTTATCAGGTCATTACCTAGATGTTTGTCATTGCTGTGTCACATACTATACATGTACATGTCTTTGTCTTGACAAGTTGAGCTACAGTGTCATTGACACTTTCATTATTAAAAACATAGCATACAGGGAACAGAAATTAACATATTCCCAATTATGACAATTCTTGTCTTATTTCATAATCCTTTCATAAACATTGAACATTATCCTTTTCATCAAACACAACACACAGACAAGTTAAGCTACAGTGTCACTGACACTTTCATTTTATTAGTCAAAAGTCTCATGCTTGATGCATGTTCCTCATCATATGTCAATTCAAGTTTGTTCTTATCAAGTTGCTGTGCCCATGGGGAGCCCCATTAGGAGCCAGCCCCATTATTAGCATAAATCTGTTAGTTCCTCTAAAAAAATTAAAATCTTCTCCAGAACCACCAATCAAAATCTTTTGATATTTGGTATACAGCATCCTTAGGGGGATCAGGATCAAGTTTGTTCAAATTAAGACATCTGGTTGATATTTGAGCTCCCAATGTGGAGCCTGAAGCTTAGCTGCAATAAGAGAAATAGTCTTTAAAAAGTTTCTTCTTCAGAGATACCAGTCAGAATCTTTCGATATTTGGTAGGTAACATTCTAAGGAGGATCAGATTCAAGCTTGTTCAGATTAAGACCTTGGGTTGATATTTGGCTCTTTTTAGGGATGAAGATAATCCTTTAATTATTAATCTGCTTCAGATTCACCCGCTATAATCATTCGGTATGTGGTATACAACATTGCGAAAGGGATGGGGGGGGGGGGGGGGGAAGCAAATACAAATTTGTTCAAATCAAGTCCCCGAGTCTATATTTGGACATCTTTTGCAAGCCTAATTTTTAACTTTGTGCATTATGAGAAATATTCTTCAAAAATTTTGTCTTCAGCTCCCCAAGTGACAATCTTTTAATATTTGGTGTTCAGCATCCTTACGTGGGGCAGATTCAAGTTTATTGAAATCAAGACATAGGTGTTTATATTTGGGCTCCCTATGGGAGCCATGAGAAAAATTTCTTAAACACCTACTTCATATCCACCAGTCACAGTCTTTTAATATTTGGGATGCAGCATCATTGAGGGGCTCAGATTTAAATATGTTAAAAATTAACCCTCCATAGAAGCCCAAATGTTAATTTAGTGCAACATGAGAAATTTTAAAAAAATTTTGTTTCAGATCCACAAGTCAGAATCTATTGATATTTGGTATACTACATCTTATGAGGGTCAGCCTCAAGTTTTTCAAATCAAGATTCTGGGTTCATATTTGGACTTCTCATTTAATGCAATATGATGAAAATTCTTCGAAATCTTTTCCCTCCTCTACCAGTCAGAATCTTTTGATATTTGGTATATACAGCATCCCTCAATATGTATGATGGTGTGAGGGAGGAGGGGAAAGGTTGTGTCAGATTCAAGCTTGTTTAGAGCAAGTACCTGGATACATGTTTGGGCTTTTTAGTTTTAACTAGCCACAGATGCTGGATGAGATTTTAAATACTTCTTTAATCCTTTACCTAACATGAGAAACAGATGACACTTGCAAACAGAATTCTTGAATAACTATTTTTTTCATTTTTTGTGTCAATGAGCTCGTTCCAAAGACGGGTCATAATCTATCTTTTTGAGACAAAAAATAATGAAAATTAATTGACGTCTTTTGTGAAAAGCGCTGGCCGCTTTTGGCCATTACGTTGTGTAAAGGGTTAAACCGCTGAGTGATTGGGATCCTCTCCGGACGACTTGATTAAAAATGGTTTCATTTTCAATAGACATCTCATGTCACAAACCCATTAATTTCCTCTTCTAAACCCTCCATAGAATCAACATATTTCAGTGTAAATCAAAGAAAATGCATATTTTTGAAATGTTTTACTTCCCACATTCATACTCTTTTGAAGCAGCATATAATTCATTTCTATAAATATGAAACACCACATCATATACCACACCCTCAGACAAATTGTACTTGTTAAGTGCATATAGGCTAGTGTTCAACCAATGATTGGAACCGGCCACCACAAACGGCTCCTGGAACATCAGTTCAACCAATTGTTGCCAAGCATTTTGTGATGATTCATTAACCGCATTTTATTATCTTCTGCAGTTGTTCAATTGTTAATGTAAAATGATGTCAATGATACCATTCAATAAAGTTGAGAAACAACTACAATGTGTAGTCTTAATCTCTCTGGACACCCCTTTACAGGATATACAAGTTAAACAACAGGTAAAGCTTACGACTGAGCATACTTGTGGCAATCGCCAGTTCATACCGGAAAAGTGAACGTTGCACTCCATTGACTCAGGTCGCTGTAAAATTACCAGTCACACACACTTGGGCAGTAACGTGGCTCTCTGAGCCATGTATACCACCCAAGTGTGTGCGACTGGTAATTTTACTGCGACCCAAGTCAACGAAGTTTAACACTGAAAAATGTTCAGTTTAATGTAGTTCTTTCGAGCCTTGACTTGTCTTGTAGTGCACAGTATTACAATCGGAATTGGCAACAGAATCATCCGATTGTGAGCTCAGATAACCGGAAATCGGTCGGCGACCATTTTTGGTAATCGGTTGAACACTTATATTGGCTATAAACTCCCGTTAATCGCAAGACAAATGCTTTAATCTGTATATGGTAACTATCATGACGGACTAGTAATGCAAGAAAGGGTGTCAACCAGCTGTGGGTGTCTGTGCTTTGTTTTAAGCCTAATCAAGGTGAATATGCTGATTTCAATTGATTTCTTTTTTTCCTGTTTATTATACCCCCACTTTCGAAGAAAATGGGAGTATATTGGATTACATGCATCCGTCCGTCCGTGTGTGAGTCCGACAGAGAATATTCATAACTTAAGTAAATTATTATTTTTTATAATATTTGTTGGTCATAGGTATGCGCCCACACTAGTTATTTTTTTTTTTTTTTATTACTTGTTCACTTGGAAATTGTGTCCGTCCGAGCCAAATTTTGTCTGTTCAGCCTGTATCTCGGGTATCGAATGTTCTATTGCAATGAAATTTGCCATGAACACTGCTTATGGTGTAGGCTTTAAAAAAAGGATTCAACAATATTTCTCGCATTCTCCTTTTTAGAGTTATCCCCTTTTTTGACTTTGAAATTGTAGGAAATAGACATTATTTGTCTGTTCAGCCTGTATCTCAGGTATGGGTTATCGGATTTCAGTGAAATATGGCACGCAGTTTGCCTATGACAGGCTTCTGCCTCATTGCATAAAACTTCCAAATACCAAACAATTTACCATACCTTTTGACTTAGAAATTGTTGAAAACTTTCGAAGAAAATGGGAGGGTAGAGGGGCATACTGGATTGGGGTTATCGGATTTCTGTGAAATATGGCATGCAGATTGCCTATGACAATGGCTTCGGCCTCATTGCATAAAATTTCCAAACACCAAACAATTTACCATACCTTTTGACTTAGAAATTGTTGGAAATTGTTGAAAACTTTCGAAAGAAAATGGAAGGGTGGGGGTATACTGGATTGCACCCGTCCATCTGTGCATCCGGGCATCAGTCCGTACGAGAATATTCATAAATAATATTTGTTGGTCATAGGTATGCCCACACTAGGCGGTACACCACGTGGGGGTATGCACCAGACGAAAGTCCAGCTCTTGTTTTATTTTGCAAGACTTGAATCTCATTTCATGTCCGTGTCAGGTGGAAAAGTCACTCCTGCAATGTTTTAATCATTATCCTCTCTGCCCTTACTTATTGCCACTTATTCCACTGAACAGATCTCTGTATTGAAACTGTTAAAGCAGTGAAAAGCTTGAAGTGAAGAACATTGCTTTTAAATAGATTGAAAAAATAATGTTTAATTTATCACGGATCAGATTCATGTGCTTAAAATCAATATCTCATCTGATAGTTTCGAAAAGTTTTTGTGATGGATGCTGAGCTATCATGCACAGGTTTTTGACACAGGCTTGCATGTACTAGCAAAAGCTAAAGGAATTCTTCCTCCATTTTGCTACTCTTTATTCTCCATGGTAACCACAGAAAATGTGCAGTGGCTTTAACTTTGGCCTTGAGAAAATGGTTCCAAAGAGACAGCTTGAGTGGATATGCAGTAGTAAGGGATTCCATAGCATATTGCATCTTGATGATAAGCATCCTCTTAAACAAATGACAAAGGCTTGATTCCTCTGATCTCTATATAACTGGATTGTTGGAATGTCAGCGAAAAAACGTTTCCACTCAAATTGCTGTCCACCTATGCCCCAAGTCAAGCAATGCAGTAACTCCTCCCATTCCATGACATGTGATGATGTGAAAACTGTCGCGTAACAGATTTTACTGCATTAAACGTCATGGTGTTTACCTGGCATGAAAACAATTTGCACTGTATATTTATACAGAGTCAAAAAAGAGAGTATAATAGAAACAAATGTGAAAAAATAGCATAAAGGATGAAATATAATAATTCTTATGTTGCACGTTTGTGGACAAGAAGTCGTGTAAAGAGTTTAATGACATGTTGTTGTCCACCCAACCATATACAATTTTGCTTCAGATTTCAAAATAGCACGTGGTACCCGAGAATGTCAAAGAAAATCGTTGGTCACCCATTCAATTTGTGTTATGTTGTGCTAGAGAGTCTGGGTTATTGAGAAAACATGCTAGTTTTTGTCTTCCGACATTTTAAAAAATGCCAAGGTTAACCAAAAATCAGAGGTTACGTGCCATTTGTATGCATGAGGCTGGGATACCTCCAGATGAGCTCGCTGCTGAGTTCAGAGTCACTGTGGCCATTATTTACCGTCTCATTGGAAGGGATAAAACCACTGGATCTACTGCCGACTGACTTGCGTTCAGGTCGACCAAGAGTTACGACACCTGCACAAGACCGACACATCAGGATGACTCACTTGCGGGATCACTTCCTTCCAGTGATGAGGACAGCAGCAATTACTCCTAGTAGAACTAATAATAGAATCTGTGCACAAATTGTCCGCAACAGACTTGCTGAACATGGCATCTGAAGTTGGCATCCATACCACAGACCAATCCTTACCCAACATCATCGTACCGTCAGAATGGAATGGGTACGTCAGCGTGTTCGACGGACTCAGCAGCATTGGAGCACAGTTCTTTTTAGTGATGAATCACGATTTTGTCTACAGCGCACTGATGGTAGGGCAATAGTGTATCTGCGACGAGGAGAACGGTTTTCTGATGCTTGTGGGAATGGAACCATTTCGGCGGGGGTGGTGTAATGGTTTGGGCAGGAATTTCCTTGCACCATCGAGCGCAGTTGATCTTCATCGATGGTAATCTGAATGGACAGCGATATTGGGACAAAATTCTTGCTGCTTTTGTCCCATTGTTCAATGCTAATGTCGGATTGCAGTTATTCCAGCAAGACAATGTCCGATGTCACGTGGCATGCATCTGTCATTACTTTCTTGGAGCAGAGCATCAAACTTCTTCCTTGGCTCCCCACTTTCGCCATTTTTGTCGGCAATCGAGCATCTTTGGGATCAATTAGACTGTTGGGTACGACTTCAGTATCTTCAGACATTAGGCGATTTACGTAATGTTCTAAAGCAGGAGTGGAATGCAGTACCACAGGGTGACATCCAGAGATTTTTCAGGTCCATGCGCCATCGATGTCTTGCCATCCAAGAGGCAAATGGTGGACATACACGCTATTGACTGCATGTGTGAACTTTTCATTTCACCCCACGTCGGAATTGCGACATCCTGAGTGACGCTGGCAACAGTAAGAACATGAAATTATGCAAATTCATACAGCTAGACTCGCAATATGAATTTACAAGAATTTGTTTGGGATTAAAGTCGATAATACTAAAAAAGTTGCTCCTCAAAATTTATTATACTTTCTTTTTTGACTCAGTATATATCCCATCTCAGCATTTGTTTTTTTGCCAATATAGTGGCGTCCACTTAATTGGATATCTCTTAACTGAATAACCCTGTTAATTGAATATAATTTCCCAGCACAAAACTATTTACCGTACCTCCAGTACAAATTTGACCTGTTAATTGAATATAGGTTATAGAGTAAACTCCTGTTAATTGAGTAAAAAATCTTGTAACCTGTCAAGAAATTACCCCGACTCTCCCCAGTTTTCCTTTGTTTATAGACCTATTTGGACTCAGTTCATCCAATACAGGCATTTAATCTATTATATCTGGCTTGACAGAGCTCATGAGCTCTGTCAGACAAGATATAATAGAATAAATGCTAAGTCTGCAATACAAGAAAGTGACACCTTCCCTGTTAATTGAATACTCCTTTTAATTGAATAATTTTCATTGGCAAAGTGGCTGTTCAATTAACAGGGTTCCACTATAATTACTATAATATGTTGTAAATATTTATTTTGCATTGCAACAAAAAATGGGGTCGATTTAATTTTTAAAAACTGAATACAGTAGAACCTGTCTTGAGAGACCACCCCTTTTGCCAAGCAAAAGTGGCCTCTCAAGGCAGGTGGTCTCTCATTAGAGGTTTGAGGTTTTTACTACTCAGTGAATGAATGACCAACCAGAGAATATTTGTGACAGAAATGGAGAAGAATTGATTTTTCAACTTTTTTTTATTATTTTATTTTAATTCAGTTTTAATACAAAGTACAGCTCTAGGCAGTGTTTGAGAAATTACAGTTAAAAGTACATAAACTAAAAAACATTTTGAGATTATGATGTGAAGGGGCTGCTGGTCCACCCAAAATAGTAATTTCTTACTTTATACAAACAAAGTATTCTCTTTCTATCAATATTTTGAAATGAGTTATTCCAGACAGAATGGTTTCGCGCGCCGAAGGCGCACAGGGACGGTTTGAGGCAAGCCCCTTTCAACCCTCATTGGCTGTTTGAGATCTTTTCGATTTACGTCAAGGCGTGTTGAAAGAGGAAAAGGTTCAGGTACTTGGCAGAATTTTCTGGTTAAGGTGTCATGGGTGGAAGGTTGGCTGCGTTGATTGATGTTGATTGAACCCTCGGGTGAGGACCAGTGTGGGAGGTTGGGTCCTCTCACAAAGGTGCTACCTCTCCCCGAGGGTGCTGTGGTGTTTTATTTTCGGGCAAGTATAGTCTGCCACTTTGGAGATGATTTCGATGGTGGGTCATCATTGGCAAGTATAGTCTGCCTCAGGCTGTCTCAGTCGGTTTTTATGTTCATGGAAGGACATCTTTGGAAAGACAGCAACAACGACCCCTTTCGGGGACCACAGAAAGAAGACCCGAACTTCCCTGGTTCGGGGGCAGGCCTGCATTATGATCCTATTTGGCTGGGTCAAAGGATGTGCAAAATAGACGCTTACAAAAAGGGGCAGAGGTGGGACACAGGACCAACGCTCGCCTCCCTTGAAGTGATCGACCACTTCTAGGGATGGAGTTGAGGATGCTCAGGAACCATGGGGGTTACAGTTTCCATAGCGGTTATTGGGGTGCTGGTCAAAAAGCATCTTCTGTGTACCTGCGAAAAGAAGGAGGCAGAATTAGTTTTCATTAGCATACCTAAAAAATAGAAAAAATTAAAATAGCATATTTAGTTTAATGCGGTCTTTTAATATGGTGTAATTTTAGCTGAGTCGGTGAAGGCAGCCCTTTCTGGTAGAAGGCCACAGCTAAGCTGTTAATCTGCCTGTTACCTTACCTTCTCGTTTCCTATTTTTTCTCGAGCATATTTAGTTTTATACAGTCTTTAAACAGTCTTTAAACAGGATGTAATTTTAGTTGAGTCGGTGAAGGGCAGCCCTTTCTGGTAGAAGGCCACAGCTAAGCTGTTAATTTGCCTGTTAGCTCACCTTCTCGTTCCCTATTTTTTCTTGAGGCTTCCGATTTTTAGTTATTTTAATTGAGTTGGTGAAGGCAGCCCTTTCTGGTAGAAGGCCACAGCTGAGCTGTTAATCTGCCTGTTAGTTCACCTTACACACAGAGCCACACCCGGGGGTGTTACTTTCCTATCTTTCCTCGTTTCAAAGTCCTGTTTTAATGATCAGCCTATTTTAGATAGTTGAGGTAGCGAATAACAGGCTTACACACAGACCCACACCCAGAGGTGTTACTTTCCTGTCTTGCCCTCGGTTATAAGTCCTAGTTAGTATTTCCTTAAGTTTAGGCGTTTTGCCCTCAGTAATAAGTCCTAGTTAGTATTTCCTAAGTTTTAGCGTTATGGGGTATTTGTCTGCTTTCGGAGATTACCTGTAGTTCGGATATTAGTTGGCTAGCCGATCATGGTTCTTCATGGCTAGAGAGGCAAGGCTGTCTTTTATGGTAGGGATATCGGCTCTGTCGTGGATTGTTTTGATAGGTGTGTCCCATGGGCCACGGAGGACGACCCTAAGCACGTGATTTTGGACCTTCTGAAGTTTTCCCATATTAGTTTGATTGAGCTCAGTTAGGATGATTGCCCCATATTCGAGTACTGGGCTCACAAAGGCTTTGTATAGTTTAAGTAGGGTAGACTGGTTGGCTCCCCAGGAAGTGTTCCCTTTAACATTTTCAATAGGTTAATGCGTTTGGTTGCTTTACTCGCCATGTCGTTGGTGTGTTTATTAAAGGACAGTTTTTGATCAATGGTGATGCCGAGGAATTTCGCCTCTTTGCATTCTGGGAGGACTTTATCCATTAGTTTCAGGTCAAAGTCGCGTTTTCTGCTGCTTGTGGGAATGGAACCATTTCGGCGGGGGTGGTGTAATGGTTTGGGCAGGAATTTCCTTGCACCATCGAGCGCAGTTGATCTTCATCGATGGTAATCTGAATGGACAGCGATATTGGGACAAAATTCTTGCTGCTTTTGTCCCATTGTTCAATGCTAATGTCGGATTGCAGTTATTCCAGCAAGACAATGTCCGATGTCACGTGGCATGCATCTGTCATTACTTTCTTGGAGCAGAGCATCAAACTTCTTCCTTGGCTCCCCACTTTCGCCATTTTTGTCGGCAATCGAGCATCTTTGGGATCAATTAGACTGTTGGGTACGACTTCAATATCTTCAGACATTAGGCGATTTACGTAATGTTCTAAAGCAGGAGTGGAATGCAGTACCACAGGGTGACATCCAGAGATTTTTCAGGTCCATGCGCCATCGATGTCTTGCCATCCAAGAGGCAAATGGTGGACATACACGCTATTGACTGCATGTGTGAACTTTTCATTTCACCCCACGTCGGAATTGCGACATCCTGAGTGACGCTGGCAACAGTAAGAACATGAAATTATGCAAATTCATACAGCTAGACTCGCAATATGAATTTACAAGAATTTGTTTGGGATTAAAGTCGATAATACTAAAAAAGTTGCTCCTCAAAATTTATTATACTTTCTTTTTTGACTCAGTATATATCCCATCTCAGCATTTGTTTTTTTGCCAATATAACTTTGTTAATTGAATATAATTTCCCAGCACAAAACTATTTACCGTACCTCCAGTACAAATTTGACCTGTTAATTGAATATAGGTTATAGAGTAAACTGCTGTTAATTGAGTAAAAAATCTTGTAACCTGTCAAGAAATTACCCCGACTCTCCCCAGTTTTCCTTTGTTTATAGACCTATTTGGACTCAGTTCATCCAATACAGGCATTTAATCTATTATATCTGGCTTGACAGAGCTCATGAGCTCTGTCAGACAAGATATAATAGAATAAATGCTAAGTCTGCAATACAAGAAAGTGACACCTTCCCTGTTAATTGAATACTCCTTTTAATTGAATAATTTTCATTGGCAAAGTGGCTGTTCAATTAACAGGGTTCCACTATAATTACTATAATATGTTGTAAATATTTATTTTGCATTGCAACAAAAAATGGGGTCGATTTAATTTTTAAAAACTGAATACAGTAGAACCTGTCTTGAGAGACCACCCCTTTTGCCAAGCAAAAGTGGCCTCTCAAGGCAGGTGGTCTCTCATTAGAGGTTTGAGGTTTTTACTACTCAGTGAATGAATGACCAACCAGAGAATATTTGTGACAGAAATGGAGAAGAATTGATTTTTCAACTTTTTTTTATTATTTTATTTTAATTCAGTTTTAATACAAAGTACAGCTCTAGGCAGTGTTTGAGAAATTACAGTTAAAAGTACATAAACTAAAAAACATTTTGAGATTATGATGTGAAGGGGCTGCTGGTCCACCCAAAATAGTAATTTCTTACTTTATACAAACAAAGTATTCTCTTTCTATCAATATTTTGAAATGAGTTATTCCAGACAGAATGGTTTCGCGCGCCGAAGGCGCACAGGGACGGTTTGAGGCAAGCCCCTTTCAACCCTCATTGGCTGTTTGAGATCTTTTCGATTTACGTCAAGGCGTGTTGAAAGAGGAAAAGGTTCAGGTACTTGGCAGAATTTTCTGGTTAAGGTGTCATGGGTGGAAGGTTGGCTGCGTTGATTGATGTTGATTGAACCCTCGGGTGAGGACCAGTGTGGGAGGTTGGGTCCTCTCACAAAGGTGCTACCTCTCCCCGAGGGTGCTGTGGTGTTTTATTTTCGGGCAAGTATAGTCTGCCACTTTGGAGATGATTTCGATGGTGGGTCATCATTGGCAAGTATAGTCTGCCTCAGGCTGTCTCAGTCGGTTTTTATGTTCATGGAAGGACATCTTTGGAAAGACAGCAACAACGACCCCTTTCGGGGACCACAGAAAGAAGACCCGAACTTCCCTGGTTCGGGGGCAGGCCTGCATTATGATCCTATTTGGCTGGGTCAAAGGATGTGCAAAATAGACGCTTACAAAAAGGGGCAGAGGTGGGACACAGGACCAACGCTCGCCTCCCTTGAAGTGATCGACCACTTCTAGGGATGGAGTTGAGGATGCTCAGGAACCATGGGGGTTACAGTTTCCATAGCGGTTATTGGGGTGCTGGTCAAAAAGCATCTTCTGTGTACCTGCGAAAAGAAGGAGGCAGAATTAGTTTTCATTAGCATACCTAAAAAATAGAAAAAATTAAAATAGCATATTTAGTTTAATGCGGTCTTTTAATATGGTGTAATTTTAGCTGAGTCGGTGAAGGCAGCCCTTTCTGGTAGAAGGCCACAGCTAAGCTGTTAATCTGCCTGTTACCTTACCTTCTCGTTTCCTATTTTTTCTCGAGCATATTTAGTTTTATACAGTCTTTAAACAGTCTTTAAACAGGATGTAATTTTAGTTGAGTCGGTGAAGGGCAGCCCTTTCTGGTAGAAGGCCACAGCTAAGCTGTTAATTTGCCTGTTAGCTCACCTTCTCGTTCCCTATTTTTTCTTGAGGCTTCCGATTTTTAGTTATTTTAATTGAGTTGGTGAAGGCAGCCCTTTCTGGTAGAAGGCCACAGCTGAGCTGTTAATCTGCCTGTTAGTTCACCTTACACACAGAGCCACACCCGGGGGTGTTACTTTCCTATCTTTCCTCGTTTCAAAGTCCTATTTTAATGATCAGCCTATTTTAGATAGTTGAGGTAGCGAATAACAGGCTTACACACAGACCCACACCCAGAGGTGTTACTTTCCTGTCTTGCCCTCGGTTATAAGTCCTAGTTAGTATTTCCTTAAGTTTAGGCGTTTTGCCCTCAGTAATAAGTCCTAGTTAGTATTTCCTAAGTTTTAGCGTTATGGGGTATTTGTCTGCTTTCGGAGATTACCTGTAGTTCGGATATTAGTTGGCTAGCCGATCATGGTTCTTCATGGCTAGAGAGGCAAGGCTGTCTTTTATGGTAGGGATATCGGCTCTGTCGTGGATTGTTTTGATAGATGTGTCCCATGGGCCACGGAGGACGACCCTAAGCACGTGATTTTTGACCTTCTGAAGTTTTCCCATATTAGTTTGATTGAGCTCAGTTAGGATGATTGCCCCATATTCGAGTACTGGGCTCACAAAGGCTTTGTATAGTTTAAGTAGGGTAGACTGGTTGGCTCCCCAGGAAGTGTTCCCTTTAACATTTTCAATAGGTTAATGCGTTTGGTTGCTTTACTCGCCATGTCGTTGGTGTGTTTATTAAAGGACAGTTTTTGATCAATGGTGATGCCGAGGAATTTCGCCTCTTTGCATTCTGGGAGGACTTTATCCATTAGTTTCAGGTCAAAGTCGCATTTTCTGATGCTTGTGGGAATGGAACCATTTCGGCGGGGGTGGTGTAATGGTTTGGGCAGGAATTTCCTTGCACCATCGAGTGCAGTTGATCTTCATCGATGGTAATCTGAATGGACAGCGATATTGGGACAAAATTCTTGCTGCTTTTGTCCCATTGTTCAATGCTAATGTCGGATTGCAGTTATTCCAGCAAGACAATGTCCGATGTCACGTGGCATGCATCTGTCATTACTTTCTTGGAGCAGAGCATCAAACTTCTTCCTTGGCTCCCCACTTTCGCCATTTTTGTCGGCAATCGAGCATCTTTGGGATCAATTAGACTGTTGGGTACGACTTCAATATCTTCAGACATTAGGCGATTTACGTAATGTTCTAAAGCAGGAGTGGAATGCAGTACCACAGGGTGACATCCAGAGATTTTTCAGGTCCATGCGCCATTGATGTCTTGCCATCCAAGAGGCAAATGGTGGACATACACGCTATTGACTGCATGTGTGAACTTTTCATTTCACCCCACGTCGGAATTGCGACATCCTGAGTGACGCTGGCAACAGTAAGAACATGAAATTATGCAAATTCATACAGCTAGACTCGCAATATGAATTTACAAGAATTTGTTTGGGATTAAAGTCGATAATACTAAAAAAGTTGCTCCTCAAAATTTATTATACTTTCTTTTTTGACTCAGTATATATCCCATCTCAGCATTTGTTTTTTTGCCAATATAGTGGCGTCCACTTAATTGGATATCTCTTAACTGAGTAACTTTGTTAATTGAATATAATTTCCCAGCACAAAACTATTTACCGTACCTCCAGTACAAATTTGACCTGTTAATTGAATATAGGTTATAGAGTAAACTCCTGTTAATTGAGTAAAAAATCTTGTAACCTGTCAAGAAATTACCCCGACTCTCCCCAGTTTTCCTTTGTTTATAGACCTATTTGGACTCAGTTCATCCAATACAGGCATTTAATCTATTATATCTGGCTTGACAGAGCTCATGAGCTCTGTCAGACAAGATATAATAGAATAAATGCTAAGTCTGCAATACAAGAAAGTGACACCTTCCCTGTTAATTGAATACTCCTTTTAATTGAATAATTTTCATTGGCAAAGTGGCTGTTCAATTAACAGGGTTCCACTATAATTACTATAATATGTTGTAAATATTTATTTTGCATTGCAACAAAAAATGGGGTCGATTTAATTTTTAAAAACTGAATACAGTAGAACCTGTCTTGAGAGACCACCCCTTTTGCCAAGCAAAAGTGGCCTCTCAAGGCAGGTGGTCTCTCATTAGAGGTTTGAGGTTTTTACTACTCAGTGAATGAATGACCAACCAGAGAATATTTGTGACAGAAATGGAGAAGAATTGATTTTTCAACTTTTTTTTATTATTTTATTTTAATTCAGTTTTAATACAAAGTACAGCTCTAGGCAGTGTTTGAGAAATTACAGTTAAAAGTACATAAACTAAAAAACATTTTGAGATTATGATGTGAAGGGGCTGCTGGTCCACCCAAAATAGTAATTTCTTACTTTATACAAACAAAGTATTCTCTTTCTATCAATATTTTGAAATGAGTTATTCCAGACAGAATGGTTTCGCGCGCCGAAGGCGCACAGGGACGGTTTGAGGCAAGCCCCTTTCAACCCTCATTGGCTGTTTGAGATCTTTTCGATTTACGTCAAGGCGTGTTGAAAGAGGAAAAGGTTCAGGTACTTGGCAGAATTTTCTGGTTAAGGTGTCATGGGTGGAAGGTTGGCTGCGTTGATTGATGTTGATTGAACCCTCGGGTGAGGACCAGTGTGGGAAGTTGGGTCCTCTCACAAAGGTGCTACCTCTCCCCGAGGGTGCTGTGGTGTTTTATTTTCGGGCAAGTATAGTCTGCCACTTTGGAGATGATTTCGATGGTGGGTCATCATTGGCAAGTATAGTCTGCCTCAGGCTGTCTCAGTCGGTTTTTATGTTCATGGAAGGACATCTTTGGAAAGACAGCAACAACGACCCCTTTCGGGGACCACAGAAAGAAGACCCGAACTTCCCTGGTTCGGGGGCAGGCCTGCATTATGATCCTATTTGGCTGGGTCAAAGGATGTACAAAATAGACGCTTACAAAAAGGGGCAGAGGTGGGACACAGGACCAACGCTCGCCTCCCTTGAAGTGATCGACCACTTCTAGGGATGGAGTTGAGGATGCTCAGGAACCATGGGGGTTACAGTTTCCATAGCGGTTATTGGGGTGCTGGTCAAAAAGCATCTTCTGTGTACCTGCGAAAAGAAGGAGGCAGAATTAGTTTTCATTAGCATACCTAAAAAATAGAAAAAATTAAAATAGCATATTTAGTTTAATGCGGTCTTTTAATATGGTGTAATTTTAGCTGAGTCGGTGAAGGCAGCCCTTTCTGGTAGAAGGCCACAGCTAAGCTGTTAATCTGCCTGTTACCTTACCTTCTCGTTCCCTATTTTTTCTCGAGCATATTTAGTTTTATACAGTCTTTAAACAGTCTTTAAACAGTCTTTAAACGTGATGTAATTTTAGTTGAGTCGGTGAAGGGCAGCCCTTTCTGGTAGAAGGCCACAGCTAAGCTGTTAATTTGCCTGTTAGCTCATCTTCTCGTTCCCTATTTTTTCTTGAGGCTTCCGATTTTTAGTTATTTTAATTGAGTTGGTGAAGGCAGCCCTTTCTGGTAGAAGGCCACAGCTGAGCTGTTAATCTGCCTGTTAGTTCACCTTACACACAGAGCCACACCCGGGGGTGTTACTTTCCTATCTTTCCTCGTTTCAAAGTCCTATTTTAATGATCAGCCTATTTTAGATAGTTGAGGTAGCGAATAACAGGCTTACACACAGACCCACACCCAGAGGTGTTACTTTCCTGTCTTGCCCTCGGTTATAAGTCCTAGTTAGTATTTCCTTAAGTTTAGGCGTTTTGCCCTCAGTAATAAGTCCTAGTTAGTATTTCCTAAGTTTTAGCGTTATGGGGTATTTGTCTGCTTTCGGAGATTACCTGTAGTTCGGATATTAGTTGGCTAGCCGATCATGGTTCTTCATGGCTAGAGAGGCAAGGCGGTCTTTTATGGTAGGGATATCGGCTCTGTCGTGGATTGTTTTGATAGGTGTGTCCCATGGGCCACGGAGGACGACCCTAAGCACGTGATTTTGGACCTTGTGAAGTTTTCCCATATTAGTTTGATTGAGCTCAGTTAGGATGATTGCCCCATATTCGAGTACTGGGCTCACAAAGGCTTTGTATAGTTTAAGTAGGGTAGACTGGTTGGCTCCCCAGGAAGTGTTCCCTTTAACATTTTCAATAGGTTAATGCATTTGGTTGCTTTACTCGCCATGTCGTTGGTGTGTTTATTAAAGGACAGTTTTTGATCAATGGTGATGCTGAGGAATTTCGCCTCTTTGCATTCTGGGAGGACTTTATCCATTAGTTTCAGGTCAAAGTCGCGTTTGCCTGTCTTGCGAGTAAAGGTGATTCGTTGGGTTTTATTGGCGTTCAGCTTTATTCTCCATTTGGCACACCATTGTTCTAGGTCATCGAGAGTGCGTTACAGAGGTTTTTGGAATAGATTGGCTGTATTATTAGAGTCCCAGAGGCCCTTATCGTCCGTGAATTGAGAGACTTGAACACGATCCTCGGAGAATTTGAGATCGTTTACATAGAAGATGTAAAGGAGGTGGCTGAGGATGGATCCTTGGGAAGGTACCTGCTTCTAGGGGGACACTGTCGGACATTTCCTTGTTTACTCTGACTTTAATTTTGCGATCATTTAGGAAGGAGGACAGTAATCTAAGCAATTTCGTGGGGAGTTTCATTTTAGATAATTTATAGCGCATTCCATTGTGCCAGACAGAGTCAAATGCTTTTCTGACAGCTAACAGGACCGCCGCACCTATTTGCTGACTGTTAATCGCAGTTTTCATGTGAGTGACTAAGCGGTAGACATGCTCGATGCCTTCTTTACAGTTTCTGTAGGCTCTTTGCCACTTATTAAAAAAATCATCTTCAAGGTGCCCCCTGAGTCGATTGGTAAGGATTCGTTCGAATGTCTTACCAATGCAGCTGAGGAGGCTGATTGGGCGGTAGCTGGTTGGATCGGAAGGGTTCTTGTCTGGTTTTGGTATCATGACACCGATGGCTTTTTTCCCACATTTAGGAAAGTATCCATGGGTGAGGCATGCGTTGTACAGTTTGTTCATTTTTTCGATTAAGGAATTTGGGCTTTGTTTTAGAATTTTGTAACTTACTTCGTCCTCGCCGGGTGAGAGGAGGAATTTCTGCACTTTTTTATGACGTTGATGATTTCGTCATTGGTGATGGGGGTGACGAGGTCATCGTCATCTCCGTCTTCAGGCTCATTATCGAATTTGGGGACATGTTAGATATCCGGGTGTTCATTGATGAAGTCATCAATGGTGTTTATGATGGTGTCATCGTTGCCCGGACCTTGATACGGGTGATGTGTTTTTCTTAGGACGTTGGCGAAGGTGTCTGCCTTGTCTTTGTCAGTGCGCATGAAGGAACCATCTTCCCTTTTAAGAGGTTTGGCTGCGTCTTTGCGGCCTTTGTTTTTTTGCCCAGTTAGGGTTTTGAAAGAGTCCCAAAATTTTTTTAGCATCCTGGACCCCATTTAGGTTGGCTGTTGCCTTTTCCCAGTTGGCTTGTTTTTCAGCTTGGAGGGCTGCTTTAACCTTGCCATGAAGGTGGTTGTATGTTTTTTTAGGTCAGCTTTCTTACTGGGGTCAGTTTCGGTTTTAAGAGCTCGAAGAGCTTTCCGTTTGGTTTTGATTAATGAAAGTGTGTCGCCCGAGATAGTGCTTCTCCAGGGGCATACTTCTTCTTTTGGGCATATTTCATTAAGGGTAGAGTTGATGGTTTTTTCTATGCCCTCGCATTGGGCTTCGAGTTCAGTTGCATTTGAAGGGGAGGTGTTTGTGAGTTTGACATCGATGATGTCGCGGTAGAGGTTCCAATTGATTTTTCTAAAATTCCTGCGGAGAGTTGGGGGGGGGGGGGGGGAAATGAGTTATTTTCATAATACTTTACAGTTATACCTTGATAAGGCTGTTTTTGTGTCTGTCAAGTTTTGTTTTAATAGAAAATAATTTCAGTCACACTTTAACTGGTAGAGTGCTGGAAGCCCTATTTTGGGCTTTACTAAAAGTGACAGGCAATAACTGTCTGTAGCTACATTCTGCCTGAGGAATCCTTTATTGTCCCTAATATGAATAAGATTTTTTATACAATACCTTGCTCTCTGACATTTAATTGGATAGTGCCTATAAGGCACTATCCAATTAAATGTAATAGAGCAGTATATGATGAGCTTTGATTTGTTGTTAGAAAAAACTCAGCACTTTACCAGTTAAGTAAAAATAAGCTTACCTGGGTGTTGTAGTTTGCTTAATCCTCTTTGATTTTGTCACACATTTGTCTCTGCAAATAATGGATATAAACTAAGTTTGTTTTTTTAACAATAATCTTTATATTTTCAAAGGAATCTTGATAAAAATCTCTCAGACTTGAAGAATTATACAAATGAATAACAATTTAATTGAAAACCAATTATTACAGTTTTCAGACAATCCATAGTGAAAGGAATTTGTCATACATGTGTATGATTTCAGATATTCCAATTTCAGGGCATAATTGTCCTTACAATTTTACTGTTGGAAAGATGACCTGTTTAAATTTTTGAACTATTGATTTCTGTATATATTGCATTGATCTTTATTGATTTTAATACTCTGAAATTGCAAAAAATGATTTTCCGGTCTCTCAAAACAGGTGAAAAACTGGGTTTTTGCCACAGTTTCGCGGTCTCTCAAGATAAGTGGTCTCTCATGACAGGTCCATTATAGAGTGAAACCAATCGGTGCATTGTAAAAGTGGTCTCTCAAGACAGGTTTTACGGTAGCAGTTTTCTTACTTGGATAAATTTGGATTAGCATTTCCGATTATTTACATGATTTTTCATTTGAAATTGATTAGCTATAGTTGAAAATTGATTCGAAAACTGCAATGCGAATCCAGTTAAATCGAGCCCCGAACACATCTTCAGCATAATCATTTTTAAAAAGTATGTAGCAATTGTGAGGCATCAAGAACTTGAAAACCTTTGAGAAATTTTATTGCTGACCATTATTTATTTATAACAACACCTGGTGGAGACAGGCCTGAAAATAAGCAGTCTGACATTTGCAGCATGAGGTCCACAGAAGGTGAATTTGATGATGCTATCCCATACAGTGGGCCAATTTATCCTCTGGGTTCCTCTTCCTGTTTAGTTTTGAGACCCTTATTCAGACTGAAGTTCACAGAGGGTAAATTTAGTGATGCAGGGTAGGGTAGCATCACTAAATTCACCCTCTGGGGACCTCATTTTGCAGATGACACTGCTTATTTTCTGGCTTGGGTGCAGACACTTTTCTGTATGTGATCAACCAGCTTTCCAGCAATCCAGTTGTGTAGAGCTCGATAACAATTTGTACCTGTGGTAAACAAGCCCTGCTTTATTGGTAAAATAAGACCTTATCACCAATACCTGGGGTGGAATTCCTCTAAAATGGGCAACATGGGTACAAACAATTGACTGAACTTGACTTTATCTCCATGTTGTGGTCACAATTAGCCATTATGCAGAAGTATGTGGCCTTAAACACAAATAACTAAATAATTGTGTTGTGGTCATGATATAGCCATAGATTCTAAAAGTGACTTTAAACACCAATGGTTAACAGTAATAATAATGATAAGAATGGGATCGCTTGTCACTTCCTCCTTTGAAACTATTTGCCTGGCACGCTAGAAACCTGATTTGCAGAAATCACATCACATTCTGATAGAAAAAAGCGGCTTTTTTCTTGCCTCAGATTGCAACTGATATCTACAAAGTACTGTACACACAAATCATCATTGATTTAATGTTGAGCCATTCAGTTAGTGGATGTATACCTGTTTCTTACTTCCTACAAATTCCTAAGAATTTCATCCAAGCCCGATTCTGCCCACCTGCCTGCCTGCTCGATCAGAGGGCTCACAGTGCCCACCCACCCACCTGATAACCTATGCACATACCTGCCCTTCTGCTAAAAAACCTGACTGCCCATCCACCTGCCTGCCCTCCTGAAGCCTGCCTGCCCACCTGCACTCTGGGAATTAGATATAAATATTCATGATGGTTGAATTTCAGTCTGTTATGGTTTTGTTGCACTTATTGGTGT
The DNA here is from genome assembly GCA_031216915.1 of Pictodentalium vernedei. Classification (NCBI taxonomy): domain Eukaryota; kingdom Metazoa; phylum Mollusca; class Scaphopoda; order Dentaliida; family Dentaliidae; genus Pictodentalium; species Pictodentalium vernedei. Next base: position 326,354,820 of record CM062291.1, read on the forward strand.
GAATACATGTTGCACTGAGCTGAGTATGCTATTTTGTTGTGTTAGCTACATTTAAAATTTTGTTTGCACGTGTTGAAGCCCCACATTATTGATTTATCGCGATAATTTAATGAACGTTATGCTGTCATCGTCAAGTATCTGAAACCCTGTGGAGGTTTTCTACAATTTAAAATTGACTACTAAACAGGTAGACTCTTTAACTGATTCAGAGCTGATAACTTAGGAACCGGTAACCAGTACAGTGAAATCCTGTTAATTGAATATCCACTTTACCGTTGAAAATTATTCATTCAGCAGGAGTATTCAGTTAACAGGCATATTCAATTAACAACATGAGTATTCAATTAATAAGGGTGTATTAAGGCATAGTGCATATCGATGCTGCACTTGTCTTCAACCAATGCTAACCCTTTTTGTGCGGAGTAAGTACATTGGGGAGTCTGACAGTTACTTTCTGCTACTCAGTGGTTCTATCCAGGTCCTCTGTTCTTCCTCCACCAGTAGAACTTTCCGACATGAGGTGAGCCTGGCTGTAGAAAGTGTCATTAAACCCCAATAAACAAATAAATAAACAGGGAATTGGTCATTTTCCTGTCTGTATTCTAGAGATAAATTTAGCATTTATTCTATTATATCTTGTTTTGCCGAGCTCATGGGGCTCTTTCAAACAAGTTGTACTAGATTAAATTGCTGTATTGGATGAACTGAGGCCAAGTAGGTTAAAAACAAGGGGAAATTGATGATTGTGAGGGTAATTTCTATATATTACAAGATTTTTTATTCAATTAAGAGGAGTTAACACTATAACCTATATGCAGTTGACAGTTCAATTATTTGTACTAAAAGTATGGTAAATAGTTTGAAAATTGTATTTAATTAATAATTAATTCAATGAAGATTTACACAAAACTGTACCTGGGATGGATGTCTTCTAAGTATAAAGCATTGGTATAAACAATTGGCTAAATTTGACTTTACACTTGTGCTGTGGTTATAATATAACCATAGATGCTGAATTTATTATTTATATAGAGAGTAATCAATTTGTTTTGAGCGTTACGGTAAATAATTCATCGAGAGACGGGACGTGAGTAAATCACGAGGGTGTAGCCCGAGTGATTTATGAAACAGTCCCGTCTTGAGATGAATTATTTACCGTAACGCTCAAAACAAATTGATTACTCTGTTTATTACATGATATTTGGAACAAAGAGGTCTTTTACTATAATAAGTCAACCCAAACTATTGTCAGATATAATCCAGTTTAGTGTAAACACGGAAACATTTCTAAAATTAGCAGGAAGGAAATACGAAATAGTCCTGTCTCGAGGCGAATTGTATACCGTAACTTGCCGTAAGAATGGGTCACTCTCTTTAGTAAGTGACATTTTAGACCAAAATGTCTTTCATTAAAAATAATTCAACACAAAATATTCGCAAATGCAACTCTGAAATACTTCTGAAATTAGCGCGTATGAATACATCACTTTCTGTGTCAAATCTTCAATTGGAAATGGCCCAGTTTTATTTTTGTGACTTTCGTTCGATATTTTACTATTTTATGTGGCGTTCCAGTCGCATTTGGGGAATGCCATTCAGCCATGAGATGAAACATTTCTATTTGGATTTTGTCAACTGTGCTAACGAACCTGTCCATAGAGGAAAGAAAGGATTTTTAAAAATATTCAGAAGGAAAATTCATTTTAATTAACTGATGTGGAACTGGAAAACAAAACATCAACAAATGGGTGGGGGCGTGGCTTATATACGTCAGTCGTTCCAAAGTTACCATTGAAGTGACATAATTCACTTGTGACATTACCACTTTTTAATCAACATTAAATTCAATGCAAAACGAACTGAGGAATGTAATAATGGGGTTTTAACAACACTTTCAACAGCCAGGTCATTTCGTGTCGACAGTTTTATGGGTGGAAGAGTACCGGAGAGAACCACCGAGCAATGGTGAGCAACTGTCAGACTCCCCAATGTACTAACTCCGCACATGCAGGGTTAGCATTGGTTGAAGACAAGTGCACCATCGACGTGCAGTACGCCTTAGCACACGACACCTCTGCGCCCCCTGTGGGCAATCAGGATTAAGTGCCTTGCCCAATGTCACAATGCAGTTACCCCTGGTGGGGATCGGACCCTGGAGCTTTTTTAACACTTGAGCTTTTGGCTTATAGTCCAAAACCATAACCACGGAGCCACCGCGCACCCACATTACAGGCCTGGAAATAAGTCGTGAACGGTCATTCAGGTTACAAGGAGGTTATGATGATTTGAAAAATCTTAACCTGAAAACCGTTCACAATCACCTTTGACCATTGACTGAACTCATTAAGTGATGATCACTTCGCTCTTCCATTCATTCCAGTGTAAATCTAAATCCAAATATTACTTTCGAAGAGTGGGCCTGGATGATATTGGGATAAACAGAATTATCGTGGGTAGGACTATTTCATGAGAACTTTATACCCCATCCCCTGAAAGAGCTTTCTTGGGCAAATACTACTGAGAAGTGTGGAGAAATCTATTCAATTAATCATTTTCAGTGATCATTTTCCATTTTGATATGCAAGAATGTTGCACGTTACATGCTGTTATTTCCCTTGAATGGGGGCGCGGTGGCATTGCAGTAACCGGTTCTCGTGAGATCACCAAAGTTAAGCAATGTCGAGCCTGGTTAGTCCTTGGACGGGTGACCTTCTGCGCAATCGATTCGGACTCCTGCATTATGTCCTTGGGCAAGGCACTTAACCCTGATTGTCCACATGGGAGCATGATGACGCCTTGTACTAAGGCACACTGCACTTTAATGGTGCGCATGTCTTCAACCAATCTAACCCTGTCTGTGCCGCAGTGTGGAGTTACGATGTTGGGGAGCTGGCAGCTGCTCGTCATTGCTTGGTGGTTCTCTCTGGGTACTCCGACTTCCTCCACCTGTAAAACTGTCACTGACACGATATGACCTTGGCTGTTAATGTGTAGTTAAACCTTAATAAATAAATAAATATTTCCCTTGATATGTCGGGTCACCTACTTTTCACCAGTGTTAAAAGAAGGTACGGTAACAATGCCATCTTGCAAAATCGTCAAAAAGTTGGTTATTTTGAATTGGCTATCTTCCAAAAATATTTAACTTCATCTGTCAAAATGACAAACGCTGACAACACTTTTTAGTTCATAATTCGCAAATTGATGAACAACGGTATAAAACCTGGAGAATGATCTTGGGTTTAAATTTTAATGTCGTACAGAACGTGGATACGAGTGGACAGTTTTTGGATGCTTTGGACAATATGGACCTTGGATGCTTTGTCCTTTGTTGGAGGCAATTCATACTCTGGACTATTTGGACCTTGAACAATTCAGACATCCACGTTTGCCAAGGGTCTGATATGTTCAAACTTGAATCGTCCTGTAAATGTATTCATTTCAGAAACTTCCCACGGGTCAATAAGAGAACTAGAGTTGTTATTCGACATCATGATGATACAACAAAATGACATGAACACTATTTTCTGAGTAAAATGAACTTTATTTCAATAATTTATCAGAAAACTACTAAAATATAATATAAAATAAAAATATAAATCGCAGCACAATTTACAAAAAATGGTTATGATAGGTTCTCACAATCCCTAAAATCTGTAGGAACAAAAAATGGTTATTTCCAAAAGAAAATGAAGCACATCAAGGAATGTGGATCTTTTTAATTACAGTACTGGCACTTTTCAACAGAGCCCAAATATGGACTTCACTCATTTCCACTCAACAGTTTACTGGAACAGTTCTGTAAGCCCCATATTTGGGCTCTCTTTGGAAGTGCAAATACTGCAGCTTAAACACTGCATATTCTTGTGCTTCAAATAAAATTATTTGATTTGTGCATATTTGCCTCATTATAATTTATGAGAGTGCCCAATGTTCGTACTTTCCCACAAATTGTAACAAGGAAAAGTCTATGAACAATATTTGATCACCAAATATAATTTAGCACACTACCAGTGAAAAATCAACTCCACCATAAAATGAAGGCTATGTAAGGTACAGTACCTCACTCGCTGAACCTTGATTTAAAACCTCTGCATGGAGAGTTACAGCTGGAAAAAAAAATTGAAAGTTTTAGCAGATATTTTAAGGTTGAATCGAGGGTCATTGTGAATTTTCAAAAATTGATTTGTTACTTATCCCGAAAGAGTGAATCCTTGCTGGTGATGGACTCATTATCATTCAGTTTGTTTACTCGCTTTGTTCAAATAAAATTCTGAACTTTGCGACGTAGTCTCCCTGAAATCAAAACATTTTTTGAGTTCTGCAATGCAGTTTCTGCATATCATAGCATCTTTTAACAAGTGTTATTTCTCAAATTCTTCCTCTACAGGTGCAATTATTTTTTGTTGAAGGTATTCTTTTTTGCACCTTAGCTTGTTTAAATTTAAAATATGTAACTTTTCTCTTGTGCAAACCATTTCAATCCATTTAAAGTCATAACTTGAAAAACAATTGTAAAAGTTTTATAGTATTGGCCCCGGGTCATATTTTACTAGCAAAACAGCGTGTTTGGGGTTTGGTCCCCTTCCAGTATCTGTTCCACTGAGATATAAAGAAGAATGCTTTTAATTGAATAGCCACTTTGCTAATGAAAATAATTCAATTGCAGGTGTATTAATTTAAATCATCTGGAATTTGGTCAATTTCCTGTATTCCAGAGATAAACTGAGCCTTTATTCTGTTATGTCTTGTTTGGCAGAGCTCATAGAACTCGTCAAACAAGATATAATAGATTAAATGCCTGTATTGGATGTACTGAGGCCAGAACACAAGGGGTTTATGCAAGGGGAATTCAGTTATTGTCAGGCTGATTTCCCAACGTGCTACCAAATTTTATATTCAATTAACATGAGTTTGTTCTGTCACCCATGTACAATTAGCAGATCAAATGTGTACTGAATGTAGGATAAATGGTTTTGTGTTGGAAGTTATATTCAATTAACAGGGTTATTCAATTAAAAGATATCCAATTAAGTCAAGATTGGCAACATACCGAAAAACCAAACTTATACCAATATCATGGGGATAACGAAAAACCAAACCGAACCAAACTAATAGTTGAATACTTGAATACCCAAACCCTCTGAATTTTCAAATGTTTCTACATTCGCTATTTATAAGTCCCTGCTGAGGCTTGATAACCCTTTACCTAACCTGAAAAGCAGACGACACTTGCAAAAATAATTCTTGAATAACTAATTTTTTTCATTTTTTGTCTCAAAAACATAGATTATGACCCCACGTTGGAACGAGCTCAACGATCTCATTCCAACGAGGGGTCATAACCTATGTTTTTGAGACAAAAAATGAAAAAAATAATGGAAATTAATTGGCGATTTTTGAGAATAGCGCTGGCCGGTTTTGGCCGTTACGTTAGGTAAAGGGTTAACAGTTGAAAGCAGGGACCAGCCGTGAGGGCGACTAGGGCGATTATGTCGCCCTTCTAAGCCCAAAGTCGCCTAGAAAAATAGTCGGGGCGATTACAAGTCGCCCTCTAAAAAGTGGCCAAAATGAGGAAAGGCTGAACTGAGTGATGCAAGGTTTACATGAAAACGATTATTTTCAAAAATCGAATGTGCTCGAGTGTGATAAATGGGCATTTTAATTCATCAAATAAACGTCCATTTATTTGAAATCACACGACAATGAATTGTCCATTGTCGCTTTCGGCGGATTTTTTTTATTTCTATTTTGTTGCGTTCCAGTCGGAGCTTCAAGTGTCGAAACGAAAATAGGTGACTTTCGCGACTCAACAAAATAACCCAGTTTGAAAGTAGGTTACGTCGCTTAGGATGCCGGAAATGTATACACAACGGACGTATTTTATAACACAGTATTTTCATTTCGTTTTGCTGACGACTGTTAACTGTTGGGCTGTCTATTCCCAGAAAAACACAAATGGAATTGAAACACATGAAAAAAAGTTTAATGATGACAAGAAAAGCTTTGTACAGGACACAAGTGTGCATGTGGACGATCTTGAAAAAGGGTCCTCCTAAAACCGGAATGACAGGAAATGACGTGGAATGACACCGGAATGCCATAAAAACGATGCGGAATGACATTTCTTTTACAAAATACTCGACCCCAGAATATATTTTGTTTATTAACTAACAAAGTACCTCCCAAGCAACCTTCTTACATCTGGTTCTGTTCACACTTTCAGACTTAGGAAATTATTAGCTTAGTAGACTTTGGTGAAAGGCAACCAGAGGAGGGTGTTGGAGGATTGGCACGAAGAAGAGGGGAGGGGTCATGAAGGAGAGGGTAGCAGTGAGGGAATTTTCAGTCAATAATTACTTTGTGATTTTTTAACCTGGCACAGATGCATCACAGACAACTGGACCTGGATTATTTGGACGTTAATGGAGGACCACAAATTGAAACTATGAAGGGGCGGGGGGTGGGGGGTGGGTGGTGGTACATTAATATTCTTAATTTTCCCCACTTGCCTATGAAGTCTCCCTACATGACTCTGCAGTCTCCCTATTTTTTCTGGAGGGAGACATGAAGTCTCCCTAAAATTGCCCCCTAGGCTGGTCCCTGGTTGAAAGGTTCATTTTCCTGAAAGAAGTGACTGTCTCTTTTCATTTTTGCTAACTCTCATTGGACTTAGCAACTGTCCTGCATTCCCACTAGACTACAACCTGTACATGTCCAATTGCTTGGCAGTGATTTCTAGACAAGTCTGGGCTACCTGTTTAGGCAGCCAAGACCTGATAGAAATCACTGACCAGGTGTTTTGTGTATTGTCTGCAGGACCTCCAACAGATGACATGGTCAGGGCTCATGCTGTAAGATCAATACAGCCTGAAATAGGTCTTTAAACGTTAAGGTGCGTTTAGAACAAGTGACAAAATTACTATAGATATGATTTGTGGTTGTAAAAAAATGCCAGTGTTGAGCTCATTGGCAATGTCATGTATAGCATTGTGGTAGAATGATACTACAACAACTTATTCTGTTTTTCCTGACGTGAATTCCTCTTTGGTACTATCAGCAAATCTCAGTCAAGTCAGATACCGAATACTGAACCGATACTGAGGTATACCACCTAAAAATACCGAAACTGATACCGAACTCAAAATTGCAATACCACCTATCTCTACAATTAAGTAGGCTCCACTGTACTCATAATTGTGCTTAAGGTTAGGGAGAACTGAAGCTGAATGAACATGTTTGACAGCGAAGGACAGAGAGTTTAATCTATTTTGTCAGACATCCCACAACACCACCCAACAAAATATAATTGGTTCAGTTTTTCTGACTACTGGAGAAGGAAATGTTGTTATCCTTGATCAAGTAAACTTCCCATTAGGTGAAGGAAATTGACTCATCATTCTCTGTTTATATACCATTTTTTAACCCTTTCCTGAAAGAAGTTCAGATGTCAAAATCAAATAATTTTTAAAGAAAAACTAAATGTAAAAGATTTCAGTTTAACTGTTTTTGCTAGGGCCAGGCTGATCAAGAGATGTGTAAGTTAGATTTGAATCCAAATATATTTGATCCATATCCTAATTAGTTAGAATCCAATAACTGTTGCTGCCAATCTGATGAGAATTGAAGAATCCTGTTGGTCTTGTTGGACTGGATTACAGTGCAACCCTGTTAATGGAATAGCCACTTTGTCAATGAAGATTATTCAATTAACAGGAGTATTCAATTAACATGGATTATGTCACTTTCCTGTATTCTGGAAATAAACGTAGCATTTATTCTATTATATCTTGTTTGGCAGAGCGCCATGAGCTCTGTCAAACAGGATATAATAGATTAACCCTTTACCTAACATGAAAAGCAGACGACACCTTTGCAGACAAAATTCTTGAATAACAAATTTTTTTCATTTTTAGCTCAACTTTGACGAAGTCAAATTTGAGCTATTGTCATGGCCCGTCGTCCGTCTGTCTGTACGTCAACAATTGGCTATGGCTCGGGCTAGAGGTCGTATTTATGAACCGATCTTTACGAAACTTCTTGTGTACCTTTGTTATGACCCTGGGACGGGAACGAGTGTTTTTAGGTGTGGTCCGAAATTCAAGATGGCTGCCAGCGGCCATTTTGTACCGATGATGCAAAAATCAGTTTTTTGTACAGAACTTCTGTATGAAAGTTCTGATTTGAATAAAGTTTTGTATAAATGTTTAGTACCATGGGATACATCACATATAATATGGGGTTTTTTCTCGTGCGTAAATTATGCAAATTAGACTGACTTTGATTTATTTAGTGTTACTTTCAGAGCTGTAAGTGCCAAGCTGCTATGGCACGGGCTAGAGGCCGTATTTATGAACCAATCTTTACGAAACTTCTTGGATACCTTTGTTATGACCCTGGGACGGGAACGAGTGTTTTTGGGTGTGGTCCGAAATTCAAGATGGCTGCCAGTGGCCATTTTGTACCGATGATGCAAAAATCAGTTTTTTGTACAGAACTTCTGTATGAAAGTTCTGATTTGAATAAAGTTTTGTATAAATGTATAGTACAATGGGATACATCACATATAATACAGGTTTTTTTCTCGTGCGTAAATTATGCAAATTAGACTAACTTTGATTTATTTAGTGTTACTTTCAGAGCTGTATGTGCCAAGCTGCTATGGCTCGGGCTAGAGGCCGTATTTATGAACCAATCTTTACGAAACTTCTTGGGTACCTTTGTTATGACCGTGGGACGAGAACGAGTGTTTTTGGGTGCAGTCCCAAATTCCAGTTGGCTGCCCGCAGCCATTTTGTACCGACGATGCCGAAATCTGTTTTTTGTACAGAACTTCCATATGAAAGCTCTGATTTGAATAATTTTTTGTGTGAATGTTTAGTACCATGGGATACATTACATATATTACAGGTTTTTTTCTTGTGCGTAAATTATGCAAATTAGGCTAACTTTGATTTATTTAGTGTTACTTTCAGCACTGTGAGTGCAAATCCCAATACGGCTCGGGCTAGAGGCCGTATTTATGAACCGATCTTCACGAAACTTCTTGGGTACCTTTGTTATCACTGTGGGACGAGAAGGAGTGTTTTTGGGTCCAGTCTGAAATTCAAGATGGCTGCTAGCAGCCAGTTTGTTCAAAATTAAGTGCAATCAGATTTTTGCGCAGAACTTCCAAATGAAAGATCTGATTTGAATAAATTTTTGTATGAATGTTTAGTACCATGGGATACATTACATATAATACAGAGTTTTTCTCGTGAATAAATTATGCAAATTAGGGGTCCGGGTGGGACTCAGAAAATTTTGGACCAAAATCCGGAAATTAGTTTTTTGGTTTTTTATGCGTTTTGGTCAATTTTAAGACAAAAAAAACCCCATTTTTTTTACACTGAAAATTTGGGGTCCGGGTGGGACTTTGAAAATTTTGGACCAAAATCCGGAAATTAGTTTTTTGTGTTTTGATGCATTTTGGTCAATTTTAAGAAGAAGAAGAAAAAATTTTAGTCTGAAAATATTTTGTTTGGGACTGAAAATTTCCACACAAAAATAATAATCTACAATGATTGGTCTTAATCTGTAGTCCATTACAGTCATCTTGTAATTCTTTTATTATTGTTGACTGGGCCAAAACAAATACTAATTCCTGTCATATTCATTATTCAGTTGTCTTGGTCACAGCAAGTACTAATTCCTGTCATATCCAAGTTGAGCTACAGAGTCATTGACTCTTTCATTTGTCTCAAAAACATAGGTTATGACCCCTCATTGGAATGAACTCAATGAGCTTGTTCCAAAGAGGGGTCATAACCTATGTTTTTGAGACATGAAAATGAAAATGAAAATTAATTGGCGATTTTTGCGAATAGAGCGGGCCAGTTTTGGCCGTGACGTTGGGTAAAGAGTTAAATGCCTGTATTGGATGTGCGGAGGCCAAATAGGTCTATAAACAAAGGAAAACTGGGGAGAGTCAGGGTAATTTCTTGACAGGTTACATACAATATTTTTTATTCAATTAACAGGAGTTTACTCTATAACCTATATTCAATTAACAGGTCAGATTTGTACTGGACTTATGGAAAATGGTTTTGTGTTGGGAAATTATATTCAATTAACCAGGTTGTTCATTTAAGAGATATCCAATTAAGTGGGCTCCACTGTACTTACATTAGTGTAGTAAAAACCTGCTTCAATCCGATTTACCAAGATTGCCATATTTGCCCAGGGCTTAATTCACAAAAATAGGCATTCATATTTTATCATTTTTTTTCAATTTTTGCCTCTGGAAACATAGTTTACAGGTCTTGGGAGAAGTTTTGGAGGCAAAGAATGAAAATATTGTTATTCAAGAAAATGTTTCCTGTGTGTTGTTCCCTGGTTGTGTTAGGGTGAAAGGTCAACTATAATTTATAGGTGTTTACGGTCACTTTCATCATCTATGTGCAGGCCTGGAAATAAGGAATCGGGTTTGTAACCTATTTACTGGTTATGCCTATTTTAGTGTCAGGTTATGATTATTGACAAGTTATGATCGGTACTGGCCATGCTGCAGCCAAAAGGATCATCCAGGAGGGCCTAAGAAACAGGTTATCTTTTTAGCTCACCTGAGCGAAGCTCAGCGGGAGCTTTACTGATCGTGATCCATCCGTCGTCCGTCCGGCATTAACTTTACATTATCGACTTCTCCTCCTAAATCACTAGCCCAATTTTATTCAAATGTTGGCTAAATATTTATTACCTAATGCCAATTCAGATTTGTTCAAATGAAGTTGCCCCTCCTCCTGGGTGGGGCCACGCCCCCAAGGGGCACCAAAATCTTTGAAAATCTTCTTCTCAAGAACCAGCAGTAGCAGACACTTGATATATGGTATGCAGCTTCCTTTTGAGGTGTAGACTCAGATTTGTTCAAGAGAAGTTCGAGGGATAATATTTGGCGTTGTTATGGGAGGAGCTAAAATTTTGGCCCCGCCCTAAATTTCTATTTTCTGAACCGAGAGGCCGATTTGAACCAAATTTAATGTGAGGACTTATTGGGTCATAAGTACTTGATTTATGCCCCAAAAAATTTTCCCGCAGCCCTGTGGGAACCTTAGGAGCTGAAAATAGAAAAAATTTAAAACGCCTATATATGAGGATTATTCTTTAAAAATCTTCTTCTTCAAATTCAACAGGCAGAATTCTTTCATGTTTGGTATACAACATCTCTAGGGGGGTCAGATTCAAGTTTGTTCAAATTGAGTCCTTGGGTTCATATTTGGGCTCCCTAGGGGAGCCCAAATTTTAACTTAGTGCAATATGTGGAATTTTCTTTAAAAATCTTCTTCTTCAGATCCACCAGTCAGAATCTTTTCATATTTTGTATATAACATCTCTCTGGGGGGTCACATTCAAATTTGTTCAAATCGAATCCCTGGGTCAATATTTGGGCTCCCTATGGGAGCCCGAATTTTAACTTAGTGCAATATGTGGAATATGCTTTAAAAATCTTCTTCTTCAGATCCGCCAGTCAGAATCATTTCATATTTGGTTTACAACATCTCTAGGGAGGTCAGATTCAAGTTTGTTCAAATCGAGTCCCTGGGTTCAGAATTGAGCTCCCTGTGGGAGCCTGAATTTCAACTTAGTGCAATATCAGGTCTATTCCATAAAAATCTTATTCTTCAGATCCACCAGTCAGAATTCTTCCATATTTGGTATACAACTTATCTAGGGGCACCAGATTCAAGTTTGTTCAAATTGAATTCCTAGGTTCATATTTGGGCTTCCTATGGGAGCCCGAATTTTAACTTAGTGCAATATGAGGACTGTTCTTTAAAAATCTTCTCCTTCAGATTCACCAGTCAGAATGATTCAGGTTTGGTATACAACATCTCGGGGGGGGGGGGGGGGGTGTGGGGTGGGGGAGGGGGTCAGATTCAAGTTTGTTCAAATCGAGTCCCTTGTTTCATCAGTTATGGCTTTCAAACTGCAGTGGCATAACAGCACTTGGAAATTTGGAAATGCTTATCTATAGCTGGGAGAATTGGATCTAGTTGGCAAGACCTATTCTATTATAATGATTATCTGACATGGACACCTGAATTTAATTTCATGATGTCATTCCTCTGTGGTGTTGATGAACCATAACGAGCTGAATGTGATCCAAAATACTTCTTTGAACCACTTTGTCAGGTGAGCGATTTAAGGCCACGTGGGGCCTCTTGTTTTGGTCTTAGATTGAGAAGATTCATATGCACCTTGTATCCTGTCCCTCTTGATGATTTTTTTAAAATTTGAAAAGCTGAAATAAGTTAAGTTAAGGATAATCACAAGAAAATATCTGTTAGGCCTGAACAAATTAAAAATCTGTTTCTCAGGCCCTCCCGTCTGGTCCTTTTGGCTACTGCATGCCCTCTTTCTATGACCAATGTAAACTTAATAGGTGTTTATGGTCACTTTCATCATCTATGTGCAGGCCTGGAAATAAGGAATCGGGTTTGTAACCTATTTACTGGTTATGCCTATTTTAGTGTCAGGTTACAATTATTGACAAGTTATGATCGGTACTGGCCATACTGCAGCCAAAAGGATCATCCGGGAGGGCCTAAGAAACAGGTTATCTTTTTTTAGCTCATCTTGACAAAGTCAAGCTGAGCTAATCTCATCGTTCTCCCTCCGTCGTCCGTCGTCTGTCGTCCGTCAACACCATATTTTGCTCTTCTCCAAAGCCACTGGGCCAATTCAAGTGAAAGTTTGTGTGAGTGATGGTCCCAAAGGGGCATTTCATTTTTGTTCAACTCGGCATGCCCAGCCCCATAGGGAGGGAGTGGGGGAAAATGCTCCAAAATATTTTAAAAATCATCTTCTTAACAACCAGTGTGTACAATGACTTGATATTTGCTATGGAGCTTCCATATGAGGAGTAGAGTCAAGTTTGTTCAAACGAAGTTCGTGAAGTAATATTTGGCTTTGTAATAGGAGGGGTAAGATTTTTGGCCCCACCCAAAATTTCTATTTTCTGAACCGATGGTCCGGTATGAACCAAATTTGGTTTGTGGTAGTATTGGGTCATAAGTACTTGACCCATGCAAAAAAAAAAATTCCCGCATCCCCATGGGAACCCTGGGAGCTAAAAATAGAAATATTTGCAAACGCCCATATTTCCCAAACCCCACGGAACAGAGAGCTTTTATTTGGTATGAAGCATCCTTATGACCAGTAGAATTGAATGGTAAAAATAAATTGCCATCGGTTATGTTAGGGTGTTCTGTAATGGGCATCGAAAAAATGCTGAGTCAGCATATTTACAAAAATTTAAATCTTTTCTCCAGAACCAATCATCAGAATCTTTTGATATTTGGTATACAGCATTCATAGGGGGGTCAGATAAAAGTTTGTTGAAATAAAGCTCATTGGTTCATATTTGGGCTCTCTACGGAAGCCCAAAGTTTTAACATAGGGTAATATGGGGAATATTCTTTAAAAATCTTCTTCTTCAGAACCACCAGTCAGAATCTTTTAATATTTGGTATACATCATTGTTATGAGGGTCAGATTCTAGATTGTTCAAACCAAGTCCCTAGGTTAATATTTTCCTACGGAAGCCCAAATTTTATCTTTGTTCAATATGGAGGGTAATTTAAAAAAATCTTCTTCTTCAGATCCATCAGTCAGAATGCTTTGATATTTGGTATGCAACATCTCTATGGGGGTCAGATTCAAGTTTGTTCAAATCAGATCCCTAGGTATATATTTGGGCTCACTATGGTAGCCCAAATTTTTACTTAGTGCAATATGAGGAAATTTCTTTAAAAATCTTCTTCTTCAGATCCACCAGTCGGAATGCTTTCATATTTGGTATACAACATCTCTAAGGGGGTCAGATTAAAGTTTGTTCAAATCGGATCCATAGGTTAATATTTGGGCTCCATATGGGAACATGAAATTTAACATAGTACAATATGAGGGAATTTCTTCAAAAATCTTCTTCAGATTCACTTGTCAGAATGCTTTCACATTTGGTATACAACATCTCTAGGGGAGTCAGATTCAAGTTTGTTCAAATCGGATCCATAGGTTAATATTGGGCTTGCTATGGTAGCCCAAATTTGAACTTAGTGCAATTCGAAGAAATTTCTTTACAATTTCTCTTCTTCAGATCCAACAGTCAGAATGCTTTCATATTCGGTACACAACATCTCTAGGGAAGTCAGATTTAACTGTGTTCAAATAAGAGCCTGGGTTAATATTTGGGCTCTCTATGGGAGCCGGAATTGGCCATTTTGCTGAAGAATTAAAAATTTTGTATTCAGTACCCTCTAGAGGTACCAAGATTAATCCACATAGGTTGTATCAAGGGGCGCTCTACATTTTACTTATGATCAACTGAAGAAAAGGCATGATGCCCAGATTATTTTTGTCACTCCTGAGGGACTCAAGGATTGACAGTGTAGCCTATGGAGATGGCTTGCTTAATGTAGACTCATTCTTGGACTCTGTTTAAATTGTGTTCTGTACAAGATGAGCGCTTCAGGCCCTGTGGGGCCTCTTATTGGTCTTAGATTGAGAAGATTCATATGCACCTTGTATCCTGTCCCTCTTGACGATTTTTTTAAAATTTGAAAAGCTGAAATAAGTTAAGTTAAGGATAATCACAAGAACATATCTGTTAGGCCTGAACAAATTAAAAATCTGTTTCTAAGGCCCTTCCACCTGGTCCTTTTGGCTACTACATGCTCTCTTTCTATGACCAATGTAAAAATAAAAATTAAATGGTTTATGTCAGATATTTTACCCAAGTTAATAAAATTGATAAATTTGTCCCTTGAGTGTAAGAAGTCATTGCAGTGCTTTAGCATTGCAAAGCCTTCTTGCTCTCAAGGGACGAAATACACCACCACCCATGCTAGTCCGTAGATTATGAGGCCTAAAACATAAACCAAGAACATGAACTTTTGTTGCAAAGAAATAATCACAGAAATAAAAAAATAAAATTAAAAACCGCTTGCCTGAATGCAATTTTACAAATAATGGCCTGAGAAACAGAAGATCTACTTTGTGTGGCCTTACAGCCAGGCGTGGTATGACGTATGGACATGGGACCATCGCCAAATGAGTCGACACTTGATGGAGATTCAAAATATGGGTCAAGGTCATGGAGGTCACCAAGGGGTCATTGAGTGCATTTTTCAGAATTGTTGGAAATCACATTTTTTGCCCCCCTAAAGTATTCCTGACATACACACATGCATTTTGACGTAAAAAAAGTGGGCGTGGGCAAAATTTTTGAAAGTGGGTCACACCGATATCTCAGGCGTGATATGACGTATGGACCTGGGACCAACACCAAATGAGTCGACACTTGATGGAGATTCAAAATATGGGTCAAGGTCATGGAGGTCACCTAGGGGTCATTGAATGCATTTTTCAGAATTGCCGGAAATCACATTTTTTGACCTCCCTAAAGTATTCCTGATGTACACACATGCATTTTGACGTAAAAAAAAGTGGGCATGGCCAAAATTTTTGAAAGTGGTTCACACCCATATCTCAGGCGTGGCTTGACCTACGGACCTGGGACCAGCACCAAATGAGTTGACAGTTGATGGAGGTTCAAAATATGGGGCAAGGTCATGGAGGTCACCTAGGGGTCATCGAGTGCATTTTTCAGAATTGCTGGAAATCACGTTTTTTGACCCCCTAAAGTATTCCTGACGTACACACATGCATTTTGGCGTAAAAAAAAGTGGGCGTGGCCACAAATTTTTGAAAGTGGTCACGCCCATATCTGAGGCGTGGTATGATGTATGGACCTGGGACCAATACGAAATGAGTCGACACTTGGAGATTCAAAACATGGGTCAAGGTCATGGAGGTCACCTAGGCTCAATGAGTGCATTTTTCATAATTGCTGGAAATCACATTTTTTTACCCCAAAGCATTCCTGAGGTTCATACATGCATTTTTACGTTAAAAAAGTGGGCGTGGCCAAAAATTTTGAAAGTGGGTCACGCTCATACCTCAATCGTGGTATGATGAATGGACCTGGAACTAACACCAAATGAGTCAACACTTGATGGCGATTCAAAATATGGGTCAAGGTAATGGAGGTCACCTAGGGGGCCACCTGAAAGACGTCACCAAAGTCATCAAGTGCATATTATTCAGAAATACTGGGAAATACATTTTATTACACCTTAATGCATTTCAAAAGTTTATGAACATATTTCATCACTCAAATTAGTGGGCAGAGCCAAAAATATCCATTTCTGATTCGAGTATCGAACCCTTTGAATTCTGGTCACATATATGCCTTTTCTGGTTTCTTATAAATAATTGTTCTGATTCCAGTATGAATATCTGTAAATACTATTAACGAAAATCCATTTCTGATTTGTTTAAAAATATTTTACTCCTGAAAATAAGCCTCCATAAATTCTCTTTCTGTATAGTTTATTCCTGATACTTTAACCCTTTTCACACAGACTTGAATTTACTGGGTGCAGTAAATTCTGTTTCTCTACTTTATATTATTAGCGGTGAATTAGCGGTGATGATTTATCTGTTTTTATCAGCTTATTTTGTAACCATGCACCCCAGTCCACGGTGGCAGTACTCTAGTCAAGGCCTCCATCCATCTGTCTGTACACCTGAAGTTTGCACTGAAGGTATGGTAAATGGTTTGGTCTTCAGAAATTATATTCAGTAGGGTTATTCAGTTAAGAGAGATCCAATTAATTGGATTTGACTTTATTAACATTTGAATGAGCTGGTAAAAATTTTCTGTAGTTCTCTGAAAGACAAATTTTTTTTTTTTTTATTATTTAACCTAACATGCACCACATGGATCCATCTTTCTTCAGCTTCTCATATCTTTTATTACCCTTCTCATCTCTCTGCACTCGAAAGCAAATTGTTGTAAAACATTGCCTTCATCTTGATTTCCCCAGTGAGCGTATCCTCTTTTT
The DNA here is from genome assembly GCA_031216915.1 of Pictodentalium vernedei. Lineage (NCBI taxonomy): Eukaryota > Metazoa > Mollusca > Scaphopoda > Dentaliida > Dentaliidae > Pictodentalium > Pictodentalium vernedei. The sequence continues at coordinate 326,371,763 of CM062291.1, forward strand.
CCCTCACTCTTATCACTAAACACCGGCTTAGTAGAACTTCCACTGCAAAGTCTGTGAAAAAATAAAAAGCACAAGCAATGTTTCAGTCAGTGGACTTTCTATGGAAACCCTGTGAAGCAGAGCAATGCATATATTCTGTAGTAAACAGGGTTTGCCTAGCCAGTAAGAGTGGTTGGCTTTGAAATTTTCTCTCATTTCGGTTTCGGTTCGGTTTTGGATGAAAAAAAATCGAGTTTCGGTTTCGGTTTTTGTAACACAATAAATATTTTTCCATATCTTATGTATTAAACTGGGACAGGATAGTTCTAAAACATGTTAACAAACAAGTGAACTTGAAAAGAAGTAAACTGGATTGCGATTGTTTCCTGTAAATTTAATGAACAAAAAATTATATCTGCAATCTGCATACGCCTTCATAAAAAGTCATTCACCCCAAGGGCGTACATACGGGAGTCGGGAGTGTGTGTCGAGGGGAATGGAGGGGGGGGGGGGGGGCCCTCAAACATTTAGCCACAAAGATGCCATTTGAGACGGAAACTTTATGATTCCACTGTCCTGTCGAATTCATTTTTCATTTCCATTCACAGCATTGACGTGTTGCCTCACATGAAAAGAAGTGAAACGGTTCAGAATTTCAGAAAGCAACTGCCCAATTTCAAGTAGAAGTTGCGAACTTTAGAATACCCCATTTACTTTCTGTAAAAAAGAAACCCATTTCACAATCCAACTAACTTGACAAGTTGACATTTGTACCCGAAAGGAGCGAACACTAACTCCCAGAATCATTCATAACAAGTTATTAATTGAAAATAGAATATGTTTTTATTTTTGGAGTTCACTTTAAAAAAACTGTCCCCAACCCAGTATAAGTATTTCCAATAGTTCCTTGAATCCTGCACCCTGTATAACAACATGTAACCAACTTATCCTGTGCATTTTTACAGCCTTAGAAAATGTATATTTTCATGTAATGTGTGATATAGCAGTTACCAATTTTTTATAACTAGAAAGTGTGACTAACCCTGTGCATTGCACAGGGTTAGTCACACTTTCTGGTTATAAAAAAAAATTAATTGTTAACTGAGTAACTAACCCTGTGCACTGTACAGCCTTAGTGTAAATCTTATCTATATCAACTCTTTACCCAACCTCCTGGCAAAACTACCCAGTACTATTCAAGTTTAAAACCACTCATTGGTTTTTTTTTAGTGAATTCCAAAAATGAAAGCATATTCTATTTTCAATTAATGGCTTGTTTCATTTACAAAGCATTGAAGAGGTTATGCAAAATACCGATAAGTTCGTCACCTGACCTGATTTCCATGTCCGTTCTTCCTTTCAGTTTGCATTGAATTATCATTGTCAGAGAGTCACTGAATTCTGAGAATTCCCATTACTTCGGAAAACAACCCAGCCATGTGCATTTTGCATGTATAAGTGTATTTTGGACTTTTACTTTCATTCCATTCAAATTTTCGATTGACACTTTGTATGACAGGTACGTGCAGCTAACATTTTATTAATATTAATTTAACCTCTTTCCTGCAAAAAGGGGTTCCTCAACATCAACTAAGCTTTGAGCGAATTGATACTTTACAGGTGTCACAGTCCGTTCTTTTTCAGTAACATTGTTGTACTCTTCAGCATGATGATTCTGTATGAGGCGACGTAGGTTGGAGGTATTTACGTACTGAGCGATGACTGACTTATTGCATAATAGGCATTTGGCATTTCTATTGATAATGCTACCATGTGTTTTAGCTGACATTTTGTTGAGTATACAAAATCTATGGCATGCTAAATGTGAATATTCAAAAGTTCAGAAAAACGAAAATATACGGTTTTTAATCTCTTTTTCGGTTCGGTTTCCACTAAAAACTGAGTTTCGGTTTCGGTTCGGTTAAACCGACCAGCTCTATAACCGGTAGAATGGAACCTGGTAACCAATGCCTAGTTTGCAAGTCAAAAAGTGGGCAGCGTAGGTATAAATGATTGACTAAACTTGACTTCATATGTGTGTTGTGGTCATGGTGTAGCCTTAGATGCTGAAAGTGTCCTTAATATAAACCAATGAACCATCTGTTTAGGTGAGCATGTTGGTTAATTGACCCATGTAATTAGAGCAGTTCATCAATATCTACACACTCAGATTCTCTTCCAGTGTTCTTTTGATCATGTTTGCATAATTACTTCCAACAGGTCTGCAGAAATGACAGGAATTTTTATACCAAGTGATTGGTCGCATGCATGAGTTGTGATTGTTTAATTGTGTTTACATTGCCTTTGCATGCTCCCAAGAAAGTATTCTCTTTTGTCTTGTCCATTTACATTATTACTGTTATATTGATTTTTTCATGTTTCATGAGCATATATAATTTTCACAGCATCTGTCTTTTATTCGAGGTGTGCTTTGAAACTATTTCTTTAATTGCTATTTTGAAACATTCCCCCCTCCCCAAGGGAACCCTGGGATGTAGAACAGTGCTTGTTTACTGTGGTAAACAAGTTCTGCTTTACTGGTAAAATCGGATCCAGTAACCTGGGATGGAAGTCCGCTTAAGTGGGTAGCATAGGTAAGCCATTTCCTCATGAACTTCTGTATTCTTTGATTTGATAAATGGTTTGCGGTCTACTTTAATTGGGTATTTTTAAATTTGTTCCCAGAAAATTTTAAGGCATTATTTGGGCTTGTCCCTTGATTAGCTAAATTTATAACCTGTCCCCATTTTTAGCTTAACTTCACAGTCAAGATAAGCTGTTGCCATCACACGTGCAGAAGTCTATGAGTCTGTTGGTCTGTGAATCTGTTCACATTTTCTTTTGCATAATGTACATCCTGTAGTTCTTATCCGATCATTACAAAATTTTGTATGCAGATTTGAGGTCATGTCAAGTTGAGAACGTTCCATTTTGGTCGCTATCGGTCAACTGTGATGGCTGCGCAGGCCTGAAACCCCAAAACCTTTAGCACAGTTTACAGGTTGTATTTATGAAGGGATTTCATTGTATCCTGGTAGGATGACTCTGTATAATGTCTAGATGAGACTGTCATATTTTGGTTATGGCTGCTCACCCGTTACCGCCGCTTGGGCATGTGACCTAGATTCCTTTAGCACTGTCTATGAGTCATATTTATGAAGGGATTTCCTTGTAACTTGGTAGGATGATTTGTTTGGAATGATATTACTGCAACTTGGTAACTTTGGTTGACAGGTTAACCGTGAGGGTCACATCAACCCAGGCCTCAGTTCTTTAGTACAGTCTACATCTCAAATTATTCTTGTTGAAAACATAGCATGTCGGGTACAGAACTTAACATATTCTTAATTATCACAATTTTTGTTGTATTTCATAATCCTTTCATAAACATTGAACATTCAAGTTAAGCTGCAGTGTCATTGGCACTTTCATTCAATTTTTGAAACTGATTGGCCCATTTGATTCAAATTTGGTATGCAGTACAACAGAGCCCACTTAATTTTATATCTCTTAATTGAATAATCCTGTTACTTGAATATCATTTCCAAATGCCAAACCATTTACCATACCTTCATTGAAAATTTGACATGTTAGTTGCATATAGCTTATAGCGTAAACTTCTGTTAATTGAATAAAATATCTTGTAATCTGTCGAGAATTTACCATAATGATCACTAATTATCTCCCACCAAAACAAAGTTTATGGGGGATATAGAAATGGGTTCCTTCGGTCCATCCGTCCATCGAGCCATCCATCCATCCATCCATCCATCCATATATCTGTTTGTCCGTCCGTCCGTCCATCTATCTGTCCATCCATCCATCTGTGCGAGCAAACAAATCAGGTTTATGGGCCTAGTTGTTGGTATACAGCTCTGTTATGTTTCTAGTCTGCTTTATGTGACTAGCCACATAAAGTTGAACTGACAAATGGCATTTGCGTGTCTAAAAAAAGTGAGTTATGTGGCTAAAATGTTGTTTTTTTCTGTGGCTAAAATGGTTTATGTGACTAAAAAGTGACAAAAAGTGGGTATTGTTTTTTCATGGATTTTATGTTGAGGTAATGATAGGGATAGGGTTAGGGTCAGTAAGCTGAAAGGGTTTGCTACCACCCAGAAATTAGATTTAAAAAAGGATTTTTATTGGTTGTCCATGTATTTTAACCCTTTACCTAACCTGAAAAGCAGACGACACTTGCAAAAATAATTCTCGAATAACTAATTTTTTTTCACTTTTTGTTTCAAAAATATAGGTTATGACCCCTCGTTGGAACGGGCTCGACGAGCTCATTCCAACGAGGGGTCATAACCTATGTTTTTGAGACAAAAAATGAAAAAAATAATGAAAATTAATTGGCGATTTTTGAGAATAGCGCTGGCCGGTTTTGGCCGTTACGTTGGGTAAAGGGTTAAATTTTCTAAAATATTTTAGTCACATAAACCTGATTTATAGGAGCATCCGTCCATTCATCCATCCATCCGTACATCCGTCTATCTGTCTGTCTGCCTGTAACAACTTTGAACCTTCGTATCTCAGTCAGTGGATGTTAGTTTTAAATGATCTTTGGTATGATGATAGACCACATGCAGGAAAGGATATTCACAAGTAGCAGGTTTTGTCCATTTTTTTTTCTAGAGTTATGGGCCATTTTTCACTTTTTTCAACTTGAGAAAATTTCAGTTTTTATGGTTTTTGCTCGGTGGAGTATACCGGTGGCATTGCACCTTGTTCCCCTTGTTTATAGACTTACTTGGCTGCACTACATCCAATACAGGCATCTAATCTTTGGCAGCACTACATCCAATACAGGCATGTAATCTATTATATCTTGTTTGACAGAGCTCTGTCAAATATGATATAATAGTATCAGCCCTCGAAATTGAGATTATTTTACTACGGCACCATTTTGCCGTAGTAAAATTTCAATGCTATGGCAGTTACTACGGCATTTATTCTGGCACTATCTACCATGTTAATACAGCCTTACAGGAGTCGAAATAACACTTGTCTACTTGTCGCCAACAAGTAATTTCTAACAGCGACAACCAAAAAATAAATTCACTTGTCCTGGGCGACAAGTGTATTTTTGCCATGGCTTTTTATTTTGTTGATATCATTCCCAAACATACCAATTCCGACTGCAGAAAAAAATCTGAAACAATTGGCACAGTTAACAATAATTACCTTCCACTTCCATTTTGTTTGTTGGGGAAACTCGTTTCTATTTTGAACCAAACGTCATAGATATTGAGGGAGATTCTGTGCACACTCGTCATCATCAAGTGTTTTCTGGGGAAAACTTGTTTCCATTTTTAACTAAATATATACGTCATTGGTACTGATTAAAAATGAATGCCTACATGTCATGTGATGCTGGGGTAACTGCACAACAGTTGAAAGACAACATGTTCAGCATTATCTGCAAAGAGTTTAGTCCTGGGTAAATTTGTAACGAAAAACCCCTGAATTGACTTGGAAAAATCTGTGGAATGCACAAAGAGGGCCGAATGTGTTGAAAGTCAGTTTATTCAAGTTGGTTGCAATGGGTGTCTGCGTCACTGACAAAGCATTTCAATTTTTCCTCTTACTGAGCAAATCAAGGGTGGTAATAGCACGTGGCATTTGAAGCAACAACGAGAAGCGTCTTTAACAACAGCAATTTCTAATTACTGAAAGCAAACTTCATGTGGCGTTTGCGTTCAAAAGCTTTATCAATTTAACGTTTGGTTTTTTTTGGCGGGGGGGGGGGGGGGGGGGGGGGGGTGTGTGTAACTTCTTTTGTTTCTTTTATTTTTTTTTTTTTTTTGCCGTAGCTCTTATTAAACAATGTCTTATTATGATATGACTTCGGTTTCTTGGCTCGTCTTTTTTTCTGTACTACGGCAATATGCTGTTGCAAAATAAATTTTCTGTGGCATTTTGCTACGGCATTGCCAAATGCCGTAGTGAATTTCGAGGGCTGATAGTATAAATGCTCAGTTTATCTCTCGAATACAGGAATGTGACCGAATCTGTTTTCATTGAAAATTCCTATTAATTGAATAATTTCCACTGACAAATTGTCTATTCATTTAACAAGGTTTCCACTGCATTGTTACTGTGGCATGCTCTTGATACATGCAAAAAAAGAATTTCACTCACCCGTGTGGGAAACCTGTAAGTAAAAATAGAAAAAGAGTTTCAAATCTCTTTTTAGTTCAACATGACAGTGTCAAGTGTGAGCTATTGGGATGGGTTGTGATCCAACGTCCTTCTGTATGTCTCTACATCAGTACCTCTGTCCATCCACAATTCCTTTAGCACACTCTACAGGCCATATCTCTCACCTGATCTGTTTAAAATTTCATATGTGCCTTTGGGGTAATGTCTGGATGGGAGCAATCAAATTTGACCGGATTTTATTGAAAAACCTGGTCGTCAGTGGCCATTTTGGATTTTGCATATAAATTGTTAACAATTCCATTATCGCACCCAACAGGCTGCATCCCTCACACAATCTTTTTCAGATTTCATATGTAGCTTTGGTGTGATGTCTTTTCTGTAGAAACTTGAGTGAATGACTTGGCATTACTGGAACTTTAAATTTAAACTTTCAGTTCCTTCTTGGTCAAGTTGAGTTACAGTGTCATTGATACACTGGAACTCGGTTAACTGCATAGTGACTTTGCCAATGAAAATTATTCAATTAATAGGAGTATTCAATTAACAAGGATTGTGTCACTTTCCTGTATTCTTGAGATAAACTTAGCATTTATTCTATCTTGTTTGACAGAGCTCTATGAGCTCTGTCAAACAAGATATAATAGATTAAATGTCTGTATTGGATGTACTGAGGCCAAATAGATCTAAAACAAAGGAAAACTGGGGAGAGTCAAGGTAATTTCTTGACAGGTTGCAAGATTTTTTATTCTATTAATAAGAGTTTACTCTATAATCTGTATTCAATTAACAGGTCAAATTTGTACTGGTGGTATGGTAAATAGTTTTGTGTTGAGAAATTATATTCAATTAACAGGGTTATTCAGTTAAGAGATATACAGTTAAGTGGGCTTCTCTGTACTATCATTTTAAGGTGCATGGATTAAATATAGAGTGTCTTCAGGAGTTGAAGAAGACTCAAACAGGCCAAAAAAAATGCTAATATATTTTAAAAAGGACTTTTACCTTGATCAGACCAATCAAAAAGCTCTCACTCTACACACTTAACTGGTAGAGTGCTAAAAAAAACATTTTGACAGTGATTTGTAACATGAGTATTTTTTTTTCAATTATACCTCATCCATGGAAAGAGAGCCCAGTTTAGTAAAGTTTTTGATCATAAACAATTGTTTAGTCACAATTTATTGGAGAGTGCCTTTTGGAACTCTCCAAAAAATTGTGACATAACAATTTAGGCTGAGCAGACAGGCTAATGAATACAGTGTGAAGCCACTAAAGTGGCTTTCAGCTCTATTCAACAGCCATGATAGTGGCTTCTAGCCCTCAACCACTTAAACTGTCTCCTTTCAATGGAGACAACTTGATCAGGGTGAGCATTTGGGCCATGTACCCCTGGTTTGATTTTATTTACAGCTTTCTGATGACGATAGCATTAATGTACCTGTATCTTTCTTAGATATGTTTTCTGGCCTTTAGATTCCTCTAATTTGGGCACAATATTCATTGTGGGAACCTGAGGAAGTGAAGCAGTGCTTATTTATTGTGGGACCCAGCTCTGTTTTATTGGAAATAGTATCTGGGCACCTATGCTTGAGATATAAGTCCTTTTAAAATGGACAACATGAATATAAATGATTAACGAAACTTGATTTTATCTCCATGTTGTGTTCATGATTAGCCATTGTGCAGAAACATGTGACCCTAAACACCAGTAAATAAATAAATACTGGTAAAATAGGACCCGGTCACTAATGCCTGGGGTGGAAGTCCTCAAAAATGGGTAACATGGGTATAAAAGACATTGGCTGAATTTGACTTTACATCCATGTTGTGGTCAAGATTAGCCATTGTGCAGAAATATGTGACCTTAAACACCAATAAATAAATTGAGCACACCAAGGAGGACCATGGAGCCAGAGGGCCGATTATGCATGGTTTAACCCAATGTAAGAAAATTTTGAAATTTGAAACTGAAAAACTGACTTTAATTAAAAACATGGATGAAAGTTTATCATTTCCATCCTGTATTTGCAGGCTGAAACAGATTAATCGTCTCAACACTGATCTGGAAAAATCAAAATTTTAAATTGCTAATTTTTTCCAATAATACAACTAGGAATATAACCATCAGGGTTCCCGTGGGGCCTTGGTTTCGAGAAATGGCCTTGAATTTGACTAAGGGTTATTCAAGGCCTTGAAATCCTGGAAAATGTGCCAGAAGGCCTTTGAAAGCCTTGAATATTCATGAAATTAAAATGCTGATAAATCATAATTATAGTTTTATATGCCAGAGTTTGTGAATTCTTGAATTTGACAATTGAATGACCTTGAAAAATGCAGAAATATGTTGTGAAACGGCTTTGAATAGCCTGGAATTTTATCAGCCCTAGGATGCAGGAACCCTGAACCCACTTAATTTTGTTTGACAGAGCTCCTTGACATCTGTCAAACAAGACTGAATAGGGTGAATTTCTAACTGCATTTCTTCGTGGGTTATGTCCATTTGACAGAATGGTGTTTGCTGTTATTTTCTTGATCAGTGCTGCACTTCAGAACCAAAATTGTAAATGAGTCATAATTTGATGCATTGTCATAATTTTGGCACAATATTTACCGTCATAATTTAAGGGGAATTTTGAGGCCTGACTTTATTTCTACTTCATTTAAATAGCAGACCAAATAGTTTCTTTTAACCTTCTGCACACTGATGTCAAAATTGTGACTAGGTATTTAAGTCATTCATGTTGGACTTGGATCATTGAGCTCTACCAAACAAGGTTGAATTGATTAAATGCCTTGTTGCATAATTGGAAAAATTTACAGTTAAAGATTTTAATATTTTAGCATCAGTGTACAGAGGGTTAATAACTAATTGGTTTCATTTTCTGCCTCAAAAACCTAGGTTGGGGCCCATTCTTTGGAACAAGCTGAAATGAGAGGTCATACGGTATATTCCGGAGACAAGAAATGAAAAAATCTAAAAAATGTGGATGGTGATTTTTACGAACAGTGCCAGCCTGTTTTGGGCATTGTGGAGGGTAAAGGGTTATTAACCCTTTATCCAATGCAGATAGCATCAAAATTTATTTTTTTTCTTTTTGTTTATACAAATTAAAAAAAAAATTCCAACAAAACCATGTGCCCCCCCCCCCCTCCCCAGCCCCCCATTGAAACAGGCTCAAGGAGATCGTTCCAATAAGGGGAGGGGGGGGGGGGATGTCAGTCATTTTCATTTCAAAGGTAGTTTGAAGCACATCCACAGAATTAGTGAAGACTTTAAGTTGTGGAACCGGTATTCAGTCGAAAGCCCAAATACTGGCTTGCCATATTCAACCAGTTTTCTCATAGCTCTTGAGAAAATCAAGTTGGGAACCATTGGTTGCCTTTTTGACAGCGGATGACAAAATGGTAACCAGTGCTCATTGAACTGATAGTTGCCACTGCATCTTTGAAAATGTAGATGTCTCTGAGTTGGAAATTGGAATATCCACCCTGCATTTTGTCATAATTTTGCAGTCTCTCTACTGTAACTTGAAGCCAGCTGTTAATCCTTAATTTGCCAATCTCTACTGTGGTCACACATTTCATTATGATGTTCTGCATGTTTTAGCATGAGCAGATAGATTAACACCTGATTAATACAGTGGAGCCCACTTAATTGGATATCTCTTAATTGAATAACCCTGTTAATTGAATATAATTTACAAACACAAAACCATTTACCATACCTCCAGTACAAATTTGACCTGTTAATTGAATATATGTTATAGAGTAAACTCCTGTTAATTGAATAAAAAGATTTGTAACCTGTCGAGAAATTACCCTGACTCTCCCCAGTTTTCTTTTGTTTATATGTTTGTTTATATGTTTGGCCTCAGTACATCCAATACAGGCATTTAATCTATTGTATCTTGTTTGACAGAGCTCATGGAGCTCTGTCAAACAAGATATAATAGAATAAATGCTAAGTTCATCTCTAGAATACAGGAAAGTGACACAGTCCCTGTTAATTGAGTAATTTTCATTGGCAAAGTGGCTATTCAATTAACAGGGTTCCACTGGGGGCGCGATGGCGTCGCTGTAACCGGTTCTCGTCAGATCACCGAAGTTAAGCAACGTCGAGCGTGGTTAGTAGTTGGATGGATGACCATTTCAGCGACTGATTCGCGCTCCCGCATTTTGTCCTTGGGCAAGGCACTTAACCCTGAGTGCCTACATGGGGGCACGACACTGTGTACTAAGGCGTACTGCATGTCGAAGGTGTGCATGTCTTCAACCAATCTAAACCTGCCTGTGCCGCGGTGCAGAGTTCAGAGTTGCGATGTTGGGGAGCTAACAACTGCTTGTCGTTGCTCGGTGGTTCTCTCCTGGCACTCCGACTTTCTTCACCCGTAAAACTGTCACCGACATGATATGACCCTGGCTGTTAATGTGTCGTTAAACCCTAATAAACCCCCTCCCCCCCCCCCGCCGCCCCCCCCCCCCCCCCAAAAAAAAAAAAGAAAAAAAAAAAAACAGGGTTCCACTGTAGTAGGAAAGTTCTCAGAGGGATTTTTCCAACAATTAATCTGATGATAGAGTTACAACTGTTATAAACTTTGTTTAACATCCTCACATACAAGTACAAGGTGAAGTCCACATAATTGAATATCTTGAGAGTGCAGTACAGTACCAACGGAAATAACTTGTACATGTAAACGCAAAATAACGGCGTTTACGGTTCCGTTTGGCATTGCGTTTCTAAACGAAATATAACGGCGTTTTTCGTTTTCAGTGCGTTTGTAAACGAATATGTTTCGTTTACCTTCGTTTAAGTAAACGTTTTATTCGTTTAAGTTCGTTTACATAAGCGAAACTCGTCGTTCATGATACCCGAGCACATGCATCAATTGAGTCGTGTTCAGACAATATCACAACCAAGTCAGTGTGATCATTCGGTGTCAGTGGCGTAGACACTGGGAAGATAATGTGCAGTCCCGTAGGAAAATTATTGGGACCATTCTAGGCGAATTTATGCCTATACGTGTAATAGCATAAAAATATGGGCGTTTTGTGTGTGAGTTGGAGGGAGTGGGGGGGGGGGGGGGGGGGGCACACCACAAAATTTCCGACCAAACAGAGTCACAAAATTTGGGCTTGCTTAGGCGTACGGGACACCTTTTCGGGGGGGGGGGGGGGGGGGGGGGGTCTCAAATATTTTTCCGAAAAGTGATGCGTGATGCTGCGAGCATTATTGAGTGAAGTGGTCCTTGGGTGGGTTTGGGTGTGGGAGGAGGTGTTCCCCTTCCACAGTTGTAGCTAACGGCCTGTTTATGTCTGTAATTAGCTAGAACAAACTGTTACGCTGGCGTGTCTACAACCCTCAGATGCGATATCAATCTGATAAGACGGTATTACAGGTATATGTACGAACATGGACCTGAAGTCCGTAATATACTTTTTTGGTGTGGTACGACCTGTGGGACGTACTACACCAAAACATTATATTACAGACTTTGTATCCAAGTTAGAACTGATGGGACATAATCCTTTATTGAAGATAAAACTGCCCAAGTGAGTAGGTCAGTCAAACTTGCCCGAAACAATCATAAAAACTGGCCGAAAAAAATGTATTTGCCCCGACTGGAGGGGAACTGCAGTCCTCAAGCCTCCCTGAAACATACGCCTATGTTGGCGTGAACCCCGGTCACCGAAAAGCTGTCTATGTCACTTTGCTCTTTTCGATTGTAAGGCCTGTATGCTGCTTCAAGTGCCTTGGTCGGCGCGGAGGTGCCACCTCCCACAGATGGGGTCGGGGAAAATTATTTTATGCTTGATTCTTTTTACCAGGATACATATACATGTACATAAACGTGAACTTTATTTCTTGGTTGTTTAAAATAATAAAAAAGAGGAATTTTGTCGGTTACCAATCATTGAATATCAACGATAGATATCACGTTTGTATTTGTTAATTGTCAAGATAGATATTACAGTTGCTATTTACTCAGCCAATATGAAAAGACAAAACACAATTTAAAACTTAAAACACCGATATTCCCTTTCCATAATAAAACTTTGGCCAGTCACTGATTTGCCATGGTCCTCTGGTAATTGGATTAAGTAAAGTCAATTAACCACGTGTTTTAATTCGTTTGTTTGATCCCTTCTGTTTGCTACTGTCGGTAATTATTTTATTAGTAGCTCTCATGATTAGTGTGTTTATTTTGCGTAATTGGTTATTTTTTATTAGTAGTGTTATTTTTCCGTTTTCAAAGGAGAAAAATAAATGCTGACCATTGGCCCTACAATATTCGAAAACGCCTTTTACGAGGATTCGAAAACGCCCTTTACGAGGAAAACATTCCTCTCTTTTTGTATCATTGGTTGCTCGTAATGATATAATGACCAAGTCTCCCAACTCACCTTGAATACACCCAGTTAGCAAAATGAATTCTATTAAACGAACTAGGGTCCCGTATATTATACGCCAGAAGATTGTCAGTCTGAATGAAGGAGGCTCAAACTTTGCTGAAATAGTTAGAATCATAAAAGAAGAAGAGAGAATGAATATAGATCGCAGAACCATCAGCAGGGTGATCAGGAGTTATAGAATCACAGGGACAATATGTGATAGGGCCAGGAGTGGAAGGCCAAAACTTTTAACAGATGACAATTTAAACCTTCTTGACAAAACGATGAGAGACAACGCAGAAACGTCATCAGTTGAACTTTCTAAAATGTACATGGACTTAGGGTTACAAATTGCTCCGTCTACTGTGTGTGATGCCAGGAGGAAATTAAATTGGTGCAGAAGTGGCACAAAGTACTGTCAGATGGTAAGGGACGCGAACAAGAAAAAAAGGTTTGACTTTGCCAAAAAGTGCATTGAAACACAAGAAGAGTTCGACAATGTTATTTTTACGGATGAGTGTACGGTTAGGATGCAAAGCAGTCTGAGTAAGAATTACAGAAAAAGAGGAGAACCTGCTTCTTTCATCCCAAAACCAAAACATCCGTATTCAGTGCATGTATGGGGTGGCATTTCACGAAAAGGTGCCACAAAATTAGCCATTTTCACGGGCATCATGGATAGTGATTTCTATCAATTAATTCTCCAGAATTATTTCATTCCGGCTGCTGAAATGTACTTTCAAGGATCTGAGGGTCATCGTCTGTTCAAAGACAACGACCCTAAGCACACTAGTAAATCAACCCTAGAATTTATGGCAGCTCAAGGCATTAATCATTGGAAATCACCTCCAGAATCCCCAGATATGAATCCAATCGAGAACATCTGGGCGGGCATGAAGTACTATCTGAGGAAAACGGTGAAGCCAAAAGTGAAAGAAGAGTTAATTCAGGGCATAAAAGACTACTGGTCAGCGTTAACCCCACATGACTGCAATAACTACATCAACCATTTATTCAAGGTTATGCCTTGTGTCATTGAAGAGCGTGGAGGGGCGACAAAGTACTGAATATTCTCGTGTACATGTACATTAACATTTAATTCTCAAAAGTGATGAAGAAGTAATGAAATTTCAAGCAGAAAATTCTTCCCATAATATAACTAAAAATTTAACAAATTTATTATCGTTTGACAGAGCTCTGAAAATTTCTGTTTAACATGAATAAACTGTTTACATTTCTAAAAATATAACAGTACAGTGGTTTGATAATGTTATGGAAAAAAGTTGAAGCAAAATGAGAAATCACAATTTATAAAAGCAAGCAATGTTACATATACATAAATATTTACCAAAACAGTCAGAATATTGACTAATATTCTGTGAAAAGGCATTGACCACTTTACCTCATACAACTGAAAAAAATCGTCGTACACAAAAATCAACATTCATATTTTAGGGGTCATAATATATGTTTTGGAAGAAAAAAAAAGAAAAAAAAAAAATGATCGAACATTTTTCGATATTTTGCTTTTAAAAAGTTCCCAAATGTTAATTATTTCTTTTTTTTTCTTCCAAACCACATCTGATGACCCTACTGTGAGGTCATAAGATATGTTTTGGAAGAAAAAAAAATGAAAAAAATGCTCGAGCATTTTTCAACATTTTGTTGCTAACAGGTTCCCCAAATTTATTTAGTTTTTCATATTTTTTTCCAAAACACATCTTATGACCCTACTCAGGGGTCATAATATATGTTTTGGAAAAAAAAAATGATCGAACATTTTTCGACATTTTGCTTTTAAGAAGTTCCCAAGTGCTGATTATTAGCTCACCTGACTGAAAGTCAGGGTGAGCTTTTCTGATCACTTTTCGTCCGTCGTCCGTCGTCCGGCGTCTGTCGTCCGTCGTCCGGCGTGAAGGTGGTGTTTGGGTCTTTTTCTTCCAAACCACTGGCCGCATGTTAATGAAATTTCATGTGAGTAGGGGTTATATAGCGGCATTTTGATTTTTGGGCAAATTAGGTTTCGGCTCATATTGAGCAGAGGGGTGGGGCAAAAATGCTCCAATTCTTAAAAAATCTTCTTCTCAAGAACCAGCAATTGCAGAGACTTGATATTTGGTATGCAGCTTCCTTTTGAGGTGTAGACTCAAGTTTGTTCAAGAGAAGTTTGTAGGTCTATACTTGGCGATGTTATGGGAGGAGCAAAAATTTTGGCCCCACCCCAAATTTCTATTTTGTAAACCGAGAGGCCAATTTGAACCAAATTTTATGTGAGGGCTTATTGGGTCATAAGTACCTAATTTATGCAGAAATTTTTTTTCCTGTAGCCCCGTGGGAACCACAGGAGCTAAAAATAGAAAAAAATTAAAACGCCTATATCTCAAAAACTGCACGGCAGTGAGAATTTTTATTTGGTGTGAAGCTTTCTTGGGACCAACAGAAAGGATTGGTAAAAAAAAATTGCTATCGGTTTTATCATAGGGTACTTTTTCGGGACTCTGAAAAAGTGCTGAGTCAGTATTTTTTAACACAGTAGGCAATGGGAAAAAAATAAAGAATTGTTTTCTTCCAAACCACTGCTCTAAAAGCTTTCATATTTTACATATAACATCTTTGGAACATTGATTCACATATTTGTAGAAATCAAATTCCTCGGTCCATATTTGGGTTCCCTATGGGAACCCAAATGTTCAAATTAGTGCAATATGAGGGATATATTTTAAAAATCTTCTTCTTCGGATCCACAAATCAGAATCTTTTGATATTTGCTATGCATCATCCTTAGGGGGGTGAGATTGATGTTTGTTCAAGCCAAGTCCCTGAGTTCATATTTGGACTCCCTTTGGGAACCCAAATTGTAACTTAGTGCAATACGAGGTATATTCTTTTAAAATCTTCTTCTTCGCATCCACTGGTCAGAATCTTTTGATATTTGGTATACAGTATGCTTAGGGAGGTGAGATTCAAGTTGTTCAAGTCAAGTCCTTCGGCTCATATTTGGTCTCCCTGTGGGAGCACAAATTATAACTTAGTTCAATATGAGCAATATTCTTTAAAAAAATTTTTTTTTTCAGAACCACCAGTCAAAATCTTTTGATATTTGATGTACAGCATTCGTGGGGGGGGGGGCGGGGGGGGGGGGGGGGGGGGCTGAGAGTGAAGTTTGTTAAAGCCAAGTCCCTTGGTTCATATTTGGGCTCACTGTAGAAGCCCAAATTATACCAAAATTTTTATTTTCCAAACCAAGAGGTCGATTTGAACCAAATTTGATATGAGGGCTTATTGGGTCACAAATACCTAATTTATGCCATAAATTGTTTTCCTGTCCCCCACGGCAACTACAGGAGCTGAAAAAATTTTTTTTTTTTGAATGCCCATATTTCCAGAACTACATGGCACTGAGAATTTTTATACAATGTGAAGCTTCCTTAGGGCCGGGAGAAAGGAATGGTGAAAAAAATGCCATTGGTTTTATCATAAGTACTTTTCCAGGACTAAAAGTGCCGAGTCATCATTTTTTAACACTGTAGGTAATGGGAATAACGTTGAATAATCTTCTTCTCCCAAACCACTGCTTCAGAAGCTTTTGTTTTTGGGTTCCCTATGGGAGCCCAATGTATAACTTAATTCAGTATGAGAAATATTCTTAAAAAATCTTTTTTTTCTGATACTCCTCTCAGAATCTTTTGATATTTGATTTTTAGTTTTCTTAGAAGCGGCAAATTGAAATTTGTTCAAGTTCTGGTTTATTGATAAAATTGGGCCCAGTAACCAATTCCTGCGTTGAAAGCCCTGTAAAGTGGGCAGTAATAGGCATAAACGATTGACCAAACCTGATATTATAATTATGCCTCTGTAATGATGTAGCCTTAGAAAGTGACCTTAAATTCCAATAAATAAATAGATAAATTATTGAGTACCCAATATGGGGATCTAACATATGAACACTCTGGGTTACTAAGTAGAGAAAACACTTTTATGTTGAAAAACTGATAATAACCACAAGACAGAATCCCTTGCTATTTTGGTGATATGACTCGGCCAGTATCAGGTGAGCGCCCTCAGGCCCCGTGGGGCCTCTTGTTTCTTTTTTTTCTTCCAAACCACATCTGATGACCCTACTGAGGGGTCATAAGATACGTTTTGGAAGAAAAAAAAAATGAAAACATTGCTTGAGTGTTTTTCAATATTTTGCTTCTAATAAGTTCCCCAAATTTATTTAGTTTTTCATATTTTTTTTCAAAAACACATCTTTTGACCCTTCTTATGGGTCATAATATATGTTTTGGAAGAAAAATATAAAAAAAAAACTGATCGATCATTTTGTCGATTTTTTTATTTTAAGAAATTCCCAAGTGTTAATTATTTCTTTTATTTTTTTCTTCCAAATCACATCTGATGACCCTACTGAGGGGGTCATAAGATATGATTTGGAAGAGAAAACAATGAAAAAAAATGCTCGAGCATTTTTCAATACTTTGCTGCTAATAAGTTCCCAATTTATTTCTTTTATTCATTTTTCATCCAAATCACATCTGATGACCCTATGGAGGGGTCATAAGATATGTTTTGGAAGAAAAAAAAATGAAAAAATTGCTCGAGCATTTTTCAATATTTTGCTTTTAATAAGTTTCCCAAAATTATTTAGTTTTTCATTTTTTTTCCTAAACACATCTTATGACCCTACTTATGGGTCATAATATATGTTTTGCTAGAAAAAATAAAAGAACTGATCGAACATTTTTTCGATATTTTGCTTTTAAGAAGTTCCCAAGTGTTAATTATTTCTTTTATTTTTTTTTCTTCCAAACCACATCTGATGACCCTACTGAGGGGTCATAAGATGAGTTTTGGAAGAAAACATTGTACATAACTTAAATTTCACTGATATCACAATATTTATAGATCTTGTTGACAAATAAATTTCTGTTGAACTGGTCAATGACCTTTTTTATGTCTGCCCACACTATGCCTTGTCTTCCTGCTGGCTGTACAGGGAAAACCTGAAACAAAACCTGCTTTAGAATATCCATTTTCTCCACACCTATCCTGGGCTTTCCTCTCGTTCCCGCAACATTCTTGTCCCTAACCTCCCCAACAGTGAACATCTTACGAAACATGTTTCTTGCGAAAGCATTTCTGTCACCTTTTGATATTTCAGCCGTCACTTGAATAAGGTCGGGGTGAAGGATGAAATTAGTGCCCGTCGCGGTTTTATCCATCGCCTCAGCAATATCTTCTTCCTTCATGGACACTGGCAAATTGTCTAGAAAAATATCCAGGAACCTTTTATCAGTAATTTTCAACTTAAGCATTTCTTGGGGGGCCACAGCATTACCAGTGGCGTTGTCAACAACAGAACCATTTTGGAGCATACGTCTACATGTAGTACCCTCTAATTTATCCAATCTTGCTTGCATTTCCGAATTATGTTTTTGAAGATTGGCCATATCTGTCTTTAACTTTTCCAACTCCTGTCTGACCTCAGTTAAAATGCTGCTGCATTCGCACGCTTGTGGCTCGATCTGTGTAAAATCTGGGGATGGAATCGGAGAAGACACCCACGTCTCAGGAAGATAAATACAGGGTAGTATTCCATCATTTGCTATTTCAGCCTCTCTATTATCAGGGATTCGTGTGGATGACAAAAATGAGTTTACCACCTCTACGGGTGTGTCGTCAACTGGAGGATCCACACGTACTGTCGGTGGACTTGTGGTATCATTTGACAATATCTCCTTAGCTTTCTCGCTGAGGCAATACCGCCCTTGGACCACCACTTCCGCAGCAGAGTTGTTCATGCCAACCTTTTCTGTTGGGATCACATGTGCTGTAGGCTTTGCAGGTGAAGCAGAAACTACAATTGCTGCTTTGTTCTGAAAAGAAAAAAATAACGTCATTGTATTAGCAAGAAGAAAAATGGTCAAGCCTTTTTATTTTATTTTTTCACTTTTCTTTCTTCCAAAACACATCTTATGACCCCTAAGTATGGTCATAAGATGTTTGGGGAAAAAAAAAGAAAAAACAAATAACACTTTGGAACTTATTAAAAGCGAAATATCGAAAAATGGTCAAGCCTTTTTATTTTATTTTTTCATTTTTCTTTCTTCCAGAACATATCTTATGACCCATAAGTAGGGTCATAAGATGGGGTTTGGAAGAAAAAAATAACAATTTGCAACTTATTAAAAGCGAAATATCGAAAAATGGTCAAGCCTTTATATTTTATTTTTTTTTCTACCAAAACATATCTTATGACCCCCTAAGTGGGGTCATAAGATGTGGTTTGGAAGGAAAAAAAATAAATAACAATTTGGAACTTATTAAAAGCGAAATATCGAAAAATGGTCAAGCCTTTTTATTTTATTTTTTCATTTTCTTTCTTCCAAAACATATCTTATGACCCCCAAGTAGGGTCATAAGATGTGGTTTGGAAGAAAGAAAATGAAAGAAAGAAATAACATTTAATCAGCTTTATTTAGGAGTAACGCGCCTCAAACATAAAAGTTCACATTTCTTGTTCAAAATTTAACAGGGAATTTTAAACTTTAACCCTTTGAATTTAGTGAATACATTTAGTGTTGGTCGGTTTGGACTGTTATGTTGGGTAAAGGGCTAACATTTCAAATGTCGTAAAATCACACACTGGGGGAATATTCGGTCACTTTGAGATCATACAAACTCACCCATTCGTTTAACTCTATACATGTAGTACCATAATGTTAATCTTCTTCAATGGCACTATTCGGGGCCAAAAATTTAACTAAACTGCATCTTATTCAACAGGGCTTAATGAGCTATGCTGAACAAGATGCAATTACTTAATTTTCAATTTTAATGTGGAAAACTGTATCCCTAATCATTACAAAAAATGCTTGCAACGATTTTCGACATGAAATGACACCCCAAAAAATAATATAATTTTTTTCATTTTGACACAGCGTCCCAATAAAAATGGATATGCAAGTGACCCCAGCAAGTCTATTGGTGTGGCTTCTGTGACTACAGGTGATTATAGTTGATTATTGGGTTATTAAAATCGTGGCAATAAATTATAAATTATAGTTGATTGTTGGGTAATTAAAACCGGTGATCAGACAGTCGCTGCAACAAGATTAGTGACCAGACAGTGGAATAGCTATGTCACTGTCACACGTTCAATTTGTAAAGGAATCTACATGTAGTAACATATTTTTTTTACCTTTTTAATGTTTTTTGTCTTTGTGGTAGTTTGCCTTTGTCTTTGTTCTGTTGCTGGTGTTGGTGTTTTATCTAATGGAGTACTTGATGCAGATGGTGCCTGGTTTGGCGAAGATGGTGGCTCTGGTGACGCAACTCCTTGTGGATTTTCCTTTATGACCTCGCTATAACGTTTGCTCATCTCGGAACTATTTCCTGAATCCAAAACCTACAAAATAAAATGACTGCATGTACAAACTAAGTTCTTGAACATTAACTTCGGTGAGTGGCCGTAACAGTGGAATTTCAATGTGTGATAAGTCACAACAGCAGGACTTCCATTTTCTCATGTTGGTAAAATGAATTTATGGTATCATTTATTGGGAATGGGTCAACTCGCCACCGGGACAAGTCACCACCGGGTCAAGTCGCCACGGGTCAACTGTCCACGGGTCAACTCGCCACCAGAAAAAAAATATATATAAGACAGGTTTGACACTACACACTGTATACAGTAGGGAAATATCATATTTTGACGATTTTTTTTATACCTTTAGCATTCCTCCCAGCACATAATCTTATAATTGTGAAATATTCTATTTATAAATGGGGGAAAATCGACAGTTACATTGAAAACTTGGAAAACGTTTTGGGGGGATCAGTGGATTTGCGTCAGTTTACTCTTGGATTCACGTTATGAAAGACTGATGTCTTTGATTCATAATTACGCTCTGATCGTTTTGTATCATAAGATACATAATCATGAGAAACTGTCTATTCACATTTCCTTGAGTTTGGTATCGAATCAAGTCATGGCTGCTATTAGCAGCCCTGACTTGATTTGATACGAAACTCAAGAAAATGTGAAGCATGTGGTAAACTATATGGATTCGCGCGAATATATTTCGCGAGAATCTAGTTAAGATTCTCGCGATATCGGACGAACTTTAAGCCCTGACTAGTCACATATTTGGAAAAATAAGGATTATAGAAATATCGCAAGCTTTTTATTGAGCCGTCATCACCTTTCAACGGCAGCTGATTCAACAATCTGTGCAATAAAAACAAACCCAAACGTATCTTCTCTTATTCATTTTCATGTGAAAATCACTGCCGGACGGTCACGGAGTGAACAGTGAGTACAATCAAATTTATTTTTTGGAAAAAAATGTTAAAAATAAGTAGAAAAATATTGGAAAAAAACTTATCAAAAGTGAGTCAACTCGCCACAAAAAGTGGGTCAAGTCGCCGCTAACATGTGGCGACTTGACCCGGAAAAAGTACTGGTGGCGAGTTGACCCAGTGGCGAGTTGACCCCGACCTTATTTATTGAGAACACACAAGAAACGAGCTTTCGAATGATTGATACCAGAAGCTGGTATTATCAGTACAGGGAAATATAATAATTATTATTCCTGTGCACACAACCCACTGGACGAATGTACTGCTTTGTGTTAATGCGCAGGTGAATGAAAAATGGATACAAATTAAAAAATGTTGTCTGTATTGTTTTAGAGGTGTGGGGGGGGGGGGGGGGGGATATTTTTGGGTGGGGGCTCTTGCTCATTCCCCCTATGGCTGCAGGCCGCCCTCACCTTTTTTTCTCATTTTGTCCTTTTAGTGCCAATAGTCCCGGGTCTCAGGGCAATTCCAATTTAATGGTTGTGTTGCCCCCTTCTACTTATAGTTAAAGGTATGTCCGGGTGGAGGGGGGGGGGGTATATTATTAGTTACATGTAGGAATTGCTTTCATTTCAACAAAATTATCACAATAATAAAGAGCAAAAACTTACCTGCAATCTCATTTTGGCGAGATCGCGCGTTAAATTTTGCTATTTATTTTTGGCGATAATTCTGTGAAAAGATAAACGACATGTCGTATAATCAAATAGCTTGTTCACGTATTTTACAAATGACAAGCCCCACATAACCTAAACCAGGGCCGATACTGGTGGGAGCGCTCAGAGCCTTGAATTGTAAAAACAAATCGGGAAGGGGAGAACCCCCAGCACCCCACTACACCACCACCCCCGTCGGGGCTAGGCAATTCGGAAATGGCCTTCGCCTTCGCACCAGGATGCTATCCGACATGCAGAGGTGGGTGAGGTGGCAGGGGAGGGGCGCCCCACACTCTCCATGTCGGAGTTTTATTTACTGCTGGCTTCGGGCCTGACCTAAGCGGAGGTTCAGTAGTTATTTCCAGGCCTACCATGATCGACATTAACTCTCGCCGACCCTGTCGGATATTTTTCAGTTCCTTGTTTTGGGCATACATGTAAGTAAAGGGTTAAAAATAAAACACGTACCTTTCCAACAGCAACCTCGTGCACTCTTCTCCACTGAATGAGGTAAGATTCTCCTATCTTTATTGGGTCTGTCAGTTCTTTAAAAAAAACCGAGCTTCTCACTTGTATTGCATTGTCTTCAATATACCTCACCAAATGGTGACTCGGCATTGAAGACATTTTCCGTCGGTTCATTTTGATTCAGAAAAGTCGAGTGATAAATTCAAGTCAAGTAATCACCTTTTTAAAAGGGAAATTTGTTCTGTTTATACTGTCTTGACCAATGACTGCATGTACAAATGTAGGTGTGTCCTAGTGCCTTTAATGTTAAGAACAACATCTTGTTATTTTTATTTTTACAAAAAACTGTTTTTAGACCCATTGTTTTAGATACAAACAGAAAAGGTTCTCAGTGCTTGGTATCAAAGGTTCGTACCGCAGTAAATTTTAATTGCAATAACAACCAAACTTAAAATGACAAATCTGAATGGTATTCTTAGAAGAAATATGGGATGCCAGCTTTTATGTGGCTTGGCCGCTTGGGGTCGACAACAATCAAATAGAAAGGGAAATGATACAATGTACATGTATGAATACAAAGTCGAGACAATTTTTAAAACAATGTTTTTTCTGCAAAAATGCAACACCATTACTTTTCCAGAAAACACTTTTCAGAAGCCCTTCAACTTTCAGTTTCGGTTTGAAAATTAACTTGGTATTGATATTGAAACCTAAAAATTCACAAATGGAATTAAAACGCCAGATTTCACGTCCCATTCCAGTCATCCGTTATACGCCTATCTTAAAAGCAAAAACGTACCATTTTAAAAATCTTCCCCATTAATTTGTAACCGTGCTTCGATAAAAGTGAACGCAATAAAATGAATTGTTCCGATATTGCGGAAATGATCAGTCTGTTTGCAAACCGTTTATATGTCGTTCGGTACGTGTACATATAAATGGACTATCGTTTGTCTTCCGTTCAGCTAAACGAAAAAACGTTTAGCTTTCGTTTAGCTAAACGAAAAATCGTTTACCTTTCGTTTAGCCTTCATTTAAATCATCGAAATACGGATCGTTTATAAACGTTTGGTAAGCGGAAAATAAACCCGTTTTTCGTTTAAATGCTATTTGTGAACGCGTTTACAAACGAAGAATAACGGCGTTTAATGTACAAGTTATTTCCGTTGGTACTGTAGCTCAATGGTCACAGAATTGGACTTCAAACCGAAAGGTTTGCATTTCATTTCCGTTGCACATGGTGGTACTGTGTACTGAGGCATACTGCACATTGATGGTGCACTGGTGTTCAACCAATACTAACCCTGCTTGTGCAGAGTTAGTACATTTGGGAGTCTGACAGTAGTTTGCCACTGCTCAGTGGTTCTTTCTGGGTACTCCGGCTTCCTCCACCCATAAAACTCTCCAACACAAGGTAACTCTGGCAGTCGAAAGTATTGAGTATTTCTTAATTGAATAATCCTGTTGATTGAATGTAACTCCCAAACACAAACCCATTTACTTTAGTGTGGTCACAATTTGTGGCTTTAAATAAATAAATAAATAAATAAATAAATAAATAAATTTACTGAAGTACTATCCGTATCTTCAGTACAAATTTGTATTATAGAGTGAACTCCTGTTAACTGAATAAAAAATTGTTTTATATGTCCAGAAATTACCCTGTAAGACACCAAATTTCCCTTGTGTATTGACCTTTTGGCCTCAGTTCATCCATTACAGGCATTTATTCTATTACATCCTGTTTGACAGAGCTCCATGAGCACTGTCAAACAAGATGTTATAGAGTAGATGCTGAATTTACATCTAGAATACAGGAAAGTAGCCAAATCCTAGTTAACTGAATACTCCTGTTGCAGTTCAGCTGCTGTGGACTGGTTGTAACCCACACGCGGGTAGTGATGTCCATGCATGTGTTTATCAGGTGATACAAATCATCATCTGCAAAATTTTAATTAATGAAAAACCGGTTTATACCATGCTTCATTAATTATATTTTTGATGATTATTCCTATAATTAGAGTTTGGAATTTAATATTATTGTGTCTGTGGAAATATAGCCCACCCAGGAAAAGTGACAAGTCCCCAGTGGCCATACTTTAATTGAGTCATTCTCTGGCCAAGTGGCTATTCAGTTGATAGGGTTCCACTATAATATAGGTCTTCCATATATGATAAAAGAGGGTGTGGTATGCCAAGTGTTAATAAATAATTGCAAGTTTCGTGATATTAATGCCAGTCATATTGTTAAACTGACACCTTGCGCATAATAATATTGTGTCACGTCGCAGCAATTATTTCTGAGAAGTAAATTGCCCATTAAATTTCATCATATTTCACAATCAGCTGATCAAAAGAATTGCACATGCCATTTTTTCGCAGACTGAATGAAGTTTACTGTCATTTCAACCTGTTTTATATGTTGTCTGTGACCATTGGAATGAAAATTTTACATGTTTGATCTCTGCATGTAATTATGCCGTTACAACAATCTGTTTGTAGCTCATTACTTTACGCCATCCTTTTGTTAGTCCATAATGTTTTATTTTTATGTAATAAATTTCTGATTTAGCATAACATTCTAGCACAAAACTCAGTCTCAACTGATAGAAAGAGAGGTCAGCTATTTTAACTGCTAAATTCTCAGTTTCTGCTAGTAAAGTTGAAATTTTAACTGCTTCAGGTAGAAACTGTAATTCCAACATCTTCTGGAAGGAACCAGAATTCCAGTAATTCCAACTTCTGCTAATAGAAATTGGACTTCAAGTTTCTACTGGTAGAAGCAGAAATTACTAGCTGCATGTGAATCAGTTTTCAATTCCAACTTTCTGCCAGTAGAAATAAATCAGAATTCTAGTCAGTGTTGGTAAAATAGATTTTATTTTGCCCAGATTATTCATTTTGAAGAGAATTTCATTGCAATTTTCCATTTTCAAGACTTGCATGCATAAATTGGACAGAGACAAATTCTGGGACAGAAGTTGATTTACCATATTAAAACAAATGTACAAATATTGGGGAGACACAAAATATTTGATTCATATAAAAGGTGTTAATTCCTTTTACAGGGGTGTAGCCAGCCATTTTTAGCTCAACTTTGACGTAAGTCAAATTTGAGCTTATGCCATGGCCAGTCGTCCGTCTGTCCGTCAACAATTCAATATGGCTCGGATTAGAGGCTGTATTTATGAACCGATCTTTTCGAAACTTCTTGGGTATCTTTGGTATCACCGTGGGATGAGAACGAGTGTTTTGGGGTCCGGTCCGAAATTCAAGATGGCCGATGGCAGCCATTTTGTACAAAATTAGGTGCAATCAGATTTTTGCGCAGAACTTCCATAAGAAAGCGCTGATTTGAATAATTTTTTGTGTGAATGTTTAGTATCAAGGGATACATCACATATAATACAGGTTTTTTTCTCATGCAGAAATTCTCCAAATTAGATGAACTTTGATTTTTTCAGTGCTACTTACATATAGTAAGTACACATGTCAATACGGCTCGGGCTAGGGGCTGTATTTATGAACTGATCTTCACGAAACATCTTGGGTACCTTTGTTATCACCTTGGGACGAGAACGAGTGTTTCTGGGTGCGGTCCAAAATTCAAGATGGCTGCCAGTGGCCATTTTGTACCGAAATTAGGTCTGATCAGTTTTTTGTACACAACTTCTATACGGCTTAGGCTAGAGGCCGTATTTATGAACCGATCTTTACGAAACTTCTTGGGTACCTTTGTTATCACCATGGGATGAGAACGAGTGTTTTTGTGTGTGGTCTGAAATTCACGATGGCCACCAGCAGCCAATTTGTACCAAAATTAGTGCAATCAGTTTTTTGTACAGAACTTCTTTATGAAAGTTCTGATTTGAATAAATTTTTGTATGAATGTTTAGTAACATGAAATACATCACATATAATACAGGTTTTTTTCTCATGCAGAAATTATGCAAATTAGATGAGCTTTGATTTATTCAGTGCTACTTGTACACTGTAAGTGCACATGTCAATACGGCTAGGGCTGGAGGCTGTATTTATGAACTGATCTTCATGAAACTTCTTGGGGTACCTTTGTTATCACCTTGGGACAGGAACGAGTATTTTGGGGTGCCTTTGTTATCACTGCTATGAGAACAAATATTTTGAGGTTCAGTCAGACCCACTCTGGGACTCAATGATTTCTTTTCTAGTTTAGCATCTGACTGCCACCTACCTTTACAATACTTTACCTATACATTTGTTACAGGCTATGGTCAGTATTTATGTACAGACCGTTACAATTCTTTATATGTACCTTTGTTATCAGGTCATTACCTAGATGTTTGTCATTGCAGTGTCACACACTATACATGTACATGTCTTAACAAGTTGAGCTATAGTGTCATTGACACTTTTATTTTAAGGGGGGTTGCCCACAATGCAACTCAAGAATGAGAATGTCTGGCAACTAAAAAGACTGAAAACTTGGCCAAGACCAAGCCTTGGCCAAAGGTGAAGTTGGAGGAGATAATGGGAGGGGGTGACCCCCTCCCATAATTTCTTCCAACTTGACCTTTGGCCATTAGTGATGGTCCAGTGGAGGGGAGGGGGTGTACTCCTCCGGAAAAAATAAATCTTCAATATTTGATTTCAGCAGTGATCAAAGATTTCATGTTGAGTGAAAGTGAATGTATTAGACTGCTGTGGAGAATATCGCCCGTGACGGACCTTTGGGGTTGGGGGGGGGGGGGGGGGGGGGGTTATACGACTCCCATGACCCTCCCTAGCTACACCCTTGTTTTATGCTGCTGGTGGATATTCCTGCTCAGGACAAGAAATCTCTTGCCATTAAAATAAGTAAAATTTGAGAATATTTTCCCCTGTAAATTGTATAGATTTTTAGCTGCGACGAGCAGCTCTATTTGTGGCAATGTCTGTCGTTCGGTCTGTCTGTTGGTCGGTCGGTCGGTCGGTCGGTCTGTCACCAACGAGTTTAAAAAACACCATAACTCCTAAAATACTTGATGGAATGACACCATACTTGGTATGCAAGTGGATCTTCATGATGTCTACACCCTCTTAATAGTGCATGTCATTCGGATAATTTCTGTCACATTTATGGACTTGTCACCAACAAGTTTTTTTGTCACCAATGAGTTTTAAAACATCATTGGCGTTGCACGAATCATCGCAGCTTAGGCACTGTGACAGTGCTTCTAGTTTGATCAATGATTTCTTATTTCAAATTTTCATGAATTTTTATCAGATCTTAACAGCAGCCATGACAGGAGTCGATGAAAAATTTATGAAAAATCCTCATCGGATTAAAAATTAAAATTACTCAGAGGGTTAAGAATTAATGCATTTTATAACAAACTTGCAGATCACAAGAATATTTTTTCTATTAAGTGTACTCAGTACAGGGAGGGTAGATAACTACTAAATCACAATGATGTTTTTTTGTCCCATTATTTTTTATTACTTAACCCTTTACCTAACGTGAAAAGCAGACAACACTTGCAAAAAAAAATACTTGAATAACTAATTTTTTTTCGTTTTTTGTCTTAAAAACATTATTTATTTATTTATTTATTTATTTATTAAGGTTTAACGACACTTTATCAGCCAAGGTCATATCGTGTTAGTGACAGTTTTATGGGTGGAGGAAGCCGGAGTAGCCGGAGAGAACCACCGAGTGACGACAAGCAGCTGCGCGCTCCCCAACATCGTAACTGCACACTGCAGCACTGGCAGGGTTAGTTTGGTTGTCAATTCAAGTTTGTTCAGATAAAGTTGCCAAGCCCACAAGGGGCATTACTCTGATAGCACCCATACATTTTTTCCCAAATTAAAAAAATCTTACCCATAACCATCAATTAGAATCTTCTGATATTTGGTATATAACATATCAGGGGTGGGGGTGGGCTGTGGTGTGTGTGGTGTGTTTTTGAAATCGAATCCCTAGGTTAATATTTGGGCTACACATGGAGCCCAAGTTTTAACTTGGTGCAATATGAGGAAATTTCTTTAAAAATCATCTTCTTCAGGTTCACCAGTCAGATTCCTTTCATATTTGGTATACGACATCTCCAGGAGGGTCAGATTCAAGTTTGTTCAAATTGGGGTCCCTTGCTTAATATTTGGGCTCTATTAGAGCCTGAATTTTAACTTGATGCTTTTTGAAGAAATTTCTTTAAAAATCTTCTTCAGATCCACCAATCAGAATCCTTTCATATTTGGTGTACAATATCTCTAGGTAGGTCAGTTTCAGGTTTGTTCAAATCAGTTACCTGGGTAAATATTTGGGCACCCTATTGGAGCCCAAATATCAACTTTGTGCAATATGAGTAATTTTAAAAAAAAATCTTCTTCTTTAGACCCTGCAGTCAGAATGCTTTCATATTTGGAATGCAACATCTCTAGGAGGGTAGGATTCAAGTTTGTTCAAATCTGGTCCATGGGTTGTTATTTGGGCTCTCTATTGGAGCCTGAATTTTAACTTAGTGCAACATGAAGGAATTTATTTAAAAATCTTTTTCTCCAGAACCATCAGTCAGCTTAGAAGGTAGAGGTGCATGCCGCAAGCCAAGAAGTCCTTGGTCTGAATCCCACCTGTGGCAACCACGTTGTGTCCTTTGACAAGACACTTAATCTCAATTGCCCACATGGGGGCACGGTGGCATTGTGGACTAAGGCATACTGCACGTTGATAGTGCACTTGGTTCAAACCAGTGATAACCCTGCTTGTGTGGAGTTATTTTGTTGGTAGTCTATCAGTTGCTCGCTATTGCTCAGTGGTTCTCTTCAGGTAGTCCGGCTTTCTCCACCAGTAAAACTGTCCTACATGAGGTGACCCTGGCTGTTGAAAGTGTCATTAAACCACAATAAATAAATCAATTAGAATCTTCTGATATTTGATATACAACATCTCTTGAGGGGTCAGATTTCTATGGGAGCCTGAATTTTAACTTAGTGCAATATGAAGGAATTTTAAAAAAAAAAAACTCTTCTTCAGATCCACCCATCAGAATCCTATCATATTTGGTATACAACATCTCTAGGTAGGTCAGATTCCAGTTTGTTCAAATTGGGTCCCTGGGTTAATATTTTGGCTCTTTATTAGATCCCAAAGTTTAACTTGGTGCAATGTGAGGACATTTATTTAAAAACCTTCTTCAGATCCACCAGTCAGAATTCTTTCATATTTGGTCTATAACATTTCAAGGAGGATGAAATTGAAGTTTGTTCAATTTGAGACTCTGGCTTAGTATTTGGGCTTTCTCTGGGGGTGGGGGAGCAGAGAGAAGGGATCAGGTTAGGTTCAAGTTTGTTCAAATCGATTGCTTAGTGTTTTTCCATAAAATTTGCCTTTCATGACTTCATACCATTCTAGTGTTGGTGAACCATGTCTGACTGAATGTGACCTCAAATACTTCTTTGAACCTTTTTGTCAGGTGAGTGATTAAGGCCCCTTGGAGGCCTCTTGTTTATAAATGCTTCATAAGGCTTGATAAATGCTTGAGAGAAGGCTGTTAGTTTGTACTCTAACAGTAAATGGGTCTATAAATTCATTTCTTATCTTCCATTTTGGGGGCGTTGTGGCGTCATTGTAACCGGTTCTCGTCAGATCACCAAAGTTAAGCAACGTCGAGCGTGGTTTGCAGTTGGATGGGTGACCATTTCAGTGACTGATTCGCACTCCCGCGTTGTGTCCTTGGGCAAGGCACTTAACCCTGATTGCCTACATGGGGGCACGATGACGGTGTGCAATAAGGCATACTGCACGTCGAAGTTGCACATGTCTTCAACTAATCTAATCCTGCCAGTGCTGTGGGGCAGAGTTCAGAGTTACAATGTTGGAGAGCTGACAGCTGCTCATCATTGCTCGGTGGTTCTCTCCAGGTACTCCGGCTTCCTCCACCCGTAAAACTGTCACCGACATGATATGACCCTGGCTGTTAATGTGTCGTTAAACCCTAATAAAATAAAAATAAAAATCTTCCATTTTGAGACTCATATGGCTGTGCTGATAATATAATATTGAGAAATATTTGCAAGTGTTGTCTGTTATTCATGTTTTTAGATTATCCTTTACCCAACACAAAAGACACTAACAAACAAAATTCTGTGAGCTCGTTCCAATGAGTGCCCATAAGCTATGTTTTTGAGACAGAAAATGAAAAAAAATAATGCAAATTGAATGGTGATTTTTGTGAACAGTGCTGGCTGGTTTGGCCTGCTACGTTGCGTAAAGGGTTAATGGCAGTAACATTTCCCTTAGGAGTATTCAATTAAATTTTGTGACCTATATAAATGAGAATATAAATAAATAAAAAATAAAATAAAAACTTCTAGGTAGAGAATTAATGACAAAACTAAAACAGTGTTTTTTACGATCCCTCAGGCTGTTGGTAAAGAGGAAATAAAGTGAAGAAGTGATATTACTTAGAGGAAATAGAAATGAAAGTGAACTAGGTATGCCATCATGACATACATACCAAGTCCTGAGAACTTGAATTGTATCTGAAATTACCTCACATTCAGTTGGATCAGTAAATAGGTTTGAGTCTATAGTTCAAATTCTTAATTTTCTGAAAGTTGGATGTTCATATTTTTTACTGCATGCAGTTCAGTGATCCAGTGTAAAACCCAAGGAGTTATTGACATTTTAAAGATCGGGCAATTAAGGCAGTGGATTGTGGTAAATATGTATTGATCTGGAACTGAGGATACAGTGAATAAATGGCACCTGAATTGGTTGGAGGTATTTGCTTTAGTAGCTGAGGGTCTGGCGCAGTCTGCAGTCTGTACAAATGTTGATATTTGCACAGTATTGGAAATAAATCTGAGTGTACTCGGATATTCAAGAATCTGAAATAGTGTGTTTAAATATGCAGCTTGTTGCAGCTTAGAAAAAGAGCCTCCTCCAGTGGTTTTGGGTAAAAATATAAGTGACAAAAAAGCAGCAACAAAATATTTTGTTGGAGAAAATGGCTGTGATAAAAGTTTCTAAAGTGTTACAAATCATTTTCAATAGCAAGAAAGATGCACATTAAAAAAATAACAGTTGCGAAAGTCACAAAAAAGTAATGTTGTGATAAAATTGTGCTGTTCAGGAATGCCCCCTGTGGGAACCCTGGGATGTGGAGCAAATCTTGTTTATTACATGCCTGTTTTATGAAATCCCCATCTACAGCAACACTAAACCATGTGGAAAATGAAAATCCATTCCTCATATGTGTGCGGAACAGAAATTGTTAACAGACCCTTTTTAAAAGAAGCAAAATTTCACTGGAATTTTCTACAAATCGTGCACTGCAATTACAATTTTGAATCTCTAGCGATAGCTAAAAATTGTCCCCTGAGTTCCAGTGTGTTCTATGTGCCATTAGGCACATAGAACACATTGGAACACCAGAGACAAAATAGTAACACAGGTTCCCCTTGCAAATTTGGTTGGCGATAAAATGTGTTCTTTGTGTTGATAGTTGTCAAATGAATTGCTGAGTATCCTTCTAATAATTGTTTTTATAGGCGTGAAGGCATGTAATAAACGCAGAACGACATGCACGTGTGAATAGGTTAAATGATATGGCACTTGTGCCATCGCGGAAGGATAAAACTCGAGGTCTGCGTCCTCTCGTTTTACCCTTCCGAGCTTGCACTCGTGCCATATCAATTAACCCATTCACACATGCATGTCATTCTGTGTATTTACTATGGTAAACAAGTTCTGCTGTACCAGTAAAATAGGACCTGAAATCCATGCCTGGGGTGGAAGCCCTCTAAAGTTGGGAGCACAGGCAGTCCTGGAAATGAGACGGGTGTGAGTGCAATTGCTCCCGTCAGCAACCGTGTTTTCTATTTTACGGGATCTAAAAAATGCACATGTTGAAAAATATTGTGGAGCACTAATATACTGTGAGGGCATATAAATGTGTGTTGTTTTGAGAAAACAGCTGACGTTAAGCTCAAATTAACAAACTGTCATAATTCAGCAATTCCTTATACATTTAACCCTTTGAGCACTAGTGGTATGTGCCATGCCAGTTCAATGGCAGCAATTAGAAGAGTCCATATTCATTATTTGGTGTAGACCAATCAATATTTTCAACATGCAGCCTCTGGGCTGCATTTTGAAAATACTGATTGGTCTACCCCACACATTTACTGAACAGCCATCCTATTTAAAGGTGTTATGACGTATCATGTTCCTGGCTGGAAAAGCGGTTGCTCGGGTTTAAACAGTTAATGTTTCTGGTGTTTGGTGACAGTATTCCCTCAAAATTCATATACTAACATTTTACGGGAGCAATTTGCTCTCGTCTCTGATTTCGCGGGAGCTAAAAACTGCACCCATCAATTTTGTTCATTTCCAGTACTACATAGGTATAAACTATTGACTAAACTTGACTTCATGATGTGCTTGCGATATAGCTATGGATGCTGAAAATTACCTTAAAACACCAATATTAAAAAAAGTGTTGTGAAATGAAATTTCTAATGATCAAAAACACACTGAAAAATATGTAATCTAAGAAGAGCTCCTGTAAACTTAAAATATTTTTGTAAATAATGGAAAGTTACCAAGTAAAATTAAATTTTATGAGATTGACACCTTTCCATCATGTTTGACTTCTTATTTACAGATCAGATTTTTTTTCAAGAACTTTCTTTCCTATCAAATCTTCAGATTAATGGCTTGGCAGTGATTCCAAGTAAAGTCTTGGATGCCAGTTTGGCAGTGAACACATAACTAAGAACCACTGCTAAGTTGATTTAACTCTTCAATTCATAGGTGTTATTTTGTTATCAATTTATCACTGCCATTTTATCTTAAAACAAGCTGTTAATTGAAAATTTACACCAAGACTGTACAGTGCACAGGGTTAGTTCTTCCCTTAATAATGGAATTTTTTTTATAACCAGAAAGTGTGACGAACCCTGTGCAATGCACTGGATTAGTCACACTTTCTGGTTATAAAAAAACTGGTAACTGCCATGTCGCACACTAAATGAAAATGTACACTCATTAACCCTTTAAATCCTAGTTTCCTGGAATGGTATTACCTTTGTGTACACTTACAGTGAAATGGGTCAGTCCAATATCAGTATACAGAAAGGTTAAAATAATAACTGTAGTCTGCAGCCGTCTGGCTGCAGGCTGCAGGCTGCAGATATTATTTTATCATCAATTCCCAGTGTATAGACCTCTCATAACAAGACAAAAATGGGACCAAATTATGCCTTAGCACGAAACATCGGTCAAATGGTTAAGGCTGTCCAGTGTACAGGGTTAATCACATAATTGAGTAGATTTATTTATAACCAGAAAGAAAAGAGTGACTAACAGGCCTGTCATTCTGAAAAGGGCGATTGCTCCAGATCATAACTGGTTGAGGGCCAGATTATTTTTGTGGTCTGAATTTGTTATTCAAAAATTGTTTTATTACAAATTATTGGAGAGTGCCCACAGGCACACTCCAATAATTTGTAATAAAACAAATTTATATAAACAAAATATTATTTGTGTTTGACTGAATATGAAATATAAGCAAGGAAAGTGTTGGCTTTTTCTCTGGTATCTGCATTTTTTGAAAGCCCTCATAGTGGCTTCTAGCACTCATCCAGTTGACAACCTGTCTCAAATTTTGCTGAGGAGAGCAAATAACAGCCCTCCTTAATTGCCTGATTCCGATGATTTTGGTACGTACCTGCCAATCTGGGTGGGCTTGTGCCTGTCTGAATATAGATCAAGGAGAGCCAGCAACTGCCCTTGTGATTTTCAAAAGGACAAGCCTTGACTAACCCTGTGTATTGCACAGAGTGAGTTGGTCAGCCCACACACTCTTGCTAACCATAGGCGTATCATAGGATTAGTTGATAGAATGCCATATCACAACTATATGAAAATATACACTGACTAGGGCTGTAAAAATTTGCAGGGTTAGTT
Source organism: Pictodentalium vernedei (assembly GCA_031216915.1). Taxonomy (NCBI): domain Eukaryota; kingdom Metazoa; phylum Mollusca; class Scaphopoda; order Dentaliida; family Dentaliidae; genus Pictodentalium; species Pictodentalium vernedei. The sequence goes on from CM062291.1 coordinate 326,405,711, forward strand.
TTTTGTTATATGTTTTATAGGGTGCAGAATTCAAGGAACTAATGGAAATACTTATGGATTGTGGAAATTTTTCTAGATTGAATTTCAAAATGAAAACATTCTATTTTCATTTAATCACTCGGTCTTACTCTTTCATTTTTTTGCCATTTTTGGTGCTGCTGTTTTTATATTGCACCTCCAAATCACATGCAAAAAAACAGAACCTCCTGTTCTTTCAAAAATTTTTCCCTAATTTGATATTTTTCTTTACCTCTGAAATTTTGAATTACTTCAAATCTAGTTTAGACGTGGGGAAATAAAAGTCAAATAGAGTAAGTTGCACTACCTAAGAAATTTTGATACATGTTTTTAAGGTCTACTACTAACACATCCCAGACTTTGTGTAGAGCAAATAAAAAATGAATTGAATACCCTAAAACTTTGTGATAACATTTCTGCAACTTTGCTTCTACTTTTTAACACTTTGAGTCCTGATGGTACCTTTCATGTCAGTTCAGTGATTTCAAATGGACCCTGATGGTACCTTTCATGTCAGTTCAATGATTTCAATTAGACAAGTCCATAATCATTATCTGAGGCAGAGCAATTCATGTTTTTAATGTGCAGCCTTGGGGCTGCATGTTGAAAATATTGATTGTCTACCATCAAACCTGTCATTTGCAAAATGGGGTCCCCAGAGGGTGAATTTGCTATCCATACAGTGGGCCAATTTATCCTCTAGGTACATCTTTCTGTTTTGGCTTGAGACCTTAATTCAGACTGAGGTTCACAGAGGGTAAATTTTGTGATGCTACACTGCTGTGCTGGGTAGCATCATCAAATTCACCCTCTGGGGACCTCATCTTGCAGATGACAGTCTGCTTATTTTCAGGCTTGTCGACCATACACATTTACTGAGCAGCCATCCTCTTTATGACTACAGGTTGTATGACAATCATGGGCCGGAAAAGCAGACTTTCAGGTTCAAAGAGTTCATGTTCAGTACGGTCGCCATGGACTTGTCACTTTCCACGGGTGGGCAATTTTTCTATGAAGGCAATAATATTAGATTCCAAACTCTAATTAACCCTTTACCTAACGTGAAAAGCAGACGACACTTGCAAAAAAAAATCTTGAACAACTAATTTTTTTCATTTTTTGTCTCAAAAACATAGGTTATGACCCCTCATTGGAACGAGCTCGACGAGCTCGTTCCAATGAGGGGTCATAACCTATGTTTTTGAGACAAAAAATGAAAATATTTTGAAAATTAATTGGCGATTTTTGAGAATAGCGCTGGCCGGTTTTGGCCGTTACGTTGGGTAAAGGGTTAAAGAAATAATCATCAAAAATTTAACTGATGAAGCACCGGGTACAACTGTCTGAATTTTCAAATTTTCCTACATTCGCTATTTATAAGTCCATGTTGAGGCTGGATAACAATTGAAAGGTTCATTTTCATGAAAGAAGTGACTAATTTTCTTTTCAGTTTTGTTAACCCTTTACCCAACGTAACGGCCAAAACCGGCCAGCGCTTTTCTCAAAAATCGCCAATTAATTTTCAAAATATTTTCATTTTTGTCTCAAAAACATAGGTTATGACCCCTCGTTGGAACGAGCTCCTCGAGCTCGTTCCAACGAGGGGTCATAACCTATGTTTTTGAGACAAAAAATGAAAAATTTAGTTATTCAAGAATTTTTTTTGCAAGTGTCGTCTGCTTTTCATGTTAGGTAAAGGGTTAACCCTCAATGGACTGGGCATCAGTCCTGAATTGTCACTAGATTTTAACCTGTACAACTTTCCATGGATGGAGAATATTTTCTTGGATGCAATAATATTAAATTTCAAACACTAATTATAGGAAGAATCATCAAAAAATTTAATTAATGCTTCCATGGGGGCACGATGATATCGTGTACTAATGTGAATGGCATATCGATGGTGCACATGTCTTCAACCACTGTAACCCTGCTTGAGCGGAGCTTGAACAGAGTTAGTATGTTGAGCTGACAGTTCTCTGCGGGTACTCCAGCTTCCTCCACCTGTAAAACTGTCACAGTCAAGATTAGCCATTGTGCATGAGTATGTGACCGTAAACACCAATAAATAAATTAATGCTTCATCAATTTACATTTTGCTGATGATTAATTTTATTTTCTGGTAAATGCATGCATGGAAATCACTGCCTACGCGTGGATTATGACCCATCCACGGTAGCTGTACTGTAATTATTTGAGCCATGCTGATGCTTTTTGAACACCAAATCACATGAGCATTCTAATGATTCTGATCCACTGTCTTTCAATGTGTGTTCATGTGGAATACCAGTTGAGAATCCGAATACTTTTTTTTTAAAACTTTTAACTAACACTTATAATACTTGGGAATTCTGGGATTAGTGGAGCAGTTCTTGTTTACTGTTGTAAACAAGTTCTATTTACTGAAAGGAAACACCTGGTAAAGAATGCATGGGGTGGAAGTCTTCTAAAACATGCAGCTTATGTGGAAGGATTGGTTAAACATGATTATATTTGTGTGTTGGTGACATGATAAAAGTCTATAAATGCTGAAAGTGACATTAGCTGGAAGAATGCAAGTAGCCACTATCATAGCTCTTTTGAAAAGTGTCGAAAGCCAGTACAGTGGCTTTACACTGTATGTATAAGCTTGATGTTTGCTCGGCAGTGGAACAAAAAAATGTTTGAAGATAATTGTGTTGTTACAATTTATTGGACTGTGCCAATAGGCACTCTCCAATAAATTATAACAAATCAATAATTGTTTTGCTAAACCAAGGATCCCCTTGCTGGCAGCAATAGAGAATCTTTAACCCTTTACCTATAGTAACGTCTAAAACTGGCCAACGCTATTCTCAAAAATCGCCAATTAATTTTAATTATTTTTTCATTTTTTGTCTCAAAAAACATAGGTTATGACCCTTCGCTGGAATGAGCTCGTTCCATTGAGGGTATCATAACCTATGTTTTTGAGACAAAAAAATAGTTATTCAAGAATTTTTTTTTGCAAGTGTCGTCTGCTTTTCATGTTAGGTAAAGGATTAAAAAAATAGTCATGTTGCAAAATCACCTTTGAAAAATAATTCAGCTCTCCTCCAGTTAAATGACAATTACTAAATAACAGGTTGTTTATTGGGGGTTAACTAATCTTTCAACAACCAGGGTTATATCTTGTCCGACATTTTTGCAGGTAGAGGAAGCTGGAATAGAGAGAACCACCGAGCATCGGCGTGCAGCTGTCAGACTCTACGACTTACTAATCTGGTAAACCAGAGTCACTAGTGGTTGAAGGGAAGTGTGCCATCTACTTGCAGTACACTTCAGTACACAGCCTCACCATTCCTCCAGGAGGGCAGTTGGGATTAAGTGACTTGCACAAGCACACTGTGCAGATTGCTCTGGTTGGAATCAAGCCATCAGCCTTCTGGTTTTAAGTTCAATGATCTAACCAGTGTGCTACTGCCTCCCAAATAACAGGTTAAAACTTTTTATTTAATCTTATTTCTTTTACAAGGATTGGCGAACAAGTTCTGCAACTTATATTATGCCTCTCCTTGGCCCAATGTCACAGGTGTGTGGGATGACCTTTGTAGTGACAACTTAATGGCCTCGCTCTTCTTGATTACTACAAAGGGATCTTTAGCCTGCACTTTAGCCTGCACAGAGTGTGTCTCTCTCTGCACAGAGGACAGCCATATTACATCCCCACCCGATAGGACGGTATGCTGTGACAGCATCAACCCCACAGTTGATGCTAACAGAGAAGACACCTTGAGAACTATCCCCAACCGGGGATCGATCCTGGGGCGTCGAGCATGAGAGACTAACGCACTTATCCACTCGGCCACCACTCTCTTAAATTCTTGTTTGAATGAAAGATGCACAAAACTGTGCAGAAGGTTTGGCAAGTGGGTTGGTGGGGTTTGAAAGTCAGTTGAGATGAGGATTATTCAATTTAGAAATCACCAATTAGGTTGTTCAACTTGCGACACATTGAAAAGTGCCTTGAGATTTGAGTTTATTCAGCATTCTCTCCTTCAAATCGAAGTCTTTTATCCAACAATATGAAAGCGAGCAGTGTATCGACAGTGTTTATCTTTCATTCCAACAGGAATTTAATTTTTCTCTCTATAATTTGATTTTGTTGAATGAAACTCAGAATATCATTCCTGTCCGATCTTCGAAGAATGGAGGTTATTAAAGATGTTTTGATCAAATGCGTGTTATTTACCCTTTAAAACTGTTGTGCATACATTTTTACATGAAGAAAAAATATACCATTCAAGGAAATACGAAATTAGGATAGAATATCAGAAGTAATTTAATCCTACACCTCTGTGGAGCTCTGTGGAGCTGTAGGATTAAATTATCACTGAGCCTCCCTAAAATGCAAATGGAGTTATCCATTTCCTTGACAACAGTAGTACATAAGACTTTGTCATACTGCCAAGAAAATGAGGGCTTAAAATTGAGCGAGGATTCAGTATCTGATTCTCGGAAGGATTCTCTCAAACTGTTGGGCATTCTATATACAGTGCAGGTCTTTATTTTGTTGGGACTGGGGGTGGTAGAAAATATATAATATGAAAATAGGCCCCCCCAAAAAGTAGGCCCTGAAAGTCCATTCTAGGGGACCTAATGATAGGTTGTTACATTATTTCAATATGCAATACCGGATATTGATGTATTTCAGGATTATCATTCAGATTCTTGCAAAACTGAATGGAATGTATACTCTGAAAATTGTCCTAATGTGATTGGTCAATTTGCCGGGCTACCCACTGTTATGTTTGCATTTTTGCATGGTACATAAAATCACACAATGTTCTACATAGTTAAGGGAAATAAATCCCACTTGAAAATTGTACCAAGTAGATGATTATGTCCAAAAATAATGTTACTAATGATTTGAAATGTGAAGAAACAAGTAAACATGAAAAGTTATGCAAACCATACAGATCAAAATTGGAGGTAGCCTAATGCAAAGAATAATATACCTCAACAACTGTAAATTTTCATGGGATATTTGAGGGACAAAAAGCCAGACACCATATTTGAACATTATTCAACAGAGTGACATGATAAGTAGGCCTACTTTATTATTTTCGCTTCACTTGGATGCAAGGAAGGTGATTGAAAATCACTGCATTCAGACATATTCAGGCCTAGAAATAAGCAAGCAGAATGAGGTCCCCCATAGAGTGAATTTGCTGATGCTATCCCACAGGGCTGGAATCCCAAAAATTCTGTTTAGGGCTGAGACCATGATTCAAACTGAGGGTAAATTTCATTGCTGCTGTGCAGGGCAGCATCAGCAAATTTACCCTCTGGGGACCTCATTCTGCACATGACAGTCTGCTTATTTCCAGGCTTGGACATATTCCAATATCTTTCCAGCATGACAAATTCATTATTCAGAGGTTTGGCAGAATACACAGTACCATGTACCCCATCAGAATTTTATGTTCCCCTTCACCTGTGGCTCAGGGTACATGTACATAAAATTCTAACAGGGTTCATAGGGCAATATACCCTGCTAAAGATCTGTATTACTCAAAAGTACCATTCAAGGTGCCCGAGTTGAAAGTAATGTTAAATGAACTTGATAGGGATTGCGGGATAATGATGAGTATTTTGTTATTAAGGTCCACAAATTGATACTGCTGTCGACAGGCCTATGCAAACTTGACAAACAATCATATTTTTCACCTATTATTTGCCTTCCAAGAAATAAGACAACCGATTGTTTGTTTGACTTTATTACTAGACTGTAGACAGTTACCTTGTTAGTTTCTGAGCATTAAGCTTGATATTAACTGGTTTAGTGCTAGAAGCCACTATCAGGACTCCACTGAAAAGTGCTGAAAGCCACTATAGTGGCTTTACACTGTTTGTGCTAAACTGTTGTTGACTCAACAGTAGAAGAAACATTTGAATGTAAAATTATTTTGTTACATTTTATTGGAGAGTGCCAACTGGCACTCTCATATAAATTGCAACAAAACAATTATTTATGAGCAATGTCATGTTAAACTAAGGCTTCTTTTGCTGGTAGGTTGATATCCTTGAAAAAAATACGTCACAAATGACCATTGAAAAGTAATTTAGCACTCTACCAGTTAATTTGTTAACTTTTCCAAAACTAATATTTCACATAGAGTGGAATACACAGAGATTATTACAAAAGTCAGTTGATTTGGGTGTGTCATATTCCCTTGAGTTGATGAGACTGGATCAGTGAGCTCAGATAAAATACCTTAGGCATCATATTTCATCTGGCTTATCTTATGTTAATGAGATGAAATATGACTACATAGATTGATTGACTACAGTAATAATTTGTTTTAATATATCACTGTGGTATTTAAAAATTGAATATGATACCCAAAATGTCAACAAAAAACAAATTATGCTTAAAAAAGTTAATTTGTTTCTGAGGCTCCCATGAATGATTCTTTTGGCTGCCGCATGCTCTCTTTTTATAACCAGTGCAAACTGATAAAAATAAAAATGAGATGGTTTATGTCTGATATTTTAACCAGGTTAATAATATTGATAAATTGGTCCAGTGAATGCAAGAAGACTTTGCAATGCTTTAACATTGTAAAGCCTTAAAACCTCTTGCACTCAAGGGACGAAATACACCATCACACCCATGCTATTCTGTAGATTATGAGGCCTAAACCATAAAACAAACCAAGAACATGAACTTTTGATGGCAAAGAAATAATTACAAAAATATAAAATAAAATAAAAACTGCCCGCCCACATGCAATTTTGCAAAAACATGGCCTGAGAAACGGAAGATCTACTTTGTGGGGCCCTATAGAATATTTGTTCAGAGTTTTTAGTATAAATAGTGATGAACCGATAATTGGAATCGGCAATCGGAACCGGCCGGTTATGGGGCATCAGCCGATTATGACAACTATGGGGCATCGGCCGATTATGACAACCGTCAGTTAAAAAAAGTCAGTTTCCCATTATTCTATATTTAACACTGTCTATTAAAAATCCCTTTGATATCTGGCCATTTCAATAAAGTGCATAGCAGAAAATTTAGGGATTTGCAGAGCAGAGATATTATGGAATTTAGCAACTGCAATCGGTACGAGATCGCCACCATTTCCCGAAGATTGTAGAGTTCATGTAAACATTAGAGAAACACATCAGGGGATGAAAGTTGAAAAAGAACATTGAATAATACATTGACATAAGTGTAAACAATGCATCATACCACTTCACAACACACATGTACATCAAAATTATTATTCATTTAAGACACAAAATATGTGTGCTCAGTATATTCCTGGTTAATACAGCCAAGTGAATTGTATCCTTACACAAAACTGTATTAACACTATTTACCAGAATAAAACACAATCTTCACGAGAACAATATTGTGTGATTGTATCGTTAATAACAATCTTTTCCCCACACCCCAACCAAAATGCAAATATTATTTTGGCTAATATTGCCCAGCAGTAAATATGCATACTCTGAGAACTTATGTGGTATTAAGCTTCCGTAATTGATGATTTATCAACAAAATTCTGTAGTATAACAGGTACCGACAGATTTTCTTTAATGTCCAACTTCAACCATCGGAATCGACTTAATCGGCAGAGAAATAACTGGTAATCGGTTGATAGCAAGTTTTGATAATCAGTTCATCACTAAGTATAAAGGCACCAAAGTTTGCATTCTCGATTGAAAATTGTTGCCTTGAAAATCTTGAGTGTGAGTGATGCTATGTGATACTCATTTGAGACAGGAATGATATGGATTTGGAAAAGATCCAACACTCTACCTTCGTGCCCGAATTGTTAGGGCCAACTTCAGTGGTACTGACCCCTAAAGGCCTAATTCTGACATGGATCACATTTCACTGTAACAAAACTTGCCAGTTACATTCCCAGAGTGATGTTATGACGTGAATGAATTGCTTCGATAAAACAGTGTCATTGTCAAGAAGAAAGTAAACAGACTGCAAAAAGTGTTACTATCCCCCACCAAAACAAAGTTTGTGGGGCATCTAGCAATGGGGTCTGTCTGTCTGTCCATTTGTCCATTTGTTTGTCCATCCATCTGTAACAATTTTAGACCTCTGTATCTCGGGTCAGAGCATGTCCGATTTGAATGATCTTTGGTATGCTTATGGACCATCATGGGGGAAAGGTTATTCACAAGTAACAGGTTTTGTGCAATCATTATTTAGTTATGAGCCTTCTCGACTTTTTTTTACTTGAAAATTTCAATTTTTATGGTTTCGTAAACCACTTCTCAATTAGGGATACTGGTGGCATTGTGCCTTGTTTTTTTTTTAAAACAATATATGCTTCATTCATTTAGTTCAAGTTGAATCATGATATAAATACAGAACGCAACTCGGGTAGGGTATAAAATACAGGAAAAACTCCAATCCAGGTCATTGATTCCAGTTCCCCATACTCCCCCTCATTGTGTTATGTCATAAGACTGCAAATCTCTTACAGCTAAAATGTTTATAATCTGGTAACTTTTAACCCAAATTTCTTATGTCAAATGTAATGAACCTTTCAACCTAATACTTTCTTAGCTAAATTTTAGGCCTCCCCCAGTTAGTCAAATAACAGTTGGCAAATGCCATCATGGACAGTTATTTTTCTATTGTGGAGTTGTGGATATAATTTTATCTGATAACCATAGAGTATAACAACCGTTGTATATACTTGAAGTATATACAACGGGTGTTGTATATAATTATAATTTAAGCGAACGACCTCTGACCTCTTTCAATTCCATTTTCATTCATTCATTCATGAAACATCATTATATCACAGGGCAGGTTTTAATTGTACGCTTATTGCACTTTGTCAAAATGCTCTGATGGTGTCATTTCTTATTTATTTTGCTTCAATAAAGGCAACCTAAAATTTTGCTTCAAAACATTGTAGAAATTACTTGAATGTTAATAGTAATTAGTATGCGGCGACTGCGAACTATTTATAGTCATGGCCTCGATCAAAAGTACTCGCGGAACTGCACTAATTAAAAGTTTGTCTGCTCTACCTGAAAAAAAACCACTTCGTAAAAATTGTAAACAAACGCAAAATTATTTGTTATATTGGGACTACAGCATAAAACGCGGAAGAAAACTGGAACTGTGTCAAAAAAAGAATAACTCTACTGAAACACCGTTTTGTTACTGTTAATAAAATAGTTGAAATTTATTTTGTTCCAGCGCAGTTACATGATGCAAGAAGTGCAATCGCACTTTACAATCGCTGTCATCGATTTTGTAATGTAAGGGACACAACTCTATGCATCTTGTCCTATTTCTTTTGTCTCGTAGACTGGTTTTCTTTGGAGGCCCGTGGGAAGCATATATAAGTCGGGTAGACGCACGAGACGGGTGTCTGTTTGTTTATCAGATAAAAACAATAAACATATAGTGTGTTTTTATATCTGTGTTATACAACTCGTTGAAATATGGTTTATTTTTTCTCGGCGAAGCCTCGAAAAAATAAACCATATTTCAACTCGTTGTATAACACAGATATAAAAACACACTATATGTTTATTGTCTATGTATGGCAGCCTATGTATCGTTATCCTGTGGGTTGAAACACGATTAATGTTGAAGAAAGCAGAAAATAGTGCCCAGTTTGACTATCTTGACACAAATATGCATAAAAGAGGCAGTTACATACAACACTTACAACAGTGTTGAATAATTTTTGACAGCCCCTTGGGGACATGTTGGAAATACTTTGACTTTTGGTGAAAGAAGATAATCTGGAGCTCGAAATGTTTGCCTGTCCACCTATTGCTGATAGTGAGAAATTGGGCAGTGACACATCAAAATAAACATATCTGTCTATGGGAAAGATAAGTCAGTAGTCTGTGAATGATTTGATTCTGAAATCTAAAGCATCAAGATCTGTGAAAAGGTTTTCCTAATCCTTGATTGGAAGTACATGTTTTTCCTTTTCAGCTTCTTACATAAAGTATATCAGAGGGGTGGGGGCGGTCGTAACTATAACTACAGGTGTCAGCATGCTCAAAGTATTTCATTCATTTCTTGGCTGTTGTTAGCAGAATTTGCCATCTGGTGATGATGGTTTGTAAAACATTATAATCCCCCAAATTGACGGGTTTTTTTGCCCCCAAATCACCATGTAAAATACATGTAAAAATTGAGAATTTTTGGTGTGCATTTTCTCTCTCCATAAATACGTTTCCTATACCTTTCCATGGGGTTTAGCTGGAAATATTTTTATGTTTAATCTTTTTCATATTATAGACAATTAGTTGATTAACCATGCTGATAAGCCAATTTAACTGTCAATGTAACAGGCAACAATTCCTTCATTTCTGTGTCAACATTCTGCTAATAAAAGGTGTTTATTTGCCATGTTCCTCTCCTGAAAAAATGTGTTCCCAATTACAAATCAGGAAACTGATTCGATGTCGATCATAAATCAGACCATCAATATGCACATTGATTTGAAGCATCACAGGACTCTAATCACAGTTTACATTACTTAAATCTCTCAGGCTCTGAGGCAACCAGTCTAATTCTGTTAGGAATTCAATGATGTTATGGACTATTTGTTTACCAACTTTTCATGGAAATTTGCAAGCAGATGACCATTGATACAATGTGATGTCCCTTTACTTACATATATATACAGATTTTCTTTCGTGCTCCAGGTATAGTTACTTCAGTCAATTATTTATTATTATTATTATTTATTGGAGTTTAACAACACTTTCAACAGCCAGGGTCACAGGTGGAGGAAGCCAGAGTACCCAGAGAGAACCATCAAGCAATGGCGAGCAGCTGTCAGACTCCCTAACACACTAACACCACACAAGCACGGTTAGAATTGGTTGAAGACAAGTGCACCATCAGTGTGCAGTACGCCTTTTTACACAGCATCAACGTGCCCCCACATGGCATTCAGGATGAAGTGCCTCTCCCAAGGACACAATGTCGTCACCCCTGGAGAGGATTGAACCGTGGACCGTTCAGTTTGAAGTCTAATGCCGTAACTACTGAGCCACCACGCTCCTATTTCAGTCAGTAAGTATTTAATTAACGTTGACACCATCAAGATATTAACACAATTAGTGGAACTATGTGAAGTAATGATAAAAATACGGCTACAGTGAGTCTTCATTCCTAACAGTAATGCCATAAAAAATTTGGCCAAATCAAGTCTCTATTGAGCAACAATTCTTCTGTTAATTAAAAAAAATAAATGTTCATGGGCCTTTTTAGATTCAGTCGTCTGGAATATTTCAGTTGGTCGGAAAAGCAAATCTTAGGTTTGCTTTTCCGACCAACTGAAATATTCCAGACGACTGAATCTAAACACAGGTGTCTATTTGAGGGCTAGACTTGTTCGAACCCATAACGGCATCAGATTTCTTACAGAATTATACTGGCTGCCTGAAAGCTTGGACTTTGCTTAAACTGATGTTTTACTTCTCCAGTGCTGGAGGTCCATTGCATTCATTCACAAAAAAATAGGAATGTCATTGGGTTTCCAACCTGCATGAACCTGGAGGCTCTCTTTTAGAAAATTTGGCATACCTTCCTCAGTTAGGATGCTTGGCCCATGGCGTTGTTTACCATCTTGTTAACCAATCTGGAAATACTTTTTTTGAAGTTTTAAAAAATATGAAGTGAGAGGAAATATTGTTTTATTGGTGTGATTTAATTGTTATCAAAGTGTAATTTTAGTCAATAGAACATGGAACTTTATTACATGAAATTAATGCCATGCTCAAAAATTGTTTTCAGTTAAAATTGATTATGCTGAAGAGCAGAGCAAGTCATTAAATAAATTCATTAGTTTCTTGATATTCAATTTTCCCCTAAGGTTGAGAATAATTTTCATCCAAGAAGTCTTCTCCAACAGCTGTTTTATTGCAAATTGATTGTATATTTGCCTTAGAGAAATATCATTTGGTAAAAAATTTTTCAAATAATTGCCTTCACATTTCAACATAACTTGAGGTCAGTTATTTTTCCACTCATAAAACTGACGAACCTCATAACACAATGTTTCAGAATAATGTAGAACATCTTATAAAATGTTTCTTTAACCTTCCTTCCACCATTTATTTCTTTTAACTATTTACAGTACAAGTCAAAATAGGTTTAGCATAACTGCAATAAACTAAGTATACAGCTGCTCCTGTTCTGGTAAGATAAGAATCTGACATCATTTTTTGTAAAGCTCTCACTGAGAGCTTTCCAGAAAATAATGTCAGCTTCTTATCTTATCAGTGTATGAAGAGAAAGGTACATAGTTTATAGTGGTTATCCCACAACTTACTTTGACTTGTACTGTACCTCCTAATATAGCTAAAATCCCTGTCGGAACCCCGAGAAGTTGAGCAGTGTTTGTCTACTGCGGTAAAAAAGTTTTGCTTTACTGGTAACATATGACCCAGAACAAACACGTCGGGCAGAAGTCTTGACTTTATCTCAAAGTTGCAGTCACGATTAGCCATTGTTCAGAAACATATGACTTCAAACACCTCTAAATAAATACATTGCTAGTTCTAGAACAATTCTTGGTGCATTCTAAAACTGTGTTAAACCTTAAAGGACAATTTCTGACTCTTACGACTTCAGAACAGTTGCCGTTAACATGCCATCATGAGTAGGTCTTGCTGACAGTAGACAAATTACATAGGCAGTGGTTTCTAGTCAAGTCTTGGCTGCCTATTAAGGCAGCCAAGACTTGACTAGAAATCGATGGTAAGCCACTGGACGTTTTAAGGCTGTTGGCTGGTGGGAATTCAAGATTAGTCGAGAACTATTCATGAACATTTTTCATATTCTTGAAAATATTTAATCCTTGACATGTTCCAAAACCTCTGAGAAGTTTGATAAACATGTTATGAAGTCTTCTAAGTATGGCACGTTTTTTAACAATTCTTGATATGTTAAAAAACTCCATCAGGAGCTATTCCTAAACCATTTCTTGAACTGTTCAAAAATCTGAGTTCAGGAACATCCCAAAGAAACTTTCAAGAATAATTTGTGAACAGTTCGCATAGTTCATCTTCATGAACAGTTCTTGATTTCATGAACTTGATTTCATGTGGGATTGATAAAGATAATTGATGTATGCCCACATTGTAAAATGGATACAATATATTCCCTCTGTCAGATTATTTTAGTTTCACACCAAACAACTGTTTGGAATTTCATCCTGCGGCAGAGTGTTTTGTTGTACCCTTAGTTTTAACCCTTCAATAGTATAGGATGGTAGAGTGAGTGATAAACACATTATTACCACAGTTGTTGATTATGAAGTGGTATCCCGTCTGGTTGGACCTTTAGAATGGTTGGAATTGATGCAACAGGGTGAACAAAGACATTCAGATTATGGTTCCATCTGATGTGAGAAATAAGATTGATATTGTTGCCTCCTTCACATATATTTTTGACACACATATATTTTTATCCTGCTTGGAAAGGAAAGTTATTTATATGTTGGCTAAAACATAAGTTTTTTGACTAAATCCTTTAGGCATCAGACTGGTATTATTTGGTTACCCAATCTGAAATTTGTCAAAAATTCTGTTAGTGCATCAGAAAATTTGTATAGCCCAGAGTCTTCTTCTTTTTGAATTCATGCTTCCCTAAGAAGTTTTATTACTTTCCCAAAATCATGCAAAAATCCCCCTCAAATGTAGGATAAACATGAACTCTCCACTTTGATTTCAAAACACCAAAATTCCAAGCAGCAAGAATTTGTCCCCTAATGCTGCTCATAATTTACACAGTTCAATTTTGTTTGAGAGATCTCTTTGAGCTCTGTCAAACAAGACTTAATTGGTTAAATTCCTAGTTGCATTATGGGGAAAATTTGTAGGTTGATATTTTGACATCAGAGGGTTAATGGAAATTGCAGCAGTTATGGATTGGATCAAGACCTTCGGCAGAATGCTCAGCCATCTGTGATGTCTTTGGGACTAGTGTTGGTTCATTGTAGAGGGTTTTCTGTTCAGTGGTCTTCATAATAGAGGCAAGTGACAATCATGAATTTGTTTTGTACACTGGGGACTTTACACATTCTTTGTGTGAGTCTATCAGAGAGCTGAAGGAACAGATAACAGTAATTGAAATTCCAGTTTGGGCAAGCCCAGAGCCAAAATAGGTGTAGCCAATTTATTACTACTGTATTCATAATTTCTTGTTATTTAAAAGAAGAATTAATGCAAACATAACAAAAGTGAATGAATAAGTATTTACATGCACATTGAAAAACTATTTACAGTAGGCAGGTGGGTGTATCAGCCTGAAATCCCGGCATTAAAAATCAGAGATAAAAAGGCATTTCCGCCCCAAAACTCTGGAAAAGCATGGGATCTAAGTTAAGTATCTTCATACAATTAGCTCTGTGTGTCAAAATATGATGATGACAAAAAATATAAGCATAATATGCGAAATGATGGAACCGATTTTGAGAAGAGAGGTGGAGCTTTCCAAATGATTTCTCTAAATAGCTGATGGTGGGAGGGTAAAAATTTATCTATTATAAATCTATATAAATATCTATCTAAATCTAGAAAATCAAGGAGTGCAAAACATTTGCCCTCCCCAGATTGCTTTGGAGTACAATTGAACCTGGATGTTCAATGCATATACTTGTATGCTATTTTGGGTATATTCACTTCAAGGTATTAGTATTGTGACTTAAAAATGGTACTACATTCAGTTACACAGTGGAAAAATTGGCACACACATCTTCTCATTATTCAAAATGTTGCATTTAATTCTTATGTGACTGTCTTCTACATGTATACTCAAAATGTGTTGAAATGTGACACAGAAAGGGTCATGAATTATTGCGAATCAATGCAACATTGACAAATCGTCCACTGAGTTCCAATGAGTTCTATGTGCCTACTGGCACATAGAACACATTGGAACTCTGGGGACGAAATGATAACAGATTTTAAAGGCTGTCCCAAACATGTCTGGCATTCCAGAAAATCAAGGGGTGCAAAAAATTGCCCTTCTCAATTTTTTCTAGGCATGCAGTACGCGTGCAGCACTCCTGCACTCCTAAAGAATGCCAGGCCCGGGTGACTTGACTTCTTCCTGGCAGCTTGAAGAATGGTGTTTATTTCCAGAGGGGACGCTAACCTGCAGCACGTCCTTTGGATTGGCTAATTAAAAGACAAGGTGTGAAACAAAAGCATGGGACCTTCCCTTTTCATACCAATTAGTGGTGGTGTTTTAACTTTTCCAAAATAAGTGCTTCACACCTCAACCTGTTCAGTAAATTCTGCTGGCCGTCGCGCACAACTTCCTTTACATGCAAAGCTTATTTGTACACTGGGTAGTTTAAACATACTAATTAATTCAAGTACTGGCAGGTTTATAAACTCAGGCAGGTTTGACAAAACAACTTCCCTGGATGCAGTCCCATTTGCTGTGTGTTGATAAGCAGAGGGGAGCTTGGTGGCTCAGTGGTAGACTGTTGGGCTTCTATGCTAGAGGTCCCGAGTTCGATCCCTGTCCGGGACGACCCACATTGTGTCCTTGGGCAAGGCACTTTAACCCGGTTGCCTACATGGGGACACGATGACGATGTGTACTAAGCCGTACTGCATGCCAATGGAGCACATGTCTTCAACCGCTGTAACCCTGCTTGAGCAGAGTTAGAATGTTGAGGAGCTGAGAGTTGCTCATCGATGCTCGATGGTTCTCTCCGGGTACTCCGGCTTCCTCCACCCTCAAAACTGACATAGTCGCGATTAGCCATTGTGCATAAGTATGTGCCCAGAAAAGGGCATCTCTTGTCACTGAAAAAAGAGTAAAATTTGAGCACATTTAAGAAAAATTTCCCCGGAAAATTGTATCAACCTTTGGACCAGTGATTTCTCGAGTCAAATTTTCATGAATTTTTCATCAAATCTAGTCAAGGCTGCTATGAAGCAGCCGTGACTAGATGTGAGTGATGAAAAATATTTTAAAAATACTCAGCGGGCTAAGAGTTAAAGTTGATGAAGAAGATATCCACTCGGGATTAAGTAGCTCATAGTTTGAAAATCAAACATTGTGGCCCAGATATTATTTTTGTGACCAGATTTTTTGATTATTGAGTTTATTGCACTTATTGTTTTATGGGAGCATCCATCTAACTCGGACACAGTACAAGTCTGGATGTGGAACTATTCCTGGGTTTGTAAGTACCTGTACCAAGAGAAGAGTAGCAGCCCAATTTGTGCCAGAAAAACTCAATCAACCAAGTATTGAACCAAAGTGCTTTGTTCCAAAGTATCTTGTGCAAAATAGTACTGTCGCCACTTGGATGAAAGTACACCTAAAATTTTCTTTGTGGATCAGCAAGAAAAAACAAAACTCACCAATGGGGATCACTTTGCTCAATAAATTGGTCAGACTGTTGAAGGGATGGAAAAAACATTGATTGCCGGAAAGAATATATTAGTGGCATAATTCATTTAATATATATCTGACCTAGGTGGAGTTCCATCCATGCTTTGGGCAGAATAGTCTCTCAAAATGATAGACAGACAATTGAAGAGCAAGCTGTTACACTCGCTGAAATGCATTACCAAATATTGTTAAGTAATTTTGTCTGAATGTTGAACACATTTATGGTTGAATGTAATGATTCCACGTGTGCAGAAAAAATCGAGTCACTGAATATAACATCTGAGAGATTACATTAACCCTCTGTGCACTAATATCAATATATCAAAATCAACTTTCAATCTGCAATTTTACCCCAACATGCATTCAGTAATTTACCCAATTTAAGCACATTTTGCAAAGCTCATTAATTGAATTGAAAGGTGTATTAGGGGAAAATTGTTTCTTAAAATTTCAGAATCTTGAAATCTGTGTGCAAATATTTTCAGCCTTCAGATTTTTGGATATTTCAACCAAGGGACATTTTAAGCAAATTAATATTAAGGAGCATTGTTATGTGCATTGGACATTGAAATTTTATTTTGGCTATTATATTTACGTTCCAGGCCTGTCGTAATGAAAATCACAAGAGAGCAGAGAGCGCCCTCCTGGAAAAAGGTCAGGAGGGCAACAGTCCATGTTGTATAACAGTCATTTCACTTCGATGGGAAACCCACTGCCATAGGTTTTTATTTAACAACGTTCTTTGGATGTCATTAACTGTGAAAAAGATCTTGATCCAATCTTTAACAAACAGAAACTCTAAGCAGTCAGAATAAGTACTTTAACATACAATCGAGGAGAGGCCTTGTGAGCAACAGTCAAATTACCTTGGCAGTGGTTTCTAGTCAAGTCTTCGCTTCCTCTAGGGGCAGCCAAGACTTGGCTAGAAATCACCCCAAGGCTGCTAGACTCACTAGGTGTGGTGTATAGTAAAAATTCTGGAAAATTTCTCATGTCAGTTTCTCTTAGAGTCATTGTTCAGACTTGTCTTTAAAAATCCCACCTCCTGGGATTGGTCACTTTCCAAGGGTGGGCAATATTTCCGTACACACAATAATTCTATAATCTAAACACTAATTATAGGAATAATCTTCAAAAATATAAGTAAAGAAGCACCAGGTACAATTAAACTGGTAGAGTGAAAAATTATTTTTGGTGGTTTGTATTCGTTATTCAAAATTTGTTTTATTACAGATTATTGGACAGGGTTCACAGGCACTCTTGAATAAATTGTAAAACATGATTTTTATTTGACAAATTAATGAGCAGTATACAACATTAATTTAACATAATAGCACATATTTATGAGGTAATACTGGTGTACATTTACTGTTAACCCTTTACCGGCCATCGTTATTCACCAAAATCACCATCCAATTTTCATTATTTTTTTCTCTTTTTGTCTCAAAACTTAGCTTATGACCCCTCAACAAGCTCGTTCCAATGAGGGGTCACAAGCTATGTTTTTGGCGCAAAAGGTGAAAAAAATTAATTATTCAAGAATTTTATTTGCAAGTGTCAACTGCCTTTTGTGTTAGGTAAAGGGTTAACATCTAAAACAAAATACATCGCACATATTAGCACATATTTATGAGGTAAAATGAATAAATTGAGCAGGTTATTCCTTTATAAGCATTCTTTTAACCCTTTACCTAACATGAAAAGCAGACAACACTTGCAAAAAAAATTCTTGAATAACTAAATTTTTTCATTTTTTGTCTCAAAAACATAGGTTATGACCCCTCGTTGGAACGAGCTCGACGAGCTCGTTCCAACGAGGGGTCATAACCTATGTTTTTGAGACAAAAAATGAAAATATTTTGAAAATTAATTGGCGATTTTTGAGAATAGCGCTGGCCGGTTTTGGCCGTTACGTTGGGTAAAGGGTTAATCAAACATAAGTGCTCAACAATCATAATCAACGAAGGTATCCCTTTAACGTATCTGGGTACTTACTACATTTAACAGCTTCTGCTGAGGTACCATTTTTTTTTAAATCTTAAGTTATATAGTAAATAAATCATGTTTCTATAACATGAAAATAAATAAATCATGTTTCTGTAATATGTTAATAAATAAATCATGTTTCTATAATGTGAAAGGCACTTTTCCTCCGCCTCATTTTTATTGAAGGGCAGACTTCTGAAGGGCAACTTTCTGGACAGGCAGTTTTCCTGAAGGGCCCTTTTCAGGAATTCTTTTTAAAAGCCCTGATAGTGGCTTCTAGCACTCACCCAGTTAAGGCCATGCATGCTTCAAAGATCATATTTTTGCTCTGATGAAGTACACCAAAGAACAAAACCAGTTAGGCATTACATGTATACAGGATAACTGGGCCACAGGACCTCTTGGTCCTCAATCATCTTTTTATACACATTTTTTATTCAATTGTTAACCAACAAGTTTTTGGACTGGAACTGTAGTTTTTTCCCTTCATTACCAGATATGATAGACCAGTGAATCGATAACAACAAGTTTAACAACTTTCAATTATTTAACATTCACTGCATTTGTAATTCTACTCAAGCCAATAATCCAGTTAATTTAATTTTATATTTTAATGCTGACTTCCTTATTGATGGATGGGTGGAAAAGTCATTTAGGTCAGATTTTCAGACATTCATTATTGTTGGGCTAAATTAGGAAGGGATACAACAATCAGTAGGTAGTTTTTATTATCTGGCAAATCTTGAATTGAATGTAAGAATGTCAGTCTTTTCAAGCTCCATTAATGCACTGGTAGTGAAAATAATTGCTTATTGAAGCTGCCATTCACATCCATGCATCAAGAGACAAAAACTTTTCAAGCGGTTTCTACTAGAGCTGGGTACTATACCTTATATCAGACGTCGATTTTAGAGGTGAACAATCACTCTCACTCTTCCTGTTTCTTGTATGGTTTAATTTTTTGGCGAGCTCCTTGCCACTCGCCTATCTTGAAATTTAAACAGTGATGTGACTGTTTCAGTGTGGATATAACAAATTTTGCAATTTATCTCTCAGAAGTTGAGCAACTACCATTTAAAAAAATTACCTAGTCTGTCATTTTGCCAAAATAAAATAAAGCAGTGTTGTTAAGTTCAATTAACTCTTAACCTGCTGAGTATTTTCAAGATATTTTTCATCAAACTAGTCATGGCTGCCATTAAGCAGCCATGACTAGATTTGATGAAAAATTAATCTGAATATGACACAAGAAATCATAGGTGAAAAAATACATTCAATTTTCAGGGGCAGGGGTATCCGCCAGCAGCATGCAAAGATGAAATCTTGTGCATAGCATTTTTGATTTGTTTTTTGTGGTAAATTCTTTAAGATGCTATAGGCAGTAGTGACCCAATTGGCTGAAGGATGCAAGCCAGAAAATAAGCAGACTGTCATCTGCAAAATGAGGTCCCCAAAGGGTGAATTTAGTGATGCTACCCTGCATAGCAGGGTAGCATCACTAAATTTACCCTCTGTGAACCTCAATTTGAATCAGGGTCTCAAAACTAAACAGAAAGAGATACCCAGAGGATAAATTGGCCCACTGTATGGGATAGCATCATCAAATTCACCCACTGGGGACCTCATTCTGCAAATGTAAGACTGCTTATTTTCAGGCCTGGAAGGACGTACATGTATGCTGCAGAGGCAGTTTGCCACAATGACATGTCACAATCACAATATTCATCAAGAACAATGTGCCATGTGATATATTGCAGAAAACTAGTATAAAATAACTAATATTGCACATGTCTTTTGCTAATAGTAAATTGGGGATGTGTTTTTATCCCCTGCCTCTTTGTGGGAAGGTGGTTATAGGAATGGGTTCCTTTCGTTCAACCATCCTTCTGTCCATTGGGTCATCCTTCCCTATTATCACATTTTAAAGAAAACTGATTTTAAAATATGTTTCCCAAATTTAGGATAAAGCTTTTCGGTGATATCATGAATAGTAGTGCAAACTAGCAAGGTGCAATTATTTCTTCAAGAGTTCTTGCCCTTGTTTGACTTTCTTGTCATCACAAGTCCTTGTTGGACTAGGGAATTTCTTGACATCTCACTACCAATTCTTGTCACCATTTCTTGTCATCACATTTCAAAGAAAACCCTTCAAGATTTTATTTCCGAACTTATTTTGTAGCTTCTAAGTGAAAATAATATGAAGCAGATTGCGAACCCGGAGTGTCCAAGAACTTCTTTGAGAGATATCACCCTTGGTGGACTAAGATGGCGGGAGATGGCTATCTGATAGCATTACTCTTGTTTTAACTTACCTTTAAGGTGTCAATGAGTTCATGTAAAAAATTGCCAGCAGTCAGTTAAGCAATGGGGAGAAAGCTATGCCTTGAAGGTACCAGCTTTATTAAAAAGCATAACATGACATGATCATGCCCTCCAAATATGCTGTGGGGATTGGTACCTTAAAATTTCCAACAACAAATTTCTGTTAGAATATGTTAATGTTTAATAATTACCAATTGAATAAATACTTGTTTCATAAAAAACCCGGTTTATAAATCAGGTGTATTAGAAAATGAATTTATCATTGTGCGACACATTGTCTTGGATATGATGACTTGCCAAATAATGTCATGGAACCATAGGCAATAAAGAACCCATTCCATGGCATCTATCAATTTAAAGGTCATACTCATTTACATAAATTAGTGTCAAATTGGGTGCTGGGTTTTTTTGTGTTTTTATTTGGGTAAAGCACAAGTGATGGCTAATTTGGTCTACCAGTTTACAATACTGGCCTACAGCCATGCTAAAAACTTCCAATTCAGATGTGATTGATTTTATTGGAATCTGTAATGAACGTAATTAAGAATCTGTATTTGTGAGTTGACTCCAAACAAGATTACCTTGATGTATATTGTGGCATCCAAAAAGTAATTTTGATTGCACACTGCTATCACGTCCATAAATATATCCCCACTTCTGGTGAGGATTGTGTTACAGTATTACAGAGTAATTACATCCAATTTCTAATCCATTCCTCTCATGGTAGTATGGGTAATTAGATGTATTGTGTCTCATCCTTTGAAGTGTTGCTCTTCAAAGTCCAAGCTGTATTAATTAAGACAGGATGTGACATCCACAAGCATCTTAAGATTTTCTTGTAAATTCCAATGGATTATTCGCATATATTACTATTGATTTGCATGTCGCAGTGAATGAATTATGGGATTTATGAGACTTGTTATATTTGTCTTCTTATACAATGACATAAGGTTGATTATATTTTATGTTCGACATTTGAATCCCATTTCTGAGAATGCTGGAAGGATTGCAAATGCCAGTCAGTTCCCTATAGAACATTTACTTAACCCATAACCTAACATGAAAAGCAGACGACACTTGCAAACAAAATTCTTGAATAACTAATTTTTTGTCTCAAAAACATAGGCTATGACCCCTCATTGGAATGAGCTGAATGAGCTCATTCCAAAGAGGGGTCATAATCTATGCTTTTGAGACAAAAAATGAAAAAATAATGAAAATTAATTGGCAGTTTTTGTGAATAGTGCTGGCCGGTTTTGGCCGTTACGTTGGGTAAAGGGTTAAGAGTGTAGCCTGACACCAGACATGATATTCCTTCAATTCAAATTAAATATACACAAAATGTACATCAAAATGAAGATTGAAATGTATAGAACATGAAACACATGTGTAATCAACTCATAGAGTCGACCGTAGGCACCACTGGTTCCTGGCAGTCTGCTACTGTATTCGTACCAGAACTGATAATTTAATAATATTTCACGAGAACAACTTGTGGCCAAATGTGCTTTACATATCCAAGAACAAAGGTAGGGTATCAAAATTCTTCAAAACACAGCGACAGAGCTGCATGGGGGTAAATTCCCAAACCTTTGCTTTTGTTTACATATGAATTTACTTCTGATTTCCGGTCGACGTCATCGGACGGAAAAAGCATTTAATTACAACGCCGTCTGAAATCAAATAATGAGAAAGATCACCTTAAAACAGTATACTGTTATTAGCTAGAGACTGCACAGTTGCCATATTCAATGCAAGGTATCTGTTGAAATTTCTTAGAATTACAGTTTTATTTTTCGATGGAAATTCGTGGTATCGAGTGATTTGCGCATGTCTGTTGAGCATGGAAACCATCTTCAATAAAAAATGCAGACAGTGTTGTCCTTTTCCAAAATGCAGTCCTATCGCTGCACTCGAAAGTGTTTTGAATGCCTAGCTTTGTTATTGAATATCTGAAGCATATTCTGCCACGAGTTGTTTTTGCGAAATATTTTATTATCAATTCTGTTACGAATATGATAGCAGACTTCCAGGAACCAGTAGTGCCTGCTGTCAACTCTATGAGTTGATTACATATGTGTTTCGTGTTCTATAAATCCCAACCTTTATTTTTATGTATAATTTGTGTATATTTAATCTGAATTTCAGGAATATCAAGAGGTGAGAATTTCAAAATAAACAAAATTCCGTTACTTATATAGCCCCTTAAGGACAATGTTACCCTAAATTTGAACCAAAAAAACACAGTGCCAAAACACACAATTGGAACATTTCGGATGTTGATGTTTCATATGTGTTGGATCACTGCTATTTGATTAACACACCAATGATAAATGAAGAGACCAGAAAGTGATTTTGAAGTGAAAAAATGACTTTTAATTATCGAATTTAAAAAAAACAGCTACAGCTGAATATGTGGGAAATACCACTGAAATAGTTAAACCAAAATATTCAGTAAACATCCATCTAGTGGCAATTACCAACTAAATAATTTTAAAACCCCAGTTGTCCGGCGTCCGTCGTCCGTGAACATGGTGTTTGCGTCTTCTCCTCCCAAGCCGCTGAACCAATTTAATTGATATTTGAGATAATAGTTTGTTATGACATCGCAATTTGATTTTGTTCAAATCAAGTTGCCCCGCCCTTGGGTAGGGCCACACCCAAAAAGTGTGCTGAAATCTTAAAAAATCTTCTTCTCATGAACCAGCAGTAGCAGAGACTTGATATTTAGTGTGCAGCTTCCTTTTGAGGTGTAGACTCAGATTTGTTCAAGAGAAGTTTGTGGGGCTATACTTGGCGTCATTATGGGAGGGGCAAAATTTTTGGCCCCGCCCAAAATTTCTATTTTCCAAACCGAGAGGCTGATTTGAACCAAATTTTATGTGAGGGCTTATTGGGTCATAAGTACCTAATTTATGCTGATTTTTTTTTTAGCCCCATGGGAACCGCAGGAGCTAAAAATAGAAAAAAATTAAAACGCCCATATCTCCAAAACTGCACGGCACCGAGAATTTTTATTTGGTTTGAAGCTTCCTTAGGACCAACAGAAAGAATTGGTAAAAAAAATTGCCATCGGTTTTATCATAGGGTACAGTTTCGGGACATTGAAAAAGTGCGGAGTCAGCACTTTTTAACACTGTAGGCAATGGGAAAAACATTAAAAAATCTTCTTCTCCAGATCCAGCAGGCAGAATCTTTTGATATTTGGTATGCAACATTGGAGGGTGGATCTGATTCAAGTTTGTTCAAATCGGCCCCCTGGGTTCATATTTGGGCTCAGTATAGGAGCCCGATTTCGAACTTAGTGCATTTCAGGCAAATTTCTTTGAAAATCTTCTTCTCAAGATCCAGCAGGCAGAATCTTGTGATATTTGGTATGCAGCATCCTTAGGGGGGTGAGATTCAAGTTTATTCAAGCCATGTCCCTAGGTCCATATTTGGGCTCACTGTGGGAGCTTGAATTGTAACTTTGTTCAAAATGAGGAATTTTCTTAAAAAATCTTCTTCTTCAGATCCAGCAGTCAGAATGGTTTGATATGTGGTGAGTAGCATCCTTGGGGGGGGGGGGGGGGGGGGGGGGGGGGAGGGGGGGGATTCAAGTGTGTTAAAGCCAAGTCCATGGGCCCATATTTGGGCTCCCTGTGGGAGCCCAAATTATAACTTAGTCAATATGAGAAATTTTTCTTTAAAAATCTTCTTCTTCAGATTCAGCAGTTGGAATGTTTTGATATTTGGCATGGAGCAACCTGAGGGGGCTGAGATTCAAGTTTGTTCAAGCCAAGTCCCTTGGTTCATATTTGGGCTCACTATGGGAGCCTGAATGACAACTTAGTTCAAAATGAAGAATTTTCTTTAAAAATCTTCAGATCCAGCAGATGAATGCTTTTGATATTTTTTATGCAGCATCCTTAGGGGGGTAAGATTCAAGTTTGTTCAAGCCATGTCCCTAGGTCCATATTTGGGCTGATTGTGGGAGCTCGAATTGTAACTTGGTTCAAAATGAGGAATTTTCTTTAAAAATCTTCTTCTTCAGATCCAGCAGTCGGAATGTTTTGATATTTGGTGTGCAGAATCCTTAGGGGTGTGAGATTCAGGTTTGTTAAAGCCAAGTCCCTGGGTTCATATATGGGCTCCCTGTGGGAGCCCGAATTATGACTTAGTTCAGTATGAGGAATATTCTTTAAAAATCTTTTTTTAGATCCACTGGTCAGAATATTTGGATATTTGGTTTCAGCTTTTCTTAGGAGGAGCAGATGCAACTTGTGGAAATCAATTCACTGGGTTGATATTTAGGCTACCATGTCAGGTGAGCGCCCTCAGGCCCCCTGGGGTCTCTTGTTTCACCTTACACCCAGTACCACTTATGCAAAATTGGTTATCATTCTTTTTTTGTTCAAAAGTTAACTGATTTAGAACTAACAAGTGAAGTGCATTTTAACAGTTACATTCATGACAAGTTTTTCTCATTTCATATTGAATGATCTCTCTTCCCCTTCTACCTACATGTCTGAATTAAAACAAAATATTCTCAGAAAGCTTTGCATTTCAATCACAACTGTACCATTTTTTTTTTTAGCATTTATGAGGTTCAGCTTTGGGCATTTGTTCACAGTGAAACAAAACATATAATATGATCTTTTCATTTTTAGCCCGACTGTTTACATTGAGGGCTATAGTAATGACTTTTGTCCGTCCGTCTGTCCATCTGTCCGTCTGTTAACATTTAGAGTTTTGGTTAAAGTTTGTGGTTAAAGTTTTTTATTCAACCTTCAAGTACAGGCTATCCCTGGTAGTTCTTGTCTGATCATCACAAAATTTCATATGCAGGGTTTAGGTCATGTCTACATGAGAATGTCCCCTTTTGGTCGTGATTGGTCCCCCAGTATGGCTGCCCGAGCCCAAAACCCGAAAACCATTAACACAGTCTACAGATCGTATTTATGAAGGGATTTCATTGCAACTTCATAGAATGCCTCTGTATAAAGCCTAGATGAGAATGTCCCCGTTTGGGCATGATCTGTCAACCGTGATGGTTGCCCAAGCCCGAAACCCAAAAACTTTTAGCACAGTCTGCAGGTCATGTTTAATATGGAGAGATTTCATTGTAACTTGATACAATGACTCCGTATGATGTTTACATGAGAATTTCCCCATTTGGACGTGATCTATCAGCCGTCACGACTGCCCGAGCCCAAAACCCGCAAACCTTTAGCACAGTCTACAGGTCATATTTATGGAGGGATTTCATTGTAACTTGATAGGTTGACTTCATATAATGTCTACATGAGAAAGTCCCCTTTTGGACGTGATTGGGCAACTGTGACAGCTACAGATGCCTGAAGCCCGAAAACTTTCAACACGGTCTACATAGCGGGGGAGGAATTCGTCACATACAGGTGAATTGTGCACTTGGTGATACCTTCTTGAAATTTGGCACACTGTTAGTGTAGGCTATGAGGTTCTCAAAAACGATCGGCTACAAGTTGACACCGACCGGTGGCGACCAGTAGCGGCACAATCCAAAATGGCCGCCAGCGGCTGAAGGGAACCTCCTTTTCGACGGTCTACCGACTATACATCCGATTGTAAGGGCGCGAAAGTGAACTCTGATCCACGCACGTGTTGGAAACAGACGTGGGAGATGATGTAGAATAAAACGAGATTCTCTATACGGACGCATCAATTTCTTGGAACTTGAAAAGAGCATTGTTTCTCCGGGATCAGCGTCATTCAGGCAAACCTGAATGACGCTGATCCCGGAGAAACAACGCTCTTTATGAAGCAGTCTCTTTGCCATACAATCTCTTGTTTGGCGTAATTCCGCAAGCAATTCTGATTTGTCTGTCGAAATTAATTCGAGAACGCGATTGTTCACAAAAATCATTCACAGAATGAGTGAGAATCCTCTTCGTGTACGGACTAGTACTGACTGGGAACGTTGTTGCTTTTGCCAGCAAGACAGTTCCAAGAAATTGATGCGTCCGTATAGAGAATCTCGTTTTCATGACGCCTATAAAGCTATTGAGGAAGACATAACGCGCTTCCTAGATAATGGCGTTGAGCTTCCATATAATTTGACCATTGATTGTTTGATGAGAGAGAGTGATGAGTGTATGTCGATGTCACTGTTGACGAATAAGGCAATATATCATAAGACATGCCGTGACAGTATTCGGACTCACATCGTACAGCGCGTGCTACACAAGCGAGAGCGAAATGAGGCAGTGGCATCCTGCTCCACGCTGAGTCCTAAAAGAACACGGACAAGTTTTGAATCTGGCTGTGACAGGAAACTGCCCCAGTGTGTTTATTGTCACAAACGCGAAGGTGACAGCAGTGAGCCTATTTGCAGATCAATGTCTGATAACAATAAACTCAAAATTATGGCAAAGGAAGCCGAGAACTGGGTTGTTTTTTCTCGGGTCAATGCAGCATTTGATTCCGCTGCTAGTGATCTTTACTATCACAAAACCTGTTATTGTAAGCTTGCCAATGAAGCACGAGCGGCTAAATCTAAAAAGTCGAAGAACGCCGAACATTCCGCGTCAGGCCTGCCCTATGACCCTCTCGTTATGGCAGAGCTCATAACATTTGTTGAACACAACGATTCCGCGATGAAGCTTGTCGATCTCAAGAATCTGTACAGTCGGAGGTTGAAGCAAGTCGGTTCTGATTGGCTTAGTGAAGAAATACATTCCACTCGATTCAAAGAACATTTGTTGCAGAAATTGGGCGATGGCTGGGACGCCTTCACACAGGGTAGAGATGTGTTTATTTCAAGTAGGTTTCGAGTTGGCTCCTTGTTGTCCGAATCTTTAACTCGTATAGTGTCTGAGGAAGAGGCAAAAAAGATAGTTGATGTGGGTCTTCTTCTGCGTAAACACATACTCATATCTCAAGCTCCTTTCACGGGATCATTTTCATCTTATTGCTTGAGCGAGCCTGTACCCAACTCACTCCTGACTCTTCTTAGAGTTCTACTTGAGGGCACATGTAGTATACAGAACTTAGGCGATGATGAGACTGTTAATGCCAAGACTCGAGTGGCTTGTACTATTTCACAGATGTTGATCAGCAATTCAGCGAAACGCTCCGAACATGCACAAAATGTTCACCAGAGACGTGACAGAGAAACTCCAATGCCTCTTTATGTGGGTTTGAAGTTGCATGCCCATGATCGTATGAAAAATCTTATCAGAGATTTTCATCAAATGGGACTCTCTGTCTCTTATGATCGCGTAATGGATGTTCGCAGGAGTTTCGCGAGAGCTGTTTCACTGCGGTTCAAGAACGAAGGTGTTGTAGTCCCAGCTAACTGCAAACGTAATGTTTTCTCGATAGGAACCACTGATAACATTGATGTATCTGGTAGATCTGATATGCATGGTACGTCCATCACACTCATTGGTCAACTGAGCAGGGACAATGTGGGTACTGATCCCCCACCACTGAGTTTAGATGTTCCAGAAGACACACAAATTGAACTCCCAGACGACTATGCATTTGTTCCTTTCGTTGAAGACTTTGGTGGGGACATCAGGCTTGAATCTCCAGATGAATGTAATGTACGGCCCAATGAATATGCAGATTTGAACGTGGGAGAGAATGACTGGTTGTCTCATGTGTCACAGATCAGCAATAAAGGGAAGGTTGATGGCAGCTGGCAGCTTGATGAAGTCCCTGTGACCTTTTCAGGCTTCTTTTCAAAACATGAAGATCAAGACAATGTCAAACCTCGTGCAGTTATTGGGGTATTCCCTGTTTTCAGTGAGCAGAAAGCGGACTCACTCAGTATGCAGAAGCATGCTATGTATGTGGTCAGGGAAGCTACTGCTTTCGTAAACCCCGGCCAGATACCTGTCATTGAAGGTGACTGTCCGTTGTATGCCAGGCAGAAAAAATGTCAATGGCTGTTCCCAGAGGAGATAGGTGAGGATCGAATGGTGTGTATGATTGGATTCCTGCATCTTGAAATGTGCACCCAAGAAGCTGGTGGTAAGCTTATGGGTGGTTCTGGTTGGGAGCGAATGTTTCACCTCGCAAAGATATTCACACCCGGTGTAGCATCATCCCTACTTGGTGGGAAACATGTCAAGAGGACGCGACAGGCATATCTTCTCACTCTAGCTTGGCTTGAGATCCTCAGAAAGAATGCTTATGAGATTTACTGTCAGCAGACTGGGCCCCATGAGTCATTTGAAATGTGGGAACAGAGGATTCTTTCACAATCTCCAACTGCGCGCTATTGGGGTGAAATCGTTCGGAACTTTCTCTTGACAAGCTGTCAATTCGTTCGGAACCAACGAATCGGTAACTGGCCTGGTACACTGTGTTCTATCGATGAGTTGTGCAGTTACTTTTTTGCCCTAGGACATACAAATTATTGTCGGTGGGTCCCCGTATTTCTGAGAGACATGTCTCAGCTACCCAGGCGGCATCCTTCAATCCACAACAAATTCATGGAAGGCCATTTTGTGGTCCAGCGTAGTGAGAGGAAGTTCAGTATGATGGGTTTAGATCAGAGCCAAGAACATAGTATCCAACTACTCAAAGAAGACAGTGGTCCAAAAGGTCTCTATGGCCAGGCTGAAGAGAAAGTCGTTATTGAGCTTTCAAGGTCAGAAGTTCTGCGTGTTATAGATGAGTATGAATATGCAAGTTTCCACACAACATCATCAGATAACACGGAACACCCGGAAAGTTCGGTATCAGAGCAGAAAAAATTTCTGAATCAATTGAAATCTCTCCTCGATCTGGTGAATCAGGGACTCATTATCAACCCTTATGATGAAACTAGTGGTCAGCTGGTGACATTAGATACTGGTGAATATATGGACCCCGAAGTTAGTAAGAGTTTACGGTCATTACCCGAAAGGGGCAAGCATTTATATTCCACTTTCTTGAAGGAAAGGCTTGTGGAATGCACCGTACCCCTGAATGATGTTATTCCCGAGACAAACTCATGTCAAGTAAAGCAACTGCCGCAATAGTTACCCAGATGTTCGTTTCACTGCAAGCCCGGCCTGATTCAAACATGGATGAGTTTTTCATGCACGAGAATGCACGTGATCCGCCAGCATTATCCGATAGAGGTAAGCTACGGAGTGGGACAAAATCTCAAATTCTCAATTGTTTACCAGCTATTCCTGCACAAGGGAAGAATTCAGCAGCTAGACAAGCTTCAGTTGTCATCTTGGATATGCCTGCTGTAGTCCATGTAATCAAACCACAGAAAGCGGATCTGTTTGGAGAATATGCTCGATTGCAATTATTGCCATACATCGAATCTCTGATTAACATGAACACCACAAGGGTTGATGCGATCTATGACTGTTACCCCGAAGGCAGTTTGAAGAATCAGACGCGAGCAAAACGCCTCGGTGAGACAGCAGTTAGGTTGATACGGGTGTCCGAGAACGTCCCTTTACCTAAAGGGAAGAATTGGCAGGCATTCTTGAAAGTTAGTGAGAATAAAGACGAATTTTTCAAGTTCCTGTCTGCTGAACTGCTGAAATTAACATCAACATCCGAGTACCAGTTGTTAACGACATCAGGAGAATATGTACTATGCAATAAGGATGTTAGCTTATGTGACATATCTCCATCGAACCACGAGGAAGCAGACACGCGCATGATGCTTCATCTCAACCATGCAGTCTCACAAGGTCACAAAATAGCTTTTCTTCGCACGGTTGATTCTGATGTCGTCATTCTGTCTTTGCACCATTTCGCAACATTCCGTGACCTTGGACTCAGTGAGCTGTGGATTGGGTTTGGAATTGGAAAGGCATATAAAGATATGCCAATTCATGAGATAGCTTCACAACTTGGACCTGATTACTGTAAGGCCCTGACTTTCTTCCACGCCTTCACAGGTTGTGATGTAACATCCAGCATGCTCGGCATTGGGAAGAAGACAGGATGGAATGCATGGATGAATTTTCCCGCATCAACTGAAATGATGATAGAATTGACTGAGAATCCGCAAGTCTTTTCAGAGGATTCCCCTCATATGCAGCATATCGAAAAACTCACCATACAGATGTACAGTAACAGTTGTGTCAGTACACGTGTCAATGATGCGAGACGGCATATGTTCACACATGGCCTTAAGTCTATGGAAAACATCCCGCCCACCAAAGCAGC
This sequence comes from Pictodentalium vernedei, assembly GCA_031216915.1. NCBI lineage: Eukaryota > Metazoa > Mollusca > Scaphopoda > Dentaliida > Dentaliidae > Pictodentalium > Pictodentalium vernedei. The sequence continues at coordinate 326,436,576 of CM062291.1, forward strand.
TCTGTATCAACATGTAAAAAGGGTAATTCTTGTGTCATCTTTCATTTGGCATCGTGCTCTGCAGAAACACTTATGTGTGCCAGACCCATCACAGTACGGATGGGAGTGGAATCCACGTCTCAATATTCTGGTCCCATTTTGGACTCACCTAGGAGACGCAAGTGCTGCATGTGCACTGATGCTCCACTGTAGTTGTGCCAAGGCCTGCAAGGGCAATTGCAAATGCTTGAAAGCTGGATTAAGGTGCACACCTTTGTGTAAGTGTGAAGGTGGCTGTTGTAACAATATTGAGTAGTATACTGTCATGTTAGGACCAGTCATCTCCTATTCTGGTATTTTTTTTTCCATTTTCGGCCAGTTAACACATGTCATGTTTCTAGTTGAGTTGATTTTGCTAACAAATGTTCATCCCATGTGGCTTGCTACATTGTCCGGGGTATAGGAATACAGTTTTAGATTTCGGAAAATAGTCTGTTATTTACTGCACAAGACGGTGTTAATTCATGCATAGCATGATACAATATCCCCAACTATTTTGCCTCTGTACAACAGTTGATACCTTCGTTCACCCGTGTGTTCATCTATGGTATCCTTGTCTTTCTCTGGCCATAGGCCACATGTGACTAGTCAGTTCCTACTCCATAGCAAATCAACTTGGAAATCCTTCATCTTGTAGCGCACTCATGTCTCAATGAATCCATACCTGAGTTGATCTAATAAATCTAACGTAAGGTATCAAATTGCCATACCGGATCATATTTCGATAAGTTATTCGCTAAAACATTTCGACCACTCATCGACATCAAAGGTCATGTTTTGGCTCCCAGTGGTGGCTATATCTCTATATCCCTGGTAAAGTAGCATACCATGAGGGATGGGCATTAAGTGTCGGCAACATTAATCCTGACTTGGAACACACCACATCTTAACTGGCCGAAAATGAAGAATACTACTTGTAGTCAAAAAATATTCCTGTACCTCGAATGACTGCAAACATACACTCACCCCTTCTAGTCCCATTTTGCCAATGTTCTATACTGGCAAGATAACATTGTATAATTAACAACGGGAACTAATGCATCCCGAGTTCATTCCAGCACTGCCCTTGCTGGCAGACGTGTCGCTATGGTGTTGAGATTGAACCAGAACTCCTCTAGAAATTTGATAGTTTTATTTTCTTAGAAAATAAATCTATCGAAAATGCCGGAAGTTGAGAATAGACTGTCACTTTAATTGGATTATCAAATGTCCAAGTATCCCCACTGCTGCATACTATCGAGTACCCTTGTTCATGTGTTGACAGGAATCTCTCATACCATGTTCATTTGACCATTGCATTCCCGAGAAACATTCAACACTAATTTATCTACGGACGGACGATCATACTGACAGTCAGACACACAGACGCACACATCGACGGAAATTCTGATCCCATTATCCATTAATCTTCCCCCCAACTTGTTCCAAGGGCTTCACTCCATCATTCACATCAATTACAGCACATGTATGGTGTTAGGTTTGGAGCTTCAGTTGTGCGATCGGCGAAAATAGCTTTTTTTCGATCCGCTTGGCGGCCATTTTGGATTTCGCTGCTAGTGGTGGCTAGAGGATGGTGCCAACTTGTAGCCGATCGATTTTGAAATCTCTGATGCCTACCCTTACATCATGCCAAATTTCAGGAAGGTATCACCAAGTGCACAATTCTAGCGAATTCCTCCCCCGCTAACAGGTCATATTTATGATGGGATTTCATTGTAACTTCGTAGGATCAATCCACATGATGCCCAGATGAGAATGTCCCCTTTTGCTTGCGATCATTCAACCATGATGGCTGCCCGAGCCCAAAGCCCAAAAACCTTTAGCACAGTCTACACGTCATATTTATAGAGGGATTTCATTATAACTTCGTAGGATCAAGCCACATGATGCACAGATGAGAATGTCCCCATTCATTGCGATCCTTCATCCATGCTGGCTGCCCAAGCCCGAAGCCCGAAAACCTTTAGCACAGTCTACACATCATATTTATGGAGGCATTTCATTGTAACTTGATAGGTTGACTTCATATAATGTCTAGATGAGAACGTCCTCTTTTGGGCAGCTGTGACGGCAACAGGGGCCCGAAGCCCAAAAATCTTTAGCACAGTCTACAGATCATATTTATGGACGGATTTCATTGTAACTTGATAGGTTGACTTCATATAATGTCTAGATGAGAATGTCCCCTTTTGGGCAACTATGACGGCAACAGGGGCCCAAAGCCCAAAAAACTTTAGTACAGTCTACAGGTCATATTTATAGATGGATTTCATTATAACTTGATAGGTTGACTTCATATAATGTCTAGATGAGAACGTCTCCTTTTGGGCAACTGTGACAGCAACAGGGGCCCGAAGCCCGAAAACCTTTAGTACAGTCTACAGGTCATATTTATGGACGGATTTCATTGTAACTTGATAGGTTGACTTCATATAATGTCTAGATGAGAATGTCCCCTTTTGGGCAACTATGACAGCAACAGGGGCCTGAAGCCCGAAAACCTTTAGCACAGTCTACAGGTCATATTTATGGAGGGATTTCATTGTAACTTGATAGGTTGACTTCATATAATGTCTAGTAGAACGTTCCCCTTTTGGGCAACTATTACGGCAACAGAGGCCCGAAGCCCGAAAACCTTTAGAATATTTCACAGGCTATAATTATGAAGGGATTTCATTGTAGCTTGGTAGAATGACTCCAAGTTTGTGGTTAAAAACCCAGACAAACGCCACCACCCCCTACCAAACCCCCCTCCCCCCCCCCCCCAACAATTAGGCTTTTTTTTTTCTTCTTTTCTCTAATATGCATTTTGAACTATTTACAGTCACTACATGCAGAATCTTTTTTTAAACTTATGCACCCCTCCCACCACCCAAACACCCCCCTCCTCCCCACCCCTAGCCCCCAACCCCCCCCCCCCCCCCCCACCTCCCTCCGCCAACTGCGTGCCAAATAGGCTCTTTTTTTCTTTCGGCAAAAATTCTTGTTTACAGTTTTGGTTAAAAACCCAGACAAACACCAATGCCCCCCTCCCCCAAATTAGGCATTTTTTTTTTTTATTTCCTCCTATATGCATTTTGAACTATTTACAGTCACTACATGCAGAACCCTTTTTTTTCCTTTTGTCAGAACTGCTTCTTTACAGTTTTGGTTAAAGTTTGTGGTTAAAAATCCAGACAGAAATTGAACTATTTACAGTCACTACATGCAGAGCCTTTTTTTAAACTCATGTAGCCTCCCGTCCCACCTCCCTCCCATCCCCCATCCCCGGGGGAGCCAATTAGCCACTTTTTTTTCTTTTGTCAAAAATGCTTTTTTTTACAGTTTCGGTTAAAACCCCAGACAAACACCAACACCCCCACCCCCATGGTGCCAGTTAGGTTTTTTTTTTTCTTTGCTCAAAATGCATTCTGAAGGATTTAGACTGACCACAGGTGGAAAAAAAATGTACTCCCCTAACACACCCTCACTCTCCCCCACCCCTCATCCCACCTCCTACTCACCCAGAGCCATTCATACAATATTTTTTCTTTGGTGCAAAATGCATTTTTAGCCTGACTGTCGGTCCGTCCATCTGTCTGTAAATAATTGGTTTCCGACTGATAACTCCAGTTTGCAGTTTGGATTATTTGATTTCAACCAAAGTTGATATGTGTATTTTCCAGCTAGTAATACAGGCCAGGTTTCAATATAGGTTCCACAACTCTCCCCCCCCCCCCCCCCCCACCTCCCACACACACACACACACACACTCACACACGTGTCACTTAGGCAATTATTCCCCAAATGCATTTTGAAGGATTGGGAGTTATAACATGCAAAAAAGAAAATTGACTCATATGGCCCAACATTGCTTTATGTACTGCATCTTTAATCCTTTACCTAACACAAGTTGAAGCCAACAGTGCAAATTATTTTTCTGAAACATCAGATTTTTTCATTGTTTATTTACTTCTAACCATGGCTTATTACTCCTTATTGGAACAAGATAATCAAGTTTGTTCCATTAATAGGTCATGAGGTATGTTTTGATGTAGAGAAATGAAAAAATAAAATTTGAATAGCAAATTATGCATATCACGAGTGCAGATATGTCAGATTCGTTAGGTAAACTGTTAACAAAAAATGGCTCCGACTATTTTGCGTCTAGGCATTGCCATTGCTGGGACAGTCGGGCCGTATGCGTGACATCACTCTAGTTTAAATTATTTAGATATTTTTAAAAATTATTTGGTTGGTAATTGTCACTAGATGGATGTTCACTGCAAAAGTAATGCTGTTTGCATTTCGAGAATTTTTTTTTGAGCATTTTTAGCCTACTATTAATCACAGCCATTCTAATGGAGCAACAATGGGAGAGGCAGGTGTGGTTGGAAAGAAAGAATACTGAACTGACAGTGCATCGAAAATGTTGTGAGGGAATTAGCCTACAAATTCGGAATGCTCCACTATTTATAATGAAAGTTTCAGTTTCTAGAGATACATGTAGTTGGTGTTCTGTAATAAAAATATACATTTGTGTGAAAGCTGAACAAGAAATTATTCACAGGAATCTTGAAAAGGTTTACTCCCCACCCACCTCCCCAGTACACTCACTTCCCTTGGTAGAAACCTAAAGTACTCATTGTCCTGCATCCGTATCCCTTCATAGAGGGAAGCATAGATATCGAACTGCCAATTTCCAAAACACCACAACCCTTCCTCACCACCACTAGTTTTGTTTTTGAAGCAAAAGTTAAAAAAATATATTATTCTCAAGTTTTGTGTGTGGTCATTGTCATCTTCGATTGGTCAAAGATAGAATAGATTTGGGGAAAGTACCATGACTGTTCAAGTTGGGACTAAAGTCACTTGTGTCAGGGTGCATATCCTTCAATCCTAGGCAGTTCAACTGGAGGGTGTGGGGGGTGGAGGGCAAGGGGCTATTGATCATGCCATTCACCTACCCCAGAAATGATGGCCCACCCACCAATGCATTCAGCATCAGTCATCACTGTGTGGGTTGACATCGTGCGTCCCCCCACCCCCTCAGTATTATTTCATTCCAACACCTCTGAATTCACTGAAAGTACATTTCCCTGGGGGGAAAATCAGAAACCCAACTCAATTCAGCCATTTGATATTCTCGGTATTATCATCACTGTCCATATATGTACATTCAAGGCTCTTTCTCTCTCGCTCTCTCTCTCACTCTCACTCTCTCTAATAAAATCTTCAACAGCCATTGTTTCGATAGCCACTACTGTTTGCTTCAATAATAAGTTAACAATAATTCAACTGCATTTCTAGTGCCGAAGCACACAGCAGCAGTTGTCGAAACGTTGGCTCTTAAAGATTTTACTATGTATATAAAAATTATATACATGTACACAGTATATTGCTGTGAAAACAGACGACCTTGGCCCCTCGGCAGACTTAAAATAATACTAACCTCCGCTTTGGAAATGTTCATCTTCTTGTCGAATTGAACGTCATTTTTTCCACCAATATCTAAAATCCAATCCTTGGAAATGTTTAAAAAATGTTTCTTTGTTCTTGGAGTAAATTGTCCTGCTGGTACCTCTCGAGATAGTGTGAGGGTGATTTTGTTAAATGTTGAAGAGTCATTTTTGCAAGTGACAAAATTTGATGAGCCTCTTTCGATCCACTATGACTGTTTAAGATCTTGTCGCTACATGTCTAGGCGTGTTGAAGGAGGAAAAGGATCTGGTACTCAGCAGATGTCCCAGGCTTAGATGGTCAAGAGTGTTGGTTTGTCTTTGTGTTGGACGTTGACTGAACCCTCGGGTGAGGACCAGTGTGAGCTGTCGGTCTCTTCTAATAACGCTGAATCCACTGAGTGAGAAGTTTTTATCTTTGTTTAGCCAACTTTCACAAATACAGACTATGTCTGTATTTTAGAAATATCGGCTCATTTGGAGTTTTTTATTATTAGCGCTTCTAGCGTGCCTCATGGCAATTTGTAGTTTATCCATGATTGGGGTTGATACTTAATCACGGTGTTTGGTTAGTGATTAACGGTGGCTTTAGTTAATGTTAATAGCGGCTTTCACTAGTGATTCCGAGATTTGTGTTTTGAATAGACAGGACGCTGATCGGCTAACATCTTGGCATATGTCACCCAGATAAGTATTCACACGTTTGTTCAATACCGATTAGAGTGCTCCTGCGATTAGGGAGAAAACAGCTTGGGAGAGGAAGCGTTGTTAGTCTTAATTAGGTTTAGTTTTTTAGTACGATGTTTGTCTTAATCTTTTTGTAGTGGGGGCACCCACGGTAATTGCTTGGGTGATCCCCTTTGCAGTTGGGGCAAGAAGGAGAATCCAATCTGCATGACTTGGTGAGGTGATTACCTCCACATTTCATGCATGTTAGAGCCCCTCTGCATTTGTTGGCTACATGCCTGAACTTCTGACATTTATGGCACTGTACTGGAGGAGGGGTACTCCTGTATTCCTCCGCTACATGCCACCTGCCATTAATGTTTACTCCATTAGCTAATAATTTCAGTTTGGTTTCCTGATTGGGGCATATGGCCTTAAGTTTCCAGATCGCCTTACCAGTGGCCTTGGACACAAATCTTTCCCATTTACAAATCTTTCCCATTTACAATTCTCCAACTCCTGATTTATGAGCTTCCTGGGGGTGTCAGGATGTACCCTGGTAATTACATCTATAAATCTAAGGGGATTGTTACCATTGTTATTTCTCTTGCTATTGTCCTGGTTAGTAGCCCTAGTGGAGGTGGGTGGATTCTGCCTTCCCCTATAGCTGTTGGTTGCTTGGTGAGTACTGTTTAATTTATCAATGCTGTTTGATACTACCATATTCCAGGGTTATTCATGAGGGGTGGAATACTGGAGGTTGTTTTCAGAGATCTAAGGTTGGCCTGGGGCCAGAACCAGAAGTAGGAGCAAAGGAGTCAGAGGGGGAAGATGGGCAGTTTCTCACTTTTTTGGGCTGTCTATCAACCGTGTGAATAAACCCCTCCTCATCCACTATCTCTTGTGTTTCCACCTCAGGCTCTTGACTTAGTTTTTTCCTTTTGTTGGGTGTTTTGGCGGCGGTAGACCAGCCATCTGATGAACTACTCTGTGTATGGTCCAAGCCCTTCTGGGTGGCCAGCATTTCTATAATATCTTTATCTGGACAGAAAGCCTTGCTATTTAAAGGATCCGTGGGATCCAGTGGACCCGTCTCAAATGTAATTTGTGAAGATTGGGCGACCAGTGCACCCACCTCCTGAGGTCCTTTGGATCCTCCTACTGAAAGTTGATGAGAAAGAATCTGCACTTGGTGATGCGACATGCATCCCAAAAGTGGATAGATGTCTGTGTTATGTTGCTCATACCCTACCGCTTGTGATGGACTGATGGCTGCTCGGTAGGTTTTGCTACCTGTTTCCTTTGCTTCCTCCGTTTCTTCTTAGGAGGTGGAGATGGTGATGTCTTGACTATTGGCGATGGAGGCTGTAGTATCGTGGTATTTGTCCTGTTTTGGGCAAGTGCCATTGCTAAAGCGGCGTTTTGGAGTACTGTCGCCATTTCCTTCCGAAGTTCTGCATTCTTTTTTTGCATGTCCTTTATGCTCTCGTTTCTAAGAATGGCTTCACGCTTGGCTAGTTCCATGAGCTCTTTAGTTTGATTTGGCTCTTCTTCGGTGCCCAACATCTGTTTTTCCAGTTCGTGGGCAAACCTATTCATTTCTTTATCATCCTCCTGTTTAGCCTGGGGGTTCAGGCTGAGATGGAACTGGAGAGAGAGATGTCTGATGTATCGGTGGTGTCTGCTGGCAGTTTTTCCGGCGGGCTAGAGGCGTGGATTTCCATCTCCTCTTCCTTCTCTTTGCGGGATTCTTCTGCTTTCTTTTTCTTCCAGTCCCCTGAGTGCTTGGCATCCTGGGGCATTGAAGACCGGCTTTTCTTTTAGTTTCTGGTGTTACCCACATTCAGACATGTTATCATATCAGATAACTTCTGTGGTAGTTTCATTTTGCTGTGATTAGTGGTGTTAACGGAGAATCCAGTTGAGCGTCCGAACAGATCGACAGTCGAGAAAAGAATGATGATCCTGCTAAAAGTTGGAAAAATCTGTCCTTTATATAGTGTCAAATTGTGATGTTTGGACAGTTCCATTGTAACCTCTTTATTGTTATTTTGTGTTATACTTATGTTTCTGTATCTGTTTTATTACATGTTAGAAAAGAGGTTAATATAAGCATCAGTAGCATGTCACATGCCGCTGATGTGTCAAAAAATTAAGTTTTGTTATATGTCACTGTTCTTGTTTTCTCCAGATTACTCAATTACAGTAAATAAAAACATGAAATGGAGACTACCTTATTTTTTCAAAATCTCTTCCTCCCCAACCCCACACCCCTCACTCCCTCTACCTGATGATGATGATTATGATGATGATGTTGGTGATGATTACCTAATCTTTTCCCCAATTCTCCTTCTTTGCTGATACATGTTAGGATCTGACCAGGCCCTCGAAATGCCGACAATGAATATTTATTTATTTTTTTTTTATTATTTCTTTGTGCTAAACACAGATTTCTTTATTAATTTAGTCGATGTGCATGAGCATGCTGGGGTATATGAGGAGAAAATAATTTCTGATGGGTCGAGTTAATGGAATGGAATTGTCGGGATTTGACAACAATATGCGCAGTTTGAAGCACATGGCTGTTGACATATTACAATGATGTTTTTCCAGCACACTTCAGTTACTTGTAGAAATAAATAATGAAAAATGACCAGTGTTTGTTGTTTTTAATATTTCGGTCTAAAAATATCACCTTCACATATTTATTCGGAACAGCAGATTACCCAAAAGAACAACTGTTCCAATGTTTGATTTTGAAACTCCCCCAGTCATTTCTGAGGAAGATTGTACTTGTATTGAAAATGTTATAAGGCATGTTTGCTGTCTTGACAGTGGTGAGAAAAAATATTTAATGTCGACAATTGACTCAACATGCTTCATATTCAGTTTGGAGGTGGTGAACACTGTGCCCTCTGATGTCAAAATACCAAGATTTTCAGCAGCAAACTTTTCCAACAATGCAACTGAGAATTTAAAAAATTATATCTTGTTTGACAGTGCTCATTGTGCTCTGTCAAACAAGATATAATTTGTTAAATTTTTCATGTTGCATGGGCAATATGGAGTCAATGACGAAAATTTTGAAATACGACCAGAGTGCTAGGAGTTAATTGTGTTTCAGCCATTGCTTCACAGGCGAGAGGAGGGGGTAATATTATGCATTAATACATTTACATCAGAATCACTAATGTGGTGATGCACGGTAATGCACGGGAAATATATTAGTACTTAATACATCAGAATCGCTACTGTACTAATGATCATTAATCTCTCTTCCTGGAGATCATGGTGGTAATGTTTGATGCCGCATCGATACTGGACGCCACAGGGTCATTTTAATCTCTTTTCCTTGTACCGGTGATGGGTGATTGCGGGATCATCCACCTGTCATGTACTGTATATGTTACAGGAAATTGGCGTAATTAGCGGTTTTGTGAAATGCATGGTCAAAACATAAATGTTTGCATACTTTCTTTAAACTTTCTTCAACATTCTCTACCAACCACCATGGCCTGTTGTAAGTATCTTCAAGCGTAGCGTAGTATAGGATTGGATTATCAGAATTAGTACGCCATTTGATGAGTTTTTCAATGTCACCACACTGGAGAACTTCATACCTGAAAAACATATAGGAGATTTTGAGAATGCTATCATAGCTGGTTTCTTCCGATATCCTTATACTTAAGAATTTTTAAAAATAGAAAGAAGTATATTGGAACATTCTCACAGAGACAATGCAGATATGGATGTCATAAGAACTGGCTCAATTTATATTATAAAATCTGTGTTGGAAAAGGGTAACAATGATAGTCAACTAGAGGAATAGCGATATTAAAAATACTCACTTACTCGGGTGGGACGGGGCATGGTGGCTCAGTAGGTAGAGGTGCAGACTGCAAGCCAAGAGGTCCTCGGTTCATATCCCACCTGTGGCAACCGCATTATGTCCTTGGGCAAGACATGTGGTGGCATGGTGACGCTGTGTGCTGAGGCCTACTGCACATCAATGGTGCACCTGTCTTCAACCAATGCTAACCCTGCTTGTGTGGAGTTAGTATGTTGGGGAGCTGACAGTTGCTCGACAGTTCTCTCCGGGTATACCGGCTTCTTCCACCTGTAAAAGGAGTCATGATTAGCCATTGTGCAAAATATGTAAATAAATACAGTGGAACCTTGTTAACTGAATAGCCACTTTGCTTATGAAAATTATTCAATTAACAGGAGTGTTCAATTAACAGTGTTTGTGTCACTTTCCTGTATTGTAGAGATAAACTTAGCATTTATTCTATCAAATCTTGTTTGACAGAGCTCATGGAGCTCTGTCAAACAAGATATTATAGATTAAATACCTGTATTGGATGTACTAAGGACAAATAGGTCTATAAACAAATGAAAACTGGGGAGAGTCAAGGTAATTTCTCGACAGGTTGCAAGATTTTTTAATCAATTAACAGGAGTTTACTCTATAACTTATATTCAATTAACAGGTCAAATTTGTACTGGAGGTATGGTAAATGGATCACAGCTTATGATTCCTCATTGGAACGAGCTCAACGAGCTCGTTCCATTGAGGGATCATAAGCTATGTTTTTGAGACAAAAATTGAAAACATAATAAAATCTGAATGGAGATTTTTGTATGTAGAGCTAGCTGATTTTGAACTTTATATTGGGTAAAGGGTTTATGCTATAAAACATCAATGGTACAGCAATTATTCAGCTGCCTATATTAGGGCACGTGATTAATCGGTTAACCAAGGTTTCTCCACATGATTAATCGATCAAGAAAACCCACCCTTTAACCATTTCAGCTCCAATGTTGATCTGTCTGATAATTTAATGCAAATATTAATTATGCAGACTAGTCTTAAGATTGAGTATATTTTTAAGATAATTACTATAAGCTTCTCTCTGATAATTTAATGGCAATATTAACAATTATGTAGGCAAGCCTTTTAATTCAGTAAGCTTTTTGAAGGTGATTTGTATAAATTTGTCTGATAATTTAATGGAAATGTTAATGCAGACTAGCCTTTGGATTAGCTGTTACACGTAATCCTAAAATCTTTTCAGGGCACAAGTGTAAAGATAAAAAGAAAACTTCAGTGATTTCTTGAAAGCAATTGATGATTAGCTCAACTTTGGCAAAGCCAAATTTGAGCTTATGCCATGGCCCGTCGTCCGTCGGCCATCCGTCCGCCTGTCTGTCTGTCCGTCAACAATTGGATACGGCTCGGGCTAGAGGCCGTATTTATGAACCAATCTTTACGAAACTTCTTGGGTACCTTTGTTATGACCGTGGGACGAGAACGAGTGTTTTGGGGTTTGGTCCGAAATTCAAGATGGCTGCCAGCCGCCATTTTGTACCGACGATGCAGAAATCTGTTTTTTGTACAGAACTTCCATATGAAAGCTATGATTTGAATAATTTTTTGTATGAATGTTTAGTACCATGGGATACATCACATATAATACGGGTTTTTTTCTCGTGCGTAAATTATGCAAATTAGTCTAACTTTGATGTTTTTTGGTGTTACTTTCAGTACTGTTAGTGCAAATGCCAATACGGCTTGGGCTAGAGGCCGTATTTATGAACCGATCTTTACGAAATTCCTTGGGTACCTTTGTTATCACCGTGGGACGAGAACGAGTGTTTTTGGGTCCGGTCCAAAATTCAAGATGGCCGCTGACAGCCATTTTGTACAAAATTTGGTGCAATCAGATTTTTGCACAGAACTTCCATATGAAAGCGCTGATTTGAATAATTTTTTAGCTCAACTTGACAAAGTCAAGCTGAGCTATTGCCATCACTTCTCGTCCGTCGGCGTACGTACGTACGTACGTTAGTATGTTAGTACGTTAGTACGTACGTCCACAATTTCCTTTGGCACACCTCACAGGTCGCATTTATGATCAGATTACTTTGAAACTTCTTATGCTTGTTTGGGGTGACCTCTAGATGGGAGCTATCGATTTTCTTCAATTTCCGTCAAAAAATGTTGCCGCGGCCAACGTTCTTAGAACTTAGTTTAGTCAAACCACAATATTTCCCTTTGGCACACCCTACAGGGCACATTTATGATTTGATTGCTTTGAAACCTGATACGCTTATTTAGGGTGACCTCTAGATGGGAGCTATCGATTTTCTTCAATTTCCGGCAAAAAATGTTGCCACGGCCAACGTTCGTAGAACTTAGTTTAGTCAGACCTCAATATTTCCCTTTGGCACACCCTACAGGGTACATTTACAATCAGATTGCTTTGAAACCTGGTATGCTTGTTTGGGGAGACCTCTAGATGGGAGCTATCGATTTTCTTCAATTTCTGTCAAAAAATGTTGCCGCAGCCAACGTTCTTAGAACTTAGTTTAGTCAGAAGACTCAATATTTCCCTTTGGCACACCCTACAGGGTACATTTATGATCGGATTGATTTGAAACCTTTCATGCTTGTTTGGGGCGACCTCTAGATGGGAGCTATCGATTTTCTTCAATTTCCATCAAAAAATGTTGCCGCAGCCAACATTCTTGGAACTTAGTTAAGTCAGACCACAATATTTCCCTTTGGCTCACCCTACAGGGCTCATTTATGATTAGATTGCTTTGAAACCTGGTATGCTCATTTACGGTGACCTCTAGATGGGAGCTATCGATTTTCTTCCATTTCCGTCAAAAAATGATGCCACGGCCAACGTTCTTAGAATTTAGTCTAGTCAGACCACAATATTTCCCTTTTGTACACCCTACAGGGCACATTTATGATCGGATTGCTTTGAAACCTGGCATGCTTGTTTGGGGAGGCCTCTAGATGGGAGCTATCGATTTTCTTCGGTTTCTGTCAAAAAATGTTGCCACTGGCAAAAAAACTGACATTGGTCCCAATGATCTTCAATTTTGCCATTTCATTTATAACTTACCAAGTTCAAGTTTGTCAAGTTGAGCTACAGTGTCATTGACACTTTCATTGTGTGAATGTTTAGTACCATGGGATACATCACATATAATACGGGTTTTTTTCTCGTGCAGAAATTATGCAAATTAGATGAACTTTGATTTTTTCAGTGCTACTTACACACAGTAAGTACACATGTCAATACGGCTCGGGCTAGAGTCTGTATTTATGAACCGATCTTCACGAAATGTCTTGGGTACCTTTGTTATCACCTTGGGACGAGAACGAGTGTTTCTGGGTGCGGTCCAAAATTCAAGATGGCTGCCAGTGGCCATTTTGTACTGAAATTAGGTCTAATCAGTTTTTTGTACACAACTTCTATATATGGCTCAGGCTAGAGACCGTATTTATGAACCGATCTTTACGAAACTTCTTGGGTACCTTTGTTATCACCATGGGATGAGAACGAGTGTTTTTGGGTGTGGTCCAAAATTCAAGATGGCCACCAGCAGCCACTTTGTACCAAAATTAGTGCAATCAGTCTTTTGTGCAGAACTTCTGTATGAAAGTTCTGATTTGAATATATTTTTGTATGAATGTTTAGTAACATGGAATACATCACATATAGTACGGGTTTTTTTCTCATGCAGAAATTATGCAAATTAGATGAACTTTGATTTATTCAGTGCTACTTATACACTGTAAGTGCACATGTCAATACGGCTCGGGCTAGAGGCTGTATTTATGAACCGATCTTCACAAAACTTCTTGGGTACCTTTGTTATCTCCTTGGGACGAGAACGAGTGTTTCTGGGTGCAGTCCAGAATTCAAGATGGCTGCCAGTGGCCATTTTGTACCGAAATTAGGTCCAATCAGTTTTTTGTCACAACTTCAACACAGCTCATATTTGTGAACTGATCTTCACGAAACTTCTTGGATACCTTTGTTTTCACCTTGGGACAGGAATGAGTGTGTTTTGGGGTGCCTTTGTTATCACTGTGCTATGAGAACAAATATTTTGGGGTTCAGTCAGACCCACTCTGGGACTCACTGATTTCTTTTCTAGTTTAGCATCTGACTGTCACCCACCTTTACAATACTTTACCTATACATTTGTTACAGGCAACGGTCAGTATTTATGTACAGACCGTTACAATACTTTATATGTACCTTTGTTATCAGGTCATTACCTAGATGTTTGTCATTGCTGTGTCACATACTATACATGTACATGTCTTTGTCTTGACAAGTTGAGCTACAGTGTCATTGACACTTTCATTTTAGGAATTACATTAAGTCCCTAACAAATTTAGTGATTTCATGAAATCCCTGAACACCTAATTACATGAATTCCCTGTAACATCTATAAGAGACAAGAAACTCACTAAAATTGGAATTAGGCCCAATGGTTAAACTGTAGTAAATATACAAAAATGAGGTCTTTTGTTATGAATTATCAACTGGTTGCACTCACAAGGGCAAGAGTATAACAGTACTCTCAAATTCTGAATTGAAAACTGAAAATTGGATTCTCATGGCTTAAGTTCCCAAGAATCAAAACTGATTATAGTGAATTGGGACAAATTTTAAGACAATTAGTCCTACATTACACGTCCGTCAAAATGTTCCCGCCAACATGCATCCTACAAAACGGGCATCTGCCAATGAGGGTATATAAAACAAAGCCAAAGTAGTCACTCTATGCCTCTGATGAAGTCCACTATTGGATGAAACCAGTAATGCAAGACAAGTAACCAATACGGAATCAGGGCTCAAAATAAGCATTGTCGCGTCGCTTTTTGCTGTGTAAAACTTGCAAAAAGCTACACAATGTTCAATTATGTATAGCATTTTGCGATACAAGATAATCAACTGCAGCCTATTAGGCTGCAGTTGATTATCTCGTATCGCAAAATGTAAATGAAAATTTGCAAACAAATTTGAAAACTAGTTCACTGATGCTTTACTTCTGATTGTGAAACATTCCAGGCATCACTCAGATTAACTCTCCATCAAGCATCATTAGCAACTTCAGTAAGATGAATTCTATTGGTTTAAATTCTTCCTGTTTTTACAACATTTTGCATAAAATGTCCATTAAAAATAACTTCAAGCCGATCGGACATGATGCAGTCTAAAAAATTAACGGAAATATATTATACAGTTAAAGAGGGTCGAAAGGGTTTACTCCAAATCGTCCCAGCGCGCCTTCGGTGCGCTAAAACTATTCTTTTGGCTTTTGGCTTTGACTTCAAGCCCATCAAATTAAAAATCCCAACTTCCATTTTGAGAACTCTGTTAAACAACCACGACGTCATTTGAAAATATCCAAGTCCATGCAACCCTTCAAGGCAGTTAAGTTAAAAAAAACATAGTAAATGTTTCATGTGTTGCAGATCATTTTGAATTGACCAGAAATGGATGGAAACGATTCTATTTACTTAGAAGAATTCAATACAAAACAGCATAACATAACTCTGGTATACAAAAATAGCTATGGAAATGTGTAGCATTTTGCTATGCATAGAAAAAAAGTTATTTTGAGCACTGTACGGAATTACGGAAAATTGAGACCCTCTTGAACTCTTCAGGCCTGGCCGATCCAAAAAGCTGAATCTTCCAGAACAGAATTATAATAGTAGTGTCAGAAGTGGGACCTCCTTGAACTATTCATCTGTCATCAGATCTCCAGTGTTCAAGAAATCTGATGATAGAAGAAGAGTTAAATAGAGCTATAGGTTTTTAAATTTCTTTTTCAGTTTCGGTTTTGGTTTTTTCAGGTGGAGTAAAACCTCGGTTCGGTTCGTTTTTCAGTTCATGAGGCCAAATAAAATTCAATAAAACTCATTCTTATGTCTGGAGTCATAACTGAATGGCAGTGAAATTGAGAGAAACTCAATGAATGCCCGAAATAAGCTATAATACATGAAGAATCAGGAATGCCAATATAATAATTACCTAAATATACAGAACTTTTATTGTGCTTGGCCATTTTTCGAGGTCTGACACTTACACGCAACTTGAGGAAAGCTGCAAACACAACTAAGCTGAAATGTCGGAAATTCACAGAATGTAGCCTTCCCAGAGTAGTGAGAGTACCCAGACACTGCCATTGGTAATTTCTGCAGCAAGAGAGTATTTAATAAAAAAAAATGAAAAACCTTAGATTGCGGTATGTCGACGGTTTCGGTTTCGGTTTTTAAAAAAAAACTAAAAACCGTGGTTCGGTTTCGGTTAACCTACAGCTCTAGAGTTCAAGAGGACGTATTTGATAGGATTTTGAGAACCTGTTGATTTTAAAATGTCTGAATCGGTGCTATGCAGACCAAATTGACTCATTTGTATGATTTTGAATTGAATGTTGACAGGGCCCAAGACTATGTCCACTTAAGGCAATTTCTTTCATCATTCTCTATATCAAATACATACGTTGATACATTTATGAGATTCATGAAGCAGCAGCATAATCAGAATATTTTATTGCAGTGATAGAATTGATTGGAAACAAGATTCATTGATTACGTACTGACATAAAAATGCATGTAATATAGTACAGACACACAAAGTGATTATTAATAAAATAATGGATCAGTTCTCTGCTCGATCTTTGTATTGATTCTCCTCTAAAGTAGGGGAATCTAACATTTCTGCCATATAGTCAAGTGGTTTGGAAAAAATCACTTCAACACTCATTTCAGTGTTTCAGATAACATTAACCTTCAAAGAACAGGGCATATTTTTTATGTCCCATTCTGTGTTTTATGAACTCTTTAGAAAATGAAATTCTTAAGCGATTTATATCATGTCTTCATGCAGATGCACCTGGTGGTATTTAGTGTTGAGGTTGTTTTCTGGTTTTGTTTTTAACCCTTGGAAGTGGAGCAGTGCTTGTTTACTGTGGTAAACAAGCTCTATTTCACTGGTAAAATAGGACCCAGTCACTACTGCTTGGGGTGTGAGTCCTCTAAAATAGGCAACATGGTATATGAACGATTGACTAATCTTGACTATCTCCATGTTATGGTCATAATTAGCCATTGTGCAGAAGTATGTGACCTAAAACACCAATAAATAAATAAATAAATAAATTTTGACCCTTCGGTCCGCAGATTAATTTTACCATGTGCACATCTTCAGATGACTTAACAGGCTGTGCAGGCAGCCAACAATGATATAAAAACACTGTCAGGATAAATACATCCTACCAGTAGAGTTCTCAAGGAAGAATAGACTTGGGACAACTTTTTCAAAGTGATATAAAGGGGGCTATATGGGGACTTAAGGGTTAACCCTTTACCCAGCTTACCGGTCATATATGGCCAGCACTATTCACAAAAATTAAAATTCACTTTTTGTTATTTTTTAAACTTTTGCCTAAAAACATAGCTTGTGGAAGTGTTGCTTCTTTGCTGTGGTAGGTATTATTGGAGGGGGGGGGGGGGAGGCATTCAGGTTTGGCCTTAGCTATTTCTTTCAGTTTTATGTAGTGGTTCCTTTATAGAACATATCTTGGAAGCCATTATATAAAAAGACTCCAAAGAATTGTGTTTGTATGTCAGATGAAAACTAAAAGGTAACTATTAACTGATGATTTGGATAAACTTTGTTACGCATGAAGAGTAGTGACATGGTAAAAGCATGCAGCAGTTTTTTCTTGACTCTCCTTTTGCAGTGAATGAACATGGAAGATCCATCTAGGTCGAGTGATTCTCAGCGTTAGGGCCTACAAAAGACAGAAAACCATTTTTGCACAATGTAATGTTTGTTTTGCCTATATATTGTTTGTAGACAACTTTGGTGACTCACTTTTAATCTATATTCCATGCTTCGCTTTGTAACCTGTGGTGGGTTGGTTGAACTCTGTGAGGCCTCAACTTTCATGTTATTGTTTGGGTTTCTCATGAGATAATGCCTTCTGTTACCCGACCCAAGCCTTTAGAGAATACTTTTCTAAGTATAAGGGACTGGTTAGGTTTTTGATAGACTGTCATAGTTACAGTTTAACACACCCATTGCAGGGGTGTGCTGAACCATGCGGATAAACCTTCTTCATTATTAATCACGGAGTTCCATATTTGTATTTATGAAAGATCAAGTATGGTCTGGTAAACGATCTTCTCTTCATTTCATCCTCTTTCTTCATTATCCCAGTATATGTTAACCCTTTGAACACTTGAGACCTGTTTTACGTGGCGGAATGCATTTCCGGTTCAGTTTTGAATCATGGAGAAAAACGAATAACAGGGTGTTGGGAGGACCATGTAACTTTAAATGTGCATCCTGATAATCTTCTTTAGGATTTTTTATCAGAAAGTTTGGTGTTTATAGGTTAACATAAGCTTTTTCATACATTTTGATCATATTGATATTGGAGCCTGCATTTGGACCAAATCTTGAAATTGTTATAAATTTGGACACCAAACATGTCACGCACAAGGTTCCCTTGGCTTTCCAAGACTTTAGAAGCAAGCCAGAAAATAAGCAGACTGTCATCTGCAAAATGAGGTCCCCAGAGGGTGAATATAGTGATGCTACCCTGCATAGCAGGGTAGCATCACCAAATTTACCCTCTGTGAACCTCAATCTGAATGACAGTCTCAAAACTAACAGAAAGAGGTACCCAGGGGATAAACTGGCCCAATGTATGGAATAGCATCATCAAATTCACCCTCTGGGGACCTCATTTTGCAAATGTCAGACTGCTTATTTTCAGGCCTGTTTAGAAGTCCTTGCAAAATCCCTTCAAAACCCTTGAAAAATAAGATATCAGGTGATCAGAGGAGAGTGTTTTCATATATATGAATAAATAAATAGCAATAACATCAAAGGGTGTTTAACAATTACCCTCAGCAACTTGTTTTTATAGTTAGCTTGTGAGGCCATTTTGATAAGACTTATGTTATGTTCATGATCAGAAGGACTCAGAACAAACAATATATACAAGAGGTGGAACCACATGATTCTCAACTTGCTAGGGCATTACCATCCATCAGTGTGGAAAGCAATACAGTGGTTCTAACGAGAGGAATCCATGGTAGGGACTCTATTTCACCAGGATGCTGTAGGTAATCCTCCAAAGAAACGTGTTAAGTTAGGGCATAAGCAGCTTAAGAAGAGACTGAAAAATCTATGTCAAGATTGAGTAAATATTTATTTATTTTATTTATTTATTGGTGTTTAAGGTCACATACTTATGCACAATGGCTAATCGTGACCGTGACAGTTGTACGGGTGGAGGAAGCCGGAGTACCCGGAGAGAACCACCGAGCAACGACGAGCAGCTGTCAGCTCTCCAACATCGTAACTCTGAACTCTACACCGCAGCACAGGCAGGGTTAGATTGGTTGAAGACATGCGCACCATCGACGTGCAGTACGTCTCAGTACACAGCGTCATCGTGCCCCCATGTAGGCAATCGGGGTGAAGTATCTTGCCCAAGGACACAACGCGGTTGCCGCAGGTGGTATTCGAACCGAGGACCTCTCTGCTTGCAGCCTGCACCTCTACCAACTGAGCCACGATTGAGTAAATGGCAGCAAGAGTATATCTGAATTCTTAATTGGTGTCAGTCATAACATACGTAATTAACAAGTGCTACTGAAAGTTTGAAAAATATTTGATAACAAATAGCCCACAACAGCCTAAAGTTGTTAAAATTTCTCAAAAGCATACAAATATGGATTTCATTATAACCGGCTCATTCAGGCTCATTGAGAAATTTTAACAACTTTTGGCTTTTGTAGACTATTTGTTTTTGTGAAACAATTATCCCCTGTAGGGGGAATTTTTGTACAATTTATATATTTTTACATTTTTGTACATTCAGAAATAATTTCTTTCTATTAATTTGCATTAAAATAGTCTTTCAGACAATTTTCATTCAAATTTTTGAAAATAAATTATTGATTTGAAATACTGAAAAAAGTGTTTCTTTCTGTCTTGTTTTTTTTTTGTCCTGCTTCCTTCCATCCGATCACCATATATTCAACTTGCCTCATAGTGACTCAAATATTGCTAGACTGGCTCTTTTATAGCATTAGAATGTCTGCTTGCTTAACCCTTCACCCAATGCACACAATGTCAAAATTTATTATTTTAAATATTTTTTTTCCAAATATTTAAAAAAAATTGAACCAAACCATACCATGTGACCCTCGTTCCAATGAGGAGGTCACATATGATTTTTGAAAAATAATACTTTTTTAACTGCTGAATTTTTAAATGATGCTGGTGGGTATGGCTGACTGGGTAAAGGTAAAGGGCTAATAGAATCATGCAGTAAATTGCCGATATGATTGTGACATGACATGACATTGATATTGATACATCAATGCATTAATATTGATATGACATTAAAACCTTTGACACACCCAACAGCCTGCATCCCAAAGTGATGTGTTAAAATGGGCACCATGGTAGCCATCCGAGGTTATTTTTTCTCTGGTTATTTAACTGGTAGAGTGCTGGAAGCCCATATTTGGGCTTTCTTCTGAAGTGCAGGTGCCACAACTTAATGGCTTCATATTCTGTGGATGTACCTCATATTATTTTTTAATTGAAAGTATTTAGTCTCTGGGGATTTGCCTTGTTACAATTTATGGGAGAGTGCCACTAGGCACTCTCCCATAAATTGTAACAAGGCAAAGAGACATGGACACATTTGGATGACCAAAAATAACTTAGCACTCTACCAGTTAATGGCAATTTCTCAGGCACACCTTAGAGCCTGCGTTATGTACTGTTTTGTCCTTTTCACAAAGAATAAAATAAAACATAAAGAAATCATGTTCAAAACATGGTAAAATATGCTGATGCAGCCACCGCTCAGTGACTGGATGGGGGAAAATTTCATCAAATTGTGAAAAACTCATCTTAACCAATCATGGACAAGGGTGATTGGCTATTCTTGAAGAAAATATAACTATTAACCTTTAATCTAAAGTCTTACATGCTTACCAATGGCCTACCAGAAGTGTGATAGCTTCGTGGTTAACAATATGTTTCGTTAAGGATTGAAAGGGTTAAATAACTTCCTTCTAGATAATTTACCAAAACTCTCATTTCCAGTTAGGTTGGTCACAAAATGTCCGAAAAGACGAATGTGTCTTCATCATATCATAATTGATTTTTGTCCTCAGGAAATAAACAGAAATAAAGTGGACAGCAAATATTAAGTAAACATGTATCTTACATAAGTTAAAAACAGTTCTTGCATAAGCCGGTCATTTATACCCGGAACTCTGTCCAGTAATGTGGACGTATTAATATTTCAAACTTTGACATGGGCAGGACAGACTTAGTATATAAGTTTCTGATTTTACTGTTTCTTCGCCAAGTGTTGATTCAATAAAATCAGTGTAAACTTTTGTGCTAATCCCGACTCTGGTCATTTACAGCGCACTGGTGACCCCAGCATATCCTTGTACCTGAAGCAGGTTGTAGCCAAGCTCGCTCTGCAGCTGACAAACTAATTCCCCGGACAGTGCTGTCACAGAAGTCTTAGCATGCTCCATCTGAATGGTCGGCTCCTTACCTGCTTTATTGAAGCCTTCACCTGGAAACCCCAGGAAGTGAATCTGTGCTTGTTTACTGTGCTAATCAAGCTCTGTTTTACTGGTAAAATAGGACGGGGTAACCAGTGCCTGGGTAGGAAGTCCTCTAAAATGGGCAACATAGGTATAAGTGATTGGCTGGACTTAACTTTATATCCATGTTGCAGTCTTGATTAGCCTTTGTGCAGAGATTTGTGACCTTGAACAACAATATATAAATAAATTATGACAGCCATAACTTAATTTTATGAGAAATTACAAGAAAATCATTAGTACTGCATCATTAACCTCCTGAAGTCAGAATACTTAGATTTCTAGTAGAAAATGTTTTTCAGCAATCAACTAGTGATCTAATCAGTTCAGTTTTCCTTGTGGGTACCCCTGGAAGTGGAGCAGTGCTTCATTGCTGTGGAATACAAGTTCCGCTATACTGATAAAGTAGGGCCAAGAACCAACAACACCTGAGGTTGAAGCCATCTAAAGTGGACAGCATTGGTAAAAACGATTGACTAATCTTAACTTTCATCCCTATGGTGCAGTCACAAGATAGTCAAATGCTGTTATTAAACATTAAATATATAAATAAATAACCACAATTCAATCTCCTTTGACAGAGCTCAATGAATTGAAGTGGTTAAATCGTAGTTGCATTATGGGAAAAAATGTGGCTTGAAATTGTGATATTTCGACATAAGAAAGAAGTGGGGTAATCTGTAAAATTGTTCATCCACACATGAATGACAAATATTTGTATCATAATTTTGTTTGAAAGTGTTCCTTTCGCTTTTAAGACATATTTCTTCAGAGTGAAGGAAGTCATGATACCATCCATTGTAAATTCCATTTTGCTTGGATGTGTATGACAAGCTATATAAATCTCGAAGGTTTAATCCACATAAAATATTGAATAAAACATGGAAAAATCTTAAAAAGTAATTCAATTAGTTGGATTGAGTGTGCAGTCAATCTAAGTTTTTAATAATTCATCACTTACATCTGTTGTTACCTAATAACTATTCCAAACAACATTTTAACCTTTCAATTCCATTAAAATATATTGATGCAATGATATATAAAGATGTGGTAAAAGTAAGTTAAAGTAAATTCTTAACTGGCAGAGTGCTGGAAGCCCATATTTGATCTTTGTTCTGAAGTGCAGATGTCACAATTCAAGAGGCTTCATATTCAGTGGATGTACTTCATACTATATTTGGTGTGATAGTATTGAGTCTGTGTGCCCGTGGGAACCCCGGAAAGTGAAGCAATACTTGTTTACTGTGGTAAACAAGCTTTGTTTTTCTTGTAAAATAGGACCCGGTAACCAATGCCTGTGGTGGAAGTCCGCTAAAATGGGCAACATGGGTATAAACGATTGGCTGGGCTTGACTTTATATCTATGTTGCCACCACAATTAGCCTTTGTGCAGAAATATGTAACCTTAAACTCCAATATATAAATAAACAAAACTGAGGCTGTGTGAATTTGCCATTTCACAATTTTTGGGAGAGTGCCTCTAGGCACTCTCCCATAAACTGTAACAAGTCCAAGACAAATGAGCAAATTTTGATGACCAAAAATATTTCAGCACTTTAGCAGTTAACTCATCTGATTGGTTCAGAATATTGCATTGACATCAGTTTGTTTATTGGAATTTAATGACACTTTCAACAGTCAGGGACATATTGGACAGTTTTACGGTTGGAGAAAGCTGGAGCAGCCATGGTGAGCAACTGTCGAACTCTTCAGCTTACTTACTAACTCGTCACATGCAGAGTTTAACCCTTTACCCAACGAATCGGCCGCATCCGCCCGCGTAATATGCAAATTCAGCAGTTGAAAAAATATTATTTTTCAAAAAATTTCAACAAAACCATATCATGTGACCCCTCGTTGGAACGAGCTCGTTGAGCTCGTTCCAACGAGGGGTCACATGATATGGTTTTGTTGAAATTTTTTGAAAAATTTCAAAAAATGATATTTGAAATAATAAATTTTGATATTGTCTGCGTTGGTTAAAGGGTTAAGCAGCAGCTGAAGGCAAGTGCACCATCGACATGCAGTATGCCAAATAGTCAGGGATTCTTCTGCCCACTTTGGAAATGGGTCCTTGGCCCATGCCATTGGAAAAATTTGTGTCATGGTGGCTCAAATTAGGAATTTTTTGTGGAGGGAAAGAAACATACAAAGACTAAGAAATTTTACATTCAGATTGAACACAGGACATTAACCCTTTACCTAACATGAAAAGCAGATGACACTTGCAAAAAAAATTCTTGAATAACTTATTTTTTTCATTTTTTGTCTCAAAAACATAGGTTATGACCCCTCATTGGAACGAGCTCGGCGAGCTCGTTCCAATGAGGGGTCATAACCTATGTTCTTGAGACAAAAAATGAAAAAAATAATGAAAATTAATTGGCGATTTTTGAGAATAGCGCTCGCCGGTTTTGGCCGTTACGTTGGGTAAAGGGTTAAGACAATACCCAACCGACTGCATGAATACTGCGAGTAAGTTTTATAATAGTCACATGGAATCATGTTCACCCCACTCTCTGTAGTCTCTATTAACCCCCTACACACTGATGTCGAAATATCTTAAAGTTCAGGATGCAATTTTTTCCCATAATGCAACTAGAAATTTAACCAATTCAATCTTGTTTGACAGAGCTCATTGAGCTCTGTCAAACAAGATTGAATTGGTTAAATTCCCAGTTGCATTATGGGAAAAATGGCTACTTGAAATCTGGATATTTTGACATCAGTGTGGAGGGGGTTAAACTGTACTTGTACCATTAAAGAAGAACTTGTCATTTGCCTTTGAATTCAGGCACTTTCTAAGCTTTGTTTGGTAAGCAATTTAAATTTAACCCTTTGATACTTTTGTACGTCTTATGCCATACGAAATCAAACAGTGCGTTGATACTTTTGTACGTCTTATGACGAACGAAAACAAACAGTGCCTTGATACTTTGTGGTCATTTGTTTTGTTATTATTTTTCGATTTTTTAAAGTTTTAACCTCAATTCCTATCTTCTCCTGAATTGTGCTTAGTGACAACCATTGAGCCAAATGTTATCGCAGCTTATAAACTGACATAATCCTGCTGGTTGAATGCAAGAAGCCACTATCAGGGCTTTCAAAAAATGAGGATTCCAGAGCCACCGCCAACACTTCCGTTGCTTATATTTCATATTCAGTGTAACACAAATATTATTTTTATATAAATTTGTTTTATTACAAATTATTGGAGCGTGCCTGTGGGCACACTCCGATAATTTGTAATAAAACAAGTTTTGAATAACAAATTTAGACTACCAAAAATAATCTAGCCCTCAACCAGATAATCTCTAATGTGAAAAATATCTTGTTATTTGTACTTTCCGACGTTTGACCTTGCATTTTGAAAAACGTTGAAGAAACTGAATTTCCAGTGACATTTGAACGTCAGGATAATTTAAGTCTCAAAGGGTTAAGGTGCAATTGGTATCCTGAACATGATGGTTATAAGGCCTCAGAAAACCAATTCTGAGGACTTATTGACTACCCAGTTCAGGGCACCAATTGTGCATTAAATATTTGTTTGAGTGGGGACTGAGATTGGGAAATTTGGGGTTGGGAATTGGGAAAAATCATGCCTAATTTTTTCCACTGGGAAAGGGTCCTCCCTCCTGAAGTCTTGACACCCAGAATAATCCCTGTTAGTACACAGCATAACCATGCTTCCACTGGGCAATTGGGATTCAGTATACAAGGACACAGAGCACATGATGCTGGTCAGTATTCAGTGATCAACATTTTTGTTTGAACTCCAATGCTTTAACCAATGAGCCACCACGTTCCCCACTTGACATCAGTCAGATATCTGTTATCATATGTCATGTCATATTGTCAGCATTGGGAGTGTGGTGGTTCATTTGTTAGAGCATTGAACTTCAAACTGAAAGGTTCACAGTTCAGTCCTGACCAGTGGTAACTGCATTGTGTCCTTGGGCAAGGCACTTAAGCCCAATTGACCATTTGAATACTCTGGCTTCCTCCACCCATAAAACTGTCCAACGCAAGGTGAACCTGGCTGTCAAAAGTGTTGTTAAACATCAGTAAACAAATAAAATAGTCAGCATTTTGCATAGCATTTCAGAGACAAAGCTATGTGAAAAACCCTGACTGGCATTTACTTGCTTCCAATATCATTCAAATATTATTCATCTTCCTGCACTCAGCGATGGAATTCTTCACCATAATTGCATGAATTACAGACAATCCCTTGACAATCATGAAGTTGTCAAGATGTGGATAGCAAACAATAGCTTAACCCTTTACCCAATGAATCAGTCACATCTGCACGCGTAATATGCAAATTTAGCAGCTGAAAAAATACTATTTTTCAAAAAATTTCAACAAAACCATATTGTGTGTCCCCTCTTTGGAACGAGCTCATCGAGCTCGTTCCAGTGAGGGGTCACATGATATGGTTTTTGTTGAAATTTTTTGAAAACTTAAAAAAAATGATATTTAAAAAACCCAAACTAGCTATGAAATATAGCTTGTTTTACAGAGCTCGTGTTCTCTGTCAAACGTAATACAAATGGATAAGTTCATAGTTCTATACTGAAAAATAGTGTCTTTGACAAGAATTCTGTTACACTACCAACATGTGAACAGTTACAGTGGTGGTCGGGGAGTGTGAGGAGTGGTATAGAGGCCCAGAAAAATACTAAAATAGGTTTAGGGACTTTCCTTCTCTAAAAAAAGCCTTTTTCCGAGAAAAAGTTCAAGAAACACTTGTAAACGTTCAGGTAATGGACCACCAGGTTGTACCTGATGCTCCATAAGCTAAACATATCTGTAGATACTGCTTGTACGACCCGCGTTGTGTCCTTTGGCAAGGCACTTTATCCTGGTTGCCTACATGGGGGCACGATGTTGCTGTGTACTAAGGTGTACTGCACGTCGATAGTGCACATGTCTTCAACTGCTGCAACCTTGCTTGAGTGGAGCTTGAACAGAGTTAGAATGTTGTGGAGCTGCCAGTTGCTCGTCGATGCTCCGTGGTTCTCTCTGGGTACTCCGGCTTCCTCCATCCATAAAAACTGTCATGGTCACAATTAGCCTTTGTGTATAAGTATGTGATCTTAAACACCAATAAATAAATAGATACTGCTTGTGTCTTTTGTCTGAAAGATTTTGTCTTGGCGGAAACTCAATTCCACAGATGTTTTACGAAAGATCCACTTTACCCATAGTGCGGAATAAAATAATATCCACAAACTTTTCAGTTGGTTTCGCATACACAAAAAGGTCTATCTTATATGGCTTAACCCTTAAGAGCCTAATTCCGACCTTGATAACTTTTTAATGCAAAGGAACAGGTACCCCAACATGCATTGTTTGGATAAACTCAAATTTGTTTTCTAAGTACCTTGTCAGTTGTTTCTAGGCAAGTCTTGGCTGCCTTTGTAGGCAGCCGAGACCTGACTAGAAACAACTGCAAAGCCATAGGAGGTAGGCTTTCAAAGTACAGCAAAAATGTCTAAAAAAAAATCTCCAGGCCCTTAACGGTTAAAAACTCACTAGAAATTGACGTGTTGGTTTGTGTTTTATTGAAGAAAGATTGAAGGTAAAATTTTTTTATTGTCTGTAGCAGCTGCATTGAAGTTAGTGATAATATAATAGAAAGGTGCTTTGGTAATGAGCACTCATTAACTCTCATGTTCTGATTCAACTCTCTGGCCTGTTGGAGTAAATTGCTGGAATTTGTGCTTTGATAAAGTATATTATAAGGACCACAGTGGAATATGGGTTTTTTTAGTGGTTTAATAGAATCTGAAGGTTTTATGTCCTTGTCTGTTCAGACTGAAATACGATTTTTAGGCACAGGTCATGGCCACTCTGCACTGTTGAATATTTATTATCTTTTCGTCTCAGATGTACTCAGTGCATTATATTTATTTATTTATTGATGTTTAAGGTCACATATTTATGCACAATGGCCAATCATGACCGCGACAGTTTTACGGATGGAGGAAGCCGGAGTACCCGGAGAGAACCACCGAGCAACGACGAGCAGCTGCCAGCTCCCCAACATCGTAACTCCGCACTGCAGCACAGGCAGGGTTAGATTGGTTGAAGACATGCGTACCATCGACGTGCAGTACGCCTTAGTACACGGCGTCATCGTGCCCCCCACACGGGCAATGGAGATGAAGTGTCTGGCCCAAGGACACAACGCAGTTGCCGCAGGTGGGATTCGAACCTAGGACCTCTCGGCTTGCAGCCTGCACCTCTACCTACTGAGCCACCGCGCTCCCCACTCAGTGCATTTTCCAGTGTAGTACTGAAATGGTTAACTGGATAACCGATTTGAAACCAATTACTTACCTAACCGATTAGAAAAAAAAATGTTAGCTGGTTATCCGAAATATCGATAGTGATCATCATATCACGAATAAAACTTTGTAAATCTTTCGCTTCTCTTTTGGGCTAGATTTCACCTGGAAGCCGTGTTGTATATATTGAGAAATAATCAACTTTGGCATTCAAGACTTTGTTAATGAACAGCAATTTCTATGAGTATTGAGTAATCACAGAAACTGTTCCGTTGTATGTATATATATACAAAAGAACGTTGTCGAGTACACAACAGCATTCATTTGTAAACACACTACAAAATAGTTTCTTTGAATACTGCTTTCAAATCCCTGTAATTTTGATCCCATATTCGGTGAAATAATGGCCATGGATATTCAAATATTATCGGTTATAGTTCCTGGTTTATCTGTGGTGAAAATCAGCCAACTGCTTCAGCCGTATTCCAGTGTTGAATATTAGCTCCAAAACCTGCAAATAAACAGCATCTCCCAGTTACTGGCAGGAACAACTTGCATGTTTGACAGGCACCAATTCACTTATGCCTGACATAATGACCAGTACTGTAACTGTACTGTAACCAGAGTCTGTAACTTCTTGGACTTAAATTTCCAGCAAATGATAATGACTCAATATTCAGGAGATGAGGAATGAAACAAAAACACATCTGGAAAGTTACATCATTTGATGAGTTTGGAACAATTCCTTACTGTTCAAAGGATTTTGCTTCCTTGACACTCATATAGTTATATAGTTATTTGATTTAGCACAGAAAATATTTTAGGGATTAAAATGTGTCATTTTGGGAACAGATAAACATGCATCTGCATCTTTCACCCTTCTCAAGAATCTTTCCAAATCTTCAACAGCTGTAACCCTGCCTGAGTGGAGCTTGAACAGAGTTGGAATGTTGGGGAGCTGACAGTTGCTTGTCGATGCTCGGTGGTTCTCTCTGGGTACTCTGGCTTCCTCCACCATAAAACTGTCATGGTCATGATTAGCCATTGTGAATAAGTATGTGATCTTAAACACCAATAAATAAATAGATACTGCTTGTGTCTTTTGTCTGAAAGATTTTGTCTTGGCGGAAACTCAATTCCACAGATGTTTTACGAAAGATCCACTTTACCCATAGTGCGGAATACCTTAAACACTAATAAATAAATAAATAATTCTCATTATTCAAAATGTTGCATTCAATTCTTATGTGACTGTCTTCACTCAAAATGTATTGAAATACCACACAGAATGGGTCATGAATTATTGCAAATCAATGCAGCATTGACAAATGATAATAGATTTTAAACGCAGTCCCAAACAGGGCTGGCTACCTTAAACTAACCATGAGGCCTGCACATGTCATGGGATGACAAAATGGCTATTTTTGTATGAATAATGCTGGCCAGTTTGGGCTGTTAGCTTATCATGCCTCATTAAAACTAACTTGTCAAGCTCATTCCAAGGGTAGGTCATAAGCAATGTTTCAGAGGCAAAAGTTTTAGAGATAAAAACCCAGATTAGTCCTAAAAAAGTTAATATGTTTCTCAGGCCCTCCTGCATGGTCCTTTTGGCTACCGCATGCTATCTTATTATAACCAATGCAAACTTAATAAAAAAATGAAAATGAATTAGTTTATGCCTGATATTATACCCAAGTTAATAAAAATGATCAAATTTGTCCCTTGAGTGCAACAAGACTTTGCAACAGTCTAGCATTTCAAAGCCTTCTTGCACTAAAGGGACGAAATACACCACTGCCCATACTATTCTGTAGATTATGAGGCCTAAAACATAAAACAAACCAAGAACATGAACTTTTGATGGCAAAGAAATAATTACAAAAATAAAAAATAAAATAAAAAAAGCGCCGCCCACTTGTAACTTTACAAAAAATGGAGAACCAGAAGATCTACTTTGTGGGGCCTTAGAATTGCAATTTTTGTGAAGAGCAGATTAGATTTGGCTTTGACACTAGGGTTAAAGTTCATATATGAATTTCACTGTTTTTCAGCTGATCCCATAGTTCATCTTTTTGGACTTAAAAAGTCCCTGGGTACCATTAAACATTTTTTGGTGTAGGTAAAAGTTTGAGGATTCAGATCAAGTTCTCAAGCTACTTGCTTTTCCAACCAACTGAAATATTCCCGATGAGTGCATGTAAACATTGGCAATGACCTTTTTGAGGGTTAGACAGGCTCCAGGTCATAACAGTGTCATATTTCTTAACCAAATTAGACTGGTGGCCTGTGATCTTGGATTTGGATGTATATTGTAAATAAAGTCCTGATACCACATTTTTACTTTTACAAAGGTACTTATGATAATGTTATCGAATGTTAATCTTGTATAGCACAAATAAGTTTGACATTTTTTATGGGTTGGATGAAGCTGCCATGCATTTGATCATTGGTATGGCCAACTGCATGCCTGTTCCATGTTTGGCATATTTTTGCCACACATTATCTTGGTGCTGAAAATTTTTTAGTTTGATCAATCCATGTGTTAGAGATTTATTATGTTTTATATGGTAAAATATGTAAATAGCTTTTGTGATCACAACAGTGTTGGAAGTATATTGTAAAAACTAGTGATTTCTTATCCAGTTTGTTTTATTTTACAGAGATGGGAGATTACGAGAGGGCGTTCAGATACTGGCCATTGATGGTCAGCCATTAGATATTTCTCAGAAAGAGGCAATTCATATTCTGCAGAGCGCTAGGGGACTAGTGGAACTGGTAGTGGCTCGTGGACCCTTACCACAACCAGAACCAACAAGTGAAGAGGAAGAGGAGGAGGCGACAAAGGAGGAAAGTTCTCCTTCTCAAGCAGAGCAGCAGTCAAGCGATATGGTGGTAAGTTTAAAATATTCTATTTACGGGAACAGATCCCATGGAAAGAAGAAAGGGACCACACTGGCAGCGAGCTTGTTTGCTCTACTAACCAATGGACAGCGATAATATTTGCGAAATTCGACACACTGCTATTTATTATGAAATGATTATGAGAAATATGAATACAAATATGTTATTTCTTTATAAGGATGAGCAGTGTGCCCTAAATAATATGTTACATGAATATAAACAAAGCCTGAGTAGAATAAATGAAGGCGATGGTTTGATAAAGATGGTGTCCACATGGCATTGACACCAACCACAATGAAATGTAGTTCTCTACGGGTACTGTAGCTTCTTCCACCTGACACAAGGCGACTCTGGCTGTTGAGATTGTTGTTACATCCTGTTATAAAAATATAAATACTGAGATAAAAAAGTTCTTCTTTATGGGTATAATAGGATTTGGTAACAAATGTCTTTGAGTGTGAGTCCATTGAGTGAGGATGTATGTGGGCCACAGCATGCTAGTAAAATGCTTTAATTAAGTCCTAAGAAGGATCACCTGGCCATTACATCCACATCTATTAAGAAAAGGGCTCATTGTGGTCCTTGAAAACCCTTCCAAGTCCTTGAAATGAAAAATGTATTCTCAAGGTCTTGAATATATACACCTGGAACTTTAAGCACCCCCAAAATGTTTCATGTCAGTGAAGTTGCTGTTACTGATT
This sequence comes from Pictodentalium vernedei, assembly GCA_031216915.1. Taxonomy (NCBI): domain Eukaryota; kingdom Metazoa; phylum Mollusca; class Scaphopoda; order Dentaliida; family Dentaliidae; genus Pictodentalium; species Pictodentalium vernedei. Next base: position 326,468,092 of record CM062291.1, read on the forward strand.
ATTATGTTTTAATGATTGCTATGTTTTGCAGTACAATTCATCTTGTGAAACATGATGTTTCTGGTTGATAGCGTACCCCAAACTCATCCCCTCATCCATGTGAAGCATGCTACTCACGAATGTCACAAAAAACACTATAATCCACATGCAATATCTGGGTATAAAACAAGAAAATCTGTCGCTTCTTTTATCAGTAAATGTTGACATGGCAAGGAGGGGATTGTCAGAGGCACTAAGATGGCAAATCGTTGGCTTGCATGCAACAGGCATGTCATTCAAAGCTATTTGAAGGCAACTTGGCTATAGTCAATCTGCCATCATCAGAGTTGTCCAAAAAAGGCAACAAACCAATGATGTTAAGGACCGACCAAGACCTGGACAACCCTGAAAGACCTTTCCTCGGAATATAGGAGTCTGGCTTGCCTCATTAGGCATGAGCCCTTTGCTTCAAGTGGGGTTTTGAAATGCCTGTGGCTCCCCAAGAGACGTTGGTGCAACAGAACTGTCCGAAAACGTCACAAAGCTCTGATTACGAGGTCCAGAAGGGTCATCAAGCATCCAGTTCTGTCCGATTAGCACCAAAGACGATGTTTGGAGTGGTGTATGGCACGACAACAATTGGAATCTCAGGATGTGGAGGAGAGTCCATTGGTCAGACGAGAATAGGTTCCTGCTTCAGGTCCCAGATGGTCACATGAGAGTGTGGAGGCATAGAAATGAGGCCTACTGTTCCTTAAGGTGGAGGATCAGTAATGATCTGGGGATGCCTCTCTCATGATTGTAAACTTGATACGGCAACTGTATGTGGAAACTCAATGGTCATCAGAACATTCAGGACATTCGGAATCCGGTTGTCGTGCCTCATTTTGACAACCACCCTTTGGCTACTCGCCCTGTATTCATCGATGACCCTGCAAGGCCACATCATTCCCATGTTGTGAGAGCATTTTTTCAGAACAACGCTATTATGACACTACCTTGGCCTGAAATGAGCCCCGATTTGAATCCCTGAGGACACAACTAGGACTTTTTGGACATTGTGTGCAAGCAAAGGATCTGCCTGTACAGAATTTGGCCGATTTGGAAGCTGCATTGCATGAGGAGTGGCAGCAGTTGCCTCTGGACTAGATCAGAAGGCTCACTGGTAGCATTAGGAGGAGGGTTCAGTCTGTCATCCGAGCACATGGTGGATACACTCACTACTGATATCAGACACTGCCACTGTTTTCAGGAGATCATAAGTTACATTTTTGTCAGTAATTACCGGCATTGTTTCATCATGGACCGTTCCTGCACCATACTTGTCGAGAGAACATTCTCCATCAAAAACAGTAGTGACAGATGTGTAATTAGTGCCATTAAAATACTGCATATTTTCATCTTTTTGTTGTCTTTCATTTGACAATTGGCCATTCTTTCCACAAACAATCACTTTTGGTCATCTTAAAGATAGCTTGAAAGTAATGACAGTTTCTTTAGCACCACTGCATAAAAAAACAAAACTGGTTGTGCTTAATTAAGTTCCAGGTGTATAGTTGAAATTTGTGTATTGGCCTTGAAAGTCCTTGGGTTTTTTTAGCTCATCTTGACAAAGTCAAGCTGAGCTAATCTCATCGCTTCCCGTCCGTCGACGACATGTTTTGGTCTTCTCCTCCAAAGCCACTGGGCCAATTCAAGTGAAAGTTTGTGTGAGTGATGGTCCCAAAGGGGCATTTCATTTTTGTTCAACTCGGCATGCCCAGCCCCATAGGGAGGGAGTGGGGGAAAATGCTCCAAAATATTTTTAAAATCTTCTTCTCAAGAACCAGTGTGTACAATGACTTGATATTTGCTATGGAGCTTCCATATGAGGTGTAGAATCAAGTTTGTTCAAACGAAGTTCGTAAAGTAATATTTGGCTTTGTAATAGGAGGGGTAAGATTTTTGGCCCCGCCCAAAATTTCTATTTTCTGAACCGATGGTCCGGTATGAACCAAATTTGGTTTGTGGTAGTATTGGGTCATAAGTACTTGACCCATGCAAAAAAAAAAATTTCTGCATCCCCATGGGAACCCTGGGAGCTAAAAATAGAAATATTTTCAAACGCCCATATTTCCCAAACCCCACGGAACAGAGAGCTTTTATTTGGTATGAAGTATCCTTATGACCAGTAGAATTGAATGGTAAAAAAAAATTGCCATCGGTTATGTTAGGGTGTTCTGTAATGGGCATCGAAAAAATGCTGAGTCAGCATATTTGCAAAAATTAAAAAAAATCTTTTCTCCAGAACCAATCATCAGAATCTTTTGATATTTGGTATACAGCATTCATAGGGGGGTCAGATAAAAGTTCGTTGAAATAAAGCTCATTGGTTCATATTTGGGCTCTCTACAGGAGCCCGAAGTTTTAACATAGGGTAATATGGGGAATATTCTTTAAAAATCTTCTTCTTCAGAACCACCAGTCAGAATCTTTTAATATTTGGTATACATCATTGTTATGAGGGTCAGATTCTAGATTGTTCAAACCAAGTCCCTAGGTTAATATTTGGGCTTCCTACGGAAGCCCAAATTTTATCTTTGTTCAATATGGAGGGTAATTTAAAAAAATCTTCTTCAGATCCATCAGTCAGAATGCTTTGATATTTGGTATGCAACATCTCTATGGGGGACAGATTCAAGTTTGTTCAAATCAAATCCCTAGGTACATATTTGGGCTCACTATGGTAGCCCAAATTTTTACTTAGTGCAATATGAGAAAATTTCTTTAAAAATCTTCTTCTTCAGATCCACCAGTCAGAATGATTTTATATTTGTTATACAACATCTCTAGGGGGGTCAGATTCCAGGTTGTTCAATTCGAGTGCCTACGTTAATATTTGGGCTCCATATGGGAACATGAAATTTAACTTAGTACAATATGAGGGATTTTCTTCAAAAATCTTCTTCTTCAGATTCACTTGTCAGAATGCTTTCACATTTGGTATACAACATCTCTGGGGGGTCAGATTCAAGTTTGTTCAAATCGGATCCATAGGTCAATATTTGGGCTCGCTATGGTAGCCCAAATTTGAACTTAGTGCAATTCGAAGAAATTTCTTTACAATTTCTCTTCTTCAGATCCAACAGTCAGAATGCTTTCATATTCGGTACACAACATCTCTAGGGAAGTCAGATTTAACTGTGTTCAAATCAAGAGTCTGGGTTAATATTTGGGCTCTCTATGGGAGCCGGAATTGGCCATTTTGCTGAAGAATTAAAAATTTTGTATTCAGTACCCTCTAGAGGTACTAAGATTAATCCACATAGGTTGTATCAAGGGGCTTCATAGGGGAGCTCTACATTTTACTTTTGATCAACTGAAGAAAAGGCATGATGCCCAGATTATTTTTGTCACTCCCGAGGGACTCAAGGATTGACAGTGTAGCCTATGGAGATGGCTTGCTTAATGTAGACTCATTCTTGGACTCTGTTTAAATTGTGTTCTGTACAAGATGAGCGCTTCAGGCCCCGTGGGGCCTCTTGTGTTTTTAAGAATTAATGCATCAAAATTTTAATCTCAGTTGCACAGCACTGAATGCTCTGAAACTGAAAGTAAAAAGTTGAAGCAGTCTTCAAAATTCAGGACTTTGCCAATTACCGGTAAAATCTATTTAGTATTGTGTGGGATATTTTACATATCTGGTAAATACATCTGATTTTGATTTTTGATTGAAAACAATCTTTTTCAACTGATTTATACATATTACATGTAATCATAAGTTATCTCAAAACTATATGAAAATAACATATAATAGTCACAAAAATTATCTTGAAGGTCCTTGAAAATGGCATGAATGGGTCCATAAAAGTCCTTGAATTAGCTTGATAAAATGTGCTATGTAAAAAGCTGAAGATCTGTATCTCACACAATCACCACAAAAAGTGCAATTTTTTAAGGCAGTATTTGTTCTTTTTATGAAATCATAGAAAAAAGCACTGTTGACATGTTTTTCTTTCAATCAGTCATTTAACCCTTTCAACCTGGTTTGCATAAATGTTTGCGGGAAGAAAAAATTGGTTGTTAACGAACGGACAATATAAAGAGCAAACAATCTGAAGCGAGGATCTGTAATAATTTAATCCAACAGCTTGACAGAGCTGTTGGATTGAATTATCACTGAACCGCCCAACAAACCAGGATGGTTTTGCCCATTTCGCCTCTGACACAACTGACTGAAATGATACTTTCAGGACACCAGTGTTGAAAGGGTGAAGTTTATTCTTCAGACCAGCTTTAAACTTGCTGATTGATGAAGAATTGCAATTTAAAATTTTCATTGTTGTAACTTATTGACAAAAGAATCAGAAAAAGAACAAGAAAAAATGTGATTTTTTTAAGTTTAAATGAATCGGCGATAGGGTATATGAAATTGCAAAATATTCAGAATATGGAAGGAAATACAGTGCCAGTTATTATACTCCCCCGCAACAGGTTGTGGGAGAGGGAGGGAGGATATACTGGAATCACCTTGTCCATCTGTCCGTTCATCTGTCCTTCCATCCATAGACATAATTTTGTCTGGAGATTTTCTCAGACGTTTATGGAACAATCTGCCCAAAAGTTGGTACGAATGTTCACTACCATGGGAACCTTTGCACATGTGATTAAACTTCTGGTGGGATTATTTTAGCCAGAATTATGCCCCTTTTTGACTTGCAAAAGCAGGCCTAGAATTTTGTCTGTCCAGAGATTTTTGCAGATGTTTATGCATTTATTCTTTTGAAACTTAGTATGGATGTTCACTACCATGGGAAACTGTGTACCTGTGATTATAGTTTCGATCAGACTTTTTTTTTTTACCAGTGTTATGCCCTTTTCATCTTAGAATGTCTGAATTTTGTCCCGAGATTTTCTCAGATGTTTATGGGTCACTTCCTTGGAAAGTTGGTTGGTATGGATGGTCATTACCATGGGATCCTGTGCACCTGCGATTATAGTTCTGATCGGGCTTTTTTCAGAGTTATGTCCCTTTTTGTCTTAGAATACCTGAATTTTGTCTGGAGATTTTCTCAGATGTTTATGGGTCGATTCCTTTGAAACTTGGTGTGGATGCTCACTACCATTTTGACCACTAGTTTTGATTGGACTTTTCTTGCCAGAGTTGTGCCCCTTTTCATCTTAGAATAATCATGGCGGCAGAGGGTGTGGACAGACCTATCTGGGACAGTCAAACCTCTAGTTATTTCTAGCTAAAAATGAATTGCCAGCTTCCAGAAAAACCCAGAAAAACTGTTATATTCATGTACTGTTGTCTTTCACCAGATTTCTATCAGGGTGATAGTAAACATCATAAGAGATTAAGAAAAACATGCCCAATTACTCCTGTTTTGTATGGGAACCCTGATAAGTGGAGTAGTGTTTAACTGGTTGAGTACTAGAAGCCACTATCATGGCTCTACTGAAAAGTGCTGAAAGCCACTATAAGGGCTTTACACTGTTTGTACTAATTTGCTGTTGGCTATGCAATGGAAGAAAAATATTAATTTAAAATTGTTTTCTTACAATTTGTTGGAGAGTGCCATTTGGCTTTGGAATAAGTTGCAACAAAACAATTATTTATGAGCAACATCTTGCTAAACTAAGGCCCCCCCCCCCCCAACAATTATTTATGAGCAACATCTTGCTAAACTAAGGCCCCCCCCCCCCCCCCCCCCCCCCCACACACACACACACACACACACACACACCAAGACAAGAGGGAAATGCTGTGGTAGCAATGCACAGCATGGGTAAAAAATGCTGAAGATGTAATGTGAAATGTCAGGCCAAAGAAAAGAAATCCCTTTGTTTGGGGTACCCCCACCAACCCTAAACAATTATGCCGACCCTAAGAATTTTACAAAGTAAAAGTTGCTTATTTAGGTCATTGTAACCCTAATTTTTATCAGACTTCACCTGTGAAATTGAAACCTATTTTGAGGTTAAAGCGTTCAAAAATACATGTAGAAATAAATATATCAGACAGTATAAATGCAGAGCAAGTGGTAAGTTCCAGTTCAGCAAAGTAAACTGCATTTGATAATTTGATCATTTTATAGATACAGTGTTTTACCGTTGGTGTTGAAGGTCATGAAAATTAATGAATATCGTGTTGGGTTTCGTGATACTGTAAGTCCCGAATCTTGGCCTGCAATCTTGAAAATGTTATTGGTGTACGTATAGAGTACAAGTGTTTTTTTTAATTCCATTCAAAAAGATACATAGAAATTACTGACAGTGGCCAGCAGATGCATGGATATTCCATTCAAGTCAAGTGTGTGGTCATTTTGGTAATTCGATGTTTGTTTTATTTTTGTCCGAAGCCAGGTGGCGCTTTCAATCTCACACTGAGTGAGATGATTTTTATCATTTCATTCATTTGTCATACGAAAGAAAGTTTATTTAATATGTAAATACAATTATATTATGGGACCAAAAAAGTTATTAATTAGGCCTACTGGGCTCTGATTTTTTCTGTGATTTCCACCCTTTTTATTTAACACATTACACGAAGTGACAGCATTCAAGATTGTGAAGTTAAATAACCGTGTGTGTCCCGACTGATGGTTAACTCACATTTACGTCTGTCGGTGTTTTTAAATAACCAAAACCGAGTTGTATTTTCGGTTAACCTCCCTGAATAGCCTGTTTCGGTATTCAGCGATTCGTTCGGTTTGGTTTTTCGGTATCCCCATGATATTGGTTCATGTTTTCGGTATATTGCCCATCTCTCAAGTAAATTAATATATGCATGTTCTGGTTATGATACTTCCATAGATAATGAAAGTGCTCTTCTGCACAAATACACATAAACACACCATTGAACATCCCCCCCCCAAACACACCATTGAACATCCCCCCTCCTCCCGCCCCCCTCCCCCACTATGGTGTTTCAGTGATAATTCAAACTTCCCTTTGTACTTTATGTCAAAAACAGTCATGTGTAAAGATTGCCAAAATACAGGCCAAGACTCGCGGAGAAACCCAAGGAAATGAAGCATTGTTTTTTTTTTTACTGTGGCAAACAAGCTCTGTTGGACTGGTAAAATGGGAGCCAGTCTCTAGTGTTTGCAGTGGAAGTCCTCTAAAATGGGGAACATTGGTATAAACAATTAACTAAAGTGGACTTTATCTCCAGGGGCATGTGGGTGTTGGATATTAATGTCCCATGGGCACCATTACTCTTTCAGTGTTTCTCTTTATTCTTATGTAAATTTCTACACTTCTATTTTGTCCCAAAAAGTACAGAAACATTGTCAGCAACATGTATATGAAATACTTCTCAGTTTTTAGTTTAACTTGACAAAGTCAAGATAAGCTATTGCCATCACGTGTGCGGAAGTCTGTGAGTTTGTGAGTCTGTTCACATTTTCCTTTAGCACAGGCTACATCCCATAGTTCTTGTCTGATTTCATTGTAACTTGGTAGGATGCCTCTGTATAATGCCTACATGAGAACGTCCCCTTTTGGTCATGATCTGTCAACCGTGATGGCTGCCCAAGCCTGAAACCCAAAAACTTTTAGCACAGTCTGCAGGTCATATTTAATATGGAGGGATTTCATTGTAACTTGGTAGGATGACTCAGTATAATGTCTAGATGAGAACTTCCCCATTTGGTTGCGATCTGTCAACCGTGACGACTGCCCAAGCCCAAAACCCGAAAACCTTTAGCACAATATACAGGTCATGTTTATGAAGGGATTTCATTGTAACTTGGTAAGATGACTCCAAATAATGTCTAGATGAGAACGTCCCCTTTTGGTCGAGATCATTCAGCCTTGATGGCTGCCCGAGCCCAAAAACCTTTGGCATAGTCTTTTGGTCGTATTTATGGAAGGATTTCATTGTAACTTGTCAGGTTGACTCCATATACTGCCTAGATGATGATGACATCCCCTTTTGGTCATGATTGGTCAACTGTGACGGCTACAGGTGCCCGAAGCCCGAAAACCTTGAACACAGTCTACAGGTCATATTTATGAAGGGATTTCATTGTAACTTCGTAGGATCACTCCAGATGATGCCCGGATGAAAATGACCCCTTTTGGTTGCGATCATTCATCCATGATGGCTGCCCGAGCCCGAAAAACTTTAGCACAGTCAACAGGTCATATTTATGATGGGATTTCATTGTAACTTCGTAGGATCACTCCAGATGATGCCCAGATGAGAATATCCCCTTTTGGTTGTGATCATTCAACCATGATGGCTGCCCGAGCCCGAAGCCTGAAAACCTTTTGCACAGTCTACAGGTCATATTTATGAAGGGATTTCATTGTAACCTAGTAGGTTGACTTCATATCATGTCTAGATTGTATTTATGTAAGGATTTCATTGTAACTTGTTAGGTTAACTTCATATAATGTCTAGCAAGCCGAGAGGTCCTCGGTTCGAATCCCACCTGCGGCAACCACGTTGTGTCCTTGAGCAAGACACTTCACCTCCATTGCCCATGTGGGGGCACGGTGACGCTGTGAACTAAGGCGTACTGCGACGGTGCAACTGTCTTCAACCAATGCTAACCCTGCTCGTGTGGAGTTAGTATGTTGGGGAGCTGACAGTTGCTCGCCGTTGGTCAGTGGTTCTCTCCGGGTACTCTGGCTTCCTCCACCCGTAAAACTGTCGTGGTACTGATCAGCCATTGTGCAGACATATGTGACCTTAAACACCAATAAATAAATATGAATAAATAAATATAATGTCTAGATGAGAATGATGTCCCATTTTGGACACGATTGGGCAACTGTGACGGCTACAGGGGCCCGAAGCCCAAAACCTTTAGCACAGTCTACATGTCATATTTATGAAGGGATTTCATTGTAGCTTGGTAGGATGACTCCAAATAATGTCTAGATGAGAACGTCCCCTTTTGGTCGCGATCATTCAGCCTTGATGGCTGCCCAAGCCCAAAAACCTTTAGCATGGTCTATAGGTCGTATTTATGGAAGGATTTCATTGTAACTTGTTAGGTTGACTCCATATAATGCCTAGATGATGACATCCCCTTTTGGTTGTGATTGGTCAACTGTGATGGCTTCAGGGGCCCGAAGCCTGAAAACCTTGAGCACAGTCTGCAGGTCATATTTATGAAGGGATTTCATTGTAACTTCGTAGGATCACTCCAGATGAAGCCCAGATGACAACGTCCCCTTTTGGTCGCGATCATTCAACCTTGATGACTTCCCGAGCCCAAAACCTTTAGTACAGACTACAGGTTGTATTTGTGAAGGGATTTCATTGTAACTTAGAATGACTCAGTATAATGTCGAGATGAGGACGTCCTCTTTTAGTTGCAATCTGTCAACCGTCATGGCTGCACAGGCCTGAAGCCCGAAAACCTTTAACAATATTTGAGTAGCAGCTGGTCAAGTTCAATCTTGGGTTTGGTATATAGCGCAGTCTACAAGCCATATTTATGAAGGGATTTCAATGTAACTTGATAGGATGACTCGTTGTGGAATAATTTCACTGTAACTTGGTAACTTTCCTTGACATACATTAACTGTGAGGGCCACATACATTAACTGTGAGGTCATATTAACCCACCCCTCAGCTCTTTAGTACAGTGTACACCTCATATTATTTTTATTAAAAACATAGCATACAGGGAACAGAAATTAACATATTCCCGATTATCACAATTCTTGTCTCATTTCATAATCCTTTCATAAACATTGAACATTATCCTTTTCATCAAACACAACACACAGACAAGTTGAGCTACAGTGTCATTGACACTTTCATTTATTTTATTATACTCACCGCAACAAGATGTGGGGGTTATACTGGAATCATCGTGTCCATCCATCCGTCTTTCCGTCCATCCATCTGTCCATCCGTCCATCCGTAGACATAATTTTGTTCGAAAATTTTCTGACATTTATGGCCCATTGACATCGAAATTTGGTATGAATGTTCACCACCATGGGAACCTGTCCATCTGCGATTATAGTTCCAGTTGGACAATTTTTGCCAGAGTTACTCCCCTTTTTCACGTCTTAGAATGCTAGAATTTGGTTCGGAGATTTTGTAAGATGTTTATGGGTTGATTCCTTTGAAACTTGGTATGGGTATTCACTATCATGGGAACCTATGCACCAGCGATTATAGTTTTGATCGGATTTTGTTTACCAGAGTTATGCCCCAGTTTCGTCTTAGAATAATTAATTGTATCTGGAGATTTTCTCGGGTGTTTATGGATCAATTCCTGTGAATCTTGGTATGGATGTTCACTACAATGGGAACCTGTACACCAGCGATTATAGTTTTGATTGGATTTTTTTTGCCAGAGTTATGACCCTTTTCATCTTGGAATAATTATTTTTGACCAGAGATTTTCTCGGTTGTTTGTGGGTTAATTCCTTTTAAACTTGGTATGGATGTTCACTATCATAGGAACCTGTGCACCGGCGATTATAATTTTGATCAAACTTTTTTTTGGCCAGAGTTATGCCCCTTTTCATCTTAGAATGCCTGAATTTTGTCTGGAGATTTTCTTTGATGTTTATGAGTCGATTCCTTTGAAACTTGGTATGGATGTTCACTACCATTGGAACTTGTGCACCTGCCATTATAGTTTTGATCAGACTTTTCTTTACCAGAGTTGTGCCCCTCTTCGTCTTAGAATAATCATAGCAGTTTGTCTGACCGAGGGGGAGGGGGCTATCTGGGACAGTCACACCTCTAGTTTTGTTCTGATTTAGTGTTACAAGCTATTAAAAGAGAAATTTATATTGTATCATCTGAAAACTTAATGCTTAACACTAATCAGGTGCATTTGCACACATTCCCTGTGGGAACCCTGGAAGTGTAGCAGTGCTTTTTTACTGTTGTAAACAAAATCTGTTTTACTGGTGTACAGGATCTAACAACCAATGCCTGGGGTGGAAGTCCTGTAAAATGGCCAACATGTGTATAAACGATTTATAGGATTTGACTTTATCTCCATGTTGAGGTCATGATTAGCCATTTTGCAGAAATATATGGCCTTAAACACCAATAAATATTTTGTATATATCTGCCCACGTAATTTACAAATAGATTAAAAAAAACATATCATGCGACCCCCTTAATGGAATGAGCTTGAGCTCATTCCAATGAGGGGTTGCATGATATAGTTTCGTTGAAATTTTTGGAATTTGAAAAAAAAAAACAATCAAAATAATAAATTTTGATATTATGTGCATTGGGTAAAAGGTTAAAAGAAACAGAAATATTATCTAGATGGGATGTTTTTCTTCTCAGATTATCACAGCTGATATATCAGTTCTGGTTTTGGAAAGTATGGCTCATTGGGGAACACTCGCTGATGCCAAAATCAATATAGCTGGAATATAAATCTGATCATAGGATGAGTAAATCTAAAAACACATTCCTGCTTTTTTTCAGCATTTAGCCAACCCTTCTGCCCCTAAATTAACATAGGTGATTTATCTGAAACCTGAACAGATATTAAGAATCATATCTTGATTGAAATCCCAGGAGGAATCCTGGGAAGATTTTCAATGTTTGTCTTCTTTCACTGTGAAAGCTCCATTTCATTGTTCCAATAACACTGTGCATTTAAAACCTAAGAATAATAATAACATGTCGACAAGCAGCTAATTTGCTCAAGTTCTTGGATGAAAATGCCCCACCAACATTTTTCGCCTCATTCCCCTATCTCCCCTCCCCACATTCAATGGCAAACTCTACCAGAAAGCATACAGCCCTCCCCTTATGTTCTCCTTAAAATAATCTATCTTTCACTTCCCCATTCATTTTGGAAGCCAGGATGTGGAGCCTGTTTATTGTGGTAAACAGTTCTGTTTTACTTGTATAATAGGACCTGATCACCAAATCCTGGGGTGTGAGTCCTCTAAAATGAACAGCCCAAGTACTAATGATTGGCTAAACTTGATTTTATCAGGCCTGACATTCTTAAAAATACAGGAGGGCTAAAAATCACTCCTCTCGCATGGCCTAGGGGAGCGATTAGAAGATCTCAAACTTGCAGAAGCTAAAAGTTGAAAGTGGAAAAATGAAGTTTACTATTTGTAGTATAGCCAAGTGGGCTTTGTACATTTTATTTGGTGCTGCTAACAATGTAGTCTCTGTGAGATGGCTACACTGCCCCTCCCACACCTCCTGGCCTCGGCAGGGCCTGGAGGTGTGGGAGGGGCAGTGTAGTCGTCTTACAGAGATCACTAACAGAGGAGAGATCTGAAAAGATGTGGGTTTTAGGAATAGGCTGTTATGGTAATCATTACTTCCTAAGGCCAGGGGCCAGGAGGGCTAGATTTCGCCCTCCTTAATTTTTTTAAGGCGAGCAGTAGGCGAGCGAATAAATTGCTCTCCTGAAAATGCCAGGCTTGCTTTATACTCATGTTGCAGGCATGATATAGCCATAGATGGTGAAAGTGACCTCTAACATCAGTATATAACTTTATTATATTCGATTGATTACCTGGACATTCAAGGAGAAAATGATCTGGGGTCTCTAATAATTTGGTGGTAATGAAACTCCCATTTTCCCTAAATTACACATTTGGCTCTCTCCTAATCTCTATATGTTCCATTATTCTCCCTAAGTTCTGGTGACTGACGTCAATTTAAACAGCGGCACCAGTTCATCAATAAGCCATTCCAGTATCAAAAGCTAACTTCTCTTGATTCTCGTTCAAGAATGTTTTTTCTCTGCCATCTGCCCTCGAATCTCATGATACTCTTCAGGATGCATTTCTCTCCTTGGTCCATGGCTCTCTTCCTTTTCTAGGTGCGTGACAGCAATACAGTAGTTCTCTCTCACCCATTTTGTCTATCTTATGTATGTTATTAGAATCCCAAATATTGTGCAATGTGAAATGACATTTTGCCCCAGTGGCACACTCTCTACCAACGATCCTCATTTAATGTTGATTGGGTTGAAAACATGGCTGCAATTGCGGCTTATAGTTACTATATAAACCCTATGGGAAATCACATTTTCATCTTCTTCTCTGGAACTACTGAGCCCTATGTGAACCAAACCTGGCAGGAATAGTCTATGGGAGGTCCTCTATGAACGATCCTCATTTTGTTCCTGTCGGATGAAAAACATGTCCACCAGAGGCATTTTTTGATTCTGATTGGTGGATTTTCAGTAATCTTCTCTGAAACCACCAGGCAAAAAAGATTTTTATTCTATCAGAGATGTTTTAGTGCTAAATCAAAATTGTTACTGTAATTTGGCTAAATTGGCACTTGACAGTGGGAACTTAACACTTAAAGACCTAATTCCAACTTTGATCACTTTTTACTGCAACAAAACAAGAGTTCCATTATGCAGTCTTGTGGTAAACTTACAAGTTATAATATAGGCAGCACGGTCATGATTAGCCATTGTGCATAAGTATGTGACCTTATACACCAATAAATAAATAAATAGGTATAGGCAGCCAAGACTTGCCTAGAAACAACTGCAAAGCCACAGGATGGAGACTGTAGCAGGAACTGTATAAACATATTTATTTATTGGTGCTTAAGGTCACATACTTATGCACAATGGCTAATCGTGACCGTGACATTTTACGGGTGGAGGAAGCCGGAGTACCCAGAGAGAACCACTGAACATCGACAAGCAACTGTCAGCTCCTCAACATTTTAACTGCTCAAGCTCCGCTCAAGCAGGGTTACAGTGGTTGAAGACATGTGCACCATCAACGTGCAGTACGCCATAGTACATGGCATCATCGTGCCCTCATGTAGGCAACCGGGATAAAATGCCTTGCCCAAACACACAATGTGGGTCGCCCCGGACGACGATCGAACTCGAACTATATAAATCTCCAGGCCTTTTTGTTTGTTTTGTTTAATTGTGATGACAACCAGGATCACATCATGTCAGACATTTTTATGCATGGAGGAAGCTGGAGTATCTGAAGAAAACCACAGAACAGTGGTGAGCAGTTGAAGGCTTGTGCAGCATTGATGTAATTTTAGTACACAATGCCACCAGGCCCTCAAAAGGACAATCAAGATAGTGTCTTGCACAACCACACAATTCCGTTACCGCCTGGTCTTGCAGGATTGAACTACAGTAAAGCATGTCTTGAGAGACCACTGTCGTAAGAGACCACCTGTCTTGAGAGACCATTGTGGCCATGTACCGACTGACTGCTTTCACTCTGTAATGGACCTGTCATGAAAGACCACAAACTGTGGCAAAAGCTCATTTTTTCACCTGTTCTGAGAGACTGGAAAATCAATTTTTGGCAATTTCAGTGTATTAAAATCAATTAAGATCAATTCAATGTATACAGAAATCAATAGTTAAAAAATGTGACGAGGACATCTGCCCAACAGTGAAACACTCAGGACAACTGTCCCTGAAACCTTAATATCTGAAATCATGCACATGTGTGACAAATATCTTTCACTGTAGATTGTCTGAAAACTATATTAATTGGCTTTCAATTGCATTGTTATTCAGTAGTTTTACTCTTCAAGTCTGAGAAATTTTTATCGAGATCCCTGTGAAAAGATAATGATTATTGTTAACCCTTTACCCAACGAAGCGCTCACATCTGCCCGCGTAATATGCAAATTTAGCAACTGAAAAAATATAATATTTTGAAAAATTTCAACAAAACCATATCGTGTGACCCCTCTTTGGAACGAGCTCGTCGATCTCGTTCCAATGATGGGTCACATGATATGGTTTTGTTGAAATTTTTTTAAAAAACTGAAAAAAATGATATTTAAAATAATAACTTTTGATATCGTCTGTGTTGGGTAAAGGGTTAAACAAATTTAAGTTCATTATTTACTTTGGTGTGACAAAATCAAAAAGGATTAAGCAAACCAAAACACACAAATAAGCTTATTTTTACTCAAAGTGTGACTAAAATTATTTGCTATTAAAACAAAACATGATGACACAAATACATAGACTTTTCAAGATATAACTAGAAATTATTATAAAAATAGCTCATTTGAAAATATTGATAGAAAGAGAACACTTTGTATAAAAGTAAGAAATTACTATTTTGGATGGACCAGCCCCTTCACATCATAATCTCAAAATGATTTTAAGTTTATATAGTTTTTAACTGTAATTTATTAAACAATGCCTTTGTATTTGTATTAAAACTTAATTAAAATAAGACAATAATAAAAAAAGTTGAAAAATCAATTCTTCTTCATTTCTGCAACAAACATTCTCTGGTTGGTCATTCACTGACTAGTGAAAACCTCAAACCTGTAAAACTACAAGACAGATTCTACTGTATTGTAGTGCTCAAACGACTATGGAAAAACTGTAATTTATTAAACAATGCCTTTGTATTTGTATTAAAACTTAATTAAAATAAGACAATAATAAAAAACGTTGAAAAATTAATTCTTCTTCATTTCTGCAACAAACATTCTCTGGTTGGTCATTCACTGACTTTAGATTCTACTGTATTGTAGTGCTCAAATGACTATGGAATTTCAAAGTTGACTAGTCGACACCCCAAAGTCGACGTAGACTAATTGGCAAGCCAGACTAACTTCGGAATTCGTGCTTGTAACTGGGCAACAACAACGAGAAAAAGACTCTTTTTTTTTTTAGTTCCTAACAGGCTACCCCCTGCTTCATTACAAGGACGAACCATGGTAAAACAAATGTGTCAAACACATAAACCTCCCTATTTTAGTGAAGAGCTGTTCTGGCCATAGAAAAAGTAGTCGGTACCGTCAAAGTACAGAAAATGGAACTGAGTAATTTTGGAAAAGACCGAAAATGTTGGTTCCGGTATATCCGGGTTACCATATAAACAAAAGAGGGAAAAAATGAACATCGAGGGCCAGTTGTATTATGAGAAACATTCAACAACATTCAGCAATTTATATTTTGATGTTGGCGCATCAGCACTGGAAGAGTCAAACCAAGACACTGAGACACTGCGTGGGAGTCAGTGAGCATGACACAACATGTGCTGCGGACAAACTGTCTATAAAGTTCTTTGAAGTTTATCGAGTTTCCGGTTGGTTGTTACATTGTCGCATCCACTATCTGAAGCCAGAGATCGGCAGCACGTTTTTTTCCAAGCATTTTGTAACCCTATTTCGCCGGAGATGTGAATTCATTGATCTTTCTACTGAGATTTTGTTGGCTTGCGAGTCCTCCTACTGTGTTTCTACTAGTCGACGACAAAAACCAGAGTCGACTATAGGCGAAAAAACCGTTGACGCCGACTAATTGTTTGAGCACTACTGTATTGACTTCCTGGCCTTTAAGAGTTAAGGACAAACCACACCAAAGATATAGTGTTTTGTGAAGATACAGAAATTTTCACTTTCACTGTATCAAGAATGCTTTAAAATCATTTCTGTATATCAATGATATTGCTGTCTATAAATGATGAAATATGTTAACTCTTATTATTATAGTTATATTAAATGTACTATATCTTAAACGTTGATACATTTATGAGGTTCACAAACAGATGTATATATAAACTATTTTTATCATGGCAGACTATTAATGTGGAAAAAGGCAAAATGAACTGCAAGCTTTTGCTTTGATTTGAAGACTAATCAAGATGAGTAGCTATCAACTTCTTCTGAAACATGTATAATAAAAAATACAAAGAAAATCTAAGAGTTTTTGAGTGGATACTGAAAATTACCGTGGCAAGACATTTGCGAAAAATAAACATTTGTCTCTGTCATTAATAAGATAATTTTCAAAAACATGCCCCATGGGAACCCTGGGAAATGAATCAGTGCTTGTTTACTGTGGTGAACAAGCTGTTTTACTGGTAAAATAGGACCTGGTCACCAATGCTTGGGGTGGAAGTACTCTAAAACGGGCAATATGTAAACAATTGCCTAAACTTGACTTTATTTCCTTGTTGTGGTCAAGATTAGCCATTGTGCAGAAGTATGTGACCTTAAACACCAATAAATGAATAATATATCCATGTTGCGGTCACGATTAGCCATTGTGCAGAAATATGTGACCATAACCCTTTACCCAATTGCAATGATTTCAAAATTTATTATTTTAACCCTTAAGCCCCCATATAGCCCCAAACCGCCACTTTTATATTGCATTGAAGCAGGTGCTCCCTAGTGTAATCTTTTTTATTACTCTTGTATGAAGACTGAATTTTCCCTGGCAGTGGTTCTACATCACTGCTGGCTGCCTGTATAGGCAGCCAGCAGTGATGTAGAACCACTGACAAGTCATCAATAACTATGTAAGCAGAAAAGGCCATAAATACTTTAAAATTAATCTGAGGACTTAAGGGTTAAATATCATTTTTTAAATTTTTTCAAAAAATTTCAACAAAACCATATCATGTGACCCCTCTTTGGAACGAGCTCGACGAGCTCATTTCAAAGAGGGGTCACATGATATGGTTTTGTTGAAATTTTTCAAAAAATAATATTTTTTCAGCTGCTGAATTTGCATATTACACGGGCAGATGTGGGCGATTCGTTGGGTAAAGGGTTAAAGACCAATAAATAAATAACTCCAAAACAATAGATACAGTGTGGCCCATTTAATTGGATATTGTTTTATTGAATAACCCTGTTAATTGAATATAATTTCCCAACACAAAACCATTTACCATACCTCCAGTACAAATTTGACTTGTTAATTGAGTATTGGTTATAGAGTAAAATCCTGTTAATTGAATAAAAAATCTTGTAACGTGTCGAGAAAGTACCCTGATTCTCCCCAGTTCTCCTTTGTTTATAGACCAATTGGCTTCAGTACATCCAATACAGGCATTTAATCTATTTATATACTATTAAAAAAAAGTAGGGGATATTTGATAAAAGTGAGATATATGAAGAAATATATTGATATTTTCATCAAAAAAACAGTTTAGGCATTGAACTGTGATATCTGGTGAATGATTTCAGTGATAGTTGGGTGTCTGACAAGCACACATTCCATGCACTCAGCTGTAGAAGACACAGATGTTTGGTCAGTCAGAGAATTTACCACATTCAGTCCAAGACCTCAATACTTTGTAAATCCTCCTCAGTTCGCGAGACAAGACCAGATCTGACGTGGTATACTCTTCACCAAACGTCCAATATCGGCTTGACTGATGTTATTCCATTCTTCCTGCAGTGCAGTGGCAAGTTCCAGGACATTGGTAGGGAGCTGTTGGCATTGTCGTAGGTGCCTGCCAATCATATTCCAGACATGGTCGATAGGTGAAAGTTCTGGACTTAGTGCTGGCCAAAGCAGTGAGGATGTTCTGCTCCCGGCGGAACTCTGTAGCATTGTCCTCTTGGAAAATGAATCAACGGCCATGATGTCAGGGAAATGGCACCACATGAGCTGCTGACATGTTGTCACAGTAGTACTGCCCTGTGGCATGCCCTTGGATGACATGTAATTCTGTTCTGCTTGTCATGGTTATGCCTCCCCACACCATAACCAATCCACCACCAAAACGATTGTGCTGCCTAATGGTTACGTCATGATATTGTTTATTCCGCCACCGCCACACTCTGTTTCGCCTGTTGTGAAAGACTAGAGTGAACCTCGATTCATTGGAAAACATGATGTTGCTCCACCGATGATTGTCCCAGTGCTGTCATGCTCCACACCATTTACGCTTTGCTGCAATGTGATGTTCAGTCAAACGTGGAATTATTCGAGGTTGTCGAGCGTAAAAACTTACAGCTGTGAAGAAAATTTCGGATAGTCTGACCACTGACTCGCACATCTGTCGCTCGGTGCAGCTGCTGTCCAATTTCTGAGGCACTTTGATGGCAATTACGTAATGCTGTGATTCGGATGAAACAATCCAGCTGTCGCCCTTGGATGACCTGACCAACGTCATCAACATTGCTTGTTTGGCGGTAAAGTGACTGCAACCTGCTAATCACCATTTGAGTAACGTTGAGAATTTGAGCTACTGCAGTCTGTCTGTAGTCAGCTTCCAACATGCCAACAGCATGTAAATGTTCGTCACGTGTTGGTCTTTGCATACCTCAAAAGTTTCGTTTCGATCAGAAACTATTGATGAATGAGTTTATACCAAGAAAAGAATGATGAGACCTCCGAAAAATCCCATCCAGTACAAATGAAAATTTCGAAATGTACCCCACAGACATTAATGCAGCGCTCATGGGATAAATCTGCACAAAGTTTTTGTGGGCCAGTGACATTCATGATCCACACTAAACTTGGTAACATATTGATGTGTCCAATCACGCGTATCCAGTACCATTTTCCGAAAATATCAACATCAGTTTGGATCCCTGTTAATTGAATACTACTGTTAAATGAATAATTTCCATTGGCAAAGTGGCTCTTCAGTTAACAGGGTTCCATTGTACATGTATTATTTATTTATTAACTTCATGAGAAAGGAATAAAAATCAGAATTTTCAACAAAAAGTCTACTCATCCGACATTAAACTGCTTACCAAATCTGATTTTCTCTCGAGCCATTCCAAACAATCAGCTTCTTTCCAGATATGACCGAAAGATATGCACCGACAGGCCTGGCATTCTCAGGAGATCGATTTATTCGGTCCCCTACTGCTCACCTTAAAAAAATTAAGGAGAGCGAAAACTAGCCCTCCTGGCCTTTGAAAATAATTGTTAGCATAACAACCTGTTCCTAAAACCTACATCTTTTCAGATCTCTGCATGCTATGTTAGTGGTCTCTGTACGGTGGTCACACTGCAGTGTAGCCATCTCCAGAGTCTATCTGGTTAGCAGCAGAAAATAATATGTACAAAGCCCACTAGGCAGAATTCATTAATAGTAAAATTTCATTTTACCATTTTTAGCTTTTGTAAACTTGAGGAGAGCCAGTCGCTCCCCTAGGCCTTGTGAGGGGAGCGATTTTTAGTCCTGCATTTTAAAGAATGCCAGGCCTGCACTGATATAAAACAATTTTGAAAACTCTTAATCAGTAAATTAGAAAGTGAATCTTGAACAAAACTTCAAATAACTGAATGAATGTTATGAAAACTATGTAAGTTTCCTTACTAACAATACAACATTAATTGGCTACTTTGAGAAAAATATTCATTTAACATGAGTATTTACAAATAACAGGAACTGGGGCATTTGTTATCTTCTAGTTATAACTGAGCATTTATTCTGTTATATCTTGTTTGACAGAGCTCACTGAGCTCTGCCAAACAAGATATAATAGATTAATTCCCTATATTGTAAGTACTAAGTCTAAAGATATTTATAAATGTGAAAAATTCAGTGTCTTCACTTTTATAAACAGGCCTTGTTCTTTGACAGGTACCAATATTTTTTTATTCAATTAGCATGAGTTGACTCTACAACCTATAAGCAATTAACAGGCCAAAATTTGTACTGAAGGTTTGGTAAATGGTTTGGAGTTTGTAAGTTATAAACAGTTAACAGGGTTAATTCATTTAAAGATAAACAATTAAGTGGTCTTCACTGTATGTATGTCTTTTCAGTCAGAATGATTTCAGCATACAAATAGAGATTATTGTTCACCATTGAAACTTCAAGGTCTCCGGCCACCAGTCCAATTCTGTAAAATCAAAATAAAAAAACTCCCCAAAGATCCACAGTATTTAGAGGAAAACAGGATAGCATGCTATATCTGTATACAGACTGTGTGTGGATAGAGAGAAGGAGAGTACTGGTCTGTTACCACTTGTTAACTGATAACAGTAGAATTAAAGATTAAGACAGAACACAGCAAGGGTGGGATATGGGAGACTGGAATCAACAACCCGCGTTGGACTTTTTACTGTATTTCACAAGTGCAAAAGGCATGTGTGAATTACAGGAAAAACTCTCAACAAGAAACAAGAGTCATTGATTCCTGTCCCACATACTCTACCCTAGTTGTGTTCTGTATTTATACCATGATTCAACTTGAATTAAGTGAATGAGGCTGAGATTTTTTAAAGAAAAATATTACCTTTGGTGGTCTGTTTACTTTCCTTATTATATGACATGTATTTTAACCACTAAATATCACTACTGTTTGACGATCTTTTCCTGGTCACTGGAATACCCACAGTGTGGACTCCAGTTCCGTATCACTATAGTATGAGAGACTATTTACAGGTGCGTTCGAATTTGCATAATTACCTGTTCCAGACGCAGAGAGTATGTTACTCTGAGCTAGAATGGGTGTGGTCGAACGGCAGTCCGAGTTTTTTTTTTATCATATTCATGATATTTTTTTTTATCATATTCATGCACATCGGTGGATTCCCTGGAAGTGTTTACCTGTTACAAAAATAAGTATAAACAAAATAGTTCTTTTTTACTTCATCCAGTTTACTGAAAAAGGTTGAGGGAATTGTTAATGCTAGTGTTGGCATGCGATGTTAAACTATAAGTCATATAATAAACCTTTTATCGCTATAGTGAAGTGATGTGGGTTGTCGCATCACGTCTCATTAACGATGTTAGACCTCCCCAACTCGAAGTGATACTACAACCCAGATCACTTCAGTGTAGTGATATGTATTTCTTGACACCATTTTCTGTTGAAAACATTTCATTCCAGTCATATAATCTCTCTGATGCATAACAATCAATCACATGCTTTCTAACATATGTCGGCCAGATTCCACTGCATGGTGTACCCAGCACATTTCTCAATGTATGTATTGTATTGAGTAATATTGAATACACACAGCAGTCATGTTATACAAACACTAATCAACATTGTCATCAGTTCTCACCAGTATGATTTTATATTGAAGGGTATTTTTCTGAAGATGAACTTTGTAAGATGACTAAGACAAGGTGTTGATTAGAATGAAGTTCAGAGTAAAATGACCTGATAGATCTGACAGGTTCCTGGCAGAGGTTAAACATCCACTCCATCAGCTGATAAATACAGTTGTTTGGAGTTCTGCTTCCTTCAATCAGGGATTTAAGTTGCCAAGAACAAAAAAAACCTCATTTTATTTGCTCAAGAATACCTGTGCTCCCTCAATAGATGAAGCTTGGAGATGGAAGTTAATATTGTCCCTGGAGTTCAACAAACCACCATTTTCAATGCTTTAGCATTGCAGATGGCACCTTGTTGCATTCAAAGATGATATTCAGTCAAGGCTTTGTGGATTTAGGGAGTTATGTGGAACTAATCCTTTTCACTTTTAAATCTCTGGCCAAAACCTTTCTCATACCAATTTATCCATTGTCTGTATCCCTGTGGGACCCTTGGGAAGTGAAGCAGTGCCTGTTTACTAGGGTAAACAAGTTCTGTTTTACTGGTAAAATGGGACCCAGTCAGTAATGTCTGGGGTGGAAGTCCTCTGAAGTTGGCAGCACAGGTATAAATGATTTGCTGTACTTGACTTTACACCTGGATATCTGTCTTGATGTAGCCATAGATGTTGAAAGTGATCTTAAACATCAGTAAACACATGAATAAATCTGTTGTGCTTTGGCTGTCCATCCATCCTTCAATATTTGTTTGTTCTGCTCCTAATTTCTTGATCACTGAATACTTTTTGGCAAACATTTGTACAGTGGATCCCTGTTTATTGGAATAGTCACTTTGCCAGTGAAAATTATTCAGTTAACAGGAGTATTCAATTAATAGGGATTTGGTCACTGTACTGTATTTTTGATATAAACTGAGCATTTATTCCATTATATTTTGTTTGACAGAGCTCTTGGAGCTTTATTAAACAAGATATAATAGATTAACTGTTTGTATTGGATGTAGTGAGGCCTAATACGTCTGGTCAATTCCACATGTGACTGATGGGATAAAATTGAAAATGTTTCTTTTTTTCTTTTCTATTATGTACCATGCCCACCCTGAAAAAGGAAGACTTAAATAAATCCAACTTGAAATGAGTTGAAGGAAGTACCTTGATGATTGAAAGAGTTGTTCTCACATGGACTTAGCTTGTTCTCAGAGAGGTTGAGACTGATTGGACATATATTGGATATGGCTTTTGGGTACTTCTAGTGGATGTATTTATTCCAACAGGAGACTATCAGCAAAAGGATATCTTCATTTATTACACCATAATATTCTGCTACCCCATGTTACAAATCTTGATGCAGTGTTCATTCAGAAATTCCAGTGCTCATGAAGAATCGGTGTGACTGATGGGACACCAACCAAAATTTAAACTTCATCTATATTTGTGGGAAAGGCATTCCTTCAGATTTCTCATTAGGACATTCAAAAACCTAAAAATGTTTATAGCACGGTTGCTCTTAACCAGTTGTAGTCTCCACAATGACAGACAGTAGCTACTGCAGTTGTGCTGTTATTGCACATGAACAATGCTAGTGCTCTATATATAACTAGCGGGACAACCTGCCAAGGACAGGTAGTCCATCTAAACAACAGAAAATTTGTAGGTGCATTGGTATCAAGGGAGATAATCAAAGCTTGATTTTGTAGATGGAAATGGTCTGAATCACTGAGTCCCACACTTCTTATTCATGTTATAGATTACTTCATAATAGGATGCTATTAAAAATAATACATGCTGACCAACAGCCCTGTTCCATTTAGGCCATTGGCACAGTCTTTCCTTCCAAGATCAACATGCTTACAAGGCCAACATAGCTTGCCAGGCAACCACGCACAGTGTAGCCCTTTCCTACCAGGAGCAATAGACCTTCTGGGCTGCTGTAGAGAGCACAGCTCTTTCCAACGTCCTTTGATATTAGGGTAGCAAGTAGTGCAAGTCTTTCCTGCTGGAAGCGACATGCTTGAGGACCACCACAAACAGATTGACTATTCCTACCAGGGGCAATATGCCTGCTATTGAACCACAGACAACATGGCTCTCTCTTTCCAGTACAACATGCTTGCTAGGCTACTGCCTCCAATGTTTCTGGACGTAGGCAGGGCTTGTATGAAAGAGGCTGGTTGGCTGCCATCCATTGACTCATTCAATTCCTCTAGCTATGTGACCACTATTTCCATAAATTTATCGTATTGTACACAAAGTGCCACACATTTTAATCCTTGGACTACTACCAGGTTCATGAGTGTGTACTAATAGTTGTCTAACCTGTCCAAACGGTTACCTACTGTCAGTATATCGAAAGCATAGAAGTTAACTCATGATGTGCTTCACTCCACTGACCACCACAAATGTATTGCATTGTCAAAAAAGCACCACAACTTTCAACCATTTAACTAATAGGTCCTAGCACCTAAAGTTGTCAAAATAATAACTTAATTCTAATGTTTTGAAAGCACAAGCATCAATCAGCTATGGGTTTCATTCCACTGACCACAACCGAGTCATGAGTTTGAACATCAATTAACTTTCAGATCCTTGAGTCATATTTTAGGATTCCCAGCAAGCTGGGAATCTCAAAATATGACTGCTACCTACACAGACTACCCACACTGTCTACCCAGAGAATAGTGCATGCACCCTTACTGCTTGGAGAGGAGCTACATGCAGTTGCTCCAAAAATATTTAAAAAGAAGCTGTTCAATGAAGGTTTGAAAGATTATCTGTCCAAATTCCAATACAAGGATTTTAAATCATGAATGTTTTTTACACATACAAACTTTGGATTACTGAACAGTCTACCCAGAGAATAATGCTTGCACCCTTACTGCTTGGAGAGGAGGTACATGCAGTTGCTCCAAGAATATTTAAAAAGAAGCTGTTCAATGAATGTTTGAAAAATTACCTGTCCAAATTCCAATACAAGGCTTTTAAATCATGCATGTTTTTTACACATACGAACTTTGCATTACTGAACACTGGTAGTGAATATTCACAAACTATTATATGACTGATGGCACACAACTAAGAGGGCATGGTGGGCCAATATGAGGCAGGAAGTTTGTCATTCTTCTCTCTATTTCACCCTAGTTTCTGTAGAAAACTACATAAAGACCCATTGGTAGTCCCAGACATTTTTAGCTTAACTTGACATAGTCAAGATAAGCTATTGCCATCACGCGTGCGGAAGTCTGTTAGTCTGTGAGTCTGTGACATCTGTTCACATTTTCCTTTAGCACGGGCTACACCCCGCAGTTCTTGTCTGATCGTCACGAAATTTAATCTGCAGGTTTGGGGGTCATGTCTAGATGAGAACGTCCCCTTTTGGTCGCAATCGGGCAACCGGTATGGCTGCCCGAGCCCAAAACCCGAAAACCATTAGCACAGTCTACAGGTCGTATTTATGGAGGGATTTCATTGTAACTTGGTAGGATGCCTCTGTATAATGCCAAGATGAGAACGTCCCCTTTTGGGCATGATCTGTCAACCGTGATGGCTGCCCAAGCCCGAAACCCAAAATCTTTTAGCACAGTCTGCAGGTCATGTTTAATGTGGAGGGATTTCATTGTAACTTGGTAGGATGACTCCTTATGATGTTTAGATGAGAATTTCCCCGTTTGGGCATGATCTGCCAACCATGATGACTGCCCAAGCCCAAAACCCCAAAACCTTTACCACAGTCTACAGGTAATATTTATTGAGGAATTTCATTGTAACTTGGTGGGTTGACATCATACAATGTCTAGATGAGAAAGTCCCCTTTTGGACGTGATTGGGCAACTGTGACGGCTACAGGGGCCCGAAGCCCGAAAACCTTTAGCACAGTCTAGAGGTCATATTTATGAAGGGATTTCATTGTAACTTGGTAGGATGACTCCAAATAATGTCTAGATGAGAACTTCCCATTTTGATCGCAATCATGCAGCCTTGATGGGTGCCCGAGCCCAAAAACCTTTAGCATAGGCAAAAGGTCATATTTATGGAAGGATTTCATTGTAACCTGTTAGGTTGACTCCATATAATGCCTAGATGATGACATTCCCTTTTGGTCGTGATTGGTTAGTTGTGATGGCTACAAGTGCCCGAAGCCCGAAAACCTTGAGCACAGTCTACAGGTCATATTTATGAAGGGATTTCATTGTAACTTCTTAGAATGACTCCAGATGATGCCCAGATGAGATTGTCCCCTGTGGTTGCGATCATTCAGCCATATGGCCGCCCGAAGCCCGAAAACCTTTAGCACAGTCTACAGGTCATATTTATGAAGGGATTTCATTGTAACTTGTTAGGTTAACTTCATATAATGTCTAGATGAGAACGTCCCCTTTTGGACATGATAGGGCAACTGTAACGACTAAAGGTGCCCGAAGCCCAAAAACCTTTAGCACAGTATACTGGTCATATTTATGAGGGGATTTCATTGTAACGTGGTAGGATAACTCCAAATAATGTCTAGATGAGAACGTCCCCTTTTGGACATGATTGGGCAACTGTGACGACTAAAGGTGCCCGAGGCCCAAAACCTTGAGCACAGTCTACAGGTCATATTTATGAGGGGATTTCATTTTAACTTGGTAGGATAACTCCAAATAATGTCTAGATGAGAACGTCCCATTTTGATCGCGATCATTCAGCCTTGATGGGTGCCCGAGCAAAAAACCTTTAGCATAGGTAAAAGGTCATATTTATGAAAGGATTTCATTGTAACCTATTAGGTTGACTCCATATAATGCCTAGATGATGACATCCCATTTTGGTCGTGATTGGTAAACTGTGATGGCTACAAGTGCCCAAAGCCCAAAAACCTTGAGCACAGTCTACAGGTCATATTTATGAAGGGATTTCATTGTAACTTCGTAGGATCACTCCAGATTATGCCCAGATAAGATTGTCCCCTTTAATTACGATCATTCGACCATGATGGCTGCCCGAGCCTGATGCCCGAAAACCTTAAGCACAGTCTACAGGTCATATTTATGAAGGGATTTCATTGTAACTTGGTAGGTTGACTTCATATAATGTCTAGATGAGAACGTCCCCTTTTGGACATGATTGGGCAACTTTGACGGCTAAAGGTGCCCGAAGCCTGAAAACCTTTAGCTCTGTCTACAGGTCATATTTATGAAGGGATTTCATTGTAACTTGGTAGGATGACTCCATATAATGTCTAGATGAGAACGTCCCATTTAGGCCGTGATCATTCAGCCTTGATGGGTGCCCGAGCCCAAAAACCTTTAGCATAGGCAAAAGGTTATATTTATAGAAGGATTTCATTGTAACCTGTTAGGTTGACTCCATATAATGCCTAGATGATGACATCCCCTGTTGGTTGTGATTGGTCAACTGTGATGGCTATAGGTGCCCGAAGCCCGAAAACCTTGAGCACAGTCTACAGGTCATATTTATGAAGGGATTTCATTGTAACTTCGCAGGATCACTCCAGATGATGCCCAGATGAGATTGTCCCCTTTGGTTGCGACCATTCAACCATGATGGCTGCCCGAGCCCGAAGCCCAAAAACCTTTAGCACTGTCTACAGGTCATATTTATGAAGGGATTTCATTGTAACTTGGTAGGTTGACTTCATATAATGTCTAGATGAGAACGTCCTCTTTTGGACACGATTAGGCAACTGTGATGGCTTCAGGGGCCCAAAGCCTGAAAACCTTTAGAACAGTCTTCAGGTCATAATTATGAAGGGATTTCATTGTAGCTTGGTAGGATGACTCCAAATAGTGTCCAGATGAGAACGTCCCCTTTTGGTCACGATCATTCAGCCTTGATGGCTCCCCGAAACCAAAAACCTTTAGCGTGTCTGTAGGTCGTATTTATGAAAGGATTTCATTGTAACTTGTTAGGTTGACTCCATATAATGCCTAGATGATGACATCCCCTTTTGGTCGTGGTTGGTCAACTGTGATGGCTACAGGTGCCTGAAGCCCGAAAATCTTGAGCACAGTCTACAGGTCATATTTATGAAGGGATTTCATTGTAACTTCATAGGATCACTCCATATGATGTCCAGATGAGAATGTCCCCTTTTGGTTGCGATCATTCAACCATGATGGCTGCCCAAGCCTAAAGCCCGAAAACCTTTAGCACAGTCTTCAGATCATATTTATGAAGGGATTTCATTGTAACTTGGTAGGCTGACTTGATGTAATGTCTAGATAAGAACAGCCCCTTTTGGACACCATTAGGCAACTGTGTTGGCTACAGGGGCCCAAAGCCCGAAAATCTTTAGCACAGTCTACAGGTGATATTTATGAAGGGATTTCATTGTACCTTGGTAGGATGACCCTAAATAATGTCTAGATGAGAACGTCCCCTTTTGGTCGCGATCATTCAGCCTTGATGGCTGCCCGAACCCAAAACCACAAAACCTTTAGCATAGTCTATTGGTCATATTTATGGAAGGACTTCATTGTAACCCGTAAGTTTGACTCCATATAATGCCTAGATGATGACATCCCCTTTTGGTCGTGATTGGTCAACTGTGACTGCTTCAGGGGCCCAAAGCCCAAAAACCTTGAGCACAGTCTACAGGTCATATTTATGAAGGGATTTCATTGTAACTTTGTAGATCACTCTAGATGATGCCCAGATGAGAATGTCCCCTTTTGGTTGCGATCATTCAACCATGATGGCTGCCAGAGCCCAAAGCCCAAAAACGATTTGCACAGTCTACAGGTCATATTTATGAAGGGATTTCATTGTAACTTGGTAGGTTGACTTCATATAATGTCTAAATGAGAACGTCCTCTTTGGGCGCAATTGGAAAACTGACGGCTACAGGGGCCCGAAGCCCGAAAACCTTTAGCACAGTCTACGGGCCATATTTATGAAGGGATTTTAATGTAACTTGATAGGATGACTCGTTTTGGAATAATTTCACTGTAACTTGGTAACTTTTTTTGATATACGTTAACTGTGAGGGCCACATACATTAACTGTGAGGTCATATTAACCCACCCCTCAGCTCTTTAGTACAGTGTACACCTCATATTATTTTTATCATAAACATAGCATACAGGGAACAGAAATGAACGTATTCCCAATTATCACAATTCTTGTCTTATTTCATAATCCTTTCATAAACATTGAACATTATCCTTTTCATCAAACACAACACACAAGTTAAGCTACAGTGTCATTGACACTTTCATTATGTCCTATTATTACCCTGGTAAAGGTATTTTTCCAGGTGGTCTCTGCTGACCTTCCCTATTGTCTCTGAAGCATTTAGTTGCTGAATCCACACTGAGAAGAAATGTCAGTGTAATCACCCCCAAATTTGATCTTAAATGCAACATTTGAATGGACTGTTGATTTGTGCATCATAATCCAATCATAGGGTATTGTTGTGACTAATGGGGCATAATTTGCATGATCACTAGTTGCTAAAAAGTTCACTGGAATAATGAACCATGATCAAACCTGGAAATAATCAATCTGTAATTTGCAGTCTGAGGTCCCCAGAGGGTGAATTTGCTGATTCTATCCCATACAATGGGCTAGAATCCATCAATTTATCCTCTGGTTCCTGCTTCTGTTTAGGCCTGAGACCTTGATTCAGATTGAGGTTCACAGAGGGTAAATTTAGTAATGCTATCCTGCTGTGCAGAATAACATAACCAAATTCACTGCCTGGGGATCTCGTTCTGCAGGTGACTGCTTATTTCCAGGCTTGACCATTATGCAAGTTCCTACTCTAAGGCTCTGTGGTGAAACAAGGGAAGCATAGGGTATTTGATGGTTCTTCATAGTACTTGGGTAATACAAGATTATGTACACAAAGGATAGGATAGGAGAACAGACTACAGGGCCTTATTGTGGCCCAATATTATGGCAAAATCAGTTTGGAAGAGCATATTCCTCAGTCGTTATCTGTGAGACACCCATACCTACTACCAAACTGACATTTAATTACACATCCCCAAGCAGTGTTTTTCCCTTTCCAGAAATTTAAAGCAATTATCAAGACATATTTTAAAATAGCTCAAATTTAGGAAAAAATATTCATAATCACAAGTCAAGAAAGGAAGCAGGTTTTTTTTTTTAATTTGAAAAGTCCCAGAAATTTCATGATTCAGTATTCCCAGGGAATTACATTGGATTCAGTTTAGGAAAACTTGTCTTAAAAACCGCTGTGCCAAATTCAAACTTATATTGCACAGACTCTTTGGAGTATACCCTTTCTATTTCGTTCAAATGAAGCAGCTGCCATCTTCGGGCTGTGGTTAATGCCTAAAATGCCAAAATATCTTTAAAAATCTTTTTCTCATGCAGGCCTGAAAATAAGCAGTCTGACATTTGCAGGATGAGGTCCCCAGAGAGTGAATATGATGATGCTATCCCATACAGTGGGCCAATTTATCCTCTGGGTACCTCTTT
The DNA here is from genome assembly GCA_031216915.1 of Pictodentalium vernedei. Lineage (NCBI taxonomy): Eukaryota > Metazoa > Mollusca > Scaphopoda > Dentaliida > Dentaliidae > Pictodentalium > Pictodentalium vernedei. Next base: position 326,498,199 of record CM062291.1, read on the forward strand.
CTGTTTAGTTTTGAGACCCTGATTCAGATTGAGTTTCACAGAGTGTAAATTTAGTGATGCTACCCTGCTGTGCAGGGTAGCATCACTAAATTCACCCTCTGGGGACCTCATTTTGCAGATGACAGTCTGCTTATTTTCTGGCTTGTTCTCATGAACCACCAAAGAATGCCTTGATATTTGGTTAGCCTTGAAACGGTCAGCTATTTTTGAAAGTTGACTAGTCGCCAGCAGTAATCGACCCAAAGTCAACTTGTTGGGATGTTCTTATCAGTAAATAAAATTATAATAAGGAGGATGAATTGTTTCTCAATAATGAAAGTTATAAATACGCGGAGCTCCAAGTTACGTGACTTAATGAATTGGAAGCAGTGTTTGTGCTAGGGGAAACTAAATGAGGCCCTAATGGGGAAATGAAGAGTTGAAGAGTCATTGCTACCACAGGCTGACCATGGTTGATTGGTTCGGCGCGTGATAGGAAAATGTTAAATTCCAGGTTCTCAAAACCCCCATTTCTATGCATCTGAGGGATATTTTGAGGTTTTTCACAGTGATATTTATGTAGGCTTTCACATTCAGAGCCGGTAATTGTGGAAGAATAAGGACCAATGGGGAGAAATCCAGGTGAAAAATCATGCATGCAGATTACAGTACTGACCAAGAATGCCGGTCCGTGGTGGCATGGATGATCCCTTTCAACAATGATTAGATGTACAGGGCTGTCCGAAAATATACCCTGAAGAATGTAACATCACATCACGTCCTAGCATTCCTTTCCGTTCAGTAAATCAGGGCTTTGACCATTAAACTAAGTAATAATTAGATCTGCAGGCTTTACTTGCTAACATTGTTATCAGTTTTCAGACAGGATAAACTTGACATTTTCGATTTTCCCGCCACACACTTTTCAGTGCTTTGCTTTTTGGCCTGTTTCTTTTCATCCTTATGTGTTGATGCTTTCAAGTTTTCAAAAGCATCATCACATAAGGCTGTAAAACGACGGACTAAAATGTGAAGGTCCTAAAAGCCTTGTTGGTCTCAAGGTATTTAGAGAGCCTTCATTTAAGCTGTTTTCAAGACATTTAATGACTGGAAACAATCTGAATGAATGCACTCTGATTAATTTGAAGTGACACTGGAAATCACAAACAAAAATGGATTTAAATTCAATGAACAGATATCTGAATCCATTGAAATTCCAACCCTTTCTTGTTTTTTAACAATTAACTTTACTGTGATAAGGCTTAAGAAAGTTAAGAATCTGTTTCTCAGGCCCTCCCACATGGTCATTTTGCCTGCCAGATGCTCTCTTTTTATAACCAATGCAAACTTAAAAAAATAAAATTTAAACGGTTTATGCCTGATATTTTACCCAAGTTGATAAAATTTATGGATTTGTCCCTGGAATGCAACAAGGCTTTGCAATGCTAAAGCATTGTAAAGCCTTTTTGCACTCAAGGGATAAAAGCACCACCACCCATGTTATTCTGTAGATTATGAGACCTTAAACATAAAACAAACCAAGAATATGAATTTTTGGTGGCAAAGAAATAATTACAAAAATAAAAAATAAAATAAAAAACCACCTGCCTGCCTGCAATTTGACAAAAAAGGGGCCTAAGAAATAGAAGATCTACTTTGTGTGGCCTAACTGATGGAAATTATCAACAGTTTTATTTCCTCCCTCCCAACAACTACAACATAAATTGGAATATCTATGCTACAACATAGCTTTAAGTCCCTGCACACTGATGTCAAAATTCCAGATTTGAAGTAGCGATTTTTCCCATAATGCAACTGGGAATTTAACCAATTCAATCTTGTTTGACAGAGCTCATTGAGCTCTGTCAAACAAGATTGAATTGGTTAAATTTCTAGTTGCATTATGGAAAATATTTGCACCCTGAACTTTACATATTTTGACATCAGTGGTTAGGGGGTTAAAAGAATTATTTTGCAGTTATTTTTCGCCAAGCATCAGTTGTTGCTTTGAAGTAAAAAATTGCAAATTAATACTAATAGAGGGAGTCTCATCAATCCACTATAAAGTATTGCATAATTCCCACTCTTGCCTGCTAATTGATGACACAGCGATGATACTGAATAGTAACAGACTGGCCTGGTGACCCACAGGATTATCGATGAGACTGTCTGTTACATTCAAGGATTTGCCAAGGTCTTAGTAGCGATCTTGTTGATGAGACCATCATCGACTTTGATAGTTGTATTGTTCTGCGACCACAAGACTCGGGATCGATACCCACAGGAGTTGAGTAGAATGAAGAGAAACCATTGATGACGAAAAAGATTATTGTAGTACTGTGTTTTGATGCCATGCCACGTTGAATACAACTCAGTCGGCCTGTAATTATTGGCGACATCAAAGGGTGTGAAAAACATGGGCTTGATTGATGCATGTTTTCGAAATGCTTCTATGAGGTTTTCCTCAATGTAATCCCAAGATATTCAATTATATCAAGGTTTTTATTATGTTAGACTAATTTTACAACATTATATGCTGACAACCACATGGTTGCCTCAATAAATCGAGTTGAGGTTAATTAGTCAGGTAACCATTTCAAGGGGGTGCGGTGGCGTTGCGGTAACCTGTTCTCGCCAGATCACTGAAGTTAAGCACCGTCGAGCCCGGTTAATCCTCGGATGGGTAACCATCTTTAAAAATCTTCTTCTTCAGATCCAGCAGACGGAATGTTTTGATATTTGGTATGCAGCATCCTTAGGGGGTGAGATTCAAGTTTGTTCAAGCCATGTCCCTAGGTCCATATTTGGGCTCACTGTGGATTCTTGAATTGTAACTTAGTTCGAAATGAGGAATTGTCTTAAATAATCTTCTTCAGATCCAGCAGCTGGAATGTTTTGATACGTGTTGTGTAGCATCCTTAGGCTACTATGTCAGGTGAGCGCCCTCAGGCCCCCTGGGGCCTCTTGTTTAGTATACAGCATCTGGGGGAAGGCAGGGGCAGATACATATGTGTTCAAATTAAGCCCCTTGGTTCATATTTGGGTTCATTACAGGAGCCAAAATCTTAACTTAGGGCAATATGGGGAATAAGCTTTAAAAATCTTCTTCAGAACCACAAGTCAGTCTCTTTTAATATTTGGTATACCTCATTGTTACGAAGGTCAGATTCAAGTTGTTCTAATCAAGTCCCTCAATTAATATTTGTTCTCGGTATGGGGTCCCAAATTTTAACTTAGTGCAGTATGGAGAATAATCTTTAAAAACTTAATTCAGATTCACCAGTCAGATTCTTTTGATATTTGGTATACAACATCTATATATAGGGGGTCATATTAATGTTTGTTCCAATGGGGTCCCTGGGTTAATATTTGGGCTGTTTATTGGAGCCCAAAGTTTAACTTAGTGCAATATTTGAATATTTCTTAAAAAATCTTTTTCTTCAGATCAACAAGTCAGAATCCTTTTCATATTTGGTATATGACATCTCTAGGGGTGTCAGATTCAAATTTGTTCAAATCGAGTCCCTGGCTTAATACGTGGACTCGCTTTGTGAACCCGAAGTTTAACTTTATTATTTCAGAAACTGCTCGAACCAGAATATTGTTTTTTGGTATGCTGCTTCCTAAGGTCCAGTGGAATCAGATGGACTAAAACAATTGCTATCGGTTTTGTCATGGGGTGCGGTATGGGGATGCCCATTTTAACACTGTTGGCAATGGAAATATGCTGAGTCATCACATCATCTAATTTGGAACTTATCTTCTTTAAAGTCACTGGGCCAAATTCATTCATATATGTCACAGACCATCTAGGGAGTATACCCTTTCTACTTTGTTCAATCCCTGTGGGAACCCCGGGAAGTAAGCAGCACTTGTTTACTGTGGTAAATCAGTTCCGCTTTACTAGTAAAATAGGATCCAGTCACCAATGCTTGGGGTGAAAGTCCTCTAAAATGGGCAACATGTAGATCAACGATTGACTAAACTTGACTTCATCACCAAGTTGTGTCACGATTAGCCATGGTGCATAAATATGTGACGTTAACCACCAACAAACAAACAAACAAACAAACAACTTTGTTCAAATGAAGCTGCTGCCATCTTCAGGCTGGTGGAGTTTACTCTTCTAAGCCTAAAATGCTATAAAAAGCATCGTCTCATAAGCCACTCGCAATAATGATTAGATTTCTGGTATGGAACTTACTTTAGTGATGCACATTCACTTTTTTTTCGAAGGACCTCAGTAGGTCAAAATTTGGGCTTCACTTAAAATTTCTATTTCCAGAACCAATAGGCGGATTTGAACCAAATTTGTCATGTGGTATAACTTTGTCATAAGTACTTGATTTATGCCTAAAAATTTTGTTTGTTTTTTTCCTTTTTTGGGGTAGGGGGTGGTGTGGGTAGAGAGAACCACAGGAGTTAATAAAAAAAAATTCCTTTCAGACTTTTTTGAGACTTCACAAAACAGAGCTTTGTTTTTGCTTAGGAAGCTTTCCTAGGACCAGCAGAACTGAATGGCCCGAAAATAACCTTGGTTGTGTCATGGCAAATCAAATGAAAGTGCCATTGACACTGTAGCTTAACTTGACTGTGTGTAGTGTTTGATGAAAAGGATAACGTTCAATGTTTATGAAATGATTATGAAATAAGACAAGAATTGTGATATTTGAGAATATGTTAATTTCTGTTCCCTGTATGCTATGTTTTCAATAAAAATAATTTGAGTGTAGACTTCTAAGAATTAAGACCTGGGTTGATATGGCCCTAACAGTTAATGTATGTCAACTAAAGTTACCAAGTTACAGTAAAATCATTCCAAAACGAGTCATCTTACCAAGTTATAGTGAAATCTCTTCATAAGTATGACTCAAAGACTTTGCTGAAGGAATCTAGGTCATGTCATGGTTGACTAATAATCATGTCCAAAATAGGAGTCTCATCTAGATATCATACCAAGTTATCCCACCAAGTTACAATGAAATCCCATAAAAAAAACAACCTGTATTTTAAGAAGGACTGGACAAATATTTATTAGTATGAGTCAACCTTAGAAGGGTTTGAATCAAACAGGCCAAAACAGTTGCTAACATTTGCTTATGGTGCGCCATACAAGGATCCCCATTGTAACATTAACTCATGAAGATTTCTTTTCTAGTTTAGCATCTAACTGTCGCCCACCTTTACAATACTTTACCTATACATTTGTTACAGACTACGGTCAGTATTTATGTACAGACCATCACAATACTTTATATGTACCTTTGTTATCAGGTTATTACCTAGATGTGTGTCATTGCTGTGTCACATACTATACATGTACATGTCTTACACAAGTTGAGCTACAGTGTCATTGACACTTTCATTTTTCAATTTTTTAAAGTTTTAAACTCAATTCCTATTTTATCCCAAATAGTGCTCGGTGACAACAACTCAACCAAATGTTATCGCACCTTAGAATACTAATATAATTCTGGTGTCAAGACTTCTTAACTGGTTGAGTGCTAGAAGCCACTATCAGGGATTTCAAAAAATGAGGATACCTGAGCAAAAGCGAACATTTTCCTTGTTTTTATTTCATATTCAGTCAAACACAAATAATATTTTGTTTTTTATATAAATTTGTTTTATTACAAATTATTAGAAGGTGCCCCTGGCCACTCTCCAATAATTTGTAATAAAACAAGTTTTGAATAAGAAATTCAGACCACCAAAAATAATCTAGTGCTTATCCAGATAATCAATAATATGAGAATTATCTTGTTATTTGGACTTTCCGACGTTTGACGTCACATTTTGAAAAACATTGAAGAAACTGAATTCCAAGTGATGTTTGAATGTCAGGATAATTAAAGTCTCAAAGGGTTAAATATGGAGCCAAAAATGTACAATTTCCTCAACCTTATTTCATTAGTCCCAACCATAGCTTTGTGTATTATATAATATTTCTACCATCCCACCTCAGCACCTTGGCCACCACTAATATTATAAATCTTCTATGACTCTACAAATGGGGGGAGGGGGCGATTTGAAATGCTTTGAATGTCCTCGGACCGATATGGTGTGCTAGCAGCACCTCATTGGGAGAGAGGATATTCTTTTGGTAGTATAGTGGCTCCCTGTTAATTGAATAGCTACTTGCTAGAATTATTCAACTGTATTCAGTGAATAGGCGTATGTTTAATTTCCTGAATTCTAGAGATATTCTGAGCATTTATTCTATTGTTTCTTGGTTGACAGAGCTCATGAAGCTGTCAAACAAGATGTAATAGATTAAATTAATGCCTGTATTGGATATACTGAAGCTAAATAGTTTGCCAGCCAGTCAGCCAGCCAGCCAGCCAGCATTAACTTTACATTATCGACTTCTCATAAGTCTTGTCAAGTTTGTTAAAATAAAGTTTCCACACCACAAGGGGCACCACAAGGGGCATAACTCCACCAGTCAGAATGCTTTCATATTTGGTATACAACACCTCGTGGGGTGGGGATGGGGTGGGAGCAGATTCAAGTTTGTTCAAATCGGTCCTCTGGGTCAATATTTAGGCTCTCTATTGGAGCCTGAATTTTAACTTGGTGCAATATAAGGAAATTTCTTTAAAAATCTTCTTCAGATCCACCAGACAGAATGCTTTCATATTTGGTATACAAAATCTCTAAAGGGGGGGGGGGGGAGTGGCGGTGGGGGGGGGGGGGGGGGAGGCAGGGGGCAGATTCAATTTGTTCAAATCAAGTCCCAAAGTTAATATTTGGGCCCCCTATGGGAGGGGGGGGGGGGTATTCAAGTTTGTTCAACTCAGGTCCCTGGGTTAATATTTGATCTCTCTATACAACATCTCTAGGGGGAGTCAGATTCAAGTTTGTTCAGATCGGGTCCCTGAGTTAATATTTGGACTCCCTATGGGAGCCTGAATTTTAACTTTGTGCATTATGGGGAGATTTCTTTAAAAATCTTTGACAGATCCACCAGTCAGAATCCTTTCTTATTTGGTATATAACATCTTTAGGGGTATCAGATTCAAGTGTGTTCATTTCGAGTCCCTGGCTTCATATTTGGGTCTCTTGGGGGGTGGGGGGTGGGGACGGGGGCAGGGGAGGTTAGGTTCAAGGTTGTTCAAATCCATTCCTTAGAGTGTTACCATAAAATTTGCCTTTCAAACTGCAGTGACATAACAACCCTTGGAAGTTTGGCAATGCTTGTCTACAGCTGATAGAATTGGAAGCAGTCAGGAAGACCTGTGATGATTGATCTGTTAACTGCATATAGGTTATAAAATAAACTCTTGATAATTGAATAAACAAGAGGCTCCCAAGAGGCCTTAATAGCTCACTTGACAAAGTGGTTCAAAAAAGTATTCTAGGTCACATTTAGTCAGTCATGGTTCATCAGCACTATAGATGAATGAAGTCATGAATTTATTCAAAATCCAGTGTCCATGTCAAATGATAATTTGTACTGAAGTTAACGTAAAAATGATTTTGTGTTTGAAAATTGTATTCAGTTTGCAGGGATATTCAGTTAAGAGATCTCCATTTAAGTGGGTTCCACTGTTCTTATAATGTACTCATCTGTGATCATTCTTAATTACTTTTCAGTAACTCCAGTGGGGAAGAATAGCTCACCAAGCTGGTAATTTGCTTCTTTTGTTATCGTCTTTACTACCATAACATAACAGTAAATTCATTTAGACCATGCATTGATGCAATTTAGAATAGAATTTAAACAAAAGCTATTCAGTGTGGTCTAAATGGAGGAATACATGTACAGTGATGTCATTTTTGCAGTCAATTCTATCTTGTCTTTTGATTTACATTCTCACTGGATAACCTTTGTATCTGTTCTTGTTTTTGAGCAGCAGTTTGACCACATTTTCCTAAAGTCATTGTTCTGTTGTGATGACCATAAACCACAATCATTGTTCAAGGCTGACCGGAATGGCATCTGTTGTCAACATTCCAAATTTTTAATAATTTACACATGGTCTCCAAATGACAGTTTCAGAAACATTGACTATTTGTGTCATAACATTTCTACGAGGACCAGTCAATAATATCTCTGTTGCTCATGGTCATCCGTCACATTGCAGATGTATTCTCACAAACATACATGGTTTAACCCTTTACCTAACACAAAAAGCAGACAACACTTGAAATAAAATTCTTGAATAACTAATTTTTTTTCTCAGTTTTTGCCTCAAAAATATAGCTTATGACCCTTATTGGAATGAGCTGGATGAGCTCATTGCAATGTGGGGTCACAAGCTATGTTTTCATGAGAAACAAGGAAAAGGTAATGTTAGACTCCACTTATTGGGTTATTTAGTGGTAAGCCTTCCTCGCAAACTTCACATGCTGATTCCAGTGGCCATAAACTATTGGAAACAAAAATTGGAAGAAATCAGTTATTTCAGATATAAAGTGTTATTTTCTAATCATTGAAGAAAATGTGTGAGGAGAGGAACTCCGTAGAACAGGGAACAACTTAACTCAACACTGCAACAGTTAAAGTTGTTTTCTGAGAGGGAAATAGAGAAACATATGTTACTGGCAGATTTACAAACAAATGTATAGAATTTATTCTACATTGTAAATAGTTATATTACAACCTCTCTAACCCTTTACCTAACGAATTGGCCGCTTCCGCCTAATTAATTTACTATTAAATAGTTAAAAAAATATATATTTCAGAAAATTTTAACGGAACCATATCATGTGCCCCTCCCCATTGGAACGAGCTCAATGAGCTTGTTCTAATGAGCGGTCACATGGTTCCATTGAAAATTTTTGAAAAAACAAATATTAAAATAATAAATTTTGATCATCTGCATTGGGTAAAGGGTTAACCCTTACGGCTTTGAGAATTTTATACATATTTGCTACACAATGATAGTTTGCATCCTGTGACATCACAATTGTTTCTAAGCAAGTTCTATTTAGAGAGTGAAGACTGCCTGGAAACAACTGCCAAGGTGTTTAGAATGTAACTTTCAAGTTTACCTGAATACCACATGTTGGGGAACCTGTTTTCTTGTAATATATTTATTTATTTATTTATTGGTGTTTAAGGTCACATATTTCTGCACAATGGCTAATCATGACCACGACAGTTTTACGGGTGGAGGAAGCCGGAGTACCCAGAGAGAACCACCGAGCAACGGCGAGCAACTGTCAGCTCCCCAACATACTAACTCCACACAAGCAGGGTTAGCATTGGTTGAAGACAGGTGCACCATCGACGTGCAGTACGCCTTAGTACACAGCGTCACCGTGCCCCCACATGGGCAATAGGGGTGAAGTGTCTTGCCCAAGGACACAACGTGGTTGCCGCAGGTGGGATTCGAACCGAGGACCTCTCAGCTTGCAGCCTGCACCTCTACCAACTGAGCCACCGCACCCCCTTCTTGTAATAAAAAGTGGTCAAAGTTGGATGTAGGCCTCTAAAGATAAACTCCAGTTTTAGGGTCATAGTTGTGCAAGAACTTTTTTTGCACCCAGTTTGTGGACTTTTGAATCCAATCACGCTGCAGAAACTTTTTGTCAACATTTTATCAAAATTAGCATTCTTTTTCAGTTGCAGAGTCTTGCTTGCAGCAGATACTTTTTTGGGGATACTTTTTTTTAAAAAAAAGGCTTTGCTCCAGACCAGGCTTGTGCTGTTATATTAGTTTCCTATCTCTCCATGTGTGTGTGTTGAGGGGGAGGTGTGTGGAGGAATGGTTTGAGAAACAAGGTAGAAAATGTGTTTGGCTCTCCCATAAGTATAAGAAAGTTCAGACTATGGTTCATAACTATCAATAGAGGGTTATTGAAGCTTGATCAAATGATAAATAGAATGTTGGGATGATTCCGTCCTCGGACTCATCTGTGGCGTTTTGTTTTATCCGCACCTGGATATCATGTTGAAGGAGGCTGCTTTGCAGCTTTTATTGTTCTTGGAACGTTTTATATGTTAAAGGGTTTAATAATTTTATTCCATATGAACCTTTTTTATGTTAAATGGTTTAATAATTTGATTCATATTCTTGGCTACTCCGCATTAATTACTTGATGTCAATAAAATGGGCGGGTAGCCCTACTCAAACAAATTTATTCTTTAGTTTAATGAGTTTCCCCTGTGCCTATCTGTACAAATAGAATGCTAGCGACTCGCTGGCAGGATTTGTACAGAGGGGCAGGGAGTATTTGAGGTTTGCTTGACACCTGTTTTGATCAAGCTGTACTGTTAATTGGACCGGATATTCTTTTGTGTATACATACACAAAGCAGGTGTCATCGCGCATTGATCTGTGATTAGTACGTCCTAATTTCTCTCACTCCTTTGTCTTGATTTTTCCGGACATTCTATTAGTCATTGGTGCGGATGATTAATGAGTAATTAGTACATTGATAATACCGTCGCACGTGTAGCTCAGCTTCATTCTTCGGAATACCTGCTATTTACGAGTCTCACCCACCTCCTCCCCGTCACATCGCCACCCAGTACGCTTAGTTATCAGGTAGAGGCGTCTGCCTCGCAGCTCGCCCCTGTTCGAGTGTTTACACGTTGTTGGGGGGTTAGGAGGTCGCCTGGCGTTCTTCCCCGCACCTGGATATCATGTTATGGCGTTTTGTTTTATCCGCACCTGGATATCATGTTGAAGGAGGCTGCTTTGCAGCTTTTATTGTTCTTGGAACGTTTTATATGTTAAAGGGTTTAAGCGTTTTGTTTTATCCGCACCTGGATATCATGTTGAAGGAGGCTGCTTTGCAGCTTTTATTGTTCTTGGAACGTTTTATATGTTAAAGGGTTTAATAATTTTATTCCATATGAACCTTTTTTATGTTAAATGGTTTAATAATTTGATTCATATTCTTGGCTACTCCGCATTAATTACTTGATGTCAATAAAATGGGCGGGTAGCCCTACTCAAACAAATTTATTCTTTAGTTTAATGAGTTTCCCCTGTGCCTATCTGTACAAATGTGCATCTGGTATTTTCTTACACTTACTTTGGGATATCTGCTGCATCATATTGATCCAATTTAATTTCTATATGAAACAACAAATTCATGTGTTGATTACACACCCCTCAAGAATCAGGTGCATGGCGATATTAATGACCCGAAGGTGATAGTTTTAGTTTTCATGGGCAAAGTGACTGTTCAATCACTCTTATGTCCAACATTGAGAAGTTTATCCACAATAATTTGAAATTTGTCAATCACTAGTATAACCTATTCCAAGAAATAGGTAGTGTTTCTACATAATGTCCATTGAGTATAATTAACTGTTTAGCTTAACTTGACAAAGTCAAGATTAGCTATTGCCATCACACGTGCGGAAGTCTGTTAGTCTGCGAGTCTGTTCACATTTTCCTTTAGCACGGGCTACCCCGCAGTTCTTGTCTGATCGTCATGAAATTTCATATGCAGGTTTGGGGTCATATCTAGATGAGAACGTCCCCTTTTAGTTGCAATCGGTCAACCGGTATGGCTGCCCGAGCCCAAAACCAGAAAACCATTAGCACAGTCTACAGGTCTACAGTCTACAGGTCGTATTTATGAAGGGATTTCATTGCAACTTGGTAGGATGCCTCTGTATGATGCCTAGATGAGAACGTCCCCCTTTGGGCATGATCTGTCAACCGTGATGGCTGCCCAAGCCCGAAACCCAAAAACTTTTAGCACAGTTTGCAGGTCATGTTTAATAAGGAAGGATTTCATTGTAACTTGGTAGGATGACTCCTTATGATGTCTAGATGAGAATTTCCCCATTTGGGCGTGATCTGGCAACCGTGACGACTGCTCGAGCCCAAAACCCGAAAACCTTTAGCACAGTCTACAGGTCATATTTATTGAGGAATTTCATTGTAACTTGGTGGGTTGACTTCATATAATGTCTAGATGAGACAGTCCCCTTTTGGACGTGATTGGGCAACTGTGACGGCTACAGGGGCCCGGAGCCCGAAACCTTTAACACAGTCTACAGGTCATATTTATGAAGGGATTTCATTGTAACTTGGAAGGATGACTCCAAATAATGTCTAGATGAGAACGTCCGATTTTGATCGCGATCATTCAGCCTTGATGGGTCCCCGAGCCCAAAAACCTTTAGCAAAGGCAAAAGGTCATATTTATGGAAGGATTTCATTGTAACCTGTTAGGTTAACTCCATATAATGCCTAGATGATGACAGGCTTCGGGCACCTGTAGCCAACACAGTTGACCAATCATGACCAAAAGGGGATGAGAACCTTGAGCACAGTCTACAGGTCATATTTATGAAGGAATTTCATTGTAACTTCGTAGGATCACTCCAGATGATGCCCAGATGAGATTGTCCCCTTTGGTTGCGATCATTCAGCCATATTTATGAAGGGATTTCAATGTAACTTGATAGGATGACTCATTTTGGAATAATTTCACTGTAACTTGGTAACTTTCGTTGATATATGTTAACTGTGAGAGCCACGTACATTAACTGTGAGGTCATATTAACCCACCCCTCAGCTCTTTGGTACAGTGTACACCTCATATTATTTTTAGCTCATCTTGACAAAGTCATACTGAGCTAATCTCATCGCTTGTCCGTCATCTGTCGTCCGTCAACACCATGTTTTGGTCTTCTCCTCCAAAGCCACTGGGCCAATTCAAGTGAAAGTTTGTGTGAATGATGGTCCCAAAGGGGCATTTCATTTTTGTTCAACTCAACATGCCCAGCCCCATAGGGAGGGAGTGGGGGAAAATGCTCCAAAATTTTCAAGAACCAGTGTGTACAATGACTTGATATTTGCTATGGAGCTTCCACATGAGGTGTAGAATCAAATTTGTTCAAATGAAGTTCGTGAAGTAATATTTGGCTTTGTGATAGGAGGGGTAAGATTTTTGGCCCCGCCCAAAATTTCTATTTTCTGAACCGATGGTCTGGTATGAACCAAATTTGGTTTGTGGTATTATTGGGTCATAAGTACTTGACCCATGCAAAAAAGAAAATTCCCGCATCCCCATGGAAACCCTGGGAGCTAAAAATAGAAATATTTTCAAACTCCCATATTTCCCAAACCACACGGAACAGAGAGCTGTTATTTGGTATGAAGTATCCTTAGGACCAGTAGAATTGAATGGTAAAAAAAATTGCCATCGGTTATGTTAGGGTGTTCTGTAATGGGCATCGAAAAAATGCTGAGTCAGCATATTTGCAAAAATTTTAAAAAATCTTTTCTCCAGAACCAATCATCAGAATCTTTTGATATTTGGTATACAGCATTCATAGGGGGGGGGGGGGGGGGGGGGGGGGGGGGGGGGGAGGTCAGATACAAATTTGTTGAAATAAAGCTCATTGGTTCATATTTGGGCTCTCTACGGGAGCCCGAAGTTTTAACATAGGGTAATATGGGGAATATTCTTTAAAAATCTTCTTCTTCAGAACCACCAGTCAGAATCTTTTAATGTTTGGTATACATCATTGTTATGAGGGTCAGATTCAAGATTGTTCAAACCAAGTCCCTAGGTTAATATTTGGACTTCCTACGGAAGCCAAAATTTGATCTTTGTTCAATATGGAGGGTAATTTAAAAAAATCTTCTTCTTCAGATTCACCAGTCAGAATGCTTTGTTATTTGGTATGCAACATCTCTAAGGGGGTCAGATTCAAGTTTGTTCAAATCAGATCCCTAGGTATATAATTGAGCTCACTATGGTAGCCCAAATTTTTACTTAGTGCAATATGAGGAAATTTCTTTAAAAATCTTCTTCTTAAGATCCACCAGTTGGAATGCTTTCATATTTGGTATACAACATCTCTAGGGGGGTGGGGGGGGGGGGGGGGGGGGGGTCAGATTCCAGGTTGTTCAATTCGAGTGCCTAGGTTAATATTTGGGCTCCATATGGGAACATGAAATTTAACTTAGTACAATATGAGGGAATTTCTACAAAAATCTTTTTCTTCAGATTCCAGGTTGTTCAATTCGAGTGCCTAGGTTAATATTTGGGCTCCATATGGGAACATGAAATTTAACTTAGTACAATATGAGGGAATTTCTACAAAAATCTTCTTCTTCAGATCCACTCGTCAGAATGCTTTCACATTTGGTATACAACATCTCTGGGGAGTGGGGGGGGGGGGGGGGGGGGGGGCAGATTCAAGTTTGTTCAAATCGGATCCATAGGTTAATATTTGGGCTTGCTATGGTAGCCCAAATTTGAACTTAGTGCAATTCGAAGAAATTTCTTTACAATTTCTCTTCAGATCCATTTGTCAGAATGCTTTCATATTTGGTACACAGCATCTCTAGGGAAGTCAGATTCAACTGTGTTCAAATCAAGAGCCTGGGTTAATATTTGGGCTCTCTATGGGAGTCGGAATTGGCCATTTTGCTGAAGAATTAAAAATTTTTTATTCAGTACCTGTTATAGGTGTGTAACTAAGATTAATCCACATAGGTTGTATCAAGGGGCTTCATAGGGGAGCTCTGCATTTTACTTTATGATCAACGAAAGAAAAGGCATGATGCCCAGATTATTTTTGTCACTCCTGAGGGACTCAAGGATTGACAGTGTAGCCTATGGAGATGGCTTGCTTAATGTAGACTCATTCTTGGACTCTGTTTAAATTGTTTTCTGTTCAAGATGAGTGCTTCAGGCCCTGTGGGACCTCTTGTTATCAAAAACATAGCATACAGGGAACAGAAATGAACATATTCCCAGTTATCACAATTCTTGTCTTATTTCATAATCCTTTCATAAACATTGAACATTATCCTTTTCATCAAACACAACACACAAGTTAAGCTACAGTGTCATTGATACTTTCATTTTATTAGTGTTCAACCGATGATCGGAATTGGACACCCCTATCAGCTGATTGTCGGCAATCGGATGACAACAGCAATGGCTCCTGGAAGATCGGTACAACCGATTGTTGCCAAGAACTTTTCGTGATGATTCATTAACCACATTTTATTATCTTCTGCAATTGTTCAATTGTTAATGTAAAATGATGTCAGAGATGCTATTCAATAAATTTGAAAAACCACCACAATGTGTGTTCTTAATCTCTCTAGATGCCCCTTTATGGGATATATAAGTTAAACGACATGTAAAGCTTACAATTGAGCGTACTTGTGGCAATGCCCAGTTCATACCGGAAAAGTGAAGGTTACGCTCCACTGACTCAGATCGCCGTAAAAATTACCAGTTGCATGCACTTGGGTGGTAAGCATGGCTCTGAGAGCTACGTTTACCACCCAGGTGTGCGCGACTGATAATTTTACTGGACCTGAGTCAACAACAGAGTTTAACACTGTGAAATATGTTCAGTTTAATGTAGTTCTTTCGAGTCTTGACTTATCTAGCAGTAAACAGACTGTAAACCCATAAAATAAGTTCAATTTAATGTAGTTCTTTTGAGCCTTGACTTGTCTAGTAGTGCATGATGTTACAGTCATAATCAGCATTGGAATCAGCCGATTGTGAGCTCAAATTACCTGTAATCAGTCAGCGGCCATTTTTGTTAATCGGTTGTTTTATCTAACTGAATTTTTCCATAATATTTAATTATTAGCATAGTCAAGTGAGTCTCTAGATAGAAGATGATATTAAATGAATTCTAACACATACCTTTATGGACACATCTATTATTAGAGCATAAGCTTTCAGTCTTTGAAAACTTTTTCAAGTAAGGAATGGCTAAGAAATAACATTACAAATGTAAGAACAAACTTAGTGTATGGATCCTCCCCCCCCCCCTCCCCCCCCCAACCTTGGGAAATGAAACAGTACTTGTTTTTTGCTGTTAACAAGTTCTGTTTACTGGTAAAATTGAATTCAGGACCAACACCTCAGGTGGAAGTCCTCTAAAGTGGGCAGCATAGGTATAAACGATTGGCTAAACTTGGCTTCATACTTATGTTGTGGTCAGGATATAGCCAAAGATGCTGAAAGTGACCTTACCTTAAACACCAATAAATGAATAAATAAATAGTGTATCAAGTGTTTACCGTCACTCATGGGAACAGGTGACAAAAATAGGATAGTGGACTGAGAAGTCCTGATCTCTGTGCATCCCAGCCTTAACAGTATTTAACTGATAGATGACTTACCGGTATATGTTGACAGTTTTTCTTCATTTTATCTCCAGCATGCCTCATTTTGGCAGTTTTCCTTCTTTTTATCGCTAGTAAACCCCCACGTCGAACCGTCACTTTGAGATCGGATAGTAGATGTTCAGAAGAACTGAAATGTTCTCCCACATACAACAAGTCTGGGGAGTGCAAAAGCTCACTGGTTAGAGTATTGAACTTCAAACCGAAAGGTCTGTAGATTGATCCTGACCAGTGGTAACTGTATTGTGTCCTTGTGAAAGGAATTTAGTCCGGATTGTTCTGGTGTGGGCGAATGGTAGTCTATGTACTAAGACACTGGATGTCAACATTGTTCAACCAATGCTAATCCTGTTTGTGTGGAGTTTGGAAGTTGGGAAGTCTGACAGTTGCTCACTACTGTGCAGTGCTTTTCTCCGGATACTCTGTCTTCCTCCCCCTGTAAAACTGTCTGACACGAGGTGACCCTTGCTGTCAAAAGTGATGTAAAAGGCCAATAAATAAATACATGCAACCTTTATTCCTAGATGTAAGACAAACTGGGCCTGTTCATGTGGTCACAAACAATACAAGTGCAAGAACAAATGTTGGCATGTAGAGCATTTGACATCAGGGGAACCAGTGATGGAAGCCAGGCAGTAGGCCAGGTAGCCCTTTCAAGACTGCATGATGGGCACAAATTCTCAATTGCAGCTAGGAATACAAGCTTGCCTTTGGGAGAACATTTCTATACTTCTGAACATCTCCTGTCCAGATACCAAAGTTAATACTATACTGGGCTTACTAGAGATAAAGAGAAGAAAAACTGCTGAACTGTAAATCACTGGTATCTCCTGTGGGAGTGCCCCTATAGTGCAGGTCCTGTCAAAAGGTTGCAGCTTATATTTAAAAAAGTAGCTAAAATTGTGACTTGATGCTTGTGTTATGGACTTGATATGGACAACATTGTGGGAACTGGTCTCATGCCTGAATAAATAAACAAACAAACCGTTTGTTAAGCCATCGATGTTAGTTCAAGAAAACCATACAACTTTAAGACGGTTGCAGTGAGAGTCCATGTCCGGGTGATCCACCAATGATTGTGGCTGCCATCCATTGGTAGCTATTCTTTCTTGTCATATATTTTCTGTCACTGCACACAACCTACTTGACTGTGTAAAATGACAAGAGACACAATTTATTCTGGTTTTGATAGAGAGAACACCGCAGACGCTGTGTCCTTGAGTCTGTTTCTTGAGAGATTGAACAGTAGAGACATGAAGTGTTGATAGATGTCAATAAACAAATCATTTTTCTGTCATACTGCTTCTGTCACTTTCCTGTGGTATAATTTAATCAGTGACTTTGCTTGCAGTTCATTCCAACTGTAAGATTAAATCATAAGAAGATTGGTTTCTTGTAACATGTGTGAACGCATTCACTTTAACTCTTTTCCCTACATTTGAATATTTGCTCAATAGATGCATATTTCGAAACTTCTTACAATTTTCACAGTAATTTTATCTTGTTGCATTTTTTAATGGCTTACTAATTGCCCTGTCATTCACAGATGTTTGCTGCATTTGACAAGGGTTTCATTTTCCCTCAAGTTGGCATTCTGATCATAGCTCAACCTTTTAACCCTTTACCCAATGCAGACGGTATCAAAATTTATTATCTTAAATATCATTTTAAAACATTTTTCAAAAAATTCCAACCAAACCACATCCTGTGATCCCTCATTGGAACGAGCTCGACGAGCTCGTTCCAAAGAGAGGTCACATGATATGGTTGTTTTAAAACTCTTTTGAATTTTTTTTTTCAGCTGCTGGCTCTGCATATTACACGGGCGGATGTGACCGATTCGTTGGGTAAAGGGTTAATATCAAATTTTCCCAATCAACCTGCAAATTTTTCTCATAATGCAACTAGGAATTTAAGTAGTTCTATCTTGTTTGACAGAGCTCATTGAGATCTGTCAAACAAGATTGAATTTATTTATTTTGTGAGGTTTAATGACACTTTCAGCAGCTAGGGTCACCATATGTCCGACAGTTTTATGGGTGGTGTAGGCCAGAGTACCCAGAGAGAACACCTAGCAGCGCCTTTCAACAGTCGACTCCCCAACATACTAACTAAGCAGAAGCAGTGTTAGCAATGGTTGAAGGCAAATGCACCATCATTGTGCAGTACACCTTAGTACACTGCACAACTGTGCCCCCACATTGGCAATTGGGACTAGTGGCTTGCCCAGTTACTCAAAGCAGTTACTGCAGATCAGGATCAGACCATGAACCTTTCGGTTTGAAATCCAGTCCTCTAATCACATGATTGAATTGGTTAAATTTCTAGTTGCAACAATGGAAACCATTGAAAGTTGAAATTTCTTTAATTTGACATCAGTCCATATCTGCTCCCGTATATAAAGGGCAAGTAATACTTTGCCAGCATATTGGTTGAATCTGTAGGAATACTCACTTGCTCAGCTCGTAGAAACTCGAAACAAGACAGTCTGCAGTGCTTGTACTAACTGGTTGTCTACCAGATCTTTGCAGACATGTTAAGTCTCACTTGTTCAGAGAGAGTCTCACTATTTTCCAAAACAAATTTTCCTTCAATGAGCTTTTTCTTTTGCCCCCGCCAATTTGGTGAGTGCTTTTAGTGTTACCCTTACGTACCGAATATGGTTTCCGGACAATAACTTGCCTGAACAAAATGAAACAAAATTTTATACATAGGTTTATAACCACATAAACAGGTTGGGAGTGATAGTAGGCTTGGTCTGATATTTTTTGTCGGAGTTATGGCCCTTTTCCGACTTAGAAGATATTTTGATATTGGTTTCTGGACAATAACATGAGTGTGACTGAACATAATGAAACAAAATTTTATATATAGGTTTATAACCATATAATACTGGTTGAGATTGATAGTGGGATTGGTTTGATAGTTTTTGACAGAGTTATGGTCCTTATCCGACTTAGAAGACATGTTAATATTGATTTTCGGATGGTAACTTGAGTTATGTGTGTCTGATTTCAACCTTGGAATTTAGCTTACTGTAGACAATATACCAGACAGGTTT
The DNA here is from genome assembly GCA_031216915.1 of Pictodentalium vernedei. Lineage (NCBI taxonomy): Eukaryota > Metazoa > Mollusca > Scaphopoda > Dentaliida > Dentaliidae > Pictodentalium > Pictodentalium vernedei. The sequence continues at coordinate 326,517,321 of CM062291.1, forward strand.
TATTTTGAGAGTGGTGCAATAATTTTTATTTGCGTTATGGTCCCTTTTTGGACTTTGTTAACCACTAAATATAGTTTATCATAAAGGGGGAGGGGAGAGAAGCAATTGTGTCCTGACCCATGGATAAATTTGGTGGCCTGCAGTGTGACCTTGAACTTTTTCATCAGTGTTGGTTTCCGCTCTGTAATTAAAGTTTCGATTGGCCAACTGAAACCAAACTTGGCATGTAGGTTAGGTATGATGGGGTGAAGAACCCTTTTCATTTTGAGGTCACTGTGCCAAAGGTCAAGGTCAAAGTGACCTTGAACTTAAACATTTACCTGAGTTGGCTTCTCAAATTAAAGTTTTGCTTGCTCGATTGATACTTAACTTGGCTTATGGGTTGAGCATGATGAATGGAAGAACCCTATTTACTTTTGGGTTATTGCGTCAAAGAAAAAGGTCACAGCGACCTTGAATTTTAACTTTTCTTGATCAGAGTTGGTTTCTGCTCTCAAATTAAAATTCAAAACCAAACTTGGCATGTGGATCGGGCATAATGAGAGGAAGAACCATATGTATTTTTAGGTCATTATACCAAAGGTCAAGATCACAGTGACCTTGAAATTAAAATTTTATCGGGCAGAGCTGGTTTCAGCTCTCTTAATTATTACAGATATGCATCCACGATCGATACCCAACTTGGCATGTGGGTTGAGCATGTTGAGAGGAAGAGCCTTACATATTTTAGGTCATTGTGCCAAAGATCAGGGTCACAGTGACCTTGAACTTAAAATCTTATCGGTTCCGATCAAAACCAAACTTGACATTTCATCAAATACAGGTGATCTTATCCGTATTATTTGAATAAATAATACCAACAGCTGCTGTGTTAATTTAATGTAATATATTACCAAGGTTACAGTATCCAGGTGATTTTTTTTTTTTTTGGGGGGGGGGGGGGGCGATTTGACACCCCAAGACGGTTACCCAGGGATTCTTCTGCTCTCTTTGGGAAAGGGTCCGGGGCCCATGCAATTGGGAAAATTTGCATTATGAAGGCTCCAATTGGGAATTTGTTTCGGAGAAAAAACACACAAAAATAAGAAATATTATCTTCGTATTGAGCTGAGAACATTAATACAGAAGCTACTACATGCATAGTACATGCAGTAAGTTTTATAACAAACAGTCACATGAAATAATAATCAGTCTATGTAATCTTTAATAAATAAACTGTTCTTATACTATTAAATGATGAAGATATTTATACATTTTGCTACACTTCGATAGCCTATGTTCTGTGGCTTTGCAATTGTGTCTAGGCATGTCTTGCAGTTGGCTGCTTATACAGTGTATATATAATAGAAACAGCTGACCAGGTTCTTGGGATGTAACTTGTAATTGTACCTGAAGACTATTTGTTGAGGCACCTATGTTCCAGTAAAAAGTGATCAAAGTCAACATTAGGCCTTCACAGGTTAAAGAAGAATTAATTTTTTGTCTGCATGAAGACTGCATGAGATTGGGAAATTTTTGGTTTGATTTGGGAAAAATCATGCCAAAATACTGTTGGGAAAAGGTCCCATATTGGGTCCCTGTGAACACCCAAAATAATCCCTACTACCTCTAGTTTTTTTCAGAGTTGGTTTCCGCTCTGTAATAGAAGTTATGCTTGGCTGGTTGAAACTCAACTTGTCATGTGGTTAGGCATGATGAGAGGAAGAACCCTATTCATTTTGGGATAATTGTGGGAAAGGTCAAGGTCACAGTGACCTTGAACTTTTTTTTTATCAGTGTTGGTTTCCGCTCTTTAATTAAAGTTCTGATTGGCCAACTGAAACCAAACTTGACATGTGGGTTAGGTATGATGAGATGAAGAAATCTTTTTATTTTGGGGTTAATGTGCCAAAGGTCAAGGTTATAGTGACCTTGAACTTAAACATTTATCAGAGTTGGCTTCTCTAATTGACGTTTTGCTTACCCGATCGAAACTAAACTCGTCTTATGGGTTGAGCATGATGAAAGGAAGAACGCTATTTATTTTTGGTTATTGTGTGAAAAGTAAAGGTCACAGTGACCTTGAATTTAAAGTTTTATATTTATTTTTTATTGGATTCCGGTCTTGAATTGAAATGTTGTTTCCCTGATCGAAACCAAACTTGGCATGTGGATAGGATATAGAGGAAGAACCCTATGTATTTTTTAGGTCGTGCCCAAGGTCAAGGTCACAATGACCTTGAAATTAAAATTTTATCGGTCTGAGCTGGTCTCATAATTATTACAATTATGCATTCCCGATCGAAACCTAACTTGACCTGTGGGTTGAGCATGATGAGAGGAGAATCCTACATATTTTTAGGTCATTGTGCCAAAGGTCAAGGTCACAGTGACCTTGCGCTTAAAATATTATCCCCAGTCGGCACCAAACTTGACATGTCATCAAATATAGGTAATGTTAGCTGTATATATTATTTGAGAAAATACTACCAACAGTGGTTGTGTTAATTTAATGTATTACCAAGGTTAATGTATCAGGATGATTTTTGTCGGATTGACTACCTCTAGTTTAAGTTTGCATTGTTTATAAAAAGAGAGCAGCCAAAATGACCATGCAATAGGCCCTGAGAAACAGATTTTAGCTCAACTTGACAGCATCAAGAATGAGCTATTGGGATGGGTTGCAATCTGGCGTCTGTGCGTACATATGTCCATCTGTCCGCCCACAATATATTCCTTTAGCACACCCTACAGGCTGCAGCTCTCACCCGATCAGTTCCAAATTTCATATGTGGTTTTAGAGCAGTGTCTAGATGGGAGCTATCTAATTTTTTCGAATTTTGTTGAAAAACAAGGCTGCTAGTGGCCATCTTAGATTTGGCATATAAATGGACAATTTATATCCAAATCCAAGATGGCTGCTGGTGGCCATGTTTTTCAACAAAATGCAGAAAAATTTGATAGCACCCATATAGACATCACACCAATGCAACATAAGAAATTTGAAAAAGATCAAGTGAGAGTGATCGAGTGAGAGATCTGACCTGCAGGTGGTGCTAATGGAATTGTTGACAAACAATTCCTGTCTCACACCCTACAGACTGCAGCTCTCACCCGATCTTTCCCAAATTTCATATGTGGCTTTGCGGCAATGTCTAGATTGGAGCCTTCGAATTTTTTCAAATTTTGTTGAAAAACATGGTTGCCTGCAGCAAGCTTAGATTTGGCATTTAAATTGTCAACAATTCCATTAGCTTACTCTACAGGCTGCGTTTCTCACCAGATCTTTTTTCAAATTTCACATGTAGCTTTGGTGTGATCTCTAGATGGGAGCTATCAAATATTTCTGAATTTTGAAAAACGTAGCTGCCAACAGCCATCTTGGATTTGGCAGATGAATTGTAAACAATTCCATTAGTACACCCTACAGACCGCATCTCTCATCCAATCTTTTTCAAATTTCATATGTAGTTTTGGTGCCGTGTCTAGATGGGAGCTATCAAATTTTTCTGAATTTTGTTGAAAAACATGGCTACCAGCAGCCATCTTGGATTTGGCATATAAATTGTCAACATTCACATTAGCACTCCCTACAGGCCACATCCCTCTCCCCATCTTTTTTGAAATTTCATATGTACCTTTGGAGTGATGTCCAGATGGGAGCTATCAAATTTTTCTGAATTTCGTTGAAAAACATGGCCGTCAATGGCCATCTTGGATTTGGTACATAAATTATCAGCAGTTCCATTAGCAGACCCTACAGGCTGCACCTCTCACCCGATCTTTTTCTAATTTCATATGTAGCTTTGGTGTGATGTCTTTTCTGTAGAAACTTGAGTTAATGACTTGGAATTACTGGATCTTTCTATTTAGTTCAGTCCCTTCTTGGACAAGTTGAGCTGCAGTGTCATTGACACTTTCAATAACTTTTTTAGGCCTAACTGCCAATTCGAGTAAATATATTTGTTGGAGATCTAGTAACAAGTAAAATATCAGTGTCATCTTTCTTCTTTTTAGGCGATTGGTGCGTAATAGTAATGATCATTCATCCACTTTATACAACTCTGATTGTCCTTGAAAATCGTCATCAAATTTCCTGAAAAGGGCTTAACTGGTAGAGTGCTAAATTATTTTCGACCACCAAAAATTGTTAACATGTCTTTGCCTTGTTACAATTTATAGGAGAGTACCTGCAGGCACTCTCCTATAAATTGTAACAAGGCAAATCTTAATAGACTAAATAATATCACTTCAAAGATAATATGAAGCACAGCCGCTGAATTTGAAGCCTTTAAGTTGCAGTACCTGCACCTCAGAATAAAGCCCAAATATGGGCTTCCAGCACTCTACCAGTTAAATAGTGCTTTAATTTGAGTGCTAAGCATTTTAGGCCTTTGAATATTTGTGAGCAATGTTTTCCAAGTCCAGCTATCACTACTGTTGTATGAGTACACATTTGTCAACTTCTGTTAGGCACTCATTTAGGTTGATATTACCCTTATTTTGAGGTATTCAGATTTATAATGTATAGTTTTATTTAATTTATCCCTTCATTATTAACGTAATATATTCAATTTGGAATGGAGAGGATGAAGTTTGTTTCCTATTTCTGTGTTAGAATGTATAACATGTAAATGCTTTCAGTTCCGAGAAAAAGATGCTCAAGTTAATTTATTAAAAGACATCATGTAATGACTTTTGCAGAATCTAATCCATCTTAATTATACTCGATAAAAAAAACAAAATTGAATTTTAAAAAAAACCCTCTCTGTTTAGTGGTAACCAAGTTACATTTTCAGATGGTTGTTATGGTTTTATTAAATCTGCACGTTTTAATAACCCTTCTCATATTTTAAATTGGATAGACTCTCCATCAACAGATTAAAAGAAAAAAAGTTCTGTCACTGATTTTCTGTGAAAATTCTTGATTTAAGTGACAGTTGTGAAGTGTCTTTCAAAACTGCATAATTACTGGGAACTGACGGCAGATTTTAGCAGGAAGCTGTAATACATGCACTTGGAACTGTGTTTGATTTTGCATATCTGCTGTGGATGTTTTATCTTGGATGGAAATACTGACTCCAAGTTTTTTAGGATCACATTTATTTGTTAACATTCTAATGCTGAAGCAGTTCTCTAGGAAGGGAGAGTGCAGTGTTTGGGTTCTGATTAATCTGTCTTGTATTCAACATTCTGCATGCCAGTGACCAAATTTCCTATCCAGCAGAGTAGTTCTCTGGGTTCTACATTATTGGATACTGCTTAACCCTTTACCCAATGCAGACGATATCAAAATTTATTATTTTAAATATCATTTTTTCTAATTTTTCAAAATATTTCAACAAAACCATATCATGTGACCCCTCGTTGGAACGAGCTCGATGAGCTCGTTCCAATGAGGGGTCACATGATATAGTTTTGTTGAAATCTTTTGAAAAATATTTTTTCAACTGCTGAATTTGCATATTATGCGGGCAGATGCGTCTGATTCGTTGGGTAAAGGGTTAAAAAAACATGTTAACCTTCTACACAATGATGTCAGAATACTGAAATTACAAGTAGCAAATTTTTTTTCCAGTAATGCAACTAGGGATTTGACCAATTCAATCTTGTTTGACAGAAGTCAGTGAGGTCAGACAAACAAGTCATCATTGTGCAGGGCATTTACTCTTAATCCACCGAGTATTTTTAAAATATTTTTCATTATGTTAAGGAAAAATTTTATAATTTGACTCAACAAATCACAGATTTGCATGGCTATGATGGATATTCCTGCCCAGGACACAAAATCTGAACACTGGACACTGAAATTAGTATAATTTTGTGACATTTTACCCAAATTTGTCCACTGTGAATTGACTTTTTGACCGATGATTTCTTGAGTTAAAATCAAAATATTTTTTCATTAAATTTAGTCATATCTGCTTCTCAACAGCCATGACTAGATTGGATGAAGAAGATTTTAGATAACACTTAGTGGGTTGAGTTAATACAAATGTTTCTTGAGTTAAATTTAAAAGACTTTTTCATCGAATTTAGTCATAGCTGCTTCACAGCAGCGATGGCTAGATGTGATGAAATAGATTAGGAGTTTTGAGTTAATACAAATTTGATCTGTTAATTACATTTTGACATATAGACTTTATGTTAACTCTTTCTCTAATGCAATTAGACGACAAAGCTTACAGAAAATATGCTCATAGAGTTCAGAAAAAATTAACTTTTTTGCCTCCTTTTTTGACCCCCTGACTGGATTAAATGAGGGGTCATAAACTATGGTTTGAAACAAAAATTGAAAAAATAGTAAAATTTGAATGGCAATTTTTGTGAATAAAGCTGATCACATATGGTCCTTTCGTAGGGTAGATTTGTCAACTCTTTACCTAAAGAATCGGCTTCGATGGTGCATCTGCCTTCAATCAATGCTAACCCTGCTTGTGTGGAGTTAGTATGTTGGAGAGCTGACAGTTGCTTGCCATTGCTCAGTGGTTCTCTTCGGGTACTCCAGCTTCCTCCACCTGTAAAACTGCTGTGGTCATGATTAGCCATTGTGCAGATATATGTGACCTTACACACCAATAAATAAATAAATATAAATAATGAATCGGCTGCATCCACCCATGTAATATACAAATTGTGCAATTCAGAAGAAAAAAAATGTCACTTAAAATCTTTATCAAGTGACCCTTCATTGGAATGAACTCATCTAACTTTTACCAGGGGTTACATGTACATGACATGGTTTTGTTGAAATTTTTACTTTGTAAATTTTGGGGAAAAAATAATATAAATAACAAATTTTGATATTGTGTGAATTGATAAAATGTTGAAGAGTTAACTCAATAAAAAATATTGTAATCTGTCAAAATTTCATTCTAATAATTCTCAAGTTTACCAGTTCAGCACACTTCATAACCTAAATCCTACCAATTTAATTTATTATGTCTTGCAGGACAATATCTCTACGATATCTGTCAAACAGAATATATTAAAATTCAAACAATTTATCACTAGAATGAAGCAAAATTTTGGCCAAGTCTGACCAGCACTATTCACAATAAATGCCAAGGAAATGTCATTATTGTTTAAATTTTTGCCTGCAAAACATACCTTATGACACTCATTGGAATGAGACAATTTTTTGCAAATGTGGCCTAATGGTAAGAGGCTTAACAATGTAAAAAATTTCAGTCTCAAACCTTCTTACTTGAAAAGATCTCTTCATCTTTGTTGTGTTTTGTCCATCCTGTGAGCATTTTTTTCTGAACTGGTAGGAACTACATAACATTTGTACACTGTATGTTCTAAAGTGCATTATTCTGACAATGTAGAGATAACAAGTGAAGACATTGAAGTGCAGGTTTCGGAGAAATCTGATCATGGATAATGCAGAAGATATGGCAAAGTGTACCAGGCTTTAATGGAACGAGTTGGGATATCAGATCAGAATGCTTTAATTGGAGCTTTTGTTGCTGCATTGTGCTATATGAGATCACAGAAGAAAAATCTTCCACCACATTTAGTGGTAACATGTGCTAAACCAGTATGCTGTGTTTCTGATACATCCTTGCTTTTTTATCTTGCAAAGAATGTTCACAGGGAGAAATGTTTGTTTTTTCCTGTTTTGTTTGTCATAAAGAAATATTCTAATCCAGTGATTAACTCTCGGTACACTATGTTGAAATATCCAAATTTGAAGTTTCAGATTTTTTTCATAAGGCCTAACAAGTTAAAAATCTGTTTCTCAGGCCCTTCCTCATGGTCCTTTTGGCTGCCTCATGCCCTCTTTTTATAACCAATGCAGACTTAAAAAAATCCTAAAAACTAAATGGTTTATATCTGATATTTTACCCAAGTCAATAAAATTGATAAGTTTGTCCCTTGAGTGCATCAAGGCTTTGCAATGGTAAAGAATTGCAAAGCCTTGTTGCACTCAATGGACAAACTTCTCATACTCAAGACACAAAATACACCACCACCCATGCTGTTCTGTAAATTATGAGGTCTAAAACATAAAACACACCAAGAACATGAACTTTTGATAGCAAAGAAATAATTACAAAAATAAAAAATAAAATAAAAAACTGCCCGTCCACAAGCAATTTTACACAAAAAAATGGCTGGTGAAACAGAAGATCTACGTTGTCTGACCTAAAGCATCTAGAAATTTAACCAATTTAATTCTGTTTGATTGAATTGGTTGAATGAAAGATTTGGTGACAACCTGCTAAGAAGCCATCCATTTATTTCATTAGCTTAACTTGACAAAGTCAAGATAAGCTATTGCCATCACACGTGCGGAAGTCTGTTAGTCTGTGAGTTTGTGAGTCTGTTCACATTTTCCTTTAGCACAGGCTACATGCCGTAGTTGTTGTCCGATCATCACAAAATTTCATATGCAAGTTTGAGGTCCTGTCTAGATGAGAACGTCCCCATTTGGTCGCGATCGGTCAACCGTGATGGCTGCCCGTGCCCAAAACCCGAAAACCTTCAGCACACTCTACAGGTCATATTTATGAAGGGATTTCATGGTAACTTGGTAGGATGACTCTATAATATCTTGATGAGAATGTCCCCTTTTGGTCATGATCTGTCAACTGTGAAGGCTGCCCAAGCCTGAACCCCAAAATCTTTTAGCACAGGTCATATTTAATACAGAGGGATTTCATTGTATCTTGGTCGGATGACTCCGTATGATGTCTAGATGGGAACTTCCCCATTTGGTCGCAATCTGTCAACCGTGATGACTGCCCAAGCCCAAAACATGAAAACCTTTAGCACAGTCTACAGGTCGTATTTATGGAGGGATTTCATTGTAACTTGGTAGGATGACTCCATATAATGTCTGGATGAGAACGTTCCCTTTTGGCCGCGATCTGTCAAATGTGATGGCTACTGGGGCCCGAAGCCCGAAAACCTTTAGCACAGTCTGCAGGTCGTATTTATGAAGGGATTTCATTGTAACTTGGTAGGATGACTCCAGATAATGTGTAGATGAGAACAGCCCCTTTTGGTCATGATCATTCAGCCGTGATGGCTGCCCGAGCCCAAAACCTTTAGCACAGACTACAGGTCATAATTATGAAGGGATTTCATTGTAACTTTGTAGGATGACTCAGTATAATGTCCAGATGAGGACGTCCCCTTTTGGATGGGATGGGTCAACCGTGATGGCTACACATGCCCGAATCCCAAAAACCTTTAGCACAGTCTACAGGCTGTATTTATGAAGGGATTTCATTGTAACTTGATAGGATGACTCATTTTGAAGTAATTTCACTGTAACTTCATAACTTTGGTTGACATACATTAACTGTTAGAGCCACATTAACCTACCCCTTACTTCTTTAGTACAGTCTACACCTCAAATTATTTTTTATGCTGCTAACATGACAATTGAACTGTTGGCAATAAAATAAGATTGAAAGGCTGTGAATTCAACATCAACTGAACTGGATGAGGATATGGAAGCAATAAAGGAAGCTGACTCAACAGCAAGTAAAAACTAGAAGCCAATGTGACGATAATGGACTAAGCTGCTGTTTTATTACAATCTTACTCATGGAACATTTTACAAACTATGTACAAGTAGCAAAGCCAACAGTAAAATTTTTTTTACATCAATAGACAAATATGCCTAAAACTCGATGATGGGCGAAATATACGCCACCAATGAGACTGGGCCAAGGACAACATACTTTTTATCCTGTCTGCGCTGGCATGTATGAGGTGAACTGGAAGACTGGGGGATGGCTTGTGTCGATAAATCCACAGGACAGGCATCTTTGTCCTGTAGCACTGACGCTTCTGGTAGAATAGACTGATGACGTCTGGTACGTGGGATAAATGCATCGGATAAACCATCCTGCAGTCGAGCCTGTTTACGTTTACGTGGCATGCTGAAAAACAAAACAAAGGATGGACAACAAATGTTCTAAGAGTAGCAATGAGTAATAAGACTGCAAAGAAGCCTACCAAATTAGGCCAGGGGAGTACCCAATTACCCCATACATAATCACCTACCAAAGTAGGCTAAACTGTGCACCAAATTGCACCATGAGAGCCTACCAAATTAGGCCAAGCCATGCACCAAATTGCACCATCAGAGCCTACCAAGGAGGCCAAGCCGTGCACCAAATTGCACTATAATATTATACCCAATTAGCCCTAGGATGCAACAAATTGCACCACATCAATAGCCTATCAAATTAGTCCAAATAGTGTAACAAAGAAACAGTGCTAGGCAAAATTATGGTCGGCTAACCGAATGGGAATGAAAACTGTCCAGGCTGCTTGGCAACTGCGAGACTTGGATTGACCTGGACAAAATCATTGGCAAGTCCAAAATTTGAAAGGGGTACCATTGGGGAGTTTCTAAAGACCCCCCCCCCCCCCCCCCCCTCTCCTGAGTGGAAAGACAAGATAGGTAACCCAGCCTGAAGCCCAAGAAACAGAAAATTAATCATGCACAAGGGGAACAAGATAACACAAATACACAGAAATATGATAATCATGGTGAGTAATAGCATTTATGTAAACATTTCACCTGCCGTCGTCTCTGCATACAGTGCTGGTGTGCATGTAGCCATAACGGAATCCTAGCATGTAGTGCAGGTATAATATAAAAATATAAATATAAAAACAAGGGACGAGAATATGGAGGGAAGTGAAAACGAAACGTGGATGCGTAAGAAAAATTCAGTTCGTGCATTGGTACCCCGCATCAAGATTTCCTTGTTCCCATCTTGGGCGTGTGCTCCACAAAATTTTCTTTTTTTTTTTGTTTGTGCGTGTGTAGCGTTGTTGTCAGGAGTACATGGATAGATTTGTGTTACTCAGACCAAATGATTAAGAGAGTAGAGGATAGCGCCACAGATACTACGTGCATACTTGCCATACCGCATACGTTGAAATGGATGCCATCGTACAACAGACCATGTGCTTGTGCAAGCAAGCGCTTATGACGCCATATGTGAACTTGTGGGGCACGATCGGGAAGCACAATTGAATTGTAGTTATTTAATACATCCACATGGGCATTGTATTCTTGCATGGATTTATCACCGCGAACTTGGGTGCAGTGGAACGCCTGACAAACTAAAACCTGCTGCACAGCATGCTCCGGAAATAAAGTTCCGATTAACTCGTCCATTTCGCTGCCCATGGTTTCCAGGCACATCGATGACAAATCGTTGCCTCCAATTTGTAAAATGACGATACGAGGTCTGAACTGGCATATAAAAATGCAGATGGGTGCGTAAATGGTGCACGGTAGCACCCCCTTGCCCAAATAAGCAAACTTGGACATCTCACCCCCTGTGACACCTTAAGTCGAAAGCAGGAGCGAAATTGTGGGATGTAGGAATGAAACATCGACCTGGTGAATGCTGGGTTAAGAGATGAGATTGTAAACGACGTACAAATGAATGGCCGAGAACGGCAATTCGCACCTGTGGGTGCATAATGCAAGTAGAGATATGAAATAATTATCTGTGTATCGAAATAAAATATATTGCTCACCTGAATGCAAAAGAATTAATTCCTTCTTGTTCTTAACACTGCCAAAATGAAGTGAGAAGATCTTGGGTACCAACCATCCTCACTTAATCCTCCAAACAAAAGAGGTTCCAATTATCATTGGTCAGATAATTGACTTGTTGCAGAAACCTGTTATGGATTGCTCAGTAATGTAAATAATGTGTTCATCCACTAATCCGAGCTGGGCAGTTCAGTTAGAAGTCCAATATATGGAGATTACAATTGTCCACCACGGGCAAAGAAATTAATAAGTGAAGCCTACCCCAGGATAGGTGTGAATGCGACAGTCAGTAGAGATGAATACGAGCTAATTAATTTTGAATACAGTGGGAAATCTAAAATAAATGTTGCAGAATAAAAGCAGCTAGTTTGCACACAACCCGCCTGCCAGTTTATTGAAAACCTTGCATACAGGGAACAGAAATTAACATATTCACAATTATCACAATTCTTGTCGTATTTCATAATCCTTTCATAAAAATTTAACATTATCCTTTTCATCAAACACAACACACAATCAAGAAAAGCTGCAGTGTCATTGACACTTTCATTTTTGTTTGTCGCCAGCCTAAGTTCATGAGAAATTTGAATGTTGTTATTGAAGATTTTAATATAAAATTAAAAATGATCCCATTTCACACATAAACAAAATTTCTGTTCCTTAAATTTAAAGTCTGCTTCCGTGGGGGCACAGTTTCGTTGTATACTAAGGCATACTGCACATCGATGGTGCACCTGTTTTCAACCAGTGCTAACCCTGCTTGTGTGGAGTTAGTATGTGGGGAGCTGACAGTTGCGCACCATTGCTCATTGGTTCTCTCTGGGTACTCCGTCTTCCTCCTCCCGTAAAACTGTTGTGGTCATGATTAGCCATTGTGCAGAATTATGTGACCTTAAACACCAATAAATAATAATAATAATATACAATGAAAAACACTGTCTGAATTAGACAGAAAAATCCACAAAATTGATTCTTTTTGCTATAAATAATATTTCAATAAAAGGAGTATTTTAGTACTCATGGTGATGTTAATTACCTTTTTTTATAGATCCAGAGGAGATAACCAATGAAAGTGTACAAATAAGGTCACCTGTCCTGATTTTAAAATACTGACAATTTTTTCAGTTTTCATAGTGATTCTGGCATCAAGACAAACTAACTGAAACACAGGACTGACATTTTGGGCTATAGTTTTTAGCTCTGCCTGACAAGTGTCAACAGAGCTTTTCTTGTAAGGGTTTGTCCATCGTCCATCTCGTCAACATTTTGTTTGTCTGTGACAATACTTCCTAACCACTGAATATTTTTTGACAAAACTTTGTAACAAACAGTATATATTATCAACAGACAGTCTGTCATGAATTATAATTTGGTATGTGCCCCTTAAGGTCAAGGTCACAGACATTATTTTAAGGTGACAGAAAAACTTTAACATTTCAGTGTCATATAACTTGGTATGATTGACAGATCTTATTCATACTTGATACAATTATTGCTCATGTCTCAAAGGTGTGTCGCGACTTTTATCCAAAGTCATATCAAGGTCAAGATCACAGACAGCAAAACTTTGATATTGTTATATAACCCTTGTCTGTCAACATTTTGTTTGTCCAGGCCATAACTTCTTAACCACTTTATAACAAAACTTTATAACACAATGTATTATCAAAAGACAATGTGTCACGAATTATAATACGGTATGTCCCCTTAAAGTCAAAGTCATAAGGTGACAGTTACAAAAACTTTGACATTTCACTGTCACTTTTGTTCAGTCCATATAACTTGGTATGATTGACAGATCTTATTCATACTTAGTACAATTTTTGCTCATGACTCAAAGATGTGTCACAACTTTGATCCAAGGTCATTCCATCAAGATTATCCTGTATATATCTGCCCTGAATGAAAGTAATGGCCCTAAGCAGAGCTATATAGGCCGAGAGGTCTCTTGTCTTCAGATTTATCCATACGTTACTGAATCACAGTTTATCTGAGAATATCACATATTATTACAATTATGTATGCACACAATTATGACTGAACAAAATTTTACTTTATTTACAACAATACAACATGGTAATTATACAACAATCCCATCTTTTGATGTCCTTCATGTGCGATACAGCACACCACAGATGATAGCAACCTTCAGTCTGTATCATCCCACCACATTTATTTCTTAGTAGAAAGTCATAGACAGCTTAGCATATTTGCACATGAATGAGATGGTATACAAATGTGCTCAAGTGTCAAAATTCCTTGAAAATCATGTCATAAACTGCTTGTTAGCTGCAATGGTCTGACATTGGGCATGTGATTCCCTTATGTATGCACAGGGTTTCTGCAGGGCCTTGGATTCAAGAAACAGCCTTGAATTTTATAAAGGGTTGTTTAAGGCCTTGAAATCCTAGAAAATGTGCCATATGGCCTTGAAAAGCCTTGAATATTCACAAACTAAAAATGCTGGCGAAGCACATAATCATAACTCTGTCGTTTTATATGGCAGAGTTGGTGAAGGCATAGTGCTAACTTGGACCCTCTGCTCATTACCCCCTCTTCCCACTTCCCTTGAAGGGAAGTAGGAGGAGGAGACAATAAAAGGAGGATCCTAGTAAGGACTCGTTACTGTGAAACCTTGAAAATTCTTGAATTTGGCTATTGTAGGACCTTGACATTTTTTTTAAAATGTGAAGAAATGTCCTTGAATGGCCTTGAATTTTATCAGTTCTTGCCTGCAGGAACCCTGATCCAAGCTCCAAGTTGGTTTAAATACATGTCTTTGGGTAATATCCATGGCAATATGTATGGGGAACTTCACTCATTCATAGGTTATCCAAATAATAGTGCTATCCAAATAATAGTGCTGGCCTGCATCTTCTGATGAAAATAAAAAAAAGTGATGGCATATTCACTCTTTGCCTTATTACCCAATGATGCTGATGGTCAAACTTTTCTCCAGATTGATAATTGTGTCATCACTATTATTTGACTTAGAAGAGTAACAACTCATCCATTGTGACATTACACATAGTTATAAACTCAGAAAATATTTGGTGGTGTTTTGGTTCCGCTCCACAGTTTCGCACTATTGCACAGGGGTGAAATTCTAAACAAAGGGCATATGTTGAAACTAAGGCCATGTAAAATAGAGATATATTTTTAGTATCAGATATATGGTTACATTAGGCTTTTTGTTGGACAAGAGAATTTGAAGTTTTGGTCCCAAAGTTGGAGTCTGATACATAGGGGTAAATTACCAGATGAATTATGGGAAACAGTGGCTTCGAAAAATTGGCTATTTTTTAAAATGTAATTTTTACACGGGTTTGTTACCAGACAGGTAACTAAAAAATGAGACGGAAACATATAATTTTTTTTTTGCATTTTAGAAACAAGTGATGCTCTGCTCCAGGGGTGGGTAGGCGGGGTTGGTGGGAAAATTCTGCTTTTGAGGCTGCTAGGTGGCTGAAAATGACTGGTTTCGGTATTTTTTCGTGCAATTTTTCAGGTTGAAGTCTTGCCTTTGACAATAAATATTTCCACCCACATTCAGATTGTTTATTTCTTCTTAGTCAGATAGTGTTATATGTTTTTTGTGGATTTGGGAAATGTAATACATGTAATGGGTTAGATAACTAAGTTACAGGATATTTGCATTTGAAGAGAGTGTATGGCATGTCACATTTGGAAATGCCTGGAAAACTGTGGAGTGGAACCTTTACTACTAAAATATGTGACCTCACCATCTAACATAATGACCATATTTGGCTGGTAGCATTCACAAAATCACCATTCATATTGTATTATATTTTGCCTCCAAAACATAGGTTGTGACCCATCAATGGATCAAGCTCAATGACCTCCTTCCAGTGAGAGGATGTGACTTATGTTTTTTGATTGAAAAAAAAAATGAATAGTTTTTATTGCTCAAGACTTTTTTGCAAGTGTTGTCAGTTGTGTTAGGTAAGCAATTATTATTCCAACATTCTGTTGACTAATATTGGGGGTTAATGATACGTTCAATGTCCACTGTAATGTCGGACAGTTTTATGAGTAGTGGAAGCCAGAGTACCTGAAAGAGAACACTCGATCCAGTCCTTAGATGCTCCAATCCATAGAGGTGCAAAAAAATTGCACCTCTCAATAGGTTAAGGGGCGCTAGAGGCCGTATTTATGAACTGATCTTTACGAAACTTCTTGGGTACCTTTGGTATCACCGTGGGACAAGAACGAGTGTTTTGGGGTCCAGTCATTTTGTACAAAATTAGGTGCAATCAGATTTTTGCACAGAACTTCCATATGAAAGCGCTGATTTGAATAATTTTTTGTGTGAATGTTTAGTACCATGGGATACATCACATATAATACGGGTTTTTTTCTCGTGCAGAAATTATGCAAATTAGATGAACTTTGATTTTTTTTCAGTGCGACTTACACACAGTAAGTACACATGCCAATATGGCTTGGGCTAGAGTCTGTATTTATGAACTGATCTTCATGAAATGTCTTGGGTACCTTTGTTATCACCTTGGGACGAGAACGAGTGTTTCTGGGTGCGGTCTAAAATTCAAGATGGCTGCCAGTGGCCATTTTGTACCGAATTAGGTCTTATCAGCTTTTTGTACACAACTTCTGTACAGCTCAGACTAGAGGCCATATTTATGAACCAATCTTTACGAAACTTCTTGGGTACCTATGTTATCGCCGTGGGATGAGAGCGAGTGTTTTTGGGTGTGGTCCGAAATTCAAGATGGCCACCAGCAGCCATTTTGTACCAAAATTAGTGCAGTCAGTCTTTTGTACAGAACTTCTGTATGAAAGTTCTGATTTGAATAAATTTTTGTATGAATGTTTAGTAACATGGAATACATCACATATTGTAAGGGTTTTTTTTCGTGCAGAAATTATGCAAATTAGATGAACTTTGATTTATTCAGTGCGACTTACACAATGAAAGCACACATGTCAATACGGCTCAGGGTAGAGGCTGTATTTATGAACCGATCTTCACAAAACTTCTTGGGTACCTTTGTTATCACCTTGGGACGAGAATGAATGTTTCTGGGTGCGGTCCAATATTCAAGATGGCTGCCAGTGGCCATTTTTTACCGAAATTAGGTCCAGTCAGTTTTTTGTCACAAGTTCTATACAGCTCGTATTTATGAACTCATCTTCATAAAACTTCTTGTGGACCTTTGTTTTCACCTTGGGACAGGAACGAGTGTGTTTTGGGGTGCCTTTGTTATCACTGTGCTATGAGAACAAATATTTTGGGTTTCAGTCAGACCCACTCTGGGACTCAAAGATTTCTTTTCTAGTTTAGCATCTGACTGTCACCCACCTTTACAATACTTTACCTATACATTTGTTACAGGCAACGGTCAGTATTTATGTATAGACCGTTACAATACTTTATATGTACCTTTGTTATCAGGTCATTACCTGGATGTTTGTCATTGCTGTGTCACATACTATACATGTACATGTCTTTCTCTTGACAAGTTGAGCTACAGTGTCATTGACACTTTCATTTATAATATTTGTTGGTCATAGGTATGCCCACACTAGTTATTTTTTTTTTTATTACTTGTTCACTAAGAAATTGTGTCCGTCAGAGCCAAATTTTGTCTGTTCAGCCTGTATCTCGGGTATCAAATGTTCTATTGCAATGAAATTTGTTATGAACACTGCTTATGGTATAGGCTTTAAAAAAAGGATTCAACAATATTTCTCACATTCTCCTTTTTAGAGTTATCCCCCTTTTTTGACTTAGAAATTGTAGGAAATAGACATTATTTGTCTGTTAGCCTGTATCTCAGGTATGGGTTATCGGATTTTGGTGAAATATGGCATGTAGTTTGCCTATGGCATAGGCTTCTGCCTCATTGCATAAAACTTCCAAACACCAAACAATTTACCATACCTTTTGACTTAGAAATTGTTGAAAACTTTCGAAGAAAATGGGAGTGGGGGGGGGGGGAGGGCTGGGGCATACTGGATTCGGGTTATCGGATTTCAGTGAAATATGGCATGCAGTTTGCCTATGACAAATGCTTCTGCCTCATTGCATAAAACTTCCAAACGCCAAACAATTTACCATTCCTTTTGACTTAGAAATTGTTAGAAATTGTTGAAAACTTTCGAAGAAAATGGAGGGGGGGGGGGTATACTACTGGATTGCGTCCGTCCATCTGTGCAACTGTCCGTCAGTCTGTACAAGAATATTCATAAATGATATTTGTTGGTCATAGGTATGCCCACACTAGGCGGTACACCACGTGGGGGTATGCCCCGGACGAAAGTCCATCTCCTGTTAGCTCACCAAAGGGAGCTTAACTTATCACTTGCCGTCCATCGTTGTCTGTCGTCGTCCGCCGTCGTCTGTCATCGTCTGTCGTGAACTTTACATTATCGACTTCTCCTCCCAAACTACTAGACCAAATTGAACCAAATTTGGTGTGCATGTTCTTCATCATATGTCAATTCAGGTTTGTACAAATAAACTTTCTGTGTCCACAGGAGGCACCACAAGGGGCATTACTCTGATAGCACCCATAATTTTTTTTTTAAAATTCAAAAAATCTTCTTCAGAAACATCATTTAGAATCTTTTGATATTTGGTATATAACATCTCTATTGGGGTCAGATTCAAATTCAAATCGAGTCCCTGGGTTATTAATTGGGCTCCCTGTTGGAGCCCGAATTTTAACTTAGAGAAATATGAGGAAATTTCTTTAAAATCTTTTTCTTCAGATTCACCAGTCAGAATGCTTTCATATTTGGTATACAACATCTATAGGGTGGGGGTGGGGGGGGGGGGGGGGGCAGATTCAAGCTTGTACAAATCGGGTCCCTGAGTGAGTATTTGGGCTCTCTATTGGAGCCCAAAGTTTAACTTCGTGCAATTTGAGGAAATTTCTTTAAAAATCTTCTTCTTCAGATCCACCAGTCAGAATCCTTTCATATAGAATCCTTTCATATTTGGTATACAACACCTATAGGGGGGTCAGATTGGTATACAACATCTTGAGGTGGGTCAGTTTCAGGTTTGTTCAAATTGCTTACCTGGGTAAATTTTTGGGCTCCCTGTGGGTGCCCGAATATCAACTTAGTGCAATATGGGGAGTTTTTTTTTTTAAAAATCCTCTTCTTTAGACCCTGTAGTCAGAATGTTTTCATATTTGGTATACAACATCTCTAGGAGGGTCCGATTCAAGTTTGTTCAAATCTGGTCTATGGGTTGATATTTGGGTTCATATGGGAGCCCGAAGTTTAACTTGGTGCAATATGAGGAAATTTCTTTTAAAAGTCTTCTTCTTCAGATCCACCAATCAGAATCCTTTCATATTTGGTACACAACATCTCTAGGTGGGTCAGATTCAAGTTTGTTCAAATCGGGTCCTGAGTTAATATTTTGGCTCCCTATTTGAGCCCAAAGTTTAACTTAATGCAATGTGAGGACATTTCTTTAAAAACCTCCTTGTTCAGATCCACCAGTCAGAATTCTTTCATATTTGGTATATACATTTGTAACATCTCAAGAGGGATCAGATTCAAGTTTGTTCAATTTGAGTCCCTGGCTTATTATTTGGGCTCTCTATGGGCAGGGTTGGGGAGGGGGGGGCAGGGGGAGCATGTTAGGTTCAGGTTTGTTCAGATCCATTTCCATAAAATTTACCTTTGCATGGCTTCATTCCTTTGTAGTGTTGATGAACCATGTCTAACTGAATGTGACCCTAAACACTTCTTTGAACCATTTTGGCCAGTGAGCAATTAAGGCCCCTTGGGGCCTCTTGTTCTTTAAGGTTATGTGCATCACACTATTGGTTGTTAGTTACTGTTACTGATTTCCAGTCCACAGAAGTCCACATTCAAGTTCAGTGGGGGACTTGTAGGGTTGGCAGGTGAATAAGGTGATAGAAGTGTGAAAAGAATGAAAGTTTATGTAAATTCTCATACCATTATGTACTTATGAGGTGGCAAACTGCTACAGTGTGAAAATGGCTTTACATTCATTATATTGATCCAATGTGGTTGTTGTCCTAAAGTGTCTTCATGTGTATGTGGGGTACTGGGGTGTGGGCAGTTACTAGGGGTTCAGTAGTTGAACGAGGGTCACTTTTTAGCTCACCTGAGCGAAGCTCAAGGGGAGCTTTACTAATCGCTTTCCGTCCGTCATCCGTCCATCCGTCGTCATCCGCCGTAAACTTTACAAAACCAACTTCTCCGAAGAAACAACTGGCATGTTGGGTAAATGTTTATTACCTAATGTCAATTCAGATTTGTTCAAATGAAGTTGCCCCTCCTCCTGGGTGGGGCCACGCCCCCAAGGGGCACCAAAATCTTTGAAAATCTTCTCATGAACCAGCCGTAGCAGAGACTTGATATTTGGTATGCAACTTTCTTTTGAGGTGTAGAATCAAGTTCAAGAGAAGTTTGTCGGGCATTATTTGCCTCCGTTATGGGAGGGGCAAAAATATTGGCCACGCCTAAAATTTCTATTTTCTGAACCGTGAGGTCGATTTGAACCAAATTTGATATGAGATGATAATGGGTCATAAGTAGTTGATTGATGCAAAAAATTTTTTTCTCATTTAACACTGTAGGCAATGGGAAAAAGATTAAAAAGTCTTCTCCAGATCCAGCAGGCAGAATCTTTTAATATTTGGTATGTAACATTGTAGGGTGGATCTGATTCAAATTTGTTCAAATTGGCCCCCTGGGTTCATATTTGGGCTCAGTATAGGAGCCCTATTTCGAACTTAGTGCATTTCAGGCAAATTTCTTAAAAAATCTTCTTCTCCAGATCGAGCAGGCAGAATCTTTTGATATTTGGTATGCAACATTGTGGGGTGGATCTGATTTAAGTTTGTTCAAATCGGCACCCTGGATTCATATTTGGGCTTACTATAGAAGCCCGAATTCGAACTTAGTGCATTTCAGGCAAATTTATGGGGAATTATAACGTAGTTCAATATGAGGAATATTCTTTCAAAATCGTTTTTTTTAGATCCACTGATCAGATCTTTGGATATTTGGTATAAGCTTTTCTTAGGAGGAGCAGATGCAACTTGTTGAAATCAATTCTGTGGGTTGATATTTAGGCTACCATGTCAGGTGAGCGACCTCAGGACCCCTGGGGCCTCTTGTTTATAGACATGAAGGCATATAATAAACACACTTGTATCATCGCAGAAGGATAAAACTTGAGGCCTGCAGCCTCACGTTTTATCCTTCCGTGCTGGCACTCGTGCCATATCAATTAACCCATTCACACGCGTGTGTTGTTCTGTGTATAACCTTCACACCTGTGTTCAGAGGTGCAATTTGGAAGGGCTGAGGTGTGCTCATTTTATCATGCCTTGTGATTGAGTGAGGCATGTGATAGTGGTGCATGTGCCCCTACCTGACTCACACCCCGAGCAATGCGAATTTCACTGGGTAATTGTCTGACTGCACAACTTACTAGCCTGGCACAAGTGAGATAAGCATGCTTTGAAGACCATTGTTCTGCTTCAGAACCTTATTACAGTGTCAGCATGCCCCCACTTAGGCAGGTGAGATGAAGTTTCTAGCCCAAGGACACAATGCAGATGACCTGGATCAGGATTGAACCATCAACATTTTCATCTAAAGCCCAGAGCACTGACATTGACCAACCATGCTCTCACTGAGATCTATGTAGAATATATAACAACCCATTGACAAAGCTCAAAATAATTATTTTAAACTAACATTAATTATTATATGCTGGTCATTTCAACCCTTTACCCAACGTAGACAACATCAAAATTTATTCCCAGCGGGAACCCTGGGAAGTGAAGCAGAGCCTGTTCACTGTGTTAAACAGGCTCTGTTTTACTGGTAAAATAGGACCCAGTCACCAATGCTTGGGAGGTGCAAACCCTCTCTAAAGTGGGCAGCATGGCTTATTAACACTCACCTCCTGGTCTTGAGTTGATGCTTATGTTGTGGTCATGATTAGCCATTGTGCAAAAATATGTGACCTTAAACACCAATAAATAAATAAATAAATAAATAAATCAAAATTTATTATTTTAAATAGTTTTTTTTTTAAAGTTTTCAAAACATTTTTGGAACGAGTTCCAATCCAATGAGGGGTGGGGAGGGAGGGGGTGGAGGTGGTGGCACCTGATATGGTTTTGTTGAAATTGTTTGAAAAATGATTTTGTTTCTTCTGCTGAATTTGTAAATTACATGGACGGATGCATCAAGTTCATTAGGTAAAGAGTTAAAAGTGTTTCAGATACTTAAATTTTAGTCTTTCAAATATTTAACATGCAACATAATATTCGTATCATTTGTACTCTATATGCCAGGGATTCCCCATGGGAACCCCAGGAATTTCCTGTGGCAACCCCAGGAAGTGAAGCAGTGCTTGCTTACTGTGGTAAACCAGCTGTTTTATTTGTAAAATAGTACCAGTGCTTGGGGTGGAAGTGCTCTAAAATGGGTGGCGTGGGTATAAACGATTGACTGGACTTGACATTATGTCCATGTTGCGGTCATGATTAACCATTGTGCAGAAATATGTAACCTTAAACACTAATAAATCAGTAAATGGATAGAATAAATAAATAAATATGCCAAGGGTATTGGTTTTCCATTAAAAAGTATGATTCTTTGTGTATTTACAGATTTTTGTTCAATTAATTTTGTTTCTGCATTTTTTTACAGTTGAATACAGAATGGACTCAAATTGAGGTTATTGATCTAATAAATGATGGAACTGGATTGGGCTTTGGTATTATTGGTGGTCGCAGTACTGGTGTGGTTGTAAAAACGATTTTACCTGGAGGCATAGCAGATCTTGTAAGTACTCTTGAGATAACAGCATGCAGAGAGTGATTTGGTACCCAGCCTATACAGCATATGAACACAATTCCAAACTCTTTATATCAACTTCCAAGTGTCGCATCCAAGCAAGCCAGAAAATAAGCAGACTGTCATTTACAAAATGAGGTCCCCAGAGGGTGAATTTAGTGATGCTACCCTGCATAGCAGGGTAGCATCACTAAATTTACTCTCTGTGAACCTCATTCTAAATCAGGGTCTCAAAACTAAACAGAAGGAGGTACCCAGAGGATAAATTGACCCATTGTATGGGATAACATTATCAAATTCACCCTCTGGGGACCTCATTCTGCAAATGTCAGAATGCTTATTTTCAGGCTAGCATCCAAGAACACAATGCAAATAGTACATGGTATTAGGAAATTGTGTGACCGCACAAAATTGCACAATTGCCTTTGCTACTGGTCGCTAGTTGATTTTATGAATGCAAATTTCTACCCTGCAACAGCACTTTAAAATTCAATATTTTATGTGATCCCAACTAAGTGATAATCGGTAAAAGCACATTCCTCTTCAAATGAACATACAAGTATTGGTTGGTGGTCAACAAAACAAGTTGCAGACTAATTGAATGATCAATTGACTGTTAGTTACATCACAAATAGATGTTTTATAGTCAAGAAACAAATGGATGTTTCGACATACGCACTGTCTTGAAAATTTTTACGTTCCACACCTCAATTTGACTTGTTTGGGGGTGAGTTGAATCATAACCGATAAACATTAACTTAAATTTCATTAGAATGTTGTTCCAGGCAATTTGATTTGTATGGTTAAAGGTTTGATGCATTCATATTTATTGAACAAATTGGTTGCCTTTTCAGTTACGTACATTAATTCACACATGAAAGATTGGTGATAGGGAAACTCAGAAGACTCAGCATGTGCACATGCTCAGTCTGAGTTTTTTGACACTTGTTTTGGGTAACACTGCAAAATATTAATTTTATGATATGATATGATATGATATGTTTATTTACCAATATGCAAAAATACAAAATGATAAATATATCCGAATGGTTACATCATAACAGGATTCTCGTATACAGTAATATTATTTCTGATATACATAGATAATTGGATATAACAATTTTTGTATACCGATAGGGAAAGGCATCGCCAGATTGGCTGTCTTCCCACCTTTCCCTATGACAGAAAAGAGAAAACCACAGAATGACGGAAGGAACTCGAAGAAGAAAATGATGTACAGGAGCAACATTGTTATTTCTGTTTTAGCTCCAACAGACAGAGTTACACCGCGACATTTGCACAAGCAAATGTTGGGTGGACGGTATCATTTACAGAACGGTACTCTTGAAATGGTCTCTAAAATTATATCTCTGATTTTTATGAGAATAACAGCTTTAAAGTTCTGGAACAGTTGAGACCAAACCAGGAGACCGGAAAGGACGAGAATGCCAGACAAAAGTCCCCACTGAAGACAAGTCATGCACAGAATGAAGACTTAGTGGCACCTTGTATTGTTTATACTTGGTGTAATACTATAATATTCCTGGAAAGTTAATTTTATTACTTGTGGGCAGAAACTGATAAAAGAAAGCAAATAGGTTGCATTCTGGGTGTTTTTAAAGTTCGAGGGCATACTAAGTAACACAGTCTGGGCAGTAGGGATTATCTGAATAAGTGGAAAGAATTTTTGTTATAAGGTTAGTCTTCAACTCTTTCCTATATTTATATATCATTTTCGATCTGATAAAATATTTTATACAGGGTTGAATAATCATATTTATCGGAAGAAGTTATTTGTAACAATGCCAAAATTTGCCCTGACAAAAATATGCCGCCATGATGTTACTTAGCGACAACATTGCCAAGTGCCCTTTCTAATTCCATGTATAAATATGTGACCTTAAACACCAATAAATAAATAATTCCATGCACAGATGCAGATATTGATTTAACCTTTGACTTTTTGATTTGAACTCTAATTTGCTAACCAATGAGCAACATATGTCTGACTCCCTTTGCAACAAAGGTATACAGTGGAGCCCACTTAATTGGATATCTCTTAACAGAATAACCCTGTTAATTGAATATAATTTCCCAGCACAAAACAATTTGCCATACCTCCAGTACAAATTTGACCTGTTAATTGAATATAGGTTATAGAGTAAATTCCTGTTAATTGAATAAAAAATCTTGTAATCTGTCAAAAATTACCCTGCCTCTCCCCAGTTTTCCTTTGTTTTTGACCTATTTGGCCTCAGTACATCCAATACAGGCATTTAATCTATTATATCTTGTTTGACAGAGCTCATAGAGATCTGTGAAACAAGATATAATAGAATAAGTGCTAAGTTTATCTCTGGTATATAGGGGGCACGGTGGCTCAGTAGGTAGAGGTGCAGGCAGCAAGCCAAGAGGTCCTTGGTTCGAATTCCACCTGCGGCAACTGCGTTGTGTCCTTAGGCAAGACACTTTCACCCTCACTGCCCACGTTAGGGCACGGTGACGGTGTGTACGAAGGCATACTGCACGTTGATGGTGCGTGTCTTCAACCAATGCTAACCCTGCTTGTGTGGAGTTAGTATGTTGGGGAGTTGACAGTTGCTCACCGTTGCTCTGTGCTTTTCTCTGGGTACTCCGGCTTCCGCCACCCGTAAAACTGTCATGGTCATGATTAGCCAGCCATTGTGCAGAAATATGTGACCTTAAACACCAATAAATAAATAAATCCAACATGAATAGAAGATGAAAATTACAAAAATGAAATGTTTTGGAAAAACTAAAAATTTTCATTTCTTGTCTCAAAAACAGTTTAAGCAGACATGTTAACTCTCCCGGAATGCCCGGGATTCTCCCAGAATTAGCTCTCCCCTCCTGCCCTCCTGCCCAGGAGTCAATTTGGGCCAAAATCTCCCGGAAAGTCGACATACCAGACAAAAACTGAATCCACCAGCTTTTGTTTACAAATACAAAAACGTGCTCTACTCTCAATGGCAAGGTCATTAAGATTAAGTTTGTGTGAAACGTCACCACTTACGTAAGAACTGGTGACCAATCTCATTTCTGTCAATGGCCGTGTTGTGATTATTTGCAACACGTTTGACAGGCGGATTAAATGAATTTGAGATGCAGGATAATTGCTGAAATTGATTATATATTAAAGGCACACCTTTGCTTGTATACAGGTAGCAGTCAAATCGAAAAATAAGTTCCATACGCATAAATTTTGTCCAATCGAACATGTGCAAAAATACGCACAAATTTATTATTGTGCATTTTGGATTTCACTTTCACTTCAGATAATTATAGCCAATTTTGCAGACAAACGGCTCAAACATATGAGTTGCCGTAATTTTCAATATATTGGCAAAAATTTCCGATTCACAATTTTCTAAAGCAGGCTGTGCCAAAAAATTATGTTTTTGGTGAAAAAAATCTCTAAAAAGTTGCTAATTTACGGCACTTGGACGTTTTTTCATTCGTTGTGATAAATGGACAACAAAATAAATTAAATATCCCGGAGATGTTTCGTCCTGGGCTGGCTGTGGCATAATGTTCACGTTTCACTGAAAAATGATCACCCCATTCCAAATCCCCTTCGTAAATGACCAACTACTTTCAGTGAGTACCCAGTGTGGTTAGGTGGGGCGCTGGGCTTTGGCAGATCGAATTACCACAATAACCGGGCTCGGGGTGTGCCTAAACACCACAGATCGCCGCAGGTTACCGCAGGTCGCCGCAAGTACCCATAATTTCCCAAATAGATCCAAAACTTTCAACACAGCGTCAAAACTGATATAGTGCTGAAAAGGTCGAAAATATCTCCAAACATTTTGTACATAAAACCATTGAAATATGGATGTCATTGGAACAACTCAGATATTGGCACATGACCACATCCATATTTTTGATTTCTGTTTTTCTCTATATTTCTATGTTTTGGCTTTTGAAAGGACAAATTGTTCAAATAAAACACATTAGGGTGGAATGTTTAATGTATGTGTGTGTGTGTGTGGGGGAGGGGGGGGGGGGGGGGGTAACATGGAAATTATTGATGTGCTGCCCACATGCAAAAATCTCACTGACAAGCATCCGAGTCTCACTGGGAGCTCATCAAAATCTCACTGACAGTCACCTCGAGAGGTTAACAGGTCTGGGTCACTCACCATCGGTTAGTAGAACGTTGGCGTATGTTCCTTTGATGTATTGTTGTTGGACTGTTTCCTGTTATGTCTGTGTGTGTGGGGGTGGGGGGGGGGGGGGTATTTGGTATTAATTGTATTTAAAATTGATCCACACGTGGCTTCTACGCGCAAAAAAAAATCTCCCTGAAAATCATGTCATCTCCCTGAAAATTTTCTTCAATCTCCCTGAAAAAAATTTTGGAAGGTTAACATGTCTGGTTTAAGAGTCCTCATTGAATTGAGCTTGTTGAAGTCATTCCAATGGGAATTCATGAGCTGTATTTTTGAGACAAAAAAAGAAAACAATTTTGTGACTAGCGCCATCCAGTTTGGGATGTAGGGATAGATAAATGGTGAAAGAGAAATGTACAAAAATTATCAGCAAACTATTAGATAATGAACCAATAGGTCTATTTACAGTTTCTTGAAAGAATGCTGGAAGGACTGGGCAAGTTTCAATTAATGGTCCACTGGGTTGCACCCCAGTACTACTCCAGTACTAAATTAGATGTAACTTACCTAAGACTACATGTCTCTTTTTCTGAGAAATGCAAATAACAGCCGATGTAAAACCTCCTTCCCCTGCTGTGTTTAACTTGTTGGATGCTGGAAGCCCAAATTTGGGCTTTACTTAGAAGTGCAGGCACCACAAGTTAAAAGCTTCATATTCTGTGACTGTGCTTCATATCATCTTTGAAGTTAAATTATTATACCCGCACGATTTTTTCAAAAAGTAGGGTATACTGGATTGTGCCTGCCTGGGCGTCCGTTGGTAATCTGTCTGTCCGCCCTCAGATGTTTGTTTGCATTATAACTTCAACATTACTGCTCAGATTTCAATGAAATTTCATACAGATGTTCACTATCATGAGATTTTTAAGGAGCATCAGCCGTTTTGCCGTTGGAATATTTTTTCTGTGAGTTATGACCCTTTGAATACACAAAAGTAGGCTATTTTTGTCTGTCTGCCTCGTATCTCAGATTTGGGTTATTTGATCTCAATGAAATTTGGATTGAAGATTGTGTATGGGAAAGGCTTTCAAATGAGTCTCGAATAATATTTCCTATTTTTAATTTTTAGCTCAAATGGCCTAAAAGGCCATGTGAGCCTTTCTCATCACTTGGCATCCGTCGTCATTCGTCTGTCGTCTGTCATCCATCGTCCGTCGCCTGTGAGCTTTTCTCATCACTTGGCGTCCGTCGTCTGTCATCCGTCGTCCGTAAGCTTTTCACATTTTCATCTTCTTCTCTGTAATCGCTGAGCCGGTGTGAACCAAACTTGGCTGGAATGGTCTATGGGAGGTCCTGTACAGACGATACTCATTTTGTTCCCGTCGGATGAAAAACATGGCTTCCAGAGGCATTCTTTGATTCTGGTTGGTGGATTCAAATGTTTTGAAACTTCTGAAAAAATTGTAATTTTCAAAATATTTAACCCTTTTTTACTGATTTTTTTGTTGAAACAAAATTCATACATGTGTGCATTTTCAAGAAAATCTTCTTTGAAACTACAAGGCCAAATGGTTTGAAAACTTAATGTGACTGATGACTGTAACCCCCTCTACCAATGATCCTCATTTAATCTTCATCGGGTTGCAATTATGGCTGCAGTTGTGGCTTATAGTTACTATAGAGACCCTATAGGAAATCACATTTTCATCATCTTCACTGAAAGTACTGAGCCAATGTGAATCAGACTTGGCAGGCATAGTCTATGAGAGGTTCTCTACAACTGTTACTCATTTTATTCCTGTTGGGTGAAAAACGTGGCCACCAGAAGCATTCTTTGATTCTGATTGGTCAGTTTTGGAAACTATTCTCCTCTGAAACCACAGGGCCAAATGTTTTGAAATTTTGCATGGTTGATGACTGGGACACCCACTACCAACGATCCTCATTTAATGTTGATCGTTTTGCAAACATGGCCACAATTGCAGTTTATAGTTACTATAGAAAAACCCTATGGGAAATCACATTTTCATTTTCTCTCTGGAATTACTGAGCCGACGTGAACCAAAACTTGGCAAGAATGGTCTTTTGGAGGCCCTCTACAAACGATCCTCTTTTTGTTCCTGTTGGTTTTAAAATATGGCCACCAGAGACATTCTATGATTCTGTTTGGTGGATTCAAATGTTTTGGAACTTCACATCATTGAAGACTGGTACACCTACCAATGATCCTCATGTAATGTTGATGTAATGTTACAAACATGGCCACAATTGCAGCTCATAGTTACCATGGAAAGACTATGAGAAATCACATTTTTATATGTAGTTCCAGGTGAGCGATTACAGGCTCTGTAGAGCCTCTAGTTAGACTTAGCTTTAACTTTCAAAATGTGCTGTTTACCTCATAAATAGCCAATTTTTTGTCTGTTTGCATCATATTTCAGGTTTGGGTTATCAGATTTCAATGAAATTTGGAATGAAGATTGTTGATGGGAAAGGCTTTCAAATTAGTCATGTACCTGCAGTAAAACAAAAAAAAAACGCATGCAAATCACCTCCTCACGTGTGGTATTATGTCTTTGTTCTATAAGGTTTGGATTATCTGATCATCACTAGACTTGGGTAACAGGTGTTTCTGGCCTTCACAATTACCTTGCTGTAAAACAAAGACAATAATTTTGCTGTTTGCCGTGTAAAATAGCTAATTTTTAGCTCACCTGACTGCAAGTTAGTGTGAGGTATTGCCATCACTTGGCGTCCATCGTCCATCGCCCATTAACTTTTGTAAACCTGGCTTCTTCTCCTCAGCCATTCAGCCAAATTCAAACATATATCGCACAAACCATCCCTGGGGTATACCCTTTCTATTTTGTTCAAATGGAGCGGCTGCCTTCTTCGGGCTCTGGGCAATGATGCCAAAGCCTAAAAATCTTTAAAAATCTTCTCATGAACCACCAGAGAGATTGCCTTGATATATGGTATATAACACTCTTTGGTATTGAAGATTATAGTTTGTTCAAGAGAAGTTGGTAGATCAATATTTGGGCTCTCTGTGGGCACATATCCATTTTGGGTTCCACACAAAATCACTATTTCAAGAACTGGTGGGCCGATTTGAACCAAATTTGGCATGTAGCATAAGTGGGTCCAAAGTACTTGATTGATGCCCAAAATTTTTTTTTGGTTGCCCTGTGTGTACCCCAGGGCCTAAAAATAGAAAAAAATTCAAATGCCCATATTTTCCAAACTGCACTGAACAGAGAACTGTTATTTGGTATGAAGCATTCTTTTGACCGGTAGAATGGATTAAATAAAAATGGCTATCAAGGGAGCCCAAATATTTACTTAGTGCAAAAAATATGGGGAATTATCATTTAAGATCATTTCTTCAGATCCAGCAGTCAGATTCTTTTGATATTTGGTATACAACACCTCTGGGATGGTTTTTGACTTGAATCACTTTTTGCTACAACAAAACATGTGCCTCAACAGGCAGTTTTTAGATACATTTGCTAGTTACATCCCAAGAACCTTGTTAGTTGCTTCTAGGCAAGTCTTGGCTGCCTATTCAGTCAGCCATGTTATGCCTAGACACAACTACTAGGCCTCAGAATGTAGACTGTCCAATTACAATAGAGATTACAAAGACTGATCATTATTTAATGTGACTGTTTGTTATAAAACTGACTACATATACTATACATGTAGTAGCGTCTGTATTAATGTTCTCAGCTCAATTTTAAGGTAACATTTCTTATTCTTTGTGTGTTCCTTCTTCCAAATAAATTTCCAATTGGAGCCTTGATGAGAGGAATTTTCCCCAATTGCATTGACCCAGGATCCTTTCCAAATGGGGTGGAAGAATCCCCTGGGATGTGCTCTTGGGCATGCCCCCCCCCCCCCTCTTGTTTAGTCTGTAAGGAATTGCCTTATTGCAATTTATGGGAGAATAGGCTTGGGTTTTACTGATGCAATAGGACCCTGTCACCAGTACCCTGGGCGGAAATCCTCTAAAATGGGCAACATGGGTATAAACAATTAACTAAACTTTCCTTTATTTCAAAGTTGTGGTCATGATTATCCATTGTGCAGAAATATGTCTCCTTAAACACCAATAAATAAATAAATAACTCCCCAGTACACACACTATTTTTCAGAACCCCAAATTTGAAAAGCTCTGATTTTTCTTTTTCAAGCACATTATTGTTATTGTGCTCTGGTGCATCAATTATTCTTAAAATTTAAATTTTTTTGAGTCACTCATCAACAACATTTGTAGTTCAACTTCCATATTTGTAAATGAGCCTAAGAATGATTTCTGTCATATCATGTAGCATCTATCTTGTGCATTTGATAAACAAAGCTTCATAAAACCTTTATAGTCATCTTTTTTTTGTTCAAGTAAACATGTATGACATCAGTGCTATATTGAAACGTACAAGGATTGTTCCAAGCTCTCGGGCCACCAATCTAAATCTGTAAGAAGTTTGATGCTGTTATGGCCTGGAAGCATTCTAGCCCTCACTTTGTCATAACCTATGTTTAGTTTCAGTGGTCCGAAATGTATCAGTTAATTGGAAAAGCAAACCTATGGTTCACTTTTCCGACCTACTGATATATTCTGGATGATTGAATCTGAAATATTTCATAAACATTCATTTTCTATGTATCAAAGCAAGAAATGTTGCTCAATCGAGACTTGATTAGATTGACATTTTATGACATTACAATCCGAAATGAAGACTCAACACAGCTGTGGTGTTATGATTATGCCAGATAGTTCTACAAATTATGTTAATCTCGTGTTGTTTTCAAGGGGAATTAAATACTTATTGATTAGAATATCTATAACTGCAGCAGGAAACTAGACCTGCACATCTTTGTAAGTATAGGCACATCAGATTACATCAATGGTTGTCTTGTGTGCAAATTTCCTCAAAAAGTTATTAACCCTTAAGCCCCCATATAGCCCCAAACCGCCACTTTTATATTGCATTGAAGCAGGTGCTCCCTTGTGTAATCTTTTTTATTACTCTTGTGTGTAGACTGAATTTTCCCTGGCAGTGGTTCTACATCACTGCTGGCTGCCTGTATAGGCAGCCAGCAGTGATGTAGAACCACTGCCAAGTCATCAATAACTATGTAAACAGAAAAAGGCCATAAATACTTTAGAATTAATCTGAGGACTTAAGGGTTAAACAAACATCCCATAACAGCATCAAATTCCGAACAGAATTAGACCGGTGACCTGAGAGCTTGGGGTTGCTCCTGGGGATTATATTGTCATCTTTACCATTTTGGCTGATTGAGTGTTGTGTATGATAAATGATGTTAATGCTTTACCTGAAGAATTGGTCGTATGCACCCATGTAATTTTCAAATTGTGCACTTGAAAAAAGATTACTTTTAACTCTTTACCGAACAAATTGGCCACATCTGCCTGCATAATATTCAAATTTAGCAGCTGAAAAAGTAGTATTTTTCAAAACATTTCAACAAAATCATATCATGTTAACTCTCTTTTGAACGAGCTCGTTGATCTCGTTCCAATGAGGGGGTCACATGATATGGTTTTGTTGAAATGTTTTTAAAATTTTTTAAAAATGATATTTAAAATAATACATTTTGATATCGTCTGCATTGGGTAAAGGGTTAAACTATTTTGACAAAACCATATGTAACCCCCTCACTGGACCGAGTTCTTGTGTGTTGGATAAAGGGTTAATAAAGCAATCCAGTTTCTGTATCCTCCTTACTAGTATCTTGAGCTGGGTGGCATTGAGTGGAAAATATATTGCAGTGTTTCATGAAAAATACTGCAGTATACAGTATTATCGTTCTTGACACTCGATGATGATGTCAGCCATTGTCATTTTAAGTAAATTTCAAATCATGACAATGCTGACAAACCACCTGACTAACTTGAAATGGCGATCAAAAACTTAACTAATTTCTGTCTGAATAGAATTCTTCGTAGTTGTCAGTAGCATTTGCCCAAAACAGAGCTTAACTCTAAAATTCCTTTTAATCATTTTGAAATGGTTTCATTATTTCGCAAAGTCCGACGCATTGACAAGTATAGTTACAATTAGCTCTCCTGATATGTCTACTTTTCTGGTGACACTAAACAAATCACATGGCATGATTTTCACCGCTATGTCATAACGGAAATAGTTCAACTGTACGAATGAATACCAAACAAAATTATTTTATTAATATAAGAAAATAACATTCTGTATATATGGATGATAATATAGCATTCAAAATTTAATTTTAATCCCCAAAAAATTTAAAAATCCGTTTCTCAGGCCCTCCCTTGCATATTTTACCCAAGTGAATAAAATTGATAAAATGTCCCTTGAGTGCAACAAGGCTAAAACATTGAAAAGCCCTCTTGTACCCAAGGGACAAAATACCACCCATGCTATTCTGTAGATTATGAGGCCTAAAGCATAAAAGAAACCAAGAATATAAACTTTTGATGGCAAAGAAATAATTTCAAAAATAAAAAAAAAATAAAATAAAAAAACACCCACCCACATGCAATTTTACAAAATATGGCCTGAAAAACAAAAGATCTACTTTGTGGGGCCCTATATTGTTCCTGGTTGTAAAGTTATTCTCCATTTTAAATTGCCCCACTTTTCGCCAATGTTAAAGCAAGGCATAATGCAAAAATGTGTGAAAATCACTGAGGATTGGTTATTTGGAATTAGTTGTTACAAAAACATCATGTAAGTTCACAATTTTTAGCTCAACTTTGGCAAAGCCAAATTTGAGCTTATGCCATGGCCCGTCGTCCATCTGTCCGTCAACAATTGGATACGGCTCAGGCTAGAGGCCGTATTTCTGAACCAATCTTTACGAAACTTCTTGGGAACCTTTGTTATGACCGTGGGACGAGAACGAGTGTTTTTGGGTTCGGTCCAAAATTCAAGATGGCTGCCAGCCACCATTTGTACCGACGATGCAGAAATCTGTTTTTTGTACAGAACTTCCATATGAAAGCTCTGATTTGAATAATTTTTTGTATGAATGTTTAGTACCATGGGATACATCACATATAATACAGGTTTTTTTCTCATGCGTAAATTATGCAAATTAGACTAACTTTGATGTTTTTTGGTGTTACATTCAGCACTGTAAGTGCAAATGCCAATACGGCTTGGACTAGAGCCGTATTTATGAACCGATCTTTACGAAACTCCTTGGGTACCTTTGTTATCACCGTGGGACGAGAACGAGTGTTTTGGGATCCGGTCCGAAATTCAAGATGGCCGATGGCAGCCATTTTGTACAAAATTTGGTGCAATCAGATTTTTGCACAGAACTTCCATATGAAAGCGCTGATTTGAATAATTTTTTGTGTGAATGTTTAGTACCATGGGATACATCACATATAATACGGGTTTTTTTCTCGTGCAGAAATTATGCAAATATGATGAACTTTGATTTTTTCAGTGCTACTTACACACAGTAAGTACACATGTCAATACGGCTCTGGCTAGAGTCTGTATTTATGAACCAATCTTCACGAAACGTTTTGGGTACCTTTGTTATTACCTTGGGACGAGAACGAGTGTTTCTGGGTGCGGTCCAAAATTCAAGATGGCTGCCAGTGGCCATTTTGTACCAAAATTAGGTCTAATCAGTTTTTTGTACACAACTTCTATACGGCTCAGGCTAGAGGCCATATTTATGAACCGATCTTTACTAAACTTCTTGGGTACCTTTGTTATCACCGTGGGATGAGAACGAGTGTTTTGGGGTGTGGTCCAAAATTCAAGATGGCCACCAGCAGCCATTTTGTATCAAAATTAGTGCAATCAGTCTTTTGTACAGAAGAACTTCTGTATGAAAGTTCTGATTTGAATAAATTTTTGTATGAATGTTTAGTAACATGGAATACATCACATATAGTACGGGTTTTTTTCTCGTGCAGAAATTATGCAAATTAGATGAACTTTTATTTATTCAGTGCTACTTATACACTGTAAGTGCACATGTCAATACGGCTCGGGCTAGAGGCTGTATTTATGAACCGATCTTCACAAAACTTCTTGGGTACCTTTGTTATCACTTTGGGCCGAGAACGAGCGTTCTGGGTGCGGTCCAAAATTCAAGATGGCTGCCAGTGGCCATTTTGTACCGAAATTAGGTCAAACCAGTTTTTTGTCACAACTTCTACACAGCTCATATTTGTGAACTGATCTTCACGAAACTTCTTGGGTACCTTTGTTTTCACCTTGGGACAGGAATGAGTGTGTTTTAGGGTGCCTTTGTTATCACTGTGCTATGAGAACAAATATTTTGGGGTTCAGTCAGACCCACTCTGGGATTCAAAGATTTTTTTCTAGTTTAGCATCTGATTGTCACCCACCTTTACAATACTTTATCTATACATTTGTTACGGGCAGCGGTCAGTATTTATGTACAGACCGTTACAATACTTTATATGTGCCTTTGTTATCGGTCATTACCTAGATGTTTGTCATTGCTGTGTCACATACTATACATGTACATGTCTTTGTCTTGACAAGTTGAGCTACAGTGTCATTGACACTTTCATTTCTCTTAAAATGACAAAAGTTTGCATCAGTTTGCAGTTTGTAACTCGCAAAGTGAAAGATGACAGTGTAAATTTATGCCAGTATTACTTACAGTATTCAGTTTATACCAGTTAT
Organism: Pictodentalium vernedei; assembly: GCA_031216915.1. NCBI lineage: Eukaryota > Metazoa > Mollusca > Scaphopoda > Dentaliida > Dentaliidae > Pictodentalium > Pictodentalium vernedei. The sequence continues at coordinate 326,552,498 of CM062291.1, forward strand.
AATCAGTGTACTGAAATACCTCCCAGCACTACTAGTACTGCCCAGCACTACTAGTATCTCTTGCTTTTTTTTCTTCATTCATAAGAAAAGAAAATAGTGAAGTTGAAGTTTTGAATAAAAAATTTCAGAACCATTGATTAGCTTCACTGACTACAAGGAAATTTATCACTTCATTTGAATAGCAATTCTTGATTATTAACAGAGCGACAACTCATTTTAAGCTTTTTTAAAGATTTTATTAGGCTTTTTCCAGACCTTATGTCTAGAGACAAACCACGTCTGTTATTAACAAAGCAAATTTTGGTCTAACAGCTATTAGGTTTGTGATTCTTAGTGATTTTGATGAAGCAGTAAATTCTCATTGCGGTGCAACCCTGATATTTGAATAGCTACATTACAAGTGAAAAAATTCAATTAGCAATAAATAAACCCTTTACCAGTGTTCATGCTGGCCCAAAATGTTTGATGCCAAGTGGATTTTTTTTTGGTGCCAAATGAAAGATTTTAGTTCCAAATGGAATCTGATTGTAAATGAAAACAAATTAACCATGTATCATCTGCAAGGTGACATTTATAATGCTGAAAATTAGGGTGAGCAATTGCCATCACTTGACATCTCCAAGTGATTTGCACATAAGTCAAACCACAGGAACACACTCGACCAAAGTCAGCATAAATTATCTTTGGGGGATCACCTTCCAAGTCTGTTTAGTGGAAGTAGCTAAGCCTAATGAACAGGTGGGACCTGAAAAACCCAAAATTCTTCCGAAATCTTTTTCCCATAAACCACCAGTCACAAAGCTTTGAAATATGCAGCTTCCTCATATGCTCAAGATTCAAGTTTGTTTAAAGAAAGTTTCTGTGGCAATATTTGGTCTTGTGCTAGAAGGGGCAATATTTTTGGCCCTGCCCAAAATTAACATTTTCTTATCAACCTACCTTACAATTGTTTACTACAGGCTTGCACTACAGTGGAAGACCCTAACTCGGAAAAAAATACTCTCTATTTTGATCTTTCCCAAGCGATTTGGGAAAGAAAGTGGTGCAAAAGCATTAAGAAAAAGTAAGCTAAAACTGGGTCGAGTGCCACCGGTGCACACCCAGTAGGGGATGCTCTTCTCTTAGTACAAATACACGACTTTTGGAAAACCTGTGCACAGGCAGTAACTAATGAATCATTCTTTTTTTGTCCGCCCATGTGGCAGGACATCCATTTGCATTCAGAAACAGTGATAATTCAGCTCGTTGATAATGGTTACCTGTGTCTGGAATTATGGATCTGAGGATCGTATAATAACAGGACTGTGTTTATATATTCTCGTTATTATTTTCAACCACATTTTCATTGTACTTTATATAATCTCACCTCTCCTTAGGGGGGTGAGATTCAAGTTTGTTCAAGACATGTCCCTAGATCCATATTTGGGTTCACTGTGGGAGCCCCAATGATAACTTAGTTCAAAATGAGGAATTTTTTAAAAAATCTACTTCTTCGGATCCAGCAGTCGGAATGTTTTGATATTTGGTATGCAGCATCCTTAGGGGAGTGAGATTCAAGTTTGTTCAAGCCATGTCCCTAGGTCCATATTTGGACTCACTGTGGAAGCTCGAATTGTAACTTAGTTCAAAATGAGGAATTTTCTTTAAAAATCTTCTTCTTCAGATCCAGCAGTCGGAATGTTTTGATATTTGGTGTGCAGCATCCTTAGGGGGGTGAGATTCAGGTTTGTTAAAGCCAAGTCTCTAGGTTCATATATGGGCTCCCTGTGGGAGCCTGAATTATAACTTAGTTCAATATGAGGAATATTCTTTAAAAATCCTTTTTTTTTTTTTAGATTCACTGGTCAGAATCTTTGGATATTTGGTATAAGCTTTTCTTAGGAGGAACAGATGCAACATGTTGAAATCAATTCTCTGGGTTGATATTTAGGCTACCATGTCAGGTGAGCGCCCTCAGGCCCCCTGGGGCCTCTTGTTGAGCTAATCTCATTGCTCTCTGTCCGTCGTCCGTCAACACCATGTTTTGGTCTTCTCTTCCAAAGCCACTGGCCAATTCAAGTGAAAGTTTGTGTGAGTGATGGTCCCATTTTTGTTCAACTCAACATGCCCAGCCCCATAGGGAGGGAGTGGGGGAAAATGCACCAAAATATTTTTAAAATCTTCTCAAGAACCAGTGTGTACAATGACCTGATATTTGCTAAGGAGCTTCCATATGAGGTGTAGAATCAAGTTTGTTCAAACGAAGTTCGTGAAGTAATATTTGGCTTTGTAATAGGAGGGGTAAGATTTTTGGCCCCTCCCAAAATTTTTATTTTCTGGACCGATGGTCTGGTATGAACCAAATTTAGTTTGCGGTATTATTGGGTCATAACTACTTGACCCATGCAAAAAAAAGAAATTCCTGCATCCCCATGGGAACCCTGGGAGCTAAAAATAGAATTATTTTCAAACGCCCATATTTCCCAAACCACATGGAACAGAGAGCTGTTATTTGGTATGAAGTATCCTTAGGACCAGTAAAATTGAATGGTAAAAAAAAATTGCCATCGGTTATGTTGGGGTGTTCTGTAATGGGCATCGAAAAAATGCTGAGTCAGCATATTTGCAAATATTTAAAAAAATCTTTTCTCCAGAACCGATCATCAGAATCTTTTGATATTTGGTATACAGCATTCATAAGGGGGGGGGGGGGGGGGGGGGGGCGGGGGGGGGGGGGGGGCAGATAAAAGTTTGTTGAAATAAAACTCATTGGTTCATATTTGGGCTCTCTACAGGAGCCCGAAGTTTTAACATAGGGTAATATGGGGAACATTCTTTAAAAATCTTCTTCTTCAGAACCACCAGTCAGAATCTTTTAATGTGTGGTATACATCATTGTTATGAGGGTCAGATTCAAGATTGTTCTAACCAAGTCCCTAGGTTAATATTTGGGGTTAATTCAATATGGAGGGTAATTTAAAAAAATCTTCTTCAGATCCATCAGTCAGACAGCAGTTGATATTTGGTATGCAACATCTCTAAGGGGGTCAGATTCAAGTTTGTTCAAATCAGATCCCTAGGTATATATTTGGGCTCACTACGGTAGCCCAAATTTTTACTTAGTGCACTATGAGGAAATTTCTTTAAAAATCTTCTTCAGATCCACGAGTTGGAATGCCTTCATATTTGGTATACAACATCTCTAGGGGGGTCAGATTCCAGCTTGTTCAATTTGAGTGCCTAGTTTAATATTTGGGCTCCATATGGGAACATGAAATTTAACTCAGTACAATATGAGGGAATTTCTTCAAAAATCAAAAATCTTCTTCAGATCCACTCGTCAGAATGCTTTCACATTTGGTATACAACATCTCTAGGGGGGGAGGTCAGATTCAAGTTTGTTCAAATCAGATCCATAGGTTAATATTTGGGCTCCCTATGGTAGCCCAAATTTGAACTTAGTGCAATTCGAAGAAATTTCTTTACAATTTCTCTTCTTCAGATCCACTCGTCAGAATGCTTTCATATTCGGTATGCAACATCTCTAGGGAAGTCAGATTCAACTGTGTTCAAATCAAGAGCCTGGTTTAATATTTGGGCTCTCTATGGGAGCCGGAATTGACCATTTTGAAGAATTAAAAATTTTGTATTCAGTACCCTCTAGAGGTGTGTAACTAAGATTAATCCACATAGGTTGTATCAAGGGGCTTCATAGGGGAGCTCTACATTTTACTTTATGATCAACTGAAGAAAAGGCATGATGTCCAGATTATTTTTATCACTCCTGAGAGACTCAAGGATTGACAGCGTAGCCTATGGAGATGGCTTGCTTAATGTAGACTCATTCTTGGACTCTGTTTAAATTATGTTCTGTTCAAGATGAGCACTACTGGCCCCATGGGGCCTCTTGTTTTATTTCTTGTTCACTTAGAAATTGTGTCCGTCCGAGCCAAATTTTGTCTGTTCAGCTTGTATCTCTGGTATCGAATGTTCTGTTGCAATGATATTTGCCGTAAACACTGCTTATGATATAGGCTTTAAAAAAAGGATTCAACGATATTTCTCACATTCTCATTTTTAGAGTTATCCCCCTTTTTTGACTTAGAAATTGTACGAAATAGACATTTTTTGTCTGTTCAGCCTGTATCTCAGGTATGGGTTATTGGATTTCAGTTAAATATGGCATGCAGTTTGCCTATGACAAAGGCTTCTTCCTCATTGCATAAAACTTCCAAACAACAAACAATTTACCTTACCTTTTGACTTAGAAATTGTTGAAAACTTTCGAAGAAAATGGGGGTGGGTATACTGGATTGCGTGCATCCGTCTGTGCATCCGTCAGTCTGTCTGTACGCGAATATTCATAAATAATATTTGTTGGTCATAGGTATGCCCACACTGGGGGTATGCACCAGACGACAGTCCAACTCTTGTTTGTTTTGTTTTTGTTTTATTTTGTTTTAATTCAGTACCCTTTTTCTTTTAGGTTCTGTTGCTTATCGCCACGATATAGCCTCAGTTGCTGTTGTGGTGTTGGGCACCAATAAATGATCATAGTGATCCATGTATCAATGTATCTGTGAGAGAATGTATTTGTATGTGTGTATATACATGTATGCAATTATTGTACAGCCATTGAGCACCATGTGTGGATTCTAGGCTTTAACATTATTTTTATTATTATTATTATTATTATTATTATACAGGCAACCTACTGGAGAAATGCTACTTTCTCCACCTATCTACGTCAGTTGCAGGAGCAGTCAGAGGACCTTTTTACTATAGACCCTCTTTCTTCTGCTCAGGCTGTTGTCTACCCCAGCCATTTGGCTTCTTACAAGGTCAGTTCCAGCTCTGTGCTGTTACTGCCCTTTCTGTCTGTGCATCGCACGGAATCATACGCCTCATCTCTCATTGTCTTTTACTAATGATTGTGATACTATGGTTTTATAGGCCTTGGTACCTCTTCCTCTGTCCACGGTTCCAGTGCTATTGGGTTATGTGGGGGTTGGTTATGTGATTCCCTCCATCCTATTGTCTATTCAGCCTGTAGTAAACAATTGTAAGGTAGGTTGAAAAGAAATTTAAATTTTATAGTAAATGTCCTTTCTTAGTATACCTACCACAATTGTTTACATGGAGGCCCTCCCGTCTTCTTTTTCGGATAAGAATTCTTCCTCCCTGCTGATCACATAACTCCAGTGTTGGCAGATTCAAAAGAATGATTCATTAGTTACTGCCTGTGCACTGGTTTTCCGGAAGCCGTGGATTTGTACTAAGAGAAGAGGATCCCATACTCGTCCCAGTTTTGGCTTAAGTCGGGGGCATATAGTGATTGAAGTGGGCGTGTGTCCATCTATGTGTGTGTGTGTCCGGGCCAATAACTCGAAAACTGTTAGGGCCACAGTCATCAGACTTCACACAATTCTAAAGGATCATGGGAGGATGTGTCACACACCATAGCCGGGTTCGTACCTTTAAGGTCAAGGTCACATTTCAAGGTCACACTAAAAATCGGTCAATATTCGTGTCTCAGCCATAACTCAGAAACGAATCATAGTACAATTGTTAAACTTTTTACAAATGTTAAGAACACTCAGAAGGTGTGTCGCGTATAATAGTTTCTGCCGCATCTGCAAGGTGAAGGTCACAAGGGGAGGTCACAAGGGAGGGGGCATGTGTTACCTTAGTAACATTCTTCTAGTTTCTTGGTGCTTTTGCACCACTTTCTTTCCCAAATCGCTTGGGAAAGATCAAACTAGAGAGTATTTTTTCCGAGTTAGTGTCTTCCACTGCAGAGCAAGTCTGTAGTAAACAATTGTGGTAGGTATAATAAGAAAGGAAATTTAATATAAAATTTAAATTTCCCAACAATCGTGTCAATTTGCACCAAATTTGGTGTGTAGTAGTATTAGGGAACAGGAACCTCATTTATACCTGAAATTTGTTTTTTTTTGCACCCTGTTGGAACCCAAGGAGCTAAAAATAGAAAAAATTAAATTTGGAATATTTCCAAAACTTCACAAAACGGAGAATTATTATTTGGTATACAACATCCTTAGGACCAGTAGAATCAAATGGGCAGACAAAATCAACATCAGTTTGGGGGGGGGGGGAGGAGAAAGAGGGGTGAAATCAAAAAAGGCTGAGTCAGCACTTTAAAAAAAAAATTCTTTAGAACTGTCAATCTTACCATTTGTGCTATACAATATCCTTGGGGGATCTGATTCGAGTTTGTTCAAATCAAGTCCCTGGGTTCTTATTTGGGCTTCTTGTGGGAGGAAAATTCTGTAAAATTTTCTTCAGATCCACCAGGCAGAATCATTTTATATGTGATTTATTTATTTATTCTCTGGGTTTTAACAACACTTTTGGAAACCAGGGTCACCTCGTGTCGGACAATTTTATAGGTGGAGGAAGCCTGAGTACCCCGAGAGAATAGCATGCTTAACAGCAGCCATGACTAGATTTGCTGAAAAATATCTTGAAAATACTCAGCGGGTTAAGAGTTAAAGGAACTAAACGACTGTTGATATATAATCCAGCTATATATATCCCCTAATCTGTGGAAACTTAATTTTCTAAACATTTCACATAACCTTAGTGAATCTCGAAGTGTTTTTAGTGTGCATGATTTCACACAGTCTATTCCTTTGGACATTTCTTGTACTTTGCTTCTTTTCAACCTTTGTCAGATTCCAATCAAAAACCTGTAATGTAGCTCTTGTTATGTATGAGAGCAACAAACAACGTGGGATTAATAGGACTGTGTTTCAGATTAATGGAACCATTAGCCAATGTAGCTTTGGATAAATTGTCGATTGTCATGTAAGTGACATTTTGATTTTGTAACAAATTGCTTGTGGGGACTTCAAAATGAACTCCATCAAACACTGAATAAAAACATTTAAGATACAGGGATGAATGTTGATTGAACCAGAGTTAACCCTTTCCCTAACAAATGGACTATATCCAGCTTGGCGTTATTTACAAAAATTAACCTTCAAATTTTAATATTTTTTACTTCATCCCTTTCAAAACAAGCTTATGACCCCTCATTGAAACATTTAAGGCAAGAAAGAAATACTTTGCTAATTGTTGGACCTCTCTTAACTGGCATTGAAAATGTTTCACATACCATTCAACAAGTTTAGAAGCCATGTCGGCAGAGAACTATAATCCCGACAGGGTAATATTCCAACTGCAAGAAGTTGCTTTATTTTATCAGTCCGGGCTTGAGAACAAATTACGTTTATAGCACCACCAACTCTTATCGTCATCTTGAAGATGCCTCCGATTCAATTCGAGGTTTGATTAAATTTTGAGTAACAGACATGATTTGATTCGAGATTCGATTTGAATAGAAAATGTGTGATTCACAGGAACCTACCTGACTCCAGTATGCATTAAATAGGCAGTTGGATACAACACTGTCAAACGATAAGTGTTGAGTAACGTTTAACAGTCGGATGACATCATGGTCTGAGTTCTTTGTTTTTATGCCCTCAAGAGATTCTCTCGGGAGCATTATGTTTTCACCATGTCCATCCATCCATCCATCCATCCATATCCATCCATCCATCCATCCATCCATCCATCCATCCATCCATCCATCCGTCGTCTGTCTGTTAACTTTCGGTTTCCATCAAATAACTAAAGATGGTTTCAATCAAATAACTTCTTATTTGATCAAATCATAATTTTAGGGGTAACTTGTAGATTACTAGACAATGCTTCCTTTCGATTTTGGTCCTGCTAGGCAATTCAGTATGGCCACCATGACAGCCATTGAATTTGGTTTCCATCCAATAACTAGTGAATCCTGTTCACTGCAGTAAACAGGCTCTATTTTACTGGTACAATAGGACCCAGTCACCAATGCTTGGGAGGTGCAAACCGTCTCTAAAATGGGCAACATGGCTTATTAACGCTCACCCCTAATCTTGAGTTGATACTCATGTTGTGGTCATGATTAGCCATTGTGCAAAAATATGTTGCCTTAAAACACCAATAAGTAAATAAAATAATAACTAGTGAATGCTGACTTGAATCATTTTTAGCTCACCTGGCCTAAAAGGCCATGTGAGCTTTTCTCATCACTTGGCATCGTCGTCTCTGTAAACTTTTCACATTTTCATCTTCTTGGTAACCGCTGAGCCGGTGTGAACCAAACTTGGCAGAATGGTCTATGGGAGGTCCTCTACAAACGATCTTCATTTTGTTCCCGTCGGATGAAAAACATGGCTTCCAGAGGCATTCTTTGATTCTGGTTGGTGGATTTTCAAAAAACTTCTCTGAAACTGCCAGGCCAAATGTTTTAAAACTTCATATAAATGATGACTGGGACCCCTCTACCAATGATCCTCATTTAATGTTGATTGGGTCACAAACATGGCCGCAATTGCGGCGTATAGTTACAGTAGAAACCCTATGGGAAATCACATTTTCGTCATTTTCTCTGGAACTACAGAGCTGACATGAACCAAACCTGGCAGGGATTGTCTATGGGAGGTCCTCTACATACAATTCTCATTTTGATTCCATGGGTTTGAAAACATGGCCGCCAGAGGCATTCTTTGATTATGATTGGTGGATTTTGAAAAATCCTCTCCTCTGAAACCACAGGGCCAAATGTTTTGAAACTTTGCATGGTTGATGACTGGGACCCCCTCTACCAACGATCCTCATTTAATGTTGATCGGGTTGCAAACATGGCTTCAATTGCGGCTTATAGTTACTTTAGAAAGCCTATGGGAAATCACATTTTCATCTTCTTCTCTGGAACAACTGAGCTGACATGGACCAAACCTGGCAGGAGTAGTCTATGGGAGGTCCTCTACAAATGATCTTCATTTTGTTCCTGTTGGTTGAAAAATATGGCCGCCAGAGGCATTCTTTGAATCTGATTGTTCAATTTTGAAAAACTCTTCTCCTCTGAAATCACAGGGCCAAATGTTTTCAAACTTTGCATGGTTCATAACTGCAACACCCTCTACTAACGGTACGCATTTAATGTTGATCGGGTTGCAAACATGGCTGCAGTTGCGGCATATAGTTACTATAGAAACCCTATGGGAAAGAAATCACATTTTCATCTTCTTCTCTGGAACAACTGACGTGAACCAAACTTAGCAGGAATGGTCTATGAAAGGATGGAAATATGTGGCTGCCAGAGGCTATATTCTAATGCTTAACCCAGTACCTCTCCTGTCTGCACAAAAATTGGTACTGTCAGCAAAATACTAGTTTTTTGAGAATCTGGAAAGGGTTGGTTCCAGTTTTCTCCACTGAGAACTGGGAAAAAACCCCAAAATATTGTGGATACAGTACAAGTCAAAATAAGTTGTAGCATAGCTGCAATAAACTAAGTGAACTACTGCTCCTGCACTGACAAGATCAGAATCTGACATTCTTGGGAAAGCTAACAGTGAGAGCTTGCTAACAGTGAGAGCTTTCCAGAAAATGATATCAGCTTCTGGTCTTATCAGTGTTGGAACAGAAAAAGATACATAGTTTATTGGATTATCCTACAACTTATTTTTGGCTGATGACTGTAACCCCCTTTACCAATGATCCTCATTTAATCTTCATCGGGTTGCAATTATGGCTGCAATTGTGGCTTACAGTTACTACAGAAACCCTATAGGAAATCACATTTTCATCATCTTCTCTGAAAGTACTGTGCCAGTGTGAACCAGACTTTGGCAGGCATGGTCTATGAGAGGTTCTCTACAACTGTTACTCATTTTATTCCTGTTGGATGAAAAACGTGGCCGCCAGATGCATTCTTTGATTCTGATTGGTCAATTTTAAAAACTCTTCTCCTCAGAAACCACTGGGCCAAATGTTTTGAAACTTTGCATGGTTGATGACTGGGACACCCTCTACCAACATTCCTCATTTAATGTTGATCGTTTTGCAAACATGGCCAAAATTGCAGTTTATAGTTACTATTGAAAACCCCTATGGGAAATCCCATTTTCATCTCTCTGGAATAACTGAGCCGATGTGAACCAAAACTTGGCAGGAATGGTCTATAGGAGGCCCTCCACAAAACGATCCTCTTTTTGTTCCCGTTGGTTGGAAAGTATGGCCACCAGAGACATTCTATGATTCTGTTTAATGGATTCAAATGTTTTGAAACTTCATGTGATTGAGGACGGGGACACCTTCTACCAATGATCCTCATGTAATGTTGATGTAATATTGCAAAAATGGTCACAATTGCAGCTCATAGCTACCATGGAAAGCCTATGGGAAATCACATTTTTTATATGTAGTTCCAGGTGAGCGATTACAGGCTCTTTAAAGCTTCTGGTTATTTTTTGATTATACATTGTTGAGGTCTGGAGGAAGCTTCCTTTCGATTTTCAATCAGTCAGCTGATCCAAGATGGCCGACATTGGCCAATTCATTATGGTGGCCATCTTGAATTTGGTTTCCATCCAATAACTAATGAATACTGACTCAAATCAATTTCTGGCTGTGCATTATTGATGTCAAGAGGAAGCTTCCTTTTGATTTTTGTCCAGCTATTCAATTCAATAGGCTGCCATATTGAATTTTGTTTCCGTCCAATAACTAATGAATGCTGACTTGAATCATTTTTAGCTCACCTGGCTGAAAGTCAGGAGGAGCTTAAGTGATCACTTTTTGTCCGTCGTTCATCCACTGTCCATCAGTCCTGTGTGAACTTTACATTATCGGCATATCCTCATAAACCACAGGGCTGACTTGAACCAAATTATATGTGCATGCTCCTTATCATATGTCAATTCCAGTTTGTTCAAACAAAGTTTCCACACCCACAGGGGGCACCACAAGGGGCAGTACTCTGATAGCGCCCATAAATTGTTTTCCAAAATTAAAAAAATCTTCTTCAGAACCATCAATTAGAATCTTTTGATATTTGGTATATAACATCTCTGTGGGCAGGGAGGGGGGGGGGGGGGGGGTGCAAATTCAAGTCCCTGAGTTATTAATTGGGTTCCTTGAGTTTGTTGAAATCGAGTCCCTAGGTTAATATTTGGGAGCCCAACATTTAACTTAGTGAAATATGTGGAAATTTCTTTAAAAATCTTCTTCAGATCCACCAGTCAGAATGCTTTCATATTTGGTATACAACATCTCTAAGGGGGTCAGATTCAAGTTTGTTCAAACTGGGTCCCTGGGTTAGTGTTTGGGCTCTCTATTGGAGCCTAAAGTTTAACTTGGTGTAGTTTGAGGAAATTTCTGTAAAAATCTTCTTCTTCAGATCCACCATTCAGAATGCTTTCATATTTGGTATACAACATATCTAGGGGGTGGGGGGAGGATCCAGATTCAATTTGTTCAGATCGAGTCCCTGGGTTAATATTTGGTCTCCTGATGGGAGCTTGAATTTTAACTTAGTGCAATATGAGGGCCTTTCTTCAAAACTCTTTTTCTCCAGAACCTCCAATCAGAATCTTTTCATATTTGGTATATAACATATCTGAGACCACATTCAATCCATGCCTTGAAATTTGGTCTCTCTTGAGGGAAGGGGAAGGGGATAGGGGAGGGTCCAAGTTTGTTCAAATCCATTCCTAAGTGGGTTTTTTCCCATATAATTTGCATTTCAAACTGCAGTGACATATTAACCCTTTCAAGTTTGGCAGTGCTGGTCTACAGCTGATAGAATTTGAAGCAGTCAGGAAGACTTATGATAATAATCATCTGACATGGACACAAGAGTTATGAACAATTTCATGACTTCATCCCTCTGTAGAGTTGATAAACCATGACTTACTGAATGTGATCGTCTTCATTGAACCACTTTATCAGGTGAGTGATTAAGGCCCCTTGGGGCCTATTGTATTTATGAAGGGATTTTATTGTAACTTAATAGGATGACTCATTTTGGAATAATTTCACTGTAACTTGGTAACTTTGGTTGACATACATTAACTGAGGGCCACATTAACCCACCCCTCAGTTCTTTAGTACAGTCTACACCTCAAATTATTTTTATTGAAAACATAGCATACAAGGAACAGAAATTAACATATTCTCAATATCACAATTCTTGTCGTATTTCATAATCCTTTCTTAAACATTATCCTTTTCATCAAACACAACACACAGTCAAGTTAAGCTACAGTGTCATTGACACTTTTATTATTTTTTTGAATGCATTATTGGTGTATAGAGGAAGCTTCCTTTTGATTTTGTTATGCCCCTGAGAGACTTACCTTCCCTTTTATGACACCATTGGGGGCATATGCTATGCTTTGTTTTGCTCCTGTTTGGTAAATGATGATTGTCCAGAACTTGAAATGTTCCAGAACTTGAAATGTTCACCTGTTTCCGACAGTCAAAATTTGAGCGGCATATGGTTTAATAAAACATACCTGCGGCATGTGACAGATTGCTTAATAGTCCATGAATGATTCGATTTAGAAAGCAAAGCTTCAAAATCTTTGAAAAGTTCATTGTAATCATTCATTGGAAGTAAACAGAAACCTGGCATCACCATAAATTAAAAATATCACATGCATCCATTCCTGTTCCATTCCTATTTCAACTTGATCAGTCATATCAGGGGAGCTGATTATAACAGCACATTTGATTTAATTCATTTCTTCCCAGTTGTCAGTGGAATTTGCTAATGAAAGCTGTTTCTTGTTGTTGTGGTCAGTAAAACATGATAATCCCAAAGACTGACATTAAAAAAAAACAATGTCGAATTGTTTATTAATGTTATTGCTGCCACATCACCATTGTACACACATGTTAAAATTAGCGATTTTGGGAGTACATGTTCTATCACATTGAAAATGTTTCCCATACCATTCAATGAGGTTCAGCTCTAAATATTTTGATGTTTGATCTTTATGTTATATTGGGTACATATTATGGACGAATAATTGTCGATGCCGATGTCGGATGGTTGGTATTTTGATGTTTGATCTTGATGTTATATTGGGTACATATTATGGACGAATAATTGTCGATGCCGATGTCGGATGGTTGGTATTTTGATGTTTGATCTTTATGTTATATTGGGTACATATTATGGACGAATAATTGCCGATACAGATGGTTAGCGTTTTATGTTAATTGATGGTAATCACCAGCCAATGCACCGTGTAAACACACAGTCATAAGAACAGTTTTGTGGTGTTTCTTATCAATATTGAGGATTTTAATATATTAATTAACGATTTAATTATTGATGAGGAGCACATTTATTTACTAATGAGTGCTGCCATCATGGATACATAATATTTGATAAACCGGAATCACTGCAGAATATAACAAAACGAAACAGGCATAAACCCAAACACTACAGTTTTATCTTCTATGGAAATTGTCACTGAAATACATCAAAAGTAAGGCCATAATCAAAAATATACTAGATTTTCATTCTCATCCGCCCCGATTTTTTTTTGATTTTCATACCTTTGTACCCCCAAAATGTAGCTCAAAATATTTACTGGGAGGAATAACATAGAATGAAGTTAGCAGATGAATGTGGTTCTTTTGTGGTTATTAGTGTTTGAATAATTCTATAATTTATTTTCTCTTTTTTTTAACAAATAAACATTTGAGACTTACATACTTATAATCAATAAAACACTGAATAACTTTTGTGGAATAAAATTGGGTTTTATTCTTAACTTAACTCATGGTTATTTTCTTTGAAGCGTAATGTCATCAATATCCCACAATTCTCATTTGTGACCTTACATCATGAATATTAATTACCTGGGATCCGAAAGACGTGATCTCTCTCACAAACTCTGTAAATTAGTCTTGAATATTCATTTGTGTACTTTTTGTTGACATGAACATTGGAGCATTTTCATTTCTTTCCACTGTTTTGGGTGAGGTTGTTGGTTAAATAAAACACAGAGAAACAACATATATATTTTGAATATGAGTAAATCCATAGAAAATAAAAACGAGAACTGCAATACTGACCACAATGTTGTTTGCTCAGTACTACCGTACTGCCAGTAGTCAGTGGCAGCAGACCTTGTCCCCTTGTAAGCAAGCACCTGCAATTTCTTGCTGTCATTTTCGGATTTCTTTGATATCAAGCAGACACTCATCACTTGAGTGAACATGGTTGCCTCTCAATTTTTGCCAGTGCTTGTCAAAATTTGACAAGATCAAACGGAACTAGGAATCACTCAAAAGTCTTTTCAATAAAAACGTCTTAAATCTGTATGATGAATTAAGGAAATCTGGACAATTTCTTTTACTTGCGACTATCGGCGAGGGCCGATCCCACACCCCGGCTACCGATTGTTAACCAATGGGTGCTTATCGGCTCATGGCCAATTGTATACCGATTAATTGTGGGGGGATTGCGAATCAGCGGTGTCCAAGTATTTCTTCAAGAGTCATTGCCCTTGTTGGACTCCGGTGACAGGGATTGGCCACCCCATAATGTTGCACTTGTTATTAGCTCCGCTGACAAAGTCCAGCAGAGCTTTTCTTATACTGATTCGTCTGTCCGTCCGTCCGTCCGTCCGTCGTCAACATTTTATTTGTCCGAGCCATAATTTCTAAACCGCTGAATATTTTTCCACCAAACTTCATAACAATATGTATTATCAATAGACGGTGTGTCACCAATTATTCTGCGGTCTGTAAATCCACAGGGTCAAGGTCACAGGTCACAGGATCAAGAAAATCTTAAGATATTTTTTATATTTGTTTGTCCAAGCCATAATTTCTGAACCGCTGAATATTTTTACACCAAACTTCATAACAATATGTATTATCAATAGACGGTGTGTCATCAATTATTCTCAGCGGAGCTCTCTAGGCGTGACAGGCCTCTTGTTTTCAACACATGACCTCTTTTGGGTAGTTATTATTCAGTACTTTTTCCCTCAAGGTATTTGCAGAAGATATGGTTTCAAACCTGAAGTGGTGGAAGTATAATAAGAAAGCTAATGTCCCTCTAATTCTCTATATGAGATGCCCTTAAAGTTTTAGATCTATAATTATTTCCTGGAACAGATGCCACCAAGTAATTCATTTGTATCACTACTCTTGAGAGGAAGGAAGTGATTCCCATGGCGCTCAAGTATAATACTAAACTAGGGGATCAATACATTAGTCGAAAGTGTTAATGGACATTGTCCAGTCACTCAGATGATTCTCTAAACACTGAAATAGATTTTTTGATATTATACTTTACCCAACGGATAGTAAGACATCAAGATTCACTTAGGAAAATTACAAATAAACAATATAACAGTTCTTAAATTCTTCAATATTAATTGTGATATGGTTACCTAACTCTTCACCCTTCAAATTGATCAGTCCACCCTGCCTTGTTCACACAAATTAGCATTAATTTTATTTTAGGCCCCACAAAGTAGATCTGTTTCTCAGGCCATTTTCTGTAAAACTGCATGTGATTGGGCATTTTTTAGCTCCTCTGACTGAAAGTCAGGGGGAGCTTAAGTGATCACTTTTTGTCTGTTGTCCAGCCATCCATCTGTCCATCCATCCTTCCATCTTCTGTCATTCATCTGGCGTGAAATTTACATTATCAACTTCTCATAAAATACTGGACAAATTGAACCAAATTTGATATGCGTATTCCTTACCATATGTCACTTCAAATTTGTTCAAATAAAATTGCCATGCCCACAGGGGGCACCACAAGGGGCATTACTCTGATAGCACCCATAAATTGTTTTCCAAAATTAATCTTCTCCAGAACCATCGATTATAATCTTCTGAAATTTGGTATCTAACATCTCTAAGGGAGTCAGAGATCAAGTTTATTCAAATCGAGTCCCTGGGTTAATATTTATTTGGACTCCCTATGAGAGCCCAATTTTTAATAAGTACAATATGAGGAAATTTCTTTAAAAATCTTCTTCAGATCCACGAGTCAGATTGCTTTCATATTTGGTATACAATATCTCTAGGAGGGTCAGATTCATATTTGTTCAAATCAGGTCCCTGGGTTAATATTAGGGCTCTCTATTCGAGCCCAAAGTTTAACTTCTTGCAATATGAGGAAATTTCTTTAAAAATCTTCTCTTTCAGATCCATCAGTCAGAATCCTCTCATATTTGGTATACATCATCTCTAGGGGGATCAGGTTCAAGTTTGTTGAAATCGCGTCCCTGGGTTTATATTTGTGATCTCTAAGGGAGCTTGAATTTTAACTTAGTGCAATAGAGGGAATTTCTTTAAAAATCTTCTTCAGATCCTTAAGTCCGATTGCTTTCATATTTGGTATACGACATCTCTAGGAGGGTCAGATTCAAATTTGTTTAAATCAGGTCCCTGGGTTTATAGTTTGGGCTCCCTATGGGAGCCCAAATTTTACCATTGGACAATATGAGGGAATTTCTTTAAAAATCTTCAGATCCACCTGTGAGTATCATTTCATATTTGTTAAACAACATCTGTAGGAGGGTCAGATTCATGTTAATTCAAATCGGGTCCATGGATTAATATTTGGGCTCTCTATTGGAGCCCAAAGTTTAACTTAGTGCAGTATGAGGAAATGTCTTTAAAAATCACCATCTTCATATCTACCAGTCAGAATCCTTTCATATTTGGTATACAACATCTCTAGGGGGATTAGATAGATTCAAGTTTGTTCAAGTCGAGTCCCCTGGTTTATATGGGGGCCCAAATTTTAACTTCATGCAATATTAAGGAATTTCTTTAAATATCTTCTTCAGATCCACCAGTCAAAATTCTTTCATATTTGTCATACAGCATCTGAAGGAGAGTCAGGTTCAAATATGTTCAAATCGAGCCCCTGGGTTATTAATTTGGGCTACCTATGGGAGCATGAATTTTAAATTACTGGGTAGTGCAATATGGCTGAATTTAAAAAAAAATCATCTTCAGATCCACCAGTCAGAATCCTTTCATATTTGGTATTTTACATCCCAAGGGGGATCAGATTCAAGTTTTTTAGCTCAACTTGACAAAGTCAAGCTAAGCTATTGCCATCACTTCTCGTCCATCGGCGTACGTACGTTTGTATGTTAGTACGTTAGTACGTACGTCCACAATTTCCTTTGGCACACCCCACAGGTCGCATTTATGATCGGATTGCTTTGAAACCTGGCATGCTTGTTTGGGGTGACCTCTAGATGGGAGCTATCGATTTGCTTCAATTGCCGTCAAAAGTCAAATATTGTTGCCGCGGCCAACGTTCTTAGAACTTAGTTTAGTCAACCCACAATATTTCCCTTTGGCACACCCTACAGGGCACATTTATGATTTGATTGCTTTGAAACCTGGTATGCTTATTTAGGGTGACCTCTAGATGGGAGCTATCGATTTTCTTCAGTTTCTGGCAAAAAATGTTGCCATGGCCAACGTTCTTAGAACTTAGTTTAGTCAGAAGACTCAATATTTCCCTTTGGCACACTCTACAGGGTACATTTATGATCGGATTGCTTTGACACCTGGCATGCTTGTTTGGGGAGACCTCTAAATGGGTGCTATCGATTTTCTTCAATTTCTGTCAAAAAATGTTGCTGTGGCCAACGTTCTTAGAACTTAGTTTAGTCAGAAGACTCAATATTTCCCTTTGGCACACCCTGCAGGGTACATTTATGATCGGATTGCTTTGAAACCTGGCATGCTTGTTTGGGGTGACCTCTAGATGGGAGCTATCGATTTGCTTCAATTTCCGTCAAAAGTCAAAAATTGTTGCCGCGGCCAACGTTCTTAGAACTTAGTTTAGTCAAACCACAATATTTCCCTTTGGCACACCCTACAGGGCACATTTATGATTTGATTGCTTTGAAATCTGGTATGCTTATTTAGGGTGACCTCTAGATGGGAGCTATCGATTTTCTTCAATTTCCGGCAAAAAATGTTGCCACGGCCAACGTTCTTAGAACTTAGTTTAGTCAGACCTCAATATTTTCCTTTGGAACACCCTGCAGGGCCCATTTATGATCAGATTGCTTTGAAACCTGGTATGCTTGTTTGGGGAGACCTCTAAATGGGAGCTATCGATTTTTTGCAATTTCTGTCAAAAAATGTTGCCGCGGCCAATGTTCTTAGAACTTAGTTTAGTCAGAAGACTCAATATTTCCCTTTGGCACACCCTAGAGGGTACATTTATGATCGGATTGCTTTGAAACCTGGCATGCTTGTTTGGGGTGACCTCTAGATGGGAGCTATCGATTTTCTTCAATTTCCGTCAAAACATGTTGCTGCGGCCAACGTTTTTAGAACTCAGTTTAGTCAGATCACAATATTTCCCTTTGGCACACCCTACAGGGCACATTTATGATTTGATTGCATAAAAAAGTTTATGACCTCTCAGTCACATGCATTCCACACGCCAAAGGCTAAAATGTCGGGCAAAGGTAAATGCTTTGCCATTTCTGGTCACTTTGAGAGGATTGACAACAAATCCCCCCAAAATAGTAGTAGCAAATTTCTTATATCTTAAACGATATCTACAGAACCACCACCAGAAGTAATATGAAAAATTAAAATGTCTCACGTAAGAATCCACACATGTAATTCAAGAATCATTAAGTAAATTTAATGAACCCACTCACAGCCTCAGGCTCACTCATATTCGACCAAATAGGTATTGAAAGTTACCTGACAATATATGGTTTAAAAGTGATATAAATTATCTTTGACCCAAAATCATCTGCACACGGTGCATAGTAAATTAGATTGGAGGAAAACATAAAATTTATTGAGTTTTGAAACCTCCAAGTTTACATGGGAAAAATGACGGGTAAATTATGTTAATTAGCTGACTTCTGACACGTTCTCGGAACTGTCACATGCTCAGAGATAACGATGCACATTCACAGTTCAGTTTTTATGTAAAGACCGTTACAATACTTTATATGTACCTTTGTTATCAGGTCATTACCTAGATGTTTGTCATTGCTGTGTCACATTCTATACATGTACATGTCTTCCACAAGTTGAGCTACAGTGTCATTGACACTTTCATTTGGCTTCCCGATGATAACATCAGTTATAGTTGGCCAAATCAAATGAAATTTGGTATGTAGGTATAGCAACATCAAATACAGGTCAAGTTCAAATTGGAGTTTGATCCAACATTTTTTGCCAGAGTTATATCCCTTTTTCGACTTTGAAGAATTCAACGTTTTTCAAATACCTCGAATTGCACACTTTTTTTTGGAGGAATGTGGCCAGACAGCCTTTTATTTTGGTTAATTTCCTGGCCATTTTTGGACGCTAAGTTAGGTAAAGGGTTAACTGGTAGAGTGCTGGAAGCCCATATTTGGGCTTTACTCTGATGTTCAGGGACTGTAATTTAAGGGCCTCATACTCAGTGGATATGCTTCATATTATCTTCAAAGTGAAATTATTTAGTCTGTGTAGATTTGCCTTGTTACAATTTATGGGGGAGTGCCTACAGGCACTCTCCCATAAATTGTAACAAGGCATAGACGTGAACAAATTTTGATGGTCAAAAATAATTTAGCACTCTACCAGTTAAAGGTTAAACATGTGGCACCATCAACTGTAAAGCTTCAGGCTGGTTGATTTATATTCGTATAAATTGCTGTCCAGTATTCTGGTCAGACCTGAAAATGTAATTTTTTTTTTCTAGTAAATGAGGCACATGGTCTGGGATAATAAGATACTTTTGATGATATTCCACATACATTTCATTGACATTTTATTGCCATTTATGTTGACATTGGGGTTTGCACTATCAAATATAATCTAATAACTGCGATTGAAAGTAGCAAGTGTGTAAATTCCTGGTACTTGGTTGATAATCATAAACTGATTACTTTTCATCTGGAGAAAAAATTAGGAAAATCAGCTCAGTCATACTGTTGAATCTAGTTTGATTGTTCCACAGCTGAACAGCTGGAATATAGCTGATGTTTATATTTTGCCAATGAATTGATTAATTTGTCTTCAAAATCCAACAAAAGATTCATTCCAAAAATTCACTCTTGTCAACCTTTTGTAACTTTTCTTTTTGATCAAACTAAAACTGCAGCAAACTGAGTATTGAATCCATTTTATAAAACAATGGATATGTATTATGTGTGAAAATTGTAGAAATTTGGCTGATAATTCTAACTCCATATCGTCTCATCCTTGACCTAACTCTTCTTAGTCACTTCACCCCCATTGCCCATGTGGGGGCACGGTTACGCTGTGTACTAAAGCGTACTACACGTCGATGGTGCACCTGTCTTCAACCAATGCTAACCCTGCTTGTGTGGAGTTAGTATGTTGGGGAGCTGACAGTTGCTTGCCGTTGCTCGGTGGTTCTCTCCAGGTACTCCGGCTTCCTCCACCCGTAAAACTGTCATGGTCATGATTAGCCATTGTGCAGAAATATGTGACCTTAAAACAACAATAAATAAATAAATAAATAAATAACTCTTCTTAGTGCAGACCTGGAAATAAAGGGCTTGTATCCTAACCCCAACAGGTTACGCCAAATAGCATGCTCGTAACCCTCTTGCGGAGCTTTTCCACCTTCTCTGTATTTACTATGTCAATTATGCTTTTTAGCTTACCTTGACAAAGTCAAGCTGAGCTTATCTAATCGCTCTCTATCAGTCGTCTGTCCATCCGTCGTCCATCAACACCATGTTTTGGTCTTCTCCAATTCAAGTGAAAGTTAGTGTGAGTGATTGCCCCAAAGAGGCATTGCATTTTTATGTGTACCCATACCACGTATGGTATACATAATGTCGGCATCCGGGATGGACCTCCATCGTTCGTCCATCCTTTGTCTGTCCATCTGTCTGTCCATCCGGCGTCCATATCCATTTCTTTGGCATTCGTTAACTTGAAAACTATTGCTCAGATTGTCAGGATACTTTATATTTGTGTTCAAGTTACTAATGTGCCGAGCTGTATAGTTTTTGGTGTAAATCTGTTTATTTAATACTGAGATATTAACTCTTTACCCATCCAATTAAGCATTATTCCAATCCATTTCTTTGGCATAACTAAAAAAAATATCCATCCTATTATCATGTTACTTGATAGGTATGTTCAGGTAACTGATGTGCTGAGCTGTATAGTTTTTGATGTAAAACTGACTATTCGATCCTGAGATACTAACCCTTTATCCATCAAATTAAGCATTACTCCAATCCATTTCTTTGGCACGCAGTAAACTAAAAAATATTGATTAGGTTGCCTTGTTACTTCATATGTGTGGTCAGGAAAAATGCTCTAAAATATTTTTTAAAATGACTTGATATTTGTTATGGAGCTTCCTTTTGAGGTGTAGAATCAAGTTTGTTCAAATGAAGTATGTGAAACAATATTTGGCTTTATAATGGGAGGGGTAAGATTTTTGGCCCTGCCCAAAATTTCTTGTTTTCTGAACCAATGGTCCGATTTAAGCCAAATTTAGTATGTGGTATTATTGGGTCATAAGTACTTGACTCGTGCCAAAGAAAATTCCTGCATCCCTGTGGGAACCCCTGGAACTAAAAATATACTACTCAAAGTTTGCTAAGCATCAAATATTTGACACATTATTGTGAAATTTGCTTGTGACATATTTGCGATATTTTTGGTGGATATGATTGACCAATGTATTGAGATGATCCCCAATGTTTACATTAGCTCTCTTGACAGGCAGACTTTTCGTGACAGTCATAGAAATCATGAACCCCTGATTTTCATGATGTTTTCATGTACTGTCTACATGTACATGACATGTGGAGTTTTCAATCTTCATTTCAACACATACCCTTGTGATTTAATGATTGAATATGGCAAATGCAAATGTAAGAGGACATTTGTCTGAAGCAGAAATGTGGTGGGCTGCAGGGATGGTGAAGCAAGGGGCTACCCACCTTCAGGTTGGTGAAGCACTTGGTGTGCACCATACGGTGATCACCAGAGCCTGGGCAAGATTTCAGCAGTATGGCACACCAGTAAGACGGCATGGTGGTGGCAGAGACAGGGCAAAATCTGCAGCTGAAGACCGATTTGTGATCATTCAGGCACGTAGGAACTGCTTTGCCACAGCAACTCAGCTTTGCAGTGACCTTCAGAATGGATCCGGGGTAAATGTTTCAACGCTGACTATCCGGGCAAGGTTGCACGAAGGTGGTCTCTGATCGAGAAGACCATGTATTCGCATTTCACAGTCCCAGAACCACTGCCAGGCACGATATGAATGGGCCATGGACCACGTTGGATGGACCAGAGAAGATTGGCGACCTGTCCTTTTTACAGATGAGTCAAAGTATGGCCTGGACCACACAGATAGGCATTCTGGGGTATGGAGAAGACCAGGAGAGCGATTCCATGCAGCCAACATTGCTGAACATGACCACTATGGCGGAGGGTCAATCATGGTCTGGTGTGGCAGCTGGGATGGACGTACAGAGCTCTGTGTTCTTGAACGTGGTACATTGACTGCATAACGGTGTATTGATGAGATCCTGGATGTCCCTGTCAGATTGTATGCAGGTGCAGTGGGTGATAGATTCATTCTGATGGACGATAATGCCCGTCCTCATGTTGCCCATGCTGTCGAGGAGTACCGACAGAGGGAGGAGATTGAGCGTATGGACTGTCCAGCAAGATTCCCTGACCTCAATCCAATCGAACATGTCTGGAATGAGTTGCAGCTTGCAATTTCAGCCTGTCCAGTCCAACCAAGAAGTGTCCAGGATCTTGGTGCCATGCTGGTCCAAGAATGGAACAACATCCCACAAAGGACCACCAGGAGCCTGATTGGGAGCATGAGAAGGCGTTGTCAAGCTGTAATTAACAGTAATGGGTCTCATACTCGACATTGAAGCTATACAAGTTTGCTCCGTCAACTTTTTGGCATACTGAAAAATTTCCTCTTTTACCAAAAGTATCCATTTTCCATGGTTATCGTATTCAAAAGTGAAAAAGTAATGTCAAACACAAATAAAATCTTAATTTCTGTACTTAAATCATTAAAGATATAATTAAATAAAAAAGATATACACTTTTCATTACAATATTTCAACTAAAACGTAAAACATGTAATTGGATGTACTTGGTGCTTAGCAAACTTTGAGTAGTTTATATTTTCAAATGCCCATATTTCCCAAACCACATGGAACAGAGAACTGTTATTTGGTAGGACACATCCTCTTAGGACCAGTAAAATTGAATGGTAAAAAAAATTGCTATCGTTTATGTTAGGGCGTTCTGTTAGGGAGGGGGGTGGAGGGGAGTCGGCATATTTGCAAAAATTTTTTAAAAAATCTTTTCTCCAGAAGCAATGGTCCGAATCTTTTGATATTTGGTATGAAGCATCCATGGGTGTCTGATACAAGTTTGTTAACATGAACCCCATTGGTTCGTATTTGGGTTCAATACAGGAAGGAGCCCAAATTTTTAACTTGTGGCAATATGGGGAATATAATCTTTAAAAATCTTCTTCAGAACCACCAGTCAGAATCTTTTAATGTTTGGTATACATCATTGTTATGAGGGTCAGATTCAAGATTGTTCAAACCAAGGCCCTAGGTTAATATTTGGGCTTCCTATGGAAGCCCAAATTTTAACTTAGTGCAATATGGTGGATAATTTTTAAAATTCTTCTTCTTCAGATCCACCAGTCAGAATGCTTTCATATTTGGTATGCAACATCTCTAGGGAGGTCAGATTCGAATTTGTTCAAATCGGGTTCGTAGGTTAATATTTGGGCTCGCTATGTTAGCCCAAATTTTAACTTAGTGCAATATGAGGAAATTTCAAGACACTTCATCTCCATTGCCCACGTGGGGGCACAGTGGCATTGTGTACTAAGGCGTACTGCACGACGATGGTGCACTTGTCTTCAACCAATGCTAACCCTGCTTGTGTGGAGTTAGTATGTTGGGGAGCTGACAGTTGCTCGCCGTTGCGCGGTGGTTCTCTCCGGGTACTCCGACTTTCTCCACCTGTAAAACTGTCACAGTCATGATTAGCCATTGTGCATAAATATGTGACCTTAAACACCAATAAATAAATAAATGAGGAAATTTCTTTAGAAATTTTCTTCTTCAGATCCTCCAGTCTGAATCCTTTCATATTTGGTGTACAACAATTCAGGGAGGGGAGGAGGGGGTCACATTCGACTGTTTCAAATCAAGTGCCTGAGATAATATTTGGGCTCCCTATGGGGGCATGGTAGTTTTGTGTACTAAGGCATACTGCACGTCGATGGTGCACTTGTCTTCAACCAATGCTAACCCTGCTTGTGTGGAGTTAGTATGTTGCTTGGTGGTTCTCTCTGGGTTCTCCGGTTTCCTCCACTTGTAAAACTGTCCTTGTCATGATTAGCCATTGCGCAGAAATATGTGACCTTAAACACAAATAAATCAATAAATACCACTCCAATAAGACACTAGCTACTGCAACTTCAAAGACAAGACTCAGTGAGCAGGTTTTAGAATACTCAATGTGGGTCGTGTTTACATTTCAGACATGGTTAGGGCTGCACAGTATCTTGGAATACCATTTAGTCTAAACAATATTTTATTTCAATTTAGAATAGATACATTAAATGACAGAAGAAAAAAAACATTTATCGCGCAATACAAAACATGAAATTGGATTGGTAAACCATTTGGCTCTGGTATCAAAATCATAACTGATTGAATGCCATTCATCAAATTTGAGTACTTGTATACCATTACTAAAGTTATACAATTTTGTGGCACAGTATTATAATTTTAGAGTGCAAGTTGTTTTTAAATAAAAAATATATGCTACACAAAAATAGGGACAACATGCAAGGGGTATTTTTGATAGAAAATAATGTTTTTGAACTGCAGAAGTATTACTTACTGCTCAAGGAAAATAGGCAATCAAAAGGAAAGACTAAATCATTTCTGCAAAAGCGTTGTACTGAGCAGTAAACCATAAAGTTGTCAGCCAGTTACTCACTTTCATCCCATTAAAACTTTATAACAAGTCAATCACCCATTGTCATTTTAACGATGGGTGATTGACTTGTATTAATGCACAAAAAAGAAAAACACAATATACAGTTTATTTTGCTGATGGAGTTATGAATTTTTTTGAAGCATCAAAATTTGTTCACATCTCTTTGTCTTGTTACAATTTATGGGAGAGTGCCTGTAAATTTTAACAAGGCACACCTGTACAGACTAAACAATTTCTCTCAAAGGTAATATGGAACACAGTTACAGAATATGAACCCTTTGAGTTGCTGTACCTGCACTTCAGAATAAAGCCCAAATATGGGCTTCCAGCCCTCTACCAGTTAAGAATAAATCTGTTCATCAAGATGAGAAAAGTAGCTCAGTAGGTAGAGGTGCAGGCTGCAAGCCAAGAGGTCTTCAGTTTGAATCCCACCTGCGGCAACCACATTGCATTCTCAGGCAAGACACTTCATTCCAATTGCCCATGTGAGGGCACAGTGGCGTTGCGTACTAAAGGCTTACTGCACGTCGATGGTGCGCTTGTCTTCAACCAATGCTAACCCTGCTTGTGTGGAGTTAGTATGTTGGGGAGTCTGACAGTTGCTAGGTGTTCTCTCCTGATATTCCAGCTTCCTCCACCTGTGAAACTGTCTCTAGATGAGGTGACCCTGGCTGTCGAAAGTATTAAAACCCCATTAAATAAATAAATAAATAAATATATGAGAAAAATGTCATCGTGAAAGACAATTGTCGTCAGTGTTGGGTATGAATCATCATTTGTTGAATGACAGTTCGACTCACTCATTAGCTCCTCCCATTTTCCTTTTCTTAATTTTCTTCCTCAATATAACAATGTAAGTCATCACAGGTCAGAGTTATCTTGTGTCAGTATCTCCATATCAACCACGCCTCCAAAATATGATCACTGCTTGTCATCGAGTGAATGATAAAAAAAACACTGATGAATCGAATCAGATTACGAAAGTATGAGATTTGTTTTTTTTAAAATGGGCCCTTGTCAATCGAATCTAACATAAAAGTAAAGGGAGGTCCATTTCATTGTATTTTGTTTGATTTTCTCAACTGTATGTACTGGTATACCATGCTACTGCTTTTAAAACCATCACTGGTACAAAAATCTGAATATCTTGCAATCCTAGCCATGGTGTGACATTGTGTCTGGGAGCAGTATCAAGTGAGTCGAAAATTGTTGGGAGTTCACAATATTGGTCAAGGTCACTAGGGTTAGTTAAGGATGCTCAAAGTGGATCATGCTTTCATCTAGGGCATGGTTTGATATAGTGACTTGGGAGCAATATCAAATGAGTCGAAAATCATTGGGGTCGCAACATAGGGGTCATTGAGTGCACTTTATTTAAATTCTGGAAATCATAAAAATTATTTTGATACATTCGGTACATTCCTGAACCTGGTTATTTAATTCTAGTGCTCATAAAGTGGGCCAAAAATTGAAAATCGGTCATGCTCATATTTATACCCCCCGCAAACAAAGTTTTTTTTGGGGGGGGGGGGGGTTATTATATAGGAATCACCCTGTCCGTCCATCCGTCTGTCTGTCTGTCTGTCCATTCTTGTAAGCGCAACTCCTCCTAAACCGTTTGAAGAATTTTCATGAAACTTTACACAATGGAAGAACTCCATATGCAGATGTGCATGAAGCAATATAATTCTGTTCTGACATTTCCAAGGGGAGATAATCTAACTTATACCGTCTGTCCATCCTTGAAAGCAAAACTCCTCCTAAACTGTTTGAAGAATTTTCATGAAACTTTACACAATGGAAGAACTCCATATGAAGATGTGCATGAATCAATATACTTCCATTCTGACATTTCTAAGGGGAGATAATCTAACTTATACATTTCAAGTGTGGGGGGTGGGGTGGGGGGTATCACTTTGTGAGTTTGCTCACAGTACCTCTAGTTCAGCCATGGCATGATATATCAGCTTGGGACAAAAACCAAATAACCTCATTGCCAGTTCAAAATATGGGTCGAGGTCACTGGGGTCAGTAAAGCTCATTGAGTGTCTTTTAGAAAATTCTGACTCATTATTATTAGTGATATTGTTTCAAAACCATACCTCAGAACTGATACATGATAATAGTGATAATTTATATATCATGTTTAAAAGAGGTTTCTTTCCAAACAATGGCTGATGACTCTTTGACTCATTTCTGGATTAAGCTTTTGAGTTTCTTTCAGTTGGGAAACATATTAAGTCACAATCAAGCTAAAAAGCAGTAAAAATAATTCAGCATTTTTGGTGGATTGAAAAAGGTTATTGAATAAAGAAGATCCAATCCAGACTCAATTTCCTGTTGTTTCCCCAAAATCTGTATAATCTCTGTAATTTTATTTATTTCTTTTGATATAGATAATGTTGGATAATAATATTAATCACTGTGATTGTCAGACTGTCAGTTCAGGCTTATAAAACGTTTGTCATTTTGGACAAGTATGGAAACTTGATTATTGATGTCATGCAATCTGCTTGTAACTCAAGCTCTGGTTGATTTTTATTCTATTGGTAAAGAACTTTATGGTCGCATACTTAACACACAATGCATAAACTGCTAAAATGAGTCTAATTGATGTGTGTGTACCATAAACCCTTCAAGTATTACACCTTTCAAGTATTTATTTATTTACTTATTTATTTCTTTATTGGAGTTTGACACCCTTTCGACAGGTCACCTCGCGTCAGACAGTTTTATGGGTGGAGGATGCCAGAGAACTTGGAGAGAGCCATCAAGCAACTGCCATATTCCCCAAAATACTAACAAAGTAGGATTAGCATTGGTTGAAGACAGGTGCACCATCGACGTACAGTACACCCCAGTACACATCGCCACCGTGCCCCCACCTGGCATGCTTGTTTGGGGTGATCTCTAGATGGGAGGTATCCATTTTCTTCTATTTCCATCCAAAAATGTTGCCGCTGGTAATAACCTTTGAACTTAGTTTAGTCAGGCATCAATATATTCCTTTGGCATGCCGCACAGGGCACATTTATGTTCAGACCCATTTGAAACTTGGTATGCTTGTTTGGGGTTACCTCTAGGGGGCGCGGTGGCTCAGTTGGGAGAGGTGCAGGCTGCAAGCCGAGAGGTCCTCAGTTCGAATCCCACATGCGGCAACCGCGTTGTGTCCTTGGGCAAGACACTTCACCCCGATTGCCTACATGGGGGTGTACTGAGGCGTACTGCCTGTGCTGTGGTGCAGAGTTCAGAGTTACGATGTTGGAGAGCTGACAGCTGCTCGTCGTTGCTCGGTGGTTCTCTCCGGGTACTCCGGCTTCCTCCACCCGTAAAACTGTCACGGTCACGATTAGCCATTGTGCATAAGTGTGTGACCTTAAACACCAATAAATAAATAAATAAATAATTAGTGTTACCTCTAGATGGGAGCTATCAATTTTCTTCGATATCCGCCAAGAAATGTTGCCGCTGGCAATGACCTTTGATGAACTTAATGCAGTTATGCTTCAGAATTTCCCCTTGGCTCACCCTGCAGGGCACATTTATTATCGGATTGTTTTGAAACGTGGTGTGCTTGTTTGGGGTAAGCTCTAGATGGGAGCTATCGATTTTCTTCCATTTCCGTCAAAAAATGTTGCCACTGGCAATGTTCTTAGATCTTGTTTAGTCATACCTCAATATGTCCCTTTGGCACACCCTACAGGGCACATTTATGATCAGATTGCTTTGAAATCTGGCATTCTTGTTTGGAGTAACCTCTAGATTTCCATCAAAAAATGTTGCCGATGGCAACAACCTTTGAACTTAGTTTAGTCAGGCATTAATATATTCCTTTGGTATGCCTTACAGGGCACATTTTTGAAACTTTGTATGCTTGTTTAGTGTTACCTCTAGATGGGAGCTGTCGATTTTCTTTGAATTCCGTCAAAAAATGTTGCCGCTGGCAATGATCTTTGATAAACTTAGTGCAGTTATGCATCAATATTTCCCTTTGGCACATCCTGCAGGGCACATTTTTGACCAGATCACTTTGAAGCTTGGTGTGCTTGTTTGGGGGTAACCTCTAGATGGGAGCTATCGATTTTCTTTCATTTCTGTCAAAAATAGTTGCCATTGGCAATGACCTCTGATGAACTTAGTAAAAACTAAGTGCAGGTATGAATCAGTATTTCGGGGAAATTCCCTTTGACACACCCTGCAGGGCACATTTATGATTGGAAACTTTGTGTGCTTGTGTGGGGTGATATCTATATGGGAGTTATCGATTTTCTTCCATTTCTGTGGAAAAATGTTGCCGCTGGCAACAACCTTTGAACTTAGTTTAGTCAGGCTTCAATATTTCTCTTTGGCACACCCTTCAGGGCACATTTATGATCAGATCACTTTGAAGCTTGGTATGTGTGTTCGGGGTGACCTCTAGATGTGAGCTATTGATTTTTAGCTCAACTTTGACGAAGTCAAATTTGAGCTATTGTCATGGCCCGTCGTCCGTCTGTCCGTCAGTCAACAATTGGCTATGGCTCGGGCTAGAGGTCGTATTTATGAACCGATCTTTACGAAACTTCTTGTGTACCTTTGTTATGACCCTGGCACGGGAACGAGTGTTTTTAGGTGTGGTCCGAAATTCAAGATGGCTGCCAGCGGCCATTTTGTACCGATGATGCAAAAATCAGTTTTTTGTACAGAACTTCTGTATGAAAGTTCTGATTTGAATAAAGTTTTGTATAAATGTTTAGTACCATGGGATACATCACATATAATACGGGTTTTTTTCTCGTGCGTAAATTATGCAAATTAGACTGACATTGATTTATTTAGTGTTACTTTCAGAGCTGTAAGTGCCAAGCTGCTATGGCTCGGGCTAGAGGCCGTATTTATGAACCAATCTTTACGAAACTTCTTGGGTACCTTTGTTATGACCGTGGGACGAGAACAAGTGTTTTTGGTTGCGGTCCGAAATTCAAGATGGCTGCCAGCCACCATTTTGTACCGACGATGCAGAAATCTGTTTTTTGTACAGAACTTCCATATGAAAGCTCTGATTTGAATAATTTTTTGTATGAATGTTTAGTACCATGGGATACATCACATATAATACGGGTTTTTTTCTTGTGCGTAAATTATGCAAATTAGACTAACTTTGATGTTTTTAGTGTTATTTTCAGCACTTTAAGTGCAAATGCCAATACGGCTCGGGCTAGAGGCCGTATTTATGAACCGATCTTTACGAAACTCCTTGGGTACCTTTGTTATCACCGTGGGACGAGAACGAGTGTTTTTGGGTGCGGTCCAAAATTCAAGATGGCTGCCAGTGGCCATTTTGTACCGAAATTAGGTCTAATCAGTTTTTTGTACACAACTTCTATATGGCTCAGGCTAGAGGCCGTATTTATGAACTGATCTTTACGAAACTTCTTGGGTACCTTTGTTATCACCGTGGGATGAGAACGAGTATTTTGGGGTGTGGTCCAAAATTCAAGATGGCCACCAGCAGCAATTTTGTACCAAAATTAGTGCAATCAGTCTTTTGTACAGAACTTCTGTATGAAAGTTCTGATTTGAATAAATTTTTGTATGAATGTTTAGTAACATGGAATACATCACATATAGTACAGGTTTTTTTCTCGTGCAGAAATTATGCAAATTAGATGAACTTTGATTTATTCAGTGCTACTTATACACTGTAAGTGCACATGTCAATACGGCTCGGGCTAGAAGCTGTATTTATGAACCGATTTTCACAAAACTTCTTGGGTACCTTTGTTATCACCTTGGGGCGAGAACGAGTGTTTCTGGGTGCAGTCCAAAATTCAAGATGGCTGCCAGTGGCCATTTTGTACCGAAATTAGGTCCAATCAGTTTGTTGTCACAACTTCTACACAGCTCATATTTGTGAACTGATCTTCACAAAACTTCTTGGGTACCTGTGTTATCAGCTTGGGAGAGGAACGAGTGTTTTGGGGTGCTTTTGTTATCACTGTGCTATGAGAACAAATATTTTGGGGTTCAGTCAGACCCACTCTGGGACTCAAAGATTTCTTTTCTAGTTTAGCATCTGACTGTCACCCACCTTTACAATACTTTACCTATACATTTGTTACAGGCAACGGTCAGTATTTATGTACAGACCGTTACAATACTTTATATGTATCTTTGTTATCAGGTCATTACCTAGATGTTTGTCATTGCTGTGTCACATACTATACATGTACATATCTTTGTCTTGACAAGTTGAGCTACAGTGTCATTGACACTTTCATTTTTTATTTCCATAAAAAATTATTAGCATTATCACCAGCCTTTCAACTTACTGCATTTGTGCAGCAACTTATCCCTTTTGCACTCTGCAGGGTATATTTATGAATTTCCATAAAAAAGAGAGAAAAAAACATTGCCACAAGCAATGACCTTCAAATTTAGTGCATTTGTGCATTAACATCTTCCTTTGGCATGCCTCAGAGGTCGCATTTATTATCAGGTTGTTTTGAAACTTTGTATGCTTATGCAGGGAGACAAAGATAGGAGCTATCGATTTTCTTTTCATTTCCATCAAAAACTGTTGCTGTTATCAACAATCTTTGAATTTATTGCCATTGTGCAACGGCATTCTTCTTTGACATGGCCTACAGGCCACATTTATCATAGGATTGTTTTTGAACTTGGTGTGCTCATTAGGCGAGACCTTTAGCTATTGATTAGCATTCATTTCTGTGAAAAAAGTTGCCATTTACAATAACCTCTGAACTCACTACATTTGTGTATCAACATTCTTCCTTTAGCCAGTCTTACAGTTTACATTTAAAGATGCATGGATTACTCTGACGTTGTGCACACACAATGCTGTTATGTTGAAATTTCACCGAATAACATTGGAACCAATGATCTTTAATTTTGCCATTTCACTTATAACTTACCAAGTTCAAGTTTGTCAAGTTGAGCTGCAGTGTCATTGACACTTTCATTGGAATTCACTTTAAAAAAATCTCCACAACCCAGTATAAGCTTGAATTCTAAACCCAATATAACATGTTACCAATTAACCTTGTGCATTTTAGTGTATATTTTCATAAAGTGTGTACTATGGCTCCTACCAATTTTTTTATAACCAGAAAGTTTGACTTAACTCTGTGCATTGCACAGTGTTAGTCACACGTTCTGGTTGTAAAAAGTAAAAATATTTTCATTATTAACTGAGCAACTAACCATGCCTTAGTGTAAATCTCATCTGTATCAACTCTTTACCTAACGTAATTGCCAAAACCAGCCAATACTATTCTAAGCATTCAAACATAGCTTATGACCCATCATTGGAATGGATCATGGAAAGTATTTTTTTGGTCAATTCCAAAAATGAAAACATATTCTATTTTCAATTAATAACTTGTTCAAATTTCAAAAAAATTCAACAAAACTATATCATGTTTCGACTCCTTATTGGAATGAACTTGTCAAGCGCACTCCAGTGAGGGGTCACGTGATCTGGTTTTGTTGAAATTATTTAAAACATTTTATTTCAACATAATTAAAATAACAGATTGTGATATCGTGTGCATTGGGTAAAGGGTTAAAATGGGCAGTATAGAGAACTTGACTTTAGACTTGTTTTGAGTTCATTATACAGCCTAATAGCCTAAAGACATAATGATAAATAAATAAATAAATAAATAAATAAATAAATAAATAAATAAATAAATAAATAAATAAATAAATAAATATTATCATGACCATGTGCATGTCCTGTAATTTGTATCAGATTTGAGGTTGTCTTTACAATCTGATCGCAATGAGCCCCTCATGGCAAGTTGTGATCCGATTGTCAACACGGCCAAGAATCTGATACAAATTACAGGGCATGCATTTGGTCATAATAATACATTTATCAAACAATCCTATTACATAAAGCCCATTTCCCCTGTTTTTCAGTTTAAATTGGGTTGGAATTGGTCAAAATTTTGAATTTCATATTTTAATGCGTAATAACAATCCATATATGTGAAGTGTTTACCGCAAGTTGAATCTGTCTGATACTGAATCAGAACAAGGGCTAATACATATGTATTTTTCCGAGTTTTTGGGTGCAAATTAAGTTGATTGTTAGATAAATAAATAAATCTAACGGAGATTTATTGCATAACAAGAAGAAAAGTTCCATGATGATATTTTAATTTTTTTCTCATTACTTGCCGTCTGTTGACGTCCTGCGTCCGTAAACTTTTCACATTTTCATCTTCTCTGTAACTGCTGAGCCGGTGTGATCCAAACCTGGCAGGAATGGTCTATCGGAGGTCCTCTACAAACGATCCTCATTTTGTTCCTGTCGGATGAAAAACATGGTTTCCAGAGGCATTCTTTGATTCTGGTTGGTGGATTTTCAAAAATCTTCTCCTCTGTTAACCTGCCTGGCCAAATGTTTTGAAACTTCACATAATTGATGACTGGGACCCCCTCTACCAACGATCCTCATTTAATGTTGATCGGGTTACAAACATGGCCAAAATTGTGGCTTACAGTTACTATAGAAACCCTATGAAAAATCACATTTTCATCTTCTTCTCTGGAACTACTGAGCTGACGTGAACCAAACCTGGCAGGGATAGTCTATGGGAGGGCCTCTACAAACGATGCTCATTTTGTTCCCTGGGTTTGAAAACATGGCCACCATAGGCATTCTTTTATTCTGATTGGTGGATTTTGAAAAATCTTCTCCTCTGAAACCACAGGGCTAAATGTTTTGAAACTTTGCATGGTTGATGACTGGGACCCCCTCTACCAATGATCCTTGTTTAATGTTGATCGGGTTGTAAACATGGCCAAAATTGTGGCTTACAGTTACTATAGAAACCCTATGAGAAATCACATTTTCATCTTTTTCTCTGGAACTACTGAGCCAACGTGAACCAAACTTTGCAGGAGTGGTCTATAGGAGGCCCTCTACAAACGATCTTCTTTTTGTTCCCGTTG
Source organism: Pictodentalium vernedei (assembly GCA_031216915.1). Taxonomy (NCBI): domain Eukaryota; kingdom Metazoa; phylum Mollusca; class Scaphopoda; order Dentaliida; family Dentaliidae; genus Pictodentalium; species Pictodentalium vernedei. Next base: position 326,586,311 of record CM062291.1, read on the forward strand.
GTTAGAAAATATGGCCACCAATGACATTCTCTGATTCTGATTGATGGATTTTTGCAAAAACTTCCCCTCTGAAACTACAAATTCAAATGTTTTGAAACTTCACATGATTGAGGACTGGGACACCTTCTACCAATGATCCTTATGTAATGTTGCAAACATAGCCGCAGTTGCAGCTCATAGTTACCATGGAAAGCATATGGGAAATCACATTTTTATATGTAGTTCCAAGTGAGCGATTACAGGCTCTTTAGTGCCTCTAGTTTGTTATTTCCGAGGCAGGAACACCGTTGATTTCCTTAAAAGGGACAATAAATGGGACAGAAATGTTAATTTTCCTAATGATAAGGGCTCCAAATCCTCCCTCAGTGTTCCCACCCAAATGAAAAGTCCTAAAGTATGGCCCCTTCCTTGAGAAGTACTTGAATTTGTTTCTTTCCTTCAAAAGTACTTGTATAGCCATGATGGTCCATCATATTCCTTGAAAAGTGCTTAAATAGTGCTTAAATATTTGCTGGAATTTGATTCTCTAATATCAGTGGGAACCCTGTTGCTCAACAGGTGCCTAAAAACCCTTCACCATGACACAGGTATCATACATAGTTTCAGAGATGAGGAAATTACATTCTTTATTTCATTGTCACATTTGACAGATCTATTCGTTTTATCAGTAGCAAGGTAATTTACACTTTTTTGCATAATAAAATATTCCAGTATTCAAATTTTATTTCCGCACAAAATGATATTTTAATTTCATGTATAAAAAAAAATACTGTTTACAATCATATTGAAATCTTTTTTCATAAAATACAATATAAAAGTCTATTTAAAAAATAAAAAATGATTAACTTCGTAGGAAATACAGACACCATGCATATTTAACCTGTCAGAGAAATGAAATGGCCTCATCATTTCATCTGAAAGAATGCAATTTGTATGCTCAATAAAATTATTGATTTGTTGGATTAATGAACATGAAATGATGGCTTGTAACGAAATGCAACGACATCATTTGTTCTGGCTTTAGGCTTGGAACATGATCCAATCTTTTGTGAAACTTTCATTTCCAAAAGCGATTCTTTATATTCAAATTATAGCTTGTCAGCTCACCTGACTGAAAGTCAGGGTGAGCTATTCTGATCACTTTTCGTCCGTCGTCCGTCGTGAAAGTGGTGTTTGGGCTTTTTCTCCCAAACCACTGGCCGCATATTAATGAAATTTCATGTGAGTAGGGGTTATATAAGTGGATTTTGATTTTTTGTCAAATTAGGTTTCGGCTCACATTGAGCAGAGGGATGGGGCAAAAATGCTCTAATTCTTAAAAAATCTTCTTCTCAAGAACCAGCAATAGCAGAGACTTGATATTTGGTATGCTGCTTCCTTTTGAGGTGTAGACTCAAGTTTGTTCAAGAGAAGTTGGAGGGGCTATATTTGACGATGTTAAAGGAGGGGCAAAAATTTTGGCCCCACCCCAAATTTCTATTTTCCAAACCGCGAGGCCGATTTGAACCAAATTTTACGTGAGTGCTTATTGGGTCATAAGTACCCAATTTATGCTGATTTTTTTTCCCCGTAGCCCCGTGGGAACCACAGGAGCTAAAAATAGAAAAAAATGAAAACGCCCATATCTCCAAAACTACATGGCACTGAGAATTCTTACTTGTTGTGAAGCTTCCTTAGGACCAACAGAATGGAATGATCAAAAAAAACTGCCATCGGTTTTATCATGGGGTACTTTTTGGGGACTTTGAAAAAGTGCTGAGTCAGCATTTTTTAACACTGTGGGTAATGGGAAAAACATAAGACTACTTTTCTCCGAAACCACTGCTCCAAAAGCTTTAAAATTTCACGTATAACATCTTTGGAAGATTGTTTCACATGTTTATTGAAATGAATTGCCTGGGTCGATATTTGGGCTCTCTATGGGAGCCCAAATGTTTAAATTAGTGCAGTATGAGGAGTATTTTTGAAAAATCTTCTTCTTCAGATCTACCAATAAGAATGTTTTGATATTTGGTATGCAGCATCCTTGGGGGTGAGATTCAAGTTTGTTGAAGCCAAATCCCTGGGTTCATATTTAGGCTGAAAATTTGGGGTCCCGTTGCGGACTTAGAAATTTTGGACCAAAATCCCCAAAAATTTTTTTTTTGTTTTTTCTGCGTTTTGGTCAATTTTAAGACAAAAAAAATATTTTTTTTTTTCCCCTGAAAATTTGGGGTGCGGGTGGGACTTAGAAAATTTTGGACCAAAATCCAAAATTTTTTTTTGTTATTTTTTCTGCGTTTCGGTCATTTAAAAAAAAAAAAAAAAAAATTTTCCCCTGAAAATTTGGGGTCTGGGTGGGACGTAGAAAATTTTGGACCAAAATCCTGAATTTTTTTTTTTTGTTTTTTATGCGTTTCTATCAATTTTAGGACAAAAAAAAAAAAAAATTTTTTCCCCTGAAAATTTGGGGTCCGGGTGGGACTTAGAAAATTTTGGACCAAAATCCGAAAAAAATTTTTTTTTGGTTTTTTATGCGTTTCTGTCAATTTTAAGACAAAAAATTATTTTTTTTTTTTTCCCCTGAAAATTTGGGGTCCGGGTGGGACTTAGAAAATTTTGGACCAAAATCCGAAAAAAAATTTTTTTTGGTTTTTTATGCGTTTCTGTCAATTTTAAGACAAAATTTTTTTTTTTTTTCCCCTGAAAATTTGGGGTCCGGGTGGGACTTAGAAAATTTGGGACCAAAACCCTGAAAATTTTTTTTTGTTTTAAATGCGTTTCTGTCAATTTTAAGACAAAAAAAAAAAAAATTTTTTTTTTTTCCTCCTGAAAATTCTAAGACAAAAAGAAATTTTTTTTTTACACCAAAAATTTTGGGTCCGGGTGAGGGACTTCGAAAATTTTGGACCAAAATCCGGAAATTTTTGTTTTTGTTTTTTATGCATTTCGGTCAGTTTTAAGACAAAAAAAAAAAAAATTTTTTTTACCCTAAATATTTGGGGTCCGGGTGGGAAAATTTTGGACCAAAATCCATAATTTTTTTGTTTTTTGTTTTTTATGCGTTTCTGTCAATTTTAAGACAAAAAAAAAACATTTTTTTTTACACCAAAAATTTGGGGGCTGGGTGGGCAGGAACTGAAAATAGAAGGAAAATCCTGTGTATTGTGTGGGCACAATCGCTTCATCTAGTTGCTATATGCTTTTCTTAGGAGGTGCGTATGCAGCTTATTCAAGTCAAGTCCCTGGTTTGATATTTAGACTACCATGTCAGGTGAGCACCCTCAGGCCCCCTGGGGCCTCTTGTGTTTTGATACATCCTCGCATGTAGGAACCATGAAAGATGAAGAGTGGTTGTCTGCTTTTGCATTTATGTTCTGCACTACTGATGGCAAAGCCAAGCAACTGCCTTTGCCTGGTTAGTGAGTTGATTTGTCAAGTTGAGCTAAAAATGTTCATGTTACAAATCACCTTTTAAAAATAATTCAGTACTCTGCCGATTAAGCGTTATCAACACCTCAAACAGCGAGGCTTGAGATACCATACGAGTGATCCATAAACAAGGCAGTTTTAAGGGGAAAATGCTGTTTGCTACAAAAATTTTACAACTTGAGAAGAGAGAATTGTTGAATAAAAATAAGTCGATATATGACAAAGTCAAGCTGAGCTATTGCCATCACTTCTCATCTGTCGGCATACATACGTTCCTTTGGCACACTGCACAGGTTGCATTTATGATCATATCGCTTTGAAAGTTGGTATGCTTGTTTGGGGTGACCTCTAGATGGGAGCTATTGATTTTCTTCAATTTCTGTCAAAAAGTGTTGCCGCTGGCAATGGCCTTTGGTCTAATCTTAATCAGACCTCAGTATTTCCCTTTGGCACACCCTACAGGGCACATTTATAATCATATTTCTTTGAAACCTGGTATGCTTATTTGGGGTGACCTCTAGATGGGAACTATCGATTTTCTTCCATTTCCATCAAAAAATGTTGCCGCTGGCAACAACCTTTGAACTTAGTTTAGTCCGGCACCAATATATATTTCTCTGGCATGCCCTGCAGGGCACATTATGATAGGATCACTTTGAAACATTGTATGCATGTTCAGGATGCCCTCTAGATGTGAGCTGTTGATTTCTTTTCATTTCCATAAAAAATTATTTTCGTTCGCACCAGCCTTTGGACTTAGTGCATTTTTGTAGCAACTTATCCCTTTTGCACTCTCAACAGGGTATATTTATGAATTTCCATAAAAAAGAAGAAAAGACCATTGCCACCAGCAATGACCATCAAACTTAGTGCATTTGTGCATTAACATCTTCGTTTGGCATGCCTCAGAGGGCACATTCATTATCGGGTTTTTAAACTTCAGTGCTTATTCAGGGTGACAGAGATAGAAGCTACCGATTTTCTTTCATTTCTATCAAAAACTGTGGCTGTTAGCAACAATCTTTTAATCTATTGCATTTCTGTATTTACATTCTTTTTTGACATGGCCTACAGGGCACATGTATCGTAGCATTGTTTTTGAACTTGGTGTGCTCATTAGGTGAGACCTCTTGATAAGAGCTATGGATTAGCGTTCATTTTTGTGAAGAACGTTACTGTTTACAATGACCTTTAAACTTAACTGCATTTGTGTGGAACAGGAAGTGGTCTTTGCCAATCCTTGAAACAGGAAGTCGAAAGTCAGAAAAGTGACAATTTACTCCCTTAAACCAGAATTGAAGGATTTTGGGTTTGTCATCAACAAGAGGGTAAATGAAAATGCATTGAATTAGTTTTACGTGGTTTATAGATGAACAAAAAAACAAACTCAGCAAAAAAATATGAAAATGTTCAACCTCAAATAAACCATAAAAAAATGAATGAGATGGATGATAATTTTTAAATTCCAGGGCCCCCTAAGTTTTGGCTGAAGTCCCAACCCTTTGCATGAAAAGGGTTAATTCAGTATAGTATTCATGCTGTCAACTTGAACAAACCGGGAGCATACACAGTGAAAAGGAATGCATCAAAGACACACTCAAGTTCCTTGGGTCGGTTCCAGGTTCCAAACTAATGTACACCAAGATACTGAGTTACAAAAGTAACTCCAGGAATTAGTCCCTTTTATGGGAAGGGAACTCATCTTACCTACTGAATAGGAAATTCAGTGCATCTAATTAAAGTGCCGAAATTGAGATGGGGGACGAAATGATAGAAACCTGCCCTTTTAATGCAAATTATGACTGAAAATTTGAATATAAGTTACTGATTGGTCATCTTGATATGGTTTACTAAATCAGAGGCTGAAGGAACACATTATGGGTTGAACCAATGAGATACATTGGCTCAGGAATATACGGAAGTTAATGGAAACAAAGAAATACCTCAGCAAGACTTTCTGACTCTAAAACTGTGATAAACAGAATTGATTTGGGTAATTACGGTATTTTTATTTTATATTTTTCCAAACCTGTTACATGAGTATCAGCATTCTTCCTTTAGCCAGCATTACAGTTTACATTTATAAATGCATGGATTACTCTGATGTTGTGCACACACAATGCTGTTATGTTGAAATTTCACCAAATAACATTGGTACCAATGATCTTCAAATTTACCATTTAAAGTTTGTCAAGTTAAGCTACAGTGTCATTGACGCTTTCATTTTTAGCTCAACTTTGGCGAAGCCAAATTTGAGCTTATGCCATGGTCTGTCGTCTGTCGTCCGTCTGTCCGTCAATAATTGGATACGGCTCGGGCTAGAGGCCGTATTTATGAACCGATCATTACGAAACTTCTTGGGTACCTTTGTTATGACCGTGGGACGAGAACGAGTGTTTTTGGGTGCGGTCCAAAATTCAAGATGGCTGCCAGCTGCCATTTTGTACCGACGATGCAGAAATCTGTTTTTTGTACAGAACTTCCATATGAAAGCTCTGATTTGAATAATTTTTTGTATGAATGTTTAGTACCATGGGATACATCACATATAATATGGGTTTTTTTCTCGTGCGTAAATTATGCAAATTAGACTAACTTTGATGTTTTTTGGTGTTACTTTCAGCACTCTAAGTGCAAATGCCAATACGGCTTGGGCTAGAGGCCGTATTTATGAACCTATCTTTACGAAACTCCTTGGGTACCTTTGTTATCACTGTGGGACGAGAATGAGTGTTTTTGGATCCGGTCCGAAATTCAGGATGGCCGATGGCAGCCATTTTGTACAAAATTTGGTGCAATCAGATTTTTGCACAGAACTTCCATATGAAAGCGCTGATTTGAATAATTTTTTGTGTGAATGTTTAGTACCATGGGATACATCACATATAATACGGGTTTTTTTCTCGTGTAGAAATTATGCAAATTAGATGAACTTTGATCTTTTCAGTGCTACTTACACACAGTAAGTACACATGTCAATACGGCTCGGGCTAGAGTCTGTATTTATGATCCGATCTTCACGAAACGTCTTGGGTACCTTTGTTATCACCTTGGGACGAGAACGAGTGTTTCTGGGTGCGGTCCAAAATTCAAGATGGCTGCCAGTGGCCATTGTGTACCGAAATTAGTGCAATCAGTCTTTTGTACAGAACTTCTGTATGGCTCAGGTTAGAGGCCGTATTTATGAACCGATCTTTACGAAACTTCTTGGGTACCTTTGTTATCACTGTGGGATGAGAACGAGTGTTTTTGGGTGTGGGCCGAAATTCAAGATGGCCACCAGCAGCCATTTTGTACCAAAATTAGTGCAATCAGTCTTTTGTACAGAACTTCTGTATGAAAGTTCTGATTTGAATAAATTTTTGTATGCATGTTTAGTAACATGGAATACATCAAATATAGTACTTTTTTTTTCTCGTGCAGAAATTACGCAAATTAGATGAACTTTGATTTATTCAGTGCTACTTATACACTTTAAGTGTACATGTCAATACGGCTCGGGCTAGAGGCTGTATTTATGAACAGATCTTCACAAAACTTCTTGTGTACCTTTGTTATCATCCTGGGACGAGAACGAGTGTTTCTGGGTGCGGTCCAAAATTCAAGATGGCTGCCAGTGGCCATTTTATACCGAAATTAGGTCTAATCAGTTTTTTGTCACAACTTCTATACAGCTCATTTTTGTGAACTGATCATGAAACTTCTTGGGGTACCTTTGTTTTCACCTTGGGACAGGAATGAGTGTGTTTTGGGGTGCCTTTGTTATCACTGTGCTATGAGAACAAATATTTTGGGGTTCAGTCAGACCCACTCTGGGACTCAAAGATTTCTTTTCTAGTTTAGCATCTGACTGTCACCCACCTTTACAATACTTTACCTATACATTTGTTGCAGGCAACGGTCAGTATTTATGTACAGACCGTTACAATACTTTATATGTACCTTTGTTATCAGGTCATTACCTAGATGTTTGTCATTGCTGTGTCACATACTATACATGTACATGTCTTTGTCTTGACAAGTTGAGCTACAGTGTCATTGACACTTTCATTTAAAGGTACCATGCTACCACCATCCTTAGTTTAGCAAGACTTTATCTATGTTTGCACTCTCCAATAAATTGAAATAAAACACCCTTATATAAACATTTGTTTTTTGCTGTTTAGCAAACAACAGCTATGATTCGGTGTCTGAAGTGGCTTTCAGCACTTTTCAATAAAGCCATGATAGTGGCTTCTAGTACACAAGCAGTTGTAAAAAGCTAAGAGTTAGTACAGATGTACGGAGGATTTCACTTAATTGCATATTCATTAATTGAATAACCATGTTAAATGCATATAACTTCAAAGTGCCAAACCAGAACCTTACCTTTGGTCCAAACTTGATCATTTTAATTTTCAGGAATGTATTCTATGCTATATTAAGATAATAGTGAAATGCCCGATAATTGAAAAAAAAAGCCACTGAATTTCGAACACTTAACGTGGCCTTAAGGTCTGTCAAACAGGACAATGGAATAAATTATCAGTTTATCGCTTCAGTATTGGAAAATGACCAAATTTTTGGTTAATTTAATATTTTTCATTGACAAAGTGGCTATTCAATTACCAGATTTTAATTATACAAGCAAGTATGGAATTAATCTGATGATCCCAATACTTAGGATGGTTTTAATATATTAGCAAGTCTAAAAATAAGCAATCTGTCATTTGCTGATGGAGGTTCCCCAAAGGGTGAAGTTGCTGGTGCTATCCCATACTGTGGGCTAGAATCGGCCAATATATCCTCTGGTTCCTCTTCATGTTTAGGCCTGAAACTTTGATCAGACTGAGGTTCACAGATGGTAAATATAGTGACACTACCCTGCTGTGCAGTGTAACATCACCAAATTTCTGCAGATAACAATCTGCTTATTTCCAGGTTTGGATATGGGTGACTGGAAAAGTGCTTGATTGATTATTTAGCAGTGTTTGGTTACAGTTTATTGGCATGGTTTTTAGCTCATCTTGACAAAGTCAAGCTGAGCTAATCTCATCGCTGTCCGTCCGTCGTCCATTGTCTGTCAACACCATGTTTTGGTCTTCTCCTCCAAAGCCACTGGACCAATTCAAGTGAAAGTTTGTGTGAGTGATGGTCCCAAAGGGGCATTTCATTTTTGTTCAACTCAGCATGCCTGGCCCCATAGGGAGGGGGGGAGTGGGGGAAAATGCTCCAAAATATTTTTAAAATCTTCTTCTCAAGTACTAGTGTGTACAATGACTTGATATTTGCTATGGAGCTTCCATACGAGGTGTAGAATCAAGTTTGTTCAAACAAAGTTCGTGAAGTAATATTTGGCTTTGTAATAGGAGGGGTAAGATTTTTGGCCCCGCCCAAATTTCTATTTTCTGAACCGATGGTCCAGTATGAATCAAATTTGGTTTGTGGTATTATTGGGTCATAACTACTTGACCCATGCAAAAAAAAAAAAATTCCCGCATCCCCTTGGGAACCCCGGCAGCTAAAAATAGAAATATTTTCAAACGCCCATATTTACCAAACCACATGGTACAGAGAGCTGTTATTTGGTATGAAGTATCCTTAAGCCCAGTAAAGTTTAATGGTAAAAAAAAATTGCCATCAGTTATGTTAGGGTATTCTGTAATGGGCATCGAAAAAATGCTGAGTCAGCATATTCGCAAAAATTTTTTAAAATCTTTTAAAATCTTTTCTCCAGAACCAATCATCAGAATCTTTTAATATTTGGTATACAGCATTCATAGGGGGGTCAGATAAAAGTTTGTTGAAATAAAGCTCATTGGTTCATATTTGGGCTCTCTACAGGAGCCTGAAGCTTTAACATAGGGTAATATGGGGAACATTCTTTAAAAATCTTCTTCAGAACCACCAGTCAGAATCTTTTAATGTTTGGTATACATCATTGTTATGAGGGTCAGATTCAAGATTGTTCAAACCAAGTCCCTAGGTTAATATTTTGGCTTCCTATGGGAGCCCAAATTTTATCTTTGTTCAATATGGAGGGTAATTTAAAAAAATCTTCTTCTTTAGATCCACCAGTCAGAATGCTTTGATATTTGGTATGCAACATCTCTAAGGGGGTCAGATTCAAGTTTGTTCAAATCAGATCCCTAGGTATATATTTGGGCTCACTATGGAATCACAAATTTTTACTTAGTGTCGTATGAGGAAATTTCTTTGAAAATCTTCTTCTTCAGATCCACCAGTTGGAATGCTTTTATATTAGGTATACAACATCTCTAGGGGGGTCAGATTCCAGGTTGTTCAATTTGAGTGCGTAGGTTAATATTTGGGCTCCATACTGGAACATAAAATTTAACTTAGTACAATATGAGGGAATTTCTTCAAAAATCTTCTTCTAAAGATCCACTTGTCAGAATGCTTTCACATTTGGTATACAACATCTCTGGGGGGTCAGATTCAAGTTTGTTCAAATCGGATCCATAGGTTAATATTTGGGCTCACTATGGTAGCCCAAATTTGAACTTAGTGCAATTCGAAGAAATTTCTTTACAATTTCTCTTCTTCAGATCCAACGGTCAGAATGCTTTCATATTCGGTACACATCATCTCTAGGGAAGTCAGATTCAACCGTGTTCAAATCAAGAGCCTGGGTTAATATTTGGGCTTTCTGTGGGAGCTGGAATTGGCCATTTTGCTGAAGAATTAAAAATTTTGTATTCAGTACCCTCTAGAGGTGTGTAACTAAGATTAATCCACATAGGTTGTATCAAGGGGCTTCATAGTGGAGCTCTACATTTTACTTTATGATCAACTGAAGAAAAGGCATGATGCCCAGATTATTTTTGTCACTCCTCCTGAGGGACTCGAGGATTGAGAGTGTAGCCTATGGAGATGGCTTGCTTAATGTAGACTCATTCTTGGACTCTGTTTAAATTGTCTTCTGTTCAAGATGAACGCTTCAGGCTCTGTAGGGGCCTCTTGTTTTTTAACGGTATGGCAAATCTGATCAAAATTGAGTCAGTGGATGTCTAAATTTTACTTTCTTAAAGCAATTGTAAATTCAAAAGTGAAAAGAGTCAACAGTGAAGGGTAATTGTATCATATTTTTATATCGTGGTTGAGTTTAAAAAATGTTGTATCTTCCACTTGGTTGCAAAATAACTGTTTTACAAATTCAAAGTTTGCAGGTCAGATTACATAAAATGCACAGGGACAGCAAGTAATCTTTGATGGAGAAATCTGCTTTCTTAGCCCACATATGTTGATATATTCCTAAATTTTGTATATGCAAAGAAATTTTCAAAAATCCACAAGTGCTTAATCCAAAATGTCACATCTCAAAATTTGTGTCTTGCAAAAGGAGGCAATCAGCTCATTTCTGATCCTTGATTTGAAACAGGTGGGAAGCCTTGACAGAAAAATAATAGCTTGATTGACATAGGTCATGACTTGACAAAAAAATGATCATTTAAAAAAAATGAATTATTCCCCTTATGATGATACGTTTACTTTCAAAGTTCTGTATCCAAATCCAAAAGCTATTTTACTCCAAGAAAACATCTCTAATACTCTCTCAATGTTCTTTGGAACAGAGAGTTTTTTTCCTGCTTTACAAGCTGCAGTCACTCTCTTGTGTCTTCCCAATATTAGGATTTATTAATTTTTTTTTATCTCTCCTGTAAAGTTTGGGGTCCAGATTATGAAAAAAGGGCACTTGACTCTAGGTATAAGTTGACAACATATCATAAATTGTAATGTAACACACAATACTATTGAGTGTCACAATACAATTTATGATACGTTGTCAACTCATAACAAGAGACGAGTGCCCTTTTTATTATGAACATTTTTATTATAGTATTGACATTATATAATCCCTTGAGTGCAAAAAGATGGTGCCATCTGCTGTGCTTTTAACATTTTAGAATGGGCAACATAGGTATAACAATTGACTTCATCTCCATGTTGCGGTCACAAAAAGACATTGTGCAGAAACAAGTGACTTTTAACACCAATAAAAATAAATAGATTAATTAATGACCAAACACAATTTACAGACAACATAATGTGAACACGACATGTATTTAACCCTTTACCCAACGCAGACGATATCAAAATTTATTATTTTAAATTTCATTTTTTTGAATTTTTCAAAAAATTTCAACAAAACCATATCATGTGACCCCTCGTTGGAACGAGCTCGACGAGCTCGTTCCAACGAGGGGTCACATGATATGGTTTTGTTGAAATTTTTTGAAAAATAATATTTTTTCATCTGCTGAATTTGCATATTACGCTGGCGGATACGGGCGATTCGTTGGGTAAAGGGTTAAAATTCCATATTCTTTCTTGGCAACAAAATTGCATGTTAGAGATATTGTATTCATTTGAATCATACAATGATTGAACATGAGCCACTTGCTTGGATACAATCATGCTAAACATTGTAATTTTTTTTACCATCCTGAATCTGATTTCTGTATGGATAATCTCAATGACAATTGGTTTTAATTTGTAGGTAAAGGTACTCTTTTGTTACTTGAATTTCAAACTACCCCCACGGGAACCCGGGGAAGTGAAGCAGTGCCTGTTTACTACAGTAAACAGGCCCTGTTTTACTGGTAAAATAGGACCCAGTCACCAATGCTTGGAGGGTGCAAACCCTCTCTAAAATGGGCAACATGCCTTATTAACGTTCACCCCTAGTCTTGAGTTGATACTCCTGTTGTGGTCATGATTAGCCATTGTGCAAAATATGTGACCTTAAACACCAATAAATAAATATTAAATAATTTCGAACTAAAAACGGTCACTTATTTTTTCTGTGGACCACTTGACTACCGTTGGTTTACTTAGGCTTACTTGAGCCTTTAATTTAACTCCTTGCATGCTGCTGGCAGATATTCCTGCCCAAGAGAGGATTTCTCATGCCACTGAAATAAGTAATCATTTGGGAATATTTAACCCTTTACCCAACGTAATGTCCCGTGGGAACCCCGGAAAGTAAGCAGCACTTGTTTACTGTGGTAAACCAGTTCCGCTTTACTAGTAAAATAGGACCCAGTCACCAATGCTTGGGGTGAAAGTCCTCTAAAATGGGCAACATGTAGATCAACGATTGACTAAACTTGACTTCATCTCCATGTTGTGTCACGATTAGCCATGGTGCATAAATATGTGACATTAACCACCAACAAACAAACCCAACGTAACGGCCAAAACCGGCCAGCGCTATTCTCAAAAATCGACAATTAATTTTCATTATATTTTCATTTTTTGTCTTGAAAACATAGGTTATGACCCCTCTTTGGAACGAGCTCGTCTAGCACGTTCCAAAGAGGGGCCATAACCTATGTTTTTGAGACAAAAAATGAAAAAAATCAGTTATTCAAGAATTTGGTTTGCAAGTGTCGTCTGCTTTTCATGTTAGGTAAAGGGTTAATCAGATTTTCTCTCTGTGAACTCAATGGATTTTTTTTTACCAATGATTTCAGGAGTTAAATGCAAATGAATTTTTCATCAAATCTAGTCATGGCTTCTTCACAGCAACCATCACTAGATTAGCTGAAAAATATCTTGAAAATTTTCAGCGAGCTAAGAGTTAAGGATCCTCATAAATGTAAAAACATTGCTTATGACACCTCATTGGAATGAGCTCAAGCTCATTCCAATGAGGGGTCACAAGCTATGTTTTTGAAGCAAAAAATAAAAAAAATAGTTATTCAAGAATTTTGTTTGCAAGTGTCGCCTTTATTTCTGGTTAGGTCAAGGGTTAAATTTTTTTTTTTTCAGAAGCCACCAGTTCAAGTGCTTTGGGATTTCATATGCAACTTTTCTTAGTTGTCAAGATTGAAGTTTATTGAAAAAAAGACTTCTCTGATAATGCTTGGGCTCATCCAGGGAAGAACTAAATTTATGACCCTTCCACAAACATTGGTTTTCAGAATCTGTTAGTCAGTTTTGAATGAAACTTTATTTGCTTTTTTCTCAGGCAATATTTGTGCTCATTCCAAGAGGGGCTAAACTCACAGCCTCACCCCCATTATTCAGTTTTTGGAACCAAGCATTAGACAGATATTTGTTATTCTCTTTTGAGTAATTGTATTTATAATAAAATCAAACTATCTGAAAAAAATGCTATTTTTCTTGCAGAAGATTCTTATGGCTGCTAAACAAATCAACAAAATGGTTTCACTTTCCTCATTTTACCCTCTTCACATTTCTTCCATTCCCTTTACATAACTTGGACCAGTGTTTTAGACTCTTTTGAGCCTTTGGTTTTATACTGATAGAAGTTTTGGTGGCGTGGTGGCTCAGTAGGTAGAGGTGCAGGCTGCAAGCTGAGAAGTCCTCGGTTCGAATGCCACCTGCGGCAATCCTGTTGTGTCCTTGGGCAAGACACTTCACTCCCTTTGCCCACATGGGGGCATGGTGACATTGTGAACTCAGGCATTCTGCAAGTTGATGATGCACCTGTCTTCAACCAATGCTAATCCTGCTTGTGTGGACTTAGTATGTTGGGGAGCTGACAGTTGCTCGGATGTTCTTTCCGGGTACTCCGGCTTCCTCCACCCATAAAACTGTCGTGGTCATGAAGCCATTGTGCAGAAATATGTGACCTTAAACACCAATAAATAGATAGATAGAAGTTTTGAATCATTTTCATCTCTCATCTTTAGAGCAGTATTAACTTATCTTAACTGTCGTGCCTCTTGACTTTTTGTGTTAATCTGGTTATTAAGTGAAATGGTTTGTTTCCTTGAAGTTCTGATTTTTAGCTTAACTTGACAAAGTCAAGATAAGCTATTACCATCACGCGTGCGGAAGTCTGTGAGTCTGTTCACATTTTCTTTTAGCACAGGCTACACCCCATAGTTTTTGTCTGATCATCACGAAATTTCATATGCTGGTTTGGGGTCATGTCTAGATTAGAACGTCCCCTTTTGGTTGTGATCGGTCAACCGGTATGGCTGCCCATGCCCAAAACATGGTCATGATCTATCAACCATGATGGCTGTCCAAGCCCGAAACCCAAAAACTTTTTGCACAGTCTGCAGGTCATATTTAATATGGAGGGATTTCATTGTAACTTGGTAGGATGACTCCGTATGATGTCTAGATGAGAACTTCCCATTTGGTCGCGATCTGTCAACCGTGATGACTGTCCGAGCCCAAAACACAAAAACTTTCAGCACAGTCTACAGGTCATATTTATGGAGAGGTTTCATTGTAACTTGGTGGTTGACTTCATATAATGTCTAGATGAGAACGTCCCCTTTTGGACGTGATTGGGCAGCTGTGATGGCTGCAGGGGCCCGAAGCCCGAAAACCTTTAGCACAGTCTACAGGTCATATTTATGAAGGAATTTCATTGTAACTTCGTAGGATCACTCCAGATGATGCCCAGATGAGAATGTCCCCTTTTGGTTGCGATCATTCAGTCATGATGGCTGCCCAAGCCCGAAGCCTGAAAACCTTTAGCACAGTCTACAGGCCATATCTATGAAGGGATTTCATTGTAACTTGATAGGTTGACTTCATATAATGTCTAGATGAGAACGTCCCCTTTTGGACACGATTGGGCAACTGTGACAGCTACAGGGGCCCGAAGCCCCAAAACCTTTAGCACAGTCTATGGTCATATTTATGAAGGGATTTCATTGTAGCTTGGTAGGATGACTACAAATAATGTCTAGATGAGAACGTCCCCTTTTGGTCGCGATCATTCAGCCTTGATGGCTGCCCGAGCCTAAAATCCTTTAGCGTAGTCTGCAGGTCGTATTTATGGAAGAATTTCATTGTAACTTGGTAGGTTGACTCCATATAATGCCTAGATGATGACATCCCTTTTTGGTCGTGATTGGTCAACTGTGACGACTACAGGGGCCCGAAGCCCGAAAACCTTGAGCACAGTCTTCAGGTAATATTTATGAAGGGATTTCATTGTAACTTTGTAGGATCACTCCAGATGAGAATGTCCCCTTTTGGTTGCGATTTTGTTGTGATCATTCAACCATGATGGCTGCCCAAGCCCAAAGTCCAAAAACCTCAGCACAGTCTACAGGTCATATTTATGAAGGTATTTCATTGTAACCTGGTTGGTTGACTTCATATAATGTCTGGATGAGAACGTCCCCTTGTAGACGTGATTGGGCAACTGTGACGGCTACATGGTCTACATGGTCTACAGGTCATATTTATGAAGGGATTTCATTGTAGCTTGGTAGGATGACTCCAAATAATGACTTGATGAGAACGTCCCCTTTTGGTCGCGATCATTAAGCCTTGATGGCTGCCTGAGCCCAAAAACCTTTAGCATAGTCTATAGGTCGTTTTTATGGAAGGATTTCATTGCAACTTGTTAGGTTGACTCCATATAATGCCTAGATGATGACATCCTCTTTTGGTTGTGATTGGTCAACTGTGACAGCTACAGGAGACTGAAGCCCGAAAACCTTGAGCACAGTCTACAGGTCATATATATGAAGGGATTTCTTTGTAACTTTGTAGGATCACTCCAGATGATGCCCAATCCAGAATGATGAGAATGTCCCCTTTTGATTGCGATCATTCAACCATGATGGCTTCCCGAGCCCAAAACCCAAAAAACTTTAGTACAGACTACAGGTCATATTTGTGAAGGGATTTCATTGTAACTAAGTGGAATGACCCCGTATAATGTCGAGATGAGGACGTTCCCTTTTAGTTGCAATCGGTCTACCGTCATGGCTACACAGGCCTGAAGCCTGAAAACCTTTAGGACAGTCTACAGGCCATATTTATGAAGGGATTTCAATGTAACTTGATAGGATGACTCATTTTGGAATAATTTCACTGTAACTTGGTAACTTTCGTTGACATACGTTAACTGTGAGGGTCACATACATTAACTATGAAGTCATATTAACCCACCCCTCAGCTCTTTAGTACAGTGTACACCTCATATTATTAGCTCATCTTGACAAAGTCAAGCTGAGCTAATCTCATCGCTTCTCGTCCGTCGTCCGTCAACACCATGTTTTGGTCTTCTCCTCCAAAGCCACTGGGCCAATTCAAGTGAAAGTTTGTGTGAGTAATGGTCCCAAAGGGGCATTTCATTTTTGTTCAACTCAGCATGCCCAGCCCCATAGGGAGGGAGTGGGGGAAAATGCTCCAAAATATTTTTAAAATCTTCTTCTCAAGAACCAGTGTGTACAATGACTTGATATTTGCTATGGAGCTTCCATATGGGGTGTAGAATCAAGTTTGTTCAAATGAAGTTCGTGAAGTAATATTTAGCTTTGTAATAGGAGGGGTAAGATTTTTGGCCCCGCCCAAAATTTATATTTTCTGAACCGATGGTCCGGTATGAACCAAATTTGGTTTGTGGTAGTATTGGGTCATAAGTACTTGAGCCATGCAAAAAATTCCCGCATCCCCATGGGAACTCTGGGAGCTAAAAATAGAAATATTTTCAAATGCCCATATTTCCCAAACCCCATGGAACAGAGAGCTTTTATTTGGTATGAAGTATCCTTATGACCAGTAGAATTGACTGGTAAAAAAAAATTGCCATCGGTTATGTTAGGGTGTTCTGTACTGGACATCGAAAAAATGCTGAGTCAGCATATTTGCAAAAATTTAAAAAAATCTTTTCTCCAGAACCAATCATCAGAATCTTTTGATATTTGGTATACAGCATTCATAGGGGGGTCAGATAAAAGTTTGTTGAAATAAAGCTCATTGGTTCATATTTGGGCTCTCTACAGGAGCCCGAAGTTTTAACATAGGGTAATATGGGGAATATTCTTTAAAAATCTTTTTCTTCAGAACCACCAGTCAGAATCTTTTAATATTTGGTATACATCATTGTTATGAGGGTCAGATTCTAGATTGTTCAAACCAAGTCCCTAGGTTAATATTTGGGCTTCCTATGGAAGCCCAAATTTTATCTTTGTTCAATATGGAGGGTAATTTAAAAAAATCTTCTTCTTCAGATCCATCAGTCAGAATGCTTTGATATTTGGTATGCAACATCTCTATGGGGGTCAGATTCAAGTTTGTTCAAATCAGATCCCTAGGTATATATTTGGGCTCACTATGGTAGCCCAAATTTTTACTTAGTGCAATATGAGAAAATTTCTTCAAAAATCTTCTTCTTCAGATTCACTTGTCAGAATGCTTTCACATTTGGTATACAACATCTCTAGGGGGGGGGGGGGCAGATTCAAGTTTGTTCAAATCAGATCCATAGGTCAATATTTGGGCTCACTACGGTAGCCCAAATTTGAACTTAGTGCAATTTGAAGAAATTTTTTTACAATTTCTCTTCTTCAGATCCGACAGTCAGAATGCTTTCATATTCGGTACACAACATCTCTAGGGAAGTCAGATTTAACTGTGTTCAAATCAAGAGCCTGGGTTAATATTTGGGCTTTCTATGGGAGCCGGAATTGGCCATTTTGCTGAAGAATTAAAAATTTTGTATTCAGTACCCTCTAGAGGTATTAAGATTAATCCACATAGGCTGTATCAAGGGGCTTCATAGGGGAGCTCTACATTTTACTTATGATCAACTGAAGAAAAGGCATGATGCCCAGATTATTTTTGTCACTCCTGAGGGACTCAAGGATTGACAGTGTAGCCTATGGAGATGGCTTGCTTAATGTAGACTCATTCTTGGACTTTGTTTAAATTGTGTTCTGTACAAGATGAGCGCTTCAGGCCCCGTGGGGCCTCTTGTTTTTATTAAAAACATGGCATGCGGGGAAAAGAAATTAACACATTCCCAATTATCACAAATCTTGTCTTATTTCATAATCCTTTCATAAACATTGAACATTATCCTTTTCCTCAAACACAACACACAGGCAAGTTAAGTTACAGTGTCCTTGACACTTTCATTATATTTAACTCTTAACCAGCTGAGTATTTTTAAGATATTTTTCATCAGATCTTGTCATGGCTGCTGTAAAGCAGCCATGACTCGATCTGATGAAAAATTCATTGAAATTTAACTCAAGAAATCATTTGTGAAAGAATCCATTCAGAGTATCGGAGGAAATTTTTATTTATTAACTTAATTTGACAAAGTCAAGATAAGCTATTGCCATCATGGTTGCGGAAGTCTGTTAGTCTGTGAGTCTGTTCACATTCTGGGCAGTAATAACCAACAGCAGAATGCAAGGAGTTAATCTTTACACAACGTAATGGCCAGAACCAGCCAATACTATTCATAAAAATCACCATATAATTTTCATTATTTTTTCATTTTTTGACTCTGAACCATAGCTTATGACCCCTCATTGGAATTTGCGCATTGAGCTCATTCTAAATGATGGATCATAAGCCATGTTTTGGACTAAAAAAAATGCAAAAAATTAGTCAAGAATTTTGTTTGCAAGTGTTGTCTTCCTTTCGTTTTAGGTAAAGGATTAATTATAGCTTACCTAATTATTGAAATGATTGCACTTATTCTGGAGCCTCACTGTTTGGCATTTTTGTAATTTGGAATTTACAGTACAGCAGCTGTGGAATGGTCACTTTCCACAGGTGGGCAAACATTTCCACGACCACAATAATATTAGATTCCAAACGCTATTTATAGGAATAATCCTCAAAAATTTAATTAGTGAAGCACTGGGTACAACCCTGTGCTTCATTAATTAAAATTTTGTTGACAACAAATTTTATTATCTTATAAATGTGTGGACATCACCGCCCGTATGTGGATTACTACCAGTCCACATCGGCTGTACTGTATGGGTGAAAAATGCCAGTTAGGAATAATGAAAACTTCAAATACTTCTCTTTTCAGGATGGAAGATTACATAGTGGAGATCATATTCTACAGATTGGTGATGTCAATGTGCGTGGAATGTCATCAGAGCAGGTAGCAAATGTGTTACGACAGTCAGGCAGTCATGTTCGTCTCATTGTTGCTAGGGCAATCATTGAGCCACCCCCTGTACATAATCCTCAGGCTCCTGTTATTCGGACACAACAGCTTGATGAGCACTTGCAACACTTAAATAGTATTCTGGCCAATGAGGCTGCTGGATTACCATTGGAACTACATACTGGTGATGGGGAAGAAAATTTTGGCAGAATTCCTCTCGAGTATGATGGGATTTTAGAACATGCTCAAGTTCATGCAGTAAGTATCACATTAATGTATTGCAGTTCTTCGGTGCATTTTGAGAGCATTGTTTTTAGCTTATTTGTTTTACAAGGATTGATGAGCAAGTTCTGCAACTCATTATTGCCTCTCCTTGGTCCAGTGGTGCATGTGTGTGGGATGACCTTCATAGAGGCAACTTCATGGCCTCTCTCTTCTCGATTACTACGAAGAGATCTTTATCCTGCGTGGAGTGTGTCTCTCTCCTCACAGAGGACAGCCATTTTATGTCCCCACCCAATAGGATGGTACGCCATGGCCATCTGCACACTTATCCACTCGGCCACCACCACTCTACAAAGAGTATTACAAAAATATGTAATCATGTTCACCTAAATGGAAAGATGGATGGGAAGGGTTACTAATGATGTGTACATGTTTATAGTAACAGTGCCAGATAACATAAAATAGCTTATTCCTTTACTTAATAAATGGACTAAGTCTCCCCAGAACAGCACACAAAAATCGTCATTAAAATTTTCTTTTTCCTGATTTTCTCTATCAAGAGATTTCTTATGACCCCTTATTGAAGTAAGCACATTCCATGAAGGGGTCATTGTTATGGAAACAAATAATGTTATTTATATTGTTATTTTGCAGAGCCACTGCAAACCTGAGATTTAGGGTCAAACTTGGCAGATTCTTATGGCCCTTCAAGTAGAAATTGCACCTTCTTACAACCTTATAAATATTGCCAGTCTCCACTCACATATAGTATTCAACTTCTACTCATCTGTTTGGGCAAGTCATTCAAAAATGTGGATTATCGCAGAATGGAATTGGAAGTAGTTTCGAAAGCAGAACCTCCTTGAACTCTTCTTCTGTCATCAAATGATTTCACTTTAAGTGCATTTCATGAAGGGATAATTGTTATGGAAACAAATAATGTTCTTTATATTGTTATTCAGTGGAGCAATTGCAAATCTGAGATTTAGGGTCAAATCATGCATTTCAGGCAAATTTCTTAAAAAATCTTCTTCTCCAGATCCAGCAGGCAGAATCTTTTGATATTTGGTATGCAACATTGTGGGATGGATCTGATTCAAGTTTGTTCAAATCGGCCCCCTGGATTCATATTTGGGCTCACTATAAAAGCTTGAATTCGAACTTAGTGCATTTCAGGCAAATTTCTTAAAAAATCTTCTCCAGATCCAGCAGGCAGAATCTTTTGATATTTGGTATGCAACATTGTGGGGTGGATATGATTCAAGTTTGTTCAAATCGGCCCCCTGGATTCATATTTGGGCTCACTATAAAAGCTCGAATTCGAACTTAGTGCATTTCAGGCAAAATTCTTTAAAAATCTTCTTCTCAAGATCCAGCAGGCAGAATCTTTTGATATTGGGTATGCAGCATGCTTAGGGGGTGAGATTCAAGTTTGTTCAAGCCAAGTCCCTGGGTTCATATTTGGGCTCACTGTGCTAGCCCGAATTATAACTTAGTTCGAAATGAGGAATTTTCTTTAAAAATCTTCTTCTTCAGATCCAGCAGTCGGAATGTTTTGATATGTGGTATGCAGCATCCTTGAGGGGGGGGGGGGGGGGGGGGGGGGGGGTGAGATTCAAGTTTGTTAAAACCAAGTCCCTGGGTCCATATTTTTATAACTTAGTCAATATGAGGAATTTTTCTTTAAAAATCTTCTTCAGATTCAGCAGTCAGAATGTTCTGATATTTGGCATGCAGCATCCTTAGGGGGTGAGATTCAAGTTTGTTCAAGCCAAGTCCCTGGGTTCATATTTGGGCTCACTGTGGGAGCCCGAATGATAACTTTGTTCAAAATGAGGAATTTTCTTTAAAAATGTTCTTCTTCAGATCCAGCAGATGAATGCTTTTGATATTTCGTATGCAGCATCCTTAGGGGGGTAAGATTCAAGTTTGTTCAAGCCATGTCCCTAGTTCCATAAAATTTGTCTCATGACTTCATTCCCTTGTAGTGTTGGTGAACCATGTCTAACTGAATGTGACCCCAGATACTTCTTTGAACCACTTTGTGTGAATCACTTTGCCCGGCGAGCGATTAAGGCCCCTTGGGGCCTCTTGTTTATTTTATTTTTTATTTCTATAATTATTTCTTTGCCATCATAAGTTCATGTTCTTCGTTTATATTTTAGGCCTCATAATCTACACAATAGCATGGATGGTGGTGTATTTCGTCCCTTGAGAGAAAGACGGCTTTGCAATGCTAAAGCATTGCAAAGCCTTCTTGCACTCAAGGGACACATTTATCAATCTTTTAAACTTGGGTAAAATATCAGACATAAACCATTTAATTTTTTTTTTCAAGTTTACATTGGCTATAAAAAGAGAGCATGTGGCAGCCAAAAGAACCATGTGGGAGGGCCTGAGAAACAGAGTTTTTATTTTTTGTTTGCATGTGTCATCTGCTTTTCATGTTAGGTAAAGGGTTAATATTGCCAGTCTCCACTCACATATTGTATTCAATTTATTTGGTAGGACTATCAATTAGAATATCTCAACAATTTGGAAATTTCTGAATCTGCATAACTCACATTGAATCGAATTGAATCAGGATGATTTTGAATCATATCAAACTCAAAGCTTCACAGGATCCTGTTATTTAGCAAACAATGTTGTAACTGTTGTATACAGGTCAGGTCAGACTAATGGCCATATCCACCGTATACTATCCAATCTCCATTCAGATTTTATTATATCCCTTGCAACGAGTTGTGGGGAGGGAGGGGGGGGGGGGGGGGAAGTACACTGGAATCACCTTGTCCATCCATCTGTCCACCCATTCATCCACCTGTCTATCCATCTGTCCATAGACATAATTTCAGACCTTTAGATCAGTCTAATTTTGGCACAGCGGCAAATAGGGATGTGGCCTGCATAGTTGAAGAAAAAACACCGGTATTTTCTTGTTTTTGGTCCTATAACATGGGGTTGTAAACTCTATAATTTTAAGATGGGGTCTTCACCATTATCACTGGTTTCCACCACCTTTTGGCGTAAGTTTACTCGACTAACTACAGAAGGCTTCTTAGTTTCCCAGTGTCGAGCCAAAGGCCTATTTGAATGTAAGCTAAATTATGCATGGCGTTTGCTGAAAAATGCCACTAACATGAATATAATAGATCTCAAGCTTTAAGTGCATGATCATATTGAATTCACCACAGAAAAGCAATCGGCATTGACAGTGTCATATATGACACTGTCGACGCCGATTGCTTTTCTGTGGTGAACTCTGGGTTTTTTAAAAACTTATTTATCTGTTGCACTGTTTGATTCAAAGGTAAGCTCTAAGCTATATTACAAACATCCGAGAAACCTCGCCAAACTATGTATTGTCGAAACACTGCAGAATTATGGAAAAAGTTTCAAACTCCACTTAATTTGGGCGCAATTACCTTATTTGGGCACAGCGTTTACAGTCGTTAGTTGGGAAGAATTTAAAGGCCTGCATAATTTTTTCCGGAGATTTTCTCAGACGTTTGTGGACCAATCTGCTGGAAACTTGTTTTTTCCAGTTTTTGCTTCCAAATCAAAGCTTACATAGTGTATCATTGGAATGAGCTCCTCATGCTCTTTCTAGTGAATTCTGTTCAACCAGGTATAAAGGAAATTAGAGGAGTTTATTTGCTTCATAGATAAACTAAGCTGTTGACAGCACTTCATTGCACAATTGTCATTGGTGAATAATACATATAAGGGAATCACAGGACAGAAGTTTCTGTGTTCTACTGCATTTTTAACTGGTACTGTATTGCCTTTATACAGAACTTCAAGCAACTCTTTTGTTTAAAAATTTCAAATCCCTGTCTTTTTTTTATGTACCCCTCTCCAGTCTCCCCTTGCAATATCGCTGATAATATATAATTTTGCTGTTAAGAATTCAAAGTCTTTGCCAGTCCTTGGTATATTTTATTCATTTAACCCTATACATAACATAAGTTGCGACTGTTAGTATTGTGTTTGCCCCAAATTTCTCAATTTGTTTTCTTCCAAACCATATCTTATTAACTTTTAGCTCAACTTGACAAAGTCAAGCTGAGCTATTGCTATCACTTCTCGTCCGTCGGCGTACGTACATAGGTAAGTACGTTAGTATGTTAGTACGTACGTCCACAATTTCCTTTGGCACACCTCACAGGTCGCATTTATGATCAGATAACTTTGAAACTTGGTATGCTTGTTTGGGGTGACCTCTAGATGGGAGCTATCGATTTTCTTCAATTTCTGTCAAAAAATGTTGCCGCGACCAACGTTCTTAGAACTTAGTTTGATCAAACCTCAATATTTCCCTTTGGCACACCCTACAGGGCACATTTATGATTGGATTGCTTTGAAACCTGGCATGCTTGCTTGGAGTGACCTCTAGATGGGAGCTATCTATTTTCTTCCATTTCTGTCAAAAAATATTGCCGCGGCCAGCGTTCTTAGAACTTAGTTTAGTCAGACCTCAATATTTCCCTTTGGCACACCCTACAGGGCACATTTATGATCGGATTACTTTGAAACCTGGCATGCTTGTTTGGGAAGACCTCTAGATGGGAGCTTTTGATTTTCTTCCATTTCCGTCAAAAAATGTTGCCGAGGCCAATGTTCTTAGAACTTAAGTTTAGTCAGACCTCAATATTTCCCTTTGGCACACCCTACAGGGCACATTTATGATCGGATTACTTTGAAACCTGGCATGCTTGTTTGGGAAGACCTCTAGATGGGAGCTATCGATTTTCTTCCATTTCCGTCTAAAAATGTTGCCACGGCCAACGTTCTTAGAACTTAAGTTTAGTCAGACCTCAATATTTCCCTTTGGCACACCCTACAGGGCACATTTATTATCGGATTGCTTTGAAACCTGGCATGCTTGTTTGGGGGTGACCTCTAAATGGGAGCTATCGACTTTCTTCCATTTCCTTCTGTCAAAGAATGTTGCCGATGGCAACGATCTTTGACCTTAGTTTAGTCAGGCATCAATATATTCCTTTGGCATGCCCTACAGGGCACATTTATGATCATATTGGTTTGAAACTTTGTATGCTTGTTTGGGGTTTCCTCTAGATGGGAGCTATCGATTTTTTTCAATTTCTGTAAAAAAATGTTGCGACTGGCAATGATGACCTTCAATGAACTTAGTAAAAACTTAGCATCAATATTTTTCCTTGACACACCATGCAGGGCACATTTATGAATGGATCGCTTGCAAACTTGGTGTGCTTGTATGGGGTGACATCTATATGGGATCTGTCGATTTTCTTCCATTTCTGTCAAAAAATGTTGCCGCTGACCTTTGAACTTAGTTTAGTCAGGCCTCAATATTTCCCTTTAACACACCCTTCAGGGCACATTTATGATCGGATCACTTGAAACTTGGTATGTGTGTTCGGGGTGACCTCTAGATGTGAGCTACTGCTTTTTTTCATTTCCATAAATTATTGTCGTTATCACCAGCCTTTGAACTTACTGCATTTGTGCATCAGCTTATCCCTTTTGAACTCTCTGCAGGGTATATTAATGAATTTCCATAAAAAACCCAAAACAAAACCATTGCCACAAGCAATGACCTTCTACTTAGTGCATTTGTGCATTAACATCTTCCTTTGGCATTCCTCAGAGGGTACATTCATTATCAGGTTGTTTTGAAACTTCGTATGCTTATGCAGGGTGACAAAGATAGGTGCTATTGATTTTCTTTTCATTTCCATCAAAAACTGTTGCTGTTAGCAACAATCTTTGAATTTATTGCATTTGTGCATCAACATTCTTTGACATGGCCTCCAGGCCACATTTATTATAGGATTGTTTTTGAACTTGGTGTGCTCATTAGGCAAGATCTTTAGATAAGAGCTATTGATTAGCATTCATTTCTGTGAAAAAAGTTGCCATTTACAATAACCTCTGAACATACTGCATTTGTGTATCAACATTCTTCCTTTAGCCAGTCTTACTGTTTACATTAAAAAATTGCATGGATTACTCTGACGTTGTGCACACACAATGCTGTTATGTTGAAATTTCATCTTCAGTTTTGCCGTTTCATTTATAACTTACCAAGTTCAAGTTGGTCAAGTTGAGCTACAGTGTCATTGACACTTTTCTTATTAAAATGTGCTCAATAAGCTCTTTTCCAGTTGTTGGTCAGAAGCTTAGTTTGAAAGAAACAAAACAAAAGATGCCAGAATCTGAATGTCACTTTTTGTGTCATATCACTGGGCCAATGTGGTGGAAAGTGATGACTATTTTACTAAGCTTGAAAAAAACCTATATTTGGCCTATTATTTTCATATTATCATCCCCATTTTGTTGTGTTCTTTAGGTGCCAATCCCCTAACGTAAAAAGCACTGTTTTAACCCTTTACCCAACGTAACGGCCAAAACCGGCCAGCGCTATTCTCAAAAATCGCCAGTTAATTTTCATTATTTTTTCATTTTTTGTCTCAAAAACATAGGTTATGACCCCTCGTTGGAACGAGCTCGTCGAGCTCGTTCCAACGAGGGGTCATAACCTATGTTTTTGAGACAAAAAATGAAAAAAATTAGTTATTCAAGAATTATTTTTGCAAGTGTCGTCTGCTTTTCATGTTAGGTAAAGGGTTAAGCACGAAAGCTCTTGAGGCCTATGTGTTGTCCAATAATTCAAACACAGCCATGAAAACATTGAGAAAACTCATCAAAAGACTGTCACTGGGATGATTTACTAATGTGCCACCTGTCAAGCAGGTTCTGTCTTATAAAATGAAGAGACTGGCAAATCCTGCCACCTCAAATGCTATGTAATTTGAATAGATGCTTGGAGGTGTACCGTTGAGGAAATTATTGATGCATGTTGTTTCATCTGTCCATGGGTTGGTATTTGTCAGTCTCATGAGACGATGGAAGATTGAGTTGATATTTCCAAGTGCCAAATTTGATTCAAAATAATATCAGACTTGTATTAAACTTGTGTGTCATATTGAATTTAATTAAATCATAAGAATTAAATGTTATGCTTCTCGTGTAGTGAGAAGGAACCTGAATGGTTTTGGAAGAAGCTTGTACAATACCAGCTGCACAGACTATGAAGTTTGTCTAAAAAACTATTGAAATCTTCCTCTTAGTACAACAGAACGCAATTAATTTTCTGGTTGAAACTTTGGCAGTGAAAAAATATTGAGTTGACAGGAGTATTCAGTTAACTCTTTTAGTGTGCTATTACTGGTAGAGTCCTACAGTATGGCTGCTGTGGACAGGTCACTTTCCATGAGTGGGCAATACTTCCTTGGACGCAATAATATTAGATTCAAAACACTAATTGTAGGAATAATCATCAAAAAAATTAAAATTAATTAACCCTTTACCCAATGTAACGGCCAAAACCGGCCAGCGCTATTCTCAAAAATCGCCAATTAATTTTCATTATTTTTTTCATTTTTTGTCTCAAAAACATAGGTTAAGGTTATGACCCCTCGTTGGAACGAGCTCGTCGAGCTCGTTCCAACGAGGGGTCATAACCTATGTTTTTGAGACAAAAAATGAAAAAAATTAGTTATTCAAGAATTTTTTTTGCAAGTGTCGTCTGCTTTTCATGTTAGGTAAAGGGTTAATGAAGCACCTGATACATTGAGATCCCAAGAATGGTTTTAAAGTAACCCTTTAGTCTAATAACCCATATTTTGATATAAGTTTTGGAAAATATTACATGCTGAAAATTCTGTTTCTCAGAATTTTTCCCCAAGAAAAGAGTTTGAGTTTGGTTAGGCCTAAAAAAGTTAAAAATCTGTTTCTCAGGTCCTCTTGCGTGGTCATTTTAGCTGCCGCATGCTCTCATTTTATAACCAATACAAACTTGAAAAAATAAAAATGGGTTTATTTCTGATATTTTACCCAAGTTAATAAAATTGATAAATTTGTCGATTGAGTTTAACAAGGCTTTGCAATGCTTTAGCATTGGAAAGCCTTCATGTACTCAAGGGATGAAATACACCACCACCCATGCTATTCTGTAGATGTGAAGCCTAAAACATAAAAGAAATCAAGAATATAAACTTTTGATGGCAAAGAAATAATTACAAAAATAAGAATCCGCCCACCCACATATAATTTTACAGAAACTGGTCGGAGAAACAGAAGATCTACTTTGTGGGGCCTTATTTTCCATTTTTAGCTCAACTTGACAAAGTTTCCTTTGGCACACCTCACAGGTAGCATTTATGATCAGATCGCTTTGAAACTTGGTATGCTTGTTTGGGGTGACCTCTAGATGGGAGCAATTTAATTTAATTTAATTTCCGTCAAAAAATGTTGCTGTTGGCAACGTTCTTAGAACTTTGTTTAGTCAGACCTCAATATTTCCCTTTGGAACACCCTACAGGGCACATTTATGATCGGATTGTTTTGAAACCTGGCATGCTTGTTTGGGGTGACCTCCAGATGGGAGCTATCGATTTTCTTCCATTTCCGTCAAAAAATGTTGCCACTGGCAATGACCAACGACCTCAATATATTCATTTGACATGCCATACAAGGCACATTTTTTATCAGATCAGTTTGAAATTTGGTATGCTTGTTTGGGGTTACCTCTAGATGGGAGCTATCGATTTTCTTCGATATCCACCAAGACATATTGCCACTGGCAACAACCTTTGATGAACTTTGTACAGTTATGCATCAATATTTCCTTTTGGCGCAGCCTGCAGTGTACATTTTTGACCGGATCGCTTTGAAACTTGGTGTGCTTGTTTGGGGTGATCACTAGATGGGAGCTGTAGATTTTCTTCGATTTTCTTTCATTTCTGTCAAAAATAATTGCCATTGTCAATGACTTCTGATGAACTTAGTAAAAACTTAGTGCAGTTATGCATCAATATTTCCCTTTGACACACCCTGCAGGGCACATTTATGATTGGATCGCTTGGAAATTTGGTGTGCTTGTGTGGGGTGATATCTATATGGGAGTTATCAATTTTCTTCCATTTCCGTCAAAAAATGTTGCCGCTGGCACTGACCTTTAAACTTAGTTTAGTCAGGCTTCAATATTTCCCTTAGGCACACCCTTCAGGGCACATTTATGATCGGTACTCTTTGAAACTTGGTATGTGTGTTCGGGGTGACCTCTAGATGTGAGCTATTCCATAAAAAATTATTGTTGTTATCACCAGCCTTTGTGCCGAGTACCTGTGCTCACAGCTTCCAGAACTCTACCAGATAATTCATTTTGACTTCCAATGTATACTGTAATAACAGTATAGCCATAGATGCTGAAAGTAAACATAACACATCTATAAATAACTGCTTACATTGTTGCAGTTAACATCTACTTGTTTTCAAAGGAGTAATGAATGTTTAGATTTCTCCATATCATTGGCTGTCGATTTACCTGTATAACATGACATGAGCATTCACAGATGCCATTGAAAACAGATAATTTGATTGTCTTGTTATTGAACACTGTAGTAATGGAAAAATCAATAATGCAATTAACTTGGGCACTAAAATAACAGTTTTCTGTTTTTGTTGAACCCTTTCATCTCTGAGGTCTGGAATGAGATCATCATTTACAATACATCCTACAGTAATGGAGAAAATCCACATTTTACTTTTGTAGATAGGTAAATAGTAATAAGTTTGTCTTGCAACCTCAGGACTTTACAAATTGGGCAAACAATTATTTTGTTCACCTATCGTCTGCCTCAAAAGAAATAATGGGAACAAATGTTTGTTCACCTATAGACAAATGACAATGTATTTTTCCAATTGATATTGGTATTTATTTGTCACAGTGCTGTGGTCACAAAAGCGTGAGAGAATTTTGACTGGGTCTCGATCCGATCAAAATTCCCTGTTGGCTTATCTCCCAGCAGCACTGTAGAATCTCATCTGTCGAAAAAGAAATACAAAAATATTAAATCTTGGATTTTATTTTCATTTAGTTTTTAGTCCAGTTGTGACAAAGTCAAACTTGACTTATAGTTTCATGAATGGCAGGTGAGCGGTTATTTGTAAACAACTGGTTTTCGGATGATAACTTTATAATACTTCGACCCACGTTTATAAAACTTCATAGGTAGGTTGGCCTCGGTGAGAGGAAGTACCCTATTTATCTTGGTCAATGGTCAAGGTCACAGTGACCTTGAACATACTAAATCGTATAGATTTGGTTTCCAGATGATAACTTGACAATGGTTGTACCCACATTCATGAAACTTCATACGTAGGTTGGCCTTGGTGAGAGGAAGAACCCTATTTATTTTGGACTTTCTAGGTGAAAGGTCAAGGTCACAGTGACCCTGAACATAGTAATCAAAACAATTGGTTTCCGGACGATAACTTGATAATGGTTTGACCCACATTCATGAAACTTCATAGGTAGCTTGGTCTTGGTGAGTGGAAGAACCCTATATATATTGGACTTGCTAGGTTAAAGTCAAGGTCACAGTGTTATTGAATATAGTAAATCGTAAACTATTGGTTTCCAGATGATAATTTGACAATGGTTTAACCCACATTCATGAAACTTCATAGGTTAGTTGGACTTGGTGAGAGGAAGAACCCTATCTACATTGGATGTGCTAGGTCAAATGTCAAGGTCACAGTCACATTGAACATACTAAATCATAAACAATTGGTTTCCAGATGGTAAGTTGACAGTGGTCAAACCCACATACATGAAACTTCATATATAGGTTGGTCTTTATGAGAGGAAGAATTCTATTTATTTTGGACTCCGCGAGATGAACGGTCAAGATCACAGTGACCCTTCACATAGTAAATCATATACAATTGGTTTCACAACGATAAGTTGATAATGATTAAACCCACTTTTGTGCTGTCACAACTCTACATTGGATCAGTGATCCTATCGGCATTTTTAGCTCAACTTTGGCGAAGCCAAATTTGAGGTATTGTCATGGCCGTCCGTCTGTCCGACTGTCCATCCGTCATGCCATATACATGGCCCTGGCTAGAGGCCGTATTTATAAACTGATCTTTACAAAACTTCTTGGGTACCTTTGTTATCACTGTGAGACAAGAACGTGGTTTTTTGGGTCCAGTCCGAAATTCAAGGCGGCCGCTGGCAGCCATTTTGTACAAAATTAGGTGCAATCAGATTTTTGTGCAGAACTTCCATATGAAAGCTCTGATTTGAATAATTTTTTGTATGAATGTTTAGTACCATGGGATACATTACATATAATACGGGTTTTTTTCTCGTGCGTAAATTATGCCAATTAGACTAACTTTGATCTATTTAATGTTACTTTCAGCACTGCAAATGCCCACAGGGCTCGGCCAAGAGGCCATATTTATGAACCGATCTTTACGAAACTTCTTGGGTACCTTTGTTATCACCTTAGGACGAGAACAAGTGTTTTGGGGTTTCCGGTCTGAAATTCAAGATGGCCACTGGCAGCTATTTTGTACAAAATTAGGTGCAATCAGATTTTTGCGCAGAACTTCTATATGAAAGTGCTAATTTGAATAATTTTTTGTATGAATGTTTAGTACCATGGGATACAGCACATATAATACGGGTTTTTTTCGCGTGCATAAATTATGCCAATTAGACTAACTTTGATCTATTTAATGTTACTTTCAGCACTGCAAATGCCCACAGGGTTCGGCCAAGAGGCCGTATTTATGAACTGATCTTTACGAAACTTCTTGGGTACTTTTTTTATCACTGTGGGACGAGAACAAGTGTTTTGGGGTTTCCGGTCTGAAATTCAAGATGGCCACTGGCAGCTACTTTGTACAAAATTAAGTGCAATCAGATTTTTGCGCAGAATTTCTATATGAAAGCACTGATTTGAATAATTTTTTGTATGAATGTTTAGTACCATGGGATACAGTACATATAATACAGGTTTTTTTCTCGTGCATAAATTATGCCAATTAGACTAACTTTGATCTATTTAATGTTACTTTCAGCACTGTAACTGCAAATGCCAATACGGCTCGGGCTAGAGGCTGTATTTATCAACTGATCTTCACGAAACTTCTTGGGTACCTTTGTTATCACCTTGGGACGAGAACGAGTGTTTCTGAGTGCTGTCCAAAATTCAAGATGGCTGCCAGTGGCCATTTTGTACCGAAATTAGGTCCAATTAGTGTTTTGTCACAACTTCTATACAGCTCGTATTTATGAACTGATCTTCACGAAACTTCTTGGGTACCTTTGTTTTCACCTTGGGACAAGAATGAGTGTGTTTTGGGGTGCCTTTGTTATCACTGTGCTATGAGAACAAATATTTTGGGGTTCAGTCAGACCCACTCTGGGTCTCAAAGATTTTTTTTTAGTTTAACATCTGACTGTCACCCACCTTTACAATACTTTACCTATACATTTGTTACAGGCTATGGTCAGTATTTATGTACAGACCGTTACAATACTTTATATGTACATTTGTTATCAGGTCATTACCTAGATGTTTGTCATTGCTGTGTCACATACTATACATGTACATGTCTTGACAAGTTGAGCTACAGTGTCATTGACACTTTCATTTAGCTCAACTTTGGCGAAGCCAAATTTGAGCTTATGCCATGGCCAGTTGTCCGTCTGTCCGTCAACAATTCAATACGGCTCGGGCTAGAGGCCGTATTTATGAACCGATCTTTACGAAACTTCTTGGGTACCTTTGTTATCACTGTGGGACGAGAGCAAGTGTTTTTGGTTCCGATCCGAAATTCAAGTTGGCCGCTGGCGGCCATTTTGTACAGACTTAGGTGAAATCAGATTTTTGTGCAGAACTTCCATATGAAAGTGCTGATTTGAATAATTTTTTGTATGAATGTTTAGTACCATGGGATATGTCACATATAATACAGGTTTTTTTCTCGTACGTAAATTATGCAAATTAGACTAACTTTGATGTATTTAGTGTGTTACTTTACCAATACGGCTCAGGCTGGAGGCCGTATTTATATACCGATCTTTCTGAAACTTCTTAGGTACCTTTGGTATCACTGTGGGGTGAGAACGAGTGTCTTTGGGTGCGGTCCAAAATTCAAGATGGCCGATGGCAGCCATTTTGTACAAAATTAGGTGCAATCAGATTTTTGCACAGAACTTCCATATGAAAGCGCTGATTGAAAAATCTTTTGTATGAATGTTTAATACCATGGGATACATCACATATAATATGGGTTTTTTTCTCGTGCAGAAATTATGCAAATTAGATGAACTTTGATTTTTTCAGTGCTACTTACACATAGTAAGTACACATGTCAATACGGCTCGGGCGAGAGGCTATATTTATCAACCGATCTTCACGAAACTTCTTGGGTACCTTTGTTTTCACCTTAAGACAGGAACAAGTGTGTTTTGGGGTGCCTTTGTTATCACTGTGCTATGAGAACAAATATTTTGGGGTTCAGTCAGACCCACTCTGGGTCTCAAAGATTTTTTTTTAGTTTAACATCTGACTGTCACCCACCTTTACAATACTTTACCTATACATTTGTTACAGGCTATGGTCAGTATTTATGTACAGACCATTACAATACTTTATATGTACCTTTGTTATCGGGTCATTACCTAGATGTTTGTCATTTCTGTGTCACATACTATACATGTACATGTCTTAACAAGTTGAGCTACAGTGTCATTGACACTTTCATTATCCATTTTTGTCAAAAAATGTTGTCGCGGCCAACGTTCTTAGAACTTAGTTTAGTCAGAAGACCACAATATTTCCCTTTGGCACACCCTATAGGTCACATTTATGATTGGATTGCTTTGAAACCTGGCATGCTTGTTTGGGGGTGACCTCTAGATGGGAGCTGTCGATTTTCTACCATTTCCCTCAAAAAATGTTCCCACCACCAACGTTTCTTAGAACTTAGTTTAGTCAGACCTCAATCTTTCCCTTTGGCACACCCTACAGGGCACATTTATGATTGGATTGCTTTGAAACCCGGCACGCTTGTTTAGGGTGACCTCTAGATGGGAGCTTTCGATTTTCTTCAATTTCCCTCAAAAAATGTTGCCGCGGCCAACGTTCTTAGAACTTAGTTTAGTTAGACCAAAATATTTCTCTTTGGCACGCCCTACAGGGCACATTTATTGGATTGCTTTGAAACCTGGTATGCTTGTTTGGGGTCACCTCTAGATGGGCGCTATCGATTTTTTTCCATTTCCGTCAAAAAGTGTTGCAGCGGCCAACGTTCTTAGAACTTAATTTAGTCAGAAGACCTCAATATTTCCCTTCGGCACACCCTGCATGGTACATTTATGATCGGATTGCTTTGAAACCAGGCATGCTTATTTGGGGTGACCTCTAGATTGGAGCTATCAATTTTTAGTCAGGCATCAATATATTCCTTTGGCATGCCCTACAGGGCACATTTATGATCAGATCAATTTGAAACTTTGTATGCTTGTTTGGGGTTACCTCTAGATGGGAGCTATTGATTTTCTTCGATTTCCATCAAAAAATGTTGCCACTGGCAGTGACCTTCGATGAACTTAGTAAAAACAGTGCACTTAAGCATCAATATTTCCATTTGACACACCCTGCAGGGCACATTTAAGATTGGATTGCTTGCAAACTTGGTGTGCTTGTGTGGGGTGTCATCTATATGGGAGCTGTCGATTTTCTTTCATTTCTATCAAAAAACGTTGCCACTGACCTTTGAACTTAGTTTAGTCAGACCTAAATATTTCCCTTTAACACACCCTTAAGGGCACATTTATGATCGGATCACTTTGAAACTTGGTATGTGTGTTTGGGGTGACCTCTAGATGTGAGCTATTTTTTTCATTTCTATAAAAAGTTATCATTATCACCAGCCTTTGAACTTACTATATTTGTGCATCAACTTATCCCTTTTGCACTCTCTGCAGGGCATATTTATGAATTTCCATAAAAAAAACCAAAACAAAAAACCATTGCCACAAAGCAGTGACCTTCTACTTAGCGTATTTGTGCATTAACATCTTCCTTTGACATGCCTTCGAGGGCACATTCATTATCACGTTGTTTTGAATCTTTGTATGCTTATGCAGGGTGACAAAGAGAGGAGCTATTGATTTTCTTTTCATTTCCATCAAAAACTCTTGCTGTTAGCAACAATCTTTGAATTTATTGCATTTGTGCATCAACATTCTTTGACATGGCCTACAGGCCACATTTATCATAGGATTGTTTTTGAACTTGGTGTGCTCATTAGTCCAGAACTCTAGATATGAGCTGTTGATTAGCATTCATTTCTGTGAAAAAAGTTGCCATTTACAATAACCTCTGAACATTCTGCATTTGTGTATCAACATTCTTCCTTTAGCCAGTCTTACAGTTTGCATTTAAAAATGCATGGATTACTCTGACATTGTGCACACACAATGCTGTTATGTTGAAATTTCATTAAATAACATTGGTACCAATGATCTTCAATTTTGCCATTTCATTTATAACTTACCAAGTTCAAGTTTGTCAAGTTGAGCGACAGTGTCATTGACATTTTCATTGTAAGTAGTAAGGGTATTCAAAAAACGAAGCTGAACCCATTTTGGACAGGTCAAAGAAAGATGGCCCTTAAAAACTTAAAATTCACATTTTTTGTGGTTTTCTCTAACCTGTTGGTGATTTTCAAGCGCAATTGGAGATTGGCAGGTCTTGGTGTGGTATTACAAGTTGCATGGATAGGATATTCTGCTAAGCGTTTAACACCTCCACAAGCTGCTAAACGTAAAAATTTTGATAAAATTGGCTGTTTTCAGACACCAACTGCACCGAATGGGTATGTAACGGATAATTGTAACCTCTTTTATTGGATGCAGAACTCACAAAGGATAATTTTTATAAGTATTAAGGGTATTAAAAAAAACAAGACTTAAACCTGTTTTGCCGGATTAAAGACAGACAGTCCTAAAGAACTTAAAACTTCACATTTTCTGTGGATTTCTTCAAGTGGTTCTTAAAGATTTTCCAAAAAAATAGACACTTCAGAAGAATTATTCTGGCTAGCGTTCATTAACCCCCATATAATGCCAATCATCAAAATTTTAGATGTAGACATAATGGGCTGTTTGCAAATAGCCACAGCACTCAATGAGTATCTGGCAAACAAATATATCTTCTTTTGTCAGACTTCTTGGACGGTGATATTGATATTAACCCTCTTCAAAAATAATGATGATTTTAACCTAAACTTTCTTTTATCGAACTGGGTCATTTGAGACTGTTATACCCACTTTTCTCAAGGCATCAATAAAGATGCTTTAGTGATACAGTTAAAAACAATTCTTTAGAAACTCGGGGGTCTTGAAAAATATTATCATCTGGAAAAGCCATGATTCTCCAGAATCATAAAATCTAGTTTGTATGTAATTTATCACATACAATAGTGCAAAAGTGCTTTTAATTTAGATCCTAAATTTCACATAATATTTCCCGGATGCTACCACAGAGCTCCATTTGATACTCATTTTTCTAAACGTTCTCTTCCCCAGCAAACCATGGACACCCTGTCAAAGCCAGTGATCATCGATTACCACTTAAGATACGTCCCCAGTAAAATTCCTGGCCAGGTGCCTGCTAGAAATGAAACTATTGAACTATTTGGGTTTTTTTTTTTCTTTTCAAACACCTCCCAATCATCTAATCATCTTGTATAGACTACACTTACATTATTCATCAGTGTATCAGTTGGGGTAAATTTATGATTCAGGACATTGCTGCTGTGGAAGTGATTGATTGTTTTTTGTGAATGGTGTTACTCACCATTACTGAAACCTAATAGGATAGATAACTGTATATTTCAGATGAGCTGTAAAAGATCCTCTTCTTCCCTTCATCATTCTTGCTTAACTTGACAGGACTGTGAATATTATTGATGCTTAGAGTGGAGAGATCCTGTCAATTCTTTATTGAGGAAATGAACCTGATCCGTCAAACACGTTATAGAAGCCATGAGAGTGTTGATTCCATAGAACCTTGTTAATTGAATAGATACTTTGCCAGTAGAAAAAAATGTTTAATACAAACACGCTATTAATTGAAAATAGAATATATTTTCGTTTTTGGAATTCGCTCAAAAAACCAATGAGGGGTGTTAAAGCTTGAGTTTGAATGCTTTTTGAGAATAGTACTGACTGGTTTTGGCCATTATGTTGGGTAAAGAGTAGATAAGATGGGATTTACATAAAAGCTGTACAGTACAGTGCACAGCGTTAGTTACTCAATTAATAAAGAAAATTGTTCATAACCAGAAAGTGTGACTAACCCTGTGCATTGCACAGGGTTAGTCACAATCTCTGGTTATAAAAAATTGTTAACTGCTATATCACCCACTACATGAGGGTACACACTGACTAAAGCTGTAAACATTCATAGGGTTAGTTTGTTACATGTTATTCAATTAATAGCTTGCTTATAGTGGAGGCCACTTAAATGGATATCTCTTAATTGATTAACCTTGTTAATGGAATATAATTTCCCAACACAAAACAGTTTACCATACCTCAAGTACAACTTTCACCTGTTAACTAAATATAGGTTATTGAGTAAACTCCTGTTAATTGAATAAAAAATCTTGTAACCTATTAAGAAATTACCCTGACTCTCCACAAATTTTCTTTGTTTTCGACCTATTTGGCCTCAGTACATCCAATACAGGTATTTAATCTATTATAACTTGTTTGACAGAGCTCACACAAGATATAATAGAGTAAATGCTAAATTTATCTCTAGAACACAGGAAAGTGACACAATCCCTGTTAATTGAACACTCCTGTCAATTGAATAATTTTCATTGGAAAAATGGCTATTCAATTAACAGGATTCCACTGTATAAGGAATATTCAGTCAATAAGATTTTGGTAAATTTGCTGAATTCTGATGACAGATTGATTTATTCTATTATATCACAATAATCTCTATGAAACAGGATACAATGGAGTCCACTTTATTTCAGGCCCAGAAATAACCCAGGAACGATCGTTTAGGTTACGTGTGGGTTATGTCAATAGTAAAATACGCAAATGAACTATAGGTTACAACAAAGTAATACAATATCAATTTTTCAAATCACTAATCTCACATTTTCTAGAAAGACTTTACAATTTGTCTATACTATCTCGAATCAAAGGTTGAGTTTTGTATCCATATCTGAAACAAATAGCATGCTGTTTTAATTTTAAAAAGAATTTCCGCCAAAATAAATAGCAACAACTAACTTTAGTTGTTGATGTTTATGTAGTCGAATATCCTGTTTCGACATAAAACAGGATGACTGTCATAGTTAAAACAGAAAAGGCAGAGCTGTATCACATCACCCCTTTTCTCATGGGTTACCACCATTCTATATAGCGTAACCTGCCAATGATAGAAGACCTTTATTTCCAGGCCTGTAATTTGATATCTCTTAATTGAATAGCTCTCTTTATTGAATGCAACTTTGAAACACAAAACCATTTACCATACCTTCAGTACGCAGGGTTCTCACTCAAATGAAGAGTCCTTGAATTTTGGCTCCTTCCTTGAAAAGGTCTTGAAATTGTTTCTTGCCTTGAAAAGTACTTGATTTTCCATCACTCCCCTTTAAAAGTACTTAAATTCAGTTTACTTATAACCTCAGAGAAAAAGTCTTAGGATAACCCTCTCCACATACATGTGATGTCTCAAAATCAGCCAGGAATCACATTTATTTGATCTCTATGTTGTTCCTTGAGTGCAACAAGGCATCAGCATTGCAGATGGCTCCTTGTTGAACTCAAGGAATGATATATTATCTAGCTCGTTGGGTTTTCTAGAGATCAGATCCTCAAGACTGATATTCTTTGTGTTGCTTGGTGTTGTTAGTTCATATCACAATTTTGAAAATCATGGTCAGTGCTTAAATAGTGCTTAAATTTGATTTTCTGATATCAGTGGGAACCGTGGTACCAATTTGACCTGTTATTTGCTTACAGACTACAGAGTAAATTGTTAATTGAATAAAAAATCTTGTAACAAGTCGAGAAATTTTCCTGTCTGTCATCAAATTCCTCTTGTTTATAGAGCGATTTAGCCTTACTAACTTCCAGTAAGGCATTATTTAACCCTTTACCCAACATAACGGCCAAAACCGGCTAGCTCTATTCACAAAAATTGCCAATTAATTTTCATTATATTTTCATTTTTTGTCTCAAAAACATAGGTTATGACCCTTGTTTGGAATGAGCTTGTTGAGCTCATTCCAATGAGGGGTCATAACCTATGTTTTTGAGACAAAAAATGAAAAAAATTAGTTATTCAAGAAGTTTGTTTGCAAGTGTCGTCTGCTTTTCATGTTAGGTAAAGGGTTAATCATTCTGAGCAGTGGTAACTGCATTGTGTCCTTGGACAAAGCACTTGCTCCTGATAGTCCATGTTGGGGAATGGTTGCGCTGTGTATTAAAGCATACTACATGTTGATGGTACACTTGCCTTCAACCACTGCTTACACTTCTTATTCAGAGTTAGTAAGTCGGAGATTCCAACAGTTACTTGTCACTGCTCACTGGTTCTCTCCAGGTACTCCGGCTTCCTCCACCCATAAAACTGTCCGACGTGATGTAACCTGGGCTGATGACAGTGTCATTAAACGCCAATAAACAAACAATAACCAGGCATTTAATTTAGTATATCTCCATAAGCTCTGCCAAACAAGATATAATAGAATGAGGTCATGGAAAACCCTGGAGAAGCAAAGCCCTTTTTATTGTTATTAGAAATCCGTGCATTTATATCATCTGGTATAGACAAAAGAGTTCCAAATAATTACGTAACTTCTTTCCTCTGGCATAATAACTTTCCACAGATGATGCTTGAGATCTTAAATCTTACCTTCAAATAACTTTCTCATGTGACCAATTAAGGCTCCTTGGGGCCTCTTATATTCAGTAAACAGGGTTGTTCAGTTAACCCTTTGAGACTTGAATTATTCTGACATTCAAACGTCGCTGGGAATTCAGTTTCTTCAACGTTTTTCAGAATGCGACGTTAAACGTCGGAAAGTATAAATAACAAGATAGTTTTCACATCAGTGATTATCTGGTTGAGGTCTAGATTATTTTTGGCAGTCTGAATTTGTTATTCAAAACTTGTTTTATTACAGGCACTCTCCAATAATTTATAATAAAACAAATTTATATAAACAAAATATTATTTGTGTTTGACTAAATATGAAATATAAGCAAGGAAAGTGTTGGCTTTTGCTCTGGTATCCTCATTTGTTGAAAGCCCTGATAGTGGCTTCTAGCACACAACCAGTTAAGAAGTCTTGACAGGGGATTATATTAGTATTTTAAGCTGCGATAACATTTTACTCAAACGGTTGTCACAGAGCACTATTTGGGAGAAAATAGGAATTGAGGTTAAAACTTTAAAAAATCGAAAATAGTATCAAAACAAATGACCACAAAGTATCAACGTGCTGTTTGATTTCGTATGTCATATGTCGAACAAAAATATCAATGCGCTGTTTGATTTCGTACGTCATAAGACATACAAAAGTATCAAAAAGTTAATATCCAATTAAGCGGGCTACACTGTACTACTAAAGCACAATGCATGAATGTCGTATTGGCAATTTTTTTGAAAAATTACAGGGAATCCTTACAAATATTTGAGCTGTTGGACAATTATGTGCCACCCATTGTCAATCAGCTGAAAGTTTATCTTTTTATCTCTCTTCCAAAATATATGGGGATATAGCATTCCTCCTGATGTCCTTCTGTCTGACTGTCCATTCATCATTTTATTTCAGAACATGTAATTTCTGCAAACATGGTGGATTATTAGTCGAGTTTTGACAAAGTCAAACTCGACTTATAGTTTGATGAAGTGGCGGACTGGGCGGACGGGCAGTGGGCGGCGGGCGTAAACAATTGGTTTCCGGGCAATAACTTTAGTTCTATTTGATGCACCTTTACCAAACTTATACCAGAGGTTACCCTATAGGAAAGGAAGACACCTATCGATTTCAGAGTCTTGTGCCCCAAGGTCAAGGTCACTGTTACTATAATTAGAATATTTTGTGACAAATTGGTTTCCAGTCAATAACTTTAGTTCTATTCTGTGCATCTTCAATAACTTATACCACAGGTTACCCTATAGAAAGGGAAGACACCTATCGATTTCGGAGTCTGGGGCCCCAAGGTCAAGGTCACTGTTACTATCAATAGAATATTTTGTGACAAATTGGTTTCCAGGCAACCAGGCAAAAACTTTAGTTCTATTCCGTGTATCTTCACCAAACTTATACCACAGGTTAACCTATAGGAAGGGAAGACACCTATCGATTTCGGAGTCTGGGGCCCCAAGGTCAAGGTCACTGTTACTATCAATAGAATATTTTGTGACAAATTGGTTTCTGGGCAATAACGGGCGTAAACAATTGGTTTCCGGGCAATAACTTTAGTTCTATTTGATGCACCTTTACCAAACTTATACCAGAGGTTACCCTATAGGAAAGGAAGACACCTATCGATTTCAGAGTCTTGTGCCCCAAGGTCAAGGTCACTGTTACTATAAATAGAATATTTTGTGACAAATTGGTTTCCGGGCAATAACTTTAGTTCTATTTAACACACCTTTACCAAACTTATACCAGAGGTTACCCTATAGGAAGGGAAGACACCTATTGATTTCGGAGTCTGGGACTCCAAGGTCAAGGTCACTGTTACTATAAATAGAATATTTTATGACAAATTGGTTTCCAGGCAATAACTTTAGTTCTATTCCGTGTATCTTCAATAACTTTTACCACAGGTTACCCTATAGGAAGGGAAGACACCTATCGATTTCGGAGTCTGGGGCCCCAAGGTCAAGGTCACTGTTATTATCAATAGAATATTTTGTGACAAATTGGTTTCCAGGCAAAAACTTTAGTTCTATTCCGTGTATCTTCACCAAACTTATACCACAGGTTAACCTATGGCAAGGGAAGACACCTATCGATTTCGGAGTCTGGGGCTCCAAGGTCAAGGTCACTGTTACTATCAATAGAATATTTTGTGACAAATTGGTTTCTGGGCAATAACTTTACTTCTATTTGACGCACCTATACCAAGCTTATACCAGAGGTTACCCTATAGGAAGGGAAGACACCTATTGATTTCGGAGTCTGGGACTCCAAGGTCAAGGTCACTGTTGCTACAAATAGCTTATTATTTCTTCAGAATTTAATGTCAAAACTCAACATCTGGATCTGTGATCCTCTTGCTGGATTTTTTAATTAGTGCATTGAACTTCAGGGGGGTGTGTGATGCCTCAGTAGGTAGAGGTGCATGTTTCAAGCCAAGAAGTCCTCTGTTCAAATCCCACCTGCGGCAACCGTGTTGTATACTTTGGCAAAACACTTCACCCTCATTACCCATGTGGTGGTATGGTGGTGCTGTGTACTAAGGCGTACTACACGTCGATGGTGTACCTGTCTTCAACCAACACTAACCCTGCTTGTGCAGAGTCAGTACATTGGGGAGCTGACAGTAGCTCGCCCTTGCTCAGTGATTCTCTCCGGGTACTCTGGATTCCTCCACCCGTAAAACTGCCGTGGTCATGATTAGCCATTGTGCAGAAATATGTGACCTTAAACACCAATAAATATATTGAACTTCAGATTGAAAGTGCCATGTTCAATCCTCTCCCACATCAGAGGTTTAGCTAGGAATCACTAGTAACATGTCCAAAAGTTTTTGTGTGAGTGGTGTACATGTCTGAATCATGGTTTGCAGAATCTCCGACTTTCTAACTCTGAATAAGCAGTGTAAGCAGTGGTTGAAGGCAAGTGTACCATCAGCGTGCAGTATGTCTTAACACACAGCGCATATGTGTCACCACGTGGACTTTCGGGAGCAAGTGCTTTGTCCAAGGACATAACGCAGTTACCACTGGTCAGAATGATTAAATAATGCCTTACTGGAAGTAGTGAGTCCAAATAGCTTTAAGGCTTATTTATATGATAGATGCAAGTACTTGGCACTTTGCGGAAGTTAAATTTGAAATGATGTAATTCTAAAAAGTGGTTTTGGCACAGTGTAATAACGTAATTTTGTTTACATTGATGCACTCACTTTGTCAAGTCAAGAGATGGACTTTAAGGCTGTAATTTAGTTTTTTTTTGTTTGGTACGTCCTTTAGGACGTACCAAACTAAAAAAAAAAAAATTATGACTATCCAAAAGATGGATGGATGGGTGGATGGGTTGGTAGTTAAGCCACTATCCCACATGATTTTTATTGTGTTCAAGTCATTTTATCACAATTATCTAATTGGGAGCATGCTCGTGCCATCTACTAAAGTGTACAGCATGTCAATTGTACACTTACCTTCAGCCAATGCTAAGCCTGCTTGAGCCGGGTTAGTAATTTGCAGTCAGTTACATGGTGGTTCGCTCCAGGTACTCCAGTTTTCTCCATCCATCAAATTATAAAGTACACTTCCAAAGTTTTAAAATTGTCTGTTTTCAGTTTAGTGGTAGATATTTAGGAGTTTATCATTCAATGAAACCTATTTCATTAAAGTTACATAGTTATGCTCACCAAAACTCGTTTGGGGAGAACAAAGTTACTGCTTTGTCAGTGTGTCCATCCATTTGTCCACTTATCTGTTGTGGCCAGTTCTTCATGTGGTTCATAAAAAATAATTTAATGGACTGATCTTGATCATGATTCAAGGGTGTATCATGACCTTTGCCCAAGGTCATAACTACATGTCAGTGTCACAGACTATTCTTTGTGCAGCCCATAAAAAAATGATTCAGTGGACAGATCTTATTCATACTTCAGGTAATGGTTACACATGATACAAGTGTGTGCTATAACTCCAAGCTCGAGGGCACAGGCGATCGATGCATTCTAATTTTATCTTTTTGTTGTTTTAATTCAGTTTTTTCATTCATGGTAATGGAGAGGAAAATATTAGAGGTGGGCATTGTTGGAATTTTGAGTTTGGTGTCAGTTTTAGTATTTTTAAGGAAGTCTTCCTCAGTATTGGTTTGGTATTCGGTATCTGACTTGACTGAGATTTGTTGATAGTACCAAAGGGTAATTAACATCAGGAAAATACAGAATAAGTTGCTTTTGCAGTCTTTCGATTTTTAAAATCGTAGGCGTGTTATACATCGCTCGCTACTATTTGAAGTGAGGCGCGCTATCCTGTATCCAGCCCCGTCGAGTGATGGTTGTGTTGTTGGCAAGAATAGTTAACATGCAAATTGCAATGAAGAATGCATCCACCAATTGACAGCACTGTGCATTCAGTGCGGCATTTGGGCACATCCATATTGAACGGCAACATGAAAGCTGGACGATTTGGTGCTTTCATGGTTTTCATTAACCCTTTACTTAACGCTAGTAGCAGACGACACTCGTAAAAAAAGTCTCGTATAACTAA
This sequence comes from Pictodentalium vernedei, assembly GCA_031216915.1. Taxonomy (NCBI): domain Eukaryota; kingdom Metazoa; phylum Mollusca; class Scaphopoda; order Dentaliida; family Dentaliidae; genus Pictodentalium; species Pictodentalium vernedei. The sequence continues at coordinate 326,630,159 of CM062291.1, forward strand.
AAGTTTTCATTTTTTGCTTCCAAAACATAGGTTGTGACCCCCCTCATTGGAACGAGCGCGACGCGCTCGTTCCAATGAGGGATCACAACCTATGTTTTGGAAGCAAAAAATTAAAATATTAAAAAAAATTGAATGGCAATTTTCATTTATAGCGCTGGCCGATTTTGGTCATTACGCTACGTAAAGGGTTAAAGGAATCCCAACTTTTGGGTCATGATGATGTATTATGCTCCAAGTAACAAAAAAAGAGCACACTGCGGCTATAATTTATGTAGAGCTAGTAAATTTGCTCCATCGGTGAATACTGAATGGTGATTGGTCCAGGGAGCACGAACCTCTCAAGAACACCAGGTTTTTCCAAACAGTAGAAGTAAATAGGATTTGTGCTGAATACATTCACACTGTTACTAAAGCCCACAGCCAAATATTCGTCCCTTGTTACCTAATAAAAAATAATTGGCTGTTCACACAGAAATTATATCTCAACTGGAATGAATTACCAGATTTTGATCGCTCTCTTAGCAGAGCCGAGGCGCGCTGTTGTTGGCTCGCAAGAAGTTAACATTGCGGGCGCCATGGCGCGCAAGAGCCACAGCGCGCCTCAAAATTGAAAGACTGCTTTTGTATCATTCTACCATAGCGCCACAAATACCACTGTCAATGAGCTCAACAGTGGCATTCTTTTACAAAAACAAATCCTATCTGCAGTAATTTTGTGACTTGTTCTAAACAAATCTTAACCTTTAAAGCCCTATATCAGACAGATGCACTCTCTGAGCATGATTTTTAGCTAAATCTTGGCTGTCTATTAAGCCAATACTTGACTAGAAATCATTGCTAAGCAGCTGGACATGTACAGGTTGTAATTTTATGAGAATTCAGGACAATTGCCGAGGTCCCTGAGGGTTAACAAAACTGAAAAGAAAATCAGCCACTTCTTTCATCAAAATGAACTCTCCAACTGCTATCAAGCCTCAACAGGACCTTATAAATAGTGAAAATAGGAAAATTAGAAAATTCAGACAGTTTCGTTATTCAATAATTGGTTCAGTTCGGTTTTTCAGTATGCCCATGATATCTGTATTGGTTTGGTTATGTGGTATATGCCCATCTCTACAAAATATGCCATGTATTGTGGCATGTCAATCTTGATTTCACAGAATTTTATATATGAATCTGGACCCATTGCTATAAATGTGTCATGGAAAGATCTTGATCTGATCGAGGTCACTTTTGTGATCACAGTGATGTAATACTCCACTTTATTTCACATTAGGTTTGAGGAAGTATTGATTTGGCAGTCAGTGAAGGCATTGTACACAAAAGAGCCATATTGGTCACTACAGTGCAGTAGCCATGGACTTATTGTAATCCCCACATGGGCAGTGATGGCCATGCCTGCATTAACCAGATTAATAAAAATCATCATCAGCAAAATTTTAATTGATGAAGCACCGGGATGTATCAGGTGCTTCATTAATTAAATTTTTGATCTATAATTAGTGTTGGAATCTAATATTTTTGCATCTGTGGAAATATTCCCAACTTGTAGAAAATGGCCAATCCATGGCCACACTGTATAAATATGTATATAATTTTAAACTACTATCAGTTAATTTTGTTGTGTATGTGAGTTCTGAGCTTTTTGTGCCTTTCACACAGTACAGTGGAACCCTGTTAATTGAATAGCCAATTTGCCAGAGAAAATTATTCAGTTAACAGGAGTATTCAATTAACAGGGATTGTGTCACTTTCCTGTATTCTAGAGATAAACTTAGCATTTATTCTATTATCTCTTGTTTGACAGAGCTCCATGAGCTCTGTCAAATAAGATATAATAGATTAAATGCCTGTATTGGAAGTACTGAGGCCAAATGGGTCTATAAACAAAGGAAAACTGGGGAGAGTGAGGGGAATTTCTCGACAGGTTGCAAGATTTTTTATTCAATTAACAGGAGTTTACTCTATAACCTATATTCAATTAACAGGTCAAATTTGTACCGGAGGTATGGTAAATGGTTTTTTGTTGGAAAATTATATTCAATTAACAGGGTTATTCAGTTAACCCTTTACTGAACATGAAAAGCAGACGACACTTGCAAACAAAATTATTGAATAACTAATTTTTTGTCTCAAATACATAGGTTATGACCCCTCATTGGAATGAGCTCGACGGGCACATTCTAAAGAGGAGTCATAACCTATGTTTTTGAGACAAAAAATGAAAATATAATGAAAATTAATTGGTTATTTTTAGCTCACCTGACTTTCAGTCAGGAGAGCTATAGTGATCACTCACCGTCTGTCGTCCGTCGTCCGTCGTCCTGCGTCCGTCGTCCGTCGTCCGTCGTCCGTCGTCCGTGAACATGGTGTTTGCGTCTTCTCCTCCCAAACCGCTGAACCAATTTAATTGATATTTGTGATAATAGTTTGTTATGACATCGCAATTCGATTTTGTTCAAATCAAGTTGCCCCGCCCGTGGGTAGGGCCACACCCAAAAAGTGTGCTGAAATCTTAAAAAATCTTCTTCTCATGAACCAGCAGTAGCAGAGACTTGATATTTAGTGTGCAGCTTCCTTTTGAGGTGTAGACTCAGATTTGTTCAAGAGAAGTTTGTGGGGCTATACTTGGCTTCGTTATGGGAGGGGCAAAATTTTTGGCCCCGCCCAAAATTTCTATTTTCCAAACCGAGAGGCTGATTTGAACCAAATTTTATGTGAGGGCTTATTGGGTCATAAGTAACTAATTTATGCTGATTTTTTTTTTCCCGTAGCCCCATGGGAACCGCAGGAGCTAAAAATAGAAAAAAATTAAAACGCCCATATCTCCAAAACTGCACGGCACCGAGAATTTTTATTTGGTGTGAAGCTTCCTTAGGACCAACAGAAAGAATTGGTAAAAAAAAATTGCCATCGGTTTTATCATAGGGTACAGTTTCGGGACATTGAAAAAGTGCTGAGTCAGCACTTTTTAACACTGTAGGCAATGGGAAAAACATTAAAAAATCTTATTCTCCAGATCCAGCAGGCAGAATCTTTTGATATTTGGTATGCAACATTGGAGGGTGGATCTGATTCAGGTTTGTTCAAATCGGCCCCCTGGGTTCATATTTGGGCTCAGTATAGGAGCCCGATTTCGAACTTAGTGCATTTCAGGCAAATTTCTTAAAAAATCTTCTTCTCCAGATCCAGCAGTCAGAATCTTTTGATATTTGGTATGCAACATTGTGGGGTGGATCTGATTCAAGTTTGTTCAAATCGGCCCCCTGGGTTTATATTTGGGCTCAGTATAGGAGCCCAAATTTGAACTTACTGCATTTCAGGCAAATTTCTTTGAAAATCTTCTTCTCCAGATCCAGCAGGCAGAATCTTTTGATATTTGGTATGCAACATTGTGGGGTGGATCTGATTCAAGTTTGTTCAAATCGGCCCCTTGGGTTTATATTTGGGCTCTGTATAGGAGCCCAAATTTGAACTTAGTGCATTTCAGGCAAATTTCTTAGAAAATCTTCTTCTCAAGATCCAGCAGGCAGAATCTTTTGATATTGGGTATGCAACATTGTGGGGTGGATCTGATTCAAGTTTGTTCAAATCGGCCCCTTGGGTTTATACATTTGGTTCAGTATAGGAGCCAAAATTTGAACTTAGTGCATTTCAGGCAAATTTCTTAAAAAATCTTCTTCTCCAGATCCAGCAGACAGAATCTTTTGATATTTGGTATGCAACATTGTGGGGTGGATCTGATTCTATTTTGTTCAAATCGGCTCCCTAGATTCATATTTGGGCTCACTATAGAAGCTCGAATTTGAACTTAGTGCATTTCAGGCAAATTTCTTCAAAAATCTTCTTCTCCAGATCCTGCAGGCAGAATCTTTTGATATTTGGTATGCAACATTGTGGGGTGGATCTGATTCCAGTTTGTTCAAATCGGCCACCTGGATTCATATTTGGGCTCACTATAGAAGCCCAAATTCGAACTTAGTGCATTTCAGGCAAATTTCTTTGAAAATCTTCTTCTCAAGATCCAGCAGGCAGAATCTTGTGATATTTGGTATGCAGCATCCTTAGGGGGGTGAGATTCAAGTTTGTTCAAGCCATGTCCCTAGGTCCATATTTGGGCTCAATGTGGGAGCTTGAATTGTAACTTTGTTCGAAATGAGGAATTTTCTTAAAAAATCTTCTTCTTCAGATCCAGCAGTCGGAATGGTTTGATATGTGGTGAGTAGCATCCTTGGGGGGGGGGGGGGGGGGGGGAGGGGGGATTCAAGTGTGTTAAAGCCAAGTCCATGGGTCCATATTTGGGCTCCATGTGGGAGCCCAAATTATACCTTAGTCAATATGAGGAATTTTTCTTTAAAAATCTTCTTCTTCAGATTCAGCAGTTGGAATGTTTTGATATTTGGCATGGAGCAACCTTAAGGGGCTGAGATTCAAGTTTGTTCGAGCCAAGTCCCTTGGTTCATATTTGGGCTCACTATGGGAGCCTGAATGACAACTTAGTTCAAAATGAGGAATTTTATTTAAAAATCTTCAGATCCAGCAGATGAATGCTTTTGATATTTTTTATGCAGCATCCTTAGGGGGGTAAGATTCAAGTTTGTTCAAGCCATGTCCCTAGGTCCATATTTGGGCTGATTGTGGGAGCTCGAATTGTAACTTGGTTCAAAATGAGGAATTTTCTTTAAAAATCTTCTTCTTCAGATCCAGCAGTCGGAATGTTTTGATATTTGGTGTGCAGAATCCTTAGGGGTGTGAGATTCAGGTTTGTTAAAGCCAAGTCCCTGGGTTCATATATGGGCTTCCTGTGGGAGCCCGAATTATGACTTAGTTCAGTATGAGGAATATTCTTTAAAAATCTTTTTTTAGATCCACTGGTCAGAATATTTGGATATTTGGTTTCAGCTTTTCTTAGGAGGAGCAGATGCAACTTGTGGAAATCAATTCTCTGGGTTGATATTTAGGCTACCATGTCAGGTGAGCGCCCTCAGGCCCCCTGGGGCCTCTTGTTTAGAATAGAGCTCTCCGATTTTGGCCGTTACGTCGGGTAAAGGGTTAGGAGATATCCAATTAAGTGGGCTCCACTGTAACTAGTTTTATTTTATTTTTCAGCCTAAATATGAAGAAATTACTGATCCACCTGAAGTAGAGTACTTTGAACTTGAGTTGTCAAAAGATTCTCATGGATTAGGAATTATAATAGCTGGTTATGTTGGCAGTGACAATTCCCCTGGTATGTTTTACCCTAGTTAACTCTTTAAATATTTATATATTAATAGATCATCTTTTCATGTGAGAATCTTGATGATACCAAATTATTTATTCACAATGGAAGCCTGCCTAGTTTTACTTCACTTGAAAGAAAAGATGATGCTAGTGACAATGAAGCATCATTGTGATGTCCCTCTTATCACAATTTCTCGACAAGTAAGGTACTTTATGAAGCTATGTCCTTCAAAACTTTTGAAAACTGTTCAGATCAAAAAAGAATGGCATTAACACTTCAGTAGTACAGATTGGCTTTACTGATAATCAATTTATTTTGCACAGTGAATCTGTTAACACAAAGTCAGTCCAACTTTGTGGGGTTCGAAATTTCAAATCTTTTCTTTTATACTATAATTGTTTTGTGCATTCAGCATTAAGTGATAGAGTACAGAGTCTACAGACATTGGAAAATGTTTTAGATATACCATGCATGGATTCTGGACAACAAGTAAGAATGTAAGAATGCATCTGATTGGATGTTGTGCATCTGAGTGACATTATGATGTGAATAAAAAATGCTTCAACACAAAAGCAAAAAGTTATAAGACTGTGGAAGGTGATATTTTTCTTTAAAAATATCAGCTTCCTTCACATAATTCAAGCTTAATTGTGATAACATATATATTATCATAACAGTGTGTTGATCTGTGTTGTAGTATCATGTCGAGTTGAGGTGGCCAGATTGTCGGATGACACAAGCTGCCTGCGTGTGTGATCTGACAATCTGGTCACCTCAACAAGACGTGATACTACGACACGGATCAACATACTGTTATGATGATAGTTTTATTATATGACTGACACAATAACAGTAACTTAATTTGTTGTGATCCCATTCTGAACTCCACCGAGAATCTGATGCAAATCACAGGACATGCACATTATGATGATAATTCATTTATCTAACAGTTCTGTCACATAAACAGATTAAATTTTAAATTGTTAATACAGTTTTGGGACATAATGTTGGGCGAGAAAAAGTTAAAAAAAACCCATATATTTTATGGAAAGAATATTGTTGAGCACTTTAACAAACAAGTAATACGGTCACTTCAAATTTTCAAAATTACATAAAATTATTCTCTCTCAATGTCACTTCATAGATGATATGCTTGAATTTGTGTAATATTTAATTGTGCAGTTTCTATTTATTGTGGGGGTGGGGGGGGGGGGGGGGAGGGGGGCATTTGCTATTAATAGTTCTGTCGCCAGTTGTAAGGAATTTTGTTTTGTTTTGTAAGCGATCAGCTGAGTTGATCATAGAATGTATTCATGCGCCAGTTGTGATAGCCCGCTGCATTCCTGGCAACCAGTCGTCTATATGATATGGAATCAGAATGAGTCGTCTATATGATACATAATCGGAACACATCATGTGGTACATATCGTTTCTTGTGGTTTTCAGGCCAAAATGTATATGATTGTTAAATAAAAATATGGAATACAAATCAGCTAGCATATGGGGGACAGAAATCAACGACCCTTGGTGGAGTTTTTCCTGTCTTTCACGGGTGCCTTTGGCACACAGGAAATTCAAAAAAAAAACCTCCACCTCAGATCATTGATTCCAATCCCCTGTACTCCACCCTCATTGTGTTCTGTCTTGTTACCATGTTCAGGAAATCCAGTTCCTCATCAAACTACTGTGGAATAAATTGAACGGGTATTAAAGTGTGAAACTGTTAATTATCTGCCAACAGAGAAAGATATAGAAAACAGCTCAGTCCATCAATCCATCCATCATTCCTTGTCTGTCCAACCATCTTTTCATCCATCCAAATGTTTGTTTATGCGATAATTTGAACAGTAGTTATTGGATTTTAATTAGTTTTGGTATGCCGCTTTATATTAACAATGAAATGAACAAGTTCCAAAACCTCCATCAGTCAATGAAAATGAAGGGAGTTATTGCCCTTTTTTAATTTTTGCTCAAAATTTTACTGTATGAATTAACTTGAACAGTAAACATCCAATTTCAATAAATTTTGCAATCCTGCTTTCTATTAATAATGTCTTGGGACAACTTAAAAACTAAAATGACTTCTTGAAAATTTCTGGAGTTATTGCCCTTTGTTGACGCTCTTTTACTTTAATTTTTAATGTTTATGTGATTACTTGAAAAACAAACGTCAGGTTTCAATAAATTTTTTAGCTCATCTTGACAAAGTCAAGCTGAGCTAATCTCATCGCTCTCCATCTGTCGTCCATCAGTCTGTCGTCCATCTGTCGTCCGTCAACACCATGTTTTGGTCTTCTCCTCCAAAGCCACTGGGCCAATTCAAGTGAAAGTTTGTGTGAGTGATGGTCCCAAAGGGGCATTGCATTTTTGTTCAACTCAACATGCCCAGCCCCATACGGAGGGAGTGGGGGAAAATGCTCCAAAATATTTTAAAAATCTTCTTCTCAAAAACCAGTGTGTACAATGACTTGATATTTGCTATGGAGCTTCCTTTAGAGGTGCAGAATCAAGTTTGTTCAAACGAAGTTCGTGAAGCAATATTTGGCTTTGTTATGGGAGGGGTAAGATTTTGGCCCTGCCCCAAATTTCTGTTTTCTGAACCGATGGTCCGGTTTGAACCAAATTTGTATGTGATATTATTGGGTCATAAGTACTTGACCCATGCAAAAAAAAAAAATTCCTGCATCCCCATGGGAACCCTGGGAGCTAAAAATAGAAATATTTTCAAACGCCCATATTTCCCAAACCACATGGAACAAAGATATTATTTGGTATGAAGTATCCTTATGACCAGTAGAATTGAATGGTAAAAAAAAATTGCCATCGATTATGTAAGGTTGTTCTGTAATGGGCATCGAAAAAATGCTGAGTCAGCATATTTGCAAACATTTTTAAAAATCTTTTCTCCAGAACCAATCATCAGAATCTTTTGATATTTGGTATACAACATTCATAGGGGGGTAAGATACAAGTTTGTTGATATAAAGCTCATTGGTTCATATTTGGGCTCACTACAGGAGCCCGAATTTTGACATAGGGTAATATGGGAATATTCTTTAAAAATCTTCTTCTTCAGAACCACCAGTCAGAATCTTTCAATGTTTGGTATACATCATTGTTTTAATGTTTGGTATACATCATTGTTATGAGGGTCAGATTCAAGATTGTTCAAACCAAATCCCTAGGTTAATATTTCGGCTTCCTACAGAAGCCCAAATTTTAACTTTGTTCAATATGGGGGGTAATTTAAAAAATCTTCTTCAGATCCATCAGTCAGAATGCTTTCATATTCGGTATGCAACATCTCTAGAGGTGGGGGGTGGGGGGGGGGGGGGGGGTGGGGGGGGTGGGGGGGGGTGAGATTCAAGTTCGTTCAAATCAGATCCCTAGGTATATATTTGGGCTTGCTATGGTAGCCCAGATTTTTACTTAGTGCAATATGAGGCAATTTTTTTAAAAATCTTCTTCAGATCCACCAGACGGAATGCTTTTATATTTGGTATGCAACCTCTCTAGGGAGGTCAGATTTCAGTTTGTTCAATTCGAGTGCCTGGGTTAATATTTGGGCTCCATATGGGAACCTGAAATTTAACTTAGTACAATATGAGGAAATTTCTTCAAAAATCTTCTTCTTCAGATCCACTATTCAGAATGCTTTCATATTTGGTATACAATATCTCTAGGGGGGTCAGATTCATGTTTGTTCAAATCGGATCCATAGGTTAATATTTGGGCTCGCTATTGTAGCCCAAATTTTAACTTGGTGCAATATGAAGAAATTTCTTTAAAATTTTTCAACAGTCAGTATGCTTTCAAATTTGCCACACAACATCTCTAGGGAAGTCAGATTCAACTGTGTTCAAATCGAGAGCCTGGGTTAATATTTGGGCTCCCTATGGGAGCCAGAATTTGCCATTTTGCTGAAGAATTAAAAAATTTGTATTCAGTACCCTCTAGTGGTGTGTAACTTAGATTAATCCACAGAGGTTGTATCAAGGAGCTTCATAGGGGAGCTCTACATTTTACTTTATGATCAACTGAAGAAAAGGCATGATGCCCAGATTATTTTTGTCACTCCTAAGGGACACAAGGATTGACAGTGTTGCTTATGGAGATGGCTTGCTTAATGTACTCCTTCTTGGACTCTGTTTATATTGTGTTCTGTTCAAGATGAGCGCTTCAGGCCCTGTGGGGCCTCTTGTTTATATTGCTTTATATTTAACATTGTCGTGGATTAGATCGAAAATCATGATGATTTGTGGATAACTGAGAAAGTTATTGCCCTTTGTGTCTTCCATTTTACTTAATGTTTTAGGTTTGAAAAGTGTAATCAGCAGATTTTACTAACTTTTGGCATGCTGCTTTATATTGGTATTGTCTTTGACAAGTTTGAAAATCATGGTAATTTGTTGAAAATTGATTTCTCATCTTATTGAAAATTTTAATGATTATTTTGTAACTTGAACACCAATTATCAGATTTCAGTAATGTTTAGTTCATTACACTCTTTTCTTATGTCAGTTCATTGGAGTCTATTAAACTATCACAAACTAATTTCTAGATGCAGTTTTGTTAGCAGTATATTGGTTTATATATATATCTGGTATATATCTGGTAAATAATAATGTATGAGGGGTTTATATGCACCTGTTTATAACTTTCAGAACTATCTGAAATTTTTTTAATGCAGTATGCCCCCCGTGAGAACACAGGGAAGTTGCATAGTGCTTGCCAGGGGTTTAAGTCCTCTTAAAGTGGTCAGCATAACTATCAACGATTGGCTAAACTTGACTTCATTCCTATGTTGTGGTCATGGTATCGCCAAAGATACTGAATATGACCTTAACCCTTTTCAGGCATCTCATTGAAAATATTAATTGTTCTACCACACATGTTCACTTAGTTGCCATCCTCCTTAATGAAATTATGACGTATCATGTTCCCGGACCGGAAAAGCAGCCTCTCGTGTTGAAAGAGTTAAACACCAATAAATACATAAGTAATGCAGTATGCTTTTCTATTTTGACATCTTTGTTTATTTGTTTCGAATCTAATTTGGACATATTTTGACCTTTGGAACGAATATTTTTGCAGGACTTCTGTGTCTGTATTGGGTATATGTTTTTGGACCATAGCAGTGTATCTAAAGCAAGCTTGGTACAACATACAATATTTTAGAAAATACTTTAGTGCAAAGCATAAGAAGGTTGGCAAGTTTCTCTTTGCCCCCTTAATTTCAAAGTCAGTTATCCTTCTTCTCCGTTCTTGGGTGTGCCAATACTTTGCGATGTCTACTGTTATTTCATTTCTTGTCTTGCTGTCACTGCAGACATGATTCTGTACTTGAAAATTTAATCATTCATTTTTTCAAGTAATCAAGAAACAGAGAATTATTGATTAACCATCATATTATCATATACAAGATAAGTTTATGACACATGAACTCTTGAAAAATCAGTATGCAAAAAATTAATAATGCTACACATTTAACTCTTCCCGTGCTTATCTTGAAATTGTGAGCATTTCAATTTAATCCTTTACCTAGCATGGAAAGCAGACAACACTTGCAAAAAAAATTCTTGAATAACTAATTTTTTTCATTTTTTGTCTCAAAAACACAGCTTATAACCCCTCGTTGGAACGAGCCCGACGAGAATAGCACTGGCTGGTTTTGGCCGTTACGGTGGGTAAAGGATTAAGCAAATTCACGCAGTACCCTCATTTTTGTATTTTTCGGAAAATATTTTGGTGGTGAGCTATTAACCCTAAAGTCCCCATACAGCCAAAAACTGCCATTTTTATATTGCTTTGAAAAAAATTACCTCCATGTGTATTTTTCCTTCTAAAGATTACCTGAAATATTTAGGGAATCTATTAGATTCACTGATTCCATAAGAGAATTTATAGATTCTCCAGAATTTTCAGGGACTCTGACACATTTCATGAAATGTTGTCAAAACTTTTTGGAGATCCCCTGAAAAGTTACTTGATATTTATTTCAGAGAAATATAAAAAAAATTCCACCAATTTGCATTCATCTGTGAATTTTTAATGGAATACTTGAAAATCGTTAAATGTTTCGAAAAGAGATTATCAGAGGTTGTTGGTGTATAATTGCAGTCTGCAGGGTAGGAAATGGGAAAGATAAAATATTCACAAAGATTACATCTAGGTTGGTCTCATCATATTCACTCCACTACAGATGTCAAATATCTTTTTCGGGAATCTCAAATTTTTTTTTACTAATTTTTCAGGGTATCATAATTTTGGGAATCAGTAGATTCCTTGATAGAATTGGGGAATCTAGAGAGTTCTTAATAATTTTAGGGATTCAATAGATCCCATGATTTTAAAGATTCCCTTGAACACATATTTGGTAGTTACTGTCAGAAAAATTAATCTGAGGTTTTTAATTGTTCTTAAACTCTTGAGGCCTAATTTTAATTTTTGTGAATTTTTACTGCAACAAAACAGGTGCCTCAACAGGCAGTTTTTAGATACATTTCCAACTTACATCCTAAGAACCTTATCAGTTGTTTCTAGACAAGTCTTGGCTGCCTCTGTAGGCAGCCAAGACTTGTCTAGACACAACTACAAAGCCAAAAAAAGCAGACTGTTGAAGTGTAGCAAAATCCATGAATATCAGTTTGATAGAGATTACAGAGACTGATCCTTACTTCATGCCATTGTTTTGTTATAAAACTTACTACATGTACTGTACATGTAGTAGCCTATGTATTAATGTTCTCATTTCAATATGAAGGTAACATTTTGTATTATGTGTGTTTCTTCGCCCGAACAAATTCCCAATTGGAGCCTTCATGATGCAAATGTTCCCAGTTGCATGGGCCCTTTCCCAAAGCAGGCAGAATAATCCCTGTCTAAGATCTTGCAGTGTGGGCGAATGAAAAATCTGCAATTAGCCTTTTCTGGGGACAAACATAGGTAACAAAATGTCTGTTTGCTAAATTTGTGCTGACCTGATTTACATGGACAGTACAGGTAATATTCAGGTGCCCCAGGTAGCTGTGGCTCAGCAAACATTATTATATCGTGATTGAATTCTTAAGCGCTCTTAACTGCCCTTTATCAACATTCTTAGATTATCTATAGAGTATCTATGGTGCATACACATGTAATTGTAGTTTTCACAAAATCACTGTTGCATAATTTCTTTTTGAAAATCAATTGACAATTATAGAGAAATAGTGCATTTTCAAGATGAATATTGCTTCTATTTCATCATGCTCTTTCATTGTATTCCTCTTTGACAGCCAATAACTGGGGCTTGAATGCATTAAGGCTGATAATGCTCAACAGTATTGTTAGAAATCGTTCTGTTTTTTCCTACTCAGAATCTACATTCAGTTGATTTATCTGCTTGAGTTTATTGAATTATTTTCTTCTTGGCATTATTCGTGATCGGCATAATTATTATGGAGAGCTTTTCAATGTCATTGTTATACAGTTGGTATCCAAATGAAGAATAAGGGATATCAATGAGGTGTGTAGTTACCTCATTGAACTTCAAAAAAGTCCATGGTTTGATTCTCACCAGAGTAACTGTCTTGTGTCCTTGGGCAAGGCACTTAATCTTGATTACCCACATGGGGGCATTGTGGTGCTGTGTACTAATGCAAATGTATGTCGATGGTTCACTTGCTTTCAACCAGTGCTAACCCTGCTTGTGCTGAGTTAGTACATTGCCGAGTCTTACAGTTTATCACCACTGCTCATTGGTTCTCTCTTGACTTCCTCAACATTTAAAACTGTCCAACACGAGGTGACACCATAGAAGTTTGACTTGTTAACCCTCCATACTCTGATGTCAAAATACAGAATATCTTTGAGCCCTGTCAAGCAAGACTGAGTTGGTTAAGTTTCTTGTTGCATCGTGGGATAAACTGGTGGTTTGATATTTCTGTATTTTGACATCAGAGTGCAAAGGGTTAATTGCCGAGGCCATGGAGGCAATGTAAATTGATAACATATCTTATGAACCTTTGAATAACTACTCTTAATGATCAGTAAATTTCCCATCTTTGGCCTCAGAACATTGAAGTTCTTACTCTGTTATATATCTAGTTTGATAAAGCTCAATAAGCTCTTTCAAACAATACATAATAGAATAAATGCTCAATTTATAGAAAATGTACAGAAATGAGCAGATTCATGCAATCAAATTTTTGTGTTAATTGAATATCTTCCAGAGGTAAAGTGGTTTCTTCAGTTAACTGGTAGAGTCCTAAAAGCCACTATCATGGCTCTATTGAAAAGTGCTGCATGTCACTTTTGTAGCTTTACACTGTGTGCAATTAGCTTGTAGTTTGAGCAACAATAGATAAAGAAATGTTCCTATTTATTTATTTATTTATTTATTTATTTATTTATTGATGTTTAACCCTTTACCCAACACAGACAATTTCAAAATTCATTATTTTAAATATCATTTTTTTAAATTTAAAAAAAAAATGTCAACAAAACCATATCATGTGACCCCTCTTTGGAACGAGCTCGACGAGCTCGTTCCAAAGAGGGTTCACATGATATGGTTTTGTTGAAATTTTTCGAAAATTTTTTTTTTTTTCAGCAGCTGTATTTGCATATTACGCGGGGGGATGTGGGCAATTCGTTGGTAAAGGGTTAAGGTCACATACTTATGCACAATGGCTAATCATGACCATGACATTTTTATGGGTGGAGGAAGCTGGATAGAACCACTGAGCAGCGATGAGCAACTGTCAGCTCCTCAACATTCTTACTCTGTTCAAGCTCCGCTCAAGCAGGTTATAGTGATTGAAGACATGTGCACCATCGACATGCAGAATGCCTTAGTACACAGCGTCATCTTGCCTCCATGTAGGCAACCTCGATAAAGTGCCTTGCCCAAGGACACAACCTGGGTCATCCCAGACGGGAATCGAAATCGGTACCTCTAGCATAGAAGTCCAACAGTCTACCACTGAGCCATCGCGCTCCAGAAATGTTCATATAAAATTGTATTGTTACAATTCATTGGAGAGTGCCAAAAGGCACTCTCCAATAAATAATAACAAAACAATTATTGATGAAAAAATCTTGCTATATTAAGGCTCCCCTTGTTGGCAGCATTGTATCTTAGGAAAAAATTATGCATGTTAGAAATCACCTTTGGAAAACAATTTAGCACTCTACCAGTTAACAAAGCTCGATTGTATTGGCAAAATATCATTTGCATCCAGTTAAATATGAAGCATATGCCAGGAATATCAACACTTTTTCAAGGCACATGCTCTAGTTTTCAGTGTGGACCAAATATGTTTTCCCTTGAATGAGCCTCTGTGAATACCCATATTTTGGCTTGAATCGAATTTCAAATTGAATATTCTCCAAAAATTTCAAATCGAATCAAATTCAAATCAAATTTTCAATGATTTCAAGTCTGTTGTATGGATGTTGTAACAAAATTTGTGCAGTGTAAATCAACTCCTTTTTTACATTTCTAGTTTTGTCAGTATTAACACCTGTTGCAATCTCCCGGTCTTAGAAAACACCTTGACTTGCAAGTGGGCTTTATTTCCTGTAAATTAGAATTTCAAATGGTCTAAAATTGTGATCGTAATGGAATTTATGTTCTTCAACTTCTCGGCTATTAGGAGAAGGGATTGAAATTTGAAGTTTATTTAACAGAGATTTTTATAGCGTAATTAAATGACATCCACTGTGTTATCAACCCGAACTCGAGAAAAAGACAATGCCATCTGTTAATAAATTCAACTTTGACACAGTTTCTTTGTCAATATTCATCTGATTTATGTTAACAATAAAGTGAATAATCATAAACCTTGTATGAATAGAATAGTTTCGTTTCGGAAATTCATCATATTTCCTCCATAATTTAAATTCAGAAATTTCACTAACCAATCATTTTCAAACCATTGTGATTGTATATTTTGGCAGTAAATTTAGTTGGATATTTAAACCCAAAAAAGAAAAGAAACTTGTAGTGTTTGAGTTATTAAGCATATTTATCTACTTTATACGTAAAAACAGTAACGTTTTATCTTTTATCGTTATCGAAAACTCGCCGTCAATAAAAAATCTTTTATCGTTACTGCAGTAAGAATAAAAGTCACGTGATATCGCAAGAATACAACGTTCACGCCCATCTCATTTGCATGACGTACTATTTCATTCAACACTTTGAATAACTAATTATCGCTGCCGCGGATCGAAACAAATAAAACGGGGCATATTTATCGAAATGTATTGAATAAAAAAGAAGGCCATTAATTAAACTTACTGAATTGTAAAAATAAAATTTGACGGAAAAGAGTAAAAATTAGTAACTTACACTTTTTCAAATGAGATTATTTCACCCTTCGAGACTTTAAATATCATGACGTTCAAACGTCACTGGGAATTCAGTTTCTTCAACATTTTTCAAAATGTGACGTCAAACGTCGGAAAGTACAAATAACCAGATATTTTTCACATTAGTGATTATCTGGTTGAAGGCTAGATTATTTTTAGTGGTCTGCATTTGTTAATCAAAACTTGTTTTATTACGGGAGTGGGGGAGGTGGGGGTGTAGATAAAAGGGTTATATACACATGGTGTTTGTAAAAAATCTTTTATCGCGACTCGAGCGTTTTCGGGGGCTACATAGCTACTCGTCGCTGCGCGACTCGTAGCTATATATGCTATAGATTTTTTACAAACACCATGTGTATATAACCCATATTTATCGATGTTTTAATCCTTGAATCACATTTTTATCGATAGAATATGTCCATTGAATCAAACAAAATAGGTAATCTCACTGCAAAATCTCTTTAATAAACATAAAACCTGATAACTATATGAAACTATTATCCAAGCATCAAACTTGAATCGAATTCAAATCGAATATCAGAGGTTGAATCAAATGATAATCGAATACTCAAAATTTCCAGGGGCCTGCCCTTGAAGGCAGGCCTGAAAATAAGCAGTCTGGCATTTGCAGAATCAGGTCTCCAGAGGGTGAATTTGATGATGCTATTCCATACAGTGGGCCAATTTATCCTCTGGGTACCTCTTTCTGTTTAGTTTTGAGACCCTCATTCAGATTGAGGTTCACAGAGGGTAAATTTAGTGATACTACCCTGCTATGCAGGGTAGCATCACTATATACACCCCCTGGGGACCTCATTTTGCAGATGACAGTCTGCTTATTTTCTGGATTGCTTGAAGGTCTCAAGTTGCTATCTCCAGTGCTTGAGCTTTGCAGATGGTGCCTTTCTGCACTCATTGTACAATGTTTTTCTTGCTCTGAACCAGTTAACTGGTAGAGTGTTTTTGGTTGCAAAAATTTGTTGACATATCTTTGTATCATTACAATTTACTGGAGAGTGCCTACAGGCACTCCTCCATAAATTGTAACAAGAAAAGTCCACACAGATTAAATAATTTTACTTCCTTAATATGAAGCACATCTACGGAATGTGCAGCCTCAGAGTTGCAATTCCTGCACTTTTGAATAGATCCAAAATATGGGCTTCCAGCTCTGAACCAGTTTAATCCCTATAATTGTTTAGTTGAAAAGCAGGCCTTTAAATTCATTTATTTTGGGCACACAGTTTTACCCTGATTTGGGCACTTTAAAACCAGAAATAACAGCTTTATCCTGTTATGTTTTATTGCCATGTCCTTCTTTGTGTTTCTTTGGTCATATTATGATGGAAGTTATTCTCAAATATAGAAGAGGCACAGAGAATTTATATATTTTTCTTGATGTCTTCATACCTTCTCTAATTTGGGCACAGCTGTAAAATGGGTGAAATTGGGGAAATCCAAAGGCATGTTGAAAATAATTCAAAGCCTCTAGTGTTTCCAAATCACACACTTTGTTCATTAGTATTCTGTATATACACTTGCATAAATGTAATTTATGATAGTTAATTTTTTGTCTTTTGAGAGTTTATAATGGAATTCCTGTTATTTGATATCGTGTACCTTGGGGATAGAAGAATGAAACTGACCAAAATTGGTTGAGCCATAGGGCATTATATGCGGTCAAAATGCTGAAATTCTTTAACTGGTAGAGTACTGAATTATTTTTCAAAGATGATTTGTAACATGACTATTGGGAGCATGGTGGCATTGTGGTAACCGTTTTTTGTCAGATCACCAAAGTTAAGCAACGTCGAGAGATATTTTCCAACACCCATATTTCCCAAACCACATGGAACAGAGAGTTGTTATTTGGTATGAAGTATCCTTAGGACCAGAAGAATTGAATGGTAAAAAAAAAAAATGCCATCGTTTATGTTAGGGTGTTCTGTAATGGGCATCGAAAAAATGCCGAGTCAGCATATTTGCAAAAATTTAAAAAAATCTTTTCTTCAGAACCAATCATCAAAATCTTTTGATATTCGGTATACAGCATTCATAGGGGGGTCAGATACAAGTTTGTTAAAATAAAGTCCATTCGTTCATATTTGGGCTCAATACAGGAGCCCGAATTTTTAACATAGTGTAATATGGGGAGTATTCTTTAAAAATCATCTTCTTCAGAACCACCAGTCAGAATCTTTTAATGTTTGGTATTCATCATTTTTATAAGGGTCAGATTCAAGGTTGATCAACCCAAGTCCCTAGGTTGATATTTGGGCTTCCTACGGAAGCCCATATTTGAACTTTGTTCAATATGGGGGATAATTTAAAAAAATCATCTTCTTCAGATCCACCAGTCAGAATGCTTTCATATTTGGTATGCAACATCTCTAGGGGGGGGGGGGGGGGGGGTGAGGGAGGGGTGGTCAGATTCAAGTTTGTTCAAATCAGATCCCTAGGTATATATTTGGGCTCGCTATGGTAGTCCAAATATTTACTTAGTGCAATATGAGAAAATTTCTTTAAAAATCTTCTTCAGATCCACCAGTCAGAATGCTTTCATATTTGGTGTACAACATCTCTAGGGGGTCAGATTCAAGTTTGTTCAATTCAAGTGCCTGGGTTAATATTTGGGCTCCATATGGGAACCTGAAATTTAACTTAATACATTATGAGGGAATTTCTTCAAAAATCTTCTTCAGATTCACTGCACAGAATCCTTTTATATTTGTTATACAACATCTCTAGGGGGGTCAGATTCAAGTTTGTTCAAATCGGATCCATAGGTTAATATTTGGGCTCGCTATGGTAGCCCAAATTTTAACTTAATTTGAAGAAATTTCTTTAAAATTTCTCTTTCTTCTTCAGATCCAATATTCCGAATGCCTTCATATTTGGTACACAGCATCTCTAGGGTAGTCAGATTCAACTGTGTTCAAATCGAGAGCCTGGGTTAATATTTGGGCTCCCTGTGGGCGCCGGAATTGGCTATGTTGCTGAAGAATTAAAAAATTTGTATTCAGTACCTTCTAGAGGTGTTTAACTAAGATTAATCCACATAGGTTGTATCAAGGGGCTTCATAGGGGAGCTCTACATTTTACATTATGATCAACTGAAAAAAAGGCATGATGCCCAGATTATTTTTGTCACTCCTGTGGGGTGTAAGGATTGACAGTGTATCCTATGGAAATGGATTGCTTAATGTAGACTCATTCTTGGACTCTGTTTATATTGCGTTCTGTTCAAGATGAGAGCTTCAGGCCCCAGAGGGCCTCTTGTTTAATAAATGATTTGTTGTAATTTATTGGAGAGTGCCTATTGCACTCTCCAATAAATTGCAACAAAACATTTTTATCTAAACATTTTTTGTTTTACTGCTGAGCAAACATCAAGCTATGCATACAGTGTAAAGCCATTATAGTGGCTTTTATCACTTTTCAATAGAGCCATGATGGTGGCTTCTAGCATGCTGTCAGTTGAAAATGTTATTTCTTGTGAACTGCAGTATGGGGAGAGCAGATAACAACTAAATCATGGAGGGGGTAGTGTTGCCATCCAAATGTTCATACAAAATCCTAGGTTTTGTAAGTTTTGATATTTGAGGATAAAGAAAAAGGTCTTCAAAATGTTAGCTAATTGAAAATGACGAATTCTTGCAATGAGCAAAAATTCTTAATTTTCTGCTGGCTTCATTGACTAAACTGAGGTAAGCTTGCAAGTTACATTCAAAGTTCCATGGCAGTTGTTTCTAGGCCAGTCTTGGGTGCCTACATAGGCATCTAAGACTTGCCAAGAAACAACTGCAAAGTCATAGGATGTGAATTGTCAAAGTAAAGCAAAAATGTATATAAAAAAAATCTCCAGACCCTTAAAGGTTAATAGCCAAATCTGTCCAGTGGTGTGCACAGAAATCATTAAGATTTTGTAGCTGCAGTTAGCAGCTCTATATCTGTCAATGTCAGACAGGCCGTATCTCTGTGGGTCTGTGACCAACAAGTTGTTAAACTTTATAACTTTTTAAATACTTGATGGAATAACATCATAGTTAGTATGAAAATGTATCTTATTGATGTCAAGCCCCATGTTCATTGCAGGTGTTTTTGGAAAACTACAATTTGTAAATTAATATATCTATTATAATAAAGTGAATAAACTCCAGTGACTCTCTGCCCATCTGGGTGCAATTAGAGTTTAACTGCACAATTAGACACACCCACATCTTTTTTGACAGATGGGTAGAAAAAATAAAAAAAACATGGAGGAAAAACATTCATGAGTTCTGAAAAATTTATCACGACCAACCACATGCAAACAAATCAGAAAGCATTAAAGGAAATTAAATTACAATTGACAGGGTTTTATATTCTCTCAACCTATTTCCAGTTAAGTGGAGTTCAGTGTATTTGATTCTTCCCACACTTGAGTTTACTTTTCAGCTGCGACTGGCAGCGCAAAATGTTGCAATGTCAGTCGGTTTGTGACCAACAAGTTTTTAAACTCCATAACATTAAAATACTGGGGGGAAATACATATTTGATATGCAAGTGTATCTTAATAATGTCCAGCTTCAGGTTCAATGCAAGTGCTATTGGAGAATATTGGCAAGAGTTGTTCTTGATGGACTTGGCCAAGCTGAACTATTACCATCACTTCTCGTCTGTTGGCGTACGTACGTACATACGTACGTACATACCAGTTCCGCTTCACTAGTAAAATAGGACCCAGTCACCAATGCTTGGGGTGAAAGTCCTCTAAAATGGGCAACATGTTGATCAACGATTGACTAAACTTGACTTCATCTCCATGTTGTGTCACGATTAGCCATGGTGCATAAATATGTGACGTTGACCACCAACAAACAAACAATCAAACGTACGTACATACGTACGTACGTACACAATTTCCTTTGGCACACCGCACAGGTTGCATTTATGACCAGATTGCTTTGAAACTTTGTATGCTTGTTTGGGGTGACCTATAGATGGGAGCTATCGATTTTCTTCCATTTTCGTCTAAAAATGTTGCTGCTGACAATGTTCATTGAATTAGTTTAGTCAGACCTTAGTATTTCCCTTTGGCACACCCTACGGGCACATTTATGATCGGATTGCATTGAAACCTGATATGCATGTTTGAGGTACCTCCAGATGAGAGCTGTCAATTTTCTTCCATTTCCATCAAAAAATGTTGCCGCTGGCATCGACCTTCAATGAATTAAGTGCAGTTATACGTCAATATTTCCCTTTGGCACACCCTGCAGGGCACATTTATGATCAGTTCACTTTGAAACTTGGTGTGCTTGTTTAGGACGACCTCTAGATGGGAGCTATCGATTTTCTTCCATTTCTATAGAAAATTGCTGGTAATGACCTTTGAAGATGGTTTAGTCAGGCCTCAATATTTCCTTTTGGCACACCATACAGGGCACATTTATGATTTGATCACTTTGAAACTTGGTATGCTTCTTTGGGGTGACCTCTAGATGGGAGCTGTTGATTTTCTTCTTTGTCTGTCAAAAAATGTTGCCATTAACAATGATCTTTGAACTCAGTTTAGTTAGGCATCGATATTTTCCCTTTTCACACCCTACTGGGCACATTTATGATTAGGGTGACCTGTAGATGGGAGCTATCGATTTTCTAAAGTTTGCATCAAAAAACATTGCAGTTGGCAACAACCTTCGAACTTAATTTAGCCAGGCATCAATATATTCCTCTGGCATGCCCTACTGGGCGCATTTATGATCGGATCACTTTGAAGCTTGTTATGTCTTTTTGGGGTGACCTCTGTGAGCTATTGAGTTTTTTTCAGTTTCATGAAAAATTATTGTCATCAGCACCAGCATTGAACTTAGTGCATTTGTGCAGCAACTTATCCCACAAATGCAATAAATTCAAAGATTGTTGCTAACAGCAACAGTTTTTGATGGAAATGAAAAGAAAATCGATAGCTCCTATCTTTGTCACCCTGAATAAGCATACAAAGTTTCAAAACAACCTGATAATGAAGGGTATATTAATGAATTTCCATAAAAAACCCAAAACAAAACCATTGCCACACGCAATGACCTTCTACTTAGTGCATTTGTGCATTGATATCTTCCTTTGGCATTCCTCAGAGGGTACATTCATTATCAGGTTGTTTTGAAACTTCGTCTGCTTATGCAGGGTGACAAAGATAGGAGCTATTGATTTTCTTTTCATTTCCATCAAAAACTGTTGCTGTTAGCAACAATCTTTGAATTTATTGCATTTGTGCATCAACATTCTTTGATATGGCCTACAGGCCACATTTATTATAGGATTGTTTTTGAACTTGGTGTGCTCATTAGGCAAGACCTTTAGATAAGAGCTATTAATTAGCATTCATTTCTGTGAAAAAAGTTGCTGTTTACAATAACCTCTGAACTCACTGCATTTGTGTATCAACATTCTTCCTTTAGCCAGCCTTACAGTTTAGATTTAAAAATGCATGGATTGCTCTGATGTTGTGCACACACAGTGCTGTTATGTTGGAAGTTTCACCAAATAACATTGGAACCAATGATTTTCAATTTTGTCATTTCACTTATAACTTACCAAGTTCAAGTTTGTCAAGTTGTGCTACAGTGTCATTGACACTTTCATTACCGTCTGTCACAGATTAGGTGCAAACTTGCAATTTTTATGCTGTAATTTATTTGAAAATTATGTAATGTCGGAGATTCCTTTGAGTATCTACAGTGGTCATTTATGGGAGCCTTTCCCAATGACATATGGGCATGATTTTTCCCAATTCTTAATCCCAGATTTCCCAATCTCGGTCCCCACTCAAATAAACATTTAATGCATAACTGGTGCCCTGAAGTTGGTAGTCATAAGGCAATGGTTTTCTGAGGCCTTGTGACCATTCATTTCAGGCCACCAGTTGTACATTAAATTTAAATTGCTTACCTGACAAAGTCTCTTAATTCAAGGACAATTGACACGTTCTTCTTTAATAGTATAAGAACAGTTTAATAGAGACTACAGAGACTGTGTGAACAAGATTCCATGTGACTGTTTGTTATAAAACTTACTTGCAGTATACATGCAGTTGCTTAGGTATCAGTCTTAATGTTCTTTGCTCAATTCAAATGTCAACTTTTTCAGTCTTTGTAGGTTTTTCCCCTCCAAAACAAATTCACAACTGGAGCCCCATGATGCAGATTTTCCCTCTGGCATGGGCCCTGGACCTTTTCCCAGTGAGGGCTGAAGAACCCCTGAATATTCTGTAATCCTTTTTGGGTTAACCTTTTACCGAACGAATCGCCCGCATCTGCCCGCGTAATATGTAAATTCAGTAGTTGAAAAAATATTATTTTTCCAAAAATTTCAACAAAACCATATCATGTGACTCCTCGTTGGAACGAGCTCATTCCAACGAGGGGTCACATGATATGATTTTGTTGAATTTTTTGGAAAAATTTGAAAAAATGATATTTAAAAAAATAAATTTTGATATCGTCTGCGTTGGGTAAAGGGTTAAATCAGTGTGGAATTGAAGGAAACATTACATCTTGAATTGACATGCTTTTTGTGAAATTCTAATGGTTGGCAATGTATATATTAGCTGATTATAGAGGTTATTACTTGCCTCCAGCTACCAAAATACAATATTTATTATAATCCAAAAATGTTGACTGCTTGGAACCATTTATGATCGAAGAGCATTTCATCAGTTTTGTTAACCTTTTACCAATAAATTGTTGATAAATTGTTGCTGACATATGAGCCAACAAAAGTTCTCATTTTTCAGTGCCAGATACTGAAACATGTCATATATACTACTCACCCTTTGTTAAGGATCACCTCCACTCATAGATACATTTGTTTATAAAATTTTACACATTTACAAGCATCTTGATGGGTATGGGAGATCTGTTTTTCGAAACTGACTAGATTGTCCTGTGGTCAAGTTTTCCCTAATTAGGGATAACATGACCACAGATCCTCTCAGACTATCTAGTCAATTTCGAAAAATATTTTCTTCAATCCGACCTGTTGGTAGAGTTATGGCTAGTTCATCCACTGCCACCAGCTCCATGAGTGATTTGAGCCTCGGCTTGAGCGAAAGCAATATTACTGTCATGGATATCGACACAAACCGAGGGGCCAAGAGAGCCTATTGTGATAGCGGAACCAGAAATACAGTTTGCATTATTGACCAGAACTGACCCACCTGCAGAAAAGTCCATAACTTAGCCATTAAACAGCTAAGGTTAGAACTACAGGGCCTTTTACTGGAGAAGTGTATAGAACAAAAAGTATGTCCCATGGGTCTTAGAGCAACTGTTCCGAAACCACTCAACATCCATCCGGACATTGTTAAAATGAGAACCCAATGTACGCTTATTCAAGCCAGCGGCAGTATTACGGACCCATGTTACTGCATTATACAGGTACTACAGTCCAACACGGACAGACCCAATGCTATGGAAGAGCACCGTCATAAAGAAATTCAGTGGCTATACAAACTCAAAATTGTGCAACCATTGGGCTTGAGCAGACAGGACTTTTAGTAGTTTTGCAATTTGGGTATGGGAGATCATTCGAACATTATGAGAAGTATATTTTCATCACGTCCAGTTATGTCTTTTTAGCTCACATGGCCTAAAAGGCCATGTGAGCTTTTCACATCACTTGGTGTCTGTTGTATGTCGTCCGGCATCTATAAACTTTTCACATTTTCATCTTCATCTTTGTAACCACCGAGCCAGTGTGAACCAAATTTGGCAGGAATGGTCTGTGGGAGGTCCTCTACAAATGATCCCCATTTTGTTCCCGTCGGATGAAAAACATGGCTTCCATAGGCATTCTTTTATTCTGGTTTGTGGATTTTCAAAAATCTTCTCCTCTAAACTGCCAAGCCAATGTTTTGAAACTTTGCATGAATGATGACTGGGACCCCCTCTACCAGCGATCCTCATTTAATGTTGATCGGGTTACAAACATGGCCGCAATTGCGGCTTGCAGTTAGTATAGAAACTCTATGGGAAATCGCATTTTCATCTTCGTCTCTGGAACTACTGAGCCGACATGAACCAAACCTGGCAAGGATAGTCTATGGGAGGTCCTCTACAAACTGTCCTCATTTTGTTCCCATGGGTTTGAAAACATGGTCGCTAGAGGCATTCTTTGATTCTGATTGGTGGATTTTGAAAAATCTTCTCCTCTGAAACCACAGGGCCAAATGTTTTGAAACTTTGCATGGTTGATGACTGGGACCCCCTCTACCAACAGTCCTCATTTAATATTGCTGAGGTTGCAAACATGGCTTCAATTGCGGCTTATAGTTACTATAGAATCCCTATGGGAAATCACATTTTCATCTTCTCTGGAACTACTGAGCCGATGTGAACCAAACTTCACAGGAATGGTTTATAGGAGGCCCTCTACAAACATCCTTTTTTTGTTCCTGCTGGTTGGAAAATATGGCCACCAGAGACATTCTTTGATTCTGATTTATGGATTTTGCAAAAATCTTCCCCTCTGAAACTACAAAGTCAAATGTTTTGAAAATTCACATGATTGAGGACTGGGACACCTACCAATGATCCTCATGTAATGTTGATGTAATGTTGCAAACATGGCCACAATTGCAGCTCATAGTTACCATGGAAAGCCTATGGGAAATTACATTTTTATATGTAGTTCCAGGTGTGCGATTACAGGCTCTTCAGAGCCTCTAGTTTGATATTTCTCATCTTTTATGATATTTCTCATTAAAAGCTACTGAGGTGAAAAAAGTTGTAGGTTAAACTCCAGAATACTTTTACTTTAATAGCTCTCCTCACTAGAAGTCAGGGTGAGCAATAGGGATTACTCTTCATCTGTAGTCATCCATTATCTGTCATCTGTTATAAAGGTGGTGTTCGAAGTCCTCTCTTCCCAAATTGCTGGACAGATTCCAATAAAATTTCATGTGAATGATGACTGGGGAAGGGCAATTCAGATTGTTCAAATTGATATGCAGCCACCATAGGGAGGGAGTGGAGAAAATTACCCCAAATTTTTAAAAAATTAATGGATGGAAGAACTTAATATATGATATTCAACTTTCTTTCAAGGTGTGCACTGAAGTTTTTTCAAGAGACTGAGGGGTAATATTTCAGTTGTTCTGAGAGGGGAAAGATTTTTTACCCCACCCCAAATTTCTAATTTCAGAACTGATAGGCCAATTTAAACCAAATTTGCTATGTGGCATTATTGGATCATAAGTACTTAAATCATGTAAAACAAAATTACCCCACATCCCTCTGAATAAAAAAATGCCGAGTCAGCATATTTTCGAAAAATAAAAAAAATTCTCTAGAAGCACTGGTCAAAATGTTTTTGCTATTTGCTGTACAATATACTTTGTAGGATCAGATTCAGGTTTGTATAAAACATGTCCACAGGTTCATATTTGGGCATATTTTTACTTGGGCTGCATTTGGGAGCCCAAGTTTTAGCATAGTGTAATATGAGGAATATGTGAAAATCTTTTTGATTTGATCCACCAGTCAAAATTTCTTGTTATTTATTATACAGTATCCTTGCAGGGAGGAGTGGGGGAGGGGCCAGAATTAAATTTGTTCAAATCAAGTTGCTCAAGGTTCATATTTGGGCTCTCTGTGCAAGGCTTGAAATAAGTGGTGGGACAAGGACAATAACCAACACCAAACTTACTTTGACCTACACTCTTTGAAATCCATAGGAAATTTTGACCAAAGCAAAATTCTCCTCGATTTTAGAATCTTGAGTTTAAAAAAACGCCGGTAATTCGGTATAAACTTAAATTCCATTGCGAATTTACAAGTCATTTTCTCATTTAATAGTCACCATATGTCAATTTACAAATTAAAATGACCTGTACCAACCACTTGGGGCAGGACATTTTGATGTGCACTGGAAAAAAAATATTTTGAGCCTTGTCCCTGTGGGATATCACCTCTTTCTCTTCCCTGTGGAAGTAGAACAGCACTTGTTTACTGCTGAAAACAATTTCTTCAAAACAAGACAAAGTCCTCTCATATATTTGGGCAACATCATTATAAACAATGGGCTAAACTTGACTTCATATTTGTGTTGCAGTATAGCCACCTTGAACACCAATAAAGAAAGAAACCTCTTCCTCCTTGAAGATCTATCTTGTTTTTGAGAATTGAGTTTCCAAGTTGCAGCATTTTCCTCGAAAAATCACAAAAAAATTTTTGAGCAGATTACACCACGTTTTCAAATCATTTCATGGTTGAAGATTCAACCAGGGACTGACACAGGACACATTCCCACTGAAAAGTTTCTATTAAATTCATACTTATGGGCTCAATTAATCATTTTGTTTGCTCATTAGTCCCCAACGGTTTCACCTGTGAAGGGAACTATTGGATTGCACTCTGTCTGTCTGTCAGTCAGTCCTTCTGTCATGTTACGCTCCGGTCTCAGAGATGCTTTAATGCCTTTGTTTCAAATTTTGAGGTTTGATGGGGCATTAGGAAAAATTGATGCCTGTCAATAATTTTCTGAAAAAAATTCCAAGATGACCGACTGGTGGCCATTTTTGTTGGAAATTGCGTGTAATTCCTTATATGCTCAGAACTTCTGAACGACATTTCTCTGATTTTGAATAATGTTTGGTATGGAAGTCTAGCAGCATAAGATAAATAACATATCATACAGGTTTTTTTCTCATGCATAAGTTATGCAAATTAGCCTTACTTAACCTTTTCCTCGGGTAATATTTTTGTGCGTATTATGATATGTACTGTTACCACCTGTATCTCAGAGATGCTTTCATGCTT
The DNA here is from genome assembly GCA_031216915.1 of Pictodentalium vernedei. Taxonomy (NCBI): domain Eukaryota; kingdom Metazoa; phylum Mollusca; class Scaphopoda; order Dentaliida; family Dentaliidae; genus Pictodentalium; species Pictodentalium vernedei. Next base: position 326,657,537 of record CM062291.1, read on the forward strand.
TGTTTCAAATTTTCAGATTTGAAGGGAAAGGTCATAAGATAAATAACATGCAGGTTTTTTTTCTTGTGCATAAATTATGCAAGATAGCCTTACTTGACTTTTTTACATGTATGTGGGTGCTTCCAGTAAAACCACAGAAATATGGCTAATATTGGGACCAGTTTCTTGAGTTGTTCCTTTGATATCCATATTTGTTTGAGTTTTATTAAGGAAATATCAATATATTTCACAGTAATCGACCTACAGTGGGGGACAATGGTCTAATTGCTGGCAATCTGCGTTGCACTTGTTCAGTTCTAACTCATGCTGTGATGACATGATACCTTGACCGGAGTCTTCTGATGCCATTTCTTCAATGTACCCCCGCAACGAGATGTGAGGGGTATACTGGAATCACCTTGTTCATCTGTCTGTATGTCCATCCTTAATTTTATCTGGAGATTTTCTCAGACATTTAGGGACCAATCTGCTTGAATCTTGATAGGAATGTTCACCACCAAGGGAACCTGTGATTATAGTTCCGGTTGGAGTATTTCTGTCAGAATTATGCCCCTTTTCGATTTGAAAAAAAGCCGAGAAGTTTGTCCGGAGATTTTCTCAGATGGTTATGGGTGGATTCTTTTGAAACTTGCTATGGATGTTCACTATTATGGGAACCTGTGCACCTGCGATTATAGTTTTGATTGGAATTTTTCTCCCAGGGTTACGCCCCTTTTTGTCTTAGAATGCCTTGATTTTGTCTGGAGATTTCCTCAGATGTTTATGGGTCGGTTTCTTTGAAATTTGGTATGTATGTTCACAACCATGGGAGCCTCTGCCCCTGCGATAATAGTTTTGATCAGATTTGTTTTGCCAGAGTTGTGCCCTTTTCATCTTATAATAATCATGGTGGTAGAGGTGGTGGGGTTGTACGGACAGGCCCATCTAGGACAGTCCCACCTCAAGCTGTCAAAACTTTTCAGGGGACTATTAAAATAGTTGGTGTCCGTCCATCTGTCACAGTTTGGTTTCCTGATAACTTCAGTTACAGTTGGTGATACAGTTGGCGATATCAAATGAAATTTGGTTTGTATGTGTATGAACATAAAATACAGGTCAAGTTCAAATCGGGGTGCAGTCCGACAATTTTTGCCAGAATTATGCCCCTTTTTTCAACCTCAAAAATTCATTTTTTTTTTTGGTTTCCCAATGATAACTTTAGTTGTTGTTGACCAAATCAAATAAAATTTGGTATATTTGTGTATCAATATAAAATGCAGTTCAAGTACAAATTGGGGTTTGGTCCGACACTTTTTGAAAGAGTTATGTCCCTTTTTTGACTTCGAAAAATTCAATTTTTTTCAAATACCTTGAATTGCACACTTTTTTTCGGGGGACGTGTGGCAGAACAGCCTTTTATTAGACATCTTGTGGAAAATGTTTTCATAATGTGTTATTTGACAGTGATTATGTGATAAAAGAGGTTTACTGCAATTGTACAATCATTTTTAAAAAATTTGTCTTTTTACAAAAGCGTAATAAACAAACTCACTGAGTTTAGGGTGTCTTTCCATAACAACATGTATGAACTTTCTGTATTGTGTTTTTAAATCACGTTTCATTGAGCTCATTGATGTGTTTTGCATGGGCAAAGTAGTTGAAGTTAAAGTAATGTTGAAACATTTCCTGAGTGCATGGACTCATGTGTTCCAAAATAATTAACTTTCACATTTCCTTTCACAGATGATTTGTCGGGTATATTCATTAAGAGCATTGCAGAAAAGAGTGCTGCTTCTATGGATGGACGAGTTCAAGTGAATGATCAAATCATACAGGTAAAGCATACATATGACACTATATTCATTCTTTTTAACCCTAAAGTCCCCAGACAGCTACAAACTGCTTCTTTTATACTGCTTTGAAAAAACTGCCCCAAATGTATTTTTCTTTGAGAACTCAAATAGTAGGCTGCATTTTTCTTGACAATGTTTTTACACCATTGTTGGCTGCCTGTGCAGGCAGCCAACAATGCTGTAGAAACACTGTCAAGTCATCTGCAGCTGTGTACAAGTATATACGGTATTTATTATCATAAAATTAATCTGTGGACTTGGCGATTAATTTGAATTTGGCAGTAAAAACCTATTCAAAATTATATGCATAAATTCTTAAGCAAAGGGAAATGTAACGCATAAATTTTTAGGCAAAGGGAAATATAAGGCCATGATTAGTTTATTTTCAGTTTAGCATTATTCCAGGTTATCAGAACAAAATGTGTATTGAGGTTATTATTAATTATATCCTTGTGGGAAAAAGGTGTAACATATCTTTTCCACAAAATACATATTTTATCATTTTGCACTTACACACTGCTTTGTTACATGTGTAGCTTGTCTCAGATAGCAGATCTTTCAATGGCCAGCGTTATATACAGAACAGCCTATAACAAAATGTACCATTGGTCAACATTTTACCCTTAACACCAGACTATTGCCTCATTATTGGCAAAGATGAGGCAATATTCTGACATTTTAATGGATGTGGAAGAAACGTAAAATGGTGTATTCTCCTGGCCCTATAAAGAAGGTGACCCATTTGCGGAGCCAATAATAAAGAAAATGCATTATTATTTCGGGCAAAAAACCAAAATGAGGCGAATAATGCTAAACTGAAAATTAATTTACCATGGCCAAACACATAAATTTTTAGGCAACAGGGAAAAATAGTATTTGATGATAATACAATTGCAATACATTAACCTTTTACTTAATGAAACAACTATATCTGTGCAGTGCTAGAAACAAAAATCACCATTTAAATTTTATTTTTTCAATTTTATGACCCCCTCATTGAATCAAGCTAGTCAGTCTCATTCCAACGAGGAGTCATAAGCCATGTATTTGAAACAAGAAAATTGAAATCTTTTAGGCATGTTGCGAATGATTTGAAATAAAAAGTTTTGCTCATCCAAAACAAACATTGTGTTGCTCTAAAAATAACTAAGTATAACTGCAGTAACCTGAACACAGAACATCTGGCTGAAGATAGCATATGGTACTATCAACCTCCTGCACTATGTCAAGTCAATAACACAAGTTGAATGGTGAAACTCTGGGTTTCGTGACCTTGTAAATAGTTTGGGATAATGTGTTGCTTTGATGAGGTACACTTTTGGAAGGTCCTGTTCAGATTAATCTTTTTTTCCTGATGTAATGAAAGAATGTCTGGTGCTATACACAAACATTGCTATTTTGATTTTATTAGCTTTTTCCATGTTTGCCACAAAAACATAGCACATGGCCCTCTTAATAGACCAGGCTCTGATGACCTTGTTAGCTCACCTGACTGAAAGTCAGGGTGAGCTATTCTGATCACTTTTCGTCCGTCGTCTGTCGTCTGTCATCCGGCGTCCGTCGTGAAGGTGGTGTTTGGGCTTTTTCTCCCAAACCACTGGCCGCATGTTAATGAAATTTCATGTGAGAAGGGGTTATGTATGCGGACTTTGATTTTTTGTCAAATTAGGTTTCGGCTCACATTAAGCAGAGGGATGGGGCAAAAATGCTCCAATTCTTAAAAAATCTTCTTCTCAAGAACCAGCAATAGCAGAGACTTGATATTTGGTATGCAGCTTCCTTTTGAGGTGTAGACTCAAGTTTGTTCAAGAGAAGTTGGAGGGGCTATATTTGACGATGTTAAAGGAGGGGCAAAAATTTTGGCCCGCCCCAAATTTCTATTTTCCAAACTGCGAGGCCGATTTGAACCAAATTTTACATGAGTGCTTATTGGGTCATAAGTACCTAATTTATGCCAAAATTATTTTCCCATAGCCCCGTGGGAACCACAGGAGCTAAAAATAGAAAAAAATGAAAACGCCCATATCTCCAAAACTGAGTCAGCACTTTTTAACACTGTAGGCAATGGGGAAAACATTAAAAAATCTTCTTCTCCAGATCCAGCAGGCAGAATCTTTTGATATTTGGTATGCAACATTGTAGGGTGGATCTGAATCAAGTTTGTTCAAATCGGCCCCCTGGGTTCATATTTGGGCTCAGTATAGGAGCCCGATTTCGAACTTAGTGCATTTCAGACAAATTTCTTAAAAAATCTTCTTCTCCAGATCTAGCAGGCAGAATCTTTTGATATTTGGTATGCAATGTTGAGGGGTGGATCTGATTCAAGTTTGTTCAAATCGGCCCCTGGGGTTTATATTTGGGCTCAGTATAGGAGCCCAAATTTGAACTTAGTGCATTTCAGGCAAATTTCTTTGAAAATCTTCTTCTCAAGATCCAGCAGGCAGAATCTTTTGATATTGGGTATGCAACACTGTGGGGTGGATCTGATTCAGGTTTGTTCAAATCGGCTCCCTGGGTTTATATTTGGGCTCAGTATAGGAGCCCAAATTTGAACTTGGTGCTTTTCAGGCAAATTTCTTAAAAAATCTTCTTCTCCAGATCCAGCAGGCAGAATCTTTTGATATTTGGTATGCAACATTGTGGGGTGGATCTGATTCTATTTTGTTCAAATAGGCTCCCTAGATTCATATTTGGGCTCACTATAGAAGCTCGAATTCGAACTTAGTGCATTTCAAGCAAATTTCTTCAAAAATCTTCTTCTCCAGATCCTGCAGGCAGAATCTTTTGATATTTGGTATGCAACATTGTGGGGTGGATCTGATTCCAGTTTGTTCAAATCGGCCACCTGGATTCATATTTGGGCTCACTATAGAAGCCCAAATTCAAACTTAGTGCATTTCAGGCAAATTTCTTCAAAAATCTTCTCCAGATCCAGCAGGCAGAATCTTGTGATATTTGGTATGCAACATTGTGGGGGTGGATCTGATTCAAGTTTGTTCAAATCGGCCCTCTGGGTTTATATTTGGGCTCAGTATAGGAGCCCAAATTTGAACTTAGTGCATTTCAGGCAAATTTCTTTGAAAATCTTCTTCTCAAGATCCAGCAGGCAGAATCTTGTGATATTTGGTATGCAGCATCCTTAGGGGGTGAGATTCAAGTTTGTTCAAGCCATGTCCCTAGGTCCATATTTGGGCTCAATGTGGGAGCTTGAATTGTAACTTTGTTCGAAATGAGGAATTTTCTTAAAAAATCTTCTTCAGATCCAGCAGTCAGAATGGTTTGATATGTGGTGAGTAGCATACTTGGTGGGGGGGGGGGGGGGGGGGGGGGGGGGGAGGGGGGATTCAAGTGTGTTAAAGCCAAGTCCATGGGTCCATATTTGGGCTCCCTGTGTCAATATGAGGCATTTTTCTTTAAAAATCTTCTTCAGATTCAGCAGTTGGAATGTTTTGATATTTGGCATGGAGCAACCTTAGGGGGCTGAGATTGAAGTTTGTTCAAGCCAAGTCCCTTTGTTCATATTTGGGCTCACTATGGGAGCCTGAATGACAACTTTTCTTTAAAAATCTTCTTCTTCAGATCCAGCAGTCGGAATGTTTTGATATTTGGTGTGCAGAATCCTTAGGGGTGTGAGATTCAGGTTTGTTAAAGCCAAGTCCCTGGCTTCATATATGGGCTCCCTGTGGGAGCCCGAATTATGACTTAGTTCAATATGAGGAATATTCTTTAAAAATCTTTTTTTAGATCCACTGGTCAGAATATTTGGATATTTTGTTTCAGCCTTTCTTAGGAGGAGCAGATGCAACTTGTGGAAATCAATTCTCTGGGTTGATATTTAGGCTACCATGTCAGGTGAGCGCCTTCAGGCCCCCTGGGGCCTCTTGTTACAATGAGGAATCAAAAGCTGTTTTTAACTCAACTTGACAACATCAAGTATGATCTATTGAGATGGGTTGCGATCCGTCATCCATCTGGATGTCCATCCATCCATCCGGATGTCCATCCATCCATCCCTATGGGGGTCCATCCATCCATCCATCCATCCATCCATCCATCCATCTGGATGTCCGTCCATCTGTCGATCTACAATTCCTTTAGAACAGCCTACTACAAACTGCAGGTCTCACCCGATCTTTTTCAAATTTCATATGCAGCTTTGGTGTGATGTCCAGATGGGAGCTATCATAGTTGTCTGAATTTTGTTGAAAAACATGACCGCCAGTGGCCATCTTGGATTTGACATAAATTGTCAACAACTCCAGTAGCACACCTTACAGGCTGCAACTGTCACCCAATCTTTTTCAAATTTCATATCTACAGTATGTGGAGAGTGTATTATCACTAAATCATCTGCGGAGTGGAGATTCCACCCAAGCCATAATTGCAAATTTGTTGCAAAGCATATCAAGCACAAGCATAGTCCAGCCAATGGACCTCCGGGTTACACCCGGAGGTCCATTGGCTGAAACACTGCTTGTGTTTTTTGTCCACATGTACAGAATTTGAAAGTGATACTTTGGGTGACACCTCCACCCCACGGGTGATTTAGTTACAATCCACTCTCGACATACTGTAGCTTTGGTGTGCTGTCTAAATGGTATCTATCAAATTTTTCTAAATTTTGTTAATAAACATGACCGCCAGTGGCCATCTTGAATTTGGCATGTAAATTGAAAGCAATTCTATTAGTGCACCCTACAAGCCACAACCCTCACCCAATCTTTTTCAGATTTCATATATAGCTTTGGTGTGATGTCTTTTCTATAGAAACTCGAGTGAATGACTTGGCATTACTGAAACATTTTATTTAGTTCAGTCCCTTCTTGGACAAGTTGATCTGCAGTGTCATTGGCACTTTCATTAAGGCAAAAATTAAATTTTTGTTAGCTATTTAAGAATATTTTGTATTATCTGCCATTTGTTTTATGTAAATGTAAGGAGATGGACTTTTCGTACTAAAAGGCTCTGTTTAACTGGTAGAGTTCTAAATTATGTTTGGTCATCAAAATATGTTCACATGTCTTTACCTTGTTACAATTTATGGGAGAGTACCTATGTACCTATAGGCAATCTTCTGTAAATTGTAACAAGGCAAATCCATACAGGCTAAATAATTTCATTTCCATGTTAATATGAAGCACATTCACAGAATATGAAGCCTTAAAGCTGTGGCATCTGCAATTCAGAATAAAACCCTATGGGCTTAAGCAGTCTACCAGTTAAACCACAAGACTTGATACAGTGTATCATTGGATGTATTCTAAAACTAAGCCAGTAAACATTGTTAGTTATGGCCTAAAAAAGTTAAAAATCTGTTTCTCAGGCTCTCCCACATGGTCCTTTTGGCTGCCGCATGCTATCTTTTTATAACCAATGCAAATTTAAAAACATAAAAAATTAAATTGTTTATGTCTGACATTTTACCCAAGTTAATAAAATTGATAACTTTGTCCTTTGAGTGCAAGAAGGCTTTGCAATGCTTTAGCATTTCAAAGCTTTCTTGCATTCAAGAGATGAAATACACCACCACCCATGCTATTCTGTAGATTATGAGGCCTAAAACATAAACAAACCAAGAACATTAACTTTTGATGGCAAAGAAATAATTACAAAAATAAAAAATAAAATAAAAAAAAAATGCCTGCCCACATGCAATTTGACAAAAATGACCTGAGAAACAGAAGATCTACTTTGTGGGGCCTATACAAGTCTATGACAGGGTACACACCGCATGTACCCTGTCAGAATTGTATGTACTCTGAGCTGCAGATGAAGGATACATATAATTCTGACAGAGTACACAGGGCTGTCTACTTTGCTAAAGACCATTATAATGAGTTTGTCATACTGGAAAGCTTATTGCAAGATGTTCAAGTGCAGTGATTTTCTAATGTCATACATCTTCCTCTCTTGTTCCCAAGTAAAAATAATTGAGTACTTTGTCACACCTCTCTTTTGAAAAAGTTTCTGAAATGATGTTCGGCTGTTTGTTCTTGGGATATTCATGAAAGGTTTCAACTGCAGAGTTAATATTACTCTGTGTTGCAGCTACTACTAATATTGGTAATACAGTGCAGCCCACTTAGTTGGATATCTCTTAACTGAATAACCCTGTTAATTGAATATAATTTCCCAGCACAAAACCATTTACCATACCTCCAGTACAAATTTGACCTGTTAATTGAAGATAGGTTACAGAGTAAATTCCTGTTAATTGAATAAAAAATCTTGTAACCTGTCGAGAAATTACCCTCACTCTCCCCAGTTTTCATATGTTATAGACCTATTTGGCCTTAGTACATCCAATACAGGCATTTAATCTATTATAACTTGTTTGACAGAGCTCATGGGGCTCTGTCAAACAAGATATTATAGAATAAATGCTAAGTTTATCTCCTGAAAACAGGAAAGTGACACAATCCCTGTAAATTGAATACTCCTGTTAATTGAATAATTTTTTGTGGCAAAGTGGCTATTCAAGTAACAGGGTTCCACTGTATTGTTAAAGGCTGGTGAAAAACCAAAAAAAATCTCACTTTTACAGAGCATCTCGGTCTTTGAATTTGAATGGTTAAAAGTTAGTCACCTTATAACACCAGTTCATTAGCCCTGAAGTAGAAATGAAAAGAAGAATCCTAAAAGGATTTGTTTCAACCATTTTGCATTTAATGTGGTTGAAAAGGAATAATTATTTGGGTGTCCAAATCATTCTCACAAATAACCTAGCGCCAAACATCCATGGGCCAATTTGTCATCATTTTTCACAAATGAAACACTAGCACATGGCTTGTAAACCTAAAAGTTAATCATTTAATTTCTACTGAAGGTTGAAAACAACTCATCAGAGGTTTGTTGTATTTTATTATTCTGATATGAAAGCCTGTTTTTAGCTCATCTTGACAAAGTCAAGCTGAGCTAATCTCATCACTCTCCGCCCGTCGTCCGTCGTCCATCAACACCATGTTTTGGTCTTCTCCTCCAAAGCCACTGGGCCAATTCAAGTGAAAGTTTGTGTGAGTGATGGTCCCAAAGGGGCATTTCATTTTTGTTCAACTCAGCATGCCCAGCCCCATAGGGAGGGAGTGGGGGAAAATGCTCCAAAATATTTTAAAAATCTTCTTCTCAAGAACCAGTGTATACAATGACTTGATATTTGCTATGGAGCTTCCATATGAGGTGTAGAATCAAGTTTGTTCAAACGAAGTTTGTGAAGTAATATTTGGCTCTGTAATAGGAGGGGTAAGATTTTTGGCTCCGCCCAAAATTTCTATTTTCTGAACCGATGGTCCCATATGAACCAAATTTGGTTTGTGGTAGTATTGGGTCATAAGTACTTGACCCATGCAAAAACAAAAAATTCCTGCATCCCCATGGGAACCCTGGGAGCTAAAAATAGAAATATTTTCAAACGCCCATATTTCCCAAACCCCACGGAACAGAGAGCTTTTATTTGGTATGAAGTATCCTTATGACCAGTAGAATTGAATGGTAAAAAAAAATTGCCATCGGTTATGTTAGGGTGTTCTGTAATGGGCATCGAAAAAATGCTGAGTCGGCATATTTGCAAAAATTAAAAAAAATCTTTTCTCCAGAACCAATCATCAGAATCTTTTGATATTTGGTATACAGAATTCATAGGGAGGTCAGATAAAAGTCTGTTGAAATAATGCTCATTGGTTCATATTTGGGTTCTCTACAGGAGCCCAAAGTTTTAACATAGGGTAATATGGGGAATATTCTTTAAAAATCTTAAGGAAGCCCAAATTTTATCTTTGTTCAATATGGAGGGTGATTTAAAAAAATCTTCTTCTTCAGATCCACCATTCAGAATGCTTTGATATTTGGTATGCAACATCTCCAAGGGGGTCAGATTCAAGTTTGTTCAAATCAGATCCCTAGGTTTATATTTGGGCTCATTATGGTAGCCCAAATTTTTACTTAGTGCAATATGAGGAAATTTCTTTAAAAATCTAGTGCAATATGAGGAAATTTCTTTAAAAATCTTCTTTTTCAGATCCACCAGTCGGAATGCTTTCATATTTGGTATACAACATCTCTAGGGGATCAGATTCCAGGTTGTTCAATTCGAGTGCCCAGGTTAATATTTGGGCTCCATATGGGAACATGAAATTTAACTTAGTACAGTATGAGGGAATTTCTTCAAAAATCTTCTTCTTTGATCCACTCGTCAGAATGCTTTCACATTTGGTATACAACATCTCTAGGGGGGGTCAGATTCAAGTTTGTTCAAATCGGATCCATAAGTTAATATTTGGGCTCGCTATGGTAGCCCAAATTTGAACTTAGTGCAATTCGAAGAAATTTCTATACAATTTCTCTTCTTCAGATCCAACAGTCAGAATGCTTTCATATTCGCTACACAACATCTCTAGGGAAGTCAGATTCAACTGTGTTCAAATCAAGAGCCTGGGTTAATATTTGGGCTCTCTATGGGAGCCGGAATTGGCCATTTTGCTGAAGAATTAAAAATTTTGTATTCAGCACCCTCTAGAGGTACTAAGATTAATCCACATAGGTTGTATCAAGGGGCTTCATAGGGGAGCTCTACATTTTACTTTATGATCAGCTGAAGAAAAGGCATGATGCCCAGATTATTTTTGTCACTCCTGAGGGATTCAAGGATTGACAGTGTAGCCTATGGAGATGGCTTGCTTAATGTAGACTCATTCTTGGACTCTGTTTAAATTGTGTTCTGTTCAGGATGAGCGCTTCAGGCCCTGTGGGGCCTTTTGTTCTTCTTGTGAACAGATGCCCCATCTTATAGTCTTTGTGTTAAATTCAAAGAATCCTGACAGTGTTTCAAGCCTTGTGAAGTCAAGACAAGACTGAAAACCACAGTAAAGCTCTGAACTCATCTTATCTTTTGTGACAAAGGCCCTTAACTCTAAAAGGCCTAATTTTAACTTTTATCAGTCTTTAATACAACCTCAACATACCGACTTTGGGGAACCATGGAACTTGGCTGCCTATATAGTAGTTCCCTATATAGGCAGCCGAGACTTGTCTGGGAACAACTGCAAATCCACAGGTTGCATACTGTCGAAAGCCTAGTAAAAATGTTTGAATATATCCAGGTCTCTAATCACAACTATGGATTTTCAGCACTTTTTTCACAGATTCAAAATATGGTCTCCTTCCACTGAGCCAGTTAAAGAGGGCAATGAAAACAGAAACAGCTTTACCTCACACAATACTCTTTTAGAAGTCGGGATACAGTAGACACAGATGCTGATTGTGGCAGAAGGTTCTTATTCTTTAGTGCCTAACACATTGTACTGGTAGCTGAATGAATTTTATACATTAAATAAACTAGTATTTGCTTGAAATTCATTTGGAAACACTTTTTTTCAGGTTGATGGCAAATCATTACATGGCTTTTCAAATCACCAGGCTGTTGAATTACTGCGGAATACAGATTCGGTGGTACATCTCAAAATTGCTCGATATACACATGGGCCTAAATATGAAAAACTGCAACAATACGTAGGTGAGTAATTGTGCTGAACACATGCATATTTTTCACATAAAATATTAGTCTCATGAAGTTTATTGGAAAAGGTCTTTAAAAATATTTTTTGAGTCTTGACAAGAATATTAGACTTTACATAGCTGAAGTTTTATTTTCGTTTAGTTCTCATGAAAATAGTCTGTAAGGCTGATCTCATTCAAGAATAATATCTTTATCTGTAAAGATAGTTTTGCATGACTACTGGAAAATACTAATTTATACCATGCCCACCCATGTTACTGCCTGTGAAAAGCCTGTATGTTAAGTTTTAGCTTTTAACCCCAGTACAGGTGTAAGGCTTCTACTGGGGTTAAAAAAATTTACACCTCTAGTAGGAAGTACATTCCATTCCGCTTGACCTTTGACATGACACAATTTGCCGACTCAATACATTCACCCTTTGAAATGTTTCATTCAAACATACAATGTTTTGCAGAACTATCTACTATGTGCAATGACTTGTTGAGTTTAAAATACCTACAATTAAATATTTAAAATAAAATTTAAGAATTGTTAATAATAATTTGACTGATAAAGGTAAATTGAATCAACTTTGATGATGTGCCTAGCTGTCAGTCAAGCATTTACGGCACAGATGTAAACAAAACAAACCCATGTGTTTGCAATAGAAAGTGTCAATTTTTTTTCTATTTTAATTGACAAAGTCGGTTATTTATTAAGTTGACTGAAAAAGGTAAATTGAATCAACTTTGATGATGTGCCTAGCTGTCAGTCAAGCATTTATGGCACAGATGTAAACAAAACAAACCCATTTGTTTGCAATAGAAAGCGTCAATTTTTTTTCTGTTTTAATTGACAAAGTCGGTTATTTATTAAGTGCATGGTATAAATAAAACAAATAGGTACTAGGACTGGTAATCAGATTTAAACCACTCATAGAATAAGGGTTTTAACCACCCAGCAAGCTACGTGGTTAAAACCCTTAGCCTACTCGTGGTTGAAATCACCGACCCTAGTACCTATTTATTCTCTATTTAATCACCCAGTTGTTTTGTATTGTGCCATTAATGAATTGTGTATGCAAAATTAAAGGAAAGAAACTCTTCCACCAGTGAAAAAATAACTAGAATCATACATTGCTGATTTCCAAGTACAGTCGAACCCTGTTAATTGAAAATTGAAAAATTTGCCACTAAAAAGTATTTAATTAACAGGAGTATTTAAGAAAGAGGAAATTAGTGATTTTTGTGTATTCTGGTGATAAACTGCATCTTGTTTGACAGAACTCATAGAGCTCTGGCAAACAAGTTATAATGGATTAAATGCTTTAAATGAGATGTTTTGAGGTTGAACAGTTATGTAAACGTGGGGGATTCATTGGTCAATCAGAGTAATTCTTTAATTGATTACAAGATTTTTTTATTCCATTATCAGGAGTGTTTTCTATAAGCTATATGCAACTAGCAGAAATTTGTATGGCACTGAAGGTTTGTTTAATAGTTTGTTTGGTTCATTGTTTGTTATTAGGCATTTTTATGCTATTAACGAGGTGATGCAATTTAGAAATATCTGTTTAAACCATTACCCAACACACAGGCTATCAGAATTTATTATTTTAATTATTGTTTTTTTTTTAATTTTTCTCCAAAATTCAACAAAACCATACCATGTGACCCCTCAGTGGAAAGAGCTTGACGACCTCGTTCCATTGAGGGGCCACATGATATAGTTTTGTTGAAATGTTTTGAAAAATCTACTTTTTTTCAACTGCTTAACCCTTTACCCAACGCAGACGATATCAAAATTTATTATCTTAAATATCATTTTTTCAATTTTTTCAAAAAATTTCAACAAAACCATATGTGTCCCCTCGGAACGAGCTTGTTCCAACGAGGGGGGTCACATGATCTGGTTTTGTTGAAATTTTTTGAAAAATAATATTTTTTCAACTGCTGAAGTTGCATAATTCGAGGGCGGATGCGGCCGATTCGTTGGGTAAAGGGTTAATTTGTAAATTATGTGGGTGGATGCAGTCGATTTGTTGGGTAAAGGGTTAAGTATGATTCACTTTAATGATTGCAAACTGTGATGAAGTTGATCTGTCTTATAGCTCCACCACCACTACCAGTTGAAAACAATGTGATACATACAGATTTACCATTGACAAATAACACTGAAATTACAGATAATCATGATCAGACATCATTGGTTGACTTGGATGATGTCACTTTTTATACAGATGATGATTACAGTGAGTACAATTGGTTTTTATTAACTCATTTTTATGGACTTCCCACTCAAATGGAAGGTCATTGAATTTCGGCCTCTACCTTGAGAAGTTCTTGAATTTGTTTTTATTATACGCTAAACGATAGATTATCAAAGAAATTGATGAAAGATAGAAATCGTATCCCCCACAGTAAAGATATAGAAATTTAATTTTCACTTTCAGTCTGTCAATCAAAATGGCGGCTTTCAAATCATTACTTCAAGATGAATATGAGACAAATTATCACTAGAAATGATCAATTTGTTCTAAAAACATATAATGAAAAGAAAATCTAGTGTTTTTGAGAGGATACCGAACATTTCCAGCAATAATTCAACACATATTCACCTTGAATTGATGCATGAAACCCGCTAGTCCAAACATGGCCCGAAAGTCTGTAATATAAGTTTTTGTTTTGGGGCATCCTTTCAAAGGAAATACCAAACCAAAAACTTATATGACAGACTTTCAGGCCATGTTTGCACAAGAAACCCGCCATCTGAATCAGTTCGCAAGATGCTATCTGTTCAGAGTATCGATCAAATTACTTCCGCGTATCAATGATTCAATGCACTGTTTACTTTCATGCATCAATTCAATGTTGAAACAAGAGGAATTATCAGATTCTTATAAAAAGCGTATAATAAAAAGAAAATGTAGTGTTTTTGAGTGGATACTGAAAATTATCTCACTTGTGACCGAGATAAATGGTAATATTTGCTCACGCAAGCGCTCGTGAAAAATAAACATTTGTCTCAGTCACTCATGAGATAATTTTCGGTATCCACTCAAAAACACTAGATATCCTCTATTTATCCTTGAAAATACTTCATTTTCCACCACTGTCCTCGAAAAGTACTTGAATTCAATTTACCTAACTTTAATGATAATCCACCTTAGACTGGTGGGTAAATTCTAAACCACTGTTTAATTTTCTGAAGTTTTAACCCTTTATCCAACGAATCGCCTGCATCCGCCCGTGTAATATCCAAATTCAGCAGTTGAAAAAATATTATTTTTCAAAAAATTTCAATAAAACCATATCATGTGACCCCTTGTTGGAACGAGCTTGTCGAGCTCGTTCCAATGAGGGGTCACATTGATATGGATTTGTTGAAATTTTTTGAAAAATTTAAAAAAATGATATTTAAAATAATAAATTTTGGTATCGTCTGTGTTGGGTAAAGGGTTAAATGGAGTCTAATGTTTTATTCCAATTCCTAATTTTGGTGTGGCATAACTTGAAACATGGGTAATAACATAGTCCAGGTCCACTTGGACAAGCTATCGGGACTAAAATCAAATTCATTAGAATCGCTAAAGTCACTTGAATTATCTAAATTGCCCACATCACTATCATTGTCAGCAAATAATTCCACAACAACTTCATCAGTTGTAAAAAGGGTTTTTTTTGGACATATTCACATTCAAGAACACCAGGAAATGTAACTCTAACTGGAAACTTGACATTCTGTTGACTTGGGTATTTCCGTAAAAATGACAGAAAATACCAGAAAAAATCTTTGGCATCACATTATGCATCTCTTACATCTCTTACATTTCTTACAATGTGCATTGTTTTGAGAATAACATTGTGTGGTATGTCCATTCTATGTATGTAATAACTCCATTCTCAGTACGGAGGTATAGCACACAGCATCAAGTTTAGGTCTCTATTCAGTATGGACCTATAACAGGGAAAAGGTTAAATTCCTAGTTGCATTATGGGACAGCTTTGCTTCTTGAAATACATTTGTTATTTTAACATCATGTAACTTTTTTTTTTTTATAACTTTATTTAACTTAATTTAATTTTAACATTGGTGCACACGGGAGGGGGGGGAGGGTTAAGCTATGTTTTGGAAACAAAAAAAATATTCCTGTTTTTACTGATTTAGGAAATTGTATGTTTTGTCTTATACTTGTGGCAGATTAGATAACCATTCAATTTTCATTATTTTTTTCATTTTTTGTCTCAGAAACATAGCTTATGACCACTCATTGGAAGAAGCTCGTTCCAATGAGGGGTCATAAGCTATGTTTTTGATACAAAAAATGAAAATATTTAGTAATTCAGGAATTTTGTTTGCAAGTGTCATCTTCCTTTTGTGTTAGGTAAAGGGTTAAAGAGACTGGAATGGTGATTCATTCCTGTACTATGAAATCAACTAGATTATCATGGAAAATTGATTGTTCAAAAAGGTAATCAGCTACCATCTCTAATTTCAAAAATAGCATTTTTAAATCATGACAGTATTTACTGTCAGGCACACTATCGTTATCGATTTATCAGATTGTGAAGACAGAGTGGTAGTGGAAGCTATCAGTTTTGTTTGCTGTACTGATCAGTCACAAAATACAACAAACAAGGCAGAGTGCACTGATGCATCAAATTTGTTCTTTCCCTGATTCGCTTAATTCCCATTTGTGCAATGCAGCAATTGTATTCTGTTTTTAACTTGAAATGTAATATTCAAGTGTTTGGTTGTCATTAATTTTTCACTAACATGGTTCCAGTGGGGCCTTGGATTCAAGGAATGACCTTGACTTTGACTAAGGGTCATTCAAGGCCTTGAACTCCTGGAAAATGTGTGTGGAGGACTTTACCCAACGCAGTCGATATCAAAATTTATTATTTTAAATATCATTTTTAAAAATTTTTCAAAAAATGTCAACAAAACCATATCATGTGACCCCTCGTTGGAACGAGCTCGTTCCAACGATGGGTCACATGATATGATTTTGTTGATATTTTTTTAAAAATAATATTTTTTCAACTGCTGAATTTGCATATTACGCGGCCGGATGCAGGCGATTCGTTGGGTAAAGGGTTAACAGCTTTCAGTATTCACAAACTAAAAATGCTGACGAAGCACGTAATCATAACTATATTGTTTTATATGTCAGAGTTCATGAAGACATAGTCTGAACTAGCACCCTCCGGTCATTACCCCCTCCTACCACTTTCCAGTCATTACCCCCTCCTCCCCCTTCCCTTATAGGGAAGAGGGAGGAGGGAGTAATGATGTGAAGGCCTTGTTAGAACTAGTGAAGGCAGGGCCTTGAAAATCCTTGAATTTGGCTACCCTGCGGGAAGTGAAGCGGTGCCTGTTCACTGCGGTAAACAGGCTTTGTTTTACTGGTAAAATAGGACCCAGTCACCAATGCTAGGGAGGTGCAAACCCTCTCTAAAATGGGCAACATGGCTTATTAATGCTCACCCCTTGTCTCTACTCATGTTGTGGTCATGATTAGCCATTGTGCAAAATATGTGACCTTAAACACCAATAAATAAATCTTGAATTTGGCTATTTTAGAACCTTGAAAAATGCTGAATTATATCGAGAAATGGCCTTGAATAGCCTTGAATTTTATCAGTCCTTGCCTGCAGGAACCCTTTGGTTGTCATTAATTTTTCAGAAAGCATATTTTGCTCACCTGACTGAAAATCAGCATGAGCTAGCCATGTCTTGGCAGCTGCTGTCTATCATCTGGCAGCTTTCGTCCATTTTCCACCACCTTTGTATATCGTTGTTCTTCAGAACCACTGGGCCAAACCCATTGAAACTTGGCACAAATTATCTTTTGATATTTAGTATTTAGTTAAATTTAACTCAGTGCAATATGAAGAATATCCTTCAAAGATTTTCTTTAGATCCAACAGGTAGAATCTTTTGATACTTGGTATCAAACTTAAATATAAGCAACCTGTCATTTGCAAAATGAGGTCCCCAGAGGGTGAATTTGCTGATGATGTCCCGTACAGTGGGCCAATTTATCCTCTAGGTACATCTTTCTCTTCGGCTTGAGACCTTGATTCAGACTGAGGTTGACAGAGGGTAAATTTTGTGATGCTACTCAGCTGTGCAGGGTAGCAACACCAAATTCACCCTCTGGGGACCTCATTTTGCAGATGACAGTCTGCTTATTTTCAGTCTTGCTTTGTGTACAGCATTCTTATGGGATTTAAATTCAAGTTGTTCAAATCAGGCCTCTAGGTTCATATTTGATCTAATTGCAGTGACCCAAATTTGAAACCTAGTTCAATATGAGTAGAATTATTTAAAAATCTTAAGATCTTTTGATAGTGTTCAGCTTCTTGGGTTGGGGGGAGGGGGGAAGATTTAGATTTCAAATGAAGTCCTTGGTTCCATATTTGGACTCTCTGTTGGAGAATTGAAGCCTGCATTTTAACTTGGTGAAATATGAGTATTCTGTAAAAAAACCCATCATATTTAGATTCACTGGTCAGAAGCTTTTGATATGTGGAATACACCATTCTTAAGTGGTCAGACTCAAGTCTGTCTTTGGGTTAATATTTGGCTCCTTATGGGAGTCCAAAGTTTAACTAGTGCAATGCATGGAAGATTCTTTAAAAAATCTTATTCAGATCCACCTTCTGAATCATATTTGGTATACAACATCCTCAGTGAGGTCAGATTCAAATTTGTTCAAATCGGATCCATAGGTTAATATTTGGGCTCGCTATGGTAGCCCAAATTTTAACTTAGTGCAATATGAAAAAATTCCTTAAAAATTTCTCTTCTTCAGATCCAATATTCCGAATGCCTTCATATTTGGTACACAGCATCTCTAGGGTAGTCAGATTCAACTGTGTTCAAATTATGTACCTGTGTTTATATATGGGCTCCTTATGGAAACCCAAATTTTAAATCGGGGAGATTTGGGGAAAATTCTTTTAAAAATCTCCAAATCCACAGCTCAAATAGCTTTTGATAATTGGTCTTCAGCATCCTTTCGGGGTGAAAAAAAGATTCAAGTTTGTTAAAAAAAAGTCCCTGAATTCATATTTGGGTACTTATGGGATTCCGAATTTTAATGTGTAATGTTCTTTAAAAATCTTCTTGAGATCCACTAGGCAGCATCTTTTGAACGTTTAATAATAAAACAAATTTTCATTGAGACAAATGTTCTGTTTTCATTAATGATTCCATCAGATCTTGAGTGTGTAAGAACACACAACCAGAAAATGCTAATTTGTCAAAAAAAGAAAAACCTGTCTCAATCATGTCCTTGTTGACATCCATTTCACTTCATTTCTTCATGCCACTGATGGCTTTCAGCAGGATCACTGAATATTTCACCCAGTTTCAATCCATAATTTTTACCAGCATAGGAAGTCTTTTCAGAGGGAAGCTCTTTAATTATTTTTTAACATAATTAAGCCTAACATAAGGTGTGTGCTGAGAGGGAAGAGTGAAGGTTGAGAAACAGACATTCTTGTTCAGTGTAGAGCTGGCTGATGTTTGAATTTTGAAATATTGTCAATATTTTACAAAATGCCGTGATATTCGATAATGTTCTGCGTCATAAACTTCTGGGAAGTTTTCGTAATCCCTGTATAGCATCCTGTTCTGAGGTACCAGGTGAACCACTAGGGTGCCCCTAAATGATAAACTGTTGATGCCCATTGAGCAGAACTCAAATGTATTTACAACAGGAAAGGTATGAATTGCCCACTGTACAAGTCCCCCCTCACATTATTTTATCCCCCCTACCCCAGTCCCCCTGATGTGGAATGCAATTGGTACATTTCATAAAGACAAATCCTGTATTTACTATTTTCGTTTTTTGAACCCCGTCCTCTGCACATATATTGCAGATGTTGGAGGAAATGAATAAAATAAAATGTTGAATACCAATTCGTTTTGATAGTGTAGTAATTTTTAGCTTAACTTGACAAAGTCAAGATAAGCTATTGCCATCACGTGTGCGGAAGTGTGTGAGTCTGTTCACATTTTCCTTTAGCACAGGCTACATCCCGTATTTCTTGTCTGATCGTCACGAAATTTCATATGCAGGTTTGGTGTCATGTCTAGATGAGAATGTCCCCTTTTGTCAACCGGTATGACTGCCCAAGCCCAAAACCCGAAAACCATTAGCACAGTCTGCAGATCGTATTTATGAAGGGATTTCATTGTAATTTGGTAGGATGCCTCTATATAATGTCTAGATGAGAATGTTTTCTTTTGGTCATGATCTGTCAACCGTGATGGCTGCCCAAGCCCGAAACCCAAAAACTTTTAGCACAGTCTGCAGGTCATATTTAATATAGAGGGATTTCATTGTAACTTGGTAGGATGATTCTGTATGATGTCCAGATGAGAACTCCCCCATTTGGTCGTGATCTGTCAACTGTGTCGACTGCCCGAGCCCAAAACCTATAGCACAGTCTACAGGTCATATTTATGGAGGGATTTCATTGTAACTTGGTAGGTTGACTTCATATAATGTCTAGATGAGAACGTCCCCTGTTGGACGCGATTGGTCAACTGTGACGGCTACAGGGGCCTGAAGCCGAAAAAACTTTAGAACAGTCTACAGGTCATATTTATGAAGGAATTTCATTGTAACTTGGTAGGATGACTCCAAATAATGTCTAGATGAGAATGTCCTCTTTTGATTGCGATCATTCAGCCGTGATGGCTGCCCGAGCCCAAAACCCGAAAACCTTTAGCATAGTCTATAGGTCGTATTTATGGAAGGATTTCATTGTAACTTGTTATGTTGACTCCATATAATGCCTAGATGATGACATCCCCCTGTGGTCGTGATTGGTCAACTGTGACTGCTACAGGGGCCTAAAGCCCGAAAACATTTAGCACAGTCTACAGGTCATATTTATGAAGGGATTTCATTGTAACTTTGTAGGATCCCTCCAGATTATGGCCAGATAAGAACTTCCCCTTTTGGTCGTGATCATTCAACCATGATGGCTGCCCGAGCCCGAAATCTGAAAAACTTTAGTACAGACTACATGTCGTATCTGTGAAGGGATTTCATTGTCGAGATGATGACGTCCCCTTTTAGTTTCAGTTGCAATCGGTCAACGGTGATGGCTACACAGGCCTGAAGCCCGAAAACCTTTAGCACAGTCTACAGGCCATATTTATTTGTAACTTGATAGGATGACTCGTTTTGGAATAATTTCACTGTAACTTGGTAACTTTTGTTGACATTCGTTAACTGTGAGGGCCACATACATTAACTGTGAAGGCCACATTAACCCACCCCTCAGTTCTTTAGAACAGTCTACACCTCATATTATTTTTATTAAAAACATAGCATACGGGGAACAGAAATTAAGGTATTCCCAATTATCACAATTCTTGTCTTATTTCATAATCCTTTCATAAACATTGAACATTATCCTTTTCATCAAACACAACACACAGACAAGCTACAGAGTCATTGACACTTTCATTATGAAACCTGTCAATGTCGGGGAATTTTGTTGCAGTTCAGTACAATTCAGTGCACTGTGTTTATTTGAAGCGTTCATTACCCTGTTCTGTTGATGGTGCCTGGTCTATACTGCATTATATGGATTTATTTATGGAACCCTTCAATTATTGTTATTTGAGGTCAGTGCAACATAATATTTGTGGGGTTTCTCTTCCCAAATCCCGATTGAGTTGAAAGCACTTGGTTCGAAAAAACAAAATTTGATTGGTCCGTTCGTCAAACATGTCATTTTGATGAGGAAAACAATACTTACCCATCAATAAATAAAGAACGAGTTTGCAAATAATGTTGTTTTTCCAGTTATATTTCCATTACTACTCAAAGTTTGCTAAGCACCAAATATTTGACACATCATTGTGAAATTTGCTTGTGACATATTTGCGATATTTTTGGTGGATATGATTGAGGGATGTATTGAGATGGTCCCCAGTGTTTACATTAGCTCTCTTGACAGGCAGACTTTTCGTGACAGTCATGGAAAGCATGTACCTCTTGATTTTTATGATGTTTTCGTGTACTGTCTACATGTACATGACATGTGTAGGGTATTCAGTCTTCATTTCAACACAAACCCTTATGATTTAATGATTGAATATGGCAAATGCAAATGTAAGAAGACATTTGTCTGAAGCAGAAATGTGGCAGGCTGTAGGGATGGTGGAGCAAGGGGCTACCCATCGTCAGGTTGGTGAAGCCCTTGTTGTGCACCATATGGTGATCACCAGAGCCTGGGCAAGATTTCAGCAGTATGGCACACCAGTAAGACGGTGTGGTAGTGGCAGAGACAGGGCAACATCTGCAGCTGAAGACCGGTTTTTGATCATTCAGGCCCATAGGAACTGCTTTGCCACAGCACCCCAGCTTCACAGTGAACTTCAGAATGCATCCGGGGTAAATGTTTCGATGCAGACTATCTGGGCAAGGTTGCACGAAGGTGGTCTCTGATCGAGAAGACCATGTATTTGCATTCCACTGTCCCAGAACCACCGCCAGGCACGATATAAATGGGCCATGGACCACGTTGGATGGACCAGAGAAGATTGATGACCTGTCCTTTTTACAGATGAGTCAAGGTACTGCCTAGACCACACAGATAGGCATTCTGGGGTATGGAGAAGACTAGAGGAGCAATTCCATGCAGCCAACATTGCTGAGCATGACCGCTATGGTGGAAGGTCAATCATGGTCTGGGGCGGCATCAGCAGGGATGGACATACAGAGTTTTGTGTCCTTGAACATGGTACATTGACTGCACAGCGGTATATTGATGAGATCCTGGATGTCCACGTCAGATTGTATGCAGGTGCAGTGGGTGATTAGATTCATTCTGATGGACGATAATGCCCGTCCTCATGTTGCCCATGCTGTTGTGGAGTACCAACAGAGGGAGGGGATTGAGCGTATGGACTGGCCAGCAAGATCTCCTGACCTCAATCCAATCGAACATGTCTGGAATGAGTTGCAGCTTGCAATTTCAGCTCGTCCAGTCCAGCCAAGAGTGTCCCGGAGCTTGGTGCCATGCTGGTCCAAGAATGGAACAACATCCCACAAAGGACCACCAGGAACCTGATTGGGAGCATCAGAAGGCGATGTCAAGCTGTAATTAACAGTAATGGGTCTCATACTCGATATTGAACCCATACCATTTTGCTCCGTCAACTTTTTGGCAAATTGAAACATTTCCTCTTTTACCAGTAATATCCATTTTCCATGGTTATCATAGTCAAAAGTTAAAAAATAATGTCAAAGACAAATAAAATCTTAATTTCTATACTTAAATCATTAAAGATATAATTAAATAAAAAATATATACACTTTTCATTGCAATATTTCAACTAAAACGTAAAACAGGTAGTTGGAAAAACTTGGTGCTTAGCAAACTTTGAGTAGTATATTTCTGTTAACTTTCTCAGGGAACACAACTTGTGAATAAAAGTCCAAGAATATAAATATTGACCCCTTTGTTCTCAGTGTCGAAAGTTTGGACATACCGGTAATTTTTCAAGACAGGCGATATTTTACTGGTTACAAACATTATGTCAAACCGTATCGAGATACTGGTTTATCATCCAGCTCTAGTTCAGTGCAATTTTAGTGATAAACATTGCAATATGCTCACATGTAAGAGGTGACCCCCATCCTTTTTGCTTCCATCTTTCTGATCCCTTCACACTAACACCCTTATTTCTCTCTGGCTTCCACTCTCCTACCAACCCAATTTTACTTAGTTTTAGTTTTTTCACCAGGAAGTCACTTTAGTGATATTACTTTGCACCTATAGGACTAAACATATTACCAAATACATCTTGTTTGACAGAGCTCTCTGAGTTATGTCAAACAAAATATAGTTGCTTAAATTTGCAATTGCATTATGGGAAATTTTCACTGCTGAAAACATTGTTTTTTCCACATAGTGTAAAGAGTTAAATTTCTAATTCCAAATATATTTAGGACTATTTTGTGGATTCACCAAAATATGTTTTAACCCTTTGAGCCCTGATGATATCTTCCATGTCAATTCAATGGCAGCAATTGGAAGAGTCCATATTCATTATTTGGGGATAGCCCAATTAATATTTTCAACATGCAGCCTTTGGTCAGCACATTGAAAATATTGATTGGTCTACCCTACACATTCACTTTGCAGCTATCCTACGTTATGAAATTATGCCGTATCTTGTTCATAGGCCGAAGAAAGGCCTCTCAAGTTCTAAGGGTTAAAAATGAAATGCCTCACTCTCGCATAAAACTGGGAAAACATTGCCTGAGAAATAAGAAATTTTTTATATGGGCCTAACCATGCATTTTGTGATGTGCAGCCTCCTCACTCAAAATCTGAGGAGATGTGACATTTGTTGACAATTGATTGCATACTGAGGATTGATTGATAAACTTGAATTACTGCTCACTTGAAAAATTCTTCTGATGGCTTTGACATTACTCACACAGTATGAAGCTCATTAAAAAAAGTACTTTCTCTTTGAAAACTACAATTTCAACCCTTCAGAGTATTATCATTATATTTGGTTGACAATCGTATTATCTCTTGATCTTCTCCATCTCCTCTCATAGTTCTAGTTACTGTCGCTAACAATGGATGTGACTGTAAACAAGTCATTGATTTTTACACATCAGCTTGAAATTTTCAAGGGTAAACCTAGTTTATTGGTTAACCCTTTACCTAACATAACGGCCAAAACCGGCCAGTGCTATTCTAAAAAATCGCCAATTAATTCTCATTATTTTTTCAATTTTTTGTCTCAAAAACATAGGTTATGACCCCTCGTTGGAACGAGCTCGTCGAGCTCGTTCCAACGAGGGGTCATAACCTATGTTTTTGAGACAAAAAATGAAAAAAATTAGTTATTCAAGAATCCTTTTTGCAAGTGTCGTCTGCTTTTCAGGTTAGGTAAAGGGTTAACTTCTAACCATCATCTTGAGTCTTGGTTGATGAAGTTCAAGGTTTGGAGATCAACTTTGTCTGGTGCTTATGCGTCCAGGTTATTGAGAATCTATTTTATTTAATGCTCAGGCATCAATTCACGCTGAAAAATTAAGTCATATTCCCCTGTCGGTCGGCAAAACGAAATATCAAAATGATATTTAGAAATCGATATTTCATCGTAGGTTCGGATGACGAATCACATGTACTTTAAATGAGTCAGCACATCAGTAATGAATTCCAGAGTCCCAAATACAAACGAATTCGAATAATTGATAGTGACAGTGACTAAATCAATTCATTAAATCAGCGGTTTCAAAGTTTGACTTTCTCATTCACCTTCCAGCGAAAAGCAGAAATCACTTTCAAATTTCTTCAGTTCAACTTCACACGTCTTCAGTGCATTGAGTTCAAAAAAAATAAAATGACGTGTCTTGTTATTGAAAATAAGAAAGTGGTGTTTTTTGTTATTGTTCTACTTCTTCGAAACACATTGCGATTATTTCAATTCGCCAGCCTTGGTAAATCGTAAAGTTAGGGGAGAAATAAGACGGGACTACTTTTTGTGCGGATATTCACACATTCCAATGGTTGGAGTTTGGTTGTTGTAATTTTTGTATGGACGCCGGTTCGGCACATAAATTTTGCGCCTTAATGGCAAATAAAGGCCACAAATTGGAGAGTTTGTAGTCGTAGAGCATTAAATAAAAAGAAAATTCACGAAAATTTGATGAATACCGAAAATATCTCGTTCGTGGCTACAAGAAATATGAGGATCTTCACTCGCGACTGCGTCGCCCGTGAAGATCCTCATATTTCTTTGTAGCCACTCACGAGATATTTTCGGTATTCATCAAATTTTCGTGAATATCCTCTATGTATTTTAATGCAATGCACCTTGGTTGTTTATCCCTTTATCCAACAGAAGACCAACACAACAAGACGACAACACTTGCTAACAAATTTTTGAAATTTAATTTTATGCTTTCAAAGCATAGCTTATGACCTCTTTCTTTGGAATGAGCTTGATGAGCACTTTCAAATGAGTGGTCATAAGGCCATGAAAAGTTAAAAATCTGTTTCTCAGGCCCTCCCGCATGGTCAATTTTTCTGCCGCATGCTCTCTTTTTATAACCAATGCAAATTCTTGCACTCAAAGGATGAAATACACCACCACCCATGCTATTCTGTAGATTATGAGGCTCAAAACAAAACAAACCAAGAATATGAACTTTTGATGGCAAAGAAATAATTACCAAAATAAAAGATAAAATAAAAAAAATGCCCACCCACATGCAGTTTTACAAAAAATGGCCCGAGAAACAGAAGATCTACTTCCTGGGAGGTATGTTTTGGAGGCAAAAGTTGAAAATAAAATTTTAAATGCGATTTTTGTGGACAGTTCTGAACGGATATTACCATTTTGTTGGATAACTGGTTAACTGAATTTTCTAAAATGAAAAATTGTCTTCCCAATTTTAGTAGAGTAGAGTCCTGATACAGTGGAGCCCACTTAATTGGATATCTCTTAATTGAATAACCCAGTTAATTGAATATAATTTTCAAACACAAAACCATTTTCCATACTGGTACCTTCAGTGCAAATTTGACCTGTTAATTCCATAGGTCATAGAGTAAACTCCTGTTAATTGAATAAAACATCTTGTAATATGTCGGGGAAAATAACCTGGAATCACTGAATTCCCCCTGTTTATAAACCTATTTGGCCTCGGTAAGTCTAATACAGGCAATTAATCTATTATATCTTGTTTGACAGAGCTCTGTGAGCTCTGTCAAACACATTATAATAGAACAAATACTCAGTTTATCTCCAGAATATAGAGAAGTCCCTGTTAATTGAATACTCATATCAATTCACAGAATTCCACTGTAATAGAATAACAATTTTGCCAGTGAAAATTACTGAATTTACAGGAGTATTCAGTTAATAAGGACTTGGTCTCTTTTCTGTATTCGAGAGTAAAACTGAGCATTTATTCTATTATATCTTGTTTGAGAGAGATCATGGAGCTCTGTCTGTGGTAAACAAACTGGAAAAACAGGCCCCATTGCCAATGCCAGGTGTGGAAGTCCTCTAAAATGGGCAACATGTCTGGGCTTGACTTTATATCCGTACGTTTGACTGGGCTTGAATTTATATCCATATTGTGGTCATGATTAACCATTGTGCAGAAATATGTGGCCTTTAACACCAATAAGTAAATAAAGTAGGCTCCACTGTAGTAAGAATTTTATTAGTCATATAGCTGTGGTTGACAGAATTCAAGAGAGCTCTCTCAAATAAGATATAATTCGTTAAATTTCAATTTCTTTCTTGTATGATGTTCCGAAATTGTGTCAGGGTTTCGTGATGATAGTTGCCGAGACTCTCGCAATTGTTGTCGCGAAATCATTACATAGTTTTCAAGTTTGGCGTTCACTGAGTGGGGAGACCATTTGTTCAATGGGACTAGCGAAGAGATTCCTGGGGGCTGTCGTACTTGGCGGCCATACCAAACTTCAACACTGCCCTCCTAATCAGTAATCAGCAGGTTGTGATGGCAGGACCGGGTGGTATAACTGTCATTACGGTGTTTGGGCGTGGGGTTGTACAGATTTTATCATTGTGATATTTGATGCCTAACTTTGCACCATCTTAGAATGGGACGCACAAAAGAACACTAATGTGTGACATATCTGCTTTGATGACACTAGACACAAACCCTTGGGCTCCAATTTGAATCGATTTGGCAATCATCCATCCACATCCGAAACTATATATTCTCCATTCTTTTTTTTATCTGTTGTTTTTTTTTTCTCTCATCCTACTCTTAATGAGAAATTATTTTAGATCCCGCCTGAGTCTCGTAATGAAACTGTGTATATTTGCCACTATGCAGGAGACGACTTTGCAAAAGTTTAAAGCTTGCTGTCGAATCCTGTTCTTTTATTGTGTTCAGTGTCAATATTTCTTTTTGTATTTTATATTACTGTTTTTATAAGATTGTCAGTGTATGTAAAAGTTAAGAGTTTATTTTTCCAAATAAAATATTGTTGAGACTAAATTTCAATTTCCATTATTGGAAAACTTTGCTACTGAATGTTGAGTATTTTGACATCTATGTGTAGAAAATTCAAAAAAGTCAGCAATGAGATTCCTTGAGGAATTGGATGATCGAAGATGTTCAGAGTTGATTACATCAGATGTCGCAGAAGTAATTAATTTGGATGGTCATTAGAAATTTGAATATTTTGAGAAGTATAGAATGAAAAGTTTAGCTGTTACATATGATTTATTTGCTGTGTACTACCTGTATCATCTGCAAAAATGATACTCTTTTAGATCCAATGTAATGTGGGATATCAAACAGTCACATGGTGCTTTCTGTCAAGGCATACTGCATGTCGATGGTGCACTTGCCTTCAGCCACAGCTGAGTCGGCTTGTGTAGAGTTAGTAAGTTGGAAAGACTTGACAGTTGCTCTCCACTGCTAGGTGGTTCTCTCCGGATGGCTTCCTCTACCCATAAAACAGTCTGATGTGATGTGACACTGTCTGTTGAAAGAGCCGTTAAACCCTAATACTCTAATAAACAACAGAACTGATTTAACTTGTTTAGTGCTATCATTGCTCTATAGAAAAGTTCTGAGAGCTTGTTGTTTGCTCAGCAACGGAATAACAACTGTTTATATAAAATTGTTTTGTTACAATTTGTTGGAGAGGGCCAGCATGCACTCTCCAATAAATTGTTAAAAAACAATTATTTATGAAAATATTATTAAACTAAGGCTTCCCTTGCTGGTAGTATGGCATCATTAAAAAAAAAACACGAATCCCCTTTGAAAAATAATTTAGCACTCTACCAGTTATTGGGACCAGGCAACCAATTGCCTCCAAGATGTGATCACCATTCCGTTGCATGATAGTCTGGTGTCAATCACGAGCTGACAATGTTTTCCCAGTGAAACAGCAGTGATGGATTCACACGTGTGTCAGCAATTTGACAAAAATTGTTGCAGATTTCGCAATCTGCATAATTTGAAACAATTTTTGTCAGATTGCTGACAAACAATGAATTAATGAACATCGAAATTCTTTTACATCCAAAGTAAACTCAACACTCTGAATGTACCGAATTTCATGAGTTGTTTTTCATCTGGGACGGTGGGACTGTGTACATCGCATTTATCAAGGGCTTACGGAAAAGTAAGGTATTTCAGTTTTATTTTGCTTTCAATTTGAACTGCTTCACGGTATACCGCAGTATTGTTTTCAATACCGTCACTGGTTCTTAAATCTGAATACCGTGCAGCCCTAACTAGGGCTGATACCTTTTTGCCCCCTGTGCATTACCATTCTTACAATTCCGCCGATCCATCGGTCTGCCAGACTTTGTCGGTCTTGGATCAGGACTCCTCCCTCGGGCTTTCCAAGCCCAAGTCGGCCGTTATTTCTTTGGAGTCCCTTTTGGGCTTCTCCAGAGAGATGCTGGGCATGCTGTCTCTCTCAGGTCATGTCTTCTCTGCTTTAGCTGCTTATTTGCCTCCAGATAAGTTTGACGACATACAGGCTCCTTTGCATGTGCTTTCTAAGGCCTCATGCACCTTACTCATAAGCATTGGGTGTTAGATGTTCTTCGCTCTGGTCTGCAGGTATCCTTCCGCAAACACCCCACTCTGTCACTGGTGCCGCTTCCAACCAAAGTTCCTCACGTCAGTAACTTTTGATCTCCTTCAAAGGGGGTGATCAAGGTCATCAGGAACATTCATTCATTGGGATTGTATTCCCGACTTGGTGCCAAAGAAGGACGATTGCCTCAGATCAGTTGATGATCTGAGTATCTTGAACCAGTTTATCATTGGTCCCAAGTTCAGCATGGATACTTACAGGTTTGTTAGCTGCTCCATTCACCAGGGAGATTTCGCTTCCAGCATCGACCTGTGGGACGTTTACTTTCCCATTCCGATTCATCGGACGTCGCAAAAGTATCTCGTTTCGCTTTTCTGGGGCAAGTTTACCAGTTCAAGGCCATGTCTTTCGGCCTCAACCTGGCTCCTTGAGCCTTCACCCGACTGATGTCGCATGTGATAGCCTTCCATCACACACTGTCCATGGGTACCCCTTCAGCTTATTTGGACAACATCCCCCAGAGCACTCCAATGCTGCTCTTCTGGAGTCTGATGTCGACACACTGTTGAACCTGCTTTCATTACTGGGGTTCAGAGTCAACGAGAAGAAGTCAGACCTGGTCCTTTCTCAGTCATTTTGTCATCTAGGGATGGACTTCCATACTCATCTGAATATGGTTGTGATTTCCTGGGCAATGGCAGTGATTCTCTTTATAGGCTTTGGGTACTCTTCTAATGTCTACAGTTCGAGTGCAGTCGGGTTATGTGGCGGTTGGTTTATTTGATTCCCTCCTCCTATTATCTATTCATCCTGTTGTAAACAATTGTGAGGTAGGTTGATAAAAGATTTAAATTTTATAGTAAATTTCCTTTCTTATTATACCTACCACAATTATTTACCCTGAGGCCCTCCCTGTCTTCTTATTCAGGTAAGAATCCTTCTTCCCCTCCCCATCACATTACTCCAATGTGGGCAGATTCAAATAGAATGACACGTTGGTTATACGTCTGTGAACTGGTCCCGGAAAGCTGTGGATTAGTGCAGAGAAGAGTGTCCCCTACTGGGTGTATGGTGGCCACACTCGACCCAGTTTTGGCTTATTGTTTCTTGGTGCTTTTGCACCACTTTTTTCTTTCCCAAATCGCTTGGGAAAGAACAAAATAGAGAGTATACTTCCGAATTAGGGACTTCCACTTTAGTGCAAGCATATTGTGGTAGGTATAATAAGAAAGCAAATTTACTATAAAATTTAAATTTCTATAAGTTGTGTGTGTTTTTTGTAATGGCAATAATCTATCTTATAACAACAGTCAGTTTACATCCTACTCAATTTATAATGATAAATTCAGTAGGCTTATAATTACAAGTAATTCCCTCCAGTGATGTACAATAGGCTTTTCTGAAACACCAATAGGTCTGTTTAATTAAGAAAGAATTATGTATACCACTTTTAATGTATAGGATCATGAAAATAATAAAAAATTTATCAGTTGGGAATTTTCGTGATGTGCCTAGAATTCATTCCGATGGAGTGCAAATGAGAAAGAATACTCTAAACTGGACTTCATTATCAAGAAAGAAAATATATAGGGTTGTAATTGTAGGTGCTATTCTATCAACTAGATGAAATCATGGTACTTAAATCATTTTTGTGACAGAATTATCATCAACTAATAATAGTCTCATAGTTCCAGGTGTTTTATGGAAGTATTTGATTTAACTCGTAACCTAACACAAATAGCATATGACAGTGGCAAAAACAAAGCTTAAAATCCCTCACTATCTGAATAAATTCATTCAAAGAACCCATTCTAATGAGGGATCTTAAGCTATGTTTTTGAGGCAAAAATAATACTGCTTGAATGTTGATTTTCAGCTTAAATTGACAATGTCAAGTATGAGCTATTGGGATGGGTTACGATCCATTCATCCCCCTCCTACATTCCTCTGTCCATCCACAATTTCTTTAGCACACCCCACAGGCCGCAGCTCTCACCTGATCAGTTCCAAATTTCATATGTGGCTTTGGGGCAATGTCTAGATTGGAGCTATCAAATTTTTCGATTTTTGTTGAAAAAACTTTGCTGCTAGTCGCCATCTTAGATGTGGCATGTAAATTGCCAACAGTTAATTCCATTAGCACACAACACCCTACAGGCTGCATCTCTCACCCGATCTTTGTCAAATTTCATATATAGCTTTGGTGTGATGTCTTGATGGGAGCTATTGAATTTTTCTGAATTTCGTTGAAAAATATAGCTGCCAGTAGCCATCTTGGATTTGGTTATAAATTGTCAACAATTCCATTAGCACACCCTACAGGCCCCATCTCTCACCCGATCTTTTTCAAATTTCATATATAGCTTTGGTGTGATATCCAGATGGGAGCTATAGAATTTTTCTGAATTTTGTTGAAAAACATGGCCGCCAGCAGCCGTCTAGGATTTGGGATATAAATTGTCAACAATTCCAGTGGTACACCCAACAGGCTGCATCCGTTCTTTTTAAGACTTCATATGTAGCTTTGGTGTGATGTCTTTTCTGTAGAAACTTGAGTGAATGACTTGGCATTACTGGATCTTTCTATTTAGTTCAGCCCCTTGGACACGTTGATCTGCAGTGTCATTGACACTTTCATTTGTTGTTACCTATATTAAGTTTTTTGGCATCATGAAATTGATCCATATGGAACCCTGGGAAGTGAAGCAGTGCTTGTTTACGGTTGTAAATAATCTGTTTTCCTGGCAAAATAGGACTTGGTACCCAATGCCTTGTTTGGAAGTCCTCTAAAATGGGCAACATGGGTATAAATGATTGGTTAGACTTCACTTTATATCCATGTTCCGGTCACGATTATCTGTTGCGCAGAAATGCGTGCCCTTAAATACCAATAAATAAGTAAATAAATCATGAACATGAAAATTTGAACATTGAAAACAGAATGGCATTACATGCGATCACAAAAAATATGGCCCTGCCAATATATTTCAACATTTATGCTGACTGCATGTGATAATTATTTTTATCACAGCTTGTGCCTAACCAGAGGAAACTCTGACTTTGTGTGGTAACCCTAATCAATAATGTTTACTTGCTCACATTTGTTATTGGCATTCAAGACTTGATAAAAAAACAACACCATTAAAACAGTTTTAATTCTCCTGACAGCATGTTGGAGCAGCATTACAGAGACGCAGAGTTTGTTTGGGATGAATTATATATTTTTTTGCTCCCTGAAATTTTGACTAGATTTGATGAAAAAAATCTTGAAAATACTAAGCAGGTTAAGTGTTAAAACAGAATGGTGGTATGCTGGCCTTTCAATTCCCCCCAAATGGAGATGGTAAAAGCCATGCCCAAATAATATAATAGGACCAAAATTATGTGGAGTTTGAAAATTTTATAGAAAACTCTAAAAAAAATTAGTAAAGTTTTACAGTGTTTTGGTCATATTTCTGGTTTGGTCATGTTTTCCCAATGATTAAATAATTTATTCACCAGTTAAATGTAATCTGCATCGACACTGTTGACACATAATGCTTTTCACTGGTGATCTCTGTACAAGCATACATGAACTCAAGGCATGAAATCTTAATTTATTCATATTTGTGGAATTTCCTATTCGGATTTAGACTTGACACCTGAAATTAAACCTACGTAAATGTTTACCGTAAGGGGGACAACCAGTAATAATGGGGAAGGCCTATAACAGGAGGATGAAAACTTTGGGCATCTGGTTTTTTGTCGAGTTGTGTTAACAACCAAGACCTATGGTTTGACGATGGTCAGTGCGCGTCTGGGTGTGCATCCGGGTATCCCCGCACTGTTAGCACAATGACTTGAACAAACGTTCTCCAATTTGACTAATATTTGCCATACAGGTCTTTTGCAATAATATCTCAAGCACGTTCGAAAACTGGCCCAGCTTGATTTTTAGCTCAACTTTGACGAAGTCAAATTTGAGCTATTGTCATGGCCCGTCGTCCGTCCGTCCGTCTGTCCGTCTGTCCGTCTGTCCGTACGTCAACAATTGGCTATGGCTCGGGCTAGAGGTCATATTTATGAACCGATCTTTACGAAACTTCTTGTGTACCTTTGTTATGACCCTGGGACGGGAACGAGTGTTTTTAGGTGTGGTCCGAAATTCAAGATGGCTGCCAGTGGCCATTTTGTACCGATGATGCAAAAATCAGTTTTTTGTACAGAACTTCTGTATGAAAGTTCTGATTTGAATAAAGTTTTGTATAAATGTTTAGTACTATGGGATACATCACATATAATACGGGTTTTTTTCTCGTGCGTAAATTATGCAAATTAGACTGACTTTGATTTATTTAGTGTTACTTTCAGAGCTGTAAGTGCCAAGCTGCTATGGCTCGGGCTAGAGGCCGTATTTATGAACCGATCTTTACGAAACTTCTTGGGTACCTTTGTTATGACCATGGGACGAGAACGAGTGTTTTTGGGTGCAGTCCGAAATTCAAGATGGCTGCCAGCTGCCATTTTGTACCGACGGTGCCAAAATCTGTTTTTTGTACAGAACTTCCATATGAAAGCTCTGATTTGAATAATTTTTTGTATGAATGTTTAGTACCATGGGATACATCACATATAATACGTAAATTGTGCAAATTAGACTAATTTTGATGTTTTTTGGGGTTACTTTCAGCACTGTAAGTGCAAATGCCAATACGGCTCGGGCTAGAGGCCGTATTTATGAACCGATCTTTACGAAACTTCTTGGGTACCTTTGGTATCACCGTGGGACGAGAACGAGTGTTTTGGGGTCCGGTCCGAAATTCAAGATGGCCGATGGCAGCCATTTTGTACAAAATTAGGTGCAATCAGATTTTTGCACAGAACTTCCATATGAAAGCCCTGATTTGAATAATTTTTTTGTGTGAATGTTTAGTACCATGGGATGCATCACATATAATACGGGTTTTTTTCTCGTGCAGAAATTATGCAAATTAGATGAACTTTGATTTTTTCAGTGCGACTTACACACTGTAAGTACACATGTCAATACAGCTCAGACTAGAGTCTGTATTTATGAACTGATCTTCACGAAATGTCTTGGGTACCTTTTTTATCACCTTGGGACGAGAACGAGTGTTTCTGGGTGCGGTCTAAAATTCAAGATGGCTGCTAGTGGCCATTTTGTACCGAAATTAGGTCTAATCAGTTTTTTGTACACAACTTCTATACAGCTCAGACTAGAGGCCATATTTATGAACCAATCTTTACGAAACTTCTTGGGTACCTTTGTTATCACCGTGGGATGAGAGCGAGTGTTTTTGGGTGTGGTCCGAAATTCAAGATGGCCACCAGCAGCCATTTTGTACCAAAATTAGAGCAATCAGTCTTTTGTATAGAACTTCTGTATGAAAGTTCTGATTTTAATAAATTTTTGTATGAATGTTTAGTAACATGGAATACATCACATATTGTAAGGGGTTTTTTTTCGTGCAGAAATTATGCAAATTAGATGAACTTTGATTTATTCAGTGCTACTTACACAATGTAAGCACACATGTCAATACGGCTCAGGGTAGAGGCTGTATTTATGAACCGATCTTCACAAAACTTCTTGGGTACCTTTGTTATCTTCTTGGGATGAGAATGAGTGTTTCTGGGTACGGTCCAAAATTCAAGATGGCTGCCAGTGGCCATTTTGTACCAAAATTAGGTCCAATCAGTTTTTTGTCACAAGTTCTATACAGCTCGTATTTATGAACTGATCTTCACAAAACTTCTTGAGTCATTTTTTTTCACCTTGGGACAGGAACGAGTGTGTTTTGGGGTGCCTTTGTTATCACTGTGCTATGAGAACAAATATTTTGGGGTTCAGTCAGACCCACTCTGGGACTCCAAGATTTCTTTTCTAGTTCAGCATCTGACTGTCACCCACCTTTACAATACTTTACCTATACATTTGTTACAGGCAACGGTCAGTATTTATGTACAGACCGTTACAATACTTTATATGTACCTTTGTTATCAGGTCATTACCTAGATGTTTGTCATTGCTGTGTCATATTTTATACATGTACATGTCTTTGTCTTGACAAGTTGAGCTACAGTGTCATTGACACTTTCATTCGTTACAGTGTTATGGGTCTTAATTAATCAATTTTTACAAATTTTGAGCTCGTTAGCGCAATAACTTGAACAAACATTCTCCGATTTGACTAATATTTACCATACAGTCTTTTGCAATAATATCTCAAACGAGTTCTAAAACTGGCCCAGTTTGTTTTTTCGTTACAGAGTTATGGGTCTTAATTAGTAAATTTTTACAAATTTTGAGCTCGTTAACACTATAACTTGAACAAATGTTCTCCGATTTGACTAATATTTACCATACAGTCTTTTGCAATAATATCTCAAGCAGGTTCGAAAACTGGTCAAGCCTGATTATTTGTTACAGAGTTATGGGCCTCAATTGGTCAATTTTTACAAATCTTGAATTCATTAGTGCAATAACTTGAACAAATGATCTCCGATTTGACAAATATTTGCTATAGAGGTCTTTTGCAAGAATATCTCAAGCGGGTTCGAAAACTGGCCCAGCCCAATTTTTAGCTTAACTTGACAAAGTCAAGATAAGCTATTGCCATCACGCGTGCGGAAGTCTGTGAGTCTGTGAGTCTGTTAGTCTGTAAGTCTGTGAGTCTGTTCACATTTTCCTTTAGCACAGGCTACACCCCGTAGTTCTTGTCTGATCATCACAAAATTTCATATGCAGGTTTGGGGTCATGTCTAGCACAGTCTAGACGTCATATATATGAAGGGATTTCATTGGAACTTGGTAGGATGCCTCTGTATAATGCCTAGATGAGAACGTCCCCTTTTGGTCATGATCTCTCAACCGTGATGGCTGCCCAAGCCCGAAACTCAAAAACTTTTAGCACAGTCTGCAGATCACATTTAACATGGAGGGATTTTATTGTAACTTGGTAAGATGACTCTGTATGCTGTCTAGATGAGAACTTCCCCATTTGGTCGCAATCTGTCAACCGTGACGACTGCCGAGCCCAAAACCCGAAAACCTTTAGCATAGTCTACAGGTCATATTTATGGAGGTAGGTTGACTTCATATAATGTCTAGATGAGAACGTCCCCTTTTGGACGTGATTGGGCAACTGTGTCAGCTACAGGGACCCCAAAGCCCAAAAACCTTTAACACAGTATACAGGTCATATTTATGAAGGGATTTCATTGTAACATGGTAGGATGACTCCAAATAATGTCTAGATGAGAAGGTCCCCTCTTGATCGTGATCATTCAGCCTTGATGGATGGCTGCCCGAGCCCAAAAAACCTTTAGCATAGTCTATAGGTTATATTTATGGAAGGATTTCATTGTAACTTGTTAGGTTGACTCCATATAATGCCTAGATGATGACATCCCCTTTTGGTCGTGATTGGTCAACTGTGATGGCTACAGGTGCCCGAAGCCCGAAAACCTTAAGCACAGGTACAGGTCATTTTTAGCTCAACTTTGGTTTATGCCATGGCCAGTTGTCCGTCTGTCCGTCAACAATTCAATACAGCTCGGGCTAGAGGCCATGTCTATGAACCGATCTTTACAAAACTTCTTGGGTACCTTTGTTATGACCGCGGGACGAGAACGAGTGTTTTTGGGTTCGGTCCGAAATTCAAGATGGCAGCCAGCCACCATTTTGTACCGACGATGCAGAAATCTGTTTTTTGCACAGAACCTCCATATGAAAGCGCTGATTTGAATAATTTTTTGTATGAATGTTTAGTACCATGGGATACATCACATATAATAGGCGTTTTTTTCTCGTACGAAAATTATGCAAATTAGACTAACTTTGTCAGTGCAAATGCCAATACGGCTCGGGCTAGAGGCCGCATTTAGGAACCGATCTTTATGAAACTTCTTGGGTACCTTTGGTGTTTTTGGGTGCGGTCCGAAATTCAAGATGGCTGCTGGCAGCCATTTTGTCCAATATTAGAGGCAATTAGATTTTTGCGCAGAACTTCCACATGAAAGCTTTGATTTGAATAATTTTTTGTGTGAATGTTTAGTACCATGGGATACATCACATATAATACGGGTTTTTTTCTCGTGTAGAAATTATGCAAATTAGATGAACTTTGATTTTTTCAGTGATACTTACATACAGTAAGTACACATGTCAATACGGCTCGGGCTAGAGGCTGTATTTATCAACCGATCTTCACGAAACGTCTTGGGTACCTCTGCTATCACCTTGGGATGAGAACGAGTGTTTCTGAGTGCGGTCCGAAATTCAAGACAGCTGCCAGTGGCCATTTTGTACCGAAATTAGGTCAGTTTTTTGTTCACAACTTCTATACGGCTCAGGCTAGAGGCCGTATTTATGAACCGATCTTTACGAAATGTCTTGGGTACCTTTGTTATCACCATGGGATGAGAACGGGTGTTTTTGGGTGTGGTCCAAAATTCAACATGGCCACCAGCAGCCATTTTGTACCAAAATTAGTGCAATCAGTCTTTTGAACAGAACTTCTGTATGAAAGTTCTGATTTGAATAATTTTTTGTATGAATGTTTAGTAAAATGGAATGCATCACATACAGTACAGGTTTTTTTCTCGTGCAGAAATTGCAAATTAGATGAATTTTGATTTATTTAGTGCTACTTATACACTGTAAGTGCACATGTCAATACGGCTCGTGGTTAGAGGCTGTATTTATCAACCGATCTTCACGAAACTTCTTGGGTACCTTTGTTATCACCTTGGGACGAGAACGAGTGTTTCTGAGTGCGGTCCAAAATTCAAGATGGCTGCCAGTGGCCATTTTGTACCGAATTTAGGTCCAATCTGTTTTTTGTCACAACTTCTATACAGCTCGTATTTATGAACTGATCTTCACGAAACTTCTTGGGTACCTTTGTATTCACCTTGGGACAGGAATGAGTGTGCTTTGGGGTGCCTTTGTTATCACTGTGCTATGAGAACAAATATTTTGGGGTTCAGTCAGACCCACTCTGGGACTCAAAGATTTCTTTTCTAGTTTAGCATCTGACTGTCACCCACCTTTACAATGCTTTACCTATACATTTGTTACAGGCTATGGTCAGTATTTATGTACAGGCCGTTACAATACTTTATATGTACCTTTGTTATCAGGTCATTACCTAGATGTTTGTCATTGCTGTGTCACATACTATACATGTACATGTCTTGACAAGTTGAGCTACAGTGTCATTGACACTTTCATTTTGAAGGGATTTCATTGTAACTTCGTATGATCACTCCAGATGATGTCCAGATGAGAATGTCCCCTTTTGGTTGTGATCATTCAACCATGATGGCAGCCCAAGCCCGAAGCCCAAAAACCTTTAGCTTAGTCTACAGGTCATACTGATGATGGGATTTCATTGTAACTTGGTAGCTTGACTTTATATAATGTCTAGATGAGAATGTCCCCTTTTGGACACGATTGGGCAACTGTGATGGCTACAGGGGTCCGAAGCCTGAAAACCTTTAGTACAGTCTACCAGTGATATTTATGAAGGGCTTTCATTGTAGCTTGGTAGGATGACTCCAAATAATGTCTAGATGAGAACGTCTCCGTTTGGTCACGATCATTCAGCCTTGATGGCTGCCTGAGCCCAAAAACCTTTAGCATAGGCTGTGGGTCATGTTTATGGAAGAATTTCATTGTAACTTGTTAGGTTGACTCCATATAATGCCTAGATGATGACATCCCCTTTTGGTCATGATTGGTCTACTGTGACAGCTACAGGGAGCCAAAGCCCGAAAACCTTGAGCACAGTCTACAGGTAATATTTATGAAGGGATTTCATTGTAACTTTGTAGGATCACTCCAGATGATGCCCAGATGAGAATGTCCCCTTTTGGTTGCGATCATTCAACCATGATTGCTGCCCGAGCCCAA
The DNA here is from genome assembly GCA_031216915.1 of Pictodentalium vernedei. Lineage (NCBI taxonomy): Eukaryota > Metazoa > Mollusca > Scaphopoda > Dentaliida > Dentaliidae > Pictodentalium > Pictodentalium vernedei. The sequence continues at coordinate 326,696,381 of CM062291.1, forward strand.
AACCCAAAAACCTTTAGCATAGTCTATAGGTCGTATTCATGGAAGGATTTCATTGTAACTTGTTAGGTTGACTCCGTATAATGCCTAGATGATGACATCCCCTTTTGGTCGTGGTTGGTCTACTGTGACGCCTTCAGGGGCTCGAAGCCCAAAAACCTTGAGCACAGTCTACAGGTCATATATATGAAGGGATTTCATTGTAACTTCGTAGGATCACTCCAGATTATGCCCTGATGACAAGCCCCCTTTTGGTCATGTTCATTCAACCATGATGGCTTCCCGAGCCCAAAACCCGAAAAACTTTAGTACAGACAACAGGTCGTATTTGTGAAGGGATTTCAGTGTAACTTAGTAGAATGACCCAGTATTTATTTATTTATTTATTGATGTTTAGGGTCACATATTTATGCACAATGGCTAACCATGACCGTGACAGTTTTATGGGTGGAGGAAGCCGGAGTACCTGGAGAGAACCACCGAGCAACGATGAGCAGCTGCCAGCTCCCCCAATATCGTAACTCCGCACTGCAGCACAGGCAGGGTTAGATTGGTTGAAGACATGCGTACCATCGACGTGCAGTACGCCTTAGTACACGGCGTCATCGTGCCCCCATGCGGGCAATGGAGATGAAGTGTCTTGCCCAAGGACACAACGCAGTTGCTGCACTTGAGATTTGAACCGAGGACCTCTCGGCTTGCAGCCTGCACCTCTACCTACTGAGACACCACGCTCCCGAATGACTCAGTATAATGTTGTGATGAGGACGTCCCCTTTTAGTTGCAATCAGTCTACTGGCATGACTACACAGGCCTGAAGCCCGAAAACCTTTAGCACAGTCTACAGACCATATTTATGAAGGGATTTCAATGTAACTTGATAGGATGACTCATTTTGAAATAATTTCACTGTAACTTGGTAACTTTCGTTGACATATGTTAACTGTGAGGGCCACATACATTAACTGTGAGGTCATATTAACCCACCCCTCAGCTCATTAGTACAGTGTACACCTCATATTATTTTCATTAAAAACATAGCATACAGGGAAGAGAAATTAACATATTCCCAATTATCACAATTCTTGTCTTATTCATAATCCTTTCATAAACATTGAACATTATCCTTTTCATCAAACACAACATGCAGACAAGTTTGACAGGTCTGTCTTTCTGCAGATTTACTAACCCTTTACCCAATGCAGATGATATCAGAATTTATTATTTTAAATATTATTTTTTTCAGATTTTTCAAAATAAAGAATTCAACAAAACCATATCATTTGACCCCTCACTGGGATGAGCTCAATGAGCTCATTCCAATGAGGGAGTCACATAATATGGTTTTGTTGAATGTTCTTAAAAAAATAAATGTTTTCCAATGCCTTATTTTGTAACTTATGTAGGCAAATGTGGCCGATTCATTAGGTAAAGAGTTAACTATTAATCCACCTTTAGATGTAAAGGAAGGAGACCATACAAATCATGGAGCAATCTCCTGAAGTATATACTATCACAAGTATAACTCCCGACAGAGACCTACAGGAAAATCAATACCTGTATCATCTGGAAATCTAACCATCAAAAACTCATCTTCATCACTAATTTATAAATTTGTTCTGATCGAAAACTGGATATGTCTACTGTCAGATACAAATGACAGATTTTGAACTGTAACTGTGGGCGACATTTTAATGATACGAGTCAAGATAGCGAGGAAATATGAAAAGAAGCAGTGTACTCATGCATCGATGATGATTCTTTTTTTTGCCGATGTACACATATTGATCTGGTCTGCATCAGAGCATCGATCAAAGATATTGGCATGATACAGTTAAAAGATAAGTGTGTAATAATGCAATATTTGGAAGTTGTGAACTACAGTTGAAAACATGTCTGTGTCATAGAAGCTATCAATGCAATGGTGTTCAGTTGTTCAGTCTGTTTCATACTGCTCAGTGTTGGAAGTTAGACTTAATTGGATATTTATTAATTGAATAACCCTGTTAATTGAATATAATCCAAATACAAAACCATTTACCATACCTGAGTACACATAGGTTATAGAGTAAACTCCTGTTAATTGAATGAAAATTCTTGTAATATTTGGAGAAATTACTTTAATTGCACTGAATGTAAATTGAATATAGGCAATTAATCCATAATATATCTTGTTTGACATAGCTTCATGAGCTCTGTCAATCAAGATGTAACAAAATAAATGTTTAGTTTATCTCTAGACTACACCAAAGTACCCCATGGGAACCCCAGGAAATGAAGCAATGCTTGTTTACTGTGGTAAACAAGCTCTGTTTTACTGGTAAAATAGGATCCATTCACCAATAGATTAAACATATTTTTATTTGCCATTTAACACCACTTTTTCCAATACAGACATTACTCCAGCTGACCACCCCACATACAAGAATTTAAGAAACTTTGCTGTGAAAGCGGTTAGACTTGAACTGCAACACCAATTCTTACAAAAATGTGCTACAGATAACTTGGCCCCGATAGGACAGAGAGCTGCCATTCCTCAGTGCCGGGGTCCCAGAACAGACCTTACCAAGAATAGAATTCAGGACATGCTACTCAAAGCCAGTGCAGACATTCTACTGGCCACAATTGAACAACTCAACAATGAGATTAAAAACTTACAAACAACCATATTACAACATGTCACAAATGCAAAACAGATGGTGGAACCTCCACAGTTTGCAACTATGGAAAAACAGATAAACTCCATATGTGACAGACATAGACAATCCCAAACCATGAAATATGAGAAAAGTCTCATATTCTTACAAAACCAAAAAACAAAACCACCGCTTTTATATGTTGCTAGACAGCAGAGAGAAGCAAGCACATCAAAGACCCCAAAATCAGTACCTCAGAAACAACTATGCCAGAAGAAATGACTACCAACTGCAAAATACAATTAATCGAAGAAGAAACCAAGAAAGAACCAACAAATATCCACCACCACAAAGAAGGAACAACAATCCAGGATTTAGAAACTTTCTTAATGAACTTCAAACTCAGTGTAACCAACATGACACCAATACAAATAATAATGCTGAATACCCGTACTAAGTTATTAATCTCTTTGATCGAGAATTCACACCTGCGGAACTTTCTCTTCTAACCAAACCCCTCAACTTTTGCCCAACACCCAAATGCCTAGACTGGGCCCAACTGTCGAAAGATGTCAAAAACTTTTTCTGCTGCCTACAACTTAAACTCTTCTTTCATGACATTGACCTGCCCACTCAGAACAGTGACCCATTCAGTTGCATTGTGGAAAAAATTTGCTGCTGAACACTTCGATATTTTGACATTAGAGTGCTGAGCAAGCCTGATTATAAACAACCTGTTATTTGCAAAATGAGGTCCCCAGAGGGTGAATTTGCTGATGCTATCCCATACAGTGGGCCAATTCATCCTCCAGGTACAAATTTCTGTTTTGGCTTGAGACCTTGATTCAGACTGAGGTTGACAGAGGGTAAATTCACCCTCTGGGGACCTCATTTTGCAGATGACAGGCTGCTTACTTTCAGGCTTGGTGCAGATGGTTCTATTTGAGATTCTTGTATGTATGCTTAACTCCAACTACATTTATGGACAGATTTCGAAGAAATTTCTCAATATGATCTCTCAAAACTGAATATGTGCATACTCCACATTTTCCAGTCTGTGGCGATTTCAACCAAGTTGTCCCCACACTTGAACTCAGAACATGTATTATAGATTTCAGTATTAAAGTCTTGTGTATGCTGCTCCTCCATTTCTGAACTGACTTAGATTAAATTTATCAAACATTGGTCACTAATGAGTAAACATTTGCCTATTCCAGAATTTTTAATCTGCAATACTTCAAAAATGTTATCTACCATTGAACTAAAAACGTTCTGGTTGTGCAACTCCTGCATTTCTGAAATGAATTTAATTAAACTTCTCAGAACATGTCGCAATTGAGTTGAGCAGATGCATATTCCAAAATTCTGAAGCTCCACATTCAGCAGTGGATTCTGAAAAGCCAGAAATGGGGGTATTAATCACCTTTAGTGATGTACTGCCAATCAACAGTTAAGCCATCAATGTATTGTTTCACTGGTAAAATGCACACTGGAACAACTAAAAGGGTTTCCAGGAAGTCCATGATATGGACCTGTGACATGTTTTACGTACATGGCAGTATATAGGACAAAAGTTGTGGATTCCTCATCTCACACTTCTTTTAGTGTTCGACTTGATTTGATATGCATGTACTGCAAATGGTGACACTAAATTTTTAACTCTGTTTTTCAAAGTGTATCCACACATGACTTTTATCATCCTTTCCAGCATGTTATGTTTCATCAATCAGTATGTGCAACTTCCTCAGCTACGACTGAGAATTAGATGTAAATACAAAACCTGTAAGTATTTTTTTTTGAGACATGCACCGTTGTTACTTTCTGTTCTTCCCGACAACCGACACCAAGTATATTTTTCAGTTAACCAGGCAGCTCTAGGGCATCATGTTCTAGCACTCCAAGAATATCAAAAGTAGGATATCTTTAATAATTTCTGGGCCACTCCTCAGGCCTATACCTGGGCATGGAGCCCAGGTAGGCCTAAGACATGGCATAGCAGCAATTAGAAAATGTCCTGTGCTTATGAATTAAGGGGCATGAAAAAAAGAGGTGTACCTCACTTTCAAATAGGGTATTCATAGGTGCATGTACACGATAATGCACCTCAGAAGCAAAGCAGTGGCATGGCTTGGTGGGGGAGCCTTTTTGAGCCTTTTCTCTCACCCTAAATCCCCACCCCAGAAAATCCTGAATTCTACAATCAGCATGTGAGTGCTAACTAATGGAATTACAGATGTCAAACAATGCTTGATGTTCATTCGAGTATCAGAATAGATCCATTTTTCTTAATTATACCCCTGCAAACAAAGTTTGGGGGGTATATAGGAATCACCCTGTCCGTCTGTTATCTGTCAGTCTGTCTGTCCATCTGTCGGTCTGTCTGTCCATCCATCCATCTGTCTGTCCATCCTTATAAGCGCAACTCCTCCTAAACTGTTTGAAGAATTTTCATGAAACTTTACACAATGGAAGAACTCCATATGAATATGTGCATGAAGCAATATTATTCCATTCTGAAATTTCCAAGGGGAGATAATCTAACTTATACCTTTCAGGCACGGGGGGTATCACTTTGTGAGATTGCTCACAGTACCTCTAGTTAGATCCAGGTTCCCACCCTCCACCTCCTCCCTGCCTCACCCCTAAAAATACTTTTCTGACTAAATGAAAGGAAGTACTGCCTTGGTCAGGACTCAATAATGCAACTTAAATTGGTAAGATACCTTCTATGGCTTTGGAAATAGGTTTTATCAACAGTTTCATCAATCATTGTTTTGTGTGTCAGTAAATTATTTTCTACACCATATAATCAGTCATTGTCCAACTCATTGTGACATATACTCTGTTTAGAGCTGTCAGTCATTATTGATAACACTGAACAAATTGATTAATGATCCATTTGGGGTGGAATTTATGGACAGCAGCAAATTTATTGAAAACTTCTTGCTTTTTTGCATGTGATAAAAATGTAATAATTCCTGTTTGTAATCAACTTGGATATTCAGCTGCTCGAGGCCACAGAAGTGGAATCTTGGAACTGCCATTGTCCATTTTTGTATTCACCTATCTAAAGCCATTTCTGAGAAATAGTACAGTGGAGCCCACTTAATTGGATAACTCTTAACTGAATAATCCTGTTAATTGAATATATTTTCCCAACGCAAAACTATTTCCCACTTCCAGTATTAATTTGACCTGTTAATTGAATATAGGTTATATAGTAAACTCCTGGTAATTGAATAAACAATCTTGTAACTTGCCGAGAAATTACCCTGACTCTCCCCAATTTCCTTTATTTTTGACCTATTTGGCCTCAGTGCATCCAATACAGGCATTTAATCTATTATATCTTGCTTGTTTGACAGAGCTCATGGAGCTCTGTCAAACAGGAAGTAATAGCATACATTCTAAGTTTATCTCTAGAAGACAGGAAAGTGACACAATCCCTGTTAATTGAATACTCCTGTTAATTGAATAAGTTTCATTGCCAACATGGCTATTCAATTAACAGGGTTCCACTGTAGTAGATTCAACTTTGAGACATGTACTTGATTCATGCAGAAAAAATTTCACAACCTCTTATGGGAAACGCATGGCTTTAAATAGAAAAGAACTTCCAATGTACACATTTCCAAAAGTGTGTTAGACAGATATTCGTTATTTGGTATACACCATCCTGAGGGAGCACGGTGGCTCAGTGATAGACTGTTGGACTTCTATGCTAGAGGTCCCGAGTTCGACCCCCGTCCAGGATGACCCCCGTTGTGTCCTTGGGCAAGGGACTTTATCCTGGTTGCCTACATGGGGGGTATGATAGCGCCGTGTATTAAGGCTACTGTGCGTCGATGGTGCACATGTCTTCAGCTGCTGAAACCCTGCTTGAGCGGAGCTTGAACAGAGTTAGAATGTTGAGGAGCAGACAGTTGCTCGTCGATGCCTGGTTTGGTGGTTCTCTCTGGGTTCTCAGGCTTCCTCCACCTGTAAAACTGTCATGGTCACGATTAACCATTGTGCATAAGTATGTGACCTTAAACACCAATAAATAAATAAACCATCCTCAGGAGTAGTTGAATTAGACTGGTTAAGAAAATCAATTAATGCCCTCATGGGACACCCATATTAATGGTTTTAATGAGGAGAACAACGTTTACAGAAAATACTTTTTCTCATGAAGCACTCTCTCATATTACAGTGGAATCTTTTCAATTGAATAGCCAATTTGCCAGCGAGAATTATTCACTTAACAGAGGTATTCAATTAAACAGCATTCGGTCACATTCCTGTATACAATAGATAATGTTAGAATTTATTCTGTTATTTATTTATTTATATGTTGGTATTTAACCCTTTACCCAATGCAGACGATATCAAAATTTATTACTTTAAATATCATTTTTAGCTCAACTTTGACGAAGTAAAATTTGAAATATTGTCATGGCCCGCCGTCTGTCTGTCCGTCTGTCCATACGTCAACAATTGGCTATGGCTCGGGCTAGAGGTCGTATTTATGAACCGATCTTTACGAAACTTCTTGTGTACCTTTGTTATGACCCTGGGACAGGAACGAGTGTTTTTAGGTGTGGTCCGAAATTCAAGATGGCTGCCAGCGGCCATTTTGTACCGATGATGCAAAAATCAGTTTTTTGTACGGAACTTCTGTATGAAAGTTCTGATTTGAATAAAGTTTTGTATAAATGTTTAGTACCATGGGATACATCACATATAATACAGGTTTTTTTCTCGTGCGTAAATTATGCAAATTAGACTGACTTTGATTTATTTAGTGTTACTTTCAGAGCTGTAAGTGCCAAGCTGCTATGGCTCGGGCTAGAGGCCGTATTTATGAACCAATCTTTACGAAACTTCTTGGGTACCTTTGTTATGACCGTGGGATGAGAACGAGTGTTTTTGGGTGCAGTCCGAAATTCAAGATGGCTGCCAGCAGCCATTTTGTACCGACGATGCAGAAATCTGTTTTTTGTACAGAACTTCCATATGAAAACTCTGATTTGAATAATTTTTTGTATGAATGTTTAGTACCATGAGATACATTACATATCATACAGTTTTTTTTTCTCGTGCTTAAATTATGCAAATTAGACTAACTTTGATTTATTTAGTGTTACTTTCAGAACTGTCAGTGCAAATGCCAATACGGCTCGTGCTAGAGGCTGTATTTATCAACCGATCTTCACGAAACTTCTTGGGTACCCTTGTTATCACCTTGGGACGAGAATGAATGTTTCTGAGTGCAGTCCAAAATTCAAGATGGCTGCCAGTAGCCATTTTGTACCGAGAGTAGGTCCAATCAGTTTTTTGTAACAACTTCTATACAGCTCTTATTTATGAACTGATCTTCACGAAACTTCTTGGTTACCTTTGTTTTCACCTTGGGACAGGAATGTGTGTTTTGGGGTGCCTTTGTTATCACTGTGCTATGAGAACAAATATTTTGGGGTTCAGTCAGACCCACTCTGGGACTCAAAGATTTCTTTTCTAGTTTAGCATCTGACTGTCACCCACCTTTACAATACTTTACCTATACATTTGTTACAGGCTACGGCCAGTATTTATGTACAGACCGTTACAATACTTTATATGTACCTTTGTTATCAGGTCATTACCTAGATGTTTGTCATTGCTGTGTCAAATACTATACATGTACATGTCTTGACAAGTTGAGCTACAGTGTCATTGACACTTTCATTAGCTGAACTTTGGCAAAGCCAAATTTGAGCTTATGCCATGGCCCGTCGTCCGTCTGTCCGTCTGTCAATCTGTCTGTCTGTCCGTCAACAAGGCCGTATTTATGAACCGATCTTTACGGAACTTCTTGGGTACCTTTGTTATGACCGTGGGACGAGAACGAGTGTTTTTGGGTGCGGTCCAAAATTCAAGATGGCTGCCAGCCACCATTTTGTACCGACGATGCAAAAATCTGTTTTTTTGTACAGAACTTCCATATGAAAGCTCTGATCTGAATAATTTTTTGTATGACTGTTTAGTACCATGAGATACATCACATATAATACGTTTTTTTTTCTCGTGCGTAAATTATGCAAATTAGACTAACTTTGATGTTTTTTGGTGTTACTTTCAGCACTGTAAGTGCAAATGCCAATACGGCTCGGGCTAGAGGCCGTATTTATGAACCGATCTTTACGAAACTCCTTGGGTACCTTTGTTATCACCATAGGACGAGAACGAGTGTTTTGGGGTCTGGTCCGAAATTCAAGATGGCCGATGGCAGCCATTTTGTACAAAATTTGGTGCAATCAGATTTTTGCACAGAACTTCCATATGAAAGCGCTGATTTGAATAATTTTTTGTGTGAGTGTTTAGTACCATGGGATACATCACATATAATACAGGTTTTTTTCTCATGCAGAAATTATGCAAATTAGATGAACTTTGATTTTTTCAGTGCTACTTACACACAGTAAGTACACATGTCAATACGGCTCGGGCTAGAGTCTGTATTTATCAACCGATCTTCACGAAACGTCTTGGGTACCTTTGTTATCACCTTGGGACGAGAACGAGTGTTTCTGGGTGCGGTCCAAAATTCAAGATGGCTGCCAGTGGCCATTTTGTACCGAAATTAGGTCTAATCAGTTTTTTGTACACAACTTCTATACGGCTCAGGCTTGGGACAGGAACGAGTGTGTTTTGGGGTGCCTTTGTTATCACTGTGCTATGAGAACAAATATTTTGGGGTTCAGTCAGACCCACTCTGGGACTCAAAGATTTCTTTTCTAGTTTAGCATCTGACTGTCACCCACCTTTACAATACTTTACCTATACATTTGTTACAGGCAACGGTCAGTATTTATGTACAGACCGTTATAATACTTTACATGTACCTTTGTTATCAGGTCATTACCTAGATGTTTGTCATTGCTGTGTCACATACTATACATGTACATGTCTTTGTCTTGACAAGTTGAGCTACAGTGTCATTGACACTTTCATTTTTAAATTTCTCAAAAAATTTCAACAAAACCATATCATGTGACCCCTCGTTGGAACGAGCTCAAAGAGCTCGTTCCATCGAGGGGTCACATGATATGGTTTTGTTGAAAGTTTTTGAATAATAATATTTTTTCAACTGCTGAATTTGCATATTATGCAGGCGGATGCAGGCAATTCGTTGGGTAAAGGGTTAAGGTCACCTATTTTTGCTGAATGGCTAATCATGAATGCAATACGGGTATAAAGACATGTTTAGTCAATCGTTTACACCCATGTTGAATTTATTCTCTTATATCTTGTTTGACAGAGCTCATGAAGGAGCACTATCAAACAAGATATAATAGATTAAATGCCTGCATTGAATGTACCAAGGCCAAATAGGTCTATAAACAAGATTATTTGGTGACTGTCAATATAATTTTGCAACATATCATAAGACTTTCTTTTTTTTTATTCAAATAACAGAATAACGTCATAACATATATGCAATTAACAGGACAAATTTGTACTGATGATATGGTAAATGGTTTGGTGTTTGAAAATTATATTCAATTATCAGCTATTCAATTAGCAGGGTTATTCAATTAAGAGAGATTCAGTTAAGTAGGCTTCTCTGTTCCCAGCATTATTCTCAACTTGAGTCCAATACTATAAATAAAGTTTCATGATTGTATTTTTACTACCCCAGTGAGAACCCCAGGAAATGAACCACTGCTTGTTTACTGTGTTAAACAAGCTCTGTTTTACTAGAAAAATAGGATGCAGTAACCAGTTCTCGGGGTGGGAGACCTCTAAAATGGGCCACATGAATATAAACGATTAGCTGGACTTGACTTTATCTCCATGTTGCAGTCACAATTAACCATTGTGTGGAAATATGTGACCTAAAACACCAATAAATGAATAAATAAATATTCTATTTCTGGTTGTGACTATAAATTTTGGAAATAATCATTAGCATTTAACTCTCACCCGCAGAGTATTTTCAAATTATTTTTCAGCAAATCTAGTAATAGTTTCACAACAGTCAGGACTAGATTTGATTAAAAATTCATCTAAATTTAACTGAAGAAATCCTTGGCGATAAAATCCATTAAGTTTACAGGATTAAAATTTGAGTAAATGTGCCAAAATTATACTTATTTCAGTGGAAAGAAAAATCCTTTCTGAGCAGGACTATCTGCCAGCGGCATGCAACCAAGCCTGGAAATAAGCAGACTGTCATCTGCAGAATGAGGTCCCCAGAGGATGAATTTGGTGATGCTACCCTCTGCAGCAGGGTAGCATAACTAAATTTACCCTCTGTGAACCTCAGTCAGAATCAAGGTCAAAACAGGCATAAACAGAAAGAGGAAGCAAGAGGATAAATTACGGGATTCTTTCCTGCTGTATGGGATAGCATCAGTAAATTCACCCTCTGGGGACCTCATTCTCCAAATGACAGATTGCTGATGTCCAGGCTTGCATTAAAGGGGTTAAAGACGCGGCAGCTTACTTTATTGTAACTGTACAAAACGTGAATGATTCATTTCAGTGATTTATAGTAACAGGTAGAAAATTAATTCTGAAAAATACAACTGTAAAAGTGTTCTAGTATTGGCCACAAGGTGTATAGATGGTACAGTGTAGAGTGTACTTAATTGGATACCCCTTAAAACACACTGTTAACCCTTTACCCAACGCAGACGATTTCAAAATTTATTCTTTGAAATATCATTTTTTAAATGTTTTAAAAAAATTTCAACAAAACCATATCATATGAAACCCTCTTTGGAACGAGCTCGACGAGCTCGTTCCAAAGAGGGGTCACATGATATGGATTTGTTGAAATTTTTTGAATAATAATATTTTTACAGCTGCTGAATTTGCATATTACGTGAGCAGATGTGGACAGTTTGTTGGGTAAAGGGTTAATTGAAAATAGAATATGTTTTATTTTTGGAATTCACTTTAAAAAATTTCCACAATCCAGTGTAAGTATTTCCAATAGTTCCTTGAATCCAGCGCCGTGTGTAACAACATGTAACTAACTTACCCAAAGCATTTTTACAGCCTTAGTCATTATATATTTTCATGTAGCATGTGATATGGCAGTTACCAATTTTTTATAACCAGAAAGTGTGACTAACCCTTTACACTGTACAGGGTTAGTCACCCTTTCTGGTTATAAAAAAAAAATTCATTTCTAACAGAATAACTAACCCTGTGCACTGTACAGCCTTAGTGTAAATGTCATCTATATCAACTCTTTACCCAATGTAATGGTCAAAACCAGCCAGTACTATTCAAACTCAGCTTAAGAATCCTCGTTGGGTTTGTTTTTAGTGAATTCCAAAAATAAAAACATGTTCTATTTTCAGTTAATAGCTTGTTTTAATTGAATAACCCTGTTAATTGAATATCACTTCCAAACACAAAAGTAAATTTACCCTAAAATGACTGTAATCGCCTGAATAAACAAACAGTTCAGATCTGATCAGATCAGCTTGTCACTAGCAGTGTCAATAAATGAATTTTTTTATCATGATTTGTGGTAATATTCTTAGTTGTTTAAAGCTTTATACAGAGTATAAAGTTTAGACATGCCTTTTTGTTGAATTGATGTGCACAAATAATGCATGGGAGAAAACTCTGCATTTTCCTTAATATCTGGACATTACATTGACAACTTTTAATATTGAGAAAATTCTGCATGTAAGATCAAAGTAAGATTTTATTTTATTTTCAAGTTTTAAATAAAATTAAATAGGGCATGTCAAATTTGCACAATTTAAACTGTCAAAATTTCTGAAACTTAAATTGTAATGAGAGATTTTGTTCTCATTTCTCCAAGTTTGTGGGATCATAATTATCATCTAATATTTCCATTATTTCCGTTATTTTCAACCAAAGTATGCTATTGCATGTTTCTCAGATTAATGGAATTGAATAATACTGTTTGCTTTCGTTGCTTGACATACCAAACAATTGCTTCATCAGCTGAATGACAGCCTGAATGTATTGTGGTAATTGATTCATATACTGTAGTACATGTAGGTAAACATTTAAAATCCTTATTTTTTTTTAACTATATTGGATTTTTATTGGTACTTGAGGTTATTCATAATAAAAATACACAGTGATTTGGAGAACATAAAGTATTTTCTATTGATTGGTTTGCTTGAACAATTTTTGAGGAATATTGGCAGCCAGGAGAGGTCAGATTACTGTTACAGTTGTTAACCATTCCTCTAGTGGCCAGATGTAATTAAGAATTGATTGGCATTTTGAGGATGTATGTTGTTAATGTACAATTGGGTTTGTGATATTGTTAGACAATATTGAACATCATATGTTTGGATGCTATTGTTTAATTGTGTTGAAACACCATATCTAATGAAATTAACACTTCTATGAAGCCTTTTTGACTTTTTCCCCTTAAATTCCATTTAAAAGAAGGGGGAAAATTGGCAAACAAGTTATTTTCTCCAAAAAACATGGTTCCAAGGAATCCTGTTAAACCAGTGACAGACTAGCACTCTTAGACCATCCAGGAAAATTAAAGAGTGATTGACATACTTTCCAAATGCAGAAGGCAGTTTCCAAAGGACACAGTGCTGAGATGGTGGTGTGTTTGGGATGAGTTCTATCAGTCCTGTCTGGAACATTTCGCAAATCTTCCCTTCAGTAGCATGTGGAGCTTTTTTGGCTTGAATAACAACCTCCCCCCGTGGGAACCCCGGGAAGTGAGACGGTTCTTGTTTACTGTGGAAAACAAGCTCTGATTTACGGGTTAAATAGGACCCAGTCACTAATGCTTGGAGTGCAAGTCTTCTGAAATAGGCAACATGGGGTATAAATGATTGTCTGGCCTTGACTTTATCTCTATGTTATGGTCACAATTAGCCATTGAGCACAAGTATGTGAGCTTAAACACAAATAAATAAAAAAAATATAACAACCTCAGTTGCTTCAGTAACATGTTGTTTATTATAAGTTGCAGCCAAGGCGTGCAGTGATTTGGGTGGGGCCCTGACCAACACGATACATTCTGAATCATCTGAGCCCCACAGCAGCACAGTCAGGTGGGGAAGAAGAGGGCTGTGTCCTCCACTCAGTGGGGGGTGGGGGGGGGGGGGGGGCAGGGGGGATCTAACTGAGGAGTCCTGTCAAATAATACAGTAGATTAATGCTCCTATTGGTGGTTTTGGTTGAGGGGGTAGGGCTTTTGCCAATGAGGTTTGTAAAGCAAGGAAATTTGGGGGTTGTGAGATGAATATTTTGACAGATTACGAGATTTTTTTATTTAGTTAATGAGGAGTTACTCAATAACCTCTCTGCTTCTAAAAGGTCAAATTTGTTCTGATTGTCTGGTAAATGCTTTGGTGTTTATTTTATTAATTAAAAGTTATGCAATCAGTAGAGTACTTCTGTTAACCCTTTACCTAACACGAAAGGAAGACAACAGTTGTAAGGCTGTCACAATTATGAATTTTCATAATAGATTATTTTGTCATAAAAATCGATGGTTATTCGATTATTTATGGTTAAAATTTCTGTCTCGTTTCCTAGAACTTCATCTATGAAATGACTTGGGAGGCGTTAAAAATTAAAATATCCTAATCGTAAATGAAGCAAACGAACACCAAACCTTGAAAAATTTGACAAAACAGAATCTACATCTCAGAGATTCAAACTTCAGATCATAGAAAAATGCATACTAAACTCACTAATGGCCCCATCCGCGCTCAGTGCGTAATGATTATGAATTTACAAAGCTTTACACATGGAAATGAAACTTCCGGTTGCAGTACGTCGGAGAACAAAATAAATCATCATAGCACGTTTTACTTCGACTTTTATAAATTTTATGTATCGGTTGGAAATTGAGTAATTTGAGTTCAAAAGGAGGGGAAAGATCAAAGACATGCAATCGACAGCATGCTTTTGATACTCGGCAGAAGAATACAACCTCGTAACAACGTTGATGTTTTTTTGGAAAGTCACATGACTCACATCAAAGGAATGAGAAGTATTGGGAACTGAGTGATCATGCATACGATGATGACTGGGTTTTGGCTAAATTTAACTCGCGTGGTGCCGCGACTTGAAGCTATAGATTGGTTTTATGTTTTAACCCCGTTCATACACACATTTGTTGGTGAAATAGGTCCTTTATGTGAAACAATAGCTTGTGAATCAATATTTCCCCTTTGTTTAACAAAAAGGTATGACAGCGCATGTCCAGTCAAATAATCTATCGTTGAAAAAAATCGGCGATTATGACCTCAATCGGCGGTTGATCGATTTTTCGATCATTCTTGACAGCCTTAGACAGTTGCAAACAGAATTCTTAAATAACTAAATTTTTCCATTTTTGCATCAAAAACATAGCTTATGGCGCCGCATTGGAACGAGGTCAATGAGCTCGTTCCAATGAGGTGCCATAAGCTGTGTTTTTGAGACAAAAAAATAATGAAAATTGACTGGTGATTTTGTAAAGAGCGCTGGCCGGTTTTGGCCGTTATGTTGGATAAACGGTTAAGCAATATTAGTACATGGTATCTGTAATGAATGTAAATTACATGCTTGTTCATTGTTAAGTTGCAGTAGATATACTGTAATAATCTTGTCTGTCTGGCAGTCTGTGGACACAATTTTTGTCCACAATTATGGAGCCTTATTGCTTTCCATTATTTTTGAGTCAATATGTTTCAATAGGTTTCAAACTTGGCACAGAAGTTAACTGCCATAGTAGCAACCTGGCCATCTGCAGTTTTCAGATTGATCAGAGTTATCAAACATGCTGTTGCTGATTTGGTTCCCTTTTTTACTCTGACTTTGTCTTCCTTAGATATAACTTTGTCCGAGCTCGTATTACTTCAGCCTCCGGTCAATATTTAGTTCAACTGAGGGAAAGTCAAGATGAGTTATAGTGATCACTCACTGTCCATCGTCAGTGAATGTGTGTTTGCACCTTCTCCTCCAAAACCTCTGAACTGATTTCAGTTAAATTTGACGTTCTTGCTTGTTCTGACATCGCATTTTGTTTTTGTTCAAGTCAACATGCCCAGCCCCACAGGGATGGAGTGAGGGAAAATGCTCCAATTTGTTTTTTAAAATCTTCTCTTGATCCAGTGGGTAGAATGACTTGATATTTGGTATGGAGCTTCCTTTTGAGGTGTAGAATCAAGTTTGTTCAAACGAAGCTCGTGGAGCAACATTTACCTTTGTGATGGGAGGGGCCAAATTTTTTGCACTGCCCAAAATTTCTTTTTTCTGAACCGATGGTCCCATTTGAACCAAATTTGGTATGTGTCATTATTGAGTCACAAGTACTTGCTTTATGCCAAAAAAAATTGCCTGTCTCCCCATCGGACCCCCAGAAGCTAAAAATAGAAATATTTTCAAATGTCCATGTTTCCCAAACCACATGGAACAGAGAACAGTTGTTTGGTTTGAAGCATCCTAAGGACCAGTAGAATGGAATGGGATAAAAAAAAAACTGCCATCGGTTGTGTCTGGGTGTTCTGTAGGGGGTGGGGAGGGGGGGGTGTCATCGAAAAAATGCCGAGGCAGCATTTTTGAAAAAATTTAATAAAAAATTTTTCTCCAGAACCACTGATTAGAATCTTTTGATATTTGGTATATAGCATCCATATGGGGGTCAGATACAAGTTTGTTAAAATTAAGTCCCTTGGTTCATATTTGGTCTCAATACAGGAGCCTGATTTTAACTTAGGGCAATATTGGGGATAACCTTTTAAAATCGTCTTCAGAACCACCAGTCAGAATCTTTTAATGTTTTTTGGTATACATCATTATTATGAGGGTCAGATTCAAGGTCAAGGTTGTTCAGATCAAGTCCCTCAGTTAATATTTGGGCATCCTATGAGAGCCCGAATTTTAACTTAGGAAAATATGGGGGATAATCTTTAAAATTCTTCTTCAGAACCACAAGCCAGAATCTTTTAATGTTTGGTATAATCATTGTTATGAGGGTCAGATGTAAGATTCTCCAAATCAAGTCCCTCAGTTAATATTTGGGCTTCCTATGGGGCCTGAATTGTAACTAAGTGCAATATGGGGGATAATCTTTAAAAATCTTCTTCAGCTCCACCAGTTAGAATCTTTTGATTTTTGGTATACAGCATCCTAATTCTGTTCAAACCAAGTCTCTGGGTTATAATTTGGACTCCCTGTTGGATCCCAAATTTTAACTTCATCCAATATGAAGAATAATCTTTAAAACTCTTCTTCTCCAAAAACACCAGTCAGAATCATTTATATGGCATACAGAATCCTTCCCCGGGTTAGATTCTGTTTGTTCAACTCTAGTCCATCAGTTAATAATTGGCTTCTCAAAGGGAACCTGAATTTTAACTTAGTGCTATATAAGGAATAATCTTAAAAATCATCTTTAGATCCACCAGTCAGAATCTATTGATATTTGGTTTACAGAATCCTTAGAGAGGTCAGATCTAAGTTTGTTCAAATCAAGTCTCTGGGATAATTTAGGCTCCCTATTGGAATCCGAATTTTAACTCAGTCTAATATGTGGAATTATCTTTAAAAATCTGCTTCTCGAGATACAATCAGAATCTTTTGATATTTGGTATACAACATCCTTAGAGGGTTCAGATTCAGTTTGTTCAGATAAAGTCCCTGTGTTGATATTTGTGTTTTCTGTGTTCAAATAAAGTCCCCTGGGTTGATATTTATGTTCTCTGTGCTCAAGTAAAGTCCGGGTTGATATTTGTGTTCCCTGTGTTAACATAGAGTAAAATTGGTAATATTCACAAAATCATCTTTTCCAGAATCTTTTGTTTAAGTTAAGTCCCAGGGTTGATATTTGGTCTCCCTAGTCTTCCATTACTGAAAATCTGGGCATTAGTTCTGTGATAGCATCCCAGTACTACAAACAAATCATCTGGCATGGATAGCAGAATTATAAATAATTAAATAACTTCATTCATCTGTAGTGTCAACGGGCCACAGATGCTAATTAAATCCTTCTTTAAAAAACTTTTGTCATGTGAGTGCCTCAGACCCCATGGGGCCTCTTGTTTAAAAACTTCTCACAGATATTAACCTGTATGACAACCTGTCACCTGTGATTTTGAGATCAGTTGGACTCTTTTTGACAAGAGTTATTGACCTTTTTTGTCAACGTGCATAATGTGGAATGTCCTATTGGGACAGTTACACCTCTTAAATTAAATACAGCAATCCACTGCTTCAAAGCTTGTGCATCACTGCAAATGGCAGTGCATGTTCAGTTTTTAAAATAATCCAAACAGGCCCAGCTGTTATATATGTGGCCAGCCCAAGCACTTTTCTTGTAATATGGCCGGTGCATTCAACACAGGTATGTATGAACCAAGTTATCAAAAACACTAGCTAAATACCAGATTAAAATCATTGTTTTCAGATTCCCCGTGGGAACCCCGGGAAGTAAGCAGCACTTGTTTACTGTGGTAAACCAGTTCCGCTTTACTAGTAAAATAGGACCCAGTCACCAATGCTTGGGGTGAAAGTCCTCTAAAATGGGCAACATGTAGATCAACGATTGACTGAACTTTACTTCATCTCCATGTTGTGTCACGATTAGCCATGGTGCATAAATATGTGACGTTAACCACCAACACACTTCAAACTTCAATTGTTTTCAGATGGGATGCTTTACATGTTATACAGAAAATGTTACTGGATTTGATTCTCATAAGAAGAATGGAAAGCAGTGTTTCCTATTCTTTTATGATCTATCAAAATATACATACTACAGTGTTCAATTTCTTTTGACACAATGCGAGTAAAAGTAGTGCACCAAAATTGATTAACCCTTTAACCAATGCACATTTGTTATTTCAATTCCTTTTATTTAATATTTTTAAAAAAATTTCATCAAAACCATATCATGTCACATGATAGGGTTTTGATGAGATTTTTGGAAATTGTTTTTGCTCAGTTTGTAAATTATGCAAACAGATATAGATGATTCATTAGGTAAAGGGTTAAGGTTTGCTGTTAGGGGAGCTAAAGTCATCACCGCACATGTTCAAGGCAAGTGTTTTAAAAAAGTGTATGTTATTTATTTCATATGAAAGTACACACATTATCAAAACTTTACTGATTAACAGTCAATGGAAAATTGATGCTGTACCCCAGACCTATAATTTTCAAAACCAGTTACTGAAGAATTCATTGGCAAATTGATAACCAAGTGACTATCCAAGAGTTGCATCCTTGACCCCACTCCTACATGCTCATTGAAAGCATATCTGCTTCCTGCAATCACAAAAATCATAAATTTGTCACTGTTGTCTGGATCAATACCTTCCATGTTCAAGCAAGAAGATTTGTCTCTCCTCCTTAAAAAATCAAATCTAGATGAAAACATTCTTAAAAGTTACAGACCAGTTTCAAATTTACCATTCTTACCAAATATCCTGGAAAAATGGTCTTGGCCTAACCAAAATACCATGTCTCAAAAAATCATCATCTCAACATGTTTCAGTCAGCATATTAAGAAAATCCTATCACTGAAACCACACTTTTATACATAACAAATTCCTTACTGAATCATGCTGATCAAGGCCAAGTTACTTTGCCATTTCTGTTAGGTCTATCCACTGCTTTTCATACAGTAGGTCATCAGATATTTTCAAAGAGACTCCCAAGAGATATTTGGTGTAACAGAAAATTCCCTCAAGTGTTTTTCATCTAACTGGCAGACAGATATCAAACTGTGGCCACAAGGAACAGGGAAACAAATTTGATGTACCACAAGGCTCTGTTCTAGACTGAGTCCTGTTCACACTGTACACCCAGGTCCTCTCATACTATCAGTCAGGATAGTTGTGATCCTAACAAATATGATGATACCCAACTTTTCAAGCCCTCCACCCACACTAATTTTGATGGTGCATTGCACGCTGTGAAAAAATGCACAGAATCTGTTAAAAAGAGGATGACAAGAAATAGGTAAAAATTAAATGATGACAAGATGATGCTTTAATTGGCACACCTATTGAAGTTGGCCATAAATTAACAGTTGGCAGTTCTGGCATAACTTTCAAGCACAATGTCAATAATCTAAGAGTCTACATTGACTCAATCCAGTCAATGAAAGAGCAAGTTGCCCACATCTGCTGTTACATTGAATCAAGATGAATAAGTTCAGCCTGTCACCTTTTAATAGTAAAGGTAATGACACAACTGATCTGCTGTTTATTTTGTCAAAAGTGGACTATTGTAAGTTTATATAAACTAGTTTTTCCCCAAAACAAATAAATTGACTTCTGAAGAAATAAATCCACGCAGCAAAATCATTTTTCGTAAATTTATAAAAGACCATAAGAAACTTTCGTTGGAAAAGCTCCTTTGGTTTCCAGTAAAGTCTGGAATTGAATACAAAATTGCTCTTCTAGTGTTCATAGCATTTCAATGGAAATCTTCACTTTCTCTTTTGGCGTGCCTCAACATGTACACCCCACCAATGTGGACGTTGTACTCTAGTGTTGATTACAGGATTCTTGAATGCGCAAAAAGAAATTTTAAATGGTATGGAGAATGTTCCCCCTGTCTCCAGGCTTCTAAAATCTGGAATAATTCGGCACTGCAAAACCATTCGAAGATTTTAAAACATCTGAAAACAGTGGAGCCCACTTAATTGGATATCTTTTAACTGAATAACCCTGTTAATTGAATATAATTTCCCAACACAAAACCATTTACTATACATCCAGTACAAATTTGACCTGTTAATTGAATATAGGTTGTAGAGTAAACTCCTGTTAACTGAATAAAAAATCTTGTAATCTGTTGAGAAATTACGCTGCCTCTCCCTAGTTTTCCTTTGTTTTTTTTACCTATTTGGCCTCAGTACATCCAATACAGTCATTTAATCTATTATATCTTGTTTGACAGAGCTCATGGAGCTCTGTCAAACAAGATGTAGAATAAATGCCAAGTTTATCTCTAGAATACAGGAAAGTGACACAATCCCTGCTAATTGAATACTCCTGTTAATTGAATAATTTTCATTGGCAAAGTGGCTATTCAGTTAACAGGGTTCTCTACTGTATTATTATTATTATTATTATTATTAGCTCAACTTGACAAAGTCAAGCTGAGCTATTGCCATCACTTCTTGTCCATCGGCATACGTACGTACATATGTACATACGTACAGTTGTACGTACGTGGCACACCTCACAGGTCACATTAATGACCAGATCGCTTTGAAACTTGGTATGCTTGTTTGGGGTGACCTCTAGATGGGAGCTATCGATTTTCTTCAATTTCCGTCAAAAAAAGTTGCCGCGGCCAATGTTCTTAGAACTTAGTTTAGTCAGACCTCAGTATTTCCCTTTGGCACACCCTACATGGCACATTTATGATTGGATTGCTTTAAAACCTGGCATGCTTGTTTAGGGTGACCTCTAGATGGGAGCTATTGATTTTCTTCAATTTCCGTCAAAAAATGTTGCCACGACCAACGTTCTTAGAACTTAGTTTAGTCAGACCACAATATTTCCCTTTAGCACACCCTACAGGGCACACCCTACAGGGCACATTTATGCTTGGATTGCTTTGAAACCTGGTATGCTTGTTTGGGGTGACCTCTAGATGGGATCTATCGATTTTTTTTCCATTTCCGTCAAAAAATGTTGCCGTGGCCAACGTTCTTAGAACTTAGTTTAGTCAGAAGACCTCAATATTTCCCTTTGGAAAACCCTACAGGACATATTTGTGATCAGATTGTTTTGAAACATGGCATGCTTGTTTAG
This sequence comes from Pictodentalium vernedei, assembly GCA_031216915.1. Taxonomy (NCBI): domain Eukaryota; kingdom Metazoa; phylum Mollusca; class Scaphopoda; order Dentaliida; family Dentaliidae; genus Pictodentalium; species Pictodentalium vernedei. Next base: position 326,717,757 of record CM062291.1, read on the forward strand.
GATGACCTCTAGATGGGAGCTATCGATTTTCTTCAATATCCGTCAAAAAATGTTGCCGCAGCCAACGTTCTAGAACTTAGTTTAGTCAGACCACAATATTTCCCTTTGGCACACCCTACAGGGTACATTTATGATTGGATTGCTTTGAAACCTGGTATGCTTGTTTGGGGTTACCTCTAGATGGGAGCTATTGATTTTCTTTGATTTCCGTCAAAAAATGTTGCCACTGGCAATGACCTTCGATGAACGTAGTAAAAACTTAGTGCAGTTAAGCATCAATATTTCCATTTGACACACCCAGCAGGGCACATTTAAGATTGGATCGCTTGCAAACTTGATGTGCTCGTGTGGGGGTGACATCTATATGGGAGCTGTCGATTTTCTTCCATTTCTGTCAAAAAATGTTGCCGCTGACCTTTGAACTTAGTTTAGTCAGACCTCAATATTTCCCTTCAACACACCCTTCATTTATGATTGAATCACTTTGAAACTTGGTGTGTGTGTTTGGGATGACCTCTAGTTTTGACCTATTTTTTAATTTTTATAAAAAGTTATTGTCGTTATCACCAGTCTTTGAACTTACTGCATTTGTACATCAACTTATCCCTTTTGCACTCTCTGTAGGGTATATTTATGAATTTCCATACCCCCCCCCCCAAAAAAAAAAACACGAAAACAAAAACATTGCCACAAAGCAATGACCTTCTACATCCGGTTGTTTTGAAACTTTGTATGCTTATGCAGGGTGACAAAGATAGGAGCTATTGATTTTCTTTTCATTTCCATCAAAAACTGTTGCTGTTAGCAACAATCTTTAAATTTATTGCATTTGTGCATCAACATTCTTTGACATGGCCTACAGGCCACATTTATCATAAGATTGTTTTTGAACTTGGTGTGCTCATTAGTCAAGAACTCTAGATAAGAGCTGTTGATGAGCATTCATTTCTGTGAAAAAAGTTGCCATTTACAATAACCTCTGAATATCAACATTCTTCCTTAAGCCAGTCTTACAGTTTACATTTAAAAATGCATGGATAACTCTGACGTTGTGCACACACAATGCTGTTATGTTGAAATTTCATTAAATAACATTGGTACCAATGATCTTCAATTTTGCCATTTCATTTATAACTTACCAAGTTCAAGTTTGTCAAGTTGAGCTACAGTGTCATTGACACTTTCATTATTATTATTATTATTATTATTATTATTATTATCATTATTACTATTCAGGTCCACAACTCTGAATCTTTGGATATTTTGTATTCAGCATACTTAGGGTGTCAGATTCAAGTTTGTTCAAATCAGGTTCCTGGGTTCATAATTGGGCACCCTGTAGGATAATATTCTTTAAAAATCATACTCTTTAGATCCATCAGTTAGAATCTTTTAATATTTGGTATACAAACCCACATGGGGTGCAGATTCATGTTTGTTCAAACTAAGTCCCTGGAGTCATATTTGGGCTCCCTTGGGAGCCCAAATTTTAACTTGGTGCAATATGAGGAATATCCCTCAAAGATCTTCCTGAGAGCCACCAGGCAGAATTGTTTGAATATTGGGTAATAAAACAAATTTTCTTTAAAACAAATGTTCTGTTTTCATTAATCCATCCATCTGGTTGTGAGCATGGAAGAACACACAACCAGACAGCTCCAATTTGTACAAAAAACCCTATCTCAATCATGTCCTTATTGACTACCATTTCACTTTATTTTTCCATGAGAACAGCGGGCAGTGAAGCAGTTCTTGTTTACTGTGATAAACAAGCTCTATTTTACTGGTAAAATAGGACATGGTCACCAATGCCTGGGGTGGAAGTCCTCTAAAATGGGCAACATGTGTATAAACAGTTGGCTGAACTTGAGTTTGCCTCCATGGTGTAGTCATGGTTAGCCATTCTGTAGAAGTATGTGACCATAACCCTTCACCCAACGTAACGTCCAAAACCGACCAGCGCTATTCTCTAAAATGGCCAATTAATTTTCATTATTTTTTCATTTTTGTCTCAAAAAAATTGGTTATGACCCCTCATTGGAACGAGCTCGTTCCAGTGAGAGGTCATAACCTATGTTTTTGAGACAAAAAGTGACAAAAATTTGTTATTCAAGAATTTTGTTTGCAAGTGTTGTCTTATTTTCATGTTAGGTAAAGGGTTAAACATCAATAAATAAATAAATATTTCACTCTATTTCTTCACACAATTGATGGTTTCCAGAAGCACTGAATATCTGACCTAATTTTAACACCAAATTATAATTAACCTTTTACCCAATGAATCGGCCACATCCGCCCGCATGATATGCAAATTCAGCAGGTGAAAAAATATTATTTTTCAAAAAATTTTAACAAAACCATATCATATGACCCCTCTTTTGAACGTTCAAATTCGTCCTCTGGGAACTTCAATCTGCAAATGACAGTTTGCTTATTTTCTGGCTTGACGGAAACAATTATTGCAGAGAAGTTTGGACAAACGTTTAGTCAGAATGCTATAGGTGAAGAACTGGATTGGTGCACTTTACATATGCATGGTGGATTATCATCAGAAAGCACAGGGAGGCCTCAGACAATCATGCTCAAAACTCATGAAATAAATTTTATGTTTGTTTCCCTTTCGGCAAAAATCAATTTATAACTAAAACAAATTGTGACATAATGTCATGAAGAATTGTTTTGTTTCCCTTTTGGCAAAAATCACTTTGTAATTAAAAAAAGTTGTGGCATAATGTCATGCAGAATTTTTGTCACCGCAACCAAATGTTCTGTGACATATTGTTGTGTAGTGTTATGCCAGGTTATTCAGATCAATGGCTGATTCAGACAGTGTCACTAATGTCATTTCTGCAAAATTAAATAGTCTGACTTGGAAAGTCTGACATTGTAGAATAATTGAGACACTTTTCACGGCTCTCAGTAAAATCTGTCATGTGAGCTAACACTTTATAATGTTACAGGGATTGTGACAGAATACATTGATAAACATGAATGGAATTTGGTGTGCTATCAATTTCCAATTTCCACTGTACAGAGGAAGCTTAATTGCTAAGTTGTAATCCTCTAATGTGTGAAGTGTTTAAAAGGATGCTCCACAGAGTTGAATGGATAGCAGTTTATCGACCCAATCTTGATGTATGTTGTATAGACATTTTGGCGACAGATGATTTAACCCCTTGTATGCTGCTGGCAGATATTCCTGCCCAGGACAGGATTTTCTTTTGTCACTGAAATAGTATAATTTTGGCATATTTAATCAAAATTTCCTCACTATAAATTGAATGAATTTTTTGCCAATAATTTATTGAGTTAAATTTTGATGAATTTTTCATCAGATCTAGTCATGGCTGCTTCACAGCAGCCATGAATAGAGTTGATGAAAAATATCTTAAAAGTACTCAGGTTAAGGTTAAGAGTTCATCTCAAATATTTAGGCTGTGCAAAGTGGACATCTGGAGTACTCAAGAATGTAATTCATGGAAATAACATATTTGAGGAAAATGCCAGATTTGAAGAAATGGATTACTGGAGGTTTTGGTGGAGGTGGGGGAATGCCCCTTCTAGACTGTAAAGTAGTAGGATTTTCACCTTTTGATTGGAATTTAGAGAAATTTTTCAGATTTTCTGTCCCAAAGCCAGAAGTTTTTTCTGACAGTTATGGAGCTACAGGCAGACTGCCAAAGACCATACTTTTTCTGTGATGGTTTCTCTGGACACTAGTTAGAACATTTTCAACTGGGGAGAGAATGCAGTAGGAATTTGCAAGTGACCTCTCAGGTGGAGTGGGGTGGAGAGGATAGCATGTACATATTGGATGAGGGGAATGCTGTTGGAATTTTCCAAAGGGACATCCCATAATGCAACACTCGAGCAACATTCCTGATTTTAAGACTAACCCCATGAGCAGCTCTAAGCTCTAATATGGTTTTGCATTCTCCCTTCGTGTTGAGTCTGAGGTTTTGTGTAAGAAATAAAAGCTTATGTCTGTATAATATATTTCCAACATTTATTCCATGGACGTGTGGTTGAGCAGGGTAAACAGTTTCACCCCTAACCAATTTACCCCAGTGCCAGCTTCAACATGAGAATACATAATTTGCAGCTTGAAATGAAATGATGATGTGATATTTTGACCTCAACGAGTAGAGGGTTAAATCTTTATCATGATGCCAGCCCATTTTATTTGAGCCTTGACAGTGGCTTCCTGCACCAAGACCATTAACTCCTTGCATTCTGCTGGTGGATTTGTTTATTTATTTATTGGAGTTCAATGACACTTTCGACAGCCAGGGTCACATCGAGTCGGACAGTTTTACGGGTGGAGGAAGCCGGAGTACCCGAAGAGAACCACCGAGCAACTGTCAGGTTAGCATTGGTTGAAGACAAGTGCACCATCGACGTGCAGTATGCCTTAGTACACAACACCACTGTGCCCCCACATGGGCAATTGGGATTAAGTGTCTTTCCCAAGGACACAGCGTGGCTGCCACAGGTGGGATTCAAATGAGGACCTCATGGCTTGCCGCCTGCATCTCTAACTATTGAGACCCTGCGCTCCATCTGCTGGTGGATATTCCTGCCCAGGGCTGAATTGCTCTTGCCATTTAGATAAGCATAATTTGGGCACGTTTAATCAAATATTCTTTCTGCAAATGGAATGAATTTTTTCACCAACGTTTCCTTAAGTTAAATTTAGTTGATTTTTAAATCAAATCTAGTCATGACTGCTGTGAAGCAGCCATGACTAGATCTGATGAAAAAATATCTTGAAAATACTCTGCAGGTTAAGAGTTAGTACTGGGGAGATTTCATTAAAGTATAATGATGAGACTTATTAGAGGTCTTAAATGATTTTGTGTCACCCTGTACCTTGAATTCTCTCTTTCGTCAGACATCAATGGATTTGTAGTCGAATGGATTGCGATTCTCTGTCATTAACATTATGTTTTGTAAAGTGAAATCATAAGGTAATCTAAAACTGTGAACCGAAAATCAAACGACTGATGTTATCCTCACTGCTTAGTGAATCTCCTCATACTTGGCCAGTCTGTAATTATTTTCTAAGCACCACTTATGGAATCGGCCTATTTCAATTAAATAGATATCAAGAGACAGTAATGTATTGATTTTAATTCGATGGCAAGCTTAAGTTGTTCGATTACAGACTTGAAACGAAGTAGCTATCATGTATTCTATCTCCCCATATTATCAATACTTTCATCCTGAACACTTCGAAGATGGCAGTCAGAGAATATGAGACGTCTCTCATATCTTTTGATTTGGCCCTTGCATAAAATTGATGGCTAAGCAAGATGATGTTTCAGACTCCAGGTCAATATAACTTCCTTGTTATTCTACTGGAGTATGCTTCAGATTGTCGGTTTAGAATTTTTGGTTTTGATACTGTTGATATCATCAAACATATCTGTACATTCTTTAAACTTGATATAAATTCAAGTACTTGTTCAGTTCATGGGCCACATATTTTGCTCAGCCCATACATTAACCCTTTACCTAACGAATCACCCGCATCCGTCCACGTAATTTGCAAATTCACCAGTTGAAAGAAATAAATGTTTCAAAATATTTCAACAGAACCATATGTGACCCCCTCATTGGAACGAGCTCATCGAGCTCGTTCCAGTGAGGGGTCACATGATATGGTTTTGTTGAAATTTTTTGATAAAGGTTAAAAAATAGTAATTAAAGTACTAAATTTTGATATCGTCTGCATTGGGTAAAGGGTTAACTGGTATAGAGTGCTAAATAATCAGTCATCAAATTTTGTTAATGTTTTTACCTTGCAGGGTTCTTGCAGGACCTGGGATTCAAAGAATGGGTCATGATTAGCCATTGTGCATAAGTATGTGACCTTAAAACACCAACAAATAAATAACAATAAATAATTCAAACAATGGCCTTGAATTTGACTAAGGATCATTCAAGGCCTTGAAATCTTGGAAGGTGTCAGGCGGCCTTGAAAAGCCTTAAATATTCACAAAGTACAAATGATAACAAAACACGCAATCATAACTATTAAGTTTTATATTCAAGAGTTTGTGAAGGCATAGTCCTAACTAGGACCGTCTGGTCATTACTAACCCCTCCCTCTTCCCTGGGAGGAGGGGGGTAATGACTGTAGGTCCTAGTTAGGACTAGTGAAGGCAGAACCTTGAAAATCCTTGAATTTGGCTATTGTGAGGCCTTGGAAAATGCTGGAATATATCCAGAAATGGCCTTGGGGGGGTCAGATACAAGTTTGTTAAAATGAAGCCCATTGGTTCATATTTAGGCTCAACACAGGAGCCCAGATTTTTAACTTAGGGCAATATGGGGAATATTCTTTAAAAATCTTCTTCAGAACCACCAGTCAGAATCATTTAATGTTTGCTATACATCATTGTTATGAGGGTCAGATTCAAGATTGTTCAAACCAAGTAGCTAGGTTAATATTTGGGCTTCCTACGGAAGTCCAAATTTTAACTTAGTTCAATACGGGGATAATTTTTAAAAATCTTCTTCAGATCCACCAGTCGGAATTCTTTCATATTTGGTATACAACATCTCTAGGGAGGTCAGATTTAAGTTTGGTCAATTCGAGTGCCTGGGTTCATATTTGGGCTCCATATGGGAACCTGAAATTTAACTTAGTACAATATGAGGGAATTTCTTCAAAAATCTTCTTCAGATTCACTCGTCAGAATCTTTTCATATTTGGTTTGCAATATCTCTTTGGGATTCAGATTCAAGTTTGTTCAAATTGGTTTCCTGGGTTAATATTTGGGCTCCCTGTGGTAGCCCGAATTTTAACTTAATGCAATATAAAGAAATTTCTTTAAAAATTTTCTGCTTCAGATCCAACAGTCAGAATGCTTTCATATTTGGTATACAATATCTCTATGGAGGTCAGATTCAACTTTGTTCAAATCGACAGCTGCCTGGGTTAATATTTGGGCTTCCTATGGGAGCCAGAATTGGCCATGTAGCTGAAAAATTAGAATTTTGTATTCAGTACCCTCTAGAGGTGTGTAACTATGATTAATTTACATAGGTTGTATCAGGAGGCTTCATAGGGGAGCTCCACATTTTACATTATGATAACTGAAGAAAAGACATGATGCTCAAACTGTTTGTCACTCCTGAAGGATTAACAATGTATCCTATGAAGATGGATTGCTTAATGTAGACTTATTCTTGGACTCTGTTTATATCGTGTTCTGTTCAAGGTGAGCGCTTCAGGCCCCGTGGGGCCTCTTGTTTTATATGGCCTAAGATTGTGAATATTGTGCTGAAAAGACATTAAGTTGTAATATTGAACACAAACTCACTCACTTACATTTTCCTATAACTATGTGTCGCTCTTGGATGGGAGATCGCTTGTTTATGTAGGGCTGATATTTTTCAGTTTTTTATGATCAGTTTTATTTCTTTGAATTTAAATCTGAAAGATCATTTTTGTGTAAATCCAAAGTGAATAAACATCCTTCAATGCTTTAATTCAGGAGGATATAATTTATTTTGAAGCCAAATGGATGTTTTTGATATATATCCCATTATGCAAACACAATTTCAGTTTATTTTCAGGTAATTTTCAGGGGATTTAAGTCTTATGTTTGTTTGTGCCACAGCAAAAAAATACAATGATTACTCGTCTGTTTGGTCAAGTTGAAGAAGCATAATATTCCAGAATGAAATCAAAGTTGTTTGGTCAGCTGAACCTCCTTCAACTCCTTCTACCATCAGGTCTCCTGCTCTGGAGACCTGGTGATAGAAGAGAACAGAAGGAGACACTTGTTAGGATTTTGAGACGATCTCAACGATTCGAAAATGTCTGAATCAGTAAGATGCAAATCGAATCAGGACTTATATTTCGACGAGAATCTGAGAATTGATTCGCACAAAGATTCATGCAACAAAACCAGCGAGAACCCATGTAGATTCACGCTGCACCTCTGGTATGATCCGTGTGAAAAAAATTGAGTCAATTTAACCCTTTACCTGACATAACAGCAGCAAATTAACCAATACAAGGCAAACATGACCTAAAATATCCTGACACTTTGTCAATAAAATTGTACAAATATGGCTGTCATTGGAACCGGCTCGATGAGCCGGTTCCATTGACAGCCATATTTGTAAGGTTTTATTGGTAAATTTTGTTATATCTTTTTTTTTTAAATTTCAAATTCAGTTTATGTTTTAAAAATTAAAAAGCTGTGTTGGGTAAAGGGTTAACTTGTTATCAGTATACAACAGGGATCTACCATGGTGACCTCGTGGGATCCTGGGACGCTCATAGCAGGTATGGATTCTCGCAACCATTTTCATGTGAATCCAAATGGATTCTCCCAAATTTCGATTAAATATGAGCCCTGCAAATAATCAGGACAATTTCGAATCAAATTTTAAAACCTGATGGGACCACAATTTTGTCCATAGGACTTTTGTTGATAGGGCTTTCATCTTGTACATACCCCAAATTGTAGATGGCACTGAACCTGTTAATGTCACATTTTGTGCACCAGATACCACCTTGGTAGGTGTGCACTATTGATGTTCTTTTTCAGTTAGTAGATATATTGCTTTTACAGTGAGGTTAATTGCTGGATCAACATTGCTTCATGCCTTATCAATGGCAGGAGGTGTTCAAAGAACAATTAATATGGATTTTGTATTGAATTTTTTGCCATCATATTGCAGTAATTCTATCCCGTCAGTAAATATATCATTAAGTAACAAGCCTTCAGTCTTTAATTGATAGATTAGGGGAGCTGTTTCTTATGTGTACAATAATTCAGGATTCCATGTGTAACATTATTGAACTGCTTGATCAATAGAATTTTAATGACTACTAATCAAGGTTGGGAATAAAAATTTAACCTTCTGTCTTCAGAACACTCCAAACATTGTTATATTCTCAGTTCTGAAATAGACCTTCACCAATGCCATAAAAATGTAATTTCACACCTGTTTCATATGATATTTATCACATTGAGTCGAAGCACAGTTGCTTATTAGTTAGTGCATTGAACTGATGTCCAAAAGGTTGTAGGTTTGATCCTGACCTATGTCATCTGCAGTACATCCTTAACCCTTTACCCAACGCAGACGATTTCAAAATTTATTATTTTAAATATCATTTTTTAAATTTTAAAAAAAAAATTTAACAAAACCATATCATGTGACCCCTCTTTGGAACGAGCTCGACGAGCTCGTTCCAAAGAGGGGTCACATGATATGGTTTTGTTGAAATTATTCGAAAAATAATATTTTTTCAGCTGTTGAATTTACATATTACGCGGGCGGATGCGGGCGATTCGTTGGGTAAAGGGTTAACCCTTTACCCAATGAAAGGCTGCATCCACCTGTGTAATTTACAAATTCAGCAGAAAAAAAAAATCATTTTCAACATATTTCAACAGAATCATATCATGTGACCCCTCATTGGAACGAACTCAATGAGCTTGTTCCAATGAGATGTCACAAGATATGGTTTTGATGAATTTTCTTTTTAAATTTAAAAAAAATATTATTTAAAATAATAATTTTTTTCTAGTCTGCATTGGGTAAAGGGTTAATCAAAACACTTATTCGAATTTGCTCAAGTGAGAGCATGGTGATGCAGTGTGCTAAGACATACAACATATTGATGGTATGCATGTCTTCATCCAATGCCAATGTTCCTTGTGCCACATTCATAATTACTCGGGTACTTTGTCAGTTACCTGCCACTGCTCTGGTTTTCTACAGGCATAATATAACCCTTGTTGTAGAAAGTGTTGTTAAATCTCAGTGAATAGATGAATCATTTTGACTTGATAGAGCTGTTGGATTAAATTATATTGCTGAACCTCCCTGTATATTCAAGTAGAGTTGTCTGGATTCATTGATTAATTGACTAATTTGTAGATTATTGCCTACAATACGAAATATTTTTTTAAGTCGGCGATCAAGAAATTTTCAAAGGACAACTTGATGAAGCACTATATAATGCAGAGTACAGCCGCTGGAACTGGTGATAATCCAAGCCTGGGCAGTGATGTCCAAGCATGCATTCACCAGGTAATAAAGATTATCCGCAAAAGATTGTACACGGTACTTCATTAATTAAATTTTTGATGTTTATTCCTATAATTAGTGTTTGGAATCTAATGTTGTGTCTGTGGAAATATTGTCCACCCATGGAAATATTGCCCACCCATGGAAAGTGACCAGTCCACAGCAGCCGTACTGTACTACACACAATTCCTACTGTGTTCAGGTTTATTCACGTGTTGAGTATATCAATTCTTCAGTGGGAAGAAAGAGTCAATACCTGTAATGAGGAAATGTGGCATCTATATGGAAATTCAGTTGAATGTCTGCTCACGTGTGCTACATTGCATCGAATTGGTTTGTGAACCATGCAGTATTGCACAAGTCGGCATTTGATAGCCAACAAGTGCGATACTGTTTAGTTGAACTTTCTCAGTGAGATGTGATACAGCACACCAGAAAACTTCACTATAGTGATGATCATTTTATTATATACAGTACTGTGATTGCAAAAGCTCTCTTTTTTGCAACCAGATCATGACACTCTTTCACCAGTGTTTCGATATTCCATAAATGGATTGTTATGGAAATCAAGATCGCTTCAACAAAAAGTAAGGGGAAATGGCATCACAGATTCAATGTTCTTACATTACTTTTTCAACAGCTGAGACTCTTTAGTACTTCTGGGCGACAAGCGGACAGAGAATTTTGACTGGGTCGTGACCCAGTTGCAACCCGATCGATATTCTCAATCCGCTTTTGTGATCGCAGTACTGTACTTACCATCAGGTAATAATTAAATACCGGTAGTAAAATCAGCATTGTGATTTCAGTATACGTCAAAATGATTTTGGATGAAAGCAAGTGACAGACTTTTTGTTGTAGTGTTGCTGTGGCATGTTCTTGATCTCCATTCTGCAATAGGTGGACTCAATCTAGCTTATCATCTCAATGCGTCTGGAAGAAATGTAATGTAGGGTTGACAGCATTTGTTAAAAGATGATTGGATGATGTAGAACAACAACAAAGATGTAAGAAATCTTAACCCTTTGAACCCTGGTGGTATCTTTCATGTCAGTTCAGTGGAGGTAATTGTCAGAGTCCATATTTGTTATTCCCCCCCCCAAAAATTATTTTTCGTGGGTATATAGTCGAGGTCTCTGTCCGTCTGTCTGTACGTCCGTACGAACATTTTGTATTATAACTCGAGCATCAGTTGTCGGATTTTAATGTTCTTTGGTATGGTGATAGGGCAGCTTGGGGGAACAGACGCCCTTGTAGCTGGCATTTCGTCCATTCATGTTTGGTAGAGTTATGGCCCTGTTTGTTTTTGGCCTCAGTTTCTGACTAAGGTAAATTGTACCATAGCCTGCAGGGTTGTTTGGATGAACCAATTCTCTTCAAACATTCAGAAGTTATTTATTTACATGCAAGTCCAACTTTCCTACCTTCGGGGGCATCAGCTCTCACGTTAGCGTTGCTCTTGTTATTTGGGTGTAGACCAATTAATATTTTCAATGTGCCACCTTGGTCTACCCCACACTTTAACTTAGCAGCCATCATACTTAACTGGTCGAGTGCTAGAAGCCACTATCAGGGCTTTAATATGAAGAGCAGGTACCCCATCCTGAAGATGTCATATTCTGTGGATGTGCTTCATATTATTAGTGAAATTACTTAGTCTATATGGGTTTGCAGTATCACACTGCCTCTTGGCAATCTCCCATAATTGTAACAAGGCAGAGACACGTGAACAGATATTAATGACCAAAAATAACTTTGCAATCTACCAGTTAATGAAAGTATGACAAGTCATGTTCCTGGACTGGAAAGGCTGTCTCTCGGGTTCATAGGGTTAATTGATGGTTTGTGGATTTAGAGGACTTTTATGGCATGAGGTAGAAGAAGAGGACATATTCTCACATAGTCTTGTTTCCAGTTTTGCAGTATCACACTGCATATAATTTTTCCAGAAACAGCAGTAGCACACCCCATCTGATACTGAAGGAGAGATTTGATAAACAAAATTGTGTCCGTATCAGTGATTGGTATATAATACATTATTATGCCAGCTCGATCACTTCATCCTGATTGCCCATATGGGGGCACCGTGGTGCTGTGTACTAAGGCATACTGCACATCGATGGTGCACTTGTCTTCAGCCAATGTTAACCCTGTTTGTGTGGAGTTAGTAAGTTGGGAAGTCTAGTAGTTGTTCGCCATTGCTCGGTTGTTCTCTCTGGGTACTCCTCCAGCCATAAAACTGTCTGACATTTGGTGACCCTGGCTGTCGAAAGTGTCGTTAAACCCCAATAAATAAATAAATACCGGTCCGATAGATTTACTCTTAACCCACAGAGTATTTTCAAGATATTTTTCATAAAATCTAGCCTTGCCAGCAGCTTGCAAGGAGTTAACCAGTAAACGATCATAACTTGGGACTGAGAAATATGCCAACAATAATGGTTAACAGTGACCCATATTTAATTTACCAATAATGGTGGTGTCTTAATTATCACTATTGGCTGTTTGGTTTTTAAAACCAAAATCGCAGCCTGAATTTGGCTAAGTCGTTCTAAAATCTAAATTTGGCTCTTTTGCCCTTTAGAAAGTTTGTTTTCAGTTCAAAGCATCGAAAAGCATGCAGAATTGTAAATGCGCCCAAAAATGTCGAGAGGTTATAAATCAATTTTTGGGATGATAAGTAAGATGTTGGATTACTCCCTTGCATTGCATAACTACTTATCTGTTCTTGTTAAACAAAAATAACTGCCAATAAGAAAATTTAATGAAAACCTGAGACAGTTTGCAAACACAACTGATGAAATTTTGGAGAAAAAAAAGTCTGGCTTAATAAATATATTATGGGTCATTTAGATGGAAGATGCTGTTTCACGTGAGGCTCAGCAAGAAAAATATTAGGCTTGGCTCAATATTGTTTTTATTTTGCCTCATGTAACACCGTAAACCAACTAAACATCTCATAACTTATATTACAGGTGCACAATGTTGAAAGGGTTATAATACAGTGGAGCCCAATTAATTGGATATCTTTTAACTGAATAACCCTGTTAATTGAATATAATTTCCCAACACAAAACCGTTTACTGTACCTCCAGTACAAATTTGACCTGTTAATTGAATATAGGTTATAGAGTAAACTCTTGTTAATTGAATAAAAAACCTTGCAACCTGTTAAGAAATTACCCTGACTCTCCCCAGTTTTACTTTGTTTATAGACCTATTTGGCCTCAGTATATCCAGTACAGGCATTTAATCTATTATATCTTGTTTTACAGAGCTCATGGAGCTCTGCCAAACAAGACATAATAGAAGAAATGCTAAGTTTATCTCTAGAATACAGGAAAGTGACACAATCCATGTTAATTGAATACTCCTGTTAACTGAATAATTTTCATTGGCAAGGTGGCTATTCAATTAACAGGGTTCCACTGTACTCATTGCAAAAATAAGGCTGTAAGTTTATATTATTTCTTCTCATTACCCGGGAGCATGATAGCTCAGTGGTCATGGCATTGGACTTCAAACCGAAAGATCCACGGTTCGATCCCCACCAGGGGTAGCTGCATTGTGACCATGGACAAAGAACTTAATCCTGATTGCCCATGTGGGGGCATGGTGGCACTGCGTACTAAAGCATACTGCACATCGTTGGTGCACTTGTCTTTAACCAATGCTAACCCTGGCTTACCCTGCTTGTGTGGTGTTAGTACAGTGGGGAGTCTGACATTTGCTTGCCATTGCTTGGTGGTTCTCTCAGGGTACTCTGGCTTCCTCCAGTAAAACTGTCAACTACAAGGTGACCCTGGCTGTCAAAAGTATCATTAAAAACCCAATAAATAAATAAATAGCACATGCTTTTCATACTTATGAGTTTCAAATAAATTCTATCTCTGGCATGAGGTGACCCTGGCTGTTGAATGTGTCATTAAACTCCAATAAATAAATTCTGTCAAGACTGAAAGAATTTTTGTGACTTGCATTCCCAGTTGGGAGATGATATGAAGATCACGATATTTTTCTCCAACTCCAAAGTGTTTTTACATCATATATCTCCATCAGTGTTGTCAAATGTCAGATGCATCAATAAGGTATTTACATTCCAGAAACAATGTTTGAAATAGGTTGAGAAAAAAAAAATTCCACCCAATTTGTACCCATCTCTAAAACGACCAGAACAAGCCTGGAAATAAGCAGACTGTCATCTGCAGAATGATTTCCCCAGAGGGTGAATTTGAAAATGCTACCACTAAATATACCCACTGTGAACCTCAATCTGAATCAAGGTCTCAAGCCCAAACAGAAAGAGGTACCCAGAGGATAAATTTGCCCACTATATGGGATAGGATCAGCAAATTCACCCTCTGGGGATCTGATTCTGCAAATGACAGATTGCTTATTTCCAGGCTTGGACTAGAAGATGACACTTGCAGAAACATTCTTGAATAAGTAAATATTTTCACTACTAATAACACTAGTCTTCAGAATAACATCACTTGACAATGCGTACTGCTCTTCATCAGTCATGGTGAGAGCATCATTTTTTTCAAATTTCTTGAGTACCGAGTGCTGATTATATTGCAAATGTCATACTGTGTTTGAACCCCTGCCAATTGTATTTGCCAACTACTGCCTAGCCAAACATTTTTACACCACTCTGTTCCCCAGAAGACATACTCATTGCAATGGGAGTCCTATTACTGTAGTTTGGGAGCAAAAATTGATTAGATAATAAAATTTGAATGGTGATTTTTATACCCCTAGCGGGGGTATATAGGAATCACCTTGTCCATCCATCCATCCGTCAGTCTGACCGTCTGTCCCAAAATTCAATCATGAATAACTTGTAAGGTTCTTGGTTGAGTGACTTGATATTTGGTATGCAAGTGTATCCTATTGCTGTATACCATAGTGAAATGCAGGTGTTGTTCGAGATTTTATTGTCAGATTTATTGCCCTTTATGGACTTAGAATTTGTCCGCCTTGAAATTAATTCATGAATAACTTGCAGAACACTAAATGGAATGATTTTATATTTGATGTGAAACTCTACCTTATTGATGTCTACCCACAGTACAAGATCCGCCAGTCTGTCTGTACAGGTTTAGCAGAGGTACATTGTGGGTTTTACAATTTAGGGTCAGTGGTAGTGGTGGGGTTGGGTTAGTACAGTGGCCACGTGTGGGTTATTTTTTGCACTGTGGGGTTAATTTTTTGACCTTGTGGGGCTAGGGTTTAACATGGGAAAAACCCCACAAGTTTGAACATTTAAGAACATCCATCCGTCTGTCCATCCATCCTGAAATTCAATCATGAATAACTTGTAAAGTACTTGGTTAAGTGACTTGATATTTGGTATGCAAGTGTATCCTGTTACTGTATACTTATAGTGAAATGCAGTGTTGTTCGAGATTTTATTACCAGAGTCATTGCCGATTCGTCCATCTGTCTGTCCATCCATCCCAAAATTCAATCATGAATAACTTGTAAAGTACTTGGTTGAGTGATTTGATATTTGGTATGCATGTGTATCCTATTGATGTATACCCATAGTGAAATGCAGGTGTCGTTCGAGATTTTAATGCCAGAGTCATTGCCCTTTATGGACTTAGTATTTGTATATACCCAAAAACTGTATCACCTATAATCAGGCTTGCATTGTTAAATAAGCAGGGGTAATTTTTGTGTCACTGTATGGAGACACTTTATTTTCCTTTCCTTTTCTGAGTATCAAAATTAAGCACCTATACGATGTGCTAACATATTTTTAAAAATCGACTTGAGAGCAATCTTTATTTTGGGTTGGCCTGCACATTGCGGGAATATTTTGTTAGCTGTGCTTACGAACAGGTCTAGTTGTGAATAGTGCTGACTGAATATGGCCAGTATATCAGGAGAAGGGTTATATATTTCCCAAGTTATTTTATCTTCTTTGAATATATGGGAGTGAAAGAGAAGTGTCATAAAAAGTATGTGTTAATTATTCTGCCCATCTTTTTCATTGAACGTGCTTACTCTGCACCTGTCAGCCAGATTCAAATAAATCGCTTCATCATTTTTACTAAACATTGGAGAAAATATTTCCTGAAAGTTAATTGGAAGCTTCCATTTTTATTTGATAGATGTAAGAAAATTAAAGAAATTTTGTTTTACGACTCACAGTTTGAAACGAATTAAATCATGGCTATTTGGCATTATACAATGTATAGAAAAAGTAAATTTAACCCTTAAACCCCATACAGCAATAAAGAGCCACTTTTATATTGCTTTGAAAAAGTTGCCCCAAGTGTATTCTTCCTTGAGAACTCCGCTGGTAGGCAGCATTAATCTTCACATTGTTTTTACATCATTGTTGGCTTCCAGTATAGTATAGATGGGCAATAGACCAAAAAACCATCCTGAATTCCCACTAGACTACAACTTATATATGTCCAGTTGCTCAGCAGTGATTTCTAGTCAAGTCTTGGCTGCCCGAACACGCAGCCAAGACTTTACTAGAAATCACTGCTTAGGTGATTAACCTGTTGTTAGCTGGACCTCTTAATGATGGCATGTTAATGACACATGTTCTGAGATCACCAAAGCCTAAAATAGGCCTTTGTAGGTTAAGGTGTGTTTGGAAGAAGTAAAAAAATTACTGTTCATATGATTTATGTTGGCAAAAAGAATGTCAATTTTGAGCTTATTGGCAGTGGTATTTCTGGCACTGTGGTAGAAGGATATGAGAACAAATTATTCTGATTTTCCTGGTGTGAAATTCCCTTTGGAACTGTCAGCAAATGTCAGTCAAGTCATATACCAAGTACCGAACTAATACTGTGGTATACCCTCCTAAAAATAAAAGACCAATACCGTTCTCAAAATTCCAATACCACCCATCTCTACTGTATAGACAGCCAACAATAATGTAGAAAGATGGTTAACACTCTGCACTCTGATGTCAAAATGGCTAAATTTTCAGCAGCACATATTTCCCACAATGTAGTTTGAAATTTAACCAAATATTCCTTGTTTGACAGAGCTCAGTGAGAGCTCTGTTAGAAAGATATAATTGGTTAAATTCATCGTTAAACAAGAGACAGAGTGATTGGAGAAAATCCTGTTTGCTACCAGTGTGCTAGGGGATAAGTCATTTGCTGCTGTGACATGTATATATGGTAGTTAGTATCTAAAATAAATCTGAGAATTTACCCCTTTCGCTGCTGTGCAATTTTGTAATACCCTATTTTGAGCCGTTTATTGGGAACAATGGTAGAAAATGCTAAAAATTGAAAAAAGACAGAAACGTAAAATAATTTGTAATTTTAAACCTGCCAGAATATAATTGAACACTTTTGGAATCTGATGTTTAGTTCGAATACCTAATTTTGTTGTGGTATAACCCAAAACATGGGTAATAATATAGTCCAGGGCCTCTTGGACATGTTGAGCAGTAATATCTGGATTTGCAAATCTAAATCACCCCAATCACTTTCATTGTCAGCAAATAATTTTGCAACAACTTCATAGGTTGTAAAAAAATTTTTTTTTAGACATGTTTACATTTCAAGAACGTCAGGACATATAACTCTAACTGGAAACTTGACATGTGGTTGGCTCAGGTATTTCCATAAAAACGACAGAAAATATCGGAAAAAATCTTTTGACGTCACATTCTCTGTCTCTTATATTAGTTACAATGTGCATTGTATTGAGAATGACACTGTGTGTTGTATCCACTCTATGTATGTAATAACTCTGTACTCAGTCCGACGTTGTAATAGCTCTGTACTCAGTCGGCCATTGTAATAACTCTGTACTCAGCTGGACGTATAGCACACGTAAAAATTTGGGTCAATATTCTGTACAGACCTATAGCAGTGAAAAGGTTAAAGAGTTAAAAAGCTCATTGAAAATTAATGAAGCATTGAATGAGTTTGCCAGCATGTTAGGAGTTAAGAAAGTGCTATTGATCCACATTCTTAGTTTTTCTCCTTTCTTGTGTGATTGATAGAAGTCTTTTGTTGGG
This sequence comes from Pictodentalium vernedei, assembly GCA_031216915.1. NCBI lineage: Eukaryota > Metazoa > Mollusca > Scaphopoda > Dentaliida > Dentaliidae > Pictodentalium > Pictodentalium vernedei. Next base: position 326,735,821 of record CM062291.1, read on the forward strand.
TTTTAGAAGGATGAGAACAACATTTTAAAACTAATCTTGTGTTTGGAAAAAAAATTTCATCTTTTTCTCCTGGAAAACTGATCAAATGTTGGATTTCAACTTGGCTTTTCAATTGTTTACAGGAAGTGTTGTTGAGGATAATATTGACATAGTCTGTGATTCATTTGCACTAAAACATATATTTTCAGAGTGACATTACAGAGAATTTAGTACTTATTCCTTCATATTATTTGTGGGACCAAGGAAATTTGTATAGTGAATTATTTTGTGATAATGAACATTTGTTTTTAAATATAGTGGTGGGCCTGTTTGCTGTTGCGATATTGATGTTTTTATTTGAATATTTTTTTTTGCTGTTGTCATGACACTCATTCAGCACATGTATAATAAAAAGTATGGCATTGTTACAGGACTGGGAGAATCATCTACTATTCACTGTTTACTAAATATGACAAGAGATGACATTTACAAAAAAAATGATTGGCTTATCGGAAATTTTTTTTTTTAATTAAAAACAAATTGTCAAAATGTTCTCAAAATTCTACCAAGTGTCTTTTTACCTAACGTGACCAGAGATGATATTTACAAAAAAAAATTATTTTCATTTTTTCCAAAGAGCAAATCGTCAAAATGTTCTCAAAATTCTAGCAAGTGTTTCCTCTTGTACTCTTCTTCTGTCATCAGGTCAGGATAAGAGTTCAAGGAGGTTCTGCTTCCCAAACTACTTCGATTCCATTCTGGAATATTCTGCTATTTTTGATTGACTTCCCCAAACAGATAAGTTGTCATTGAATACAATACATGTGTGGAGATTGGCAATATTTACGATTGTTCAGTGGAACCCTGTTGATTGAATAGCACTTTGCCAATGGAATTTATTCAATTAACAGGAGTATTCAATTAACAGGAGTATTCACTTAACAGGGATTGTGTCACTTTCCTGTATTCTAGAGATAAACTTAGCATTTATTCTATTATATCTTGTTCGACAGAGCTCCAGGAGCTCTGTCAAACAAGATATAATAGATTAAATGCCTATATTGTATGTATTGAGGCCAAATAGGTCTATAAACAAAGGAAAACTTGGGAGAGTCAGGATAATTTTTCGGTTACAAGATTTTTTTATTCAATTAACAGGAGTTTATTATATCACCTATATTCAATTAACACATCAAATTTGTACTGGATGTGTGGAAAATGGTTTTGTGTTGGGAAATTATATTCAATTAACAGGGTTATTCAGTTAAGAGATATCTAATTAAGTGAGCTCCACTGTAATAAGGTGCAATATTTACAATTTGAAGCACTGTGAGATTTGGTTTGATTTGAAATCCTCTGCCTGATTCGATTCACAATTAGACTCAGCCTGAAATTTGAGATTTGCGGGCACTAATTTTTCTACCGAGTATCACAGAAACTCTGTGAAATGGCCCAGCACTTTTTATTTATTAATTTTTTTCACACTTTCAACAGCCAGGGTCACCTCATGTCAGACAGTTTGTGGGTGGAGGAAGTTGGAGTACCTGTAGAGAACCACTGAGAAATGGCAAGTAATGTCTGATTTGTCAACATACCAACTCCACACAAGTAGGGTTAGCATTGGTTGAAAGAAAGTGCACCATCAGAGTGCAGTATGCCTTTGTGCCCAGTGCCACCATCAAGCCAGAAAATAAGCAGACTGTCATCTGCAAAATGAGGTCCCCAGAGGGTGAATTTAGTGATGCTACCCCGCATAGCAGGGTAGCATCACTAAATTTACCCTCTGTGAACCAACCTCAATCTGAATCAGAGTCTCAAGAATAAACAGAAAGAGGTATCCAGAGGATAAATTGGCCCACTGCATGGGATGGCATCATCAAATTCACCCTCTGGGGAACTCATTCTGCAAATGTCAGACTGCTTATTTTCAGGCCTGGCCACCATGACCCCACATGAGCAATCACGATTAAGTGCCTTGACCAAGCACACAACGCATATTCCCCTGGTGGGGATCAAACCAAAGACCTTTCGATTTGAAGTCCAATGCCATAACCACTGATCCATCATGCTGCCCATCAGCTTTGTCATAGGGGCAAAATTGTTTTGACCCATGACCCAATGCACATGATATCAAACTTTTATTTTAATTATATTTGATTTAAAATTTTTCCCAAAATTTAACAAAACCATATCATGTCACCACACACTGGAATGAGCTAAGTCCACTGAAGGGTCACAAGATATAGTTCTCTTGAAATTTGTTGAAAAATAATTTAATAATAATACTAATTTGCAGATGCCACCAATTTGTTGGTTAGATAAAGGGTTAAATTAATAAATTTACAAGGGCATTTTTTTTTGTAACAGCTCTGGCCGGATAAGGCCATTGTGTTAGGTAAAGAGTTAAATCAGCATGAGGGTGGATTTCAACATGAAAACTAGTTACAGTTTCTGAGAAAAAGCCATAATCACTCTCCTTTTCTGTGGATTGGAGGAGTCCATATTTAATATGTGAGGTACATCAGTTGTTATTTTCTTGCTGTATGTTTGCGTACTGATCAGTGGCGAGTTACTGTCAGACTCTTCAACTCACTGATCCACATCAAACTGATTGGTTGAAGGCAAGTGTACTGTCAAAGTTCTGTATGCCTGAGCACACTGAACAAACATGCTCCCACTTGGTCACTTAGAATTAAAGAGGCTCGAACACAAGGAACACAGTCCCCCATGGGAGCCCGGGATGTGAAGCAGTGCTTGTTTATTAACAGGTAAAATAGGACCTAGTCACGATTGCTTAGGGTGGAAGTCCTCTAAAATGGGCAACATAGGTATTTACAATTGACTAAACTTAATTTTATCTCCATGTTGCTGTCATGATCAGCCATTGTACAGAAATATGTGACCTTAAACATCAAGATACAAATAAATACATGTTCAGGAATGAACAATGAGGTTTCAGTCTCATGTTGCACTAATCAGTGAGCAACTGGACTTTTAACTCAACTTTGGCAAAGCCAAATTTGAGGTATTGCCATGGCCTATCGTCCGTCTGTCCATCTGTCTATCTGTCTGTCCGTCGCGCCATACACACGGCTCGGGCTAGAGGCCGTATTTATGAACCGATCTTTACAAAACTTCTTGGATACCTTTGTTATCACTGTGGGACGAGAAGGAGTGTTTTTGGGTCCGGTCCGAAATTCAAAATGGCCGATGGCAGCCATTTTGTACAAAATTAGGTGCAATCAGATTTTTGTGCAGAACTTCCATATGAAAGCTCCGATTTGAATAATTTTTTTGTATGAATGTTTAGTACCATGGGATACATAACATATAATACGGGTTTTTTCTCATGTATAAATTATACCGATTAGACTAACTTTATCTATTTAATGTTACTTTCAGCACTGTAACTGCAAGTGCCAATACGGATCGGGCTAGAGGCCGTATTTATGAACCGATCTTTACAAAACTTCTTGGGCACCTTTATTATCACCGTAGGCTGAGAACGAGTGTTTTTGGGTGCAGTCCAAAATTCAAGATGGCTGCTGGTGGCCACTTTGTACCCAAATTGGTGTAATCATTTTTAGCTCACCTGACTTTCAGTCAGGAGAGCTATAGTGATCACTCACCGTCCGTCGTCCTGCATCCGTCGTCCGTCGTCCGTGAACATGGTGTTTGCATCTTCTCCTCCCAAACCGCTGAACCAATTTAATTGATATTTGAGATAATAGCTTGTTATGACATCGCAATTTGATTTTGTTCAAATCAAGTTGCCTCGCCCGTGGGTAGGGCCACACCCAAAAAGTGTGCTGAAATCTTAAAAAATCTTCTTCTCATGAACCAGCAGTAGCAGAGACTTGATATTTGGTGTGCGGCTTCCTTTTGAGGTGTAGACTCAGATTTGTTCAAGAGAAGTTTGTGGGGCTATACTTGGCGTCGTTATGGGAGGGACAAAATTTTTGGCCCCGCCCAAAATTTCTATTTTCCAAACCGAGAGGCTGATTTGAACCAAATTTTACGTGAGGGCTTATTGGGTCATAAGTACATAATTTATGCTGATTTCTTTTTTCCCGTAGCTCCATGGGAACCGCAGGAGCTAAAAATAGAAAAAAATTAAAACGCCCATATCTCCAAAACTGCACGGCACCGAGAATTTTTATTTGGTGTGAAGCTTCCTTAGGACCAACAGAAAGAATTGGTAAAAAAAAATTGCCATCGGTTTTATCATAGGGTACAGTTTCTGGACTTTGAAAAAGTGCTGAGTCAGCACTTTTTAACACTGTAGGCAATGGGAAAAACATTAAAAAATCTTCTTCTCCAGATCCAGCAGGCAGAATCTTTTGATATTTGGTATGCAACATTGGAGGGTGGATCTGATTCAAGTTTGTTCAAATCGGCCCCCTGGGTTCATATTTGGGCTCAGTATAGGAGCCCGATTTCGAACTTAGTGCATTTCAGGCAAATTTCTTAAAAAATCTTCTTCTCCAGATCCAGCTGGCAGAATGTTTTGATATTTGGTATGCAACATTGTGGGGTGGATCTGATTCAAGTTTGTTCAAATCGGCCCCCTGGGTTTATATTTGGGCTCAGTATAGGAGCCCAAATTTGAACTTACTGCATTTCAGGCAAATTTCTTTGAAAATCTTCTTCTCCAGATCCAGCAGGCAGAATCTTTTGATATTTGGTATGCAACATTGTGGGGTGGATCTGATTCAAGTTTATTCAAATCGGCCCCTTGGGTTTATATTTGGGCTCAGTATAGGAGCCCAAATTTGAACTTAGTGCATTTCAGGCAAATTTCTTTGAAAATCTTCTGCTCAAGATCCAGCAGGCAGAATCTTTTGATATTGGGTATGCAACATTGTGGGGTGGATTTGATTCAAGTTTGTTCAAATCGGCTCCCTGGGTTTATATTTGGGCTCAGTATAGGAGCCCAAATTTGAACTTAGTGCTTTTCAGGCAAATTTCTTAAAAAATCTTCTTCTCCAGATCCAGCAGGCAGAATCTTTTGATATTTGGTATGCAACATTGTGGGGTGGATCTGATTCTATTTTGTTCAAATCGGCTCCCTAGATTCATATTTGGGCTCAATATAGAAGCTCGAATTCGAACTTAGTGCATTTCAGGCAAATTTCTTAAAAAATCTTCTTCTCCAGATCCTGCAGGCAGAATCTTTTGATATTTGGTATGCAACATTGTGGGGTGGATCTGATTCCAGTTTGTTCAAATCGGCCACCTGGATTCATATTTGGGCTCACTATAGAAGCCCAAATTCGAACTTAGTGCATTTCAGGCAAATTTCTTTGAAAATCTTCTTCTCAAAATCCTGCAGGCAGAATCTTGTGATATTTGGTATGCAGCATCCTTATGGGGGTGAGATTCAAGTTTGTTCAAGCCATGTCCCTAGGTCCATATTTGGGCTCACTGTGGGAGCTTGAATTGTAACTTTGTTCGAAATGAGGAATTTTCTTTAAAAATCTTCTTCTTCAGATCCAGCAGTCGGAATGGTTTGATATGTGGTGAGTAGCATCCTTGGGGGGGGGGGGGGGGGGGGGGGGGGGATTCAAGTGTGTTAAAGCCAAGTCCATGGGTCCATATTTGGGCTCCCTGTGGGAGCCCAAATTATAACTTATTCAATATGAGGAATTTTTCTTTAAAAATCTTCTTCTTCAGATTCAGCAGTTGGAATGTTTTGATATTTGGCATGGAGCAACCTTAGGGGGCTGAGATTCAAGTTTGTTCAAGCCAAGTCCCTTGGTTCATATTTGGGCTCACTATGGGAGCCTGAATGACAACTTAGTTCAAAATGAGGAATTTTCTTTAAAATCTTCAGATCCAGCAGATGAATGCTTTTGATATTTTTTATGCAGCATCCTTAGGGGGTAAGATTCAAGTTTGTTCAAGCCATGTCCCTAGGTCCATATTTGGGCTGATTGTGGGAGCTCGAATTGTAACTTGGTTCAAAATGAGGAATTTTCTTTAAAAATCTTCTTCTTCAGATCCAGCAGTCGGAATGTTTTCATATTTGGTGTGCAGAATCCTTAGGGGTGTGAGATTCAGGTTTGTTAAAGCCAAGTCCCTGGGTTCATATATGGGCTTCCTGTGGGAGCCCGAATTATGACTTAGTTCAATATGAGGAATATTCTTTAAAAATCTTTTTTTAGATCCACTGGTCAGAATATTTGGATATTTGGTTTCAGCTTTTCTTAGGAGGAGCAGATGCAACTTGTGGAAATAAATTCTCTGGGTTGATATTTAGGCTACCATGTCAGGTGAGCGCCTTCAGGCCCCCTGGGGCCTCTTGTTTTGTTCAGAACTTTAGTATGAAAGTTCTGATTTGAATAAATTTCTGTTTGAATGTTTAGTAACATGGAATACATCACATATAATACAGCTTTTTTTCTTGTGCAAAAATTATGCAAATTAGATGAACTTTGATTTATTCAGTGCTACTTATACACAGTAAGTGCACATGTCAATACGGCTCGGGCTAGAGTCTGTATTTATGAACTGATCTTCACAAACCTTCTTGGGTACCTTTGTTATCACCTTGGGATGAGAACGAGTGTTTCTGGGTGCGGTCCAAAATTCTAGATGGCTGCCAGTGGCCATTTCGTATCGAAATTAGGTCCAATCAGTTTTTTGTACACAACTTCTGTACGGCTCAGGGTAGAGGCCGTATTTATGAACCGATCTTTACGAAACTTCTTGGGTACCTTTGTTATCACTGTGGGACGAGAACGAGTGTTTTGGGGTGTGGTCCAAAATTCAAGATGGCTGCCAGCAACCTTTTTGTACCAAAATTAGTGCAATCAGTTTTTTGTACAGAACTTCTGTATGAAAGTTCTGATTTGAATAAATTTTTGTAGGAATGTTTAGTAACATGGAATACATCACATATAATACAGATTTTTTTCTCGTGCAGAAATTATGCAAATTGGATGAACTTTGATTTGTTCAGTGTGCTTATACACAGTAAGTGCACATGTCAATACGGCTTGGGCTAGAGTCTGTATTTATGAACTGATCTTCACGAAACTTCTTGGGGTACCTTTGTTATCACCTTGTGACAGGAACGAGTGTTTTTGGGTGCCTTTGTTATCACTGTGCTATGAGAACAAATATTTTTGGGTTCAGTCAGACGCACTCTGGGACTCAAAGATTTCTTTTCTAGTTTAGCATCTAACTGTCTCCCACCTTTACAATACTTTACCTACGCATTTGTTACAGGCTACGGTCAGCATTTATGTACAGACCGTTACAATACTTTACATGTACCTTTGTTATCAGGTCATTACCCAGATGTTTGTTATTGCTGTGTCACATACTATACATGTACATGTCTTAAACAAGTTGAGCTACAGTGTTATTGACACTTTCATTTAGTTTAGCTTATGAAATAGTTCAGTGATCAGATGATGATAAAGTAAATAGGTGTCATCCCAAGAAGACGAATCCCAACAAGCCTAATTGGTAAAATATCCCAACAAGACGAATCCCAATAAGATGAAAAAAAATGTTCTCATCAAATATGCAGGAAATTTACTTTAAAAAGAACGTGTACATTACAATGTATGCTATTTGAAGCATTTTAGGGTTTTATTTTATGCATGTGTTTGGGAGTTATATTGATAAAAAAGATACAAAAAAAAACTGGCGTGGCGCTTCTGTTAACTGGTAGTGTGCAGAGTTTTTTTTGGTTGTCAAAATTTCGTTCACAGATTATTGCCTTGTTACAATTATAGGCACTCTCCCATTAATTGTAACAGGGCAAATCCACCCAGACAAAATAATATCACATCAAAAATTAATTTAAGTAGCCTACATCCACAGAATATGAAGCCTTTTAGCTCTGGTGCCTACTCTTCAGGATAAAGCCCTAAAATGGGCTTCCTGCACTCAACCAGTTAATTGAAATCTCTTTGTCCAAAAGTAAGTTGTGTTAGCAGTTTATGATGAAAAAGCTAAAAAATAAATGGGTTACATAGTCATTTTAATTAAATTTGTCTTGTTGGGATTCGTCTTGTTGGGATGACCATTTTCGACATTCAACTTCTTGGGATTCATCTTGTTGGGAATAAACCAGTAAATAAGAGAATATAGATTACAAATGAAAAATAATGAGTGGGGAGGATCGAGTTTACACTTGAGTATTGTTTACAGTTTCAGAGGAAACTAAAGGGGCACAAACAATCTTGAATCTTTTTATTATGATGATTTGATTTGAGTCATACTGATTCAGAAATTTTTAACCGTTCAAGTGTTCTCAAAATCCTACCAAGTGTCTCATCTTGAACTCTCCCATCATCAGGTCTCTGATCACAGAAAAATTATTCAAGGATGTCCTTTTTCTGAAACTACTTTCATTCCATTCTGAAATTTCCTCTTTTTTGATTGACTTTACCCAGACAGACAAGTCACCATTGAATGAAATACTTGAGAGGAGACTGGCAATATTTAGAGCAGGGAGTGTGGTGGCTTATTGGTTGCAGCTTGGGACTAAAAGGTCTACTGTTTGATTCCCACCAGGGGCAACTGCATTGTGTCCTCCGGCAAGGCACTTCATCCTAATTGCCCACATGGGGGCATGGTGGCACTGTGTACTAAGGTGTACTGCTCTTCGATGTGTACTTGCCTTAAACCATTGCTAACCCTGCTTGTACGAAGTCAGTTTGTTGGGGAGTCTGACAGTTGTTCGCTGCTGCTTGGTGATTCTCTCCGGGTATTCCATCTTCCTCCACCCATAAAACCATCTGACACAAGGTGACCCTAGCTGTGTGTCCTGAATCCCCAATTAAGAAAAAATGGTGTTTACAGCTGTGAGAAGGTGAAATATTTACAACTTGAAAAGCCATGAGGTTTGATTCAAGTATCCATGGAATTCGAAATCCTCTGCCAGATACGATTCAACCCAAAATTTGAGATTCGAATGTTCCTGATCTTTTGTCATGGATCAATGAATTTTGCTGTGAAGCAGTGTTTCACATTACACCATAGAATTCGCTTAAGGAAAATCTTAGGAATGATATATTTTGTCTGTTGTGATTAACTTTGTTGTGATAAGAAATATTTTTTCCAAATAAAACAAAATACTGCGTTTGGATGAGCTGAGAGGTACGGTGTTACTTGCAATCCACAGTAGCTTTTTTTTACACAGTGGTTAACCACGGTGTAAAAACAAGAATACGCAATAGCAGGCTATATGGCAAAAAAAAAAGTACCCATTTTTAATTATTAATTCATACCTTCTCGGTTATGTCAGAACAAAAATAAAAATACAGGAAATTTAATATTTATGTGCAATAAAATATTACAGATATGGATGTCATTGGAACTGGCTCACTGAACCAGTTCCAATGACATCCATATTTGTCTGGTTTTATTAAGAAACTTACAAAGTACAAATCTTCTGTCAATTTTTTCCCATAATGTTGGTTAAAGTATTGAGTACACCAATATTCTTGGAAGTAAATCTGTTATCCTTGTGTTTTCCAGGGTGTATAGGAGTTTACACCAGTCTGGGAACTCATACACCCTTCGGCTTCGCCTGTGTAAATTCCCATACACCTTGGCAAACACAAGGATAACTAATAATATGCAGATTCATTCTGTGTACCATTCATCTATGAGATGTCAACCTTTATTTATTTTTTTTAACTTTTTTTTTTTTTTTCTATCCTTTTCCATGATATTAGTCTTTTCTTCCAAATTCTTCAGAATGGCATTCTGTCCTTTATGTCATTAACTTTATTATGAAAAGAGTTAATATACAGATTCATTCTATGTACCATGAACCTGTGAATTATGAACCTTTATTTATATATTTTTATACATTATTTTTTATTTCTTTCTTCCTCCTTGGGAGCAGTCTTTCATTTCAACAGTATTTTATCTGACATGATTAACTTTATTAACCCTTTACCCAATGCAGGCGATATCAAAATTTATTATTTTAAATATTTTTTCAAACTTTTCAAAAAATTTCAACAAAAAGTTTATCCAGAGTTTGGGTCTGTGTTTTTTCTGTGTATAGGAGGCCAAACTGCCTGGTTGACCTACCAGATGGATTGTCAATAATTTTAAATACATCATTGAATGAAACTGATATTTTTTTTTTCATTTTTTGTCTTAAAAACAGCTTATGACCTCTCATTTGAATGAGAGCTTGTACCAATGGGGAGGGGGGGGGGGGGGAGGGGGACGGACATATGCTATACTTTTTGAGGCAATTTTTTTTTAGTTATTCAGGAAATGTTAGTACTCTATGAGCTCATTCCAACGAGGGGTCACATGATATGGTTTTATTGAAATTTTTTGAAAAATAATATTTTTTCAACTGCTGAAGTTGCATAGTTCGCGGACGGATGCAGCCGATTCGTTGGGTAAAGGGTTAAATTAGTCATGGAACGAGATAATATGCAGATTAGTTCTATGTATCGTGTATCCGTAAGGTATGAACCTTCAGGTATTTATTTCATTAATTTTTCTCTCTCTAGCTGTGGGGACAGTCTTTTCAAATTCTTTAAAACCATAAAAAAGTCAAAAAGTTATAAATTTTCTTTTTGTATGGATATTGGATAAAATGTGACAGCTGCAGATGACTTCACAGTGTTTCTACATTATTGTTGGCTGACTGTACAGGCAGCCATCAATGATGTAAAGCCACTGTCAAGATAAATGCAACCTACCAGTAGAGTTATTAAGGAAGAATACACTTGGGACAACTCGGGGACGCGGTGGCTCAGTTGGTAGAGGTGCAGGCTGCAAGCCGAGAGGTCCTCGGTTCGAATCCCACCTGCGGCAACCGCGTTGTGTCCTTGGGCAAGACACTTCACCCCGATTGCCTACATGGGGGCACGATGACGCTGTGTACTGAGGCGTACTGCACGTCGATGGTGCGCATGTCTTCAACCACTCTAACCCTGCCTGTGCTGCGGTGCAGAATTCAGAGTTACGATGTTGGGGAGCTGGCAGCTGCTCATCGTTGCTCGGTGGTTCTCTCCGGGTACTCCGGCTTCCTCCACCCGTAAAACTGTCACGGTCACGATTAGCCATTGTGCATAAGTTTGTGACCTTAAACACCAATAAATAAATAAATAAATACTTGGGACAACTTTTTCAGAGTAAAATAAAAACAGATTTTTGTGGCTGTATGGGGACCCAAGGGTTCACAAATCACATATCAATCAGAAACAAAATAATACAGATAAAATAACACAGATAACGCTTAATTAAATGTACAAATTATATCCAGCCATTTTTATTCAAACCAAAGTTACGCAAATGATCTTACAGGTTTATTTGTTTTAATTCAAATTTATTGAAAGCATCGTTCTCAAATGATCATTTTTATGCACCCAGGTGGTATTTGTTTACTCAGATGCTCGCTTTGGTGGAATGATCATGTAGTAGCCCATTGGGCAACCTGTATCATTGTGTGTTACTTGTTTGTGTTGTCATTTGGAAATAAGTGATGGACAATAAACATTCAAAATTTAGCGAATTGAATGGAATAGAAATTTTAGCTGAATCACCATTTTGAGAGAGACAGAAGACAAACTGCAAAATTTAGCTATGTTAAAAATACAAGTTTTCTGATATTCATTATGTGAGTTTGTATAAATTGGATTAATGATTTACAGTGAAACTTAAAGAATATTTGACACAAAAGTATTGTATGTCTTGAATACATTTACAACCTTCCAGCTAAAATATTTATTAGAAAGCAGATCATTAAAATTGGGTTTCAATAGCATTCTTGAGATGAGTACTTCCGTTTAGACTAGGGGGGCTTGAGTCTGAAACTAACTAAAAATTGATTCTGCTGAGCATTACTTTGGCATGGAATTCAACTGAAGACATTAACCCTAATGGTTTATCCACATGGACTCCAGTCAAATTGGTTGGAAATTCATCTATAATTCCTTAACAGGTAGAGTGCTAAATTACTTTTGACCGTCTAATTTTTTTTCAATTGACTTTGCTTTCTTAAATTCATGGGAGAGTGCCTACTGGCACTCTCCCATAAATGTAACAAGGCAAATCCTAACAGACTAAATAATATCACTTCAAAGATAATATGAAGTATAGACACTGAAATTGAAGCCTTTAAGTTGTGGTACCTGCATTTCAGAATAGAGCCCACCTATGGGCATCCAGCACTCTACCAGTTAAACCTTAACCTTCAACTGGTTGAGGGCTAGATTATTTTTCTGCCCAGAGGCACTCTCCAATAAGTTATAATAAAGTAAATTTATATGAACAAAATACTATTCGCATTTGACTGAATATGAACCATGAGCAAGGAAAATATTGGCTTTTGCTCTGGTACCCTCATTTTTAGCTCACCGAAGGGAGCTTAACTTATCACTTGCCGTCTGTCGTCCGACGTGAACTTTACATTATCGATTACTCCTCCCAAACTACTGGATCAAATTGAACCAAATTTGGTGTGCATGTTCCCTATCATATGTCAATTCACACTTGTTGGGAGGGGGGGGGGGAGGGGGGGGGATCTGATTCAAGTTTGTTCAAATCAGCCCCTGGGTTCATATTTGGGCTCAGTATAGGAGCCCAACTTTGAACTTAGTTTATTTCAGGCAAATTTCTTCAGAAATCTTCTTCTCAAGATCCAGCAGGCAGAATCTTTTGATATTTTGTTATGCAGCATGCTTAGGGGGGTAAGATTCAAGTTTGTTGAAGCCAAGTCCCTGGGTTCATAGTTGGGCTCACTGTGGTAGCCCAAATTATAACTTAGTTCAAAATGAGGAATTTTCTTTAAAAATCTTCTTCTTCAGATCCAGCAGATGAATGCTTTTGATATTTGGCATGCAGCATCCTTAGGGGGGTAAGATTCAAGTTTGTTCAAGCCATGTCCCTAGTTCCATAAAATTTGTCTCTCATGACTTCATTCCTTTGCAGTGTTGATGAACCATGTCAAACTGAATGTGACCCCAAATACTTCTTTGAACCACTTTGGCCAATGAGTGATTAAGGCTCCTTGGGGCCTCTTGTTTTTAAAGCTATAATAGTGGCCTCTAGCACTCGAGCAGTTAAATGAATTGTCTCAATTCTGACAAACTATCAGGCCTTGCAATGGTTGCCCCATTTTTCAGTCTTCTAGGCAATTGTCAAAACTGGTAGCATATCTGGCAATGTAAAAATTATGTAACAAAAGTTTAAAAATTATCTCTGGAATATATCCATTCATAATGTTGAAAGTTTTCTTGCAGAAATTTTGTCATATTGTTCTGTGATTACAAAAGTTGGCGAAGAATTCAGTGTTGACCATCTGATTGCAAGACAGAGTTGCCGAAGATTTGAACTTTGATTCCTAGTCAGGGATCGGAAATAAACATTTTAAATTCCTCTAAAACATGATTTCATCCTTCGAAATACAGGCACCTGCCAGTCTTTGTCTGAGGCTAACCAATGCCCTGAATCAGGGAGTGCGGTTTCTCAGTGGTTACGTTATTTGACTTTAACCCTTTGCCTAACATGAAAAGCAGATGATAGTTACAAAACAAATTTTTGAATAACAAATTTTTTGAATTTTTTGTCTCAAAAACCTAGGTTATGACCCCTCATTGGAACAAGCTCAACAAACTCATTCCAATGAGGGGTCATAACCTATGTTTTTGAGACCTAAAATGAAAAAAATAATGAAAATTAATTGCCAATTTTTTAGAATAACGCTGGCCAGTTTTGGGCCGTTACATTGAGTAAAGGCTTAAACGGAAGGGTCCATGGTTCAATCCCCACCAGGGGTAAGTTTTTGTATCCTTCGGCAGAGCACTTAATCCTGATTTTCCATGTGGCAGCACCATGGCACTGTGTACTAAGGCACACAGAACACCTTGGAATTCCGGGGACGCAGTGTTGTCAAGATATATTTCAAGGTATATTCAGCTGATGTTAAAAATTGCATCACAGCATAGAGAAGTGAAATGAATATTCAGCTTCTAGATATTTCAGAAAATAATTGGCTGTTTCTGTAGATGTTAATTCTTCACATAACAGAGATACTAAACCATCCACCCTAAACAAATCAATATTAATTTATCTGCTACAACTTGTTGGTTGATTACCACAGGTAATGTTCCACCCATTTTCTATGTTTTCTCAATCATGCATCAAGTTAATTATATAATGCATGCTTGAAGATTATATTTCACTTGGGAAACATTATTGATGCCACAGTGTAGAGAAAAGTTGTTTTCAATTTTCTGAAAAACATTGTTCCAAGTTACAAGACCCGGTATAAATAGCAATCAACTGTGAACATGGGTTTTGTATTGACATGCGTCAAAAAGGGGAAAACCGATTATCTAGAACGATTTGGGCTTTTAATTTATTGATGAAATTTCATGCTTTGAATAAATAATATTGTGACACATTGATATCAGTGGATATATCCAGACAAATCTAATAGAAGTGTTAATTATAGAATTGAGTATTAAGTGGAAAATAATTACCAACACTACAGGTGTTTGCTTTTTAGTCCAGGTACACTGCACTGACTTTTTTTCTGGTTGATTTACCATAATTCTCAAGTACAGTTTTTACATGGCCGCTCACTGGAGCAGGTCGTACTATGGTATGCCCATGTCCATCCATCTGTCTGTCTGTTAGCTTTTGCTTGTCCACACAATAACTTGAAAATGAAGAGCACCATGGAGCCTATTTTTTGTGGTGGATTAATGGCGACAAGAGGATGGTTTCTTTTGATAATTAGTTTTCTGACATATCCAATATGGCCACTATGGCAGCCATCTTGTATTTTTAGCTCAACTTGACAAAGTCAAGCTGAGCTATTGCCATCACTTCTCGTCCGTGGGCGTACGTACGTTAGTATGTTAGTACGTTAGTACGTACGTCCACAATTTCCTTTGGCACACCTCATAGGTCGCTTTTATGATCAGATTACTTTGAAACTTGGCATGCTTGTTTGGGGTGACCTCTAGATGGGAGCTATCGATTTTCTTCAATTTCCGTCAAAAAATGTTGCCGCAGCCAATGTTCTTAGAACTTAGTTTAGTCAAACCACAATATTTCCCTTTGGCACACCCTACAGGGCACATTTATGATCAGATTGCTTTGAAACCTGGTATGCTTGTTTGGGGAGACCTCTAGATGGGAGCTATCGATTTTCTGCAATTTCTGTCAAAAAATGTTGCCGCGGCCAACGTTCTTAGATCTTAGTTTAGTCAGAAGACTCAATATTTCCCTTTGGCACACCCTACAGGGTACATTTATGATCGGATTGCTTTGAAACCTGGCATGCTTGTTTGGGGTGCCCTCTAGATGGGAGCTATCGATTTTCTTCAATTTCCGTCAAAAAATGTTGCCGCAGCCAACGTTTTTAGAACTCTGTTTAGTCAGACCACAATATTTCCCTTTGGCACACCCTACAGGGCACGTTTATGATTTGATTGCTTTGAAACCTGGTATGCTTGTTTGGGGAGACCTCTAGATGGGAGCTATTGATTTTCTTCAATTTCTGTCCAAAAATGTTTGCCACAGCCAATGTTCTTAAAACTTAGTTTAGTCAGAAGACTCAATATTCCTTTCCTACAGGGCACATTTATAATCGGATTGCTTTGAAACCTTTCATGCTTGTTTGGGGTGACCTCTAGATGGGAGCTATCGATTTTCGTCAATTTCCATTAAAAAATGTTGCCGTAGTCAACATTCTTAGAACTTAGTTTAGTCAGACCACAATATTTCCCTTTGGCTCGGCCTACAGGGCACATTTATGATTAGATTGCTTTGAAACCTGGTATGCTTATTTACAGTGACCTCTAGATGGGAGCTATCGATTTTCTTCCATTTCCGTCAAAAAATGTTGCCACGGCCAACGTTCTTAGAATTTAGTCTAGTCAGACCACAATATTTCCCTTTTATACACCCTACAGGGCACATTTATGATCGGATTGCTTTGAAACATGGCATGCTTGTTTGGGGAGGCTTCTAGATGGAAGCTATCGATTTTCTTCGGTTTCTGTCAAAAAATGTTGCCACTGGCAAAAAAAATGACATTGGTACCAATGATCTTCAATTTTGCCATTTCATTTATAACTTACCAAGTTCAAGTTTGTCAAGTTGAGCTACAGTGTCATTGACACTTTCATTTGTAATTTTTGCTTGTTCATCCAATAACTTAAAAATGAAATGCACCATGAGTCCTATTTTTTGTGGTTGATTAGTGGCATTATTGAGGTCAAGTTCAAACTTTGGTCCCCGCCATGTAGACCATGTTATGTTATGGGAATGTCTGTCCATCCATCTGTCCATTGACTTTTTGTTTGTCCATGTGATAACTTCAATAATTTTAAACTGACTGTAACTAAACTTGGTGTGAGCAATTATCTTAACAATATTGAGGTTATTGTTCTAATTTCAGTTTGGTTCAACAAATTTTTAATGAGTTATGCCCTTTTTCAACATTGAAAATTATATTTTTGCCTTGACTTCACTATAACTTGAGTAATTATAAACAGATTGTCACCAAACTTGGTATAAGAAATTATAAGAACAATATTGAGGTCAAGTTCAAATTTATGTCCCATCTGTGTAGGCCATATCATGTTATGGGATTGTCCATCCATCTCTCTATTTGTTCACCCAGTAACTCTTTTGTTTACCACGTGATAACTGAAGTTTTTACTATCAGCCATATTGTGATGACATCGTCTGGAGGTGCAGTTGTTAGGTCAAAGATAATACTTGAGACCCAAGTTATTCAGCCAGATAATGGTCGAGAGCTTCCCTCAACCATTATCTGGCCAAATTTTCTTGGCTGAGTGTTTTATCGGACTTAAAACCAACTTGACATTAAATTCTTGTTTTAACCCTTTACCCAACGCAGACGATATCAAAATTTATTATTTTAAATATAATTGTTTTAAATTTTTAAAAGAATTTCAACAAAACCATATCATGTGACCCCTCATTGGAACGAGCTCAATGAGCTCGTTCCAATGAGGGTTTACATGATATGGTTTTGTTGAAATATTTTGAAAAATTTAATTTTTTCAACTTCTCAATTTGCATATTACGTGGGCGGATGCGGGCGATTCGTAAGGTAAAGGGTTAATGTGAAAAAAATTAAATAATTTGATTACATTGGGAAGAATAAAAGTTGAAAATGTGAACAGTTTTTTTCACCCGTTTGAAAAACGGATGTATTGTGTAATCAGTCTGTCTGTCCATCTGTCTGTCCATCCATTAACATTTTTGATTTCTGACAGATAACTCCAGTTTGGATTATTTGATCCCAACCAAAGGTGGTATGTGTATTACCCAGCTAGTTATACAGGCCCAGTTCGAATATGGGTTCCGTCCAATTATTGTTACATGAGTTATGAACCTTTTTTGACTTCGAATTTGACCATCAATTAACATTTTTAGCTTAACTTGATAAAGTCAAGATAAGCTATTGCCATCACGCGTGCAGAAGTCTGTAAGTCTGTTCACATTTTCTTTGGCACAGGCTACACCCGTAGTTCTTGTCCTATCATCATGAAATTTCATATGCAGGATCGAGGTCATGTCTAGATGGGAATGTCGCCTTTTGGTCATGATCGGTCAACCATGACAGCTGCGAGAGCCTGAAACCCGAAAACCTTTGGCAAAGTCTACAGGTTGTATTTACAAAGGCATTTCAATGTAACTTGGTAGGATGACTTCATATAATGTCTACATGAGAATGTCACCTGTTGGTCACGATTGGTCAGGCGTGTTGGCTACCCAGGTCTGAAGCCCGAAAACCTTTAGCACAGTCTACAGGTCATATTTATGAAGGGATTTTGTTGTAACTTGGTAGGATGACTCTGTATAATGTCCAGATGAGAACATCGTATTTTGGCTGTGATCGGTCAACCCTGACAGCTGCACAGGCACATGACCAACATTTGTTTAGCACAGTCTACAGTTCATATTTATGGAGCAGTTTTATTGTAACTTGGAAGGATAACTTGGTGTGATGTCTAGATGAGACTGTCGAATTTTAGTCACGATTTGTCAGCCATTACCACCGCCTGGTCACTTGACCTAGATTCCTTTAGCACTGCTTACAGTTTGTTTTTAGCTTAACTTGACTATTGCCATCACGCGTGCGGAAGTCTGTTAGTCTGTGAGTCTGGTAGTCTGTGACGTCTGTTCACATTTTCCTTTAGCACGGGCTACACCCCGCAGTTCTTGTCTGATCGTCACGAAATTTCATATGCAGGTTTGGGGTCATGTCTAGATGAGAACGTCCCCTTTTGGTCACGATCGGGCAACCGGTATGGCTGCCCGAGCCCAAAACCCGAAAACCATTAGCTCAGTCTACAGGTCATATTTATGAAGGGATTTCATTGTAACTTTGCAGGATCACTCCAGATGATGCCCAGATGAGATTGTCCCCTTTGGTTGCGATCATTCAACCATGATGGCTGCCCGAGCCCGAAACCCGAAAACCTTTAGCACAGTCTACAGGTCATATTGATGAAGGGATTTCATTGTAACCTGGTAGGTTAACTTCATATAATGTCTAGATGAGAACATCCCCTTTTGGACATAATTGGGCTACTGTGACGGCTAAAGGTGCCCGAAGCCCGAAAACCTTTAGCACGGTCTACAGGTCATATTTATGAGGGGATTTCATTGTAACTTGGTAGGATGACTCCAAACAATGTCTAGATGAGAACATCCCATTTTGATCGCTATCATTCAGCCTTGATGGGTGCCCGAGCCCAAAAACCTTTAGTATAGGTAAAAGGTCATATTTATGGAAGGATTTCATTGTAACCTATTAGGTTGACTCCATATAATGCCTAGATGATGACATCCCCTTTTGGTCGTGATTGGTCAGCTGTGATGGCTACAAGTGCCCGAAGCCCAGAAACCTTGAGCACAGTCTACAGGTCATATTTATGAAGGGATTTCATTGTAACTTCGTAGGATCACTCCAGATGATGCCCAGATGAGATTGTCCCCTTTGGTTGCGATCATTCAGCCATGATGGCTGCCAGAGCCCAAAGCCCAAAAACCTTTAGCACAGTCTACCGGTCATATTTATTAAGGGATTTCATTGTAACTTGGTAGATTGACTTCATATAATGTCTAGATGAGAACGTCCCCTTTGGACGCAAT
Source organism: Pictodentalium vernedei (assembly GCA_031216915.1). Classification (NCBI taxonomy): domain Eukaryota; kingdom Metazoa; phylum Mollusca; class Scaphopoda; order Dentaliida; family Dentaliidae; genus Pictodentalium; species Pictodentalium vernedei. The sequence goes on from CM062291.1 coordinate 326,754,934, forward strand.
TGGGAAACTGACGGCTACAGGGGCCCGAAGCCCGAAAACCTTTAGCACAGTCTACAGGCCATATTTATGAGGGGATTTTAATGTAACTTGATAGGATGACTCGTTTTGGAATAATTTCACTGTAACTTGGTAACTTTTGTTGATATACGTTAACTGTGAGGGCCACATACATTAACTGTGAGGTCATATTAACCCACCCCTCAGCTCTTTAGTACAGTGTACACCTCATATTATTTTTATCATAAACATAGCACACAGGGAACAGAAATGAACATATTCCCAATTATCACAATTCTTGTCTTATTTCATGATCCTTTCATAAACATTGAACATTATCCTTTTCATCAAACACAACACACAAGTTAAGCTACAGTGTCATTGACACTTTCATTATGAAGGGATTTCATTGTAACTTGGTGTGATATCTAGATGAGACTCTCCTATTTTGGTCATGATCGGTCAACCGTGACCGCCGATCCATCACATGACCTAGATTCGTTTAGCAAAGTCTACGAGGTATATTTATGAAGGGATTTCATTGTAACCTGGTAGGATGGCTCGTTTTGGAATGATTTTACAGTAACTTTGGTTGACATATTTTAACTGTTAGGGCCACATCAAGCCAGATCTTAATTCTTTAGTACAGTCTACAGTCAAATTATTTTTATCGAAAACATAGCATGTTGGGTACAGAACTTAACATATTCTCAATTATCACAATTCTTGTCTTATTTCATAATCCTTTCATAAACATTGAACATTATCCTTTTCATCCAACACTATACACAGTCAAGTTAAGCTACAGTGTCATTAACACTTTCATTTTATATTTTGCGGCAGTACAATTCAAAATTGCTAAAGGGTGTATTTAGTCAAACCTGGTGGTGCTCTTGTAGATCATTGAATTATCATTTGGGATAACTCATCAAAGACAATAGTGCACCATGCACAGATGCTTCAGTAAAAACTTGGTCATACCAGGTTGCATGTTTGTATTAGAACAATAACTGAGTATTATTTTAACCCTTTACCTAACATGAAAAGCAGACGACACTTGCAAAAAAAATTATTGAATAACTAATTTTTTTTCATATTTTGTCTCAAAAACATAGGTTATGACCCCTTATTGGAACGAGCTCGACGAGCTCATTCCAATGAGGGGTCATAACCTATGTTTTTGAGACAAAAAATGAAAAAATAATGAAAATTAAATGGCGATTTTTGAGAATAGCGCTGGCCGGTTTTGGCCGTTACGTTGGGTAAAGGGTTAAGCAGTTGAGTACTAGAAGTCTCTATCATGGCTCTACTGATAAATGCTGAAAGCCACTATAGTGGCTTTACACTGAATGCATAATCTTGTCATTTGTGCAGGAGTAGGAAAAAAATGTTCCCAAAAAATTGTTTTCTTACCATTTATTGGAGAGTGCCAATTTGAAAAAAATACTCATGTTTCAAATCACCTTTGAAAAATAATTTACCGCACTACCAGTTAAGAGAATGTCCAGTAATTCTTTTGAGAACGTATGGTATTTCTTAAAAGTAATGCTCACTTATTGTTTTGATGGCTATTTTTTCAGATAACTACAAAAGTGAAACAAAGGGAGTTGTGGCAGTGGGTTTCAGTTTACAGCATTGACACAGCTTTGAGTTAGATGTTGATTTTGCATGAAAACATTTTCAATTTTTGATATGTGAGATAATCTGGCAAAAATTCTTTTGCAAAAGTGACCAATGCATCGAAAGACATTAAAAGTAACAAGCAATGAAAAATATCACAAAAATTATATGGTGTCAAATACTGATGTCAAAATATATCGAAATTCAGCCTGCAAATTTTTCCCAAAATGCAACTCGGAATTTAACCATTTTGATATGAATTGACAGCGCTCATTTGTTGACACTGATTTGTATGTAAGATTTTATTCTCTAAGTAACAACACATTTTTAGCTCACCTGGCCTAAAAGGCCATGTGAGCTTTTGCCAGCACTTGGCATCCGTTGTCGTCCCTCATCTGTCGACTGTGGTCATCCATAAACATTTCACATTTTCTTCATTTTCTGTGGAACCGCTGAGCCGGTGTGAACCAAACTTGGCAGGAATGGCCTATGGGAGATTCTCTACAAACGATCCTCATTTTCTTCCCGTCGGATGAAAAACATGGCCGCCAGAGGCATTCTTTGATTTTAGTTGGTGGATTTTCAAAAATCTTCTATGAAACTACAAGACCAAATGTTTTGAAACTTAGCATGATCAATCACTGGGACCCCCTCTACCAACGATCCTCATTTAATGTTGTTTGGGTTGCAAACATGGCTGCAATTGCAGCTTATAGTTACCATAGAAACCCTATGGGAAATCACATTTTCATCTTCTTCCCTGGAACTACTGAGCCAAGGTAAACCAAACTTGGCAGGAATGGTCTGTGGGAGGTCCTCTACAAACAATCCTCATTTTGTTCCCGTCGGTTGAAAAACATGGCCGCCAGAGGCATTCGTTGATTCTGGTTGGTGGATTTTCAAATATCTCCTCTGAAACTAAACATTTTGAAACTTCACATTATTGATGACTGTAACACCCTCTGCCAAATCCTCATTTAATGTTGCCAACGATCCTCATTTAATGTTGATTAGGTTGCAAACATGGCCACAATTGCGGCTTATAGTTACTATAGAAACTCTATGAGAAATTGCATTTTCATCTTCTCTAGAACTACTGAGTCGATGTGAACCAAACTTGGCAGGACTGGTCTAGGTGAGGTCCTCTACAAACTATCCTCATTTTGTTCCTGTCGGATGGAAAATATGGCCGCCAGAGGCATTCTTTGATACTGTTTAGTGGATTTTGAAAAATCTTCTCTGAAACCACAAGGATAAATATTTTGAAACTTTACATCACTGATGACTGGGACACCCTCTACCAATGGTCCTCATTTAATGTGGATTGGGTTGCAAACTTAGCCACAATTGCGGCTTATAGTTACTCTAGGAACCCTATGGGAAATCACATTTTCATCTTCGTGTTGCAAGCATTGCCGCATAGTTACCATGGAAACACTTGGGGAAATCACATTTTTATATGTAGTTCTGCCAGGTGAATAATTACAGGCTCTTTAGAGCCTCTAGTTATTTTTCGCATCAGAGTCAAAGCTTATGACCCCTTCATAGATCAGTGCCACAAGAATGTTCCAGTAAGAGGCCTTAAGCTATATTTTAAAAGAAAAAAATCACACAGCATTGGCTAGATTTGGCTGATAATTTGGTAAAGGTTTAACTTGGCCTCTTCTCCTTTTTGCATACCTATATCTGTGATGCCGTAAACTGGTTATAAACTTACCTGTTTTAGCCCCAGAGAGTGCTTATTATGCCACCAACCTCCAAAGGAGGATTCGGGGTATCTAGTGAAGTCCTCTGTCTGTCCGTCCATCCATCCATTCGAGCAAACAAATCAGGTTTATGTGCCTAGTTGTTGGTACACAGCATGTGTTTGGTCTGATTAATGTGACTAGCCACATAAAGTTGAACTAACAAATGGCATTTATGTGTCTAAAAAAGTGAGCTATGTGGCTAAAATGTTTTTTATATGGCTAAAATGGTTTATGTGGCTAAAATGTGACAAAAAGTGGGTATTGTATTTTCAGGGATTTTATGTTAGGGTAAGGTTAGGGTCCGTCCGTCCATCTGTGTGGCCATCCATCTGTCTGTACAAGCATTTTGCATTGTAATTTCAAAGCCATTGGTCAAATTTGGATCTCCTTGGGTATGCACATGGGGGAACTGCTATGCATAAGGAACGGATTCCGTCCAATAAGTTTTTCCTGAGTTATGAGCCTTTTTTTCACTTTGGGGACTTAGAAAATTTTTCTGTTTTCTCTCTTTTGACTCGGAGAAAATTTTTCTGTTCCACAATACCTTTAAGGCTACTTCGAACATGCCTATGGGTCGGGGCAGTAGCCCACGCTTTGTGTAGCCCTTGTTGCTCATTGTGGTGAGAAGAAATTCCTCCAAGAATGAGATGCAATATTCAGGTCTAATCATCTTGACCTTTGAATTTTTTGTTTGAATGGCAGGAGCCAAATATGGCTCTATTGAAAAATTTTGAAAGTCTTTTCATGGGCTTTTACACTTCTACTCTCAGCACTAAAAAAATATTGTGTATACAAAATTGTTTTGTTAACTTCAAATGGTGAGAGTCATCATCCACTGTCCACTAAGTTGTAACAAATCATTTTTGCAGGCCTGGCATTCTTAAAAATGCAGGAGGGCTAAAAATCGCTCCCCTCGCATGGCCTAGGCAAGCAATTAGATTAGATCTCAAACTTACAGAAGCTAAAAGTGGAAAAATGAAGGTTTACTATGTGTAGTACTGCCAAGTGGGCTTTGAACATTTTATTTGCTGCTGCTAACAAGGTGGTCTCTGTGAGACGGCTACTCTGTCCTTCCCACACCTCCGGGCCTCAGCAAGGCCCAGAGGTGTGGGAGGGGCAGTGCAGCTGTCTTACAGAGATCACTAACACAGCAGAGATCTGTAAAGATGTGGGTTTTAGGAATGGGGTCTTATGGTAATCATTACTTCCTGAGGCCAGGGGCCAGAAGGGCTAGATTTCACCCTCCTTAATTTTTTTAAGGCGAGCAGTAGGCGAGCAAATAAATCGCTCTCCTGAAAATGCCAGGCCTGTTTATGACCCAAATATTGTAAAGAAAAGTCCCCTTGCTGATAGCATAGTATCTTTGAGAAAAAATCATGTTATAAAAAGCATTTGAAAAGTAATTAGCGCTCCATCAGTTTTAATAGTTGGGTATAAAACTGTGAGATGTGGTTCGGGATGGAATGTGCTGAAAACATTTCCAACCAGTTTCAGAACTGGAGCATTGGATCATAGTATTTTGTGCAAGAGTCTCTCGCTTGGGGACAGCTATCATCACGTGTGAATGCTTCTTGGTATTATTTTCACTTTTTGTCGTGCAACAGCTTTATTAGAACAGGCTTGGTAGTTCTTTCTTTTGGATCTTATGTAAAGCATGGAAACAGGAAATAGGGTGTTTACCATTCTCTACACTGTTCATTATTAGCAGTGATATGAATCAATATACCAGGAAATGAGATGCTGAAAGGAATTTGTCTAGAAAAGCCGATTGTAAACCAGGCACTCGATTAAAAAGTGCCTGACAACTCATAATAATAGAAGATGCCAAATTCATTAGTGGATAAAAAGTTTCCATTAAAAATCAGAAAAGCGATCAGAAGGAGGAAATATTTAATATAGCTGATCCTTCAGTTGAAGTAGCTGGAGACAAACAGATTCTTCAACCCTTCCCAGCATTAATTCTTTCTTGTCTGACAGTTCTTTATACTCATTAGAGTGTAGGATTTTCAGTGTGTTGCAGGTTTTTTATTCTTTCCTTTCTCTTTTAGTTTTGTAAAGAAATCACTGTTGTAACTCAAAAGTGGAACAATGTGTCCTTGAAAATCTTTGTTTTCTGTTTCTGAAGTTGAAGCCAATCCAGTTGAGTTACAGTGTAAATGCATACATTCATGCACCTGCTGAGGATCCATATTAACTGAACACCTACAGTATGTGAAGAGTGCATTGTCATTGAAACACTCACAGAGGTAATTTCTGCTCAGGCAGAAACTCTTTGTCTGTGAAAAGGCATAAGTTTGACAAGCAAGGTTTCAGGCCAGGGCTTAAAATTCAAGTGAGAATCAGAACTGATTGTCACACAAGATTCTCGCAAGGAACACAATGACATCACCTTTGATTCTCAAAAAATGTTCATTTGATTCTCATCATAGATTCTGAAGTGTCCATAAGGGCCTGGGTAATTCTTCTTCTTTTACACTATCATAATAAGGTAATTCTTTGGCAGAGGTGTCTAGTGACTATAATCAGCCAAGAATTAACCCTTAAAGGCCTATTTCTGACTTTTCCGACCTCATAACAGTGCTCTTAACTTTTCATCATGAGGAGGTCCTTCTGACAATAGACAAATTACCAAAGCAGTGGTTTCTTTTCTTAACAGGCAGCCAAGACTTAACTAGAAATCACTGTTAAGCCATTAGACATATTGAGAAAGTGGAATAATTGGAATTCAAGACACTTGTCCATGCCCTTAAGGGTTAACTAGAAACCACTGCCAAGGAACTATAACTTCCCGCAGTAAGACCACTGAAAACCTGCATGTTGGAACGTGTTCATCATGTAAAATTAGAAAACTTACCAAACATGGAACTAGGACCTCCAGAGTTAAACTTTTGTAAATATATAAATATGAGGTTTGTTTTTTATGGAATATGTGCTGGTTGCACTAACAAGGGTATAACAGTACTCAGAAATTCTAAATTATTCATGAACTGTAAATTGATTCTCGCAGTACGAGTTTACGGGAATCCTAGGCAATTGTGATGAATCCAGACAAGTTTTAAGGCCTGCAACCCCTGTGGGAACCCTAGGAAGTGAAACATTGTTTTTACTGTGGTAAACAAGCTCTGTTTTACTGGTAAAATAGGACACAGTCACCAATGCTTGGGGTGAAAGTCCTTTAAGATGAGCAACATGAGTATAAACGATTGACTGAACATGACTTTATCTCCATGTTGCTGTCACGATTAGCCATTGTGTAGATGTATGTGACATTGAATATCAATAAATAAATAAATAAATTTTGCCTTGTCTTTATGCATTAATCCTTTACCCAACACACACGATCTCAAAATTTGTTATACAATCGGTGGAGGGGGTCATATGATATGGTTTTGTTGGACAATTTTGTAGAAAAAATTTTTTCAACTGCTCAATTTGTAAATTACGCGTTGGATGCAGCCAGATGCGGCTGATTTGTTGGGTAAAGGATTAACCCTTTACCTAACATGAAAAGCAGATGACACTTGCAAAAAAAATTCTTGAATGATTTTTTCATTTTTTGTCTCAAAAACATAGGTTATGACCCCTTATTGGAATTAGCTCAATGGTTTTGAGACAAAAAATGAAAAAAATTATGAAAATTAATTGTCGATTTTTTAGAATAGCACTGGCCGGTTTTGGCTGTTACGTTGGGTAAAGGGTTAAACAGTACTGTGATCAAAAAAGTGGTATCTTTCACAGTAATACTGCAATTTGGAACATTTATAGCAGTGGAACAAGATTTCCTAAATAAAATATTGCAAAATCAGTGCATCAAGAAAAACAAAAAAAAAAGAGTATTTCAGATGTAATGTTGTCACATTTCCTTTTCACCAGTTGAGATGTCACAGTGTTGTGGACAGGAAAACAGACAGAGAATAACGACTGAATCATGACCCAGATGCAATTCAGTCAAAATTCTCTCCAGTTTTATCATTACTGTACTAAATCAGGAATCAGTAGTGTCTATATATCAGTGGAAACTCCACTTCCACAGTGTTTTCCTGATAATCCACCCTCCGCGTACTGCATTTTACCAGTAAAAAACAAGGTAAAATACGTAATTATGTTCAAAAAGGAAGATTCAGTTAACCAAAATTTGAACCAGTCTAAAAGTAGTTTGTTGTTTGGCAACAATATGCATTTAAAATGGTTATTTTATTGAACTGTTTTCAGTTCACTGTTTAGCGCCTGGGGTGGAGGACGGGATGTGGGTCAATGACTGGAGTTGAAGTTTTTCCTGTATTTCATGCATGTGAACTTTGGAAAAACTCCCAACAAGGTGCATTCATGTCTGTCCCCCATACTTGGCTCTAATGATATCCCCGCTCTCGAAGATAATGGGGGAATACTGGATTACATGTGTTTGTCCATCCATCTGTGCATCAGGCCTGGCATTCTTTAGGAGTGCAGGAGTGCTGCATGCCTACTGCACGCCTAGAAAAAATTGAGGAGGGCAATTTTTTGCACCCCTTGATTTTCTGGAATGCCAGACCTGTTTGGGATGGCCTGTAAAATCTATTATCATTTCGGCCCCTGAGTTTCAATGTGTTCTATGTGCCTACTGGCACATAGAACACATTGAAACTCAGGACGATTTGTCAATGTAGCATTGATTCGCAATAATTCATGACCCATTCTGTGTGGCATTTCGATACATTTTGAGTGTAGACGACAGTTACACAAGAATTGAATGCAACATTTTGAATAATCAGAAGATTTGTGTGTCAATTTTTCCACTGTGCAGCTGAATGTAGTACAATTTTTCAGTCACAATATTAATGCCTTGAAGAGAATATAACCAAAATAGCATACAAGCTTTTGCATTGAAAATTTCAGATGCAATTGCCCTCCCAAGCTATCTGAGGAGGGCAATTGTTTTGCACTCCTTGATTTTCTAGATTGCCAGGCCTGGTGCATCCATCCATCCATCTGTCTATCTGCCATTTTATCTTGGCAGTGGATGGATGGATTGGATTTCAATTTGGTATGAGGCATCCTTTTGACAAGACGCTTCTGCACATGTTATAAAAAAGTTGTCCGCATATTTTTCACCAGAGCTACTCTCCTTACTTTGTCAATTTTTCATAATTTTTTGGTCCTTACTTTCTTTTTAATTACCTCACCTGACTTTCAGTCAGGAGAGCTATAGTGATCACTCACCGTCCATCGTCCGTCGTCCGTCATCTGGCGTCCGTCGTCTGTCGTCCGTGAACATGGTGTTTGCGTCTTCTCCTCCCAAACCGCTGAACCAATTTAATTGATATTTGAGATAATAGTTTGTTATGACATCGCAATTTGATTTTGTTCAAATCAAGTTGCCCCGCCCGTGGGTAGGGCCACACCCAAAAAGTGAGCTGAAATCTTAAAAAATCTTCTTCTCATGAACCAGCAGTAGCAGAGACTTGATATTTGGTGTGCAGCTTCCTTTTGAGGTGTAGACTCAGATTTGTTCAAGAGAAGTTTGTGGGGCTATACTTGGCGTCGTTATGGGAGGGGCAAAATTTTTGGCCCCGCCCAAAATTTCTATTTTCCAAACCGAGAGGCTGATTTGAACCAAATTTTATGTGAGGGCTTATTGGGTCATAAGTACCTAATTTATGCTGATTTTTTTTTCCCCGTAGCCCCATGGGAACCGCAGGAGCTAAAAATAGAAAAAAATTAAAACGCCCATATCTCCAAAACTGCACGGCACCGAGAATTTTTATATGGTGTGAAGCTTCCTTAGGACCAACAGAAAGAATTGGTAAAAAAAAATTGCCATCGGTTTTATCATAGGGTACAGTTTCGGGACTTTGAAAAAGTGCTGAGTCAGCACTTTTTAACACTGTAGGCAATGGGAAAAACATTAAAAAATCTTCTTCTCCAGATCCAGCAGGCAGAATCTTTTGATATTTGGTATGCAACATTGGAGGGTGGATCTGATTCAAGTGTGTTCAAATCGGCCCCCTGGGTTCATATTTGGGCTCAGTATAGGAGCCCGATTTCGAACTTAGTGCATTTCAGGCAAATTTCTTAAAAAATCTTTTTCTCCAGATCCAGCAGGCAGAATCTTTTGATATTTGGTATGCAACATTGTGGGGTGGATCTGATTCAAGTTTGTTCAAATCGGCCCCCTGGGTTTATATTTGGGCTCAGTATAGGAGCCCAAATTTGAACTTACTGCATTTCAGGCAAATTTCTTTGAAAATCTTCTTCTCAAGATCCAGCAGGCAGAATCTTTTGATATTGGGTATGCAACATTGTGGGGTGGATCTGATTCAAGTTTGTTCAAATTGGCTCCCTGGGTTTATATTTGGGCTCAGTATAGGAGCCCAAATTTGAACTTAGTGCTTTTCAGGCAAATTTCTTAAAAAAATCTTCTTCTCCAGATCCAGCAGGCAGAATCTTTTGATATTTGGTATGCAACATTGTGGGGTGGATCTGATTCTATTTTGTTCAAATCGGCTCCCTAGATTCATATTTGGGCTCACTATAGAAGCTCGAATTTGAACTTAGTGCATTTCAGGCAAATTTCTTCAAAAATCTTCTTCTCCAGATCCTGCAGGCAGAATCTTTTGATATTTGGTATGCAACATTGTGGGGTGGATCTGATTCCAGTTTGTTCAAATCAGCCACCTGGATTCATATTTGGGCTCACGATAGAAGCCCAAATTCGAACTTAGTGCATTTCAGGCAAATTTCTTTGAAAATCTTCTTCTCAAGATCCAGCAGGCAGAATCTTGTGATATTTGGTATGCAGCATCCTTAGGGGGGGGTGAGATTCAAGTTTGTTCAAGCCATGTCCCTAGGTCCATATTTGGGCTCACTGTGGGAGCTTGAATTGTAACTTTGTTCGAAATGAGGAATTTTCTTAAAAAATCTTCTTCTTCAGATCCAGCAGTCCGAATGGTTTGATATGTGGTGAGTAGCATCCTTGGGGGGGAGGGGGGGGGGGGGATTCAAGTGTGTTAAAGCCAAGTCCATGGGTCCATATGTGGGCTCCCTGTGGGAGCCCAAATTATAACTTAGTCAATATGAGGAATTTTTCTTTAAAAATCTTCTTCTTCAGATTCAGCAGTTGGAATGTTTTGATATTTGGCATGGAGCAACCTTGGGGGCTGAGATTTAAGTTTGTTCCAGCCAAGTCCCTTGGTTCATATTTGGGCTCACTATGGGAGCCTGAATGACAACTTAGTTCAAAATGAGGAATTTTCTTTAAAAATCTTCAGATCCAGCAGATGAATGCTTTTGATATTTTTTATGCAGCATCCTTAGGGGGGTAAGATTCAAGTTTGTTCAAGCCATGTCCCTAGGTCCATATTTGGGCTGATTGTGGGAGCTCGAATTGTAACTTGGTTCAAAATGAGGAATTTTCTTTAAAAATCTTCTTCTTCAGATCCAGCAGTCGGAATGTTTTGATATTTGGTGTGCAGAATCCTTAGGGGTGTGAGATTCAGGTTTGTTAAAGCCAAGTCCCTGGGTTCATATATGGGCTCCCTGTGGGAGCCCGAATTATGACTTAGTTCAGTATGAGGAATATTATTTAAAAATCTTTTTTTAGATCCACTGGTCAGAATATTTGGATATTTGGTTTCATTTTTTCTTAGGAGGAGCAGATGCAACTTGTGGAAATCAATTCTCTGGGTTGATATTTAGGCTACCATGTCAGGTGAGCGCCCTCAGGCCCCTTGGGGCCTCTTGTTTATGTAGCATCCTTAGGGGGGTAAGATTCAAGTTTGTTCAAGCCATGTCCCTATGTCCATATTTGTCCTCATTGTGGGAGCTTGAATTGTAACTTAGTTCAAAATGAGGAATTTTCTTTAAAAATCTTCTTCTTCAGATCCAGCAGTCGGAATGTTTTGATATAAGGTGTGTAGCATCCTTGGGGGAGGGGGAGATTCAAGTTTGTTAAAGCCAAGTCCCTGGGTCCATATTTGGGCTTCCTGTGGGAGCCCGAATTATAACTTAGTTCAATATGAGCAATTTTTCTTTAAAAATCTTCTTCTTCCGATTCAGCAGTTGGAATGTTTTGATATTTGGCATGCAGCAACCTTAGGGGGCTGAGATTCAAGTTTGTTCAAGCCAAGTCCCTTGGTTCATATTTGGGCTCACTATGGGAGCCCGAATGACAACTTAGTTCCAAATGAGGAATTTTCTTTAAAAATCTTCTTCAGATCCAGCAGATGAATGCTTTTGATATTTTTTATGCAGCATCCTTAGGGGGGTAAGATTCAAGTTTGTTCAAGCCATGTCCCTATGTCCATATTTGGGCTCATTGTGGGAGCTTGAATTGTAACTTAGTTTAAAATGAGGAATTTTCTTTAAAAATCTTCTTCAGATCCAGCAGTCGGAATGTTTTGATATTTGGTGTGCAGCATCCTTAGAGGGGTGAGATTCAAGTTTCTTAAAGCCAAGTCCCTGGGTTCATATATGGGCTCCTAGTGGGAGCTCGAATTATAACTTACTTCAGTATGAGGAATATTCTTTAAAAATCTTTTTTTTTTTAGATCCACTGGTCAGAATCTTTGGATATTTGGTATAAGCTTTTCTTGGGAGGAGCAGATGCAACTTGTTGAAATCAATTCTCTGGGTTGATATTTAGGCTACCATGTCAGGTGAGCGCACTCAGGCCCCCTGGGGCCTCTTGTTTATTTATGTTTCATTGGCCCAGCACTGAAATAAGAATTTACTAATCTGGACTCTATAAATAAAGTCACAACTTGAGATTCTTTCCTATTTTTTTCTGTTTCATGGCTATGGGTTCTGATGCTGACATTTAATTCTATTCAGTCAATCCATCCATCAGTTATTCGGTGAAAGTTTCATTGAAACACTAGACAGATGAGTTATTTGATTTGAAATGGGTTGAGGACACATTGCATGGTTTGCAAAATGGATCGACAATTTCTCAGCAAAAAATGCATAGAAGCTAAGTTGTGAATTGTAAACAGTTGCAGAGTGGAAAAATTTATATCCATATTTCAATGTTTGCATAACCTGTTATGGTCGATAAACTTATAAGTTGTCTTTAACACTTAGTTTCTATTTATTTTTCGCCACGCTTTTTCCCTTCTTCAGATAATACCAGCTTTTCCATACACTTACTCTCCTGAAATTCAATGTTTCTTTTTTCCTCTTTTTTTCCTGAAATACACTGGAAGGGGAGAATACTGCTGTGGAAACCTTGATAGTGTGAAATTCACCATGCAGTAAGTTTTGGTGAGTGTCAGCACACTATTGTCAAAATACCAAAATTTCAAGCAGCAAATTTTTCCCATAATGCAACTAGAAATTTATCCAATTATTAACCTTATTTGATAGAGTTCATTGAGCTCAGTTAAACATGGTTCAATTAATTAAATTCCTAGTTGAATCATAAGAAAAATTTGCTTCTTGAAATTTTTGTATTTCGACATCAGTTGCAGAGGGTTAAATTGAGTTAAAAAAATTCTGTAATGAGTACAGGCACAATTTTTCACCATGGGAACCCCAAGAAGTGGAGCAGTGCTTGTTTTACTTCCATTGGCAAGTTCTCCTGTATAGGTATGAAAGGACACATCATCCAGTGCCTGATGCATGTGATCTGCAATGAATGACATAATTATGATTGATGGTCTAAACTTCACTCCATTCTTGTGTTGCAGTCATGAAAAACTAAAGTTGCAGAGAATAACATTTATAACCTTGATAAACAGTAAACAAAAGAAGTACCGTTATTGGAGCTAGGGTTCGGCTCCGTTATCTCAAACTGTTTATGCTTCATAATTCTTTACCTAACATGACTTGCAGATCACACTTGCCAATAATTTCTTGAATACCTAAAAAATTGTCTTTTTTTTTTTACTTCAAAATACTTCAAAAACATAGCTTTTGCCCCTCATTGGAATGAAATTAGTGAGCTATTTCCATTGAGTGGTCATAAAGCTATGGCTTCGAAGTAAAAATTGAAAAAAATAATTAAATTTAAAAGGTGACTGACGGTTGTGAATAGTGCTGCAGAATAATGCCATATGATTAGATGAGGGGTAAAGGCTTTTTTTTCACAGATTTCAGTTTTTTATTATCTTGGAAATACTTATGCTTTTCTATTGCTATGTTGTCCATCATCTGTCTGTCCGTCATCAACATTTTGTTTGTCCGGGCCATAATTTCTTAACCACTGAATATTTTTTAACAAAACTTTGTAACCATATGTATTGTCTAATGTCACCAGACAGTGTGCCATCAGTGATAATGGGGTCTCTACCCTCAAGGTGAAGGTCATGGTCAAGGTCACACAAAAACCTTTTTTTTTTTATATTGCTATATTGCCCTTGTCTGGTCTCTATAATCTGATCCTTATGATTGATCTTGTTAAAACTTGACACAGTTGCTGACCACAACCGAAGGTTGCGTCATGATTTTGACCCAAGGTCATATTCTCATGATCAAGGTCACATTCAAGAAAACTTCAATATTTTGCTATCATTTTTGTCCAGTCCATATAATTTGATCTAATTGGCAGATCTCGTTCACACTTAAAACAATATTTCCCATTTTGTTTGTCCGGGCCATAATTTCTTAACCATTGAATATTTTTAGCTCACCTGACTGAAAGTCAGGGTGAGCTTTTCTGATCACTTTTCGTCCGTCGTCCGTCGTCCGGCGTCCGGCGTGAAGGTGGTGTTTGGGTCTTTTTCTTCCAAACCACTGGCCGCATGTTAATGAAATTTCATGTGAGTAGGGGTTATATAGCGGCATTTTGATTTTTGGGCAAATTAGGTTTCGGCTCATATTGAGCAGAGGGGTGGGGCAAAAATGCTCCAATTCTTAAAAAATCTTCTTCTCAAGAACCAGCAATAGCAGAGACTTGATATTTGGTATGCAGCTTCCTTTTGAGGTGTAGACTCAAGTTTGTTCAAGAGAAGTTCGTAGGTCTATACTTGGCGATGTTATGGGAGGAGCAAAAATTTTGGCCCCACCCCAAATTTCTATTTTTTAAACCGAGAGGCCAATTTGAACCAAATTTTATGTGAGGGCTTATTGGGTCATAAGTACCTAATTTATGCAGAAATTTTTTTTCCTGTAGTCCCGTGGGAACCACAGGAGCTAAAAATAGAAAAAAATTAAAACGCCTATATCTCAAAAACTGCACGGCAGTGAGAATTTTTATTTGGTGTGAAGCTTTCTTGGGACCAACAGAAAGGATTGGTAAAAAAAAATTGCTATCGGTTTTATCATAGGGTACTTTTTCGGGACTCTGAAAAAGTGCTGAGTCAGTATTTTTTAACACAGTAGGCAATGGGAAAAAAATAAAGAATTGTTTTCTTCCAAACCACTGCTCTAAAAGCTTTCATATTTTACATATAACATCTTTGGAACATTGATTCACATATTTGTAGAAATCAAATTCCTCGGTCCATATTTGGGTTCCCTATGGGAACCCAAATGTTCAAATTAGTGCAATATGAGGGATATATTTTAAAAATCTTCTTCTTCGGATCCACAAATCAGAATCTTTTGATATTTGCTATGCATCATCCTTAGGGGGGTGAGATTGATGTTTGTTCAAGCCAAGTCCCTGAGTTCATATTTGGACTCCCTTTGGGAACCCAAATTGTAACTTAGTGCAATACGAGGTATATTCTTTTAAAATCTTCTTCTTCGCATCCACCGGTCAGAATCTTTTGATATTTGGTATACAGTATGCTTAGGGAGGTGAGATTCAAGTTTGTTCAAGTCAAGTCCTTCGGCTCATATTTGGTCTCCCTGTGGGAGCCCAAATTATAACTTAGTTCAATATGAGGAATATTCTTTAAAAAAATTTTTTTTTTCAGATCCACCAGTCAAAATGTTTTGATATTTGATGTACAGCATTCTTAGGGGCTGAGAGTGAAGTTTGGTAAAGCCAAGTACCTGGGTTCATATTTGGGCTCACTGTGGGAGCCCAAATTATACCAAAATTTTTATTTTCCAAACCAAAAAGTCGATTTGAACCAAATTTGATATGAGGGCTTATTGGGTCATAAGTACCTAATTTATGCCGAAAATTGTTTTCCTGTCCCCCACGGGAACTGCAGGAGCTAAAAAATTTTTTTCTTTTTAAATGCCCATATCTCCAGAACTACATGGCACTGAGAATTTTTATATGGTGTGAAGCTTCCTTAGGACCGGAAGAAAAAAATGGTAAAAATTTTATCATAAGGTTCTTTTCTAGGACTAAAAGTGCCGAGTCATCATTTTTTAACAGTGTAGCTAATGGGAATAACGTTGAAGAATCTTCTTCTCCCAAAACACTGCTTCAGAAGCTTTTATTTTTGGGCTCCCTATGGGAGCCCATGTATAACTTAGTTCAGTATGAGAAATATTCTTAAAAAATCTTTTTTTTCTGTTACTCCTGTCAGAATCTTTTGATATTTGATTTTTGATTTTCTTAGAAGTGGCAAATTGAAGTTTGTTCAAGTTCTGCTTTATTGATAAAATTGGGCCCAGTAGTAACCAATTTCTGCATTGAAAGCCCTGTAAAGTGGGCAGTGATAGGCATAAACGATTGACCAAACTTGATATTATAATTACGCCTCTGTAAGATGTAGCCTTAGATGCTGAAAGTGACCTTAAATTCCAATAAATAAATAGATAAATTATTGAGTACCCAATATGGGTATCTAACATATGAACACTCTGGGTTACTAAGTAGAGAAAACACTTTTATGTTGAAAAACTGATAATAACCACAAGGCAGAATCCCTTGCTATTTTGGTGATATGACTCGGCCAGTATCAGGTGAGCGCCCTCAGGCCCCGTGGGGCCTCTTGTTTTAACAAAACTTTTTAACCGTATGTATTGCCACTAGACAGTGTGCCATCAGTCATAACGAGTTTTCTACCCTCAAGGTGAAGGTCACAAAAAATAATAGTTGGATATTACTATATTGCCCTTGTCCAGTCTCTGTAATTTGATCCATTATATTTATTTGTTTATTGGTGTTTAAGGTCACATATTTCTGCACAATGTCTAATCATGACCTCGACAATTTTACGGGTGGAGGAAGCCGGAGTACCTGGAGAGAACCACCGAGCAACGGCGAGCAACTGTCAGCTCCCCAACATACTAACTCCACACAAGCAGGGTTAGCATTGGTTGAAGACAGGTGCACCATTGACGTGCAGTACGCCTTAGTACACAGTGTCACCATGTCCCCATGTAGGCAATGGGGGTGAAGTGTCTTACCCAAGGACACGATGCGATTGCCGCAGGTGGGATTCGAACCGAGGTCCTCTCGGCTTGCAGCCTGCACCTCTACCTACTGAGCCACCGCTTCCCCAATTTGATCCATCTGATTGATCTTGTTTATACTTGACACAGTTGCTGACCATAACTTAAGGTTGTGTTGTGATTTTGACCCAAGGTCATATTCTCATGGTCAAGGTCACATTCAAGAAAACTTCAATATTTTACTATCATTTTTGTCCGGTCCATATAATTCAATCTAATTGGCAGATCTTGATCATACTTCAAACAAATATTGCCCATGACTGAATAGTGTGTTGTGACTTTGAGCCAAGGCCATATCATCAAGGTCAAGGTCACAAAAATAATATTTGGTTATTGCTATATTGCCCTTGTCCAGTCTCTATAATCTGATCCGTACGACTGATCTTGTTCATACTTGACACAGTTACTGACCATAACCAAAGGGTGTATCATGATGTTGACCCAAGGTCATATCCTCATGGTCAAAGTCACACTCAAGAGAACATCAATATTTTACTATCAATTTTGTCTGATCCATATAATTTGATCTGATTGGCAGATCTTGTTCATAGCTGGGTACAATTATTATGGGATACCAGTGACATTGCACCTTGTTGCTTATGACTCAAAGGTGTGTCATGACTTTCATCCCAGGTCATATTGTCAAGGTCACTGACAGCAAAACTTTGATATTGTTATACAGCCCTTGTCCAGTCCGTACAACTTGGTATGATTGACAAATCTTACTTGGTATAAACAAAAAAAAAATTCATATTTGGTTCGAAAGCATTACTTATGACCCTTCATTGGAATGAGCTCATACCAATGAGGAATCAACAGCTATGTTTTTGAGGCCAGAATAAAAAAAACAAAACATTTTGATTGACAATATTCTTGAATGGAGCTATCCAATAATGGTCGTTAATTTGTTTAAAAAATACTATTTTGAGCTTGTTACCCCTTTTCCTGACCCAAAAAGCACATGACACTTGCAAATACAATTCTTGAAGCACTATTTTTTTTTGCATCGATAACATAGCTTATGACCCCTCATTGGAATGAGCTCATTGAGCTCATTCCATTGAGGGGTCATAAGCTATGTTTTTGTGACAAAAAATGAAAAAGTAATAAAAATTGAATGCTGAATTTTGTGAATAGCGCTGGCCGGTTTTGACCATTAAGTTGGGTAAAGGGTTAATGCAACTTCTTCCTTACTTGAAGCTGAAGATTGAATTGGAATTGTTAACACTTCACCCTACACAAATCTTATCAAAATTTATAAATTTAATAATTGTTGGCTAAGTATGCACAGCGCCACAGTAACAATCTTCTCCAAAGTGTGCATGGGAGCCCGAGTGGTGGAGTCGAGATCTTATTTCCCTGTTTGATGGTGTCACCGACAATGATCTTGTGTAGTGCATCCAACTAGGGGCATACCTCTGGTATATCTGTTATAAACAAACATCTGGTACGACGGTTGTAAGAAGGTACAATATTAATCTTTTTAACTAATGATAAGTGGTAAAACTCCATTTGGAGTTTGATTCGATTCAAAATCCTTTTGTCAATTCAGTTTGAGATTCAAATGTCATTGGAATTTAAGAATTGCAAGGTCCTAATTTAGCACCCTCTTATAAAATGTAAGAAAGTAATTTTTGGGAGCAATATTCAAATCGAAATTGTGGTAAATATTGCTATGAGAATGGGACAACTTGAATAAGTAAGCAGTTTCTAAATTGACAAAATAGTCTAAGGCTCCACAAAATAGATCTGTTTCTCAGGCCATTTTTTGTCAAATTGCATGCAGGCGAGCTTTTTTTTATTTTATTTTTTATTTCTCTAATTATTTCTTTGTCATCAAAAGTTCATGTTATTGTTTTATATTTTAGGCCTCATAATCTACGGAATAGCATGGGTGGTGGTGTATTTCGTCCCTTGAGAGCAAGAAGGCTTTGCAATGCTAAGGCATTGCAAAGCCTTCTTGCACTCAAGGGACAAATTTATCAATTTTTTAAATTGGGTAAATATCAGACATAAACCATTTAATTTTTATTTTATTTAAGTTTACATTGAATATAAAAAGAGAGCATGCGGCAGCCAAAAGGACCATGCGGGAGGGCCTGTGAAACAGATTTTTAATTTTTTTAGGCCTAAAGTAATTCTCTTTTGAATGAATTATCAGAAATCCTTCAACTGTCTATTTTATTCAGTACAGTTTACTGTTTTCATATTGTATTCTTTAACTGGTTGATTGCTAGAAACCACTATCAGGGCTTTCCAAAAAAATGAGGTACTGGACCAAAAATAAACTTTTTCCTTGTTCATGTTTTCATATTCATTCAAATGCAAATATATTTTGTTTATATAAATTTGTTGGGCAGCACGGTGGCTCAGTGGCTCAGTGGTGGTCTGTTGGACTTCTATGCTAGATGTCCCGAGTTTGATCCCCGTCCGGGACGGCCCGCATTGTGTCCTTGGGCAAGGCATTTTATCCCGGTTGCCTACATAAGGGCATGATGACGCCATGTTCTAAGGCATACTGCACGTCGATGGTGCACATGTCTTCAACCGTGTAACCCTGCTTGAGCGGAGCTTGAACAGAGTTAGAATGTTAAGGAGCTGACAGTTGCTCATCGATGCTTCTCTCCGGGTACTCCACCCATAAAACTGTCACGGTCATGATTAGCCATTGTGCATAAGTATATGACCTTAAAACACCAATAAATAAATAAATAAATGTAATTTTTTTTTGCCTGTAGGCACTCTCCAATAATTTGTAATAAAACAAATTTTGAATAACAAATTCCGACCACCAAAAATAATCCAGCCCTCAACCAGTTAATATTTCCTGAAATAGTACTTGTACCAACAGATTATCTGGTGTATATGTTGACTGGGAAATTCTTAAGATGCTTTTTTCTGTGTTCAATGTTACAAGGAATTCTGAAGACTATTTCTGATGTGTTTCATAAAAACCTTGCTTGTCAACACCTGCAGACTTGTGCCACCATCTGTTCTTCAAAAAAAAAATTACAGCAATATTAATTAGTTTTCAACTCCTTCACAGGTGTTGGAAAGTTCAGATGAACGAATACAGCATTAAATGGGTAAATAAATGGTGTAATTAAAACAAATATATATTCTTTTTACTATGTGCAATATTGTTTGTGTTGGACTGTTCATATCATTCATGAAGGAGACTTTATTCTCAGGAGTGTTATTATGTTCTATAATGGATTTTCACATCATCTT
Organism: Pictodentalium vernedei; assembly: GCA_031216915.1. NCBI lineage: Eukaryota > Metazoa > Mollusca > Scaphopoda > Dentaliida > Dentaliidae > Pictodentalium > Pictodentalium vernedei. The sequence goes on from CM062291.1 coordinate 326,774,802, forward strand.
CACATTTTAATGTGCTTTGTCGACTAAGAAGATCATGAAATTCCTACCAAGGCCAGTTCGAACTTCACAGAATATCAGTTTGAGTAAGTTTTTTGTAGAAGACTTTGAATGTCAGATCCTTTTGTTTGTCAAGACAAAATAAATTTACAATTTAAGTCTGTTAACCCTCCACACACTGATGTCCAAATATGAAAATTTTGAGTCACAAACTCTTCCCATAATCTAACTGGACTAGAAATTTAACCACTTCAGTCTTTCACTCAGCCCACTGAGCTTTGTCAAACAAGATTGAATTGGTCAAATTCCTACTTAACATCCACCCAAACAAAATTTGGCAGGGGATACTTGAACAAATGTAATGAGATTTTCACAAAACTTTCTATCGCCAGGCATTGTGAGAAGATCTCTGTCAAGTTTGATATTCAGCAAATTTCCATGGTTTTTGAAGGAGTTATGTCCCTTTATGTTGGAAATTTGGTGTTTGATAATGACCCGTGAATGCGATAACTTGAATAAATGTATTGGGATTTTCACAAAACTTGCTACAAGCATAGATTGTGAGATCTTGGTCAAGTTTGATATTGCTCACATTTCCTCGGCTTTTGAAGGTGTTATGCCCCTTTTTGTTAGCTCACCAAGCTCAAAGGGCCATGTGAGTTATTTCCATCACTTGGCGTCGGTCGTCATCCATAAACTTTTCACTTTTTCATCTTCTTCTCCGGAACCACTGAGCCAGTGTGAACCAAACTTGGCAGGAATGGTCTATGGGAGGTCCTCTACAAACAGTCTTCATTTCATTCCCACCAGATGAAAAACATGTCGTTTGATTCTGGTTGGTGGATTTTCAAAAATCTCCTGAAACCACAAGGCCAAATATTTTGAAACTTCACATAAATTATGACTGGGACCCCTCTACCAACGATCCTCATTTAATGTTGATCGGGTTGCATGCAGGGCCGCAATTGTGGCATATAGTTAAATAAAAACCCTATGGAAAATCATCTTGTCATCTTCTTCTCTGGAACTACTAAGCAGATCTGAACCAAACTTGGCAGGAATTGTCTATGGGAAGTCCTCTACAAACGATCCTCATTTTATTCCCTTCAGATGGAAAACACAGCCACCAGAAGCATTCTTTGATTCTGATTGGTCGATTTTGAAAAATCTTCTCTTAAACTACAAGGCCAAATGGGGGTGTGGTGTCTCAGTTGGTAGAAGTGCTGGCTGCAAGCCGAGAGGTCCTCGGTTTGAATCCCACCTGCAGCAACCACGTCGTGTTCTTGGGCAAGACACTTCACCCCCATTGCCCACGCGGGGGCACGGGTGGCGTTGTGTACTTAGGCGTACTGCACATCGATGGTGCACTTGTCTTCAACCAATGCTAACACTGCTTGTGTGGAGTTAGCATGTTGGGGAGCTGACAGTTACTCGCCATTGCTCTGTGGTTCTCTCCAGGTACTCTACCTTCCTCCACCCATAAAAAACTGTCCGACACGAGGTGACCCTGGTTGTCGAAAGTGTCATTAAACCCCAATAAATAAATAACAAGGCCAAATGTTTTGAAACTTCACATGATTGATGATTTGTGCACCCTCTACCAATGATCCTCATTTAATGTTGATCGGGCTGCAAACATGGCCACAATTGCGTCTCATAGCTACCGTGGAAACCCTATGGGAAATCATATTTTTATCTTCTTACCTGAAACCACTTGGCCAGTGTGAATCAAACTTGGCACAAATAATGTATGGAATGTCCTCTGAAAACAATCATCAATCTGTTTCACGCAGATGAAGTAGCATGGCAGCCAGCTGCATTCTTTGATTTTGATTAGAATAACTGAGGGATATATAGTTCTGTCAGGTGAGAGATTACTGGCTCTTAATTGAGATCATCTTGTTTGAAATACTGTGTTTGTCTGATAATGACTTTGTGGACATGATGAATAATTGTAATCAGATTTTAATTAAACTTGCTATAGACATACATTGTGAAAATATTTTCTTCAAGTTTGATATTCTCCAAATTTCCCTGTCATTTGCATTAGTTACGACGCTTTTTGTTCACGATAAATTGAATAATTGAATTGGATTTTCATGAAACTTGCTATAGGCATACATTGTGAGAATATCTTGGTCAACTTTGATATTTCTCAAATTTTCTTGACTTCCTTTTTATCCCCCCAAAAATATTTGGGGGGATATAGCCATGGCGCTGTCCATCCGTCTGTAGACAGAGTTGGTTTCCGCTCTCTAACTAAAATTCCGCTTGGCCAACTGAAATCAGACTTGGCATGTGTGTTAGGCATAATGAGAGGAAGAACCCTATTTATTTTGGGATCATTGTTCTAAAGGTCATGGTCACAGTGACCTTGAACTTCAATTTTTATCAGCGTTGGTTTCCGCTCAGTAATTAAAGTTCTGCTTGGCAAACTGAAACCCAACTTGGAATGTGTGTTAGGCATGGTGAGAGGAAGAACCCTATTTATTTTGAGGTCATTATGCCGAAGGTCAAGATCGCAGTGACTTGAATTTAAACACACACCAGAGGTTCCGTCTCTAATTGAAATTTTGCTTGCCCAATCGATACTAAACTTGGCGTATGGGTTGAGCATGAGGAAAGGAAGAAAACTATTTATTTTTTTAGTTATTATGCCAAAGATCAAGGTCACAGTGATCTTGAAATTAAAATTTATTGGACGGAGCTGGTATGCATATCTGATCAAAAACCAACGTAGGATGTAGGTTGAGCATGATGAGAGGAAAAACCCTACATATTTTTAGATCATTGTGCCAAAATTGAAGGTCGCAGTGACCTTGAACGTAAAATTTTATGTGTCCCGATTGAAACCAAACTTGACATGTTATCAAATACAGGTTCTCTTAATCTGTATTCTTTGAGTAAATAATACCAACAGTGGCTGTGTTAATTTAATGTAATATATTACCAGTGTTACTGTATCAGGGTGATTTTTCTGGAGGCCATCCCTGACGGCTACCTCTCGTTGCTTTAGTGTTTGTCTGATAAATGACTTTGTGAGTATGATAAGCTGAACAAATGTAATAAGGTTTTCATGAAACTTGCCATAGGAATACATTTGGAGAAGATCTTGGTCATAGGAGTTATCTCCATTTTTGTTGAAAACTTGATGTTTGTCTGATGACTGTGAATGCGTTTGGTCAAGTTCATTATTCACCAGCGTTTCTCAGCTTTCATAGGAGTTATGTCCCTTTTTGTTGAAAACTGGGTGTTTGTCTGATAATGACTTAAACGTGTAATGAGATTTTCACACAACTTGCTATAGGCATATACTGTGAGCTGATCTTGTTTTTGTTAAACCTTTTGACCCTCTTCTCTCCTTATGGGTGGGGGAGGGGGGTGCCATCTTGTGGCATATACTTGTTAGATTATGGGAAAAATTGTATCTGAAAATATTGGTATTTTGTCATGAGTGCGTAGAGTGTAAATTAATTGGATACTCATTTATTCATATGAAAAGTGTAGCAAAGAACATCTACGTCTCTGTTCCATGTGAGATCAGTTTTATTAGCTCAACAGGGAGCATAAATTCAAGGAGTTGTGTGAGGGACTTTCCCAGTCACTAACATGTTCTGATTACCTTTTTTTGTCAGACATTTGTTATAGAGCACAATATTTTAAGCAACAACATTGTGCATGCAATCATTAATCATTTGGGTCACCAATCTTGTCTGCCAAGACTGTAGAAACTCCCTACTGGTTGAAGTTAAGAAGCCCATTCTTGTAACCGATGGAAGGCTTCAGATACAGAGAAAGCTTGTTAACCCTTTGATATGTCTAATGTCGTACGAAATCAAACAGCGTGTTGATACTTTATGGTCATTAGTTTTGTTATTATTTTTCGATTTTTTTAAGTTTTAACCTCAATTCCTATTTTCTCCCAAATAGTGCTCACTGACAACCGTTGATCCAAATGTTATCGCAGCTTAAAATACTAATATAATCCTGCTGTCAAGACTTCTTAACTGGTTGAGTGCTAGGCGCCACTGTCAGGGCTTTCAAAAAATGAGGATACCAGAGCAAAAGCCAACACTTTCCTTGCTTATATTTCATATTCAGTCAAACACAAATAATATTTTGTTTATATCGATTTTTTTATTACAATTTATTGGAGAGTGCCTGTGGGCACTCTCCAATAATTTGTAATAAAACAAGTTTTGAATAACAAATTCAGACCACCAAAAATAATCTATCCCTCAACCAGTTAATATCTTGTTCTTTGAACTTTCCAACGTTTGACGTCGCATTTGGAAAAACGTTGAACAAACTGAATTCCCAGTGACGTTTGAACGTTAGAATAATTAAAGTCTTGAAGGGTTAATTGAATGTTATTATTAAATAGCCATGTTGCCAGTGAGAATTCTTCAATTAACAGGGGTATCACATTAACAAGGATGTAGTCACTTTCCTTATTCCAGATATAATCTGAGCATTTATTTTATTATATCATGTTCAACAGAGTTCAAGGAGCTCTGTCAAACATGATATAATAGATAGAATGCCTGTGTTGGACACACAGAGGTCAAATAGTTCCAGTAATAAGAGGAATTGAGTGCTTGTGAAGGTAATTTCTTGACATATCACAAGATTTTTGTACAATTAACAGGTGATTACTCTATAACCTGTATGCAGTTAACCCTTTTCCTAACGAAGAGGCCACAACTGTCCATATAATGTACAAATTGAGCAACTGACAAAAATATATTTTAAAAAAATGTCAACAAAACATGTGTGACCCTCTCATTGGAACAAGCTAATCAGACACTTTTATGGGTGGAGGAAGCTGGAATACCTGGAGAGAACCACTGAGCAGTGGTGAGCAACTTCCAGACTCCCTAATGTACTAACGCCACACAAGCATGGTTAATGTTGGTTGAAGACCAGTGCACCATTGACATGCAGTATGTCTTAGTACACAGAGCCACTGCGCCTCCACGTGGTAATCAGATTAAGTACTTTTCCCAAGGACACAACACAGTTATCCCTGGCAGGGTTCGAACCTTGGACTTTTTGGTTTGAAGTTCAATGCCATAACCACTAAGCCACCGCACTCTCAGTCGATAAACCAGATGCTTCAATCGGTAAATACCAAAGAGTTTTAAGGTTTGAAATTTACTCTCTGTGATGATTGAATTCTTTAATTAATGGATTTTGTGTCAAAGAGGCATGCAATAAGTACAGAATGCCCCAATGTGTGAAGGCATTCATCAATACGGCACTCAGGCCATCACAGAAGGATAGAACTTGAGGCTGCACCTCTCTTTCTATCCTTCTGTGATGGCACTCATGTTGTATTGACGCCCACATTCACACATCGTGACATTCTGTGTATTTATGTAACTTTATGTAGCTAGAATGGACAGTAGATAAACATTGAAGGATAATTCTATAGATCAAGCATGAGAGACATGTTCCCACTTGAACTGTGATGTCGTGCTCGAATAATATTCATCCATTCGTTTATTTACAGAGAATAATTCAATAGCTGATTTCACTTTTTAAAGCACTGAAAATATATCAAAAAGAAAGATTTATTACCACTTCAGTTAACAGGACAAGAAATTTTATTGAACTCCAATAACAATATAAGGAACCAATTGATACTTCGTACTGCTTTGTCACGACAGTAATTCAAAGGTATTCCGTTGAAAAAATCATAAACGAAAATAGAGAAGTGAATGCTTTGTCAAGTTTTTCAACATACATGTGTTCAGAAAAGTTTTCTATTGTACAATCAATTAATTAATTGATAAATTAATTGAAAAGCCAATTTGCCAGGAAAATTCTGATGACAGTAGTGTTCATTTAACAAGTATTTGGTAATTTTTCTGTATTCCAGTAATAAATTGAGCATTTGTTCTATAAAATCTTACTTGACAGAGCTCGCAGAACTCTCTGTCAAATAAGATATAATAGACTAAATGCTTATATTGGATGTTATGTGGCCGAACAGGTCTATAAACTTTAAGAAGCTACTGGTTGTCTTGAGTAATTCTTCAGTAGATCATAAGCTTTTTATATTCAATTACAGGGTTCGTATGGGTAATTCAATCATGGAAAGGGGGAGCGGTGACTGAGTAGGTAGAGGTGCAGGCTGCAAGCCGAAGGGTCCTCGGTTTGAACCCCACCTGCGGCAAATGCGTTGTGTCCTTGGGCAATACACTTCACCCCCATTGCCCACGTGGAGGTATGGTGGCGCTGTGTACTAAGGTGAACTGCATGTTGATGGTGCTCCTGTCTTTAACGAATGCTAACCCTGCTTGTGTTCAGTTAGTATGTTGGGGAGCTGACAGTTGCTCGCCATTGCTTGGTGGTTCTCTCTGGGTACTTCGGCTTCCCTCCACCCGTAAAACTGTCTTGGTCATGATTAGCCATTGTGCAGAAATATGTGACCTTAAACACCAATAAATGAATGAACAAGCATGGAAAAGTCATGAAAAATGAAAATATTTTTTCCAGGCCTGGAAGTTTTAAAAAATGTTTGTTTTTTTCTGTTGTAGTCTGGAAAAGTCATTAAAATTCACCTGATTACAATGCAGTATGCCATATCCCAGAAAAATCATACTTAAAAATCGCGAAAAAGAGAGTGTGGTGGTCATACAAATGAGGGAAAGGTTGTAGAAATTAGGTAGAATGTTTTGGAAAAATTAATGAAATTTGATTCTCAAAAAAGTGTACGAACCCTGCAATTAACAGGAGTTTATTCAATAACATGCCTACATGCAGTTAACCTGAAGGTAGAACTGTCTGGTTAAACGAAAAATCCATTTGGTGTTGAAAAAAAAAAAAATGAAAGTGAAAACCATGCTTGTCTCAAAAAAATTTACTTTCCATTTTATGTATTTACATCTGACTCTCAGTCCTAGCCAAGGAAGTTATGTCCACTGATTGGGATCCATAATATGCTGGAAAGGTTTATAAAAGTCTTATGCTGATACAATTAAAAAAACAGAGTTAACCCTTTACCTAACGAATTGGCCGCATCCATCCGCGTAATATGCAAATTCAGCAGTTGAAAAAATATTAATTTTCTGAAAATTACAACAAAACCATATCATGTGACCCCTCATTGAAACGAGCTGAGCTCGTTCCAATGAGGGGTCACATGATATGGTTCTGTTGAAATACTTGTCTGTGTTGGGTAAAGGGTTCAAAAGACGAATACGCCACATGTAAACTATGTAACAAGAAGATTACGGGAGAGTACTGAAACACTATTCAATCAAAACACGAATGTTGATTGTGCAGAACTGAAGTGTTTGGAGTAGAAGACTGCTTTAAAAAGCAAACTGAAGGTGAACGTTGGTTTTTGGTGAATGCCACCTTCCTGTAATAAACCAGTAAATAAATAGACCAGTACTGGTCTGGTAGTTTCAGTATACATAGGGCTGGGGTCACCATTCAATTCACTGATACTTTGCTCTGTTGACTTTCCTCGAAAGTCTATGAGTGGACCAAATTAGCTGTTGAATCTGACTTGGTTGCAATTCCCATTCAGATATTCAGAACATGTGTGGTCATCAGTATTTGACTGAAATTACAATCGAGGATTTTTGGAATCAAATATGAGTGTGATGTCATTGGCATTGGGAAGAAACACTGCGAGATTGACAGTTACCGTCGCCATGCGGTACTTGCATATCAAATTAAGTTGAACACAAAAAGAAGCATTTCGGGGATTTGGTGGAGTGCGGAGGTGGTGGGGGTGGGTGGTGGTATCCACGCTATTAGGGAATGTTGCTTGTCCTGTATATCACTATGTACATATAACATGTCATCACAGCTAGATCCATATCGTAGACTCCCCAGAAAGCCTTTTAGTTCCAAATAGTGGCTTTTATTACAGTTCAAGTATTTCAATGAGGTTTTCCGTTTGCTTAAATAATTTGAAATAAAAACTGACATCGAAACTGAGGAAAAATTTCACAACCGAACAGCTCTACCTGAAGATATGGTAAGGGGTTTGATATTTGGAAATTATCTACATTTAACAGCGTTAATCAATTTAGAAATATCCAGTTAAGTGGTCTTCTACCGTTGTTTGGGAATTGTAGTAATAAGCTATGCTTTGGATGCAAAAGCTGGAGAAAAAAATGCAAATAGAATTTCCAGGCCTCAGATTCTTGCACAAACTGTTTCTACTACACCAACCAAATCACTGATTTCCAGTGATGTGTAGAATGAAGTGTCAAGTGATGCTATCTGCTGTTAACCCTTTACCTATTTATTTATTGTTATTTATTGATGTTTCAGGTCACATACTTATGCACAATGGCAAATCGTGACCGTGACAGTTTTACGGCTGGAGGAAGCCGGAGCACCCAGAGAGAACCACCGAGCAACGACGAGCAGCTGTCAGCTCTCCAACATCGTAACTCTGAACTCTGCACCACAGCACAGGCAGGGTTAGATTGGATGAAGACATGCGCACCATCGACGTGCAGTACGCCTCAGTACACAGCGTCATCGTGCCCCCATGTAGGCAATCGGGGTGAAGTGTCTTGCCCAAGGACACAACGCGGTTGCCGCAGGTGGGATTCGAACCGAGGACCTCTCGGCTTGCAGCCTGCACCTCTACCAACTGAGCCACCGCGCCCCCCAACCCTTTACCTAACAAATCGTCTGAAATTCAGCAGTTGAAAGAAATAATTTTTTTCAAAATATTTCAACAAAACCATATCATGTGACCCCTCATTGGAATGAGCTCATCGGGCTCGTTCCAATGAGGGGTCACATAATATGGTTTTGTTGAAATTTCTTTTTTAATTTTAAAAAATAGTAATTAAAATAATAAATTTTGATATTGTCTTCGTTGGGTAAAGGGTTAAATAATGAAATAATAAAACTTTTATTGGTGGTATTTGTTTGTAGCGCTGATCAGATTTAGCAGATGTATTGGTAGAAGGTTAAATAACTGCTACTACTAAAATAGGCACGGAAATCATTTTCAAATTGGTGAGTTGTGAGGAAAAGAAAATCAACTTCGAACATCTTGATCTTCATCACTGCCTTTTTAATTGCTTGTTCACCAGACAATGACTGATTTCCACTGACCATATGATTTATCTCAATCATTGCTACAGCCAGTTCATCACTTGTTTGATTTGATTGGTAGCTATAAATCTGTTGTTGCAGGTATTCATGCTTGAATATATCCAGATCCACTTGTCTTAAGATTATATTAACAACTTTGCCTGCTGCTTTCCAATACCTTTCCTCTCTTAAATCAATACAGACACGCTGAATCGTGGGAGCATTTTTGGTCATTGATTGTTTTTTTCTCACAATATTCTACCACAGTATCCAGCTGTTTTAGTACAGGGACTTACCTGATTAGCCCAGAGTATCCCAGGTTATTTCTGGTGTTTCTTTCATCAAACTAATGATTTACCCATCCTGCTGTGACATGCTGTTCACAGGCACTGATCCAGGCCAGGCCATTTCAAAATCCCAGGGAAGCCACATTCGCCGACCTTAATTCACCCCTGGCAAGCTATAAATCCCCCACCATAATTTTGTCTTGGAAAGCCATTTTCACTTTATGGAAGCCATTTTTATTGGCTCGTGACAGACCAAGTCGATTTTAAATACTATTTATTATTATTACACAAATTCTGGAAATACCCACTTTCAAAAAATTACTTCAGTTCCGAAATTAGCATTGGAATTTGGCTACGCTGTCTCAAATGTTGTCACCAGGTAACTAACGGCGCCAGATTTTTGCCCTCGCAAACTGGCTTTTGACCTGTTACAGATCTTTACTCCAATAAAAACAATTATTCAATCCTGCATAAAATATATTTTAGAATTGTATATCACATATAATATGTTAGTTTGAAAAGCATTTTATGTAAGAATGAAAAAATATTGAAAGCCTGTCAATATTTTATTTATTACACACCTCTTCTATGTAATCCCCATCTACAGCAACGCTAAACTATGCAGAAAATGAAAATCTGTTCCACACATATGTGCAGAACAGAAATCGTTGAGGGACTATTTTTAAATAGAAACAAAATTTCACTGGAATTTTCTGCAAATCGTGCACCGCAATTGCAATTTGAATCACTAGAGATAGCTAAAAATAGAAACACAGGTTCCTCTTGCAAATTTGGTTGGTGATAAAATGTGTTGATAGTTCATCCCCTTAGTTCCAATGTGTTCTGTATGCCTTCATGACACATAGAACATATTGGAACTCGGGATGAGTTGTCAAATGAATTGTTGAGTGTCATGGTTGTTGCTTTTATAGACGTGAAGGCATGTAATAAACACAGAATGACATATGCATGTAAATGGGTTAATCAATATGGCACTTGTGCCATTGCAGAAGGATAAAACTAGAGGCCTGCAGCCTCTATATTTATCCTTCTGTGCTGGCACTCGTGCCATATCGATCAACCCATTCACACACGTGTGTCATTTTGTGTATTTATTCTTTGTGAAACCCTTCATTGCATCAAATAAAGGAAATATTACATCACATGGCTTAAATAATCCAATCAAATGCATCAATTGATAAAAGTGCAGGGAATTCTATGTGTGCTAAATTTAAGTCACTGAGCAGTTATGCAACTTGTTCCAATTAGGGGTCACATGCATGATATGGTTTTGTTGAAATTCTTCTTAAAAATAATCTTTTTTCAACTGCTCAATTTGAAAATTATGCAGACAGATGCATCCTGTTCATTAGGTAAAAGTTTAATTCTTGAAATTTGGGAATGGCATGCAATATGTTCTACACCTGGCGTCGGTATTGATTGGATGGGATTTTGGGTAGATGGTAGTCAAAGGAAGCATGGTCAGTTTAATTGGAAATTTTTCAGCTTATTTCACATTAAGAATGAGGATAAAAAATTCAGCTCCTATTTCCCCTAAAGTTTACTAGAATACAGTAGAACATGTCTCTAAAGTGAATAACCCCCATTTATTGAATATAACTTCCAGTGTGCAAAATTTCAAACATGACTCTAATCGACTGACCATTCACGTGGTTTGGAGATGGCTAATCGAATGCTCACTTTTGTTAAAATTACCAGAAAACTGCTTTTTTTTTATCATTAACAAGTATTCATATATTATGTGGAATCGAAATATATATAGCCTCTCAAGGTGAAAGTCTAAAAATCTATCAAGACACAAGAAAGGCTAGTAAACTGGTAGAGTGCTCGAAGCCCATATTCAGGTTTTATTCTGAACTGCATGGACCTCAAGTTGAAGACTTCATTCACATTTTGTGGATTTCCTTCTTATTATCTTAGATTTGGAAGTAAAATTACTTCATCGAGTTGCATTATTACAATTTATGGGAGAGTGCAAATTGTAACAAGACAAAAATGTGTGAACAAATTTTGAGGCTGAGAAATAATTTAGTGGTCTACCAGTTAAGTGACTCAGACTTTACCATTCAAGATGCAACATTTGGCTAACCGGTCATCCGTTTGCATAGATTTAAATTTGCGTAACCACCATGTGAACGAAACAAGCGCTTTCGTCAAATTTTGCACACTGAACTTCCAAACACCAAACCCTTTGGCATACCACTTATAATCAGTACAAATTTGACCCGTTGCTTCCATATAGGTTGTAGAGTAAACTTCTGTGAATGGAATAACAAATCTTGTAATATATTATTGAATGACTCTGACAGCCATTAAATTCACCATGGTTTTTTTACAAATTTGGTCTCTGTGCATCCAATATTGGCATTTTATTTATATTTTGTTTGACAGAGCTTGTAGCGGTTTAAAATTTACCAGTATAATTATAAACAATTGGACAACCTTTAATGTATAATTGTATCAATGTACAGTGTGGCCCACTTAATTGGATATCACTTTATTGAATAATCCAGTTACTTGAATACATGTATAATTTCCAAACACAAAACCTTTTACCATACCTCTAGTACAAATTTGGCCTGTTAATTGAATATAGGTTATACAGAGTAAACTCCTGTTAATTGAATAAAAAATCTTATAATTTATCAAGAAATTTCTCTGACATTCTCCAAATTCCCCTTGTTTATAGACCTGTGTTGCCTCAATACATCTTTTATAGGCATTTAATCTGCTATATCTTGTTTGACAGAGGTCCGGGAGCTCTGCAAAACAAGATATATAATAGATTAAATGCTCATGTTACTTCTATAATATAGTTAAGTGGCCAGATCCCTGTCAATTGAATACTTCTGTTAATTGAATACTTTTGTTAATTGAATAATTTTCTTTGGCAAAGTGGCTATTAAATTGACAGGGATCCACTGTAGTATAATGTAATCTTCACAATAATATAATATTTGCGTTGTATTCATGATATAGCCATGAATGCTGAAATTGATGACCTTGAACTTCACAGCATATTTTTTTATCACCTCAGGAGCAAAAGAATCAACTTCTTCAGAAGTAAAATTCAGAACTCAAAGACTCCAACATTCAACATTTTTTTAATTTGCTCTATAATGGTAGCAGTTCATCATAATGTTAAAACTTGTTCACTATGATAAACAATTTCTGCTTTACTGGTAAAAGAGGACCCTTTAACCAATGCCTGGGGTGGAAGTCTTTAAAAGTGGGCAGCAATCTTATCATAGTTTGAGTTAATAGTTTTTTTGGTGACATGCCCTATCTCCTCAGCCTCTATGGGCCTGAGTGGTTTCAAGCTCGACAGGTGTGAGTTTTTATACCCCCAGCAAAGAGGTGTGGGGGGGGGGGGGGGGGGGGGGTATACTGGAATTACCTTGTCTGTCCGACCATCCATCCATGTGTCTGTCCATCCATCCGTAGACATAATTTTGATGTGTATGGACCATTGTGATTGAAATTTGGTATGAATGTTTACCACATGGGAACCTGTGCACCTGCGATTATAGTTCTGGTCGAACTCTTTTTGCCAGAGTTATGCTCCTTTTTCACATGTCTTAGAATGCTAGAATTTTGTCTGGAGATTTTCTCAGATGTTTATGGGTCGATTCCTTTGAAACTTGGTATGGATGTTCACTACCATGAGAACCTGCAGACCAGTGATTATAATTTTGATTGGAATTTTTGTGCCAGAGTTATTCTCCTTTTTGTCCTAGAATGCCTGAATTTTGTCTTGATATTTTCTTGGATGTTTATGGGTCAATTCCTTTGAATTTTTGTATGGATGTTCACTACCATGGGGACTTGAGCACTAGCGATTATAGTTTTGATCAGACTTTTTTTTACCAGAATTGTGCCCTTCTTCATCTTAGAATTATCATAGCAGTGGTGCCAGAGGGGGTATCAACAGGTCCACCGGGGCAGTCACACCTCTAGTTCTATAATGAAGTGGACATATTTGGTGGAAATATTTTGCAATATTTACTGAGAATCAACTATTGTCACAAGATGGGTGTTAGTAAAAGATTTTTTGATTTTGTGCGCTCAATGATATAAGGGAGGTAACTTGAAATGCTACCTACCAAAAAACCATTGATGGCAGGGGGTCCATCCACTAGTAGATATAAGTTACTGGCTAAACTTGATTTCAATGCTATGTTGCAATCATGATATAGCTATAGCTGCTGAGTGTGACCTTAAACATCAAAAAACGATTGGCTAAACTTGACTTTATCCCCATATTGCAATTATGAGATAGCCAAAGATGCTGAAAGTGACCTTAACATGAAAAGCAGACAGCACTTGCAAACAAAATTCCTGAATAACTCATTTTTTTGTCTCAAAAACATATGTTATGACCCCTCATTGGAACGAGCTCAGTGAGCTTGTTCCAAAGAGGGGTCATAACCTGTGTTTTTGAAAGAAAAAATGAAAAAAATAAAGAAAATTAATTGGCAATTTTTGTGAATAGCACTGGCCGGTTTTGGCCGTTATGTTGGGTAAATGGTTAAATACTGATGATAAAATAATAAAAAAAACACCTATCCCTCATGTGATGGACTATTCACAAAAACTGTCATTCAGATTCAAATATTTTAAAAAATTTCACCTCAAAAACAGCTAAAAACCCCTCAAAAGTTTTGGGCAATTGTTTTCCCTTGTCATGTCAGGTAAAGAGTTAAAGCTATGGGGAAAACTTATTACAAAGGCCAAAAATAAAATAAATTTATTTCAATTTTTTTTATTCATACAGTAGATGGGTATTTATGAGATAAAATCCCCCTGTGGTAGACAAAAAGTTCTGTTTTAGTGTCATATAGGACCTGGTATCCTTGTGGAGGATGGTGGCACTGTGTGCGATGACCTACTGCACATCGATGGTTGTTGGGCTGATGCTTCAGATATCCTGCAAAGGGGGAAATTTTTGTTATTTTTCATTAAGCAACGTCGAGCCGGGTTCGTCTTTGGATGGGTGACTGTCTGAGCGAACGATTCAGACTCCCGCGTTGTGTCCTTGAGCAAGGCACTTCACCCCGATTGTCCACATGCGGGCATGATGATGCTGTGTACTAAGGCATACTGCACATCGATGGTGTGCATGTCTTCAACCAATCTAGCCCTGCCTGTGCTGCATTTCGGAGTTACGATGTTGGGAAGCTGATAACTGCTTGTCGTTGCTCGGTGGTTCTCTCCAGGTACTCTGGCTTCTTCCACTCCTAAAACTGTCACCGACACGATATGACCTTGCTGTTAATGTGTCGTTAAACCCTAATAAATAAATAAATAAATAAATAAATAAATAAATAATTGTTATTTTTCAGATTTACATTTTGAGTTTGTGCACTTCAAGGGTTAATACATTTTATTTCCTGCACTTTATAAGCTGCTCTTTGAAAGAAATTCCATTAAGGTACTGCACTGTATAACCTCTGATACCCGAACCCCCTAGCATTAATTTTAAATCATGCCCAACCATGCGACTAGTCAGTGGGGAGCACAGAGTATATGGAGTGTGTTCATCAGGTTACTCTGTCTAGACAGATTAAGCTGAAATCAATGGTAATTGATGTTTAGTGCCATGTGGATACACACAGATGCCGCATCAGTACCAACTGAAGCTAGCTGCAGGATAACCATTAGAAAATTCCTTCTCAACTTTTCATTTCTGGATACATTTCTGATATTACTTCTTTGACAGTCTTTGCTCTATAAATCCTTTCCAGAACACCTTGTACATTTTATTATCATGTTAGATATGTCTTGTGATTCCCCCCCCCCCCCCCCCCCCCCCCCCCGCCCCCCTAAAAAAAATGGAAATATTTTATCTCAAACTCGTGTGACTGCGAGTTGGTCCTCATGTTATTGCAGGGGAGAGGGGTGTTCGTGATTGGTACTCATTTACTTTGGTTGACAATATGTACCGTTCTCTCAATACCCTTACAGTAAACTTGCCGTGAACTGGTCACAATCCAGGCATGGGCAGTGATGTCCATGCATGCTTTTGCCAGGTAATAAAAATCATCATCAGCAAAATTTTAATTACTGAAGCACCAGGTTATACCCGGTGCTTCATTAATTAAATTTTTAAGAATCAAAATATTATTGTGTCTGTGAAAATATTGACTACCTGTGGAAAGTGACCAGTCCACAGGAGCCTTACATAGATTAAACCTTTACTGAACAATTTTCAAGCAAAATATTTTTCCCATAATGGAACTAGGAATTTAACCAATACAGTCTTGTTTGATAGGGCTCAGTTAGCTTGAAAGTTTTATATTTTGGCATTAATGTGCTGAGGGAAAATTTGAACCCTCTCCACCGTGATGTCAAAATATTAGAATTTCACACCATAAATTTTTTCCGTAATGCTTCCAGAAATTCAACCAATTCAGTCATGTTTGACAGAGCTCAGTGAGTTCTGTCAAACAAGACTGAATTGGTTAAATGCTTTGTTGCATTATGGGAAATTTTACCGATTGCAATTTTGTATTTTGGCATCAGAAGTCAGAGGATTAAATTAAGGTAAGCTTTCTTTTTTAAAAAAAATTCCCTTAAAATCTCAATTCTTTTGTGGTTACTAATAACGAAAAAGCTATAAAATACAAAAGGTATTTCCAGAAAGTGGAGCTGCCTAAATATAAGCTTTATTTTACAATCAGCATGTATTTTGTCTGTATTAACTCCGCAACTGTTGTGTATCCAACCACCTGATACAAACATCTGTTGGATACAAGCACGTTCCTTTGGCGTGAGTACCATTTTTTTTCTTTTTGTTCATCCGTATGAATAAATAGTTTGTTGTATATTCATCTACATTCTTGACTTACCCCCAATATATCGTAAGATAAAATGATTATCACCATTATGTGGATTACAAAATATGTATCCGAGTCTCGCCCCGAGTTCTAAGGATAGATCACAACTCGTTTTTGACTCATCGTGATCTGCCCTTAGAAACCGGAGCTCGACTCGGATACATATTTTGTACATCCACATAATGGTAATAATCTCTATTTATTTATTAGATATGATTTTCTTTCCCGGAATTACCCATCATCAAGCTTGGCAGATATGGCTTCAAACTCAGTTGTCAGCTGATATGAACTGAGCCAGGGTGTTCCCCTTGATGCTTTACTAGGGGCAACCAAATCGTTTGCACTGAAATCATTTAACATTACTCGTCAATCGCAATCAAGAAAATTGGCCTTACCTGCCTTGAAGCTGAGTTTGTGAATGAGGAGGAATTAACTCTTAACCCACTCTGTATTTTTTTAGTATTTTTTTTATCACATCTTGACATGGCTGCTGTGAAGTAGCCATGGCGAGATTTGATGAAAAATTCTTTTAAATTTTAACCAAAGAAATCATTGCTCAAACAGATTATCCACAATTTACAAGGAAGAATTTGGATAAAAGTGCTCAAATTATATTTATTTCACTGGTAACTATTTGTTGTCCTGGGCAGGAATATCTGCTAGCAGCATGCAAGGAGTTAATGATGGCAGTGGGTAAGGGTTGGGTGGAGGAAGAGAAGAAAGAAGAAAGTTGTTCAGAAAATTCAGTGCAAATTGAGATTAATAGTGTAAGCAGAGACTCACTGAAGTGGGAAAAGTGTAATATCTGATTATGTGAAAAGAATGAAAACAATAAAACTTTTAGAAAAAACTGCCACACCTTGGGAGAACATTATGTAATTATTTTTATTATGCCCCACGTTTGTAACATCAGCTGTGATTGGTTAATATGACACCTTCTAAAAGTCATAGTACTGGAGTTTTGGGGCAAAACACGGGTACTATCGGAACATTTTTCCCTGGAGACAAGAGAACGAAGAAAATGGAAGCGCCACTTCCATTGATCAGCGTCGAATTTCTCAACACCAAACGCTGGCACCGTGTCCGTTTAGCTTTTTCAACACCGGTAGACACAAACTTACCAACAAATATATCATCTTCAGTGGGTGTGTTTTCAATTTTAACTGCAAACAATGAATTCAAAAGAATCAGAAATGTTAAAAAACTCACTCACATGTTGTTCACCACTTCAGTGAATCCTGAATATGAGTCTCAGTTATGACTTGTGTTTCACTCCGCTTAATTCTATCAACTGTTGTCCGAGAAACATGAATTTATATTCCATTAATTTAAATCACTTTTCACACAAGCATTAACAATGAATTATAACACGAACAGCATGATGCAGTTGTTAACATTGGCATTTGTTGATAAAGAAACTCCCAAAGCGACGGCACTTGTGACAAGTCATTTTCGAAGAGACGTCATTCGTTCGAAATGACGTCATGTTTTTGGATTCGACTACATTGTTGTTACAAGATCGATGGCTTGTTGCAGTTAATGCTTAACAATGAAAGTCATATTTTGTTCGGCATAACAAAATAATTAGAACGTTCCTTTTCATGTTCTATCGGTCGATAGTACCTGAGCTTGTGTGATTTCTGAAATAAAACCTTCAGCAGCTTTGCTGCTTCAGGTTTTATTTCAGAAATCACACAAACTCAGGTACTATCGACCGATAGAACATGAAAAGGAACGTTCTAATATTATATTGGTGGTTAAATGAATAAAGAGATTATTACTTGGTTAATTTCAAATTGGTCGAGATAGCAGCCCTCTGTAACTTCACATCATTCCAAGAATGTGGAATGAAATTGAACCATTGGTTCAAAATCAGGCTTGGCATTCTGAAAAATGCAGGAGGGCAAAAAATCGCTCTCCTCAATCAGCTTAGGAGAGCAATTAGGTTTACACAGCATTTTAAGTATCCAGTTGAAAGAACTCATTGAAACTGAAACCAACAGACTACATCAGTGATTTTATTATCTTTACTGAGGTAAAGCGATATCTCTTAGACATCTAGATGTCTCACTCAACAACCGAACACACACTTGACAAGACCTGTGTGTGTACCCAGACCAAGGGGGTTGAAGGTGGTAGTGGTAGGCGTATGACTTTCTTGGACAACAGGTCTGCTTGAATCTACAGTCACATCCTGGTGCAAGTGCTTCAAGTGACAGGATAGTAGTATATTATAGTGTCAATATTCCTTGAATAATTACCCCTCAAACTGTGATGTCAGTTGTTGAACTTGAAACTGACAGAAAAAAAAATATTGATGTGACCCATTTTGCTTCAAATGATTGCAACTGTGTTTGGGTATGTTTGCAGCCATTACCTTTTACCACTAAACCACTTTCAAAATGAAATTACGTGATGTTATGTGACTTCGAAGTTAAATTACATTTTTGCTTTACAACAAAAATTTAATGTGAGCATAATACATGTAATCTCAATCATCCCTGACCAAAATATTTAGGAGGGCAATTTTTCGCTCTCCTTAATTCTTTCAGGAGGGCAGTAAGGAGAGCTAAAAAATCGCTCTCCTGAAATTGCCAAGCCTGCAAAATCTCAATAGATCTGAATTTAAAAGAATTCTTACGGACAGGATGCTTAGCTCATACTCCGTTAATATTGCCTGTAGTAACCCTGCATGCCCAGATTGTAGTAATGACTGAAGTAATCGTCGTGCTTGTAATTAATGTGTTATCTCGCCCAGTGTTAAATTGAGATGCCTCAATATTATGCTGCCCCGGGGTACTATGTCTTCACCATGTACAGCCGGGTGGCACCATGATGGACTGTGGGTCCTTTTCGGGAGGGCTCTCAATGGGTACAAACTTGTTATACCCCCGCTTCGAAGAAGTGGGGGCTAATTAGGAATTGCCCTGTACGTCCGTTCGTCCGTCCGTCCATCTGTCCATCCATCCGTACATCTTTCCGGACATGAAATTTTTGTGTGCGCAACTCCTACATTTATCAATCAATTTGGACAAAACTTTTCAGACATCATCACTACTAAGTGAACATGCGCATATTCCAAGATTTTTGATCTGCGACAGTTTTAACCAGGTTATCTCCCTTTGACTTAGATTTATTGTGTCTTTCCGTTCGAACAAATTCTTGTGTGCGCAACTCCTCCTACATTAATGAACCGATTTTGATGAAACCTTTCAAACATCATCTCTACTAAGTGAACATGTGCATATTCCAAACTTTTTAATCTGCGACAATTTTAACCAGGTTATCTCTCTTGAACTTTGATTTAATATGGGTTTCTGCATGAAATTCTTGTGTGCGCAACTCCTCCTACATTTATCAATCAATTTGGACGAAAGTTTACAGACATCATCACTACTAAGTGAACATGCGCATATTCCAAAATTTTTGAGCTATGGCAATTTTAACTAGGTTATCTCCCTTTAACTTAGATTTATTATGGGTTTCTACATGAAATTCTTGTGCGTGCAACTCCTACATTTATCAATCAATTTGGACAAAACTTTTCAGACATCATCACTACTAAGTGAACATGCGCATATTCCAAGATTTTTGATCTGCGACAATTTTAACCAGGTTATCTCCCTTTGACTTAGATTTATTATGTCTTTCCGTTCGAACAAATTCTTGTGTGCACAACTCCTCCTACATTAATGAACCGATTTTGATGAAACCTTTCAAACATCATCTCTACTAAGTGAACATGTGCATATTCCAAACTTTTTGATCTGCGACAATTTTAACCAGGTTATCTCTCTTGAACTTTGATTTAATATGGGTTTCTGCATGAAATTCTTGTGTGTGCAACTCCTCCTACATTTATCAATCAATTTGGACGAAAGTTTACAGACATCATCACTACTAAGTGAACATGCGCATATTCCAAAAATTTTTAGCTGTGGCTATTTTAACTAGGTTATCTCCCTTTAACTTAGATTTATTATGGGTTTCTACATGAAATTCTTGTGCGTGCAACTCCTCCTACATTTATCAATCAATTTTGACGAAACCTTTCAAACATTATCACAACTAAGTGAACATGCGCATATTCCCAAATTTTTGATCTGCGGCAATTTTAACCAGGTTATCTCCCTTTAACTTGGATTTATTATGGGTTTTCAAATGGGATTCTTGTGTGTGCAACTCCTCCTACATTAATGAACTGATTTTGAATACATGTTGCACATTGTAAATGTGTTTTTCCAAATGTATACCATATATGTGTGGGCTCTTTAAGTATTCAGTGCTGTTCTGTGGAAGGCCACATGCAAATACAAATTTCAACAACAAAAAATGATCTTTATGTATACATTTCCTTATGGCCTTCGCCTACATGATCAGAAGTGCATTCCTCTAAAAACCCAAAGCGGGGGTATTAATCACCTTCAGTGATAGTTCTAGTCTTATTTTGTTTTTTCTTACTAGATGCTGTTCAATATTGGTCTCTTTCTGTGAATCAAAATGTAGGCGAAATCTGCTGTAAAGATTACATTTAGCCTTTATGTGGGGACGGCAGGAAGAAAAGAAGACAGTCCTTGTGACTATGCTGTCTCCCCGCAGTATAATAGAGTTAATTTTAATTTTATGTATACTATTATATTATTATGCTGCAAAATAAAGTATTCATATTCATATATTCTCCCCGCGGGAACCACGGGAAGTGAAGCAGCGCCTGTTCACTGCTGTAAACAGGCTTTGTTTTACTGGTAAAATAGGACCCAGTCACCAATGCTTGGGAGGTGCAAACCCTCTCTAAAATGGGCAACATGGCTTATTAACGCTCACCCCTGGTCTTGAGTTGATACTCATGTTGTGGTCATGATTAGCCATTGTGCAAAAATATGTGATCTTAAACAGTAATAAATATATAGAGGATATTCACGAAAATTTGATGAATACCGAAAATATCTCGTGAGTGGCTACAAAGAAATATGAGGATCTTCACGAGCGACGCAGTCGCGAGTGAAGATCCTCATATTTCTTGTAGCCACGAACGAGATATTTTCGGTATTCATCAAATTTTCGTGAATTTTCTTTTTATTGAATGCTCTACGACTACAAACTCTCCAATTTGTGGCCTTTATTTGCCATTAAGGCGCAAAATTTATGTGCCGAACCGGCGTCCATACAAAAATTACAACAACCAAACTCCAACCATTGGAATGTGTGAATATCCGCACAAAAAGTAGTCCCGTCTTATTTCTCCCCTAACTTTACGATTTACCAAGGCTGGCAAATTGAAATAATCGCAATGTGTTTCGAAGAAATAGAACAATAACAAAAAACACCACTTTCTTATTTTCAATAACAAGACACGTCATTTTATTTTTTTTTAACTCAATGCACTGAAGACGTGTGAAGTTGAACTGAAGAAATTTGAAAGTGATTTCGGCTTTTCGCTGGAAGGTGAATGAGAAAGTCAAACTTTGAAACCGCTGATTTAATGAATTGATTTAGTCACTGTCACTATCAATTATTCGAATTCGTTTGTATTTGGGACTCTGGAATTCATTACTGATGTGCTGACTCGTTTAAAGTACATGTGATACGTCATCCGAACCTACGATGAAATATTGATTTCTAAATATCATTTTGATATTTCGTTTTGCCGACCGACAGGGGAATATGACTTAATTTTTCAGCGTGAATTGATGCCTGAGCATTAAATAAATAAATATATTCATCCCTCAACCTTTGGGTGTCATCTGATATGAAGTTACCTCAGGCTGATATCTCAACTGATATATGAATCTAACCAAGTAATAGCCTCTAATTATTGGCCAGCTGGGTATAAAAATCCAATAAGTAAAGTGCCAAGAATTTCTCAAGTAATTTGATGAATAGGATGAAATAATTTAACACAAAAGAAATTGAATGGGAATTGATGCTCATCTGCCATTGGTGAAAAAAAAACACTCTGCAAACTTTAAGGTTATCAGAATGAAAAGACACTATTACTTTAAAGAGAATGGGCAAGGAATCTTTGATTTTAATTTCCATGGTGCCGCAGCTCTGAGGAAATTGAAATCAAGTGAGTCTGTACTTTCCGAGGCCATTCTCTGACTTAAAATACTCCATCCAATTTGAACAAAATTAATCGGAAAAAGTAGATTATGCTTCTCTGGCTGTAAATTGATGTTGAAGCAACAGCAGTGAATTCGTGAAAATTAATGTACTTCTCAGACAAAAGAGTGACGTCAGAGGGATATTTTAATTTGCTTGATGGCTGTTCAGGAGAGCTGCATGTAGGATCAAATCATGGAAGAAAAGCTTATGCGAGGCAAGTGATGCAAGCCAGAAAATAAGCAATCTCTCATTTACAGAATGAATTTGCCGATGCTATCCCAAACAGTGGGCCAATTTATCCTCTGGGTACCTGTTTCTGTTTTGGTTTGAGACCCTGATTCAGATTGAGGTTCACAAAGGGTAAATTTAGTGATGCTACCCTGTGCAGGGTAGCATCACCAAATTCACCCTCTGGGGACCTCATTTTGCAGATGACAGTGTGCTTATTTTCTGGCTTGAAGTGATGTGAGAAATCCATAAACTATCTTATCTGCTTCGGAGTAGTGCAAGTTTTTCAGACAGTCCTGTTGCCATGTTTTCAGAAATAATGGATGGAAATTGTTATTGATACTATTTTTGGTGCTTCGGGAATAGTAAACAAATTTTGCTAATGTCTGGAGACTATTAAAAAAAAAATTGATTCAGTCTTAAGATTCCTGACGTAAGTTCAACTCTGGTCTTATAAGGAATGATCGTTTGTTTCTGTCTATTTCTTGAGTTATGAACCCCAAAAAACAAAGGTCAAACTGTGTAACTGGGCATAGCATCAGTTCTTTGGCATAATGTGCCATGTGATGAGAAATATTTCAGGGCAACAAACAACAAATGTTTTTCATCAGAACAGGTGAAAAAAATGTTTTAAGTGACAGAGGCCAGGAGTCAAATGAAGAACATGAACTTTTGATTGCAAAGAAATGATTACAAAAATAAAATAAAAAACTGCCCAGCCACATGCAATTTTACAAAAATGGCCAGAGAAACAGAAGATCTACTTAGTGGGGCCTAACAGGCCTTTAAATTCACTTAAATAGCGATGGTAAATGGTGTTCCCAAATGATGTAATTGTGGTCAAATTGTGCAATGTTTAAAGATTTTTTTAAAAGTTTTGCAGCATTTTGGCCATATGTTGTTTGATCAAATTTCCCTGATGCATGCAATATTATTTTGGGCCTAACTGTCAAATCCAACAATGCTGCTGAAAAATAGGTTTAACCCTTTACCTGACACGAAAAGCAGACGATGCTTGCAAACCAAATTCTTAAATAACTCATTTTTTGTCTCAAAAACATACGTTATGACCCCTCACTGGAACGAGCTCGGTGAGCTCGTTCCAAAGAGGGGTCAGAAACCTATGTTTTTGAGACAAAAAATGAAAAAATAATGAAAATTAATTGGCGATTTTTGTGAATAGCACTGGCCGATTTTGGCCGTATGTTGGGTAAAGGGTTAAAAGGCTGCAGACTTAGCCAGTGAAAAGCAATCTGCATCAACAGTGCCACTGGCAGTGCAGATTACTTTTCTCTTGTACTCAAAGCTTGAGATTCAATATATTCATATTTATAACATCTCCTATTGAACATCATGCATACATTACATTTAAATAGGATTTACACCTGTGAACTTTAGTTTAACCCTTTACCCAACGTAACGGCCAAAACCGGCCAGCGCTATTCTCAAAAATCGCCAATAATTTTTCATTATATTTTCATTTTTTGTCTCAAAAACATAGGTTATGACCCCTCGTTGGAACGAGCTCGTCGAGCTCGTTCCAACGAGGGGTCATAACCTATGTTTTTGAGACAAAAAATGAAAAAAATTAGTTATTCAAGAATTTTTTTTGCAAGTGTCGTCTACTTTTCATGTTAGGTAAAGGGTTAAGGATGAGAACCAATAATAACAATATGAAGACCTATAACAAGAGGATGTAAACTATGATTATGAGGACAGAGGGGGGGATAAAACCTGAAAAGTTTTTGGAAATTCTCACCAGGGCCCAATACTATAAAACTTTTCTAATTGTATTTTCTAGAATTTTCTAGTTATGACTTTAAATGGTTAATTAAAATGAACCATTCTCATTTTCAAAGATCTGGCAATTTGCTAGGTGGCAAATTACCATATCTTTTAAAATTTTAATTATTCATTTTAGTCAGTTATATTAACAGGTAGAAAATACAATTCTAGAAAATACAATTGTAAAAGTTTTATAGCATTGGCTCTTTGCCCCAAAATGGTGGATCTATATTTGCTGTGCAAATTATACAAATCTAAAAGCCTTGGCCAAAAGTTATGTCATGGAATCTAATGGTGGTGTCCAGAATTATTTTGTTATTTGGGGAAACAGGGTTTATATTTAATCAAAATTTTGGAGAATCCATTTGGATTCTCGTGAAAATGGTTGTGAAATCCATACCTGCTATGAGTGTCCCAGGATCCCATGAGGCCACCATGGTTGAACCCCTGTTGTATCCATATAACACATGTTAATCCTTTACACAACACAGCTTTTTAATTTTTAGCTCAACTTTGGAAAAGCCAAATTTGAGGTATTGTCATGCCCTGTCGTCCGTCTGTCTGTCTGTTCATCCATCTGTCCACCTGTCCATCTGAAATTTAAGATGGCCGCTGGCAGCCCTTTTGTACCAAAAATAGGTGCAATCAGATTTTTGCACAGAACTTCCATATGAAAGCTCTGATTTGAATAATTTTTTTGTATGAATGTTTAGTACCATGGGATACATCGCATATAATACAGTTTTTTTTCTCGTGCGTAAATTATGTAAATTAGACTAACTTTGATTTATTGAGTGTTACTTTCAGCACTGTAAGTGCAAATGCCAATACGGCTCGGGCTAGAGGCCGTATTTATGAACCGATCTTTACGAAACTTCTTGGGTACCTTTGTTATCACTGTGGGACGAGAACGAGTGTTTTTGGGTGCAGTCCGAAATTCAAGATGGCTGCCAGCGGCCATTTTTTACCAAAATTAGTGCAATCAGTTTTTTGTACAGAACTTCTGTATGAAAGTTCTGATTTGAATAAATTTCTGTATGAATGTTTAGTAACATGGAATACATCACATATAATACAGGTTTTTTTCTCGTGCAAAAACTATGCAAATTAAATGAACTTTGATTTATTAAGTGCTACTTATACACAGTAAGTGCACATGTCAATGCAGCTCGGGCTAGAGTCTATTTATGAACTGATCTTCACGAAACATCTTGGGGTACCTTTGTTATCACCTTGTGACAGGAACGAGTGTTTTGGGGTGCCTTTGTTATCTCTGTGCTATGAGAACAAATATTTTTGGGTTCAGTCAGACCCACTCTAGGACTCAAAGATTTCTTTTCTAGTTTAGCATCTAACTGTCACCCCACTTTTACAATACTTTACCTATATATTTGTTACAGACTACGGTCAGCATTTATGTACGGACCGTTACAATACTTTACATGTACCTTTGTTATCAGGTCATTACCTAGTTGTTTGTCATTGCTGTGTCACATACTATGCATGTAAATGTCTTAAACAAGTTGAGCTACAGCATCATTGACACTTTCATTAAAACATCAACTGAATTTTTTAAAAAATAAATGATATTTACTAATAAAACCTTTCAAATATGGATGTCAATGAGCTGATTCTATTGACAGTCATATTTGTACAATTTTATTTTACAAAGTAAGTGTCCGGGTATTTCAGGTCATGTTACCCTTGTATTCGTTAATTTGCTGCAGTTATGTTAGGTAAAGGGTTAAATTGAATCAATTCTTCTCACGTGAATCCAAGCAGAGGAGCAGAGAGAATGTACATGGATTCCCGCTGGTTTTGTTGCGTGAATTGATTCTCGGATTCTTGTTGAAATAAATGCCCTGGGAAAAAAATACTTTGAGTGTTGCCTTATCATTGTAGGTAAAGGGTACAGAAATATGGCAGTGAAGAAGTTTTGTATGAAGCTTATGTTATATGGAAATCTCTTTTATGGTCTCCACTTGCTAAAGTGATCTGCTTCAAATCACACAATGCGAGAAATCTCTGTACGGCAGTATCAGTCATATCAGTTCTTCCTGTATAAATATTGAACAATTTCTCTGAACATCTCTGCAAATATGCCACTAGAATTAACTGTTCAAGTGGATGACTTGAAGAACTAAACATACTGGCCCATGGGATGAATTAACTGGCAGAGTGACAGATATATTTTTGCATCATGACTGAAAACTAGATTGTTGTAACATGCTACACTATCCATTCATTCAATCCAATGAAATCAAGTATAGTTACAGTGTAGTCAAAGTCATTGGGTATAGAGATATTATGTCTGAACAAACATTTACCTTATTTACAACTGTACATAAATATACAGCTGAAATCCCACCCTTGACATTAGAAGTTTTTGTGATGAATTGACGGTAATATGGTCCGAGGGTTGAGCTTATGTTCAAAGCATCAGGGTTGAACATAAGCTCCAAGCCGCAAACCATCAGTTCATCACAAAACCAACATCGTGAAATGAACAAGGCAACCTTTAACAACAAGTTTAGTAAATAAACCTCTTGTGTACCCCACAACGTCACTGGTCAAGTAATCAATAAATCAAATAAAGGTTGAGGTGACTCCATCTCGGTTCAAATCATAAACTGATTTGAAATTTAAACATCACTTCATTCGGAACATTGCTGCACATGTGAAAAATCTAGAAAAATGAAGTGGTATACAGGTCATTGCATTGATGAAATAATTGCAAAATGGGCAGCGGCATATCCGACCGTAACATATGCTACTGGAGCCATAAACATAGAAGAAACTATGCTCTCATCCAATCAGAGGGCAAGGATTTTAGTCTTATTGGAACATGTCCTCTTATGGTAGATACTCAGCACCACTGTTTGAAGGGTTGATGGTGACCTAGAAACTGAAAAATGATGCCTTAGCTGATTGTGATGGGATATTACATTGGCTGGATCAATCATTAACCCCTTCCATGCTGCTGGCGGATATTCCTGCCCATGGCAGGATCTCTCTTGACATTGAAATATGTACAATTTGGGCACAATTAATCCAATTTCTACCCTGTAAATTGAATGAATTTTTTCACCAATAATTTTTTGAGTTAAATTTAGAAGAATTTTTCATTGAATCTAGTCATGGCTGCTCAAAGCAGCCATGACTAGATTTGATGAAAAATATCCTAAAAATACTCAGCGGGTTAAGAGTTAATTAAGCATATTGAGACAAGCCATAGCCATAACCTTCGATCAAATCTCAATCATTGTGTGCTGTTATGTCACACAAGTCTGTACTGGTCTTCTTTTATCTCAAACGTTACCAACCAGTAGAAGAGCATATTAATTGAATAGCCACTTTGCCAGAGAACAATATTCAATTTAACAGGAGAATACAATTAATAGGAATTGGTTCATTCTCTTATATTTTAGTTATAGACTTAGCACTCTTATATTTCAGTTATAGACTGAGCATTTATTCTATTGTATTTTGTTTCACAGAGCTCACTGATATAAGATTAAATGCCTTTTCTGGATGTACTGACACCAAAAATGTGGGGATTTCAGTAGATGTCAGAGCAATTGTTCTTTAACAGATTACATTTCAATTAACAGGAATTTTTATTCTATAACCTATATGCAATTAACAAGTCAAATTTGTACTGACGACATGTCAAATGGTTTGGTGTTTGTAAGTTTTAAAGTCTAAAATCCCATGGGAGTGGAGCAGTGCTTGTCAATTATGGTAAATAATTTCGGCTGTTCTGCTAAAAGAGGATCCGGTTACAAGTGGCTAGAGTGGAAGTGCAGTACACTGGGTAGCATGGGTATAAACGATTGGCTGAACTTGACTTTATATTTCTGTTGTTGCCAAGATATAGGTGCAGATGCTGAAAGTGAGTTTGAATGCCTATAAAAAATAAATATGATATGTGATATGAGTTGCATATTTTTTTACTTGTGGGTCCATCATATCCCCATCATCATTAACAGTTTACCTGCTCAAGGCTGATTTTCCTGCCAAGTACAGAAATACTCTTTTGCCCTAACTTGCATTGTTTAACTAAAATAGAAGTGAATTGAATTGAATTTCTTATAAAATCAAGTCATAGCTGCTTGAAAGCAGCCATGACTTGATTTTAAGAGAAATTAAAGAAAATAGTATTGTAGTGGAGGCACAGATGTGTTCGATTAAGCATGAAGAGTAGAATGATTTGATGGGAGAAAACAATACTTGATTTAGTTTCAGAAGCTGTGATGACAAAAGCTCCTTAACACCAACCACCCTATCCTACCAGATCTATACCTGCATTCAACCCCTTATAAAAGGGCAGAGAACAATTCTAATTTTAAAATTTAATTCATTAACCTGATCAAAGCCCGAGAACATCAAAATCAAAGAAACTCGTTCAAACTGGCACAATAATATTTTAAAGCCAACAACAACAACTAGGCCAAGCTGTGTTCTGAGCACAATGGTGTGGCTTGTTTTTTTCAACAAACAAAGCGTAAGATGTGTTGCAATATAAGGACTAGATGTTCTGTTATATTAAAATTCAAACAAAAGTTTCAGGGAAATAAATACAAATTAATTTAAGTACATCCAGCCAAGGTTTAAGAATAAAAAGATGGTGCCATCCTCTGGAATGTGTGCCCCCATGGCTGTGCTCTAAGATTTGGATGATGCTAACCAATTCCGTGTCTGGTTCCTGATTAATCATCTCTTGGAGAAACTCTGAACCAGCCTCACGAGAGGTGGTGTCGCATCACATTGTTAGCCAAATAGGATAAATTGTGTACTTTGCATAAACTTGCTGTGAACTTTCTTTTGTTTGTATTATTTTAAAGCAAAAATGCTGAAATGACAGATGGTTCTGATTCCTGAGGTCATTGTTCTAAGTATGAACCATATAGTTTTGCACAAACTGCATTGCCTTTTATAACTATTCTTTAGGCATTCCAAGTTGTCCTGTTATTCTCAGGATAACGTGTAACATACCCAATTGGTGGGTCTGAGCACAAAACGCAATACTAGTGCTAGTATCTCAGTAATTTAAGTGCTTTCAGCATCATCATTATATATATAAAAAAACTGCATATTGCTAGCAAATTCACTATGGAAACCATGGGAAGTGGAGCACTGCTTGTTGGGGTGGAAGTCCTCAAAAGTGAGCAGCTAAACGATTGGCTAAACTAGGGCTGCATGGTATTACGGTATACCGGTTGTTACCGGTATTGAAATCATCACCGGTTCAAAACCGTCCATCAAAAATGAATACCAGTATACCGTGAGTAACGGTATACAATTTTGGGGTCCGGTATTATGATTTGAAATTCGCGTTTTCTTGAAATATAAATAATGCGCGAAAAACATGGTCAACCTCTCTTGACTGATAAGCATTTAATTACTGAGCCAGTCAATTGTCACATTGTGTTAATTGCATATGTGTGGCTTCATGAAAAACAGTGGCAAACAAAACTTTTTTATCAAAACAACGGGTGTCCAGTTAATGGAATTCCGAGGGCCTGGTTACACAAAGAACCAGTAGTAGCTCCTCCCCTTCTCCTATCTTCCAGCAGTAAACTTCCTCAGATGACAATGTCAAATGTCATCTGTCACATGTCAGGCCAGTCGATCTGTTCATATTGAGTATTCCTCCAAGACGTGATAACCCTTAGTTTCATGATAGTCTGCAGGTGTCAATCACCAGCCGACAATGTTTTCTCTCAGTGATGGCGTCACACGTCTGTCATATTTGACAAAAATTGTTGCACATTTCGCAATTGTGAATATGTGTGATTTCAAACATTTTTGTGTCAGATTGCTGAAAACAACGAATTAATGAACTTCAAAATTCATTTACATCCAACGTAAACTCAAAACTTAGAATGTACCGAATTACATGAGTTGTTTTTTACCTGGGACCTTGTACAAAACATTTATCAAGCACTTCAGAAAAGTAAGGAGGTACATGTATTTCAGTTTTATTTTGTTTTCAATCTGAACTGTTTCACGGTTTAACCGTATACCGCAGTATTGTTTTCAATTCCATCACTGGTACTAAAATCTGAATACCAGTGCAGCCCAAGGCTAAACCTGACATTAAACATGTGTTGTCATGAAAAAACTATAGATGTTGAAAGTGACCTTAAATACCAATAAATAAATAAGTAAATAAACAAATAAATAAATAAATCATCAATGAAGGAGGTTTATTTGCTTTCCAACATTGAAATCCTGATCATGACAGTTAAAGAGTTTAAATATGTTAACTGGTCATTCATGTCTCATGTTTTACTTGTGACACTTGATTTCACAGAATAATTGAACAGGATAGGAGGTCATTTTTCTCTACTGACTCCCATCAACTGAAATCAATACAAACCCTATGAGATGTGGAGGCACAACTTGAATTAAGCCTAGAGGGAGTAATTATTCTTTGTTGATTGTCAATATTCGTTTATAATTGTCCATTCTGGTCAGATAGTAAATTACTACATAACTGATACACAGATGAACATTTTCTGGATTTTAACAGAATTCTGAGATGTGAGTTCGAAGTTCCATACCATAAAGCTATCATTAGCATTTGGAATTTTCACAAAGTGAAAATAGTGAGACATACCTACCCAAAAATTTTCATTTGTGATTTTTATACAGTATGCAGGAGGTTCTTGTGCACTAAGATAGAACACAACAATGATGAAGTACAGGAAAAACTCCACAAAGAGTCATTATTTCTCTCCCCCTGTACACTCCCCAAGTTGTGTTCTGTATTCATACCATGATTACCCTCTGCACTCTGTCAAAATAGCTAAGTTTTCAGCAGCATATATTTCCCATAATGCAGTTTGTTATTTAACCAAATATACCTTGTTTGGCAGAGCTCAGTGAGCTCTGTCAAACAAGATATAATTGGTTAAATTCATAGTTAAACAAGAGAAAAACAGTCTGATTGGAGAAAATTGTTACACTACCAGAGTGCTAATGCAATCTTTCACAAGTACATTTTCAAATGCACCTTTTGAAAAACAATTCTACCAATTCTTTCCCGAAAACATAATGTGATCTTTAACCCTTTATCTACCGTAATGGTCATATAGGCTGAAGCTGTTCTATTATTAAGATTAGAATTAAGATTTTATTATTTTTCCTTCTTTTTTTTTACGAAGTAGAGCAGTGCTTTTTTACTGCTGTAAACAAGTTAGTTCTGTTTTACTGATAAAATTGGTCCTGCCATCCAGTGCCTGAAGTATAAGTCCTCCAAAGTGGGCATTCTTTATGTGAGGCCTAGAAAAGTAAAAAATCTGTTTCTTAGTTCCTACCACATGGTCCTTTTGGCTGCCACATGTTCTCATTTTATAACCAATGCAAACTTAAGAAAATTAAAATTAAATGGTTTATGTCTGATTTTTTACTCAAGTTAATAAAATTTAAAAATTTGTCCCTTGAGTGCAACAAGGCTTTGTAATGCCTTAGCAAAGCAAAGCCTTCTTGCACTCAAGAGATGAAATACATCACCACCCATGCTTTTCTGTAGATTTTGAGGCATAAAATATAAAACAAACCAAGAACATGAACTTCTTGTGGCAAAGAAATAATTACAAAAATAAAAAATTGCCCACCCACATGCAATTTTACAAACAAATGTCCAGAGAAACAGATCTACTTTGTGGGGCCTAAACGATTGGCTATATTTGATTTTATACTTGTGTTATGGTAATGATATATTCATAGATGCATATAGTGACCTTAAACACTAATAAATAAACAAATATTCAGTTTTTGACTCTAAAACTTAGCCCATGACCACCCTCTTTGGAATGAACTCAAAGAGACCAATACAGTGAGGGTTCATAAGTGATGTAGGTAAAATATGAAAAAAATTAATGAATTATGAAATGCGATTTTTGTGAACAGTGCTGACCAGATATGATTGTTACTTCAGGTAATGGGTTATGAACTGTTTTCAGCACAATGATCTGTTACCAAGAAACAAGAACTTAGTATATTTAATGGGGGATTTTTTCAGACTCTTCTAGGATTCTAGATTTGAACATTTCTGGGATCAGTGTTGATATCATTGTGAATATGCCATACAAATTAAACCAATTCCTGATATCTTTACCGTCTGGTAAATTGTTATGTGACAAATTCTCCCTGAGCCCTTTCCAGTAATCTGCCACATAACCATTCATTATAACTTATCTCATGAAAAAAAGTAAGTTCTTGTCACATGCAACCTAAAAGGATAGCAGGAAATATTTCAACATTTTTTGATATACATTGTCACAATAGATATGATAAAATATCTCTCTGGAAGTGACAAACATTAAGAAATAAGTTTAGATTGACATGGATGGGCATTTTCAGCATTTGTACATTTCAGTTGCACTTTACCGTTTATCCAACACAGATGATGTCAAAATTTATTATTTTACATATTCTTTTGTAAACTTTTTCAAAAAATTTCAACAAAATTATATCATGAACCCCTCATTGGAACAAGTTGGCTAGCTTGTTCCGATGAGGGGTTACATGATAGGTATTTCTAGAAATTTTTTTTATTATTATTTATTTCCAGCTACTCAATTTGTATATTATGTGGACATAATGTGGCCAATTCGTTAGGTAAAGTTTTATAAAATGTTGTAATTACAGGTAAAGCAATTCATTGTATGCTATAAAAAGAATATGTACTGCTTTTGAGCAATTACTAGAATTATCTTGTTTGTTACTGCAAGGAAGGGGGAGCGCGGTGACTCAGTGGTAGACTGTAGGACTTCTATGCTAGAGGTCCCCAGTTCGATCCCCATCAGGGGCGACCCGCGTAGTGTCCCTGGGCAAGGCACTTTATCCTGGTTGCCAACATGGTGGCACGATGACGCCATGTACTAAGGCCTACTGTACATCGATGGTGCACATGTCTTCAAACCGCTGTAACCCTGCTTGAGCGGAGCTTGAACAGAGTTAGAATGTTGAGGAGCTGACAGTTGCTCGTCGATGCTTGGTGGTTCTCTCCAGGTTCTCCGGCTTCCTCCACCTGTTTAACTATCACGGTCATGATTAGCATAAGTATGTGACCTTAAACACCAATAAATAAATAACTACTGCAAGGAAATCTAAGTTTTTACTTGCCGCTTTCAGCTGCTCATGATATGTATATTTCCTTGCTGTCATTCATGAGATAATTCTGGAACTACTCAAAATAGTTGTATCCTCATGGTATTACTTTCTATGAACTGCATATGATAAAAGCTAAGGCAGACTTGTTAAACTCTTTCAGCTGAAATTTTCAGTAAAGCAGAGGCATTTGGATAATATTGACTTCCTTTCTATTTACAGGTGGTGATTTGTTACCTGATGTGGAAGTTGCAATTAAGAAGTGCTGGGAACCTATTATTGGAAATGATTTTGATGTTGTGGTATGTGAAGCTTACATCTGTTATTTCCTTGATAAACAAAAATCATTGTAATCCATCTGTTGGAATAATATATACCTTTCTCACTATATAATTTACACAGCAGGCCTTTAGAGTATTACTCAGTGTTTATGGTTGATATAATTCCAAACTATTTTAACTGCAATAGTGTTGAATCAAGTCAGAGTCAGGAGTTCTACCCTGCCAATAATATTGATGATAAGAATACCACTTTGCCCAGCTGCCAATTTGTTGCGGTTCTTAGATAAGGAGGCTTTTCTTATACTCCATCCCCTCTGCCCACCCGCTCCTCTACAAAGAAATTTTGTTATGATAACTCTCTCGATTTCCATAATATTCTGATCTTCTCCCTCATGCTCCCCTCCCCTTCACCCACCAATCCTACTTATATCCAATTTCTTCATCATCCTCCCAGTGAATTCAATTCCATTGAACTGTATTTTGGACATTCATTTTTTTTTAGCTTAACTTGACAAAGTCAAGATAAGCTATTGCCATCATGCGTGCGGAAGTCTGTTAGTCTGTGAATCTGTTCACAATTTCCTTTAGCGCAGGCTACACCCCGTAGTTTTCGGCCGATCGTCACCAAAGTTCATATGCAGGTTTGAGGTCATGTCTGGATGAGAATGTCTCCTTTTGGTCACTATCGGTCAACCATGATGGCTGTCCAAGCCCAAAACCCGAAAACCGTTAGCAGAGTCTACAGGTCGTATTTATGAAAGGATTTCATTGTAACTTTGTAGGATGCCTCTGAAAAATATCTAGATGAGAACGTCCCCTTTTGGTCATGATCTTTCAACCGTGATGGCTGCCCAAGCCTGAAACCCCAAAACTTTTAGCACAGTATACAGGTCATAATTATTATCGAGGGATTTGATTGTAACTTGGTAGAATGACTCCGTATGATGTCTAGATGAGAACTTCCCCATTTTGTCGCGATCTGTCAACCGTGATGACTGCCCGAGCCCAAAACCTTTATCACAGTCTACAGGTCGTATTTATGGAGGGATTTCATTGTAACTTGGTAGGTTGACTCCATATAATGTCTAGATGAAAACGTCCCCTTGATTGGCCAACTGTGATGGCTACAGGGGCCCAAAGCCTGAAAACCTTTAGCACAGTCTATAGGTCATATTTATGAAGGGATTTCATTGTAACTTGGTAGAATGACTCCAGATAATGTCTAGATGAGAATGTCCCCTTTTGGTTGTGATCATTCAGCCGTGAAGCTGCCCGAGCCCAAAAGCCGAAAACCTTTAGCAGTGTCTACAGGTCGTACTTATGGAGGGATTTCATTGTAACTTGGAAGATTGATACCATATAATGTCTAGATAATAAAGTCCCCTTTTGGTCACGATTGGTCAACGATGATGGCTACAGTGGCCCGAAGCCCAAAAACCTTTAGCACAGTCTACAGGTCAAATTTATGAAGGGATTTCATTGTAACTTGGTAGGATGACTCCAGATAATGCCTAGATGAGAAAGTCCCCTTTTGGTCGCAATCATTCAACCATGATGGCTGCCCGAGCCCAAAACCTGAAAAACTTTGGCACAGACTACAGCTCATATTTATGAAGGGATTTCATTGTAACTTGGTAGGATGACTCAGTATAATGACTAGATGAGGGTGTCCCCGTTTGGTTGCGATCGGTCAACCGTGATGGCTACACAGGCCCGAAGCCCAAAAACCTTTATCACAGTCTACAGGCCGTATTTTTGAAGGGATTTCATTGTAACTTGATAGGATGACTCATTAGCTTAACTTGACATAGTCAAGATAAGCTATTGCCATCACACGTGCGGAAGTCTGTGAGTCTGTTAGTCTGTGAGTCTGTGATGTCTGTTCACATTTTCCTTTAGCACGGGCTACACCCCACAGTTCTTGTCTGATCGTCACGAAATTTCATATGCAGGTTTGGGGTCATGTCTAGATGAGAATGTCCCCTTTTGGTCGTGATCGGGCAACCAGTATGGCTGCCCGAGCCCAAAAGCCGAAAACCATTAGCACAGTCTACAGGTCGTATTTATGAAGGGATTTCATTGTAACTTGGTAGGATGCCTCTGTATAATGCCTAGATGAGAACGTCCCCTTTTGGGCATGATCTATCAACCGTGATGGCTGCCCAAGCCCGAAACCCAAAAACTTTTAGCACAATCTGCAGGTCATGTTTAATGTGGAGGGATTTCATTGTAACTTGGTAGGATGACTCCTTATGATGTCTAGATGAGAATTTCCCCATTTGGGCATGATCTGCCAACCATGACGACTGCCCGAGCCCAAAACCTGAAAACCTTTAGCACAGTCTACAGGTCATATTTATTGAGGAATTTCATTGTAACTTGGTGGGTTGACTTCATACAATGTCTAGATGAGAAAGTCCCCTTTTAGACGTGATTGGGCAACTGTGACAGCTACAGGAGCCCGAAGCCCGAAAACCTTTAGCACAGTCTAGAGGTCATATTTATGAAGGGATTTCGTTGTAGCTTGGTAGGATGACTCCAAATAGTGTCCAGATGAGAACGTCCCCCATTGGTCACGAGAATTCAGCCTTGATGGCTGCCCGAGCCCAACAACGTTTAGCATGTCTGTAGGTCGTATTTACGGAAGGATTTCATTGTAACTTGTTAGGTTGTCTCCATATAATAATGCCTAGATGATGACATCCCTTTTTGGTCGTGGTTGGTCAACTGTGATGGCTACAGGTGCCTGAAGCCCGAAAATCTTGAGCACAGTCTACAGGTCATATTGATGAAGGGATTTCATTGTAACTTCATAGGATCACTCCAGATGATGTCCAGATGAGAATGCCCCCTTTTGGTTGCGATCATTCAACCATGATGGCTGCCCAAGCCTAAAGCCCAAAAACCTTTAGCACAGTCTTCAGATCATATTTATGAAGGGATTTCATTGTAACTTGGTAGGTTGACTTCATGTAATGTCTAGATGAGAACAGCCCCTTTTGGACACCATAAGGCAACTGTGTTGGCTATAAGGGCCCAAAGCCTGAAAATCTTTAGCACGGTCTTCAGGTGATATTTATGAATGGATTTCATTGTACCTTGGTAGGATGACTCTAAATAATGTCTAGATGAGAACATACACTTTTGGTCGCGATCATTCACCCTTGATGGCTGCCCGAACCCAAAACCTTTAGCATAGTCTATTGGTCATATTTATAGAAGGACTTCATTGTAACCCATAAGTTTGACTCCATGTAATGCCTAGATGATGACATCCCCTTTTGGTCGTGATTGGTCAACTGTGACGGCTTCAGGGGCCCGAAGCCCAAAAACCTTGAGCACAGTCTACAGATCATATTTATGAAGGGATTTCATTGTAACTTTGCAGGATCACTCCAGATGATGCTCAGATGAGAATGTCCCCTTTTGGTTGCGATCATTCAACCATGATGGCTGCCCGAGCCCAAAGCCCAAAAACCTTTAGCACAGTCTACAGTCATATTTATTAAGGGATTTCATTGTAACTTGGTAGGTTGACTTCATATAATGTCTAGATGAGAACCTCACCTTTGGACGCAATTGGGAAACTGACGACTACAGGGGCCCGAAGCCCGAAAACCTTTAGCACAGTCTACAGGCCATATTTATGAAGGGATTTTAATGTAACTTGATAGGATGACTCGTTTTGGAATAATTTCACTGTAACTTGGTAACTTTTGTTGATATACGTGTGAGGGCCACATACATTAACTGTGAGATCATATTAACCCACCCCTCAACTCTTTAGTACAGTCTACACCTCATATTATTTTTATCATAAACATAGCATACAGGTAACAGAGATGAACATATTCCCAATTATCACAATTCTTATCTTATTTCATAATCCTTTCATAAACATTGAACATTATCCTTTTCATCAAACACAACACACAAGTTAAGCTACAGTGTCATTGACACTTTCATTTTGGAATAATTTCTCTGTAAATTGGTAACTTTCGTTGATATACATTAACTGTGAGGGCCACATACATTAACTGTGAGGGCCACATTAACCCACCTCTCAATTCTTGAATACAGTCTACACCTCATGTTATTATGTCCCAGAAGGGAGACATATTGTTTAGTGCATATTCTTCTTCTTCTTCTTCTTCTTCTTCTTCTTCTTCTTCTTCTTCTTCTTCTTCTTCTTCTTCTTCTTCTTCTTTTCTTCTTCTTCTTCTTCTTCTTTCTTCTTCTTCTTCTTCTCCTCCTCCTCCTCCTTCTCCTCCTCCTCCTCCTCCTCCTCCTCCTTCTTCTTCTTCTTCTTCTTCTTCTTCTTCTTCTTCTTCTTCTTCTTCTTCTTCTTCTTCTTCTTCTTCTTCTTCTTCTTCTTCTTAAACTTTGTCCGGGGCATAACTTTTTTGTCTTTTGACCTAGACCTTAGATATTTGGCATGTGGATGTATCACCATGAGCTGGAGTATCGCATTCCATAGTGACCTTCATGTGACCTTGACCTGAAGGTCAGATTTATGTGCTTTTTAAGGGAAACTTTGTCCTGGGGATAACTTTTTTTGTCTTTTGACCTAGACCTTGGATATTTGGCATGTGGATGTATCACCATGAGCTGGTGTGTCGCATACCATAGTGACCTTCATGTGACCTTGACCTTGACCTGAAGGTCAGATTTATGTGCTTTTTAAGGGAAACTTTGTCCTGGGGATAACTTTTTTTGTCTTTTGACCTAGACCTTGGATATTTGGCATGTGGATGTATCACCATGAGCCGGTGTGTCGCATACCATAGTGACCTTCATGTGACCTTGACCTTGACCTGAAGGTCAGATTTATGTACTTTTTAAGGGAAACTTTGTCCTGGGCATAATTTTTTTGTCTTTTGACCTAGACCTTAGATATTTGGCATGTGGATGTATCACCATGAGCAGGTGTGTCGAGTACCATAA
This sequence comes from Pictodentalium vernedei, assembly GCA_031216915.1. Lineage (NCBI taxonomy): Eukaryota > Metazoa > Mollusca > Scaphopoda > Dentaliida > Dentaliidae > Pictodentalium > Pictodentalium vernedei. The sequence continues at coordinate 326,813,481 of CM062291.1, forward strand.
TGACCTTCATGCGACTTTGACCTGAAGGTCAGATTTATGTGCTTTTTTAAAGGAAACTTCTTCAGGACCAGGACTTTTTTGACCTAGACCTTAGATATTTGGCATGTGGATGTATCACCATGAGCCAGTGTGTCGCATACCATAGTGACCTTCATGTGACTTTGACCTGACGGTCAGATTTATGTGCTTTTTTAAGGGAATTATGTCTCCCCTTCCCAGAATATTATTCATGTATATATAATTTGCAGTACATTAAATAGAAAGGAAGGGGAGACATATGTTTTAGTGTGCTAAAACAGTTTCTAGTTCTTATTGAAAACATAGCACACAGGGAACAGAAATGAACGTATTCCCAATTATCACAATTCTTGTCTTATTTCATAATCCTTTCATAAACATTCACCATTATCCTTTTCACCAAAAATAACACACAGACAAGTTAAGCTACAGTGTCATTGACACTTTCATTATTAATTGGGGTTTAATTACACTTATGACAGCCAGAATCACCTCGTGTCTGACAGTTAGGCGAAGACAAGTACCCATACAGCGAGCAGACGCGAGTTGTGTCTTACTCTTCAGTGTACCAACTCCACATAAGCAGGTTTAGCATTGGTTGAATGCAACTGCTGTGTCAACATGCAGTTCACCTTAATACACTGTGCCACCATACCCCCACGTGGGCAATCAGGATTATGTGAGTTACCCAAGGACACAATTCAGCTGACCATTGTGAGTATCGAACCATGGTCCTTTCGGTTTGAAGTCCAATGGCATAACCACTGAGCAACCACACTCCATTGGACATTCAATAGAAAATGTTTCAGCAACTCGATAATTCCCAAGCAACACACATGGCACTCCTGTTTTTCCCAGTTTTCACGCTAAGCTCAAGTTAAAGTTGAAGTTGAACAGCAATGACAGTCCAATTTTGTTGTCTACAGTACTGTGATCACTTTCTCTGTCAAATTGTGATCCTAAATAAAATATATCAAATAAAGATCAAGTCAAGAAAAAACAAATTAAATTAGCATCCGAAGTTCAATATTTTTCTAATTCATTTTTAGCTGATGAGATTCTATAGTGTTGTGGGAAGGCAAGTAGACAGATTTTTTGAAGATCATGACCAGTTGCCATCTGTGACAATACTATAAAACTTGTACAATTGTATTTTGTAGAATTGTATTTTCTACCTATTAATATAATAGGCGAAAATAAATCATTAGCATTTTAAAAGATGTGGCAATTTGCCAATTGGCAAATTTACACATTTTTGAAAATGCTTATGGTTCATTTCAGTTTATTTGAAGTCATAACTAGAAAATACAATTGTAAAACTTTTATAGAATTGGCCCCTGGTTGAAATTCTCTGTCCACTTTTTTAGCTTAACTTGACATATAGTCCAGGCACATTAGACATAAAAATGAGAAAGTAAGGAAAAAAATCGGAGAAAGCTGATTTTTTTATATGTTTCCGGGACACACATTGCGGATAAAGTGTGAAAAGTCCCCGCGAATCCGAGTTGAGCTTTTTTAGTTATAGCGTTTTTTTGATGAAAAAAAAATTTTAAAAAAAAATTCGACCCAGCTCCATATTTCTCATTCTTATTCGCCTTAGTAGGGTGAGAATCATAAATATCGTGCTGAATTATATTGAGAATACATATCCCCAACAGAAAATGCCAACTTTGTACCAATCCTCACACTCAATGGTGAAATATTCACGAAATTGTACAAAATTACGAAAAAAAATTTATTGTTTTCATACACACAACGGTACACAACGTCCATTAAATCAAATCTACGACTACTTTGGGAGTTAAATTATATATCAAAAATTGCAGAAAAGCAGTGGCTTTATAATGATATATAACAATAGTCATTTATTCCATAATGAACTGGTGTAACGTGTGAAATATTAACCATATCCCCTAAACTCAAATTCAAACGGCATCGACTTTTCTCATTCAAATACCGTATTATAGCATCATTGTTTCAATTTCCATGTTCGATTAAATCACATAATGTGGTGTTCGCCTACACTCAAGATGCATTGGCATGTAATGTGTGCACACCCTTGATGTGTACTCATAAACATATGATTATGTCATATTTAGGGGCAATTGGTTCGATCATGGCTGGTAGCGGCTTGGATGAACTTTGGGGGACTGTTTATGCTGGTGGGTCAATCCATCATTTGATCAGTGGTCATGCATATTCAAGAGCAGTTCGTGCCCATTTGCTAACACAAATTGCCATTACAAAACTTGTGTTTGAAGAAAGCCGAACACTAGATAACATAGACTGCACAGAAGTCAATGAAATATTCTGTGGACTTGCCAGAGGTGACTGTACAACAGCTGACGCTGTCAATCAAGAAAGTGTCAACCATCTACTGTCAAAATTACACGAACTGCTCCAGAATGCGTCTGTAGGACGCACAGGAAAGCTTTGGGTACAATACTACGAGCAAATAGGTCTTCTCCAGTTGTTCTTGAGAGCAGAGCACACTGGCGACTGGGAACTCCACACATATTGTGTTCGCAATATGATTCCAGTATTTCACGCAGGTGGTCATTTTGCATACACAAAAAGATCTCATCTCTATTTGCAGCAGATGAATGAGCTAACAGAAATAATGCAACAGGATGATTTGAAGTTGTTCACTGAGAAAGGTTACTTTACCATAAGGCGCTCAGATAAATTCTGGGACGGGATATATTCTGATCAGACCATAGAGCAGTGTTTAATGAGAATGTTCAAGCTCCCTGGTGGTCTCACACATGGCAGGGGAATAACCGATAGCACTGTTACGAAATGGGTACATGGACTACCTCTTTGACTTCCGATATGTAATGCTCTCGAAAATTTTGTTCATGTTCACACTGGTCATGGCGAACAACATCGGGATCTCCGTCAAAGTTCACAATTGACTGATGCCAATGATATCACCAAATTATTGAACTGGCTCAGAGTGCATTCCCCCTTTCAGAATAGAGATCCTCTACAATTAGTCTCTATAGCGACCAGGCTTGTGGCCGACGAAACTGTGAACTGTGAACAAGTTCGCAAAATTGGTGAATGTTGCGTATCGAATGTTGTAAGCAAAATGTTCAACAGCATCAAACTACGACGTGTTGACACTGTGAAGTCTTTCGCATCGATGGCAAATAGCATCAAAGTCTGTGGAAGTAAGGTAGTGATTGACCCCACAATCCTGTTCAACCGCATCACATGTGTTATTCAGTCACAAGCAGAGATGGAAGAGTATCTCAAATATGAACTCGCCCCGAAACCACCAGCATTGTTTGATTCTGCTGGAATGAGGATGACACAGAAAAGCACGCTCGGTAAGATCCTCAAAACATACGGTTCCGAGCAAACTAAAATCCCAGAACATTCTCTGTTTGTTGTAGATGGTGGATTTTTATTGAGGGCAGTTGTATGGCCTAAACAGTCATATAAGGACATATGTACATCATATTCCAATTATCTAGTGAGACATTTTGGGGCGAACGTCGTGGTTGTTTTTGATGGTTATGCTTGTACAATGTCGACAAAGGGCATGGAACAAGCCCGTAGATCTAAAGACAGGTATTCCATTGATATCAATATCTCACCCGAGTTACCAGCCACTACACCCCAATCCGATTTCCTTGCAAATGCCAAGAACAAAACCCATCTGATCGATCTTCTAATGCAGGAGCTATCTGCTATCAATATTCAGTCCAAGCAGGCCGAGGCTGATGCTGATGTACTGATAGCCGAAACTGCACTTGACATCGCTCAAGATGACAACAATGTTGTCGTTGTGGGAACAGACACAGACTCGTTAGTCATTCTTACCTCTCGAGTTCAACCGGGATGTAATATTCACATGATGTATTCCATTACCCCAAACTTACTAGTTTCAGTTAGTGAAATAGCAACCAAAATGGGTGACCATAGAAGCAACCTCCTTGTAGCACATTCTATAAGTGGTTGTGACACTACTTCTGCACTCTTTCGAGTTGGTAAGAAGAAAGTATTCAGTACAATTGTCTACGATGTTACTAGCGACTCACAACAGTATGTCAACACAATTTTGGCGGATGACAGTACACCAAGTGCAGTAGCCGCTGCCGGGGAACAACTTCTCCTGATCTTATACGGGAGTAAAACTGTTTCCTCTCTCGACCAATATAGATATGTCACTTACAAGCGTTATGTAGCAAAATCTAAACTGAATAAACCCATCGACCTAGCCTCACTCCCACCAAGCAGCGATGCTGCACAACAACATGTCTACAGATGTTATCTCCAGGTCCAACAATGGCTGGGCACTTCGCTTCCCCCGACGGATTGGGGGTGGTCGCTAGACAATGGACTTCTTGTACCGACTGCAGCCACAAAGCCATGTGCCCCCAATAACCTACTGAATCTGATCAGTTGTGGTTGCAAGAGTGCTTGTACAAAAAGGTGTGGGTGTAAGAAGGCAGGACTCTCTTGCTCAGGTTTGTGTAATTGCAGTTCGGATTCTTGTAACAACCACAGAAACACTGTCCTGTCGGAAATTTCTGAGTTCGATGAATAATATGTATATAGGTCATGTCATTTCTGTATATAGCGTTGATAATAGTCAATGTAACTTAATCCATGTTGATTGATTTGTACATTCTGTAAATATTATTTATTGATTTTTGTACATTCTGTAAATATTATTTATTGATCAAATGCTGCCAGACACAGACGTGTCTGTTCGGTCCCAAGCCCAAAAATAGTTGAGTTCTCATGCTGACGAATTTTATGCCAAAAGGGGAACTCGGCCAGAAGCAGAGGGGGTCTTCCATAATGTCTATTTTGTAAGCAATGATAAAAGTCTTCAAATGGTGGTGGATTTTTTATCGTCTGTCCAACTAACATCCCGTTCTGTACTACGACCCTTTGGGCAAATCCGTTAGGAAAATCGTCATTTTTTGCGTAAATCCGATACTTTTTTGTGAATTTTCAATAATTTTTCGCAGAAATTGTCACAGAATGCACATTTTCCTCTAGTTAAATGTATATTAGACATTATGTAGCTCAAAATACGCGTAAACAAAAAATACAGTTGGATCAATTCGAGGTTACAAAGTTCGTGCGATTTTTTAAAAAATTTTTCAAACGCGTTTTCGAAAAAAGGCTGTAGAAAAAAAAGCTCATCTGGGATTTTAGGGGACTTTTGTCTAATCGTTCAGTGACATGTACTCGACATTCCCTGAAAAAATCAGCTTTCTCCGATTTTTTTCCCTACTGAAACCTAATGTTCTTGGGCTAATAGTAAAGATAAGCTATTGCCATCATGCGTGCAGAAGTCTGTGAGTCTGTTCACATTTTCCATTAGCACGGGCTACACCCCACAGTTCTTGTCTGATCGTCACGAAATTTCATATGCAGGTTTGGGGTCATGTCTAGATGAGAACGCCCCCTTTTGGTCGCGATCGGGCAACCAGTATGGCTGCCCGAGCCCAAAAGCCGAAAACCATTAGCACAGTCTGCAGGTCGTATTTATGAAGGGATTTCATTGTAACTTGGTAGGATGCCTCTGTATAATGCCTAGATGAGAACGTCCCCTTTTGTGCATGATCTATCAACCGTGATGGCTGCCCAAGCCCGAAACCCAAAAACTTTTACCACAGTCTGCAGGTCATGTTTAATGCAGAGGGATTTCATTGTAACTTGGTAGGATGACTCCTTATGATGTCTAGATGAGAATTTCCCCATTTGGGCATGAACTGCCAACCGTGACGACTGCCCGAGCCCAAAACCCAAAAAGCTTTAGCACAGTCTACAGGTCATATTTATTGAGGAATTGCATTGTAACTTTGTGGGTTGACTTCATATAATGTCTAGATGAGAAAGTCTCCTTTTGGACGTAATTGGGCAACTGTGACGGCTACAGAGGCCTGAAGCCCGAAAACCTTTAGCACAGTCTAGAGGTCATATTTATGAAGGGATTTCATTGTAACTTGGTAGGATGACTCCAAATAATGTCCAGATGAGAACGTCCCATTTTGATCGCGATCATTCAGCCTTGATGGGTGCCCGAGCCCAAAAACCTTTAGCATATGCAAAAGGTCATATTTATGGAAGGATTTCATTGTAACCTGTTAGGTTGACTCCATATAATGCCAAGATGATGACAATCCCTTTTGGTCGTGATTGGTCATCTGTGATGGCTACAAGTGCCCGAAGCCCGAAAACCTTGAGCACAGTCTACAGGTCATATTGATGAAGGGATTTCATTGTAACTTCATAGGATCACTCCAAATGATGCCCAGATGAGATAGTCCTCTTTGGTTGCGATCATTCAACCATGATGGCTGCCCGAGCCTGAAGCCCGAAAACCTTTAGCACAGTCTACAAGTCATATTTATGAAGGGATTTCATTGTAACTTGGAAGGTTGACTTCATATAATGTCTAGATGAGAACGTCCCCTTTTGGACATGATTGGGCAACTGTAACAGCTAAAGGTTCCCGAAGCCCAAAAATCTTTCGCACAGTCAACAGGTCATATTTATGAAGGGATTTCATTGTAACTTGGTAGGATGACTCCAAATAATGTCTAGAAGAGAACGTCCCATTTTGATCACGATCATTCAGCATTGATGGGTGCCCGAGCCCAAAAACCTTTAGCATAGGCAAAAGGTCATATTTATGGAAGGATTTCAATGTAACCTGTTAAGTTGACTCCATATAATGCCAAGATGATGACAATCCCTTTTGGTCGTGATTGGTCAGCTGTGATGGCTACAAGTGCCCGAAGCCTGAAAACCTTGAGCACAGTCTACAGGTCATATTTATGAAGGGATTTCATTGTAACTTCGTAGGATCACTCCAGATGACGCCCAGATGAGATTGTCCCCTTTGGTTGCGATCATTCAACCATGATGGCTGCCCGAGCCTGAAGCCCGAAAACATTTATCACAGTCTATAGGTCATATTTATGAAAGGATTTCATTGTAACTTGGTAGGTTTACTTCATATAATGATTAGATGAGAACATCCCCTTTGGGACATGATTGGGCAACTGTGATGGCTAAAGGTGCCCGAAGCCCGAAAACCTTTAGCACGGTCTACAGGTCATATTTTGAAGGGATTTCATTGTAACTTGGTAAGTTGACTCCAAATAATGTCTAGATGAGATCATCCCATTTTGGTCATGATCATTCAGCCTTGATGGGTGCCCGAGCCCAAAAACCTTTAGCATATGCAAAAGGTCATATTTATGGAAGGATTTCATTGTAACCTGTTAGGTTGACTCCATATAATGCCAAGATGATGACAATCCCTTTTGGTCGTGATTGGTCATCTGTGATGGCTACAAGTGCCCGAAGCCCGAAAACCTTGAGCACAGTCTACAGGTCATATTTATGAAGGGATTTCATTGTAACTTCATAGGATCACTCCAGATGATGCCCAGATGAGATTCTCCCCTTTGGTTGCGATCATTCAACCATGATTGCTGCCTGAGCCCAAAGCCCAACAACCTTTAGCACAGTCTACGGGTCATATTTATGAAGGGATTTCATTGTAACTTGGTAGGTTGACTTCATATAATGTCTAGATGAGAATGTGCCCTTTTGGAAACGATTGGGCAACTGTGATGGCTACAGGGGCTCAAAGCCCGAAAACCTTTAGAACAGTTTAAAGGTCATAATTATGAAGGGATTTCATTGTAGCTTGTTATGTTGACTCCATATAATGCCTAGATGATGACATCCCCTTTTGGTCGTGATTGGTCAGCTGTGATGGCTACAAGTGGCCAAAGCCCGAAAACCTTGAGCACAGTCTACAGATCATATTTATGAAGGGATTTCATTGTAACTTCGTAGGATCACTCCAGATGATGCCCAGATGAGAATGTCCCCTTTTAGTTGCGATCATTCAACCATGATGGTTGCCAGAGCCCAAAGCCCAACAACCTTTAGCACAGTCTACAAGTCATATTTATGAAGGGGTTTCATTGTAACTTGGTATGTTGACTTCATATAATGTCTAGATGAGAACGTCCCCTTTGGACGCAATTGGGAAACTGACAGCCACAGTGGCCCAAAGCCCAAAAACCTTTAGCACAGTCTACAGGCCATGTTTATGAAGGGATTTTAATGTAACTTGACAGGATGACTCATTTTGGAATAATTTCTCTGTAACTTGTAACTTTTGTTGATATACGTTGACTGTGAGGGCCACATACATTAACTGTGAGGTCATATTAACCCACTCCTCAGCTCTTTAGTGCAGTGTACGCCTCATATTATTTTTATCAAAAACATAGCATACAGGGAACAGAAATGAACATATTCCCAATTATCACAATTCTTGTCTTATTTCATAATCCTTTCGTAAACATTGAACATTATCCTTTTCATCAAACACTACACACAAGTTAAGCTACAGTGTCATTAACACTTTCATTGTAATTACAGTGATGTGGATTGTTCTCAAATGTAGGTATCTCTTTAGTTCCCCGTAACCTGTCTAAAGACTTCTGTGCTCTATGACAACACAAATGATATATGGTATTATAGAAGGAAAATAAATAAATAAATACATCAGCTTGAAAAATTATTGCGCTCTCTACTCTTGTTAATGCTCGAGTGACAAAGGTCAAGGTCACAGGAGAGGGAAAACTAAATTCTCTCACAGATTGTATTTGTTCATACAGAGCCTTAATTCTATAATGCTTGACTGACAAAGTTGTTGTCTGTTTTCACATTTTCATCATTTACAATCCCTGTGTGCTGGGTTTCATTATTTAAAAGATTAATCTATATCAGTTAACCCTTTATCCAAGAAAATTTGTTTTTTTTTTCAAATAAACTGAATTCCACTCATGGGGGAAAAAATTTATCTCTATTTTCCAATAAAACCATTCTGATATCATTGTCCAAAGAACTGGCACATTACAGTAAGTTGAAATGAGTTGCAACATAACTGCAGTAAACTAAGTATACTGCTGCTTATGCACTGATGAGACCAGTATCTGACATCATTTTCTGGAAAGCTCTTTATGAGAGCTTTCCAGAAGATGATGTTAGTTTCTGGTCTTCTCAGTGTAGGAAGAGAAAGATACATAGTTTATAGTGGTTTTCCTACAACTTGATTGTGACTTGTACCATATGCCAATTCAAGTGACATCCATATGTGTATATATGGTTCTGTTGAGAAAGTTCCAACATATTAGTGGCTGTATTGACCTTATGGAAATAAGGTCAGTACAGCCATTTGGTTGACATACATTAACTGTGAGGGCCACATTAACCCACCCCTCAGTTCTTTAGTACAGTCTACACCTCATATTTTTATTGAAAACATAGCATACAGGGAACAGAAATTAACATACTCTCAATTATCACACTTCTTTTTGTATTTCATAATCCTTTCATAAACATTGAACATTATCCTTTTCATCAAACACAACACACAGTCAAGTTAAGCTACAGTGTCATTGACACTTTAATTTTTTCTAGATTATGGGCCTTTTTCCACTTTTTTCAGCTTAGAAACCCTTGAAGGGGGATAGCAGTGGCAATGCACCTTGCTAAATTTGAAACTTCATTGATTATAGTGAGCACCAAATTCAACACAAAACTTTTCATTCCAGTATTATTGGCCATTTGGCCATAGTTCGGGGGCATCCGTGGCCGGATAGTCACTATTAGTCTTGTTTTATTTTTAAAATGAAATGTTAAGTTGTCACCAGAAAATGTAGCATAATGACCAGGTTCTGATTAATTGAATATTCATCCTACTTGATTATTTCTCATTAGCAATGTGGCTGGGTCTCACTTACACTTATCACTAAGATAGTTGAAATATGACTGATAACCCCATATTTCAATATGGAATTTTAAGGTACCTTGTGAAAAAACTATCATGTATATAAACAGTCACCATTAAAACATTAAAATCCATCTTGTCACCATATACTTTACACTTGAAACAATTTCAAGTGTGAAGTATATGGTGAAAAAGATGGATTTTACATAGTAGTGACCATTAAAAAACTTCCTTCAGTTCATAAAGGCCACGGGACTGAAAATTTCTGGATTGTTATTGAGTGACTTTTTTCTGAATAAAATGGTTGAAGTTTCCATTTTTAAGCAGCAAGTTGCATCAAAAAGAACTCCACATGATCAAAGGGAGGTAACTAATAATAGTAGTTGAATTGTGTTCTGTATTGACATACTTGATATTCAGAGTGGGATATCACACTTCATATTCAGCACCCACTTTCACAATGACAATTGTGGAATAACTGGGAACTGGGCATTTCTGTACATTTTCACATTATAGTAATACATTTGATGAGGTCAGATATTCAAGAGATTTCAACTTTAAATAAAGCCCCCCAAAGGACACAACTCCACAGTATGAAATAGTCAGTAATAAAACATGGTAATTGTTAACCCTTTAGCTAACAATACTATAAAGGATGCATGCAAAACATTTTCTTGCACACCTAAATATTTTCATTTTTGCCTGAAATGAAAAGCATTGTTTATTAATCCTCATTGGAACAAGCTCTGTGAGATTGTTCTAACGAGGTGTCATAAGCTGTGATTTGGAGGCAAAACATTAACAGGTAATAAAATTGAAATGGTGATTTTAATTAATAACATTGGCTGGGTTTCTTCATACTTTAGGCAGAGGTTTAATTAACCCTTTACCCAACACACATGATATCAAAATTTATTATTTTAATTATTCTTTTTTCAAATTTTTTAAAAAAGGTCAACAAAACCATATCAAGTGACCCCTCTTTGGAATGAGCTTGAGTAGCTCGTTCCAATGAGGGGGTCACATGATATGCTTTTGTTGTCATTTGTTGAAAAATAGTATTTTTTATCACCTCAATTTGTAAACTACGCGGACGGATTTGGTCGATTCGTTAGTTAAAGTGGTAATAGGCATGGGTATAAACAGACTAACAATGTGAGGAAGCTTTGGGCACGGTTTTGGTTATTAGGCAATCCCTCACAGAAACTGAAGCTTTTCGTTGAACATTTTTATTGGCTTGTAGTGTCGTCCAAAATTATTATGAAATCTCAAGACTTTAACCTTTTTTGTTTGATGTATATTTATTTGCATGTATTTTCCTGGTGGGAACACCAGTAAGTGAAGCAGTGCTTGTTTACTGTTGTAAACACACTCTGCTTTACTGGTAAAATAGGATCCAATAACCAATTCTTGGGGTAGAAGTCTTCTAAAATGGGCAGCAATTAAATTATTGCCTGGAGTTCACAAGATTAGCCATTGTGCTGAAATATGTAACCTTAAACACCAATAAATAAATGAATAAATTTGTAAACATCCAGTGTGTTGTTCTGCAGAAATTAATTCCAACATTACATGGACGGTATTTAATTTTTGAAAAAGGTGCATAAATATAACTGAACCGAATGTATTTGATATTTCTTTATTAACAGGTAGAGTGCTAAGATTTTCTTGGTTGCCAAGAATTGTTATTATGTTTTTGCCATTTTACAATTTATGGGAGAGTCTCCCATAAATTGTAACAAGGCAAATCCATCCAGATGAAATAAATTTACTTCAAAGATAATGTGAACCACATCCATGGAATATGAATGCTTCAGGTTGTGGTACCTGCACTTAACCCTTTACCCAACGAATAGGCCACATATGAAAAAATATTTTTCCAGAAATTTCAACAAAACCATATCATGTGACCCCTCTTTGGATCGAGCTTGTCAAGCTCCTTCCAATGAGGGGTCACTTGATATGGCTTTGTTGAAATTTTTGGGAAAATTTAAAAAAATGGTATTTAAAATAATAAATTTTGATATCGTCTGCATTGGGTGAAGGGTTAAGAATGGACTCTAAACATAGGTTCCCAGCACTCCACCAGTTTACAAAAAAAAAAAATAAAATCATAGCCTCCTTTCCTCATTGAATTGAAAAATTAATTGCTTGAGAACCAACTGTATTTTTTATTTGTCCTTAGTGTGACTTTTATTTATTAAAATCATATACAACAATAAAATCCTTGACCAACAAAATTGCAGCACTTGTGAACTGTTTAATGACATTAGAAATATTATCCATTGTACCTTCTTTGACAAAAAGGTATCACCAGTATGTATAAATATGAGTGTTCATTGTACATACCAAACCTTTCTGGGCAGATTCAGGAAAGGCATTATGGCATCTGGATTTTAACACTGTGATTGATCGGGAAAAACTTATAAAAAGTCCACTCACAACCCACTGGTCCTGATGCTTACATGTATTAAAGTGACATCTTTGTGAAGATTACTTACAAGTTTGTTAAAATGAAGTCCATGGCTTAACATTTAGTGTTGTCTTAGGGCTCTCTCAGATTTAATGAGGAAAACGGACTAACAATCCAATTCTCCCAAAACATTGCTCTAATAGCTTCCATTATTTAATGTACAGTATCTTTGGGAGAATGATTTACAAGATTGTTCATATGAAGTTTCTGGGGAATATTTTCGGGGAGGGGGTGTTCTGATCCTCCTGTTTTTAAAACTTTGGGTAATGAATAACACATACAAAAATTCCCTCAGTAAGAAAATCGGCTGGAGATCTTTAATATCCGTTAATTGAATACAATTCCCAAACACAAAACCATTTACCATGCAATGTTTGGAGATATCTTCCATGTCAGTTCAAAGGCAGCAATTGGAAGATTCCATTTGGAGGTAGTCCAATTAATATTTTCAACATGCAGCCTTTGGGCTGCATGTTGAAAATATTGATTAGTTGACCCCCACTCCTTCACTCAGCAGTCATCCTACTTAAGGGGGCGTTCAACCTAATTTGGTACCAATAGTGATCAAAATCAACATGGCTCTGTCTTATGCACAAGGAGGTTGAGTGTGGAAGAATTTTAAATTTACAATGGTAATAAATTTCACTATATTTGGTAAAAAAAAGTACTTTTTGAAACTTTGATCTTCTCATTTGATTAGCAGTCTTCACCAAGCCTTCTTTGCATCAAAAATAAAGTTTGGCTACAATCAAATTATTTTTTCGTAAATATACAATTGTGAGGACTGCAAAGTATGTTGATGTGAATATATTTTTTTTTTCCAAATAATTTCCCAGTTTTATGTTTTGCTCACCAACAACAACCAAATAATACTAGTTTGAATCGATGGCTTATTAATCCCTTGCTGAAACTTACGTAACTTTCTACAGTTTTCGGTTTCAACATTGTAATTAAGAACTTTATCTCACAGTTATTATGCCTCTTACCCTGAGCTCCGAAGGAGGATTCGGGGTATCTAGAGGAGACCTCCATCCATCTGTCTATCCATCCGTCTGTCTGTCCATCCGTCTGTCTGTACAAATGTTTTGGATCGTAATTTCAAAGCTGTTGGTTGGATTTGGATCTCCTTTGGTATGCTGATATACCCACGTGGGAGAACCAATATGCACAAGAAACAGGTTCTGTCCAATAATTTATCCCAGAGTTATGGCACTTTTTCACTCTTTCGACTAATAAAATTTTTCTCGACCTCTGTATTGTATTCACTGCATGTTGGATTTGAAAACTGCTTATTTGATCAAATTATAATTTTAAGGGTTACTTGTGGATGACTAGACAATATACTTCCCTTTGATTATGGTGCAGTTTGCAAATTCAATATGGCCACCATGGCATTATGACACTGTCGCATTGCTTTTGTTACATTGTCAGTTGAATATTTTCCTGTGAATGTATTGTGTGTTATTTATTGCATCTCCTTGCAGATTCAAAAACAGCAATGAAATGTTTGCAGATTTCAGATCTTGGGTAATTAAATCGTTTTCCAGCTTGGCCTAAGAGTCACAGGATCATAAGAAACATGTCTTCCTAAAACAATCTATATTTCGTTGTGTTCATTTTCCTCTGTCGGTGATGAAATGATGAATATGCTTTGAGTATGGAGTGTGGAGTCATTTGTTTACAACACAGACATTAGAATTACAGATCTATTCCTTGTTATTATACCCTCCACAACGAGTTGTGCAGGGGCAATTTACTGGAATCATCTTGTCCATCTGTTCATCCATCCATAGACATAATTTTGTACAGAGATTTTCTCAGAATATTTATGAAATAGCAGCCGCATTGGCCTGAATTTTGTCCGGAGATTTTCTCAGATGCTTATGGGTCGATTCCTTTGAAACTTGGTATGGATGTTCACTACCATGGGAACCTGTGCACCTTCAATTAGTATATTTTTGATCATACTTTTTTTTATACTCCTTTTTTGTCTTAGAATAATCATGCATGGACATAATTTTGTCCGGAGATTTTCTCAGACGTTTATGGACCAATCTGCTTGAAACTTGATATGAATGTTCACCACCATGGGCCCCTGTGCACCTGGCATTATAGTTCCGGTCGGCTTACTTTTGCCAGAATTATGCCCCTTTCCAACTTGAAATAACTGGCAAATTTATGTCATCAAAAGCAAAAGAATTTTTTTTAATTTTTGAAAAAGTGGAGAAGTTCAAGTTTTGTGTACTTTTGTTATTATTTTGGTAAATAATATGTCGCTATTCACCACTTTAATTCAGATTTAGGGCATTGTTGACATTTTTAAAAATGTCAAAAAAGTTTTGTTTTATGACCGCTTAATGAAATTACGAAGTCTCATAATCCTGAGCCTGCAAAGCAGCCTCCTGTGTTCACAGGGTTAAACAGAAAGCTTTTCCATGAAATGTCATGTCAAATGAGTCTCCTGGGTAATAGCTGTGTAAAGTTTTAACCATAATCAGTGAAAAATCAAAATTTGTGGTGATTTAACATTCAAATATTCAGTTTGCTTGTAGTATTGTATAGTTTGTAGCTTGATCACGATGACAGAAATTTATTCTGTTCGAAAAAATTGAATTTTGTGTCCCTTGGTGAATTCTAAATCAAGAGGTTTGTTAGACTCCAAATTAATCTTTAACCCTTGACTCAAATTTAGTCTTTAACCCTTGACTCAAATTTAGTCTTTAACACTTGACTTAACATGAACAGCCAATGTTACTTGGAAAAACAATTGCTTGAAACAGTAAAAAGTTTCATTTTTTGCCTCAAAAACATAGGCGCCTCATTGAGATGAGCTAGTCCCAAAGAGAGGACATAAGATCTGTTTGGGGCAAAAATTTGAAAAAAGACTGAATTGCTGTCTGTGTGAATAAAATTGATGGAAATATTACTATTACTTTAGTCAAAGGCTTCAAATTTAACCCTTTGAACCCTATTTCCTGGAATGGTATCGCCTTTGTGTACACTTACAGTGAGATGAGTCAGTCCAATATCAATACTCAGGGACTTTAAAATAATAAATGCAGCAATTTTATCATCAATGCCATGTGTATAGACCTCTTATAATAAGACAAAAATGGGTTGAAATTATGCCTTGTACTGAAAAATCCGTCTTGAAAGTTCAAAGGGTTAAGGATCACTAAAAACCCTTTACCCGAAACATAAAATATCAAACTTTATTTTAATTTTTTTTTTATATTTCTACAAAACCATATCATTGGAACAAGATTGATCTGCTCATTCCAATGAGGCATCACATGATATTGTTTTGTAATTTAAACAGGCAGATACAGCCGATTCGTTAGGACACAGCTGAATAAGTAGGTACAGACATGTCAGATCGACATGTTTGCTGTTTCTAGTCAAATCTTAGGATTCAGTACAGGCAGCTAAGATTTTACTAGAATTCACTGTTTATCAACATAGAGATTGTGACATGCTACCAATTCTGGAAAATTATCTGCTCCTTGAAGGCTTAGCTATACAGCAGAGCATGTAAATAGATTTCTCAATTCACCATGCATACCATCAAAAAAAACAGTTACGATTTCCACAAAAATCGCCATTCAAATTTTATTATTTTTCAATTTTTGCTTAACATTGTTAATGATCCCTCAATGGAATGAGCTTGTTGAGATCATTCCAGTGAGAGGTCATAATCTGTGTTTTTGTCGCAAAAATTATTATTTGACAAGTGCTTTTATTCATGTTGAGTAAAGGGTTAAGAATGTGGAGTATTCAATTTTTATTCTTCATCTTTTCAGAGGGGTGGGAAGCAAAATAGTAAGAGCATCATTTGACCCATTTATTGAGCAATCTTTCTGTTCTCAGCAATTTGCTTGGTGGTAGGGGTGAGATTCAGGGTCGGATTGTCATATTCAAATGAAAGGTTAAAGTATTTAGAAAAATGGTATTGTGTGCTCACAGGTATCACAGCCACACCTCATAGCTAAATATATTGTTTTGTTTTTCCTTAAATTAGGTTGCTCAGCTGTCCAAATTTCATGAGTCTGGTGGACTGGGAATCAGCTTGGAAGGCACTGTTGATGTGGAGAATGGCGTGGAAGTGCATCCGCATCACTTTATCCGTTCTATTCTTCCTGATGGTCCTGTTGGGGTGAATGGACGGTTGCAGAGTAGTGATGAATTACTAGAGGTAAGTTTTTTGTTCAGCTTATGTTCTCTGAACTTGCGACAATCAATTCAGCAGTATCTTGTAATACTGTCTCTAGATATGAGGATATCTGGTAGAGTGCTGAATTATTTTTAGTCTTTCAAAATTTGTTCACAAGTCTTTGCCTTGTAATAGTTTATGGGGGAGTGCCTGTTGGCACTCTCCCATAAATTATTACAAGGAAATTAACTACAGACTAAATAATTTATCTTCAAAGATAATATGAAGGACATCTTCAGAGTTTGAAGTCTTTGAGTCGTAATACCTGCACTTGAGAGTGAAGCCCAAATATGGGCTTCCAGAAACCTGCTAATGTATAGGTCGAGCATGTGTGCTAGTTTGGAACACCCTTGCATTAACTGTTGCTGAGATAGCATACTAACATACATACATATAAACTGTGGGACAGACTATATTGATGGCTATTTTATCATTCAATTCACACACCAGCTTGGGTTATTTAAAGGTTCTTTACCGATTGACCCGTGTGACTTTGACTTCTCGATTTGTAAATATAAAATATATGAAAACACCTCAGAGCCAACTTGTGTGCCAAGTGAGGTGACTGTCGATTTAAAGTTTACTGAGAAATTGTCCCGGCACACAAACAAAGAAAATGGCAAGAAAAGGGACAATAACCTTGACATTTGGCATAAAAATATCTACATGCCACACTGACCTTGATCTTGATGCATTTTGAACCGTTGTTTCAATAAAATTCCGCTATGAACTGGAGCAGTTCGGAATAATGTTTATTATCCAAATTTGCTCATGTGTCTTTGCCTTGTAAAAATTATAAGGAAAATCCATACAGCCTATATAATTTCATTTTAAAGGTAAAACAAATTCACAGAATATGAAACCTTCAAATTCCGGCATCTCCTCTTCAGTATAAAGCCAAAATATGGGCTTCCAGCACTCTGCCAGTTAACTGCTTTAAAATATCTACATCATTAGGGACTCTATTTTGCAGTTATTCGAAAGAACACATTTTTTTTAACAAGGAAATTCAAGGCCATTTATTAAGTGCTATTTGGTTCTCTATAAACTTGGGCATTGTTTTAGGCTTTTATATGCCCCATTGACAAAACCATCATATTATATAATCAGTCTGTCCATCTGCCTGTCCATCCATTAAGATTTTTGGTTTTGACCACTAACTCCAATTTGAATTACTTGATCTCAACCAAGTTGCAATGTGTATTACCCAGCTAGTAATATAGGCCAAGTTCGAATATGGGTTCCATCCAATTATTTTTACATGAGTTATGGCACTTTTTCGACTAAGAATTCAACCGTCTATTAACATTTTGGGTTTCCAATTGATAACTCCATTTTGGATCATTTGGTCTCAACCAAAGTTGGTAAAATTCAAAATGGCTAATGAGCGTATTTAGCCATGCCTGGCGGTGCTCTTGTTGGATCAAGTGATAAAAAAAAAACTTCAGGTCATCCTCAAGTTAACTGGTTGAGTGCTAGAAGCCACTAACATGGCTCTACTGAAAAATGCTGAAGTGACTTTACACTATATGCATTAGCTTGTGCTCAAGTAGAAGAAAAAAAAAATTAAGAAAACTGTTTTGTTATAATTTATTGGAGCATGCCAAAAGGCACTATCCAATAAATGATAACAAAATAATTATTTATGAACAATATTTATACCCCCACAAAACGAAGTTTGCAGGTATATAGGAATCAACTTGTCCGTCAGTCGGTCTGTCGTCGCCGTCAGTCCGTTGCACATCTAAACTTGTGGAGCGAACTACTTCCACAGTTTTTGTCGCATTTTCATGAAACTTCACAAAAATGATCAACATGGTGAGGGGAAGTGCATGACATAATTTTTTTCCAGATCGGATTCATGATGGCTGACTGGCGGCCATATTGGATTTTGCAAAATACTTGTGGAGCGAACTACTTCCACAGTTTTAGTCGCATTTTCATGAAACTTTACCAAAATGATCAACATGATGAGGAGCAGTGTGTGACATAATCTCTTTCCCAATCGGATTCAAGATGGCCAACTGGTGGCCATATTGGATTTTTTTTTTACTGAGAAAAATTGAATGCCCCTTTTCAGTCACCCACACTAGGCGGTATGCCACGGTGGGGCTATACTGGGCGAGACCATCTCTAGTTTGCTATAGCTGAGGTTTCCCTTACTGGTAGCATGGTATCTTTGAAAAAATATACTTGTGTTACAAATCACCTTTGATAGAGAATTGAGTGGTGTACAAGTTAATAGTGAAATTTGTCCAGTAAATGTGGCTCAGTCCAGAACTAATTTATTGAAATGGTTCCAGTAAATGTGGCTCAGTCCAGAACTAACTTATTGAAATGGTTTAAAAAATTTCACTGTAAACTCAGTGCTCGTAAGATGCTCAATGTGCCAATATAAAAACTGTTATGTGACAAACTTTTGAAAAAGTTCTCAAGGATCCTTTCCAAGTGAGTAAGGTATTATTTAACTGCACTTCATCAGTAGAAGCTTCGATAAAACAAGCTTCTATTGTTTTATGGTTAATTGCACAGAAGGAGTCAAATGTCCCAGTGCTGAAAATTAGAAACAACTTTTAACCCAGGGGCTGTGGAGCTGGGGTGGGGGGGGGGGGGGGGGGGGGGTTTTGCAGACCCGTCACCTTTTTGGCCAACAATGCTCATAATATTTGAAAATATTGAACAGAAATACCTTAATTGTTTGTTATTCTTCTTAACATCTTTAATGGCAAATTAACGGACAAACTTCTGAGTCGGCGATTATCCGAGTTGGGTACAATGACGAGTATTACTGCCTTAAATTTTAGTGTGTTAAGAGTTGTAGGGCTTTTGTGCAATCTAGGGATTTTAAGGAATTAGTAGACTACCAGCACCGTATCGGAGTCCACTAATCCCTAAAATCACCCAGAATGTTTCTCAGGTACCATATTTTTACATAATTTTCAAAGAAAGGGTCCTGGAACACCCTCTTAAACTCCCCCCTACACGTTCAAAAGCTCTGTTGCTCCTATAACCTGCTAAGTATTTTAGACTTTTTTCTTCATGAAAAGTAATCACGGTTGGTTTGAAGCAATCATGTCTCGATTTTTTCCAAATTTGAGGTATTCTTGTCTGTCTGTCCGTCCGTCGCGCTGTCAACACGGCTCGGGCTAGAGGCCGTCTTTATGAACCGATCTTTATGAAACTTTTTGGGTACCTTTATTATCACCGTGGGACAAGAACAAGTGTTTTTGGGTCGGGTCCGAAATTCAAGATGGCCGCTGTCAGCCATTTTGTACAAAATTAGATGCAATCAGATTTTTGTGCAGAACTTCCATATGAAAGCGCTGATTTGAATAATGTTTGTATGAAGGTTTAGTACCATGGGATAATCACATATAATACAGGTTTTTTCTTGTGCGTAATTATGCAAATTAGACTAACTTCGATGTATTTAATGTTACTTTCAGCTCTGTAAGTGCAAATGCCAATACGGCTCGGGAACCAATCTTTCCGAAACTTCTTGAGTACCTTTGGTATCACCATGGGACGAGAACGAGTGTTTTGGGGTCTGTTCCGAAATTCAAGATGGCTAATGGCAGCCATTTTTAGCTCAACTTTGGCGAAGCCAAATTTGAGCTTATGCCATGGCCAGTCTGTCCATCAACAATTCAATACACATGTTTAGTAACATGGAATACATCACATATAGTACGGGTTTTTTTCTCGTGCAGAAATTATGCAAATTAGATGAACTTTGATTTATTCAGTGCTACTTATACACAGTAAGTGCACATGTCAATACAGCTCCGGCTAGAGGCTGTATTTATCAACCAATCTGCACGAAACTTCTTGGGTACCTTTGTTATCACCTTGGGACGAGAACGAGTGTTTCTGGGTGTGGTCCAAAATTCAAGATGGCTGCCAGTTGCCATTTTGTACTGAAATTAGGTTCTATCAGTTTTTTGTCACAACTTCTTTTCAGCTCGTATTTATGAACTGATCTTCACGAAACTTCTTGGGTACCTTTTTTTTCACCTTGGGACAGGAACGAGTGTGTTTTGGGGTGCCTTTGTTATCTCTGTGCTACGAGAACAAATATTTTTGGGTTCAGTCAGACCCACTCTGGGACTCAAAGATTTCTATTCTAGTTTAGCATCTGACTGTCACCCACCTTTACAATACTTTACCTATACATTTGTTACAGGCTACGGTCAGTATTTATGTACAGACTGTTACAATACTTTATATGTACCTTTGTTATCAGGTCATTACCTAGATGTTTGTCATTGCTGTGTCACATACTCTACATGTACATGTCTTAAACAAGTTGAGCTACAGTGGCATTGACACTTTCATTTATATGAATGTTTAGTACCATGGGATACATCACATATAATACAGGTTTTTTTCTAGTGCGTAAATTATGCAAATTAGACTAACTTTGATGTATTTAGTGTTACTTTCAGCACTGGAAGTGCAAATGCCAATACGGCTCAGGCTAAAGGCCGTATTTATGAACCGATCTTTATGAAACTTCTTGGGTACCTTTGTTATCACCGAGTGTTTTGGGGTCCAGTCTGAAATTCAAGATGGCTGCTGGTAGCCATTTTGTACAAAATTAGGTGCAATCAGATTTTTGTGCAGAACTTGAGTGTTTTGGGGTCCGGTCCGAAATTCAAGATGGCCGCCAGCAGCCATTTTGTACAAAACTTTGTGCAATCAGTTTTTTGTTCAAAACTTCTATATGAAAGCTCTGATTTGAATAAATTTTTGTGTGAATGTTTGCTAACATGGGATGCATCGCATATAATACTTATGTTCTATTGTTTAGACCTTTGCAGTCACCTTGTAATTGATTTACTATGGTTGACGTGGTCACAACAAAACTCCTTTTTCTCCTATTCATTATTGTTGACTTGGTCACAACAAATACTGATTCCTGTTATATTCATTATTGTTGACCTGGTCACAGCAAATACTAATTCCAGTCATATTCAAAGTTGAGCTACAGTGTCAATGACACTTTCATTTGTCTCAAAAACATAGGTTATGACCCCCTCTTTGGAACAATCTCTTTGAGCTCGTTCCAGTGAGGGGATCATAATCCATGTTTTTGAGACAAAAAATGAACAAAATTAGTTTTTCAAAAATAAATTTTGTTTGCAAGTGTCGTCTGTTTTTCATGTTAGGTAAAGGAGCATGCAGGAACACAGGGTTCAAAGGGTTGTGTGACTTAACACCCTGTGATGTATTTGCTTTTGAAATTTTGTACGATTATAAAAAGATGTATATAGAGAAATTAAATTCATGTTGTTTTGTTTTGTTATAAAGTGTATTTGATTTGTGTATTTTGCAGTTGAAGTACCCCCCCCCCCCCCCCACGTAACCTAAAAGATCATTTGCAGGTTATTTTCAGCCCTGAGTTACAACTCTTAACTCCATTTATTGATGTTACAGGTGAATGGCAAACGTTTACTTGGACTTAACCACAAGGATGTGGTGGGCATTCTCAAGGAGCTTCCACAGCATGTACGCCTCGTGTGTGCCAGAAAGAAGTCAACTAATATCTATGCACAGCAAGACAGTCAGTTTTCCAGTTCCACATTTAATTCCGGTGTTAGCAATATTCTTCCAATAACAGACAGACTTGTGAAATCCAAGTCGGAAATGGCCTTATCATCTGCAGAGGCAGTGTCGCCAGATTCCTCTCTCAATAAAATTAAATCTAGATCGCTAGAACCACTCACTGGTCTAGCGGTGTGGAGTAGTGAACCTGTTGTGATTGAGTTAGAAAAAGGTGATAAGGGACTGGGATTCAGTATCCTTGATTATGAGGTGAGTGTCCATATTTGCTGTATTCCAATTAACCCAAAGTTTCTAACCAATGCTCAGTGGTTCAGTCGGGTAACTCTGACACCCTTCACCCTTAAAATTGTCACGCATTATCCAAGCTGCTGAAAGTGCTGTTAACTCTTTCAACACGAGAGACCGCGTTTCCGGTCCAGCAACACGATATGTCATAATTTCATTAAGTAGGATGGCTACTAAGTGAACGTGTATGGTAGAACAATTAATATTTTCAACGTGCAGCCTGAAGGCTGCACATTGAAAATATTAATTGCTCTTCCCCCAAATAATGGATATGGACTCTTCCAATTTCTACCATTTAACTGGCTTGGAAGATACCACCAGTGTTCAAAAGGTTAATGAACAAATAAACAAACTTAAAGCTATAAACATTTGATCTTTTATGTATTAAATATGCAGATGGGTGGGAGTGATCCTTAGCCAAATGTGAGTAGTATAGAAAATTGTGATTCCGTACAATCACAGGCTCACCCCTGACGATAAAAACTAAATTTGAAAAAGTTCTAAGAGCATCTGCACCAGGCCTTTAAATTCTTTCCAACTAATGACGGTAAACGCTATGCCCAAATAAGATAATTGCGCCCAAATTGTGCAGAGTTTGAAACTTTTACCAAAGTTTTGCAGTGTTTTGGAAATATATAGTTTGGCCAGGTTTCTCTGATGCTTGCAATATAGCTTAGAGCTTACCTTAGAATCAAACAATGCAACAGATAAATAATTTTTAAAAAAGCCCGCAGAAAAGCAATCGGTGTCGACAGTGTTGTATACGACACTGTTGACGACGATTGCTTTTCTGTGGCGAATTCTATATCATCATGCACTTAAAGCTTGAGATCTATTATATTTTGTTGCATTTATCAGTAAACGCCATGCGTAATTTCCATTCAAATAGGACTTTGGCTCGACACTGGGAAACTAAAAAGTCTTCTTGAGTTAGTCGAGTAAACTTATGTCAAGGGTGGTGGGAACCAGTGATAATGGTGAAGACCTGTAACAAGGGGTTGTAAACTATCATTTTAAGATGGGGACCTAAAACCTAAAATAGACGCCAAGAAGAAGAAAATACCGTGCTTTTTCTCCAACCATGCCTGCCACATTCATATTTGCTGATGTGCCCAAATTAGACTGATCTGAAGGTCTGATCTGCACAGCAGTGAATAAAAATGGGATTATGTGAAGCTTAAAAGTTGTCACAATAATCACAAATCCAATGAAAGTCAAAATTCAATTGCATATTGAGAAAAGAAACTGCAAACAAAGAAGAGCGTACCATTCCCCAAGCTATCGAGCCACCAATCAAATTTTGGAAGGAATTTTGATGCTGTTATGGCCTGGAACCAGTTCAGCCCTTAATATGTCACTGTCTATGTTTTAGATTCAATTGTCTGGAATATTTCAGGTGGCCAGAAAAGCAAAGAAATAGTTCGCTTCTCCGATCAGCTGAAATAGTTAGGATGATTGAATCTAAAAGTATCATAAACATTCATTTTCTTTAAATCAAAATAACCAAATCTTAAGGCCCCACAAAGTAGAATTTCTGTTTCTCAGGCCATTTTTTGTAAAATTGCATGTTGGCAGGTGTTTTTTATTTTATTTTTTATTTTATTATGCCCGTTTTGAAAAAACGGGTCGTATTATGGTATACCGCTGTCCATCTGTCCGTCTGTCCGTCCGTCCATTCACATGTCATACGATAACTCAAGAACGCTTTGAGAGATTTTCGTGATTTTTGGGTAGGTGGTGTATATCGATGGAGGGAAGGTCCCTTTCATTTAGTGTCGCCGTTCGATTAGTCATTCCCGAGTTATGGGACTTTATTACTTAGAAAATTGTTGATTTTTTACACGTCATACGATAACTCGAGAACGCTTCAAGAGATTTTCACGATTTTTTGGTAGGTGGTTTATGTTGATGGAAGGAAGCTCCCTTTCGGTTGGTGTCGCCGTTCGATTAGTCATTCCAGAGTTATGGGACTTTATTTTTCACATGTCGAACGATAACTTGAAAATGCTTAGAGCAATTTTCATGATTTTTTGGTTGTAAGTTTTTGTTGATAGAAGGAATCTCCCTTTCGATTTGTGTCACTGTCCGATTTGTCATTCCAGAGAAATGGGACTTTATTCATCAAAATATAGGCAATTTTCCACATGTTGGACTTAGAGCAATTTTCATGATTTTTTGGTGGCAAGTATATGTAACCTGACAAGTACACGTGTATACTCATATTGTGTGGTTCCCTCTTGTAATTAATAACGGGCGTATCATGCGCTCATGGCGCAGCTGTTTATTGTAATTATTTCTTTGCCATCAAAAGTTCATATTCTTGGTTTGTTTTATGTTTTGAGCTTCATAATCTACAGACTAGCATGGATGGTGGTGTATTTTGTCCCTTGAGTGCAAAAAGGCTTTGCAATTCTTTAGCTTTGCAAAGCCTTGTTGCACTCAAGGGACAAATTTATAAAGTTTATTAACTTAAAGTTTATCAGACAAAAATCATTTAAATTCTATTTTTAGCTCAACTTTGGCGAAGCCAAACTTGAGCTTATGCCATGGCCAGTCGTCCGTCGACAATTCAATACGGCTCGGGCTTTGTTATGACTGTGTGACGAGAATGAGTGTTTTTGGGTCCGATCCGAAATTCAAGTTGGCCACTGGCAGCCATTTTGTACAAAATTTGGTGCAATCAGATTTTTTGCACAGAACTTCCATATGAAAGCGCTGATTTGAATAATTTTTTGTATGAATGTTTAGTACCATGAGATACATCACATATAATACGTTTTTTTTCTCGTGCGTAAATTATGCAAATTAGACTAACTTTGATGTATTTAGTGTTATTTTCAGCACTGTAAGTGCAAATGCCAATACTGCTCGGGAGGCCGTATTTATGAACCGATCTTTACAAAACTTCTTAGGTACCTTTGGTATCACCGTGGGATGAGAACGAGTGTTTTGGGGTCCGGTCCGAAATTCAGGATGGCCGATGGCAGCCATTTTGTATAAAATTAGGTGCAATCAGATTTTTGCACAGAACTTCCATATGAAAGCGCTGATTTGAATAGTTTTTTGTGTGAATGTTTAGTACCATGGGATACATCACATATAATACGGGTTTTTTTCTCGTGCAGAAATTATGCAAATTAGATGAACTTTGATTTTTTCAGTGCTATTTTCACACAGTAAGTACACATGTCAATACGGCTCGGGCTAGAGTCTGTATTTATGAACCGATCTTCACGAAACGTATTGGGTACCATTGTACCTTGGGACGAGAACGAGTGTTTCAAGATGGCTGTCAGGGGCCATTTTGTACCGAAATTAGGTCTAATCAGGTTTTTGTACACAACTTCTATACGGCTCAGGCTAGAGGCCTATTTATGAACCGATCTTTATGAAACTTCTTGGGTACCTTTGTTATCACCATGGGATGAGAACGATTGTTTTGGGGTGTGGTCCAAAATTCAAGATGGCCACCAGCAGCCATTTTGTACCAAAATTAGTGCAATCAGTCTTTTGTACAGAACTTCTCTGTGAAAGTTCTGATTTGAATAAAGTTTTGTATGAATGTTTAGTAATATGGAATACATCACATATAGTACAGGTTTTTTTCTCGTGCAGAAATTATGCAAATTAGATGAACTTTGATTTATTCAATGCTACTTATACACTGTAAGTGCACATGTCAATACAGCTCGGGCTAGAGACTGTATTTATCAACCGATCTTCACGAAACTTCTTGGGTACGTTTGTTTTCACCTTGGGACAGGAATGAGTGCGTTTTGGGGTGCCTTTGTTATTACTGTGCTTTGAGAACAAATATTTTGGGGTTCAGTCAGACCCACTTTGGGACTCGAAGATTTCTTTTCTAGTTTAGCATCTGACTGTCACCCACCTTTATAATACTTTATCTATACATTTGTTACAGGCTACGGTCAGTATTTATGTACAGACCATTACAATGCTTTATATGTACCTTTGGTCATCACCTAGATGTTTGTCATTGCTGTGTCACATACTATACATGTACATGTCTTAACAAGTTGAGCTACAGTGTCATTGACACTTTCATTTTAAGTTTGCATTGGTTATAAAAAGAGAGCATGCAACACCCAAAATGTCCATGTGGGAGGGCCTGAGAAACACCTTCTTAATTTTCTTTGGTCTAAGACGTTACAATATCAACAGATATGTTTGTAAACATAATACTTACTAATGAAAACTCACCACGGTTGTATTTTTATCATAATGCCACGTCATTCCACAAAGGCAGTCCGCATTATCCAAGTGGTAATTAAGAGCCATCCTGGATAGAGATCCTTTGCTGTTTGACATGAAAGACAAAGTAAAAAACAAAACATGAAGGATGAATAATTTATATATCTTTTGTTTGTCCTGTTTTTTTTTAATCAAATGTTGGTTAGAAATCTCAGTTGCTTCCCTTCTACCAGGAAATAAGAATTTGGCTTTCTGTTTTTTTGCCTTCATGACATTGCACAAGTGAGCTTTCACTTGCCTGCAATCTAGAGAGTATTTTAGGACATTTTTGTTTTCTGAAAAAATTGGAACATATGGAAAATAAATATTATATTCATCTAAATATTTGAACCACAATTAAGCCGGAAAAGGACTGGATGTAAATTGTTTCAATATAAAAAATATTTGCTTCACAGGGTGATTGGTTTGAAAAAAAATGATGTTCACTTGATATTACCAAGTAATTATCCTCTTTTTTGCTTTTCTGCAAATACTGTTGAATTCTGTTTATTTAACCCTTTACCTAATGAATCGGCCACATCTGCCCACGTAATTTATAAATTACGTAGTTGAAAAAAAAAAGTTCCAGTAAACCATATCGTGACCCCTCATTGGAATGAGTTCAATATTTTTTCAACTGCCAAATTTGCATATTATGCAGATGGATGTACCCGAGTCGTTAGGTAAAGGGTTAAAGGTGATTTGAAACATGGTTTTTTTTCAAAGATTAAATGCAACCAGCAGGAGTAACCTTAGTTTTGCACGATTTTATTCGTAAATAATTGTTTGGTTACAATTTATTGGAGAGTGCCAATAGCATTCTCCAATAAAATGCAACCAAACAATTTTATATAAGACATTTTTCTTCCGCTGAGCGAACATAAAGCTGATGATAGAGCCATGATAGTGTCTTCTAGGACTCAACCAGTTAATTTTGTCTGATGTGATGTGGATTTTTCTTTTTTTCACAGGATCCAATAAGTCCCAATGAGACTGTGATTGTGATACGTAGCTTAGTTCCTGGTGGAGTTGCTCAAATGGATGGACGCTTAGTTCCAGGAGACCGGTTAATATTTGTTAATGATACCAATCTTGATCATGCTTCATTGGATGAGGCTGTCCAGGTTCTTAAGGGAGCTCCCAGAGGGGTTGTGAGAATTGGGGTGGCAAAACCCTTGCCATTTAATGAGACATTTCATGATGATACTGAGGTAAGTAAGATTTACATTTAAATTATTTTGAAATTTGTAGATGTTACAGGTTTGATTAACTGCAACTTATTTTCTCATGGACACTCTTTCCAGTATACAAACAGTACCAGATTGATACTCAAACATTGGAAGCAGATTTTCCACTCTTTTATTATTTGCAATTTTTGTAAAAAACTAAAATGAAGTGCTGGTGAAATTTCAGCTTGGGAACCACCTGGTCCAACCATGTGGTCCATTAGATGAAGGTTTCCAGTGCTTTTCAATGAATGTTTTCTTTTTTTCTCAGAAATTATAATATCCAATGAGCAGAAATTCCTCTTCCACTGTATTTCAGTAGTTATACACCCTTTCTGTGCTGAACAGGTTTATTATATTACTTTATCAGCTGAGAGTTATATAACAATTTTTAAGCACATTTATCCCATGGTCCGACTTTCGGTTCATGATATTCATTCTTTAAATGTAGTAAAGTGCAATTATTCAGCAACATTTTGGAAATAACACTGCAGTTGTATTCTGGCATGAAACTAAATCCTTTTAGGGCGTGCAGTGGCTCAATGGTTACGGCTTCGAACTGCAAACCGGGAGGTATGGGGTTTGATCCCTGCCAGGGTAACTTTATTGTGTCCTTGGGCAAGGCACTTAATTCTGATTGCCCACATGGTGGCATGGTGGCACTGTGTACTAAGGCATAATGCTAGTGGATGATGCACCTGTCTTCAGCCAATGCTTGTGTGGAGTCAGTGCATTGGGGTGTCTGACAGTTGCTCTCTGTTGCTCGGTGGTTCTCTCCGGGTACTCCAGCTTCCTCCTCCCATAAAACTGTCTGTCACTAGGTGATCCTGGCCATCAAAAATTTTGCTAAACTCCAATGATTAAATAAATAATCCTTTGATCCCTGATGGTATCTTCCATTTCAGATCAATAGCATCCATGGGAAGAAGCCATATTCATTCTTGGCAGGGGGATACCATTAATATTTTCAACATGCAGCCTCGAGGCTGCACGTTAAAAATATCAATTGGTCAAACCTCACATATTCAATGACCAGCCATTTAGTTCATGAAATTACGATATGTCTTAAACCAGAAAAGTGAGCTCATTAATCATTTTTCAATCAAACTCATGACAATGAGTGGACCATCACCTCTAGTCTGGGAGAAACAAATGGAAGAATACCATAATTGATATGCCCCTTTAAATGTAGAATTTTGCTGCCTTGCCTTATTTGTACAGTAAATGTTTAAGTTGGATGCAAAAAGTATGTGTGGTTACAGTTTTTCATACCAAAATGAATCCTTTTGCAAAAATTTCACACATGCTTGAAAAAATTTGATTCTTTAGGTACCTGTTGTTTAATTAACCCTTAAGGGAATGCAGATTTTTACACATTTTCGCTATACTTTGAAAGTCTACCTCCTGTGGCTTTGCAGTTGTTTCTAGTCAAGTCTTGGCTGCCTCTGTAGGCAGCCAAGACTTGACTAGAAACATCTGACTAGGTACATAGAAAACAAGTTTTGAGTTTACTCAAAAATGCATGTTGGGGCACCTGTTCCATTGCTTTAAAAAGTTAACAAAGTCAGAATTAGATCCTTAAGGGTTAGGCTTTCCTTCCTCCACATCTCCTTTTCATATTCATGGCACTGAGGCCTTGGGTAAAATGACGCCACTTTTCATGCTGTTCTTGCACTAATTTATCATAAAATTAACATCAAACATCTTGTCAAAGACCACAATTCTCAAAGATAAAATTTTCACTAAATGCAATTCTGGTATTTAATCAGTTATTACTTGTTTGACTGAGGTCTTTCAAACAAGACATAATTAGTT
The DNA here is from genome assembly GCA_031216915.1 of Pictodentalium vernedei. NCBI lineage: Eukaryota > Metazoa > Mollusca > Scaphopoda > Dentaliida > Dentaliidae > Pictodentalium > Pictodentalium vernedei. The sequence continues at coordinate 326,843,108 of CM062291.1, forward strand.
AAATATTGGGTCTCGCACAGTCAAAACATTGCCATAGAAGAGAATATTTAAAGTTACAAGGGTATTAAAAATTTGAAGGTTTCTTCTCATCATTTTATCCCTGTCGGAATGGCAGAGAGTGATGCAGTGTTTTTTTCAATTTGGTAAGCTGACTTTGTACACGTTGTACCAGTAAAATAATATTATTGGTGTATACCTGTTGACCATTTGTGTTTGATCTTGGGAGTGAAAATTAGTAGACTTGGAATGTTGTAAGAAAGTTCTATGTTGTGGGATTGATGTGTGCTTCAATGCATGAGGAATTATATTACTGCACTTAATCTGTTACCTTCCTCAGTTTAAATTCATATAGTAATGCATCATTATACTTTTTTTAATCTCTTGCATGCTAGGCAGACAGTTGGATGTACGAATAGATTGAAAAAAAACATTGATCTGCGGTTGACTATGCATGAAAACCAACCAGTGTCCTCAACAATCATTTAAAAAAAAAGTTATTTTGAACTTACCAATGTTAACAACATCTCTGTTAACCTTCTGCACACTGATGTCAAAATACAGCAGTTTGAAGTTCTGTTTTTGGTCAAGTTGTATTAACAACTGAGACCTATGTATGGTTTGGCGATGGTCGGTGTGCATCTGGGCAGGCCTCCTCACTTTGTTTGCGCAATAACTTGAACAAACATACTCTGATTTGACTAATATTTGTTTTTGTTACAGAGTTATGGGCCTTAATTAGTCAGTTTTTACTAATTTTGAGCTCATTAGCGTCATAACTTGAACAAACTTTCTCCTATTTGACTAATATTTGTCATACAAGTCTTTTGCAATAATATCTCAAGTGGGTTCAAAAACTGGCCCGGCCCAATTTTTCGTTTAGAGTTATGGGACTTAATTAATAAATTTTTACTTATTTTGGGCTCATTAGCGCAATAACTTGAACAAACATTCTCTTATTTGACTAATATTTGCCGTACTGGTCTTTTGCAATATTATCTCAAGTTCGAAAACTGACCCGACTTGATTTTTCATTACGGACATATTGGCCTTAAATAAATAATTTTTACGAATTCTGAACTTGTTAGCATTTTAACTTGAACAAAGGTTCCTGATTTGACAACTGGGATATGATTGATAACTGGGTTATGGGCATGCAGCACTCTCTGATTGTCACCACAACTCGACACCTACATCTCTGATGCACACCTCTTATTTTCTAATAATGAGGTCAGTCAAACATGATTGAATTATCTAAATTCCAAGTAACATTACTGGACACATTTACAGGTTGAGATTTTTAAATTTTGACATCAGTGTGCAGAGTTTTAACTTTGTTGGATTAATGGATTTGTACCACAAAATGGATCCAGTCTTTGGAGGTGTGTCAGTTTTAAGCAAACAGTAGTTTATCCATACAAGTTTTTTTCTGTTAGAATTTATATGATGTTACCTTTAGGCAGTCTCCAGAAATTTCTATCACTTCCCATGGGTACCCAAGGAAGTGGAGCCATGCTTGATTACTCTCTTTAACAAGTTCTGCTTTTAAAGGTTGGTTTGTTATTGGAGTTTAACAACACTTTCAGCAGCCAGGGTCACAACATGTCAGACACTTAATGGCTGAAAGAAGCCGGAGTACCTAGAGAGAACCACTGAGCAATGGTGAACAAGCCTTGAAATAAGCAGACTGTCATCTGCAGATGAGGTTCCCAGAGTGTGAATTTGGTGATGCTGCCCTGTATAACAGGGTTGCATCACTAAATGTACCCTCTGTGAACCTCAATCTGAATCAAGATCTCAAGCCTAAACAGAAAGAGGTACCCAGAGGATAAAGTGGCTCACTGTATGGGTTAGCATCAGCAAACTCACCCTCCAGGATCCTCATCCTGTAAATGACAGATTGGTTATTTCCAGGCTTGATGGTGAATAACTGTCAGACTCTCCAACTTAATAACCAGTCGCAAGAAGGCTTTGCATCGGTTGGTGGCAAATGTACCCTCATCATACCCGAGGCCTTAGTACGTCATATTCCCACCCTGTTTTTATAGTCCTGTAGTACCTAGTAGCCATTGCCTGTTATGTGAGTCCACCAAAGTGAACTGCATAGATATGAACGATATACTGTATTTCACTTTATACTTCTGTTGTGGTCATGACATAGCCAAAAGGTCCTTAAAACACTAATAAACCATAACCCTTTACCTAATGTAATGGCCAAAACCGGCCAGCGCTATTCAGAAAAATTCGCCATTCAATTTTCATTACTTTTTTCATTTTTTGTAACAAAAACATTGATTATGATCCCTCATTGTGCTTGTTCCAATGAGGGGTCATAAGCTGTGTTTTTGACTCAAAAAAGGAAAATAATTAGTTATTTGGAAATTTTGTTCGCAAGTGTCATCTGCTTTTCAGGTTAGGTAAAGGGTTAAGACAGAATTCATTGAATGTGTAGTATGGGGGACTGGACTCAATAACCTGAGTTGGAGTTTTTCCAGTAATTCATGGGCGTCGTGATTCTGGTCCCTTGAAAGAACTGAGTGAATGAAGTTGATATTTTTAAACAAAAATATGACTTTCAGTAGTATGTTTACATTCTTGCTTTGACTGTTTTGTGTCGAAGCATTTAACTCCTTGCATCCTGATGGCGGATGTTCCTGCCCTGGACAGTATTTCTCTTGCCAATGAAATGTGTATAATTTGGAAATATTTAATCCAATTTCCACCCTGCAATTTGAACAGATTTTTTCACCAATGATTTCTTGAGTTAAATTCAGATGAATTTTTCATCAAATCTAGTCATGGCTGCTTCAAAGCAGCCATCACTAGATTTGATGGAAAATATCTTAAAAATACTCAGCAGGTTAAGAGTTAATTCACGTCATAATTTTACTGAGATGTGTAATGATGAATCAGATGCTTACTTACATGTAGGCCATATTCCACTTGTGGTGTACCTAGTACATTTCTCAATGTCTGTATTGTAGTGCATACCATTGAATACACACATACCATTGAATAGATTGACCATCTAGCAAAGCACTAGTTAACTTTTACCCAACCAGATAGCAGATGTCACTTGGAAGAAAATTTCTTGAATTGGCCTGAAAAAGTTAAAAATCTGTTTCTCAGGCCCTCACACATGGTCCTTTGGGCTGTCACATGCTCTCTTTTTAAACCCAATGCAAACTTAAAAAAAAAAAAAATTAAATGGTTTTTGTCTGATATTTTACCCAAGTTCATATAATTGATAAATTTGTTCCTTGAGTGCAACAAGGCTTCGCAATGCTGTAGCATTGCAAAGCCTTCTTGCAATCAAGAGACTAAATACACCACCACCCATGCTATTCTCTAGATTATGAGGCTTAAAACATAAAACAAACCAAGAACAAGAACTTTTGATGGCAAAGAAATAATGACAAAAATAAAAAAATTAAATTAAAAAAACACCCGCTCTCATGCAATTTTATCAAAAATGGCCCGAGAAACAGAAGATCTACTTTCTGGAGCCCCTAACAAAATACTTTCACTGTTTGCCTCAAAAAAGAAAGCTTGTGACCCCTAAGTTAGAATGTGTTCTGTGAGATCGATCCAGTGAGGGGTCATAAGCCATGTTTTTGAGACAGAAAATGAATAAATATAAAATTAGAATGCCAATTAGAATGCTGATTTATGAATATTGCACTCTTTGGGTTTTCAGTTACGTTAGGCGCAGGGTTAATTGTCATTGTGATCTGACAAATTTGAAAATTTTAAGTTCTTAATGTTGACTCAGCTCCCCTTTCTGTGGGAACCCTAATGGATCAGTGTTGTTTCAGTTCAGTTTCTCTTGTTAAACAGGACCCAGTAACCAATTCCTGGGGTGGAAGTTCTTGTTTGAGTGCAGCCTAGGTATATAGTGGGGAAACTTAGATATAAATCACATTGGTTTGATTTGACTTGTGTTGTCTCATGATAGAGTGATAAACACCAATGATGATAATAACATTGATTTTTCACAATTTAATGGAGTCTTGTCTTGTGACAGTTTTCAATAAATTAAAAGACAATGTTGGATGTTGGTAGAGCAGAACAGATTTCAATGAAAGGTAACCCATTGCTATAGAATGCACAAGCTGATTTGGTACACAGCCACCCCTTGTGTAGACATCGCCATTCATCTCACTTGCTACACAGGTAAAAATTTAGAAGATCCAACAAGCAAATTAGCAGTTCATAATTATATTACTGGGTAGTTCACCCAGTGGGAGCATGGTGGCTCGGTGGTTATGGCATTGGACTTCAAACCGAAAGGTCCACGGTTCAAGACCTGCCATGGGCCACTTATGTCCTTGGGTAAGGCACTTAATCCCAATTTCCCACATGGGTGCATGAAGGCACTGTGTACTAAGGTGTACTGCACATCGATGGTGCACTTGTCTTCGACCAATGCTAACCCTGCTTTTGTGGAGTTAGTATGTTGGTGAGTCTGACAGTTGCTCGCTGCTGCTCGGTGGCGAAAAAAGGTTCACCTAGTGGTCTATAAACGCTTCACATTTGATTAGTGTTGAAATGATAATTTGTTTAACTGGTAGAGTGAAATTTGTTCTCATGTCTTTGCCATGTTCATATTTATTGCAGACTGCCTAGGCACCCTCCCATAAATTATAACAAGGCAAAGCTATACAGACTAAATTATTTCACTTCAAAGACAAAATTAATCACATCCTCAGAATACAAAATCTTTGAGTACAGTATCTGCACTTCAGTATAAAGCCCAAATATGTGCCTCCAGCACTTGACCAGTTAACCTATGCATGGAGCTCTGTCGAACAAGATGTAATCAATTAAATACTTGATTTACAGTCCTTACAGTGGTCCTAGGGCCAAAAAGATCTGTAAAATTGTCTGGAATTTAGTGGTTTCCATAAAAAAATTTTATTAGATCGTAATTTTTATGCTGTCAAGCGGAAGATATTCTAAAAATAATATGCATTTAACAGGTCAAATTTATTTGTACTAAAGGTCTGGTAAATGGTTTGGAGTTTTGACAGTTATATGCAGTTAACAGGATTATTCTATTTAGCAATGACATATTAATTTAGATCCACAGAATATTGGTCTCATCATCTGCGAAACCTTGTTGAACTGATTAATACTCATATTTTAGGGTGAATTTTGACAATTAGTCTTGATAGGAAAAATGGACTTATTTTTACAACTCTGTTCAGAAAAAATATGATTTGAGGACTACTGGTTGTTAATTTTTTCAGTGTTTTCTGGATGTGTTTTAATGAATTTGTTTTCAAAATAGATGGCATGCAAAGGGTTTTTTCATAACCATTATCCCACTGAAATGTTATGAATCAATGTATACAGAAAATAATAACAATTAGAGCATCATTAAAAAACATTAAATTATCACAAGTTTCTCAATTTGAATAAAAAATTGTTTTAATTAAAAGAAGAAAGCCTGATAGAATTTGTGCCAACAGCTAGCTTTGATGTAATGTCAAAATGATTCATTGATATGAAGTACTTTTCACACTTGACAGAACTCTGAAAGCTCTGTCAAAACAGATATAATAGGCTATACTTATATTACTTCTGAAGTTAAATATTAATGCTTTAAATGGGAGGGAGGTGGTTCAGTGGTTATGGCATTGAACTTCAAACTGAGAGGTCCATGGTTCGATCCCTGCCAGGGTAACTGCATTGTGTCCTTGGGCACTTAATCCTGATTGCACATGTGGGGGCACGGTGGCGTTGTGTACCAAGACGTACTGCAAGTCAATGGTGCACCTGTCTTCAACCAATGCTAACTCTGCTTGTGTGGAGTTAGTATGTTGAGCTGACAGTTGCATGCTGTTGCTTGGTGATTCTCTCCAGGTACTCTGGCTTCTTCCACCCATAAAGCTGTCCAACACATGGTGAGCCTAGCTGTCGAAAGTGTCATTAAACGCCAATAAATAAATAAATAATGCTTTGAATTGGACTTGGAGAATAATTCCAGAGCCTGGCGCAGGGGTTTTTGGGAGGTTTCGATCTATTTTTTTTGGCTGTATCATTGTTCTTATTTGATGCATCACTAAAGAAAAGCTCCAAGATGTTTGCCTGCAAGGTATATGTGATAAGCTTGCAGTGAGTGTAACATCTAATCTTCAGCACCTGATGTAAAAAAATACAAATTTCAACAAGCAAAGTTTTCCCATAATGCAACTAGGATTTAACCAATTCACCCTTGTTTGACAGAGCTCTTTTAGCTCTGTCAAACAAGTTTGAATGTGTTGAATTCCTAGCGGAAGTATTGGAAAATGTGTTGCTTGAAATTTTGATAATTTGACCTCAGTGTGTAGAAGGTTAAGTTGATAGCTGGCAGTGATCCTTGGCATTAAAAGACTTGTGAACACTCGTTTGAAATATTTTTTCCTCAACAGTGTAGAAGTACACTTATATAACATGCCTTGATTCATCTAGACTGTATTCAAGTTCATTGATAATCTAGGTTTGTGGGAGCACGGTGGCTCAGTGGTACACAGTTGGACTTCTATGCTAGAAGTCCCGAGTTCGATCCCCGTCCGAGACGGCCCGCATTGTGTCCTTGGGCAAGGCACTTTATGCTGGTTGCTTTCTTGGAGGCACGATGACACTGTGTACTAAGGCATACTGCACGTCGATGGTGTACATGTCTTCAACTGCTGTAACCCTGCTTGAGTGGAGCTTGAACAGAGTTAGAATGTTGAGGAGCTGACAGTTGCTCGTCGATGCTCGGTGGTTCTCTCCGTGTTCTCGAGCTTCCTCCACCCGTAAAACTGTCACGGTCATGATTAGCCATTGTGCATAAGTATGTGACCTTAAACACTAATAAATAAATAAATCTAGGTTTGTGTACTGCAGACCATGAAAAATACCTAGGGTTCAAGCCTGCTGAACCAATAAAAAGAGACATAAGGAATAGAGTACATGGAATCTTCTGACCTCAAATTGCCTTACATTGTGATGAGGTCATTCTTTTTCTGAACCACAACAAAAAATACAAAATAATTTCCTTTTGATCATCTATTTTATTTTTTCTTCATTGATAATAGTCTCTGACTTGGATTCATGGAAAGCTATTCCACAAAACATTATCAGAGTTTGCATTTGTTCTTGCATTTCCTTTTCACTGTAGAAAAACAAACAGATTCTACAGTGCTGTGTGAAGAAAAACAGAAAGATACAGTACGTGAAGAGTGTTTTATCACTAAATCACCCACAGAGTGGAGATTCCCCCCAGGCAATATTTGCAATTTTGTTTCAAAGCATATTAATCACAAGCAAAGTTCCAGACAGTGGACCTCTGGGTTAAACCCGGCAGTCCATTGGCTGAAACATTGCTTGTGTTTTCTGTCCATATGTACAGAATTTGAAAGTGATGCTTTGGGTGATAACTTCACTCCATGTGTGATTTAGTTACAATCCACTCTCCATGTACTGTAATTTTGACCAGATCGCATCTCAGTTGTGATCCGATTGAAAATTCTCTGTCCGCTTTTGTGATCACAGTACTGTAGGTTATTTGGCAGTTGATCAGCTATTCTGATCATCAATGAAATACTATAATAAATGAGGATGTGGGATAAAGGTTTTTCACTAATTTCATTTTCTCTTTATTTCCTCAACAGATCCCAGGCTTCCTCGAACCTCCTCTTTTTGATTCACAACCTGATCAGAACCCTCCTGAAAATAATCCAGAAATTTTGCAGTCACAGTATACAGAACTTTCTTTGAACCCAGTAATCACAAATGCAGTGAATATTAACCTTCAACGCAATGACTCATACACTTCTTCAAGTAGTGCCTCTCCTTTACCCAAAAAAAGTCTCCTCAGAAATGACAGTTTTTATGAGAGTGACGATGAGCTGAAATTACTTTATGCATCCCCTAGGAGAAGATCCCCAATGCCAAACATACCTAATCCAACTGCTAACACATATGCCAACACTGCTGCTGATACAGATGTTTCTGTGAAATTTATTGAACCTGAGACTCCACCCCCACCCTACGACTATGAAAATGTGAGAGGACTTAAACGACTGAGTGTTTCCCCTGCTTCAGATAAATCTGATAAATTCACTGATTTATCACATTCTGAAAAAGACTATGTAAATGCATCCATGGCCTTGCCATCTTATGAAGAAGCAGTGTCTGGTATGATGGAGAGATTGACACCAGTTTCAGTTGCAACGGAGGAACCTCCACCTCCTGTACCTCCTAGAAGTGAATCTCAAGAAATCATGGCTCGTTTTGCCGCTGAAGCAGACACGAAAACATCACCTAATGCAGGTGATAAATCTCCAGAGAGAATGGGAAAGGTATTTGATGACTAAGACATTTTGTCCTTTAGAATAACAGTACTAGTGCCTCACTTGTTGTCTTTGTAAACTTCTGTTCACTCTGATGTATTCTAAATAACTCCTCACAGTAACCATGAAAGATGTGTTTGTGATGAAATTGTCCGGACAGAGGTGTACAGATAATTATGCACCATATGACACAAATGCGTTTTTTTTTCAACAATTTATTTCACAGACATTTTTTTTATTGTGAGATTCAAGAGTGCTGAGGACCAAGAATCAGAATACTTCAGAGTTTATTATGGACTGATCACTTTCTGAGCTTTTCCTTCTTTCACAACCCAAATTAGAAATACTGTTGAAAAATAATTAAACCTCTTAACTACAGTACAGCCATCATGGACTAGCCACTTTCCACAAAGTAGGCAGTATTTCCACAGACGCAATATTATTAGATTGCAAACACTAATTATAGGAATAATCATCAAAAATTTAATTAATGAAGCACCGGGTACCACTCGGTGCTTCATTATTTAAAATTTAGATGATGATTTTTTTTACCTGGTAAATGCCTTGCAGTTACATTACGGCCCACGCGTGAAATACGACCAGTCTACGGCGACTGCACTGTAAAATAAGCTGGAGATGACACTTGCACAAAAGTTTTTCAATAACTTAAAATGATTATTTTCTGCCTAAAAAATTTGCTTATGACCCTGATTGGAATGAGTTCAACAAGCATGTTCCAAGAAGGATGCATAAGCAGTGTTTATGAGGCAGAAATATAAAAAAAAAATACTAAAATTTGAAAGGCCATGTTTGTGAATATTATTGGAGTGTTGCAGCTGTTACATCTGGTAACACGTTAATGTGAAACTGAAAATGTTAATGAAAATAGTTTCACCCTGTATGAATTCTTTCTTTCGTGTCATCATGATAATCTAGGCGATTGGATGTGTTGATTCAGTTCAAAAATAATTAGGCTTCAGTAGAATTTATTCTTGTTTGGGTTGTTTTTGTTGAGTTGCTTTTATTAAACCAGTTTTGTTGCACCTCACTTCCTGCTTTGTTTTTAACATGAATGTTTGAGATGATTGTGTTACTTTCATGTACAGTACAGGACAGAATAATTGTGGATTAATCATTTCAAATGTCAGGATTAACTACTCATGTTACAGTGTACTAATGTAAGAATGAAAAACTCCAGTGGGGAGATTCATAACACTTGTCTAATGTTAAATTTGTTTTACCCCCAGCTCTCTGGTAGTGGGAGCGTGTTGGCGTTGCGGTAACTGGTTCTCATCTGATCATTGAAGTTAAGCAACGTCGAGACCGGTTAGTTCTTGGATGGGTGACCGTCTGAGCGATCGATTCGGACTCCTGTGTTTTGTCCTTGGGCAAGGCACTTAACCCCAATTGTCCACATGTGGGCATGATGACGCCATGCACTAAGGCGTACTGCACATCAATGGTGAGCATGTCTTTAACTCTGCCTGTGCTGCAGTGCAGAGTTACGATGTTGGGGAACTGGCAGCTGCTCGTCGTTGCTCGGTGATTCTCTCTGGGTGCTCCAGCTTCTTCCACCCATAAAACTTTCACCGACCCGATGTGACCCTGTCTCTTAAAGTGTTGTTAAACCTTAATAAATAAATAAATAAATAAATAAATAAATAAATAAATAAATAAATAAATAAATAAATACTGTGGTAGTGCAACAGAATTTCCTCAAATCACTTTGTTTTTCTCTTGTTTACCTATGAATTTAACCAATTATATCTTATTTGACAGAGCTCACTGAGTTCTGTCAAACAAGGTATTTGCTTAAATATCAAACTGCATTATGGGAAATATTTGCTGCAGAAAACTTTGCCATTTTGACATCAGAGTGCAGAGGGTTAAGCAACTGTGATAAAGCTGTTGGTCATAATCCCAGGAAATGGAGCAATGCTTGTTTAGTGTGATTAACAGTCTCTGTTTTACTTGTAAAATAGAACCCAGTTACCAATGCTTAGAATTGACAGGGTTTATACAGGTTTTGGAAAGTTATGGAAAAGTCAAATTTCATTTTCCAGGAGCTGGAAAGTTATGGAAAAATTGAAGTTTTTTAATTGGTTGAGGGCTAGATTATTTTTGGTGGTCTGAAATTGTTATTCAAAATATGTTTTATTACAACTTATTTTAGTCTCCAATAAATTGTAATAAAACCAGTTTATATGAACTAAATATTATTTGCGTTTGACTGAATATGAAACACGAACAAGGAAAACATTTGCTTTGGCTCTGGTACCCTCATTTTATTGAAAGCCCTGACAGCAGTGTCGAGCACTCAACCAGTTAAAAGGCTCTTGAAAGGCTATGGAAATTCACATTTTATGTTGGTGTTTGACACATTTTTTGTCCTAAATCACTGAACAATAACCAGTGATTTTCCATGCAAGTTCTGGGAGGGTGCCCTATAGGTACAATGGATTGGTTGCAGAATTTTGTGTTTTTACTGATCATAATGAGAATTCTTGAGCAGCCATCCCGCCATTTAGTTCCATTTCGAACAGTATATGGTCAAATACACCTGTATCCTCAACTGCTACATCTGTAGAAACTTGTTGACTATGAGCTATGAAAATACATACTACAAGGCTTGTCGGAACACTGAGTGTAAGTCCTTCAAAGTAGACAGAATAGTATAGTATAATTGACTGGCTAATCTTGTTTTTATGAACTCACCTGACTGAAAGTCAGGGAGCGTTATGAACATCACTCTCCATCCTTTTACCATGATCATGGTGTTCACAACTTCTCATCTAAAATCACTTACTTATTTTGACTTGTAGTGTATGTTGAGTAACACAGATGTTGCATGTTCTATTGTTGTTCTTGACATTTTGCTTAGAAAAACTGTTAGTCATACTGAGTATTGTACAGAAGATTGTAGACATATGTAGTTTATGTACAAACATGTAGAAATAGCTTTTTTCATTGTCAGATGGTTAGAGTGATTCAAGAATTTTTATTTACAGCCACTTTTCAGCAGTGATTTTCCATCGACAACAAAGCATAAAACACTTGAACTGGTAGAGTGCTGAATTATATTTGGTTATCAAAATTTTTTCACAGGTCCTTGCCTTGTTTAAATTTATGGGAGAGTGCCTACAGGCACTCCACTAAACTGCAGCAAGGCAAATCCATATAGACAAAATAATTTCACTTCAAAGATAATATGAAGCACATCCACTGAATGTGAAGCATTTAAGTGATGGTACCAGCACTCAACCAGTTTTAACAGATGTTATTTTTCAAAAACTTGCTTTTACAATGTTTTAAACTTTCTTGAAACCCTTTGCTTTTCCCTTGTTTTCCATTTTATTAATCCAATTGCCTATATGTTTCAATTTTGATGCGCTCTTTAATATTGAGCTATTTCGTTTCAAGTTTTTATTTGTTCATAAATGCTTTGTTGGAGCTGATTTTCTAGCTTGTTTTTGAGATTTCAATATAATTTGCAAGATAAAAAGGGTTACATGTAATTTGAATTTTGGATTTAATTTGCTTGATATCACATGATGTGCTGCTGATCTTAGTTCTTGAATTCCTTTGCAAACACTATTGCATGGAATTCATTTCACAATTTTTTTTAACTACTTTTTATGTGCCCCAGCTGTGTGCTCAGCTATAAAATATCCTGGAAAATGTTAAAGTTTTAAAACTTAATATCTCCCAAGCAGGAGATATAGAGAATTGTTTTCACAGCATGGTGACATTTAATGACAAAATGTCATGTAATATTGTCTAGATAGCAGCCTATTATAATTCAATAAATGCAGATTATCATGATAATGTGCATGTCCTGTGATTTGTATCAGATTCGAGGTGATGTCCAGAAAGGGATCTTAACAAGCCGGCATGCCGGCGAGTTGTGATCCCATTTTTGGACACCACCGTCACATAAACAGATTAAATCTTAAATTATTAATAAGTTTTGGGATATACTGTTGGGTGATAAGTTTTAAAAACCCACATTTTATGTAACATTGTTGTGCACTTGAACAAACAGTGAGTAACGCGGTCACCACAAATTTTCAAAGTTGCATTGTAAATTTATTAACTCTCAATGTCACTTCCTATGATGAGACGCTTGAATTTACAAGTGTGTAATATTTAATTGTGCAGCTTCTATTTATTGTGTGTGTGTGTGGGGGGGGGGGGGGGGGGGGGGGCTGGGCTGGGGGGCATTGGCTATTAATAGTTCTGTCGCTAATTGTAATGAATTTTGTTTTGTTTTGTAAGCGATCAGCTGAGTCGATCACTGAAGTGCACACAGAAATTGTATTCATGCATCAGTTATAATAGCTCATTGCATTCCCAGAAACGAGTCGTCTATATGATACGGAATCAATCTGAGTCGTCTATATGATCTGGAATCAGAATGAGTCGTCTATATGATACGGAATCGGAACACATTGTGTGATACATACCATTTCTCGTGGCTTTGAAGCCAAAATGTGTATGATTGTCAGATAAAACTGTTTAGCCTGAATTGAATGAATAGTTCTTTGGTTTTCTTCTTACTAAATTCTTATTCTAAAACAATTTTGATAAGTTTTTGAACGAGGTGTAGGAAATATTTTAGGACAAAAAATTACTGCATTGGTTAAACACACAGCAGAGAATGGTAACACAATTTGTTTCTTTTCAACCTACTCACAATTGTTTACAATTGGCTGTAACATAAGTGCAAGCCCTACTTCGGAACTAACTCAAGCTTTTAGAATCTTTTCCAAACGAGTTGGAAAAGTACTAGAGTGCAAAAGCACGAAAAAGATCGAAAAAAGGGTCGAGCGAGACCAGCGCTCGAAATTACAGGTACTCTCTCTGTACACCTCTTGCGTTTACCGAGCGCATACGCAACAACCGTGACGTCAATTCCTTTATTTTCCGCCATTGTACATGGTCGGAAATTTTTGTGACTCGTGCTAAATTATGCTGTTTATTCTTCGTGAACAACTCATTCTACATATTTAGTGTGCTAGTGGATTGTATCCTTTTATCAAGCTACCAAGTTATTATTAATTAATGTTAATTTGTATTTTTATTGCTTGTCTCTTCACACTTTATCTTGTCTTTCCCCCACGTGTGAACATGACCTTCGTGCTGTTTTCCGTCGGCGGGAAGCTTGATTATTTTGATATAATGCCTAAGACTATTCCTTGTACCTCTTGCTTGCAGGTGAAGCATGTGGACGACTCTCATGCCACATGTGTCACTTGCAACAATTGCACTCAGGCCCAATCATGTGGTATTTGTGGGGTTTGGTCCTCTAAATTCTGGGCTTCTGTGAACAAGGTGGTTCTTTCCAGAGCTAGAACCCTTCGTTCTCGGGGTAAGGATAGCCATGCCGTAGCAGACATTTCTGCTGGTGCATGTGGTGACTCTGTCACACAGGATTCGGATCTGCCTTCTGTGGCGAGTTCCTCTGCAACTGTTGGCGGTGTTAGTTCAGTGATGCCTGACGAGGAGACCGTGGTCTCTTTGTCTTCTGATGTCACTATTGAGGCGTCTGTTTTCGTTGAGAGCTTTTCCGAGGTCAGCTCGGTGACCCTCTCTGATCTGCCTCCTACACCGTCGACCGTTGTTGAGGAAGTTGCTACTCCAGATCCTATTCTGTCTGATGGTGGCTCTTCCATCTCCTCTGGGGATGGTCTACAGTCTCGGGGGACCGAGGCTGTATCTGCTGGTGTGTCTGTGTGTTCTCAGCCTCCCCCAGCCTCGCGGCGGGGCTGTGCGGGTTTGCTGTCTGCTCCGTCTCATCTGGCTAGGTTTGCTCCTAGTCGGTTGAGCCGGCCAGTCACTTCGGCAGCGATTCCTCATCCCTCGAGTGAATCGTTTATCGTTCCACCTTCCCCTGCTAGTGTGCCGCCTAGCGGGATGGTGTTGGGACGTTGGCATCCAGGGCCTTCTGTTCGGCAGCGGTCAGTGACAGCCCCTGTTAGCTGTCACTCTCGGAACCTTCCTCCGGTGATTCCTCACTGTGTTCCGAGTCTGGGTGTCGATCGATGCTTGCCGTCGGTCTCAGAGGATAGGCAGTTGGGGCCGTCTGCTGCGCAGAGGCCAATGACAGGTTCCTGTCATTCTTGGGACAATCCTCCGGTGTCTTCTCACCGTGTCCTAGGTCCAGCTACCGATCGACGTGCGCCGTCGGTCTCTTTAGAGGATTTGCAGGCAGGACCTTCTGTTTCGCAGAGGTCAGTGATGGCCCCTGGGCGTCACAATCGGGACTATCCTCCGGTGTCTTCTCACTGTGTCCCTATTCTGTCTGCCGATCGACGTTCGACTTCGGTCTCTTCTGAGGATTTGGGTTCTTCTTCCAGAAGGGTCCATTGGGAGGACACTCCGTCGGGTGATTCTGCTGCGACAGATTCTCAGGGTGACCTGCGCCAGGCCGTTTTGGCGCTCACCCGGTTGCTTTCTGGCAACCCTCAAGTTGGCCTCCCTGTGCCTCCTGAGGCACAACCTCCTTTGGTCGGTCGCCGAGATGTCTCGCCTGGCCCCTTGGATACTGCACAGTATTCACAGGAGGTTTCTGCTGGTCAGCCCGAGTTGGGCTACGTCTCCTCTGCTACAGAGGATGACGAGTATCTTGAAGGTGATGGGCCCCCCTCGTCAGTCTTGGGGCAGGCTTTGGATTTCGTCTTTGGCTTATTGCCGGACGTTCAACCTTCCAACCAGCCTTCTGGGACCATCCGGCCGAGGTCCACTGTAGAACGCCGTAACCCTGTTGAGCCTTCTAGCTCCGGGGCTTTGCGTCCTCTGCAATCGGCTCAGGTTGTTGAGTCCTTCCAGGGCTTAGACGCCAAAATGCGTTCTAAGGCCCTCAAGGGTTCCTTCTTTTCTAGAGCTGATGCCTTTCTGCCTCCATCGCGGTTTTGTGTGTACGATTCCGTCTCTCTACCAGTCTTCCAAGAGATGACTACTGTGGATGAGGATTCTTCTTCCCTCGGGTTGACTAAGCCTAAGTCGGCAGTTCTCCCGATGTCGGTAGTTGAGTCTATGGTGGGCCTGTCCCGAGAGATGCTGGGTATGTTATCTCTCGCGGACCATGTCGTCGCTGCTCTGGCTGAATATTTTCCACCAGGGGAGTTTAATGACGCTCAGGCGCCTTTTCGCGTTTTGTCACAGGCTCTTATGAACTTGACACACTCTCACGCCTGTAACACGGCTAATTTGGAGCTGGCATGCCGGGATGCGGTGTTGGATTCTTTACCATCCCTTCCTTCTGAGCAACGTGCTGTTCTGAGGTCTGCCTCTTTGGTGGGACCTCAGTTGTTCCATGGTTCCGTGGAAGCTGGTCGTGGCAAAGTTCTTCGTCATTCGAAGGACCAGCTTTT
The DNA here is from genome assembly GCA_031216915.1 of Pictodentalium vernedei. Classification (NCBI taxonomy): domain Eukaryota; kingdom Metazoa; phylum Mollusca; class Scaphopoda; order Dentaliida; family Dentaliidae; genus Pictodentalium; species Pictodentalium vernedei. Next base: position 326,858,799 of record CM062291.1, read on the forward strand.
GCTGAGACAGCTTGACCAACCTGCTGCTGCGGGTGGGGGTCGTTCCAGGCCCACCAAGCGTGCTGCTGCGTCTGCCTCGTCGGCGACGTCGGCTACGCCTTCGGCTCCGTCTGCTCCTTCTGCTCAAAAGAAGCGCCGACGTGGCCAGGCTCGCTGGCAGCCTCAGGCTGGAAAGTCTCAGGACTCTGTCACTTCCCGAGGTGGTTTCTCCTCTCGGGGGCCTCGTCGAGGCCGCAAGTGAAGGTTCTCACCTCGATTCGCCTCCAGTCGGGGGAAGGCTGTCGCTGTTTTACGACCGTTGGACAGAGATAACGTCGGACTCTTGGGTCCTCGACGTCATTCAATCCGGTCTGCGACTGTCCTTCCAGCGGCACCCCAGTTTATCTCGGGTGCCCCTTCCGACTCAGGTCCCTTCTGATTCTCTGCGTCGGGACCTTCTGGTGCAGGAGATCGACAATCTCCTCACCAAAGGGGCGATCGAGGTGGTCAGGAACACCCTTTCACCGGGGTTTTACTCGAGACTTTTCTTGGTGCCGAAGAAAAACGGCCAATATCGTCCTGTCATCGATCTGAGTACCCTGAACGAGTACATTATAGCTCCTCGTTTCAGTATGGAGACTTTCCGGTCGGTTTGACGTTCAGTTCATCAGGGCGATTTTGCGGCCAGTATCGACCTGAAGGATGCCAACTTCCATGTACCCATTCATCTGGCGTCACGGAAATACCTTCGGTTCTCGTTTCGGGATCGAGTTTTTCAATTCAGAGCTCTCCCATTTGGTTTGAACCTGGCTCCTTGGGCCTTCACCCGACTGATGTCACATGTGCTTGCTTTCCACCGCACTCAGTCGGCAGTGACTTCGTCAGCCTACCTAGACGACATCCTCCAACGGCACCACGATGCTGCTGTTCTGGAGTTCGATGTCCGGCAGTTTCTTTGCCTGCTAGCGTCGCTGGGTTTCAGAGTCAATCGCGAGAAGTCGGATCTTCTTCCTTCTCAGCGATTCCGTCATTTGGGGATGGATTTCGACACTCTTCACAATGTAGTGTCGGTCCCCCAGGCTCGGGCGATGATTCTTTCCGCCTTGACTCGGGACCTGCTTCAATCTTCCTCGGTCTCGGCCAGGACTTTCCTTCGGATGCTGGGCCTTTGCGGTTTGGTTACAGATCTCATTCCGCTCGGTCGCTTGTTTGTCCGACCTCTCCAACACTTCCTGTTGGATCATTGGCGTCCGAATGTAGATCCGCTGGACCTGGAACTCACTATTCCTCGGTTTCTGCTTTGTCACCTCCGCCCTTGGGCAGATATTCCCTGGCTGACACAGGGTGTTCTGTTGGATCTTCCTTTGGCCGATCGCATCCTTACTGTGGATGCCAGCGATCGGGGCTGGGGTGCGACGTTGGATCCTCTCGGTCTGTCTACTAGCGGAGAGTGGGACAGCGAGCAGGTGGGCCTTCATATCAACCAGAAGGAGCTCCTTGCTCTTCTGTTGAGTTTTCGGCTCTGGATCCCTCATCTGTCGGATCATGTTGTCCTACTTCTTTCGGACAATTCGACAGTAGTGGCCTACATTCGGAATCAAGGAGGCACACATTCGATTCCCATGTATCGGCTGTCTCGGGATCTTCTTCTGTTGGCGCGGGATGTGAACGCTCGGGTGTCCATTCGACACATTCCTGGGCGTCTCAACGTCCTAGCAGACTCCCTGTCCCGACGTGACAGTGTCCTTCCAACCGAATGGATGCTACATCGGTCGGTGTTTCAGGCGATTTGCGAGCAGTGGGGCCATCCTCAGGTAGACCTTTTCGCTACTCGCTGGAATCATCAGGTAGAGACCTTTGTCTCCCCTTGTCCAGATCCTCTGGCATTTGCAGTAGACGCTCTGTCTCTGGACTGGACAGGTTGGATCGGCTATGCCTTTCCTCCTGCACCGATTCTTCCTCAAGTATTAGCGAAGATTCGTGCTTGCAGTTGCAGGATCATTCTGATCACACCCCTGTCTCCACAGAGGGTGTGGATCCATCTGCTGCGGCCTCTATTGGCCGATCGACCGATTCATCTCCCTCTACGTCGCGATTTTCTTTCACAGGGTCGTCCCAGGAAGTATCACAACAACCTGGCGAGCCTATCCCTTCACGCCTGTCTTTTATCAGGTCCAGTCTCCGACGTAGAGGTTTTTCGAGACGATCAGTGGAGTGCATATCTGCATCGCGGCGACATTCCACTGGCATGACTTATGCCGCCAAGTGGAAGGTTTTCTGCCGCTGGTGTGCAGATCACAATGTGAATTACCGTGATCCGTCAATCGCTCAAATTGCGGATTTTCTGGTTTTTCTTCTTGACTCCAAGGGCCTCCAGCCTATTACGATTAAGGGCTATCGGTCTATGCTGTCTGATACTTTCTCTTATGTGGGAAAGCGGTGCATCGGTCGTAATCTTTTTCTCTTCAAACTTATTCGGCACTTTTCTTTGAAGAGGCCTCGCGTTTTGCGTCTTACACCCAAGTGGAACTTGGCATGGGTGTTGCACTGTTTGGAGGGGGAGCCATTCGAGCCTTTATCTGAGACCGACATGCGTTTTCTCACCTATAAGATGGCTTTTCTTCCAGCGTTTGCTTCTGCTCGTCGAGTCAGTGAGCTTCATGCGCTATCTGTTGATTCTGCCTTCTTCCGAAATGAGGCTAACAGTGTCACCTTCACTAATGATTGCTCTTTTCTGGCTAAGAATCAACTTCCTGATTCGGTACCTCCTCCCATCTGCATTCGGGCTCTCCCTGCTGTAGATGGCCTGTTCGTGCGATCAAGACTTACATTACTCGCACTCAGTTCATTAGGAGGGGTCGGAAGAGATTCTTTCCGTCTCTCATTCCTAAGAGGCAGTCTATCTCTTCCCATTCTATTTCCAGGTGGATGTGTCTTGCAATCAAGCAGGCTTATTCTCGCATGTCTGTGTCGGATCTTGTTTCGAACCGGCTTAATGCTCATGAGGTTTGTGCCATTTCTACATCCTGGGCGTTCTCCAATTCTGTTTCGCTCCGGGATGTTATGAATGCGGCTTACTGGAGGAATGCTTCTACCTTCTCCTCCTTTTATCTCCGCCACCTTCAGCAGGAATCTGAGGACCTTTATTCTTTAGGCCCTCTCGTTGCTGCTCAGGCTGTTGTGCACCCTCGTTAAAATTGTTTTTGTCGAGGTTGCGCTTGTGCCTTGTTCTTTTCAGGTGCCTTCTCTCTATCTTCATTACAGGTTTTCGTTTTTGTTCTCTGCCATCCTTGCTTTCGTTCTGCTACTCTTGTTGGTATTGGTTATGTGATTCACCTCCTCCTATTGTTTATTCAGCCAATTGTAAACAATTGTGAGTAGGTTGAAAAGAAATTAAAATTTTTTTAGTAAATTTTGTTTCTTAACATACCTACCACAATTGTTTACCGGAGGCCCACCCTCCTTGGGGATATCTTTGATATCGATGCCTCCCCGCTAAATCACAAACTTCTCGTTGGCGGAAATACGGAATTGACGTCACGGTTGTTGCGCATGCGCTCGGTAAACGCAAGAGGGGTGCAGAGAGAGTACCTGTAATTTCGAGCGCTGGTCTCGCTCGACCCTTTTTTCGATCTTTTTCGTGCTTTTGCACTCTAGTACTTTTCCAACTCGTTTGGAAAAGATTCTAAAAGCTTGAGTTAGTTCCGAAGTAGGGCTTGCACTTATGTTACAGCCAATTGTAAGCAATTGTGGTAGGTATGTTAAGAAACAAAATTTACTAAAAAATTTTAATTTTTAATGATTTATCAAGGACTCTGTCTAATAAGTCTACAATATTTCTGAAGTGTACATTATAAAAAGAGAATTTAGTGTTTTTGCGTGGGAACCAGCAATTATTTTATTTATGGGCACAAGAAATAATATATTTTTGTTTGCGGTTCAGCTCTTGTGGACATAACATATTTCTCATGCCCACTCATAAGATAAATGTTGCTATACACGCAGAAACACTAGATGCCTTTCAATTTTTGTTGAATGATAAAGTGCTTTGGAAACTGCATTTGGTAAAGTCTTGTATTTAGTTTTAACTGGTTGAGTGCTAGATTATTTTTGGAAGTTGGAATTTGTTCATATAACAATAACATGATTTTTGAGGGCATTATGGTATATTAGCGGCCCTGCAGAAATTATTAACAGCCCAAGGGCTTATTAGCGGCCCGAGACGAAGTCGAGGGCCGCTAATTGGCCCGAGGGCTGTTAATAATTTCTGCAGGGCCGCTAATATACCATAATGCTCGCAAAAATAATGTTATTACTATTATTACCATTTGTTTGTTTACAAATGCGCATCGGAGAGATCAGGGGCGACAATTTGGGGGAATTCCCGTGTCACAAATTGAGTGCATGAACGTCGAAATTAGGAAAGTGATGTAATTTTTCGGCAATGACGGCTTCTTACAATTGCTTCATAATAAAAATAATCTGGATTACTTACCTAATAACAACAATCTAGCCATTGGTAAGAAAAGTTCGGTCGTTTATGAATCATTTCCCTGGTATCGTCGTTTCGATTCAGCTCCTTGCCGATCGAGAACAAGCGGTGATCACGTGATGTAACAATGATGCCAGAGGGCGATTATTTTCATTATCGGCCCGCGGCCCGGAACTTAGGAGATTGCCTTGCATTATTTACTTTGAACGCTCGGCATAACAGCGTTAATACACTAGGGAACGCCCTGCAAAGTGGTAATAATATAGATTTGCATTATTAAAAATTATTGGAGAGTGCCTTAAGGCACTCTCCAATAATTTTTAATAATGCAAATCTATATGAACACAATTGTATTTGCTTATGACTGAATAGGAAATTTGTGTAAAGAATATGAAAACTTTAGTATGGTACCCTCATGTTTCTTGAAAGCCATGATAGTGGCTTCCAGCACTCAACCAGTTAAGCTTATCATTTTACAAAGATTGGCGAGCAAATTATATAACTTATACAAATGCCAGTCCTTGGACAAGTGGTGCAGGTATGTGGGTTGACTTCCGTAGCAACAACGTTGTGGCCTCGTTCATTTTTGGTTGGTTTACAGAGTTCTATTTGTATATTCCTTGTGAGCTCCCTCAAATAAGATACAATACGTCAATCACCATTGTAGTATTTTTTAACCCGGGTAATAACTCATGTTCTGATAAAAAGCAATAACAGGCACAAATAAAGTTTCGGCCAAGAGACCTCTGGGTTGAATCTTAAGTCAAATGGCCAATTTGTTATTGTTTTCTGCTTTTGCATAGAGTTTGAGAATTTTTGTCTTGCCCGAAACCTCACTCCATGGGTGTTTCAGTTAACCCTTTACCCAACCTAACGGCCAAAACTGGCCAGCGCTATTCTCAAAAATCGTCAATTATTATTATTTTAGCTCATCTTGACAAAGTCAAGTTGAGCTAATCTCATCACTCTCCATCAGTCGTCCATCTGTCATCCATCGTCCGTCAACGCCATATTTTGGTCTTCTCCTCAAAGCCACTGGGCTAATTCAAGTGAAAGTTTGTGTGAATGATGGTCCCAAAGTGGCATTTCCTTTTTGTTCAGCTCAACATGCCCAGCCCCAAAGGGAGGGAGTGGGGAAAAATGCTCCAAAATATTTTTAAAATCTTCTCATGAACCAGTGTGTACAATGACTTGAAATTTGCTATGGAGCTTCCTTTTGAGGTGTAGAATCAAGTTTGTTCAAACGAAGTTCGTGAAGCAATATTTGGCTTTGTAATGGGAGGGGTAAGATTTTTGGCCCTGCCCAAAATTTCTGTTTTCTGAACCGATGGTCCGGTTTGAACCAAATTTGGTATGTGGTATTATTGGGTCATAAGTACTTGACGCATGCAAAAAAAAAAAATTCCCGCATCCCCATGTGAACCCTGGGAGCTAAAAATAGAAATATTTTCAATCGCCCATATTTCCCAAACCACACGGAACAGAAAGCTGTTATTTGGTATGAAGTATCCTTAGGACCAGTAGAAATGTATGGTAAAAAAAAATTGCCATATGTTATGTTAGGGTTTCTGTAATGGGCATCGAAAAAATGCTGAGTCAGCATATTTGCAACAGTTTAGACATCTCTAGGGAAGTCAGATTCAACTGTATTCAAATCAAGAGCCTGGGTTAATATTTGAGCTCCCTGTGGGAGCCGGAATTGGCCATGTTGCTGAAGAATTAAAAATTTTGTATTCAGTACCCTCTAGAGGGGTGTAACTAAGATTAATCCACATAGGTTGTATCAAGGGGCTTCATAGGGGAGCTCTACATTTTACATTATGTTCAACTGAAGAAAAGACATGATTCCCAGATTATTTTTGTCACTCCTGAGGGACTCAAGGATTGACAGTGTATCCTGTGGAGATGGATTGCTTAATGTAGACTCATTCTTGGACTCTGTTTATATTGTGTTCTGTTCAAGAGGAGCACTTTTATTGTGTTCTGTTTATATTGTGTTCTGTTCAAAATGAATGTGGGGCCTCTTGTTTCATTTTTTGTCTCAAAAACATAGGTTATGACCCCTCATTGGAACGAGCTCATCGAGCTCGTTCCAATGAGGGGTCATAACGATTGTTATTGAGACAAAAAATGGTAAAAATTAGTTATTCAAGAATTTTTTTTGCACGTGTCATCTGTTTTTCATGTTAGGTAAAGGGTTAACAAATTACGGACCATTGAATAATCCTGTTCACTTCTAATTCGTCATTGACAGATTTGGTGTTCATTTAAAGCCCTGCACACTGATGTCAAAATAAAATTTTGTCCAACAAATTTTTTCCTATAAGCAAAAAGGACTTCAGCCAATTCAACATTGTTTGACAAAGCACACTGAGCCTGTCAAACATGATTGATTTGGTTAAATTCCTAATTGAATTAATAGGAAAAATTTCCTGCTTGAAATATTGATAACTCAACATCAGTGTGTTGGGGGTAATAACAGGGTTTTGTTATATTAAGCATGTATTAACCCTTCACCCAATGCAGACAATATCAACATTTATTATTTTAGTTATTTTTTTGTCGAATTTTTCAAACAAATTCAACTTCAGCAAAACCATATCTTGTGACCCCGTCAACGAAATGAGTTTGTCAAGCTCGTTCCAATGGGTGATCACATGATATTGTTTTGTTGAAATGTTTTGAAATGGTTTTTTTTTTCAACTGCTCAGTTTGTAATTTATGTGGGCAGATGGGGATGATTTGTTAGGTAAAGGGTTAACCCTTTACCCAACACAGTGTTTTTAAAAAATAAATTAAATTTCACGTTTTTCGAAAACAAATTTCACAATTTTTCAATAAAATCATACAATTATGGATATCATTAGAACCAGCTCGATGAGCTGGTTCTAATGATATCAATGTTTGTATGATTTTATTGAGAAACTAACGAGATATTTTAGGCCGTGGTAGGCTTTTTCTGGTTAATTTTCTGCCTGTTTTTGTCCGCTATGTTAGGTAAAGGGTTAAGGTAGCATTTGTATCCACTTGCATGCAATCAAATACACACACAGTCACCTGCTAATACTCAGATTCACACCTAAACAAAATGACGATGGGAAAACTGTTGTTTTCCATAGTGTTTTTAAATGTGTCCCCAGAAGTGTTGTGGTGTTATTATTCGATATGGTGTTCCTCACATATCAGCCACATACACTGATCACATGCAACAAAAATCCCAATTAGTTTTTTCTGATGTTTGAGTTCTTTTTTATTAGCTCACCTGACTGAAAGTCAGTGTGAGCTATTGCCATCACCTGGCATCCGTCGTCCGCCTTCCGTCGTCTGCCTTCCGTCGTCCATCGTACGTTAGCTTTTACAAAACAATCTTCTCCTCACAAACCAATGGCCCAAATTGAAACATATGGGCCACATCATCTTGGGGGTATTCTGTTTTAGGTTTGTTCAAATGACGTCTCCGCCCATTTTGGGCGTGGTCTTATGCCCAAATATGATGAAATTCTTTAAAAGTCTTCTTTTCATGAACCACAAGTGGGAATACTTTGATATTTGGTATGTAACTTCCTCTGGTGTTCAAGATTAAAAGTTGTTCAAAGAAAGTTGATAGGTCCATATTTGGGCTCTCCAGGGAATGGGCTCACTTTTGAGCTCCCCTGAAAATTTCTATTTCAAGAACCAATGGAGTGATTTGAACCAAATTTTATATGTTTATATGTAGCATTAGTTGACCCTAAGTACTTCATTCATGCCCCCAAAATTTCTGCGGTTCCCCATGGGAACACCTGGCACTAAAAATAGAAAAAAAATGAAATGTCCAATATTTCCCAAACTGCACAGACTAGAGATTTTGTATTTGGTATGAAGCTTTCTTCTGAGCAGATGAAACAATTGGACAAAAAAATTGCTTGTATATCTGTCATATGGTTCATTCAGATTACATTTTCTCCATACCCCTTACAGTTTAGGACAACTTGGTCCAGGTGAGCATTTTAGGCACTCTTGAGCCTCTAGTTTACAAGAACATTGCTTATGAGCCTGCTTTGAAATGAGCTCATTTAATTTAGATGAATAGTTATAAGCCATGTTTTGAAAGAGAAGTCATAAGCTGTGCTTTAGAGAAAAGTTCACCCTTGAGAGCCTGGACAATTGTCCCGAATCCACAGCCTGACCATAGCCTGTATATGTTCAATAGCTTAGCAGTGATTTCTTTTCCAGTCTTGGAAATCCCCCTAAGGGTTAAATCTTAATGAAGGAAAAGAGTTTGTTATTGACATCCTCCAAACATGTGATTATGTAATTCTTTGTTCCCAAATTAAAAGAATTTATCCAACTGACCAACTAAATTTGCTTTTTTTAAAACTTGCCAACATTTTACCTCTTCCAGGGAATGACTCTTCTGGGTATGAAAGCATGTACACCTAGAACTTGTCAGATGTATATACTTTAACGAATTAGCTGCATCTGCATACATAATTTAAAAATTAACCCTTATGTCTTCATACAGCCATAAACCTTTAGCACAGTCTACAGGTTGTATTTATGAAGGGATTTCATTGTAACTTGGTAGGATGACACGGTATAATGTCTAGATGAGAACGTCCTATTTTGGTCGGGTTCGGTCAACCGTGGTTGCCGCTTGAACACGTCACCTAGATTCCTTTAGCACAGTCTACAGGTTGCATTTATGAATGGATTGGGGGTGCGGTGGCATTGTGGTAACCGGTTCTCGTCAGATCACCGAAGTTAAGCAACGTCGAGCCCGGTTAGTCCTTGGATGGGTGACCATCTGAGCGATCGATTCGGACTCGCACCTTGTGTCCTTGGGCAAGGCACTTGACCCCGATTGTCCACATGGGGTCACGATGATGCCATGTACTAAGGTGTACTGCACGTCGATGGTGCACATGTCTTCAACCAATCTAACCCTGCCTGTGCTGCAGTGTGGAGTTACGATGTTGGGGAGTTGGCAGCTGCTCGTCATTGCTCGGTGGTTCTCTCCGGGTACTCCGACTTCCTCCACCCATAAAACTGCCACGGTCATGATTACCCATTGTGCATAAGTATGTGACCTCAAACACCAATAAATAATAATATGAATGGATTTCATTGTAAATTAGTAGGATGACTCCAAATAATGTCCAGATGAGAACATCCTATTTTGGTCGTGATCGGTCATCCGTGACATCTGCATGGGCACGTGACCTAGATTTGTTAAGCGCAGTGTACAGTTCATAATTATGAAGTGATTTCATTGTAACTTGCTGTAATATCTATATGAGACTGTCCTATTTTGGTCATGATCAGTCAGCCGTTATCTTTTCCGGGGAATGACTATTCTGGTTGGGAAAGAACACCTAGATCTTGTCAGATGTATACTTGAACGAGTTGGCCACATCTGCCAACATAATTTAAAAATTAACCCTAATGTCATACAGCCACAAACCTTTAGCATAGTCTACAGGTTATATTCATGAGGGGATTTCATTGTAAACTGGTAGGATGCCTCGGTATGTCAAGATGAGAATATCCTATTTTGGTCGTGATCGGTGAGCTGTTACAGCCCTTTGAGCACATGACCTAGATTCCTTTAGCACTGTCTACAGGTCGTACTTATGAAGGGATTTCATTGTAAATTGGTAGGATGACTCGGTGTAATGTCTAGATGTGAACTTCCTATTTTGATTGTGATCAGTCAACTGTTATGGGAATGTGACCTAGATTTGTTGAGCACAGTCTACAGTTCATAATTATGAAGTAATTTCATTGTAACTTGGTAGGATGACTCTGTATGGTATGTAGATGAGACTCTCCTATTTTGGTCATGATCAGTCAGATGTTGCCTCCTCCTGGGAATGACTATTCTGGGTGGGAAAGTACACCTAGAACTTGTCAGATGTATACTTTAACAAGTTGACCGCATCTGTCTACATGATTTATAAATTAACCTTCATGTCCTCATATGGCCACAAACCTTTAACACAGTCTACTGGTCGTATTTATGAAGGAATTTCATTGTAATTTGGTAGGATGACTCGGTATGATATCCAGATGAGACTATCGTATTTTGGTTGCGATTGGTCAACCATGACCGCTGGATGGGCATGTGACCTAGATTCCTTTAGCAAAGTCTACAAGTCATATTTGTGAAGGAATTTCATTGTAACATGGTAGGATGACTCATTTTGGAATGATTTTACTGCAAGTTGGTAACTTTGGTTGACATGCTAAACTTTGGTTGACATACTTTAACTGGGAGGGCTACATCAACCCAGGCCTCAATTCTTTAGTACAGTCTACATCTCATATTATTCTTGTTGAAAACATAGAATGTAGGGAACAGAACTTAACATGTTCTCAATTACAGTGGTACCCTTTTAATTGAATAGCCACTTTGCCAATGAAAATTATTCAATTAACAGGAGTATTCAATTAACAGGGATTGTATCACTTTCCTGTATTCCAGAGATAAACTTGGCATTTATTCTATTATATCTTGTTTGACAGAGCTCCATGAGCGCTGTCAAACAAGATATAATAGATTAAATTCTTGTATTGGATGTACTGAAGCCAAATAGATCTTTTAAGGAAGGAAAACTGGAGAGAGTCAGAGTAATTTCTCAAAAAGTTACAAGATTTCTTATTCAATTAACAGATGTTTACTCTATAACCTTTATTCAATTAACAGGCAAAATTTGTACTGAAAGTATGGTAAATGGTTTTGAGTTGGGAAATTATATTCAATTAACAGGGTTATTTAGTTAAGAGATATCCAATTAAGTGGGCTCCACTGTATTACAATTATTGTCTTATTAAATAATACTTTCATAAACATTGAACATTATCCTTTTCATCAACCACAAACACAGTCAAGTTGAGCTGCAGTGTTATTGACACTTTCATATGAGATTGACAACTTTGCATCAGATTTAACCCAAATTAGAGTGCTAGACATTTTTTTCAGATGTTTTTTCTCCACATGAAAAATCATCAGTTGACTAATGGCTTGGCAGTGATTCCAAGTCAATCTGGCAACCAAGACTAAACTGCTGGAGTGCTAGAAACCACTATGGGGTCTTCCCGTTCATCCTGCATCTATTGTTCTCAGTATAAGTGTGATAATCCGCTATATCAAAGGTTTGCCGACTATAGTTTTTTTCTTATTACAGAACTTTTGGAGACTGAAAGATGTTTTATTCAATAATTGGATTGAGTGTTTGTACACATTAATGATATATCTGCCACAACAGAGTATTTACAAAATTTGATAAAATATATTAATATCATAAATAATATATATATATTTTTTTATTTTTTTTTAACGAGAAACCTATTTATTTCTTTAAATTTACATGAAAATTGTTTAAAAAACTAATTTTACGTATATTTAAAGTTACAAAGAGTAGTGATAGATTTTCAAAAAAGGCTGAAATTTGCAACAAAAATTGAGATAATAATTTAATAATAATAAGAATTATTTGTACACATTATAACATCTGTGCTTCACAACGTTAACCACAGAGTCCATATAACTTAACAAATTCAGTCTATTTTCTGCTAGGTCAGATTTCAACTTTTCTAGAGTTCTGTCAACTTTTCTTAATTTTTTTTGTGTGGCAGAAGTTTTCCTCCGTTTGTTAGCTGAATTATAGTGGCCTCATGATATGACTGCTTTTGTTTTAGAAAGTCTATGAATTTAAAAATATTTGGATGCGATCCTGGAAGCACTTGCTGGAGTTTCCGGTGCCTCCCCTTGACGTGGTTTGTAGTACGTGGCCCTATGGTCTGATGGTGATTCCACAGAAATGTTCTGTGACTGCCTTCAACCCAGTACTCCGTAACATAGTCACAAAAGCCTGTTACTTTTTCCTCTAACACGGTATTGTCACTTGTTTCATTGATAGAACCTCAAACCAAGCATCAGTCACCTGAGTTGCAGGCACCAGTGGTAGTGACAATGTCCTTTTTAGCAAAGTCTTTTGTTCACTGTCATTATCGTCATCATACTTAGCTTGCAAGTGGAACTTCTTAATATTTTTCAAAATCGCTTGTCCATAGTGAAAAAGACACCCCTTTAGACATACTGCAGGAAATGTCGCAGAGAGAGCATTCTGTGCAGCTGTCTCATAATCCGTAAATGCCAGTTGAGGGTTGAGGATGATGTTCATTTCCTCTGCCTTCTGTTTGATCAGCTCAAAAAACCTTCTGTATGTCGGCTGTGTCTTATTTGGAAGAAGGCCATAGACGAGAGGACACATTTTGCCTTCGACAAATGCGTGGATAGTGTACAGCTGGAAGAAAATTGCTGGACTTTTGTTGAAAGTTCCATTGCAGGACGTAGTGTTCGCTGTCGACAGAAGCCTCAAATTGTGGTGTGTTGAAAAAATAAGAATTTTGTCGTTTTCTCCATCATTTGCTAAAAGAAAATCGTCGCCAGTAGCTGTTTTGGTGTAAGATTCTGGCAGTTGAATGTAGGATCTCCGTTTAGGAAGAACTGGCATGGTCTTGCTTCAAGTGCAGTATAAAGCTGCAATTTCTTCCTGGTAGAGAGATGTGATTGATGCCGATGTGGTCCTAATTTTCTCTTTTAAATCTGTAATAACGGCATTGGCATAGATCCTGTTAATATCTGGCTCATGGTTGTGGCTGCCACTGTAGGTTGTTACCATGTCATCAGGTGTATTAGATGTGGCCCTGCAATCCCGTTCAATGCATTGCCAATACACACGCTCATTGCATCGATACTTAATACAAAATTTATACCCATTATAAATTAGATATCTGCCTCCTCTACCGTTTGAAATAAAATGGAAATTTACTTGAGAACTTGCCATTTTAAATGTGCTGTTGGTCACTCTTGACCATCAATTTATAGTAAAATGTGAGATGTCGCTCATTAGTGATAAAAGAACATAAAACAAACAACATTGATCAGGCATCAGTAATGAAAAAAAACAACTAAGACAAACAAAATCATATATCTACAAAGCATCAGAGCTGGCTCAAAGTCGGCATATTGTTAAATGAGTAATAAAAAAACAACTAGGACAAACAAAATCAAAACATCAGAGCGTACATGAGTGACTTTGTGCGATAAAGCCAATTTAGCCGACCCGACCACTTTTTTACAAGTGTTTTGATACAGACTATAACATGCTGAAGCAGGTTAATTAATTTGAGGTTGCAGGATGAACGGGAATGACCCGCCACTATCATAGCTCTATTGAAAAGTTCTGAAACACTGTATGCATTAGCTTGTTTGCTCAAGAGCAGAAAAAAATGTTTATCTAAAACTGTTTTATTACAGTTTATTGGAGAGTGTCAATAGGCACTCTTCAATAAAATGTAACAAAACGATTGTTTATGAACAAAGTCTTCCTGAACTAATGTTCCCACTGATGGTGGCATGGCATCTTGAAAAAAATACTCGTGTTTCAAATCACCTTTGAATTGTAGCTTCAATATATCTCTTTAACTCTTTGCTTGCTGCTGGCGGATATTCCTGCCCAGCACAGAGTTTCTCTTGTCACTGATATAAGTATAATTTGGGCATATTTAACTCCTTGCATGCTGCTGTTGGATTCTCCTGCCTGGGACAGAATTTCTCTTGCCACTGAAATAAGTATAATTTGGACACGTTTAACCCTTTACCAAATGTAACGGCCAAAACCGACCAGCTATACTAAAAAATCGACAATTAATTTTCATTATTTATTAATTTTAATTTTTCGTCTTAAAAACATAGGTTATGACCCCTTGTTGGAACGAGTTCATCAAGCATGTTCCAATGAGGGGTCATAACATATGTTTTTGAGACAAAAAAATTAGTTATTCAAGAATTTTTTTTGCAAGTGTCGACTGCTTTTCATGTTTTGCGAAGGGTTAATAAAATTCCACCAGTACATTGAATGGATTTTTTTTACTAATGATTCCTTAAGTTAAATTTAGATGAATTTTTCATGAAATCAAGTCGTGGCTGCTCCTCAGCAGCCATGACTAGATTTGATGAAAAATATATTGAAAATACTCAGCGGGTTAAGAGTTAAACATATCTTCCCCTGTAAATTGAATGGATTTTTTCACCAATGATTTCTCGTTATATTTAGATTAATTTTTCATCAACACCAGTCATGGCTGCTTTATAGCAGCCATGACTAGATTTGATGAAAAAATATCTTGAAAATACTCAGCGGGTTAAGAGTTAATGTGTCCCTAGCACAGAATGATGAAATAACGTGGCCATTAAACAAGTTATTGATTTAATGTTTGTTATTCGAAGAATTTTAATGATGTAAAATGCAGTTGAGAAATTTTCATTTTGACATAATGGAGTGAAGTTGTTAATGCACAATAAATAGCAAGTAAGAGAACAATTACTAAACTGGGAAGCAACATCACTTAGAGCTGTGTGATTTCATTGAATCTTATCTGTTTAGATGCCAGTAGCATCAATCTAGCTCTGCTACGGAAGGCAATATTATTTATGAAAACTCATTAATTGTATATATCTGCATGTGAAGAATCCTACAATTATACCATTTGAAAGATGGAATTTACTTACTTGTCAGTGTTTGAAGTGATTTTAGGGTTTTCTAACCAAAATGCATGGTTCAAAGTATTATCCGCCGGTAGACAACAGGTTAAAATTAATGGTTTCCAGATACAGAAAGCCTTTCTCACCATACAGTTAAAACTAGAAGTTCTGTCATGAACTGTGCGCTTATCTAGGCTTAATTGCACATAGGAATTGTGCACAATTGCCATATCGAATGGCATCCAAAGCACGGCAGGTTCTCTTGGTTACTCATAGCGAACACAGGCAATGTTTCTGCCAATGGACCTCCGGGTTCCCCGGAGGTCCAATGGCTGAAACATTGCTTGTGCACAGGCCATATGTACAGAATTTGATAACCTTACTATGGTCATAACGCATAGATTAACACGCAGATCGACGTGTTATTTGTGTGCATTTCATGACAGGACTTCTAGTTTTAACTGTAAGTAAAAATTATTCAATAAAGTTCAAGTTTTTTTCATAAAAAGAACTGAGACTGTTGTTCCAAGTGTTATCGTGGGGAATTTTCGTCGTTATGAAACTTTAAGCATATGTTGGAAAGTTGGCAGACTTTGTCTTTATTTAACTGGTAGAGTGCTAAATTATTTTTGGTCATCCAAATTTGTCCACGTCTCTTTGCCTTGTTACAATTCATGGGAGAGTGCCCAGTGGCACTCTCCCATAAATTGTGACAAGGCAAATCCTCACAGACTAAATAATTTCAATTCAAAAATTATATGACGCACATCCATAGAATATGAAGCCATTAAGTTGCAGCACCTGCACTTCAGAATAAAGCCCAATTATGGGTTTCCAGCACTCTACCAGTTAAATGGATAAGAATAAAATAGTTCGTAAAAGTAAAACAACTTAATGAAAACAAAACTAAATGTATGTACCTTGGTATCCAGCGTTGACCATATTTTAAAAGTTTCACAATTCAAGTCTTGTAGTAAAGGCACCATTCAAGATTGTGCTCAGTATATCTTTGGTCCCCATGGATCTCCAAGGAAGTAGAGTAGTGCTTGATTACTTTCAAAAGATTAGTCCAGTTTTACTGGTAAAATAGAACCTGATAATGAATGGTTGTTGCGGGCATTCTCTCAAGAAGGCATCACACTTGGTGTGAACAAGAATGTATTAGCTATCCAAGACGTGAAGAGCTTCCATTTTAAATGGATTGTCAGTTAAGTGAAAATACTTTTGTTTAACAACAGTGCTGGTTTTGATATTCAAGTAAGGCCTAAAAAGTTAAAAATCTGTTTCTCTGGCCCTTCTGCATCGTCCTTTTGGCTGCCGTATGTTCTCTTTTAAAAACCAATGCAAACTTAAAAACAAAAATTAAATGGTTCATGTCTGATATTTTACCCAAGTTAATAAACTCGATAAATTTTGTCCCTTGAGTGCAGCAAGACTTCAGCACTGCAAAGCCATATTGCACTCAAGGGACAGAATACACCACCACCCATGCTATTCTGTAGATTATGAGGTGAGGCCTAAAACATAAAAAACCAAGAACATGAACTTTTGATAGCAAAGAAATAATTACAAAAATAAACAAGAAAACGAAAAACTGCCCGCCCACATTCAATTTTACAAAAAAATGGCCTGCGAAACAGAAGATCTACTTTGTGGGACCTAAATGCATATGAATATTTCATTGTTTCAAGAACGTAGCATGAATTTAGTTCTGTTCACAACCAGACATGTTAAGCTAATGATCTGCAAAATGGTGAGATTTCTGAGCCAAAATAGTGAGATTTTTATTTTTATATGGCCCAAAGAGGAAAATATATTGAGTTTAAGAGTGAGATTCTGTTGAAATGCTGTATTTTCAGGCTCATTTAACAAAAGATTATTCTGGAAAATAGTGAGTCTCCCTCTAAAATATGGAGTCTCAACATGTCTGTTCACAACAAATATTCTTGGCCGAGGATTTTAAAAAACTCAGTTGTTATTTTTTCTGATTGATCTATATCCATTTTGTTTATTGTTTTCTTTATTTTTGAGATTAGTTTATTGATAGTTTTTATACTAAATACTTTTTTACCTTTCTAATAAAATATTGCTGCTGCTTGAAATCTTGTTGTAAATGTGTTTGTAAAGTGAGATACAAAAGTGATGTGAGGAGCCTTGGAAAATTATATCCTGACATCTTTTAAATCTTGCCCATGAAGTCCTTGAACATGTGGATGCTTAAAGAAAAACTTTCTATGGTGTATAAACTCTAGTGGTTGCTTTTGAAGTTTATCATTGGCAGACTGATATATATTTTTAGCTCATCTTGACAAAGTCAAGCTGAGCTAATCTCATCTCTCTCCGTCCGTCGTCTGTCGTCCGTCAACACCATGTTTTGGTCTTCTCCTCCAAAGCCACTGGGCCAATTCAAGTGAAAGTTTGTGTGAGTGATGGTCCCAAAGGGGCATTTCAGTTTTGTTCAACTCAGCATGCCCAGCCCCATAGGGAGGGAGTGGGGGAAAATGCTCCAAAATATTTTAAAAATCTTCTTCTCAAGAACCAGTGTGTACAATGACTTGATATTTGCTATGGAGCTTCCATATGAGGTGTAGAATCAAGTTTGTTCAAACGAAGTTCGTGAAGTAATATTTGGCTTTGTAATAGGAGGGGTAAGATTTTTGTCCCCGCCCAAAATTTCTATTTTCTGAACCGATGGTCCGGTATGAACCAAATTTGGTTTGTGGTAGTATTGGGTCATAAGTACTTGACCCATGCAAAAAAAAAAATTCCCGCATCCCCATGGGAACCCTGGGAGCTAAAAATAGAAATATTTTTAAACGCCCATATTTCCCAAACCCCATGGAACAGAGAGCTTTTATTTGGTATGAAGTATCCTTATGACCAGTAGAATTGAATGGTAAAAAAAAATTGCCATCGGTTATGTTAGGGTGTTCTGTAATGGGCATCGAAAAAATGCTGAGTCAGCATATTTGCAAAAATTTTAAAAAATCTTTTCTCCAGAACCAATCATCAGAATCTTTTGATATTTGGTATACAGTATTCATAGGGGGGTCAGATAAAAGTTTGTTGAAATAAAGCTCATTGGTTCATATTTGGGCTCTCTACAGGAGCCCGAAGTTTTAACATAGGGTAATATGGGGAATATTCTTTAAAAATCTTCTTCTTCAGAACCACCAGTCAGAATCTTTTAATATTTGGTATACATCATTGTTATGAGGGTCAGATTTCAGATTGTTCAAACCAAGTCCCTAGGTTAATATTTGGGCTTCCTACGGAAGCCCAAATTTTATCTTTGTTCAATACGGAGGGTAATTTAAAAAAATCTTTTTCTTCAGATCCATCAGTCAGAATGCTTTGATATTTGGTATGCAACATCTCTATGGGGGTCAGATTCAAGTTTGTTCAAAACAGATCCCTAGGTATATATTTAGGCTCACTATGGTAGCCCAAATTTTTACTTAGTGCAATATGAGAAAATTTCTTAAAAAATCTTCTTCTTCAGATCCACCAGTCAGAATGCTTTTATATTTGGTATACAACATCTTTAGGGGGGGCAGATTCCAGGTTGTTTAATTTGAGTGCCTAGGTTAATATTTGGGCTCCATATGGGAACATGAAATTTAACTTAGTACAATATGAGGGAATTTCTTCAAAAATCTTCTTCAAATTCACTTGTCAGAATGCTTTCACATTTGGTATACAACATCTCTAGGGGGGTCAGATTCAAGTTTGTTCAAATCGGATCCATAGGTTAATATTTGGGCTTGCTATGGTAGCCCGAATTTGAACTTAGTGCAATTCGAAGAAATTTCTTTACAATTTCTCTTCTTCAGATCCAACAGTCAGAATGCTTTCATATTCGGTACACAACATCTCTAGGGAAGTCAGATTTAACTGTGTTCAAATCAAGAGCCCGGGTTAATATTTGGGCTCTCTATGGGCGCCAGAATTGGCCATTTTGCTGAAGAATTAAAAATTTTGTATTCAGTACCTTCTAGAGGTACTAAGATTAATCCACATAGGTTGTATCAAGGGGCTTCATAGGGGAGCTCTACATTTTACTTATGATCAACTGAAGAAAAGGCATGATGCCCAGATTATTTTTGTCACTCCTGAGGGACTCAAGGATTGACAGTGTAGCCTATGGAGATGGCTTGCTTAATGTAGACTCATTGGACTCTGTTTAAATTGTGTTCTGTACAAGATGAGTGCTTCAGGCCCCGTGGGGCCTCTTGTTTTAAATATTCTCTGAAACTACAAGGCCAAATGTTTTGAAACATCACATGATTGATGACCTTTGCACCCTCTGCTAACGATCCTGATTTAATGTTGATCAGGTAGCAAACAAGGCTGCAATTGTAGCTCATAGTTAGTGTGGAAACACTATGGGAAATCACATCTTCATCTTTTCTAGAACTACTGAGCCGATGTGAACTAAACTTCACAGAAAGGGTCTATGGAAGGTTCTCTGCAAACAATCATCATTTTGTCCCCGTGGGCTTAAAAACATGGCCGTGAGAGGCATTCTTTGATTGGTCGATTTTTAAAAATATTCGTTGTGAACTAAACTTGGAGGAATGGTCTATGGGAGGTCTTTTGGGGCTTGTAGTTAACATGGAAACCCTATGGGAAATCACATTTTCATCTTCTTTTCTGGAACTACTGAGCTGATGTGAACTGAACTTGGAGGAATGGTCTATGGGAAATCCTCTACTAACTATTCTCATTTTGTTCCTGTCAGATGAAAAACATCGCCACCAGAGGCATTCTTTGATTCTGGTTGGTCGATTTTCAAAAATCTCTGAACCTACAAGGCCAAATGTTTTGGAAATGTCACATGATTGTTGACTGGGACACCCTCCACCAATGCTCCTCATTTAATATTGATCAGGTTGCAAATAGGCCTGCAATTGCGGCTCATCTATACTATGGAAACCCTATGGGAAATTGCATTTTTATCTTCTTATCTGAAACTACTTGGCCAATATGAACCAAACTTGGCACAAATAATGTATGGAAAGTCCTCTGAAAGCAATCATCATTCTGTTTCACTCAGAAGAGCATGGCAGCCATCTGCATTCTGATTAGAATAATTGAGGGATATCTATCAGGTGATGGATTACCAGCTCTTTAGAGCCTCTTGTTTCATCTTCCAATCCCCCTTAAAAGGTAGATGTGAATCAGTTAATGAGTGAGACTTCTGATGAGTCTTTCAGTCATCCTCAACTTGGTTTCAGTGTATTTTCAAACAACACACTTCACTTTACATACCTTAGTGGAAGTTAGGTAGCAATTTGTGCAAAAGCATTTGGTGTGTTGATGGAAAGAACCTGTATGCCTCCAACCAATGTGACTAGAACTGAACCAGGAAAATGACAAACCAGTAATTTTATGTGGTTTTGTACTTTATTCATTCCTTTTCCAGAATTTATTTATTTACTTATTGAGGTTTAACAACAGTTTTGGCAGCCTGTTTCACCTCATGTCTGGCAGTTGGGGCAAGATGGAGTAACCAGAGAGAACCAATACGCAGGGGTGAGTGATGTCAGATTCCTCGACGTAGCAGCTCAGCACAAGGAGGATTAGCATTAGTTGAAGACAAGTGCACCATCAGTATGCAGTACACCTGAGTGCACAAGGCCATCGTGCACCCCTCCCCCCCCCCCCTCTCCATGTGGGCAATTGGGATTAAGTGCCTTGCCCAAGGACAAATGTAATGGACTGTGGACCTTTTGGTTTGAAGTCCAATGCTATTAAACTGAGCCACTGTGCTCCCTTCCAGTATTAAGAACTGGAATAAGTGTGAAAAAGTTTCTTAACAAGGTTTAGGGTTGTAAAGATACTCTCATGTCACTATACGATATGTATCTCAATACACAGGCCATGATACAGATACGTATCTAGATATATGATATGGACAACTCAACAAATTGTTATTCAACAGTAATTTAGAATCCATTCATGGCTAATTTTAATTGAAAAGCAGAACATAATAAACATTCCGATGAGTAATATCAAGCCAGAAAATAAGCAGACTGTCATCTGCAAAATGCTAGCAGGGTAGCATCACTAAATTTACCCTCTGTGAACCTCAATCTGAATTAGGGTCTCAAAACTAAACAGAAAGAGGTACCCAGAGGATCAATTGGCCCACTGTATTGGATAGCATCATCAAATTCACCCTCATGGGGACCTCATTCTGCAAATGTCAGACTGCTTATTTTAGTTTAAACAATATTTATTTCAATAGTGATACAAAGCTTACAATATCATTAAGTGTGGATTCGACAGTAAGCTGTTAGCTTATCCAATTGGTCGTTTCCACTGCTTATTCTCAGGCCTGAGTGATAGAGCATGCTCCACCCACCGTACAGGCCTGATATTCATGGCAATGATGGGCAAGTTCAGTTTTTATTATTTGAAATCAACATACTCAATTATCATATTTCGAATTTAGATAATATGAAACTCGTAACCGAATATATTTTGGCATATAATTGATAATCAGTTTTCACTTGGACATATTCCATTGGCAACTTGAAATATTTTAAATATCAACTTGACATTTATTTGCATTATTGCTAGACTACTGTTGACAAATAATTTTTGGTGCCATGTAATCAAAAAATCACATCATTGTCCATTTGGGTAGCCCCGATACCATATAAGGAATTATGTGTCATGTTCTATTTGACATGTGACTGCACCATACACTTTTTATTAGTCAAACTCCAATACTGTAACCAACTGCAACACTATAGTAGGAATAATATATGTAATTTATCAATGAATTCTGAATTTGAAGCAGTTTAGGAGACTTCGTGACCGTAACTCAACAGGCACAACTTTCCATTTTTCATTGTAACATAACTCAACAGCATGACTATGGTTCACACTTTTGCAGATATCGATTTTCTATTGATAATTCTGGTATTAAGTTGGTCACAAGCACAAACAAACAATTCTTTATTGACCATTTACATTTGAATGATGGGAATTCACTCTGATTCCCACACTTTCATTTTACGACAATATTACGAGAATCAGATTCCCATTGAAAAATGAGGCCTGTTACGTTAGTTGAACTTGGTTTGCATGTATCGCATTCGAATGATATTTGACTGCTCTCACCAGTACGTGTATCGTCAAATCAGGTATCGCTGTATCTTTGTGCACCAGTGTATCTTTACACTCCTAATAAGGTCATAATGTTGGACTTTCAAATCTCACCCTGCAGTACTGGGATGCCACTCTTGGTTTTTTATGCAATGTCAGCTTAGAGTCCATTGGATACAATTTGGTACTCCACTAGATGCAGGGTCACTGTAGTGGGGGTGGTTGGGGAAATCATGTGGATTTGATAGTGCCCATATCATCAGCTACAATGATCCAGTCCAGTGAACAATCTTTTGCTCAGTGATGTCAACTGCCATTCCAGCATTGAATTCTTGATATAAAATCGATGAAGTGAAATGTAGTGAGACACTGAATCATTGAATTGCGCCTTGCAAACATGATCTATTGCCCTTGGTAATACATGTATCAATTGGAACATATTGATCCTCTGTCCCATTTGCCCTCCCAAGTTGGTGTGTGAGCCCATGCCTCCTTCCCCAGCCCTTTCAATCCTTCTGGCTTCCCTTGATAGCTGGAAGTTTCCTAGTGCTTCTTTGTTTCTGAACTGTAGAGTGTTTAATTAACCCTCTACCCAATGTAACAGCCAAAACCGGCCAGCGCTATTCACAAAAATCGCCAATTAATTTTCATTTTTTGTCTCAAAAATGTAGGTTATTACCCCTCTTTGGAACAAGCTCATCGAGCTTGTTCCAGTGAGGGGTTATAAGCTATGTTTTTGAGACAAAAAATGGAAAAAATTAGTTATTCAAAAATTTTATTTGCAAGTGTTGTCTGCTTTTCATGTTAGGTAAAGGGTTAATTTTAGAGGGTAGAATTTGTTCATACAGGTTCACCTTGTAAAAATAATTGGAGAGTGCCTTTAGGCACTTTCCAATAAATGTATGTATTGATGTTTAAGGTCACATATTTATGCTAATCATGACCGTGACAGTTTTACCGGTGGAGGAAGCCGGAGTACCCGGAGAGAACCACCGAGCAACGACGAGCAGCTGCCAGCTCCCCAACATCGTAACTCCGCACTGCAGCACAGGCAGGGTTAGATTGGTTGAAGACATGCGTACCATCGATGTGCAGTACGCCGTAGTACACGGCGTCATCGTGCCCCCACACGGGCAGTGAAGATGAAGTGTCTTGCCCAAGGACACAACGCGGTTGCCACAGGTGGGATTCGAACCGAGGACCTCTTGGCTTGCAGCCTGCACCTCTACCAACTGAGCCACTGCACTCCCTTCCAATAAATGGTAACAACACAAATCCCAATGAATAATTTTGTTTCCCTTCTGCAAGAATCTGAAGCATATCCACAGAGTATGTTTTAATTATATGTTGGAGTGGAAACTCCATTCTGTTGTTGTTTTAGTATTGCAACAGGGAGCGCGGTGGCTCAGTGGTAGACTGTTGAACTTCTATGCTAGAGGTCCTGATTTCTATCCCTGTCCGGGACGACCTGCATTGTGTCCTTGTGCAAGGCACTTTATCCCAGTTGCCTACATGGGGGGCATGATGATGTGGTGTACTAAGGCATAATGCACGTCGATGGTACACATGTCTTCCACCGCTGTAACCTGCTTAAGCAGAGCTTGAACAGAGTTAGAATGTTGAGGAGCTGACAGTTGCTCGTCGATGCTTGGTGGTTCTCTCCGGGTACTCCAGCTACCTCCATCCGTAAATCTGTCACAGTCACAATTAGCCCTTATGCATAAGTATGTGACTTAAACACCAATACATAAATAGTTGCAACAAACTTTATGAATACTGTATTTTGTTGAATAAAGCTTTTGAGCTTTCAACACAAGAGCAATTTATATTAGATATCACCTTGATGTTGCAAAAATCATACACGTTTGATTGATGGAAAAGGTTGACCTTTGTAGCAAAAGGGTGTAGACACAATGATTCCAGTAACTGTAGGTATGGGGCATTGCTTTGAACTCTTCTTCATATTTTATTAAGACACCAGACATGCTACAAGAATAGATGTGTTGAAGATCAAATGTTACTCTTTCACTGAATCATTGTGATTATCTCTTGGAGGTGTGTTAATGGGTATTGATTTATCACTGAAGGCAAAAATTATTCTCTGCATTATTATTTTGTTGTGGGGGAGGGTGACGTTCTATTTTGACTGTCAATTATCGAAGCTGGCCATTTTGTGAAGAAAACCAAGTGATGTGTTTTAATGGGTATACATTTCTCAGCAGGTATTGTTTTGTGAACACAAATATTTATACATCTCTAACATACCAAATATTTCAATGTATGACCATTTCCTTTGCTCTCTCTTACCTGTCTCCTCATTTTTTTTTACTTCTCTCCATATGCTAACATGGTTCTAAATGGCTTAATTAACCTTTGACCCGCCAACTCTTGGCAACTCTGTCAGTATTTTTATTTTTACTGGTAGAGTGCCAAATTATTTTTTATCCTCTGCATTAGTTCAGTAGTATTTGTGTTGTTTCAGTGTATGGAGGATTGCCTTTAGGCACTCTCCCATAAATTTTAACAAGGCAAATTTAGGCCTAAAAAAATAAAAAATCTGTTTCTCAGGCCCTCCCGCATGGTCCTTTTGGCTGCCGCATGCTCTCTTTTTATAACCAATTTAAACTTTAAAAAAATAAAAATTAAATAGTTTATGTCTGATATTCTACCTAAGTTAAAAATATTGACGAATTTGTCCCTTGAGTGCAAGAAGGCTTTGCAATGCTTTAGCATTGCAAAGCCATCTTGCACTCAAGGGATGAAATACACCACCACCCATGCTATTCTGTAGATTATGAGGCCTAAAACTTGAACCAAGAACATGAACTTTTGATGGCAAAAAGAAATTACTGAAATAAAAAATAAAATAAAAAACCGCTCGCCCGCATGCAATTTCTCAAATAATGGCCTGAGAAACAGAAGATCTACTTTGTCTGGCCTTATACAGACTTAATAATTTCACTTCCAAAATAATATGGAGCACATCCATAGAATATGAAACAATTAAGTTGCACTACCTGTGTACTTTAGAATAGAATAAAATCCAAATATGGACTTCCACCACGCCATCAGTTAAATTATTAAAAATGTTTTTGCTTCTGTCTTGTTACTGTTCACACCTTAACCCTGTACCCAACTTAACAGCCAAAACCGGCCAGCACTATTTATAAAAATCACCATTCAATTTTCATTATTTTTTTCATTTTTTGTCTCAAAAACATAGCTTATGACCCCTCATTGGAACGAGCTCATTGTGCTCGTTCCAATGAGGGGTAATAAGCCATATTTTTTTGACAAAAAAATTAAAATATTTAGTTATTCTAGACTTTTTTTGTAAGTGTCGCCTTCCTTTCGTCTTTGGTAAAGGGTTAACCCATATTTTTTCAAGAAAAATGGTATGTATATATCAGTTTCGACCTCAATATGAAAACCACAACAATTATCTCATGAGTGACCAAGACAAATGTTTATTTTTCGCAAGTGCTAGTGCGAGCGAAAATAACCATTTGTCTCGGTCATGAATGAGATAATTTTCGGTATCCACTCAAAATAAATAGTCCGGCCTCCATTGTGCATTGATATGTGGAAGTGATTTGATCAATACTCAGAACAGTTGGTGTCTTGAAATCTGATTCAGCTGGCAGGTTTCATGCTTCAATTCAAGGTGAATACGTGTTGAAATATTGCTGGAAATGATCGACATCCACTCTAAAATACTAGATTTTCTTTTCATTATATGTTTTTAGAACAACATTTCCAGTGATAATTTGTCTCATATTCATCTTGAAGTGATGCTTTGAAAGCCGCCATTTTGATTGATACTGTGAAAGTTAAAAGATCTATATCTTCACAGTGGGGGATACGATTTCTATCTTTCTGCAATTTTTCCGATAATCTATCGTTTAGCGTATAATAAATTAACCTTACATGTTCAGCATGGAGTATTCACCCCAAGACTTTGCACCCAAATATACTCCAAGACATTACTTAACACTTTTCTTAACCCTTAAGTCTTCAGATTAATTTTTTGTTAATAACTTCTGTGTTAACAGCTGCAGATGACTTAAAAAGTGTTTCAACAGTGATGTAAAAACACTGTCAAGATAAATGCATCCTACCAGAAACGTTCTCCGGGAAGAATACACTTTGGACAACTTTTTCAGAACAAAATATTAGGGGCAGTTTGGGGCTGTATGGAGACCCAAGGGTTAACTGGTAAAGTGCTAAATTATTTTTGGCCTTCCAAATTTGTCCATGTCTCTTTGCCTTGTTTCAATTTATGGGAGAGTGCCTACTGGCGCTCTCCCATAAATTGTAACAAGGCAAATCCTCACAGACCAAATAATTGTAAATCAAAAATAATATGAAGCACATCCGCAGAATATGACGCCATCAAGTTGCAGCACCTGCACTTCCAGAATATTAAGCCCAAATATGGGCTTACAGAACTCTACCAGTTAAGACAACAGTAGATGACACTTGCCTCAGATAGATACGTAACGACCCTCCTTAGAATGAGCTCAACAAGCTTGTTCCATTCATGGATCATAAACAAATGTTTTTAAGGCTAAAATTGGAAAAATAATACAATTTGAATGGGAATCTTGGTGACAAGCAATGGCCTGTTATTACTAATTCATTAGGTAAAGGGTTAATTTATTTATTTATTTATTGGTGTTTAAGGTCGCATACTTATGCACAATGGCTAATCATGACCGTGACAGTTTTACGGGTGGATGAAGCCGGAGAACCCTAAGAGAAGCAACGACAAGCAGCTGCCAGCTCCCCTACATCGTAACTCCGCACTGCAGCACAGGCAGGGTTAAATTGGTGGAAGACATGCGTACCATCGACGTGAAGTACACCTTAGTACATGGCGTCATCGTGCCTCCATGTGGACAATCATGGGTTAAGTGTCTTGCCCAAGGACACAATGCGTGAGTCCGAATCGATTGCTCAGATAGTCACCCATCCGAGGGCTAACTGGGCTCAACATTGCTAACTTTGGTGAACTGACGAGAACCGGTTACCACAACGCCACCACGCCCCCCTCGGTAAAGGGTTAAAAAAAAGTAGTATGGCTGCTAAGTGAATAAAAGAGTAAACCAATCAATATTTTCAATGTGCAGCCCCAAAGGCTGTACATTGGAAATATCAATTTGTCTACCCCAAAATAATGAATATAGACTCTCCCTTTCCTGCCATTGAACTGATACAGAAGATACTACCAGGGTTCAAATAATTAAATATTTCCAAGAATCAATGGAACTTAACCCTCTAAACATTAATGTCAAAATACCAAAATTTCAAGGAGCAATTTATTTCCCATAATGCAACTATGAATTTAACAACTTCAAACGTGTTGGACAGAGCTCAGCTCTGTCAAACAAGACTGCATTGGTGAAATTCGTAGTTGCATTATGGGAAAAAATAGCATATTGAACTTTTGATATAGAGGAGATTATCATTTCCCATATTGGGTCATGTGAGAGTGGTCAATTGTCACCTTCATTTTAAAAAAATATTGCATGTGGAATATTCAACAGGCACAATCGTGGTCAGAAAATGGCAGATGTGAACACAACTCGGCATCAAATAACTGAATAATGGTATATTAAGCACTTGATCATTTGTGTTAAAATTAAATTTTATAATAAGTATCAATTGTAAGATTAATAATATTGTAAATCTGAGTTGAAAACGAAACCTTTGGTTAAGAGCACATTGAAATCTGAATCTTTGTTGCTTTGCAAAGCAAAACTGAGTTTCCATCACGAAATTTTAACATTTGAAATGCATTGACATGAATATTGTATTGTTAGTACCTGTGACACTGGTGTTTGCATGGTTGAGTTATACACATAGCATGAGTGACATATGAAATGATTGATGGAATCTGCCTTTGTTGGCTCTCTATTTTACTCCCTCTCTATTATGCTCTACATGTTTTTATTGTTTGGAAACAAATGTGACTTGTGCCCACCCTCATGTGACTCAACATGGGGGATGCTGATAAAGTCCATTTGGACATCAGTGTGCAGAGGGTTAATTTGTTTGGTTTTTGTTTTTCTGTTGCAGTCTCTGAGTTTGTAGACTCTTGATGACATTGAAAGAGCAGTGGTTGTCTGATAATAAACAAAGAACTTGGCCATTACAGTACCAATTGACCCCCTTGGGAAACCAGGGGGAGGGGGGGGGTGAAGCAATGCTTGTTTACTGTGGTGTCCAAGCTATTTTCTACTGGTAAAATAGGACCCAGTCACCAATGCTTGGGGTGTAAGTCCTCTAAAATGGGCAAGATGGGTATAAACGATTGACCAACCTTGATTTTTATCTCCATGTTACTGTCATGGTCAGCCATTGTGCAGAAATATGTGACCTTAAAGAGAAATAAATAAATAACAGAACCAGTTGAAATAAGTTCATGAATAAACACTCGAAAGCTTCTGTTACATTTTTCCTTTGTTAATAATTACAACCCTTGACATCATTTCTTTGGAATATCTGGGAACTGGGGAAGAGTTTCTCAAGGAATGATGTTACATTTTAGATGTTATTGGGAAAAAATATTTCTTTTTCCAGTTTATATATAAATGCTTTGAACCCCTTTACCCAATGAATCGGCTGAATCCATCCATGTCATTTAAAAAATGAGCCATTGGAAAACATTTATTTTTTTAAAAGTTTCAACAAAACCGTATCATGTGACCCTCTCATTGGAATGAGCACAGTGAGCTCATTCTAATGAGGGGTCATATGATATGGTTTTGTTGATTTTTTAGCTCAACTTGACAAAGTCAAGCTGAGCTATTGCCATCACTTCTCGTCCGTCGGCGTACGTACGTACGTTAGTACGTACGTCCACAATTTCCTTTGGCACACCTCACAGGTCACATTTATGATCAGATCGCTTTGAAACTTGGTATGCTTCTTTGGGGTGACCTCTAGATGGGAGCTATCGATTTTCTTCAATTTCCATAAAAAAATGTTGCCGCAGCCAACGTTCTTAGAACTTAGTTTAGTCAAACCTCAATATTTCCCTTTGGCACACCCTGCAGGGCACATTTATGATTGGATTGCTTTGAAACTTAGTATGCTTGTTTAGGGTAACTTCTAGATGGGAGCTATCGATTTTTTCAATTTCCGTCGAAAAATGTTGCCGCGGCCAACATTCTTAGAACTTTGTTTATTCAGAAGACCTCAATATTTCCCTTTGGCACACCCTACAGGGCACATTTATGATTGGATTGCTTTGAACCCTGGTATGCTTGTTTAGGGTGACCTCTAGATGGGACCTATCGATTTTCTTCAATTTGCGTCAAAAAATGTTGCCACGGCCAACGTTCTTTGAACTTAGTTAAGTCAGACCACAATATTTCTCTTTGCCACACCCTACAGGGTACATTTAGGATTGGATTGCTTTGAAATCTGGTATGCTTGTTTGGGGTGAACTCTAGATAGGAGCTATCGATTTTTTTCCATTTCCGTCAAAAAATGTCGCTGCAGCCAATGTTCTTAGAACTTAGTTTAGTCAGACCTCAATATTTCCCTTTGGCACACCCTACAGGGTACATTTATGATTGGATTGCTTCGAAACCTGGCATGCTTGTTTTGGGTGACCTCTAGATGGGAGCTATCGATTTTCTTCCATTTCCATCAAAAAATGTCGCTGCGGCCAATGTTCTTAGAACTTAGTTTAGTCAGACCTCAATATTTCCCTTCAGCACACCCTACAGGGCACATTTTTGGTCGGATTGCTTTGAAACCTGGCATGCTTGTTTGGGGTGACCTCTAGATGGGAGCTATCAATTATCTTCCATTTCCGTCCGTCAAAATATGTTGCCACTGGCAACGATCTTTTAACTCAGTTTAGTCAGGCATCAATATATTCGTTTGGTATGCCATAAAGGGCACATTTATGATCACATCGGTTTGAAACTTTGTATGCTTGTTTGGGGTTACCTCTAGATTGGAGCTATCGATTTTCGTCAAAAAATGTTGCCACTAGCACTTAGTGCAGTTAAGCATCAATATTTTTCCTTTGACACACCCTGCAGGGCACATTTATGATTGGATCGCTTGCAAACTCGGTGTGCTTGTGTGGGGTGACATCTATATAGGGAGCTGTCAATTTTCCTCCATTTCTGTCAAAAAATGTTGCCGCTGACCTTTGAACTCAGTTTAGTCAGACCTCAATATTTCCCTTTAACACAGCCTTCAGGGCACATTTATGATCGGATCACTTTGAAACTTGGTATGTGTGTTCCATGTGACCTCTAGATGTGAGTTATTACTCTTTTTTCATTTCCATAAACAATTATTGTCTTTATCACCAGCCTTTGAACTTACTGCATTTGTGCATCAGCTTAACCCTTTTAACCTCTCTGCAGGGTATATTTATGAATTTCCATAAAAAAAACCCAAAAACCATTGCCACAAGCAATGACATTCTATTTAGTGCATTTGTGCATTAACATCTTCCTTTGGCATGCCTCTGAGGGCACATTCAATATCAGGTTGTTTTGAAACTTTGTAAGCTTATGCAGGGTGACAAAGATAGGAGCTATTGATTTTCTTTTCATTTCCATCCAAAACTGTTGCTGTTAGCAACAATCTTTGAATTTTTTGCATTTGTGAATCAACATTCTTTGACATGGCCTGCAGGTCACATTTATCATAGGATTGTTTTTGAACTTGGTGTGTTCATTAGGCAAGTCCTTTAGATAAGAGCTATTGATTAGCATTCATTTCTGTGAAAAAAAGTTGCCATTTACAATAAACTCTGAACATACTGCATTTGTGTATCAACATTCTTCCTTTATCCAGTCTTACAGTTTACATTTAAAAATGCATGGATTACTCTGACGTTGTGCACACACAATGCTGTTATGTTGAAATTTCATCAAATAACATTGGTACCAAGGATCTTCAATTTTGCCATTTCATTTATAACTTAACAAGTTTAAGTTTGTCTAGTTGAGCTACAGTGTCATTGACGCTTTCATTTAGCTCAACTTTGGCAAAGCCAAATTTGAGGTATTGTCATGGCCGTTGCACAGTACACACGGCTCGGGCTAGAGGGCGTATTTATGAACCGATCTTCTTGGGTACCTTTGTTATCACCGTGAGATGAGAACGAGTGTTTTGGGGTCCGGTCCAAAATTTAAGATGGCTGCTGGTAGCCATTTTGTACCAAAATTAGGTGCAATCAGATTTTTGCGCAGAACTTCCGTATGAAAGCTCCGATTTGAATAATTTTTAGCTCAACTGTGGCGAAGCTAAATTTGAACTTATGCCATGGCCAGTCGTCCGTCATCCGTCTATTCATCAAAAATTCAATGCGGCACAGGCTAGAGGCCGTATTTATGAACTGATCTTTACGAAACTTCTTGGGTACCTTTGTTATGACCGTGGGGCGAGAACGAGTGTTTTTGGGTCGGATCCGAAATTCAAGTTGGCCGCTTGCGGCCATTTTGTACAGACATAGGAGAAATCAGATTTTTGTGCAGAACTTCCATATGAAAGCGCCGATTTGAATAATTTTTTGTATGGATATTTAGTACCATGGGATACATCACATGTAATACGTTTTTTTTTCTCGTACGTAAATTATGCAAATTAGACTAACTTTGATGTATTTAGTGTTACTATCAGCACTGTAAGTGCAAATGCCAATACGGCTCGGGCTAGAGGCCGTATTTATAAACCAATCTTTACGAAACTTCTTCTTCTCATACAAACTTTGTCCGGGGCATAACTTTTTTGTCTTTTGGCCTAGACCTTAGATATTTGGCATGTGGATGTATCACCATGAGCCAGTGTGTCGCGTACCATAGTGACCTTCATGTGACCTTGACCTTTGACCTGAAGGTCAGATTTATGTGCTCTTTTAAGGGAAACTTCGTCCGGAACAGAACTTTTTTGTCTTTTGACCTAGACCTTAGATATTTGGTATGATAGTCAATATTATTCATGTATATATAATTTGCAGTGCATTAAATTGAAAAGAAGGGGAGACATATGTTTTAGTGTGCTAAAACAGTTTCTAGTTTATTATTAGAGTGCCTACTGCCTATCTTCAAACAAAACGAATCGCAATAAAGAAAGTATAATTGCTCCTGACTTTGAAGCACCTCCTAAAAGACTGCTGCTATTGCGGTACAGTGAAACCCTCTTAATTGAATATTATTTCAATATTCTGTTAACAGAAGTATTTAATTAACAGTAGCGTGTAACTTCCTGTATTCTAGACATCGTTTATTCTATTATATCTTGTTTGCCAGAGCACATATACAAGATTAAATACCTGTATTGGAGGTACTGATGCAAAATCTGTCAATAAACAAGGGGAATTTGGAGATTGTCCGGTGTTTTCCCGATATCCCTGCTTTCCTGACTTTGAATTATTCTAGAATATTCTAGAACTATTCAAATTTTACAAAATTGCTGCCACTTTTCTAGTTTCTCGCCAAAATAGATTAAATTGGTCATGCTTTCACAATATAAATTTTTCCTGTTTATACTTGGAAAAGTCTAGACAGGTGACAGACTTCCTGAAAATATATGCTTATTCATTTGAAGAATTTAACACTAAAATGTGGGAGCATTGTGCCTCAGTGGTCTCGGCATTGAACTTCAAATTGTAAAGGTCCATGTTTCGATCCCCACCATGGGTAACTGTGTTGTGTCCTTGAGCAAGGCACTTAAACTTGATTGCCCACATCCGGGCATGGTCGAACTGTGTACTAAGGCATACTGCATGTCGATAGTGCGCTTGTCTTCAACCAATGCTAACCCTGCTTTTGCTTGTCTTCAGCTAAAGCTAATCAAGCTCGTGCAGACAGTTGCTTGGTACTTCTCTACAGGTACTCTGGCTGCCAGAAGTATCATTAAATAAATCCCAATAAAAAAATCTGAAATTTTGTTGTATTGGCAAGGAAAGTAAAAGATTTTAAAATATTAAAATCATCAGATTGCAGCATTCTAGGTTATTCTTTTATAGATTACATAATAAAATATTCATGTTTATTCATGATTATTCAAGATATTAAAGTGCCAAAATATTCACTGACATAGTGGTTTTACCTTAAAATAGGGTATCAAATTCTAAAATTATTATTTTAAGATAAATTAAGATTTTGTTCATTTTAATTAAATTTTTTAATAAATTCCTGTTTATTCTAGTTCAGTACCTGGAATATTTCAAAACTGGAATATTATCTGGAATAAAACCTGAATTTTCAGTGGTATTCCACTTTATTTACGGTTTATGGAATATCTGGAAAGGAAGGTATATTACACGATTTTTTGTTCAATTAACAGGAGTTTGCTCTGTAACCTATATGCAATTAACAGTTCAAATTTGAATTGAAGGTATAGGTTTTGTGTTTACAAGTTGTATTCAATTAAGAGATAACCAGTCAAGTGGGCCACACTGTTTCTAGAATTGTCAGCAGAGCCCTGAATTCACTTCCAGCACTAAAATACTTTATCAAATCGCCATCTAATGCTTTGCTTAATACAACAGCAGAAGCCGACCAGTGCTGTTCACAAAAATTGCCATTCAAATTTTTTTTTGGTCGAATGTGTTTTACAAAATTTGACCTACAGTTTGATGATTAATTTTTGCCTGTTTCCACGCATTAGTGCGATAATGTGAACAGATATCAATGGATTGGGTCAACATTTGGTATGTGAGACTTTCTTAAAAATGGTATGGTTTGGCCATACTGAGCAGAATTATGGACCGTAACTAGTTAGTTGTTACTTATTTTCAGCTTGTTAGCATAACTTGAACAAATGTTAATGGATTTGGTCAGTATTGATTAGGTTTGTGAGACTTTCTTAACATTGTCTTGTCCAGTGTGAAGTTGAAACAGGTATGGTTTGGTCATGCTCAGCAGAGTTATGGCCTTTTATTAGTTAATTTTTAGCTTAACTTGACAAAGTCAAGATAAGTTATTGCCATCACTGTTAGTCTGTGAGTCTGTTCACATTTTCCTTTAGCACAGGCTACACCCCGTAGTTCTCGGCCGATCGTCACTAAGTTTCATATGCAGGTTTGAGGTCATGTCTAGATGAGAATGTCTCCTTTTGGTCGTGATCGGTCAACTGTGATGGCTGCCCGAGCCCAAAACCCAAAAAACATTTGGAACAGTGTACAGGGGTCTTATTTATGAAGGGATTTGATTGTAACTTCGTAGGATGACTCTGTATAATGTCTAGATGAGAACGTCCCCTTTTAGTCATGATTGATTTATGAACCATGCCGGCTGCCCAAGCCCGAAACCCAAAAACTTTTACCACAGTCTACAGGTCATATTTAGTATGAAGGGATTTCATTGTAACTTGGTAGGATGACTCTGTATGATGTCTAGATGAGAACTTCCCCATTTGGTCTTGATCTGTCAACCGTGATGGCTGTCCAAGCCCAAATTTGAAAACCTTTAGCACAATCTACAGGTCATATTTATGGAGGGATTTCATTGTAACTTGGTAGAATGACTCCATATAATGTCTAGATGAGAACGTCCCCTTTTGGTCACAATTGGTCAACTGTGACGGCGACAGGGGCCTGAAGCCCAAAAACCTTTAACACAGACAACAGGTCATATTTATGAAGGGATTTCATTGTAACTTTGTAGGATGACTCAGTATAATGTCTAGATGAAGATGTCCCCTTTTGGTTGTGATGGGTCAACCGTGATGACTACACAGGCCCGAAGCCCAAAAACCTTTAGCGCAATCTACAGGTCGTATTTATGAAGGGTTTTCATTGTAACTTGATAGGATGACTCGTTTCGGAATAATTTCACTGTAACTTTGGTTGACATACATTAACTGTGAGGTCCACATTAGCCCACCCCTCAATTCTTTAGTACAGTCTACACCTCCAATTATTTTTTTTGAAAACATAGCATACAGGGAACAGTAAGTAACAGATTCCCAATTATCACAATTCTTGTCTCATTTCATAATCCTTTCATAAGCATTGAACATTATCCTTTTCATCAAACACAACACATAGTCAAGTTAAGCTACAGTGTGACACTTTCATTACGTGATCGTGGTAATGGGCTGGTTAAGTATCACAGTGTTTATATTGGCAGAGGAAGCACAAATGACTTGCTTTTGTTTATTTGAAAACAATAATTTTCATATAGCGTCAGTCTTGTATCAAACAATTGCTGCACACTGTTTTGAGGGCAAGATGCTATCATGACGTCACTGTGTGCAAACAGCCAATCACTTTGAAGTACAATTGTAAAACTACAGGGAATCCCTTGGCGTTTCCCAAGAAAAAATTACTGGTTTTAAATAGCAGGAATATGATTGGTCGAATGTTCAATGTGACTGACTACACATACTTTGTGTAATGAGTACACGTGGTTGGGACTTTTCACCTCAACTTGTTTCTGACAAATTCAAGGTAAACAATGTTCTATCGTTTTCGTAATAATGGTGACAGTCGAGACAAACCACTAGAACAGTTTGAAATGAAAAGTAATAAAGAAAGGTTGCATGGTCTGTGAGGGTAAACAGAGTGTTAAAAAGGGAAAAACACAAATTTAAACCAATAGTAACCTGCACCACAAAGTAAATTCACTTCTTGACAACCGTGATAAGTGATAAGCAAGTTGAAATTTGCATACCAGAGTTAAAACGACTTCAGTATACCATTACCAATTATGAGTTAATTTGCCGGTGATGGTTTTGAACATGGTACAGAGATTATGTATATAAATCGGTATACCAAAAAATGCCCAGCACTATTTGTTGTTCTAAAAGTTGGCTTTTGTGTGGTTTTTATCTGTTTTTTTTCTCATTTCAATAAAAATAATCGTTAGGGTCGGGGCACAAAATTAGGGTTGGTCGGGTAACCGGAATCAAACCATTATTTTTTTTTGGCCTTACAATGTATTTTTTGCTTCCTAATAAATTAGAACATTTTTTCCATTAAATAAACATCTCATGAATTGTAATGTGATGTGACACACAATAGTACTGACATTATATAAATGTCATCCCTTGAGAGGAACAAGATGCCATCTGCAAAGCTAAAGCATTGTAGATGTCACCTTGTTCCACTCAAGGGACAATATACAGCTTTAGAAATCCCACCACTGAGTGTGATTTTATAGTTTCCTAAATATTTCACGATTTGGAGCGTAACCAGAAAATATGAAAATACAGTCTGTGATACAGTGTTGCCTAATTTACACTTGTTGAGAGAAAAGGATAAGGATTAGAGTTTATCATTAAAAACTTATTTACTGATGAAAAACCACTCATTGTACAGTGTAATGTTCAACTTTGTGTGGTGTGGTGTAGGGGTGGGGGTGATCAAAATTCTCCAGGAATGAAATAATTTTTTGGCACAAAGAGTGTGGTGGGTGTCTGAAGGGGGTGCAATTTTTTTTTTTTTTAGCCTTGTGTCAGACTTTTTTCCCCCCACTCTCAAGAAATTGTTATGCAAGTGTCATCTGCTACCAGTTTTAGATAAAGGGTTAATAATATAAAACTAGGTCTCATTATGGTGCTAAACGACAAAAGTATTTGGCAAGTTCAAATTCATTTTACATAAAAAGTACTGCAGTGCTGCTGTACTCATGTATCCTAGTTCAGTTCTGTGAATAGTTTAGAACCCAGTTGGAAGTGTTTGTGTTGCATTCCCCGAAAAAAGGCAATCTTTGTAAGATATGGCTGAATTTGATTTCATACCAATGCTGCCTCCATGGGAATCTCAGGAAGTGGCACAGTGCTTGTTTACTTCAGAAAACATGTTCTGCTTCACAAGTAAAATAGGACCTGGCAGCTGACCCCGGCATGGAAGTCATCTAAAGTGAGCCGCATAGGTATAAATGATTAGCAAAACTTGACATCATTCTTATCGTCGCCTGAATGCTAGAATGTCCTATGTCCCATAGGGGATATAGGACATTCTAGCACTTCAGCGATGCTATTTTGCAGTCATGATATAGTCTTAGATGCTGAA
The DNA here is from genome assembly GCA_031216915.1 of Pictodentalium vernedei. Taxonomy (NCBI): domain Eukaryota; kingdom Metazoa; phylum Mollusca; class Scaphopoda; order Dentaliida; family Dentaliidae; genus Pictodentalium; species Pictodentalium vernedei. The sequence continues at coordinate 326,895,912 of CM062291.1, forward strand.
AGTGACTTTAAATACCAGTAAATAAATAAATATGCCAATGATGATGTCACTGTATAGGCCTAGTTTTTTTTTTATAAAAATTTAAGTATGCTGGAGAAATTGTTATCTAGCACTCTGCTGGAACTGAACATCTATGTTATGTTGAAAAGTGCTGAAATCGGCTTCATCCCAGTTTTGTTCCATCATTCCTTAAGTTGGTATATGCATGTACTTAACTGAAACACCCTTTTTAGCTCACCTGGCCTAAAAGGCCATGTGAGCTTTTCTCTTCACTTGGCATCTGTCGTCCGTAAACTTTTCACATTTTCTTCTTCTCTGTAACCGCTAAGCCGGTGTGAACCAAACTTGGCAGGAATGGTCTATGGGAGGTCCTCTACAAACGATCCTCATTTGTTCCCGTCGGATGAAAAACATGGCTTCCAGAGGCATTCTTTGATTCTGGTTGGTGGATTTTCAAAAATCTTCTCCTCTGAAACCGCCAGGTCAAATGTTTTGAAACTTCATATAAATGATGACTGGGACCCTCTCTACCAACAATCCTCATTTAATGTTGATCGGGTTGTAAACATGGCCACAATTACGGATAATAATTACTATAGAAACCCTATGGGAAATCACATTTTCATCTTCTTCTCTGGAACTACCGAGCTGACGTGAACCAAATTTTGCATGAATGGTCTATGAGAGGATGGAAATATGTGGCCACCAGGGGCTATATTCTAATGCTTAACCCAATGCCTCTCCTGTCTGCACGAAGATCGATACTGTCAGCAAAATACTTGTTTTTTGAGAATCTGGTAAGGGTTGGTTCCAGTTTTCTCCACTGAGAACTGGGGAAAAAACTCAAAAATATTGTGTATACAGTACAAGTAAAAATAAGTTGTAGCATAACTTAGTAAGCTACTGCTCCTGCCCTGACAAAATCAGAATCTGACATTTTCTGGAAAGCTTTCAGTGAGAGCTTTCCAGAAAATGATGTCAGCTTCTGGTCTTATCAGTGTAGGAAGAGAAAAGATACTTAGTTTATAGGATTATCCTACAACTTATTTTGACTACTACTGTTAACAAGTGCAGTTAATACATTATAACTCTCAAGTTACTTATCTGAAATACTGATTGATGACAGGTGTTTGGGAAATCATGGAAGTGTTGTTTATTTTCTTTTCTCAGTAACTGTCCAGCAAAAATAAATCTATGACAAAATTGGAGTAAAATGTGTTTCCGGTAACCCTTTACCTAGCCAAAGCTATTTGAAAGAGAATACTGTCTGAAAAAAATTGTAATTTTCAAAATATTTAACCTTCTTTCACTGATTTTTATGTTGGAATTCATAAATGTGTGCATTTTCAAGAAATTTTCTTTGAAACTACAAGGCCAAATGTTTTGAAACTTAATGTAACTGATGACTGTAACCCCCTCTACCAATTAGCCTCATTTAATCTTGGTTGCAATTTTGGCTGCAATTGTGGCTTACAGTTACTATAGAAATCCTATAGGAAATCACATTTTCATCATCTCTGAAAGTACTGAGCCAATGTAAACCAGATGTGGCAGGCATGGTCTATGAGGGGTTCTCTACAACTGTTACTCATTTTATTCCTGTTGGATGAAAAACGTGTCTGCCAGAAGCATTCTTTGATTCTGATTGGTCAATTTTGAAAACTCTTCTCTGAAACCACAAGGCCAAATGTTTTGAAACTTTGCATGGTTGATGACTGGGACACCCTCTACCAACGTTCCTCATTTAATGTTATTGTGTTGCAAACATGGCCACAATTGCAGTTTATGGTTACTGTAGAAAAACCCTATGGGAAATCCCATTTTCATTTTCTCTCTGGTATTACTGAGCTGACGTGAACCAAAACTTGGCAGGAATGGTCTATAGGAGGCCCTCCACAAACGATCCTCTTTTTCTTCACGTTGGTTGAAAAATATGGCCACCAGAGACATTCTATGATTCTGTTTGATGGATTCAAATGTTTTGAAACTTCACGTGATTGAGGACTGGGACACCTTCTACCAATGATCCTCATGTAATGTTGATGTAATGTTGCAAACATGGTCACCATTGCAGCTCATAGTTACCATGGAAAGCCTATGGAAAATCACATTTTTATATGTAGTTCCAGGTGAGCGATTACAGGCTCTGCAGAGCCTCTAGTCTGTTCATAGAGAAGTTGGGTTCTGTTACAATGTATTGGTGCTTCCTAATAAATTAGAACATTTTTTCGATGAAATAAAATAAAAAATGTTTTGTTGTGAAAATACATCTGGTACTTTGTTACTATGGTGCAGAAAAATTTCTTAAAAATGAAAGGGAGTTTGGGTGCCAGTAGATGTTGATAAATGGTGTATGTGTGAACTGGCAGAGAACTAGATGATTCTTGGAAGGGCTTCTTATGTTTTCATTGCTGCTGGAAGGATGTAGTAGTTTTTCCATCAGTATCCAGGTTACTATAGCTTTGATTAGAAAACAATGGAGGACAATGGGTTTCTAAATTCACAGGGTGTGTGTGTGTGAGGAAAGAGGGTGGGTAAGGTGCATGAGCAGTTGAAGGTATGTGTTAGAGTGTTTTGGTAAACACCATCTCTTTTGTGTTAAATATAAAGTTCAGTAATAACCAACCCATCAATTTTTTTTTACAGTTTTAAAAAGAATAAGGCTCAGGTTATAAGTTATAGTAAACAAGTCAAGACAGATTTACAGGGTTTAAAATGAGTCTACAGAAACCTGTCTTGGCTTGATGTATAAATTCTCTAGGTTTATTCAACTTCCTTGGCTTGACTTGACATGGTGCATGTCTCATACTAACATGCTGCATGTTTATGGTGCTTTGGTTATTTATGCGTCATGACAGATATGTAATGTTCTTGTCCAGTGAAAAACACGACCCCCTTTGATCCATTTTTTAGCTCACCTACATCTGTAAGATGTGGTGAGCTATTGTGATAACCTCGGGCGTCAGCGTCGGCGTCCGGCGTGTCCAATATTGTAAGATTTAATGTTAAGGTTAATTTCTCAAACATCAGTGGGCTCAGGCCTTTGATATTGCATATGTAGGTTGTAGGGGACTATCAGAACAGTATTTAATCCTGATACTACGACTTTTTTCCAAATTTCACCTAAAATTTTCTGCCAAAAGTTGTAAGAATTTGCGTTTAGGTGTTGTAAGAATTTGTGTTAAAGTCAGCTTTTGTGCAGATTGTGCTGGTTTAACTTCTCATTACTGTTGATTTTCATATTTCAATAACAACTGTAGGTATTAACCCTACTGTACGCAGAAATTTAACGGAAATTTTCTTTTTTTTCAGTAAAAATTTTCATGTTTTTCTCGGACTTAGTAAATTTTAAGTTGTAAAACTTTGTAAACTTTGTGTTTAAGTGAGTTGTGTTTCTATGTGTCTTTCCAGGCGATTAATATTCTACACTTGTGTTACTGAACTCCATTGCAGTAATATTTAACCCTCATTACATGCATATTTGAGGAATTTGAGGCTGATTTTCTGCCAAAACTTGTTGTAAGAATTAGCGTTTAGGTGTTGTAAGAATTTGCATTAAAGTCAGCTTTTGTGCAGATTGTGGTGCTTTAACTTCTCATTACTGTAGATTTTCATATTTCAATAACAACTGTAGGTATTAACCCGACTGTATGCAGAAATTTAACTGAAATTTTCTTTTTTTTCATTCAAAATTTTCATGTTTTTCTCGGACTTAGTAAATTTTAAGTTCTAAAAGTTTGTGTTAAGGTGAGGTGTTAAGGTGAGTTCTCAAAGATCAGTGGGCTCAGGCCTTTGATATTGCATATGTAGGTTGTAGGGGACTATCAGAACAGTATTTAACCCTGATACTACGACTTTTTCCAAATTTCACCTAAAATTTTCTGCCAAAAGTTGTTGTAAGAATTTGCGTTTAGGTGTTGTAAGAATGAAGGTGAGGTCTCAAAGATCAGTGGGCTCAGGCCTTTGATATTGCATATGTAGGTTGTAGGGGACTATCAGAACAGTATTTAACCCTGATACTACGACTTTTTTCCAAATTTCACCTAATATTTTTTGCCAAAAGTTGTAAGAATTTGCGTTTAGGTGTTGTAAGAATTTGTGTTAAAGTCAGCTTTTGTGCAGATTGCGCTGCTTTAACTTCTCATTACTGTTGATTTTCATATTTCAATAACAACTGTAGGTATTAACCCTACTGTATGCAGAAATTTAACGGAAATTTTCTTTTTTTCAGTCAAGATTTTCATGTTTTTCTCGGACTTAGTAAATTTTAAGTTGTAAAACTTTGTAAACTTTGTGTTTAGGTGAGTTGTGTTTCTATGTGTCTTTCTAGGCGATTAATATTCTACACTTGGGTTACTGAACTCCATTACAATAATATTTAACCCTCATTACATGCATATTTGAGGAATTTGAGGCTGATTTTCTGCCAAAACTTGTTGTAAGAATTAGCGTTTAGGTGTTGTAAGAATTTGCGTTAAAGTCAGCTTTTGTGCAGATTGTGGTGCCTTCACCTCTCATTACTGTTTATTTTCTCATTTCAATAACAACTGTAGGTATTAACCCTACTGTATGCAGAAATTTAACTGATTTCTTTTCTTTTTTTCAGTCACAATGTTCACGTTTTTCTCTGACTTACTCAATTTTAAGTTCTAAAAGTTTGTGTTAAGGTGAGGTGTTAAGGTGAGTTCTGTTTCTATGTGTCTTTCCAGGCAATTGATATTGTACGCATGGATTACTGAACTACATTGCGGTAACGTTGCACCCTTATTACATGCATATTTGAGGAATGTGAGGGGGATTTTTGGGACTTATATTCACTTTCTTTAAAAAAATTTTTTTAACTTTTTTTTTATTATTTAATACTTTCTCATACTTGTTACTAGTAACATTAAGGCTTATTTTAGTTGTTGATGTGTTGTATTTTTGTTGGGACTTATAGTCACTTTCTTGAACGACTGTTTTTCCGCAACTCCTCTTTAACCAATGAATGTACTTCAATTACAATTTCAGTGATTTATGAAAGCCTTTCCTAATTCTTATTTATGATTTAATATCTGGCCTCACGATTCATATTATTAATCATAAACATTTCTAAAAGAAAAAAATGCTTTTATATCCAATGATTCTATGTTGAATTGATATATAATAAATGCAGAAATATAGACTTTCTAAAGCCATCACATAAACCACATTAATCATTTGATGCCTAGTTAATGATTTATATTAACTAAATATTAGGCATGTTACATTGGAACGACATTATCAAGTGCGAATGTAGGTGAGCGTTGGGATGTAACATCCCTCTTGTTATGTCCATGTACTGTGTTTCAGGACCACCATCTTCCAACAACACTTCTGTCAACAAAAGATTTGTTTTCTTGTTTATATATCATGCCAAAGACATATTGTGCCTCTTCACTCAGCAAGGGGGAGACCATCAGTATCATGTTATAAATGATATTATTTACACGAGCCATTGGCGATCTATTATCAGTTGCTAAGGAAATAGCACATATATTTAAACTGAACAAAAGGATTAGACAGAAAAGTTCTCTCACTTGTCCTTTCAAAGCTTTTATCACTATTACCATGGTGTACAGATATTGTAGCATACGTGAGGATTTGTTTACAGTATGAAGTGTCATCTAAGGGTAGTTATAGCAGCTGCTCTCATTTAGAGGATCTATGAGTGCTAATCCCCACAAGGCAACATTTGCTTTCAGGAAAATGAGTGATCCTGGATCACCTCTCCTATAAAATGTTTTATTGTCTGGAGAAGAAAATAAAAAAATGCTTTTTCATGCAAGTCTGTAACTCAAACAAGACCACTTGTTCTGTGCTGCATTTACTCTAACCCATGACCTTCAGCAGATGTTATTGATTTACATTACCTTATTCTCCATAAAAATGCATAACTTGCTTTCATTGCCACTTGCTCTCGGTTCTTATTTTATGTGAGTGCAAGATTGTTAAGCTCAGAATGGGCAAGAAACAAATAAGAGAAACCACTGCTTTTACCAGTTGTCTGCTCTATTCATATTCCTGCATCACAACAGCCATTTGTGCTGGGCCAGCATCAATGCTTCAATATCATGAATTTCATTTATCTTTTTTCTCTGATGAAATGCTGTAACTAGATACAAGTTCAGAGGCAAAATCCAGACCTGAATAACGTGTTTTGTCCATGGGCAAGACACTTAATCCCAATTAACCAAGTAGGGAGTGGGATGCCTCAGTGGTTACGGCATTGGACTTCAAACCAAGAGGTCAACAGTTCAATCCCTGCCAGGGGTAACTGTATTGTATTCTTGGGCAAGGCACATAATACTGATTGCCCACGTGGGGGCACATTGCTGCTGTGTTCTAAAGCATACTGCACATCGATGGTTCACTTGTCTTCAACCAATGCTAACCCTGCTTGTGTGGAGTAAGTATGTAGGGGAGTCTGATAGTTGCTTGCTGCTGCTCGGTAGTTCTCTCTGGATACTTGGGCTTCTGACACAGGGTGACCCTGGCTGTTGAAGGTGTTGTTAAACCCAAATAAATAAATAAATTACCCAACTACAAGCATGATGGTGCAGCGTGCTAAGGCATACTTCACATTGATGTACACATGCCTTCAACTTCTGTTAACTCTTAGAAACTGGGAGTCAAGTTTTCTTGCCTGTGATGTAATATGGCAGGTAATCTGGCTGTGATGGTTCAGCTATCTTTGAGCCGGGGAGAATTAAACACTGAGCAGGTGCTTCTAGTCAAGTGTCGTCTGCCTGAATAGGCAGACAACACTTGACTAGAAGCACCTGCTTTACTGTAAGTTTTTCGTCATATGTCATGTTCAATAAATTAATTCTGATTTCCCGGCTTCTAAGTGTTAACCCTGCTTGTGCAGGCTCAAATTGGAGAGACTGGCAGTTTACTCCCTGCTGCTTTGTGTTTTCCCAAGGTACTCTGGCTCCCTCCACTCTTAACTGGCTAAGTGCTAGAAGCCACTGTCATAGCTCTATTAAAAGGTGCTGAGAGCTACTTTAGTGGCTTTACACTGTATGCATTAACTCCTAGCACTGGTGGTATTTCAAAATTTTCATCATTGACTCCATATTGTCCATGCTGTTTGAAATATTTAACAAATTATATCGTGTTTGACAGAGCATCAATGAGCTCTATCAAACAAAATATAATTTTGTAAATTCTCAGTTGCATTGTGGGAAAAAATTGCTGCTAAAAATTTTGGTATTTTGACATCAGAGTGATGTTTTAAGTTGCTCTTTTCTCAGCTGTAGATGAAAAAATGCAATTGTGTTCTTGCAATTTATTTGAGAGTGCCAAAAAACACTCCAATAAATTGTAAAAACTAATTATTTATGACCTAAATCTTTTTAAACTAAGTCTTTCCTTGATAATAGCGTGGTATGTTTGAATAAAAATACTCATGTTTCAAATCACCTTTGTGAAACAATTCTGCACTCTATCAGTTAAAACTGTCCCCACATGTCAAAAGTGTCATTACCTCCTAATACATAAATAAACATCTTGATCTTTAAACTTCAGACTTAAGACTGAGAGACTAGGAGACGACTCCTGTAAAAAAAAGTTTATAAATAGCCTTAAAAATTTTATTTTTTCCTCAGAAAATCTCTGTGGGAAACATGGGAAGTGAAGCAGTACTTGTTCACTCTGGCAAACTAGCTCCATTTTATTGGTAAAATAGGATCCAGTAACCAATGCTGGGGTGAAAGTTCTCTAAAATGGGCAACATGGGTATAAACGATTTGCTTGACTTTATAATCATGTTGCAATCACGATAAGCCATTGGACAGAAGTATGTGATCTTAAAGATAAATTCCTCAGAAACATAGCTTATTATTTGACTATCTAATTTAACCGTTAAATATCACTACTGTTTGACAATCTTTTCCTTGTCCCCAGAAAATCCACAGTGTGGAATCCGATTCCGTATCACTATTGTAAGATGGACTATTTATGGGTGCGTTTGAATTCACATAATTAGCTGTTCCGGTCGCAGAGAGTATTTTAGTCTGAGCTGGAACCGTGGCCCGGGGTTTTTTTTATCATATTCATCATATTTTTTTATTGTATTCGTCCACATCGGACGATTCCATGGAAGTGTGCACCTGTTACAAAAATAAGTGTAAACAAAAATAGGGTTTTTTTTCATTTCAATCCAATTTACCAAAACATGGTTGGGGGAATTGTTAATGCTAGCGTTGGCATGCGATGTTGAACTATAAGTCATATAATAAACCTTTTATCGCTACAGTGAAGTGATCTGGGTCATTGCATCACTTCAGGTTGAGGTCAAATCGAAAGTGTCGTTGAACCCAAATAAGTAAGTAAATAAATAACAGTCTGACTTTGAACAGTATATCAACTTGAACTGTTCCCCTGTTTGAATTTCAGGAAGTGGAGCATAGCTTGTTTACTGCAGTAGAAAAGTGTTTTTACTTGTGAAATAGGACCAGGTGACTAATGTCTGGGATGAAAGTTTTCAAAATGGGCAGCACAGGTACAAACAATTGGCGAAATCTAGGGGCCAACCTAGTAAGTAGCCAGTGTGAATTTGACCCCTAAAATTCTGCTTTGGCTCCTGAATCTTAATCATAGGCTTCTAAGTTGGCTTGTAACCATACAACCCCATTTCCGTCATTGGTCACTTAGTCAGCAAAGACTTGACTAGGAACTATTGTGAAAATGAAGTGTTATTGTAGTGATATAAAAATATTTTTCAATCATTTGAGAAACAACTTTAATTATGCCCAAAAAAGAATGTAATTAAATGCAAAAGTAATAAAACAACAGTTAACTGGCAGTGTGCTTGAAGCCCATATTTGGGCTTTATGTTGGTGTGCAGTTGCTGTAACTTAACATGTATAAACTTCATGTTCTGTAAAGGGACTTCATGTTTTTTTTTAAGTGAAATTATATCATTTGTGTGGATTTGCCTTGTTACAATTTATGGCTCCTGAATCTGTAACCAGGCAAAACACATGAATAAATTTTGACAATCAACAATAATTTAGAACTCTGTCGATTGAGGACTAAATCTGGCTTCTAGATTTCAAAAGTAGGCTCCAATTCTGGCTCTTATTTTTAAATGGTCAGCTCGGTCCCTGGCTAAATCTGTCCTTAAGCTTGTGTTGTAGATGCTACAAGTGTCCTCAACCCCTAGCACCATGGTAGTGCAGCAGAATTTTCTCTAGTCACTTTTGTTTTTCTCTTGCTTAACTATGAATTTAATCTATTATATCTAGTTTGACAGAGCTCACTGAGCTCTGTCAAACAAGTTATATTTGGTTAAATAATATCAAACTGCATTATGGGAAATATTTGCCATTGAAAACTTTGCCTTTTTCACATCAGAGTTCAGAGGGTTAAACAACAATAAATAATAATAATTGTTCTTTCAGCCAGTACTATCAATTCTGAAGCCCCCCACTTGTGCTACATGAGTGATTTGGAAAAGTTGCAGGTTCAGTTATTTATTGCTACTTATTTTATCTGGGCATGATCTGAGCAATCGATTTGGACTCCCACATTGTGTCCATGGGCAAGGCACTTCACCCTGATTGTCCACATGGGGGTACGATGAAGCCATGTACTAAGGTGTACTGCACGTCGTGGGTGCACATGTCTTCAACCAATCTAACCCTGCCTGTGCTGCAGTGCAGAGTTACAATGTTGGGGAGCTGGCAGCTGCTAGTCATTGCTCGGTGGTTCTTTCCGGGTACTCCGGCTTACTCCACCTGTAAAACTGTCACAGACACGATATGACCTTGGCTCTTAATGTGTCGTTAAACCCTAATAAATAAATAAATAAATCTGAGCATGATCATCCTCCATTTGGAATGTTTATTTATTTATTTATTTATTTATTTATTTATTTATTTATTTATTAGTCCCCTACGGGAACCACAAGGGGACTATAGGATTGCACTCCATCCTTTCGTCCGTCTGTCCGTCTGTCCGTCTGTCTGTCTCTCTGTCTCTCTGTCTGTCTGTCTGTCTGTTTTTTATGTTACCACCTCTCCCTCCAACATGCTTTAAGCTACACCTTTCATATTTGGTACATGGATAAATGGTTCTGAGGGGATGATGCACGCTCAAAATTTTTTTTTCAAAATCCAAGATGGTGGAATGGCGGCCATTTTTGTTGTGTTTTTTAAGCTTTTTTTTCTCTATTTTCATGTTACCATCCCTCCCACCAACATGGTTCAAGCTACACTTTGCATATTTGGCACATGGATAGAGGGTTGGGAGGGGATGATGCACGTTCAATTTTTTTTTTTCAAAATCCAAGATGGCGGCATGGCGGCCATTTTTGTTGTGTTTTTTAAGCTTTTTTCTCTATTTTATGTTACCACCCCTCCCTCACTCCAACATGGTTCAAGCTACACTTTTTATATCTGGCACATGGATAGAGGGTTGTAATGGGATGTTGCACGTTCAATATTTTTTTTCCAAAATTCAAAATGGCGCCATGGCAACCATTTCTGTTGTGTTTTTTAAGCCTTTTTCACTATTTTATGTTACCACTGCTCCCTCCAACATGGTTCAAGCTGCACTTTTCATATATTGTACATGGATAAAGGGGTTGTGAGGGGATTATGCACGCTCAATTTTTTTTTTCAAAATCTAACATCTGTCTGTCTGTCCGTCTGTCTGTCTGTCTGTCTGTCTGTCTGTCTGTTTTTATGTTACCACCTCTCCCTCTAATATGCTTCAAGCTACACCTTTCATATTTGGTACATGGATAAATGGTTCTGAGGGGATGATGCACAGTCAATATTTATTTTTCAAAATCCAAGATGGCGGAATGGCGGCCATTTTTGTTGTGTTTTTTTAAGCTTTTTTCTCTATTTTATGTTACCACCCCTCCCTCCAACATGGTCCAAGCTACGCCTTTCATATATGGTACATGGATAAAGGGTTGTGAGGGGATTATGCACGCTCAATATTTTTCTTTCAAAATCCAAGATGCTTATATACTCTAGTGTCTTTTGTGACAAAAACACCTTTTGTCACAAAAGCGCTGTAGGGGACTAATACCACCTCGGTGGTCAAACACTTGTTTATTTATTTATTTATTTATTTATTTATTGGGGTTTAACAACAACACTTTCAACATCCAGGGTCACCTCGTTTTGGACAGTTTTACAGGTGGAGAAAGCCAGAGTACCCAGAGAGAACCACCGAGCAATGGCGAGCAACTGTCAGACTCCCCAACATACTATAACTCCACACAAGCAGGGTTAGCATTGGTTGAAGACAAGTGCACCATCGACGTGCAGTACACCTTAGTACACAATGCCACCATGAGCTATTGGGATTAAGTGTCTTGCCCCCATATGGAATGAAACTGATGAAATATAACTTTTTCTGCTGAATGCCTTAAACTTTTCAATAATCACAGTTGGCATAGTCTAATCATGAATACCAAGGTGAAGAAATTTTTGTGTGATTTTCCTGACAAGATTTAAGTACCGTGGGACCCTGCCATCACGCGTGCGGAAGTCTGTTAGTCTGTTCACATTTTCCTTTAGCATGGGCTACACCCCGCAGTTCTTGTCTGATCGTCACAAAATTTCATATGCAGGTTTGGGGTCATGTCTAGATGAGAACGTCCCCTTTTTGTCGCGATCGGTCAACCGGTATGGTTGCCTGAGCCCAAAACCCGAAAACTATTAGCACAGTCTGCAGGTCGTATTTATGAAGGGATTTCAGTGTAACTTGGTAGGGTGCCTCTGTATATTGCCTAGATGAAAACATCCCCTTTTGGGAATGATCTGTCAAACGTGATGGCTGCCCAAGCCCAAAACCCAAAAACTTTTAGCACAGTCTGCAGGTCATGTTTAATATGGAGGGATTTCATTGTAACTTGGTAGGATGACTCCTTATCATGTCTAGATAAGAATTTCCCCATTTGGGCGTGATCTGTCAACCGTTGACGACTGCCCGAGCCTACAGGTCATATTTATTGAGGAATTTCATTGTAACTTGGTGGGTTGACTTCATATAATGTCTAGATGAGAAAGTCCCATTTTGGACGTGATTGGGCAACTGTGACGGCCACAGGGGCCCGAAGCCAGAAAACCTTTAACACAGTCTACAGGTCATATTTATGAAGGGATTTCATTGTAACTTGGTAGGTTGACTTCATATAATGTCTAGATGAGTACATCCCTTTGGACGCAATTGGGAAACTGATGGCTACAGGGGCCCGAAGCCCGAAAACCTTTAGCACAGTCTACAGGCCATATTTATGAAGAGATTTCAATGTAACTTGATAGGATGACTCGTTTTGGAATAATTTCACTGTAACTTGGTAACCTTCGTTGATATACGTTAACAGTGAGGGCCACATACATTAACTGTGAATTCACATTAACCCACCCCTCAACTCTTTAGTACAGTGTACACCTCATATTATTTTTATCAAAAACATAGCATACAGGGAACAGAAATGAACATATTCCCAATTATCACAATTCTTGTCTTATTTCATAATCCTTTCATAAACATTGAACATTATCCTTTTCATCAAACACAACACACAAGTTAAGCTACAGTGTCATTGACACTTTCATTGTTCATATCATAATGCAGCCATTGATGCTGAAGGTGAACACAACCCCCTGCACACTAATGTCAAATTATGAAAGTTTCAACCCAGAAATGTTTCCATAATGCAACTAGGAATTTAAGAGTTCAGTTTTATTTGACAGAGCTCATTCAAATAAAAACTAAATGCAGCAATGTACCATTTATTGGATACTTTTTGTTGGTAAAGTGACTATTCAACTGAAAGGGTTCCACTGGGCAACGGATTTCTTGAGTTACCTGATTTTGGTGTTGGTTGGTGTCAGTGTCATGTAATTGGAACCAGCATTCCAGAAAAAAATAGACTTATTATTTTCTGTTTCAGCTACTTACAATTACTAATTTCATAAGGTGGAATGAAATTCCAATAAAAAGTATTTTCAGTATACCATTTAATACTGTGTCATGTCTGTTCCTTTTTAGTCATTGTGCATTTGTGTTATTCTGAGTTTTTAACTGATTCTACACAAGTCTTGTTGAAGTCACTTAACTTTTTAACATCTATTCTCCCCCGTGGGAACCCCGGGAAGTGAAGCAGTGCTTGTTTACGGTGGTAAACAAGCTCTGTTTCACTGGTAAAATAGGACCCAGTCACTAATGCTTGGGGTGCGAGTCCTCTAAAATAGGCAACATGGGGTATAAACGATTGATTGACCTTGACTTTATCTCCATGTTGTGGTCATGATTAGCCATTGTGCAGAAGCATGTGACCTTAAACAACAATAAATAAATAAATAAATAAATAAATAAATAACATCTATTCTACAATGGGAATATCATTTTGATCAATCTTTGAGTTTAATTATGAATATCTAACTTTTTACTTTACTGTTCACTCTTATGATTGACATTTTAACATTTAATTGAGTGTATGTATATGGAGTTATCATTACTCAGGCGAAGTTTCATACATCCTCCCCTCCACCACCACCCAGTCAGAATGCCAAAAAGTGGAGCAGTGCTTCTTGTTTGCTGTGGTAACAGGTTTAGCTTTGCTAGTAAAATTAGACCCAGTGGCCACCACCTTAGGTTAATGTCTTCTAGAGTGGGTAGCAGAAGTATAAACAGCTAACTAAACTTGACTTCATGCATATTGCACCTATGATGTAGCCATAGATGCTGAAATCAACTTTAACACTTTACCCAATGTGCAGTTTTTCAAAATGTATTATGTTTTAATTATATTTTTTTGAAATTTTCCACAAGATTTCAACAAAACTATATCATTTGACCCCTCCTTGGAATGATCTTAATGAGCTCATTCCAATGAGGGCATCACGATATGGTTTTGTTGAACTTTTGAAAAAAATTTATTTTCAACTGCTAAATTGACATGGCAGATGTGGTCATTTCGTTTAGTAAAGGGCTAAACACTAATAAATAAAAGTTGCATCTATACATCAGCTATTTAACCCTTTACCCAACGTAACAACCAAAACCGGCCAGCGCTATTCTTAAAAATCGTCAATTAATTTTCATTATTTTTTCATTGTTTGTCTCAAAAACATAGGTTATGGCCCCTCATTGGAACGAGCTAGTTGAGCTCGTTCCAGTGAGGGGTCATAACCTATGTTTTTGAGACAAAAAACGAAAAAAAATAGTTATTCAAGAATTTGATTTGCAAGTGAAGGCATAGTCCTAACAAGGATCTTCTAGGGAAGTGGGAGGAGGCAGTAATGGCCGGGAGTCCTAGTTAGTTAGTGAAGTCAGAGCTTTGAAAATCCTTGAATTTGGCTTTTATAGGACCTTGAAAAATGCTGAAATAGATCCAAGAAACACCCTTGAATAGCCTTGCAATTTAGCAGTCCTTGTCTGCAGGAACCCTGTCCAGGTGTTCCCGCTTCCTTTACCAGTAAAAGTGTAAATAAATTCTTTATCTAACCTGACCAAAAGATGATACTTGCAAAGAAATTTCTTGAATAACCTGGAATAGCAACAAAATTGCATTTTTGGCCTCAAAAATATAGTTTATGACCACACATAGGAATGATCTCGACAAGCTCATTATATGGGCTTCCAGAACTGAACCAGCTAACTCTTTACTTAAGGTAAAGGCCATATCTGGCCAATAATATTTACAAAAATCATGATTCACATTTTATTATATTTGCAATTTTTGCCACCAAAACATAGCTTATGAAACCTCATTGAAATGAGCTCATGGCGTTTGTTCACATGAAGGGTCATAAGTTATGTAAAATGGAAAATTTTCAGTTTTTCTGCAGAATTTTGCTGAATATTCTGGTGGGAAAATTATTTGTGTCTTGTCTATTCACTGTATGGTATGTTGGGGAGCTGACTGTTGCTCGGTGGTTCTCTCCGTGGACTCCGGCTTCCTCCACCCATAAAACTGTCGCGGTCATGATTAGCCATAGTGCATAAATATGTGACCTTAAACACCAATAAATAAATAAATAAATAAATAAATAACTCACTGTATGAGGAATTATACCACCCACTTCAAAAGTGGGAGGTATATAGTGATCACTTGGTCTGTCCATACATCCATCCATCCTTCCGTCCATCTGCCCGTTACACTTTAGGGGGGTACATATCTGCTAAGCGCCACTCCTCCTAAACCAGTGAACGGATTTCATTGAAACTCTCAGACATTCTGTTACATACATTGAAGATGTGCACCTCCTATTTTCTTTTCAGATACTTTCATTTTTACAGTTTCCCATATTGAAAAATGAACTTTGTCAAATTCAGTTGACATTCTGCACAGATCTGCTATCCGCAACTCCTCTTAAACCATTGAACAGATTTCATTGAAACTTTCAGACATTCTTTTACATACATTGCAGATGTGCACCTCCTATTTTCTTTTCAGATATTTTCATATTTACAGTTCCCCATATTCAAAAATGGTCTTTGTCAATTCAGGTTTTAGTAGTGAGAAGTATAGATCTGCTATCCGCTACTCCTCTTAAACCATTGAACAAACTCCATTGGAACTCGCAGACCTTCTTTTACATACATTGAAGATGTGCACCTCCTATTTTTCTTTCAGATGTTTTCATATTTCGATGTCTGTCCATCCGTTACACTTTGGGGATGTACACATCTGCTATCCTCAACTCCTCTGAAACCAGTGAATGGATTCCATTGAAACTCTCAGACATTCTTTTACATACATTGAAGATATGCACCTCCTATTTTGTTTTCAGATATTTTCTTTTTTACAGTTTCCCATATTGAAAAATGAACTTTGTCAAATTTAATTGACATTCTGCACAGATCTGCTATCCACAACTCTTCTTAAACCATTGAACAGATTTCATTGAAACTTTCAGACATTCTTTTACATACATTGCAGATGTGCACCTCCTATTTTCTTTTCAGATATTTTTATATTTACAGTTCTCCATATTCAAAAATGGTCAATTCAGATTTTAGTAGGGAGGGGTATAGATCTGCTATCCGCTACTCCTCTTAAACCGTTGAACAAACTCCATTGGAACTCTCAGACATTCTTTTACATACACTGAAGATGTGCACCTCCTATTTTTCTTTCAGATATTTTCATATTCCGACATACGTCCATCCGTCCATTATGCTATAGGGGTGTTACACTTTGGGGGGGGGGAGGGGGGGGGGTACACATCTGCTATCTGCAACTCCTCTTAAACCACTGAATGGATTTCATTGAAACTCTAAGACATTCTTTTACATACATTGAAGATGTGCACCTCCTATTTTGTTTTCAGTTATTTTCTTTTTTTCAGTTTCCCATATTGAAAAATGAACTTTGTCAAATTCAATTGACATTCTGTACAGATCTGCTATCCGTAACTCCTCTTAAACCATTGAACAGATTTCATTGAAAGCTTCAGACATTCTTTTACATATATTGAAGATGTGCACTTCCTGTTTTGTTTTCAGATATTTTCTTTTTTAGGGTTTCCCATGTTTAAAAATGGGCTTTGGCAATTCAAGTTTGTGGGGGGGGGGGGGGGGGGGGGGTTGACATTTGCTATCCACGACCTTTTTTAAACTAGTGAATGGATTTCAGTGGAACCTTCAAACATTGGTGTCAATGTTTGTGCTGTCTACATTAAACACTTACTGTTGTAAAATGTTTTTTGGTAGGAGTGGGTGGTATCATTTAGTGAGCAATGCTCACAGTTTTTCTAGTTATTTCAACTAATTTGAGGGATGGGGGGGGGGGGGGGGCGGTAAATATTCTGAATACCCAAATCATATCTGAGTTTGAAGTCATATCTGCCAAAGTTGCTAATGGGCAATTCTGGGGAGAAAATGATATCGGATAAATAATCTCTGATATCTATTATGACAATAGATATTGGAAGTATTTTTTAGAAACTTTCTGTTATCTGATAAGGTTTCATTTAACAATCCCACATATTTATTACATTATAAAATATTTAACATTTATATGGCCACACAAGAAAAGAATTCTTGACTGAGTCGTTGAATGTTAATTCTCAAAACCTCATCATCCTAAGGCCCTGTACTTTTTTTACCCTTTGTATGCATTTGTATGACATGGAGGAGTAATTTAGGATAGATGTCTACATTTCTCTGTCTGTGATAGTCTCGTCATTTGTATTGAATAGTTTCTGTACAAAATGTTTTTGTCTCTCACATCCAGCCAAATATAGAGTGGAACCCTGTTAATTGAATATCCACATAGCCAGCGAAAAATATTCAATTAACAGGATTATAACAGAATGTTGGTTATTTCCATGAATTCTGGTTTCAAACTTAGCATTTACTCCAGTGTATCTTACTTGACAGAGCTCATAGAGCTCTGTCAAACAAGGTATAATAGTAAAATTGCCAATATTGGTTGTACTAAGGCCAAAAATGTCAAGAAACAATGGGAATGCAGTTGTTGTCAAAATAATTCTTTGATATATCACAAGATATTTTATTCAATTAACAGGAGTTTGCTATTACAGTAGAATCCTCTTAATTGAATATCCATTTTGCAAGTGAAAATTATTCAATTAACAGGTGTATACAATTAACAGGGATTTGGTCAGTTTTTTGTGTTCTGGAGGTAAACTGAGCATTTATTCTATTATATCTTGTTTGACAGAGCTCATAGAGCTCTGTCAAACAAGATATAATAGAATAAATGTCTGTATTGGATGTATGAGGCCAAAAAGGTGGATAAATAAGGGGAATTTGGTACGTGTCACAGCAATTTTTTTGACATATTACAAAAATTTATATACAATTAACAGGAGTTTACTCTACAACCCGTATGCAATTAACAGATCAAATTTGTACTGAAGGTATGGTAAATGGTTTTGTGTTTGAAGATTATATTCAATTAACAGGGATATACAATTAATAGATATCCAATTAAGTGGGCTCCACTGTACTTATATGTAATTAACAGGTCAGAATTTCACTAGAGGTGTGGAATATGATTTTGTATTTGGAAATTATATGAAATTAACCCTTTACCCAATGAATCGGCCACATCCCCTGCATAATATGCAAATTCAGCAGCTGAAAAAATACTATTTTTCAAAAGATTTCAACAAAACCATATCATGTGACCCTCTTTGGAATGAGCTCATCGAGGTCGTTCCAAAGAGGGGTCACATGATATGGTTTTGTTGAAATTTTTTGAAAAATTAAAAAAAAATGATATTTAAAATAATAAATTTTGATATCATCTGCATTGGGTAAAGGGTTAACAGGGTTATTCAATTAAGAGATATACAATTAGGTGCACTCCACTGTAAATCTTCATACAAAATTTCTAGTTGCTCTTACCATTTAGTCTGTTTTATTTGTTGTGGTTATGCTTTGATTTGCTGCTACATTGCTAAATTTATAATAATTCAGTGTGGCATCTAATAATGTTAGCATTATGTTTATGTTTATTTAGACAAATCTAGCTGAAAATGATGAAAGTTTGGATCAGGAGCTGGATTCAGTAACTCTTTGCCAGTATTCGTATCAGGTACTTTTTTGTTTGAGAGTTGCTGCATTCATTTCTATAGTCTGATCAACTGAAGTATTTTTTTTCTTCATCAGATTTTTCCTTTTTATTTCATTTCAGTTTTTATGATAATTTTGTGTACAGTGTATTTGATATCCAACTACTGGCAGTCTTCATTTTTTTCATTGTCCCATTTTGAAATGCTATAAAATTCCTGTACAGTTTTGCTTTGTCCATGTGGTTTTGTTTCTGTTAGATCGGAAGGTCTTGGACACCGATCTCTGTACAACTGGATTGCTGAAACACTCATTGGTCACATATTGAACAAATTGAATATTTACGACATGTTTTAGTTATTACAGTGGAACCCTGTTAATTGAATAGCCCTTTTGCCAATGAAAATTATTCAATTAACAGGAGTGTTCAATTAACAGTGATTGTGTCACTTTCCTGTAATCTAGAGATAAACTTGGCATTTATTCTATTATATCTTGTTAGACAGAGCTCTATGAGTTCTGTCAAACACGATATGATAGATGAAATACCTGTATTGGGTGTACTGAGACCAAATAGGTCTATAAACAAAGGAAAACTGGATCGAGTCAGGGTAATTTATTGACATGTGACAAGATATTTTATTCAATTAACAGGAGTTTACTCTATAACCTGTATTCAATTAACAGGTCAAATTTGTACTGGAGGTATGGTAAATGGTTTTGCATTGGGAAATTATATTCAGTTAACAGGGTTATTCAGTTAAGAGATATCCAATTAAGTGGGTTCCACTGAATTGACAAAAAAGAAGGGCCGAGGTTGGAAAGTTGAGTCTGTGTAACAAGTTTTCATGCAGTTGATGGATCAGTCAGTCACCTCTAAGAATGTGTACTAACGGTGTGGTCCAAAATACATGTTCTTGGGTGACTTTCAACCCATCAATTGCCATATGGCCTTCAAGCATATTATATTTGTGTTTCTTGTGGTAGAGTGCTGATAATCCATATCTGGGCTTTATTGTGAAGTGCTGGTACCACAGTTTAAAGTTTCCAAATTCGGTGCATATTCTTCATATTTGCTTTGAAGTGCAATTATTTTGTCTGCAGGGCACTCTCCCACAAATTGTAACAAGGCAGAGACACACAACAAATTTTGACAACCAAAAATAATTTAGCACTCTCAACAGTTAACTACTCTTCTCTCACCACCTCTGCCCGCATATTGTATTGCAAGTTGCCCTTACTTGATTTTAGATACACAGCCCTAGCTGGTAGCCACATCAAATACACTAAACACCTAATGAATAAAACTTTAGCTAGAATTGTCTTGTAGAGTAATTCCTTTTTGATTTACTTTTCTTGCCTGCTTATTAGCTTGTTTATACCTTATCTTTTGAGCAGATTTCAGCTTTTGCACCAGTTGGACGCAAGTCCTCATCATCCAGTAGTAGCAGCAGTAGTCCTGTGAAAGAAGTCACTCCTCCTACTACCAAAAAGACTCCACCCCGAATTCCTCCCAAGCCAAAATGGTCACCAGTCCAAACACCTCCTTCCTCTAGCAAGGTAACAATGTGCATGCTCAAAACTTCATTTATTTTTGTTATGTTTGTAATTTCTCTATTTGTAGAATTTTGATTTATTTTTAAATTTTAAGGTATATTTATTTTGTGTTTCCACTGATTGGATTATTTTCAGCTTTTTTAATGCACCCTTCATACCTTACTTCCCTTCTGTCTAAACACCCGCTCCTTAAAAAGTCTGATAATATTAATGCATGTCTGTTTGTTGAGTATTTTCCATTAAAAGAATCGGATGCTTCTGTTGTCTAAACATGTACCAGAGATGAAAAATAGGTTCGCTGGGGGCACGGTGGTTCAACGGTTAGAGCTTTCAACAGTTTGATCCTGACCAGCTGTAACAGCATTGTGTCCATGGCCAAGATACTTAATCTTGATTGCCCACATGGGGTATGATGACCTTGTGTAGTAAGATACACTGCACGTCAATAGTGCACTTTCCTACAGCCGCTACTAACCCTACCTGTGCAGAGTTAGTACATTGGGAAGTCTGACAGTTGCTAGCCACTGCTCTGTGGTTTTCTCCAGTTATTTTGGAAACCTCCACCTGTAAACCTGTCCAACATCATATGATCCTGGCTGTTGAAAGTGTCATTAAACCCCAGTATAACAAATCAGACAAGTAGGTTAACTCATTGGCTGCTGAGGGAAGATGTTTCTGTCTAGTAGGGTGTAATCTTTTTCTTGATAACAAAATGTACCCCTATCAATAAGAGTAGTCTTCTTCTCAATAATTTCTTAACAGGTATAATACTTGAACCCCATATATACCACAGAATGTCATGATGTGTGAGTGCATTTGTCAATATGGCATGAGTGCCAGTACAGAAAGATAGAACGAGAGGCACAGCCTTGAGTTCTATCCTTCCGAGATGGCATGAGTGTCGTATTGACAAATGCATTCACACATCACGGAGTTCAGTGTTTATTACATATCTCCATGACATAGAATCTATTAAATTAAAAATCTGGTCTTATTTGTAGAATTTTGCAGTTCTGCTTGAAATAAAAACAAAAACAAAACTTGGGTATTATTGTCAAACATGTGTGACAGATCGATACATAAACAGAAGAATATAAATAAAAACTGTGTCCAGATAGGTTATTTATTCATATTTTTAAGAAATTAGCTGCTATTATCTGAGAGATATTCACGTCAAAATCATAACTTGCAGTGTTATAAAATCATTCCCCATTTATAGAATAAGTATACTTTCGTTAATTTTGGTGGATTTGAACAAAAACATTTTACAATTGACATTTGATTGATCGTCTGTCACACAGCTCCAATTTAATCGAGGTCAGAATGCGACATTTCAATTGGCTGATTAAATAAGTGGGCAGAGTTTAGTTCTTTTGATGGATCCATGACATTAGGTGGAAAAATAGTTTGTCAATGGAAATCCGTATGGAACACATGTTCCGTACTGATTTGTTAATATGGAACTGGAGGAAAAGTAACAGGCATGTAATAATAGGACTATTCTGAAGTGAAGGAATAGCAAGTTAAAGGCTTCATATTATGTGGATGTGATCTATCTTTGAAGTGAAATTACTTAGTCCATGAACTTACCATGTTCCAATTTTGGGGAGAATGTCAAGACAATGTAACTAGACAATGACTTGTTAACAACCATTTGTGACAAAAGATTCATCATTCTGCTAGTTAATAATACAATCTATTAAATTTTCCATCAAATAAAGTCATGGTTGATCCACAAAATACTCTGCAGGTTAAGAGTTAATCATTGCCATAATAAGCATCTTGTGGTTACATCATAATGTAGATACATACAACACCTGGAGAGTGGATTGTTACCAAATCACTCGTGGGGTGGTGTCTCCACACAGACAAAAATTCCTTGTCTGAGAAAAAGCATTAGAATGACGAGCAAAGTTTCAGCCAAAGGACCCGACGGGTAGAACCCGGAGGTCCCTTGGCTAAAACTGTGCTTTTCCTTTTCATGCATTACCACAGGAATTGTCTGGGTGGAGTGATTTAGTAACAATACACTCTCCACGTACTGTAGATGATCTAATCTAAATTTGACCTTACATACCTCAAGTTCATCTTTGACACCATTTATGGCTTCAGAACAAATCCATGCTGTGCACTCAGAAATTATTCTGGTAGTGTTTTTTTTTAACAAAGAGGCCAAAGAAGAATATTTTTCAGTGATTTGCAATATGAAAGGTTATTTTCTCAGCATTATGTTCTACTTGATATCATGTACCAAAACTTACCTCTATGATCTTTAAAGATTTCAGTGTGCATTGTTTTTACCTCAATCTTACCATATATATATACGAGCTTAAAATGTGAAAACCAGTGTAAGTAGGTGGTAAATAAATGGGTTAAGAGTGGACAAGTAAGGTGCTACTCCAGAGAAACTGGATATAATTTTCTGCATGGATAATAAGATTTGATTAGGTTTCTTGTATTCAGTTTCCACTCTTTCACTCCCCCCAAGTCATTTGTCTGGTGTGCCTCTGCCTGTATGCACTGATTCAACCAACACTGTCAGTTTGAAAAGATTCTTGACACTGTGCTGCAGTGTTGATAATGTTGGTATAATTCTCGTGGTTTCTAGAAATACATGTTTTTTTTTTCATGGATCTCTTCTTGCAGAGAGCATTGAGTAGGTATATGTTGTTTTTTTTTTCTCTTTGCATTTCATCTGTTTTTATAAACTGATTTGGATGAAAAATGTCCAGTCCAAAATTTCATGGTCCACTCTGTGCTACAAAAACCTTCGCTTTACAGTTTCTCTCAGAATATAAGTCATGACCTCTTGTGTTTCAACATGTAGTTAAACTATTAAAGCCTTAGATTTAGAGCTGGGAGGTTTTGATTTTTGGCTTAACTTGACAAAGTCAAGATAAGCTATTGCCATCATGCATGTGGAAGTCTGTTAGTCTGTGAGTCTGTTCACATTTTCCTTTAGCACAGGCTGCACCCTGTAATTCTTATCCTATCGTCATGAAATTTCATATGCAGGTTTGGGGTCATGTCTAGATGGGAACGTCCCCTTTTGGTCGCGATCAGTCAACCGTGATGGCTGCCCGAGCCCAAAACCTGAAAACCTTTAGCACAGCCTACAGGTTGTATTTTTGAAGGGATTTCATTGTAACTTGTTAGGATGCCTCTGTATAATATCTAGATGAGAACGTCCTCTTTTGGTCATTATCTGTCAACCATGACGGCTACCCAAGCCTGAAACCCAGAAACCTTTAGCACAGTATGCAGGTCATACTTAATATGGAGGGATTTCATTGTAACTTGGTAGGATGACTCTGCATGATGTCGAGATGAGAAGGTCCCCTTTTGGCAGGTTTGGGGTCATGTCTAGATGAGAACTTCCCCATTTGGTCGCCATCTGTCAACCGTGACGACTGCCCCAGCCCAAAAACCTTTAGCACAGTCTACAGGTCATATTTATAGAGGGATTTCATTGTAACTTGGTAGGTTGACTCCATATAATGTCTAGATGAGAACATCCCCTTTTGGTCGCGATTGGGCAACTGTGATGGCTACAGGGCCCCAAAGCCCAAAAACCTTTAGCACATTCTACAGGTCATATTTAAAGGGATTTCATTATAACTTGGTAGGATGACTACAGATATTTTGGTCACGATTGGTCAACTGTGATGGCTACAGTGGCCCGAAGCCCGAAAACCTTTAGAACAGTCTACAGGTCATATTTATGAAGGGATTTCATTGTAACTTGGTAAGATGACTCCAGATAATGCCTAGATGAGAACGTCCCCTTTTGGTCACGATCATTCAACCATGACGGCTGCCCGAGCCCAAAACTCGAAAAGCTTTAGCACAGATTACAGATCATATTTATGAAGGGATTTCATTGTAACTTGGTAGGATGACTCAGTATAATGTCTAGATGAGGGTGACTTTTTTTGGTTGCGATCAGTCAACCGTGAAGGCTACACAGGTCTGAAGATTCAAAACCCTTAGCACAGTCTGCAGGGATTTCATTGTAACTTCATAGGATGACTCGTTTTGGAATAATTTGGTAACTTTCGTTGATATACATTAACTGTGAGGGCCACATACATTAACTGAGGGCCACATTAACCCACCCCTCAATTCTTTTGTACAGTCTACATCTCATATTATTTTTATTGAAAACATAGCATACAGGGAACAGAAATTAACCCCTAGCTCTCTGGTGGTGCTACAGAATTTTCACCATTACTCTGTTTTCTTTCTTGTTTAACTATGAATTTAACCAAATATACATTGTTTGACAGAGCTCAGTGAGCTCTGTCAAACAAGATTTGTTTGGTTATATATCAAACTGCATTATGGGAAATATTTGCTGCTGAAAACTTTGCTATTTCGACATCAGAGTGCAGAGGGTTAACATATTCCCAATTATCACAATTCTTGTCTTATTTCATAATCCTTTCATAAACATTGAACATTATCCTTTTCATCAAACATAACACAGACAAGTTAAGCTACACTGTCATTGACACTTTCATTCAGATTTGGTTTCGGTTGGGTCTTTGGAAAAACTTCAGTTTCAGTTCAGTTTTTCTCTGTGTTAACATCCCCTTAATCATTCTTAGGGGTTCTAGGAGATCAGTTGCTAAGACTATTCAGTAAAAAAATAAATATAAATCAGGGTAAGAAATGAAAAAAGTTTATCTAATCTATGTTGTGGTCTGTTTGTCACATTTTCTCCATTATTGACTCATCCTCTGGTCGAGTCAATAAGAGAGAACATATGACAATCAGAACACAATGTATTCACCCATTTACCGGATAAACTAAGTGACGAGAGGGTCAGGACATCTGAGGCCCCGTAAGGCCTGGGCTGACGTGGGGTTATTTAGTCCCGCTGATGAAATTGCGGGAAAATTAGACCGACGTGGAGAGTCGGAATTCTAGTGCCACAAACTCGGCGCTGGGAGCTGAGTTCGACCGACCCTGTGATTTTGTTTCTCCTCTGCCATATTGGCCTAAGATAGGTTCGATTTCCGTTAGGTGTGATTCCTAATCACTTCAGGCTGTGTAATGGAAAGAATGATTTAAAGTAACAACGATTCTTTTATTTACACATAAAAATAAAGCCGTTTCAATATTTCAACAATTCGATTCTTTTCACAGAAAATGGGTTGCTAGGGTTAAATAATTCTCAACAATTATATAGTCATCCTATAGCCCTGTACTGGCACTATAGTCTACACACTGGAAATGTTACTACCGTGAGCTCGCCATAAGAGCTTCACAAATCTGAAATTATATTACGGAGAGCTCGCCATAAGAGCTTCACAAATCTGAAATGTTATTACCGTGAGCTCGCCATAAAAGCTTCACCCGCTTAGGCTCAGATGTCAACGTCTGCGCGTAACTGTACCTCTGGCTGTCGGAGGGTTCCGACCAGCAATGTTTGTCATCTATAAAGCCACCGTACTTCTGATTTGGGTCAGATATTGTCTACTCATACCTTATGTGCCTTTTGAAAGTCCTCTGTGAAAGTCCTATTGAAATGTTCACTGTTCCTGGTTGAATTCACGATTCGCAAATGCCCCTTTTTGTGCCAGGGCGAAATTGTCACTCACACTGATCTCCAGTCGGTATTACGATGCTTCGACAGCAAAACAAACTACTCCCAATGCAATCAGTCTGACGCTTCAAAGGGTTAATACACACAATACAATTAACCTGCACTTCTGACTATTGCAGGCTGATACCTGCTACTCGACAATCTAAACTTTAACGTTTCACCTTGGGTTTTCCTTCTCAACGAATTTGGCACTGTAGCTGCCTATCAACCTTAAGCTAAATCAATCGTGGAATGCCCTGTCTGGCGATTCCAGCTGTTTAAGGGTCCTGTGATCGAAGGTACCCCTATGCCAGGAAACAGAGTCCGCCTGCCTTGGACTTCACCAACGTGTGTGTGACCCCAAGTGTGTGTCTAATGCTCTGCTCTTCAAGGTATATATACTTTTTACCCTAAACTGTCAGGTGAACAGATGCTCATCTGTCCATCTGCCAAAACGGTGGGAGATGACGTATATCGAGGCAGAATCAATACAAGTCATCTCGCGCGTGACTTAACGGTGATTTCACTTGTCGAGAGAACCGATTCGTTCCTGCCACTCATTGCTATACTAATGATCAGGTGACGACACGACAGACATTTCTATCTTTTAGAATCTTGTTTCTCAATTGGCCGTGACGATATCCTGCCACCAACCGATTACGTCTCGTAAGACTTGCGACTACTGTATAACTTAAATGAGATTGGACCTTATCTAACATACCGTTTCACCCCTGGGTCCCTGCCCTGAAGCTGGATATACACCATGTGTGTTTTTTACATGCCCAGCTTCACAGAGAAGTGAAATTCATGTAGGTTTTTTGCCTTGATGCGGAATATCTTTTGAACTTACAATATCTTTATATATGAGGCCCCTTGCCCGTATATTTAGGCTGGCTTTGCTCTGACAGAGAGTCCATTGTGGTCACTAGTTCAGTTCCCTCCCAGTAAGATAGTTTGATCAGCTTATGCACAAACACTGTAAAATGGTTCAATCATTTTTAGCTCAACTTGACAACATCAGGTATGAGCTATTGGGATGGGTTGTGATCCATCGTACATCTGTACGTACGTACACCTGTCCATCCAAAATTCCTTTAGCACATATTACAGACCACAGCTCTCACCCCATCAGACCCAAATTTCAGATGTGGCTTTGTAATTTTATCAATTTTTTTTTAATTTTGTTAAAAAGCATGGCCACCAGCAGCCATCTTAGATTTGGCATATAAATTGTCAACAGTTCATTAGCACACCCTACAGGCTGCATCTGCCGCCCGATCTTTTTCAAATTTCATATGTAGCTTTGGCATCATAGTCCAGATGGGAGCTATTGAATTTTTCTGATTTTTGTTGAAAAATATGGCTGCCAGAACCCATCTTGGATTTGGATATAAACTGTCCAACAATTCATTTAGTGCACCCAACAGGCCGTGGCTCTCACCCGATCAGTCCAAAATTTGATATTTGATTTGGGGCAGTGTCTAGATGGGAGCTATTTTTCCAAATTTCATTGAAAAAGATGACCGTTAGTGGCCATCTTAGATTTGGCATATAGATTGTCAACATTTCCATTAGCACACCTACAGGCTGCATCTCTCACCCGATCTTTTTCAAATTTCATATGTATCTTTGGTGTGATGTCTAGATGGGAGCTATTGAATATTTCTTCATTGTGTTGAAACACATGGTGGCCAGCAGCCATCTTGGCTTTGGATATGAATTATCAACAATTCCATTAGCACACCCTACAGGTCGCATCTCTCACCTGATCTTTTTTGAATTTCATATATAGCTTTGGTGTGATGTCTAGATGGGAGCTATCAAATTTTTCTGAATTTTGTTTTAAAATATGGCCTACAGCAGTCATCTTGGATTTGGCATATGAATTTGTCAACAATTCCATTAGCACTTCCTGCAAGCTGCATCTCTCATCCAATCTTTTTCAAACTTCATATGTAGTTTTGTGTGATGTCTAGATGGGAGCTATCAAATTTTTCTGTATTTCGTTGAAAAACATGGCTGCCAGTGGCCATCTTGGATTTGGCATATAAATTGTCAACAATTCCATTAGCAGACCAATATGGCCGCATCTCTCACCCAATCTTTTTCAAATTTTATATGTAACTTTGGTATGATGTCTAGATAGGAGATATCAAATATTTCTGCATTTCAAAAAGAAGGCCGCCACCAGCCAGCCATCTTGGATTTGACATATAAATTTTCAACAATTCAATTAGTACACCCAACAGGCCCCATCCCTCACCCGATTTTTTCAGATTTCATATATAGCTTTGGTGTGATGTCTTTTCTGTAGAAACTTGAGTGAATGACTTGGCATTACAGGATCTTTCTATTTAGTTCAGTCCCTTCTGGACAAGTTGGGCTGCAGTGTCATTGACACTTTCATTTACTAGGTCTTTCGGTTCGGCTTTCCAGTTTGCAGAAAAAAAAACACAACCAAACTGGAAAACTGAAAAACCGCCCAGCCTCGCTCAGATTAATTTCTAGCTCAACTTGACGAAGTCAAGCTGCTCTTTTGCCGTCACTTCCAATCCATTGGCATACATATGTACGTACATACGTTGGAACATATGCACATATGCACATCCACAATTTCCTTTGGCACAATGCACAGGTCACATTTATGATCAGATTGATTGGTATGCTTGTTTGGGGCGACCTCTAGACGGAAGCTATCAATTTTTAGCTCAACTTTAGCCGTCTGTCCGTCTGTCCGTCAACAATTGGATACGGCTCGGGCTAGAGGCCGTATTTATGAACCGATCTTTACGAAACTTCTTGGGTACCTTTGTTATGACCGTGGGATGAGAACGAGTGTTTTGGGGTTTGGTCCAAAATTCAAGATGGCTGCCAGCCGCCATTTTGTACCGACGATGCAGAAATCTGTTTTTTGTACAGAACTTCCATATGAAAGCTATGATTTGAATAATTTTTTGTATGAATGTTTAGTACCATGGGATACATCACATATAATACGGGTTTTTTTCTCGTGCGTAAATTATGCAAATTAGACTAACTTTGATGTTTTTTGGTGTTACTTTCAGCACTGTAAGTGCAAATGCCAATACGGCTCGGGCTAGAGGCCGTATTTATGAACCGATCTTTACGAAATTCCTTGGGTACCTTTGTTATCACCGTGGGACGAGAACGAGTGTTTTTGGGTCCGGTTCGAAATTCAAGATGGCCGATGGCAGCCATTTTGTACAAAATTTGGTGCAATCAGATTTTTGCACAGAACTTCCATATGAAAGCGCTGATTTGAATAATTTTTTGTGTGAATGTTTAGTACCATGGGATACATCACATATAATACGGGTTTTTTTCTCGTGCAGAAATTATGCAAATTAGATGAACTTTGATTTTTTCAGTGCTACTTACACACAGTAAGTACACATGTCAATACGGCTCGGGCTAGAGTCTGTATTTACGAACCGATCTTCACGAAACGTCTTGGGTACCTTTGTTATCACCTTGGGACGAGAACGAGTGTTGCTGGGTGCGGTCCAAAATTCAAGATGGCTGCCAGTGGCCATTTTGTACCGAAATTAGGTCTAATCAGTTTTTTGTACACAACTTCTATATACGGCTCATGCTAGAGGCCGTATTTATGAACCGATCTCTACGAAACTTCTTGGGTACCTTTGTTATCACCGTGGGATGAGAACGGGTGTTTTTGGGTGTGGTCCAAAATTCAAGATGGCCACCAGCAGCCATTTTGTACCAAAATTAGTGCAATCAGTCTTTTGTACAGAACTTCTGTATGAAAGTTCTGATTTGAATATATTTTTGTATGAATGTTTAGTAACATGGAATACATCACATATAGTACAGGTTTTTTTCTCGTGCAGAAATTATACAAATTAGATGAACTTTGATTTATTCAGTGCTACTTATACACTGTAAGTGCACATGTCAATACGTCTCGGGCGAGAGGCTGTATTTATGAACCGATCTTCACAAAACTTCTTGGGTACCTTTGTTATCTCCTTGGGACGAGAACGAGTGTTTCTGGGTGCAGTCCAGAATTCAAGATGGCTGCCAGTGGCCATTTTGTACCGAAATTAGGTCCAATCAGTTTTTTGTCACAACTTCTACACAGCTCATATTTGTGAACTGATCTTCACGAAACTTCTTGGGTACCTTTGTTTTCACCTTGGGACAGGAATGAGTGTGTTTTGGGGTGCCTTTGTTATCACTGTGCTATGAGAACAAATATTTTGGGGTTCAGTCAGACCCACTCTGGGTCTCAAAGATTTCTTTTCTAGTTTAGCATCTGACTGTCACCCACCTTTACAATACTTTACCTATACATTTGTTACAGGCAACGGTCAGTATTTATGTACAGACTGTTACAATACTATATATGTACCTTTGTTATCAGGTCATTACCTAGATGTTTGTCATTGCTGTGTCACATACTATACATGTACATGTCTCTGTCTTGACAAGTTGAGCTACAGTGTCATTGACACTTTCATTCTTCCATTTCTGTCTAAAAAACATTGCCATTAGCAACGACCTTTGAACTTAGTGGTGCATTTGTGCATCCACATTTTTCTTTGTCTGACGCTACAAGGTACATTCATGAATGGATCGCTTTGAAACCTGGTATGTTTTTTGGTTGACATCCAGATGGGAGCTTCTTTCATTTCCATCAAAAAAGTAACCTTTAGCAGTATGCTTCAACTTTGTCCCTTTTGTGCATTGGTAATTTCCTTTGGCATATTGCACAGGTCACATTTATGATCTGTTTGCTTTGAAACTTGGTGTGCTGGTTTGGTGCAACCTATATTTAATCACTTCTTGCTCAGTTTGACAATATCGGGTATGAGCTATTGCAATGGGTTGTTTTCTTTAGAAACTTGAGTGAATAACTTGGAATTACTGGAACTTTTTATTTCGTTCAGTCCTTTTTGTTCAAGTTGAGCTGCAGGGTCATTGACACTTTCATTTATAAAGTGGGCAGTATAAGTATAAATGAGTGGGTCAACTTGCCTTCATACCTATGTTACGTAGCCATAGATATTTAAAGTGACAATAAACTCCAGTAAATAAATATATATTTGCAGGCCTGAATAGAGATGACTCCTTTTGATTTTTGAGTTCATACCTCTAAGGTTGAAGGTTTGGAGGAACTACAATGGAGCCTAGCTGTTAATTTAATACCACTTTTACAGAGAAAAATATTCATTTAATAACAAAAGTATAAAATTTACAGGAATTCAGTTATTTTCCTGCATTCTTATGAGGAATTGACCATTTATTCTGTTATATCTTGTTTAAAAGAGCTCATTGAGCTCAGCAAACAATATATTTTCGATAAAATGCTTACATTGGATGTCATAAGCCAAATGGGTCCACAGAAATGGAGAATTAGTGTTGTCAGAGTAATTCTCTGATAAATCACGAATAACAGGAGTGTACTCTTCAAACTAACAGGCTAATTGTGTTCTGGAGTATGGTAGATGGTTTTGTCTTTGGAAGTTCTATACAATTTACAGCGTTATTCAGTTGAGAAATATACAGGTAAATTGGCTCCATTCCATTAGTATTTATAGGACATATTGGTTTCTGGGAACTAACTTGACCTTTTTTTTATGCATGACACCCAAATTTGAAAATAATGAAAACTGAATGGTGATTTTTGTGAATAACGCTGGCCAGTTTTGGCCGTTACGTTAGGTAAAGGGTTAAATTCAAAGTTATACTTACAGGTAAATGTGAAGATTGAAATTTTGGTATTTTGTCAATCCATATATGGACTTTGTGGCCATTCATTTATTATGATGTAATACATAGTTAGAAAGGACTCACTGAACCCTTTCTGCCAATTTGTTCAGGGTTTCTGCTGGGTCAAAATGGACCAGGAGGCCTTGAAAAGCCTTGAATATTCACAAAATAAAAATGCAGACATGACCCGTGTTCCTAACTATAATTTATATGTCATAGATTGTGAGGTCGTAGTCCTAACTGGGAACCTCTGGTAGTTACCCCCACCCCTTCTCCATCCCTCTCCCCACCCTCACCCATGGCCTTGGAAGAGAAGTGAGAGGAGAGGGGGTAATGAATTAGGGTGCAAGTTATAACTAGTGAAGGCAGGGCCTTGAAAACCCTTGAATTTGACAGTGTGGAGCCTTGAAAAATGCTGGAATATGTTGCGAAATGGCCTTGAATGGCCTTAAATTTTACCTGTCCATCCCTGACTGAACCATAGACTGTTACATCACAACATTTCATGGCCAAAGTCAATGAACACTAGTTTTTTTGTAATATTGTAACCCATTGGCAGGTTATGCTATATAGCATGGGCCCGTAACCCATAGGAAAAAGGGTGTTGTGATGCATCTCCACTTTCTGTGTTTTTACTAAGCCAGTCACAGGTTTTTCGCCGTACCAAGATCGCATGTTAGTTGTTGCTATTTATTTTGGCAGATATTCTTATGGAAACAGCTTGCTATTCTATTCATATGTGGAAGAATTAAGAATTACACAACCTTTGAGTTGAAATAGTTTCGAAAGAACGTCATGTCGTTCTGGTAAAACATACGAGTAATAACATTATGTTCCAATAAGATTAAAATCGCCCTCCTCTGATTGGACGAGAGCTCGCTTAGTATATTCTTTGTTTACGGCTCAAGTGACAAATGTTACCATCTGATGTCACAATGCGATATATTTGAAATGACGTCGCCCATTTCGTAATTGCTTCATCAATAGAGTGACCAGACGGTGTTCTGGATGAAGTTTTTAGATTACAAAACCAATTTACGATTTGAACTGAGATGGAAAGAGTTTATCTGGTTTATTGATTATTTATCCGGTGGAGGGGTACACAAGAGGTTTATTTACTAAACCTGTTCGTTAAAAGTTGCCTTGAACAAAGCAACTTTTAACAATCACAAGTTTAGTAAATAAGCCTCTCGTGTTTTACGATATAGGTTTTGGGCTATAGGTAGTGTCTTATTGGAACATATACGTTATTGTGATGAGTTGACGGTAACATGGTCTGAGGTTTGGGGCTCAGGGCAGCTCATAACCTGTAGTTTGTTTGCTTATTTTTACAATAAATGAAACACCTATAACCAAACAGTCATTCGCAGCTTATTTCCAGGCCAGAATGAATACCAATGGAAGTTTGAATAAATTTTCTGGTTATTTGTCCAAGGTATACACATGGAGTTGTGTAGGAGAATGTGAAAATCTCTTCTCCTTATGATGAACGATAGGTGAAACAAATCAATCAAAACTAATTTGTTCAGGTCTGCTTGTTATATTTTTACAGTCACAAAACAAAGTTGAGAGCAACCCTAGTTGCTTTCATTCTTCTCACAGGAAAGGGTTCACCACTTTTGTCCATGTAAAACAATGCTTAAGCTATGTTGATTATTGCTGGTGTGGGAAATTTTCTCGATCAACATGTGAATGCTTTTCAATCAATTAT
Source organism: Pictodentalium vernedei (assembly GCA_031216915.1). Lineage (NCBI taxonomy): Eukaryota > Metazoa > Mollusca > Scaphopoda > Dentaliida > Dentaliidae > Pictodentalium > Pictodentalium vernedei. The sequence continues at coordinate 326,929,052 of CM062291.1, forward strand.
TATAATACAAATCTTGTTTTATGGAGAGTGGAATTAATGATCTATTTTCTGGTAATTAATAAAGCTTACAACTATCAGAAGAGGAAAATGAGTGCTTTTGGGGTTTTTTATCATAAATAAATTATTCTCCAAACTTATTGGATTATGCATGCATTCTTTTACTAGAAAAGTATTCCACAGCTCTAAAAATCCAATCACGATATTCAAAAATGGCTCTTTAGTCAGATATGAAGTGGGATAGCAATTTTTGTATTGTTTTTTTTTTTCTTTTGTGTTTTGATCAGAACTGTAGAAGCTAGTAAATAATGCAGTAACATGTCAAGAACAAAATTATTTCTGACCTTGTGGTCAGGACATTGGATTTTCTTATTATCGTTGTGACGAAGCATAACACAATCCCCAGTGAGGTAGGTAACATTCATCTATTTGGTTTAAGTCCTTAGTTCATTTTTAAAGACATTTGGATCACATCTCTTTGTTGAAGGGTATTTTTGTCTGTTACAGGTATCCCGTACAGCCTTGGATTTAAGGAACAGCTTTGAATTTGACAAACAGTCATTCAAGGCCTTAAAATGCTGGTAAATGTGTCAGGAGACCTTGAAAAGCCTTGAATATTAACAAAATAAAATGCTGATGAAGTACATAATCATAACTATAAAGTTTTATATGCCAGAGTTTGTGAAGGCATAGTCCTAACTAGGAACCTCCGGTCATTATTCCCTCCTCCCACTTCCCGTGTAGGGAAGTGGATGGAGGTTGTAATCACTGGAAGGCCTATTGAGGACCAGTGAAGGCAGGGTCTTGAAAATCCTTGAATTTGGATATTGGAAGGTCTTGAAAAATGCTGAAATATATCGAGAAACGGACTTGAATAGCCTTTGAATTTTATCAGCCTTTGCCTTCGGGAACCCTGCTGTTACCATGTGTAGCCATGGCAATGTCATGACACTGTCACTCCTGATATTGTAATTGTTTGGTATTATTCCCCTTTGAGACATAGAATTTTCTTCATTTTTGAACTGCAGAATGATTCCATCGTGGCAGGGTTTGAAGTTGGTGGTAGATTTAGGAAGTGGCATACATGGGCATGTTCATATATTTTGCTTTTGTTCTTGTCAGTAATCTACATGATCACATAAACTTCACTTCCGTTTTTACAAAAGAATTTTTAGTTCTAATACCTTTCAATGCTGGTAATGTGAATGAATTGGCCATGAGTGCACCAGAGAACCTCTTATAAAAGAATATTGAGAACAATAAATGTTGTGTCATCTATTGTTCTAAATACTCCTGGGTAATAAGCTTGTATGCACAGTACTGCTTGTCATCAGAAAAGTGGGCCGAGAATTTCAAACTGACCACATCCCAGTTGCAATCCAGTCGGAATTATCTGTGCTTACCTCCCGACAATGATATAGAATTTATGTTGGTAAAGGGTTCAAGAATTTTTGTTGCAAGTGTCGTCTGCTTTTCATGTTAGGTAAAGGGTTAAATTACACATTCAGTGACAATAAGAATTTCAAATTCATCATGATTGGGTATGAAATTCCTGAATTCATTCCCTGAAATCAATCTGAGCCTTTTGTAAACTTATCTCAGATTGATTTTAGTAAAGTCAGTTCAGAAATTTCATATCAAATTATGACTTGTGAGAGATCCTCTGTTTATGAAATGGTACATTTGTAGGATAGCTACAGGGAATAGTCGGGGGCGCAGTGGCTCAGTAGGTAGAGGTGCAGGCTGCAAGCCGAAAGGTCTTTGGTTCGAATCCCACCTGCAACAACTGCGTTGTGTCCTTGGGCAAGACACTTCACCCCCATTGCCCACATGAGGGCATGGTGGTGTTGTGTACTAAGGCATACAGCACGTCGATGGTGCACCTGTCCTCAACCAATGCTAAATCTACTTTTGTGGAGTTAGTATGTTGGGGAGCTGACAGTTGTTCGCCATTGCTTAGTGGTTCTCTCCAGGTAGTCCGGCTTCCTCCACCCTTAAAACTGTTGTGGTCATGGTTAGCCATTGTGCAGAAATATGTGACCTTAAACACCAATAAATAAATAACGTTATAGTTAATTTTTTTCCTCTGTTAATAATGGCACTCTCTGACATTTCACTTCAAAGACATGCTGCAAACATTCTACAATTCATTCAATTTAATTTACTGTCTCTGCTCTAAAAAGAACTTCCCAAACAATCAATGTGGAACTTTAACCCCCCATCAAAAAGAAATCAGTAAATCTGCCAGCAATATACTCAAAAATGCCTTTCAAAAGTTATTTTTGTTGCCTGCCACAGCAGTATGTGTGAAGGGTGAAGGACCTGTTAGTATCTGGATTTACATACCCATTCGCCCATGCATCAATGTGTCTTGTATGTTCATCTTAAAACAATTCTGACACATATAATTCCTAATATATATATGTGGTTTTAGGTTACCAAATCTGAGACGCAGAAACATCTCTGGAAGAGGAGTTGCACAAGCTATAATATTGGTTGGTCATATTGACATATGTTTTAGAAAGATCATGTCCATGTGTCACATCCACCTGGTCTGAAAACAATGCAGGCTTATAATTCTAATACTAACTGGCTTAGGGTTATCATACTCGAGATGCATATACATGCTCACAAGGGGAGTAGTCCAGACTGTAAGTCAGTCATTGTGATCCAGGTTTTGGAAAGATCATGTCATGTATCACGCTCTGTATGCCCTGACAACAATGCAGTTTCATAGTTTTGATACTAACTGGCTTAGGGTAATCATACTTGAGACACATATACATCTTTGGAAGGGGAAGTGATAGAGTTTTTCAAGTTGGCCATGCTAATCATCTACCAATCCAAACGTCTTGAAAACAATTTTGACTTGTTAATTCCTATCCTATTTGACCTTACCAAACTTGAAATGAAAACACTTATTGAGAAGGATGATTTGGTACAGATTTTTGTGCATGGGAGTTTAAGGCCACTTTTGGCATCTTTGGCTATATTGTGAGCACCCTCTCCAGGTACTCCAGCATCCTCCACCTGTAAAACTGCCCGATACAAGGTGACTCTGGCTGTCGAAAGTGTTGTAACCTTTTTCCCAATGTAACGGCCAAAACCAGCCAATGCTATTCACAAAAATCGCCAATTAATTTTCATTTTTTGTCTCAAAAATATAGGTTATGACCCCACTTTGCAATGGGCTCATTGAGCTCGTTCCAATGAGGTGTCATAACCTATGTTTTTGAGACAAAAAATCAAGAAAATTAGTTATTCAAGAATTTTGTTTGCAAGTGTCGTCTGCTTTTCATGTAAGGTAAAGGGTTAAACTCCAGTAAATAAATAAATTGTGAGTACAACACAAATAGAAAGTCAACCTAGCCAGTTGTTTATATATTACCAACTTCAGAGGATCCCAGGCATTACCAGTGGAGAATGTGTTTGCTTCAGTAAGACACAGATACTTCAGTATCAGTTATTTGTTTTATTTGAAACTACAGATTATGAAACCTCATTAAATGTGTTCTCAGGCTTACTTAAATGATAAGTCATGAGCCGTGACCTGGAATGATACTTGAAATTATTATAATTTCAAAAAAGACTAAAATTTTATATACATGTAGGTTAAAATAAAGGAATATTCAGAATTGTCAGAAATTTTCCAAATTTGAGTTGCAAGCCATCAAAATGAGATTCAGTTTTCAAATTTGGTAGCAGATGTTATTTGTTTCTTTTCTCTTGTGTTCCAATTTTGTTAAAATCCAATCTGTACATCTTTATTTAAATCTTTGAAAGGAAAAATGCTTATGTAATTTAACATCATGTTGAAATTTCCATTATTCCATGTATTGTCCTGCTTTTGTATGATGTACATGTAAGGTATGGGCTTTTCACATCGTTCTGTGGAGAGTGTTCTTGATATTTGGCTGGAAATTATACTGTGTGTTATCTTGGAGTTGATGAATAAACAAACTGAACAAAATTGAAAAGTCACATGCATGGATCTTTGTTCTGGGTATGTGCCCCCTCATAAATTTCCAGCTGTACCTCCACTTTGTGAATATCCAACTTTTGAGTTGACCATCTTCACCCTCCACCTTCCCCAAGGAGTTAGAGCTGTTCAACGCAACCTGTGAATTTTTTATCAACCTACCTTACAATTGTTTACTACAGGCTTGCACTACAGTGGAAGTCCCTATTTATTTATTTATTTATTTATTTATTGATGTTTAAGGTCGTATATTTATGCACAATGGCTAATCATGACCGTGACAGTTTTACGGGTGGAGGAAGCCGGAGTACCCGGAGAGAACCACCGAGCAACGACGAGCAGCTGCCAGCTCCCCAACATCGTAACTCTACACTGCAACACAGGCAGGGTTAGTGGAAGTCCCTAACTTGGAAAATATACTCTCTATTTTGATCTTTCCCAAGCGATTTGGGAAAGAAAAGTGGTGCAAACGCACCAAGAAAAAATAAGCCAAAACTGGGTCGAGTGCTACCAGCACAGACCCAGTAGGGGACGCTCTTCTCCAAGTACAACTCCATGACTTCCGTTGCCAGTGTGCATACACGTCGCTAATGACTCATTCTTTTTTCGTCTGCCAGGTTGACGAGACATCTTCTCAGCACTCGAAATCAGTGATCATCCTGGCTCGTTTATTGTGTGTTCCTGTGTTAAGTTGTTGGATGAAAGGATCCATTATTATCAGGACTGGTTTTTATTTATATTCTCGTTTACAAAATTATTCACCATTATGTATTATATTCTCTTCTCCATGCCACGTGCGAATTTTGTGAGCCGTGCGGTTCGGTCATAGAAATTTTTCACTATTTAATTTATGTTATCATTTTTGATATTGTTAATTGTGTTGGAGTTAAGTGTCAGCAGGGTGCTTCTTAAACAGAATTTCTTCTCTCCGTTGAGAGTGGTCCTTCTGTTTTTTTGGTCCCTGTCTAGGGTCTGTTGTGTTCCCGCTGGTTTATTTTCTTTTTTCACTCTTGGTTGGGGGTGTTCTTCTGTCACCTGTTGAATTCACCTTCTCTGCATCTCTCACTTCTGTCATGCCCAGGACTATTCCTTGTGGGCAATGCCTTCTTCCTAAGCATGTGGACGTTTCACATGCTTCATGCTTTTCCTGCAATGGGTGTTCTGCCGATCAACCCTGTGGGCTATGTGGATGATGGCCATCCACTTTTTGGGCGTCTGTGAACCGTGTTGTGCGTTCTTGTGGCCGTGCCCCGCACCTGCGGGAAAGGGGAACACTGTCGTTCGGGGCCTCCCGAAATGACCATGTCTGGTGAGAGTTATTCCTCCTCCCTGGGGGATGTGCAGTCTTTTCCTGTGGTGGATACTGCGGGAGCCATTGAGTTGTCTGATGAAGAGGTGCCTGGTTCCGGGACTGTGGTCCCCTTCCAGTCGACATCTGAGGCTGTCACTAGGGTTGTGACTCCTTCTTCGGAGCCGAGCGCGGATGCTCTCTCCACAATTCCACCAGCCTCAACGACTCCCAACGTATCTGCTACTACTGCTGTTCCATCTGCTACGTTATCGCTTATCGTTTCAGCCAGCCTCGGCTTATCCCTGCAGGGGTCTGCAGAGATGTCTGGCAGTGTGGACATGGGATATCGGCCTCAGCCTTCCCTGACTTCAACTCATCGAAGTCGGAAGGGGCTGTCGACCAAACCCTCTACTGTGGTCTCTCCGCCGTCTGCACCACAGCTTTTCCATTGGATTCGGATGTTCATGGTGGGGCCACTATGAACTCTGTGGCATTTCCGTCCACACACTCTGGTCACATGGCCAGTTTTGCGGGACCAATGCCTTTTGTGCAGCCTGGACTTTCTGTCCCTCAGAGGTCCGCGGCGACTCTCCTGAGTTCCCACACTGTAAATCCTTGGGGTATGTCATACCCCTATACACGTCTGCCTTCAGATGTTTCGGCTGCCGCCCGTCGCCCACTTCGGGTGTATTTGAGGATCGTGACCCTTCGCTGGTTAAAAGGGTCAGGAGTGAAGCCACTTTGCCGGTTCGTTCCCATGTCGAACCAGGTGACACAGGTAGTGAGCTTAGGGAGGCCCTCTCCTTGCTCACTCAGGTTCTGTCCAAGAGCCTTCCTGTTGCTTCCAGCGAGGCAACGAGTGGTTTCCAGATGCCCCTTATGGTGCCGCCTCCCTGGATTGGAAACAGGACGCTTACGGATCCCCCTGGTGTGCCTACACCATGGGAGGCGTCGGCTGGTTTGCCCATGTTGGAGGATATTAGATTTCGCAGACCATTGGGCCACCAGCACATCCGATCCTAGGTTGTTAGATGTTGTTCGGTCCGGGTTGCGTATCCCACTTTGTCAAGATTGCCTCTTCCAACTCCAGTTCCTTCAGACGTTTCATGTCGGGAGCTTTTGACAACGGAGATAGACAATCTCCTGGCAAAGGGGGCGATTGAGGTCGTCAAGAACATTCAGTCAGTGGGCTTTTATTCCCGCTGTTCTTGGTGACGAAGAAGGACGGCCGACTCTAACCGGTTATCGATTTGAGTATCCTGAACCAGTCTATCATTGCTCACAAGTTCAGCATGGAGACTTTCAGGTCGGTTCGCCGTTCCATTCACCATGGAAATTTCAATTCCAGCATCGACCTGCGAGACGCTTACGTTCCGATTCATCGGACATCGCGAAAGTATCTCAGGTTCGCTTTTCTGGGGCGAGTTTACCAGTACAAGGCCATGCCTTTTGGCCTCAACCTGGCTCCTTGGGCCTTCACCCGACTGATGTCGCATGTGATAGCCTTCCATCACACACAGTCCATGGTGACTACTTCGGCATATCTAGACGATATCCTCCAGAGGCATTCCAATGCTGCCTTTCTGGAGTCGGATGTCGACACACTGTTGAGCTGCTCATGTTGCTAGGGTTCAGAGTCAACGAGGAGAAGTCAGACCTGGTCCCTTCTCAGTCGTTTTGTCATCTGGGGATGGACTTCCGTAGTCAGTTCAATACGGTTGCGGTTCCCCAAGCATGGGGTGTGATTCTATCAGCTTTTGCTCTGACTCTGTCCCAGTCCACGTCCGCGACAGCTCGGAGTATTCTCTGGCTGCTTGGTCTCTGCAGTTCGGTGACTGATATCATTCCTCTAGATCAGCTGCATGTCAGACCTCTCCAACACTTTCTGCTCAGTCGTTGGAGGCTGAATGTCGATCCTCTGGATCTGGTGCTTCAGTTACCAGACTCTCTTCATCCTCACCTTCTCAGCCTGGACGGATGTTCAGTGGATCATGCAGGGGGTTCCGTTGGACTTATCCATGTCTGATCGTGTTCTGACAGCAGATGCTAGAGATCTTGGATGGGGTGCAACGTTGGATCCTCTAGGTCTTTCCCTTCACGGGGCATGGGACCAGGATCAGGCAGCTCTGCACATCAACCAGAAGAAGCTTTTTGCTCTACTTCTGAGTTTCCGATAGTGAATCCCTTACTCTTCGAATTGCGAGGTCCTTCTGTTGTCAATTCAACAGTGGTTTCTTACATTCGGAACCAGGGTGGGCGCACTCGGTTCCCATGTACGAATTGGCTCAGGATCTTCTACTGCTCGCTCGGGATGTCAACGTTGAGGTGTTGGTTCGTCACATTCCTGGTTGTCTGAACATCCTAGCCGACTCCTGACGAGGCAGGGTCATTTCCAATGAGTGGATGCTCCACAGGACAGTGTTCCAGTTGCTTTGCGATCTCTGGGGTCGTCCCCATATCGATCTCTTTGTGACTCGTTGGAACCATCAGGTGGACACTTTCGTGTCCCCGTGTCCAGATCCTCTGGCTTTTGCCGTGGACACTCTGTCACTCGATTGGAATGGTCTGGTCGGCTATGCCTTCCCGCCGTTCCGATTCTGCCTCAGGTTCTAGCCAAGATTCGAACCTGCAGTTGTCGAATCATTCTGATCGCTCCCTGTTGCCTCAGCGGGTGTGGATCAATCAGCTCCGCTCTCTGTTGGCGGCGATTTCGGCACGTCTCCCTCTACATCGCGACCTTCGTTGCCAAGGTCACCCGAGGAGGTTTCACGTCGACCTAACTTCATCGTGCCTTCAAGCATATCTTTTGACGGGTCCTGTCTCCTCCGCAAAGGTTTTTTGAGACGAGCAGTGGAGTGCATTTCTTCTTCAAGGAGGCACTCCACTGGTTTAGCCTATGCGGCTAAGTGGAAGGTCTTCTGTCGATGGTGTGCCGATCATTCTGTTGATTATGCCAATCCTTCGATATCACAGATTGCGGAGTTTCTGGTATATCTGTTTGATTCTCGGGGTCTCCAGTCTGTTACAATCAAGGGTTACAGGTCCATGCTTTCGGAGACCTTTTCGTATGTGGGGAAGCGTCGTATCGGCACTAATCCATACCTCTCCAAGCTTGTTTGGCACTTTTCCTTGAAAAGGCCTAGGACTTTGCAGCTTACCCCAAGATGGAATCTTTCTTGGGTGCTGCTTTGCTTGTGGGTGGGGGTGGGGGCGTTTGAACCTTTATCCCAGGTGGATATGTGTTTTCTCACATACAAGATGGCTTTTCTGATGGCTTTTGCTTCAGCCAGACAGGTTAGTGAGCTTCACACCCTCTCGGTTGACCCAGCCTTTTTCAGGAGCTCTCCCAACAGTGTTATGTTTACCACTGATTGCTCCTTTCTGGCCAAGAATCAGATACCAGAAACTACTCCACCTCCTATCTGTATCAGGGCTCTTCCTTCTGTTGAGGGTAACCACCCTTTGCTCTGTCCGGTTCGTGCAATTCGCATTTATCTCAATCGGACGCAGTTCATTAGGAAAGGCAGGAAACAATTTTTTCTGTCTCTTATTCCTGGTCGACAGAAGATCTCTCCTCAATCCATTTCTCGATGGATTTGTCTTACTATTCGCACGGCTTATGCTCATCTAGCGACTGGCGATTGTATTACCAATCGTATTTCTGCCCACGAGGTGTGTGCTCTGTCTACCTGTTGGGCTTATTCTAACTCCGTCAAGTTGTCGGATGTTATGCAAGCAGCCCACTGGAGAAATGATTCTACTTTCTCCACCTTCTATCTCAGTTGCAGGAGCAGTCGGAGGACCTTTTTGCTTTGGGCCCTCTTTCTTCTGTTCAGGCTGTTGTTTGCCCTAGCCACTAGGCTAGTCTCAAGGTCAGGTTCCAGCTCTGTGCTGTTACTGTCCTTTTCTGTCTACATCACACAGAACCGTATGCCTCATCTCTCATTGTCTTTTACTAATGTTTGTGCGGCTATGGTTTTATTGGCCTGGGGACCTCTTCCTCTATCCACATTTCCAGTGCAATTGGGTTGTGTGTGGGTCGGTTATGTGATTCCCTCCATCCTATTGCCTTTTCAGCCTGTAGTAAACAATTGTAAGGTAGGTTGATAAGAAATTTAAATTTTATAGTAAATTTTCTTTCTTATTATACCTACCACAATTGTCTACATGGAGGCCCTCCCATCTTCTTATTTGGGTAAGAATCCTTCCTCTCCGCTGATCACATTACTCTGACGTTGGCGGATTCAAAAGAATGAGTCATTAGCGATGTGTATGCGCACTTGCAACGAAAGTCGTGGAGCGTTCTCTACTGGGTCTGCGAAGGTAGCACTCGACCCAGTTTTGGCTTATTAGCTCAACTTTGGCGAAGCCAAATTTGAGCTTATGCCATGGCCCGTCGTCCGTCATCCGTCTGGCCATCTGTCCGTCAACAATTGGATACGGCTCGGGCTAGAGGCTGTATTTATGAACCGATCTTTACGAAATTTCTTGGGTACCTTTGTTATGACCGTGGGAGGAGAACAAGTGTTTTTGGGTGCGGTCCAAAATTCAAGATGGCTGCCAGCCACCATTTTGTACCGACAATGCAGAAGTCTGTTTTTTGTACAGAACTTCCATATGAAAGCTCTGATTTGAATAATTTTTTGTATGAATGTTTAGCACCATGGGATACATCACATATAATACGGGTTTTTTTCTTGTGCATAAATTATGCAAATTAGACTAACTTTGATGTTTTTTGGTGTTACTTTCAGCACTGTAAGTGCAAATGCCAATACGGCTCGGGCTAGAGGCCGTATTTATGAACCGATCTTTACGAAACTCCTTGGGTACCTTTGTTATCACGTGGGACGAGAACGAGTGTTTTTGGGTCCGGTCCGAAATTCAAGATGGCCGATGGCAGCCATTTTGTACAAAATTTGGTGCAATCAGATTTTTGCAGAGAACTTCCATATGAAAGCGCTGATTTGAATAATTTTTTGTGTGAATGTTTAGTACCATGGGATACATCACATATAATACAGGTTTTTTCTCGTGCAGAAATTATGCAAATTAGATGAACTTTGATTTTTAGCTCACCTGACTGAAAGTCAGGGTGAGCTTTTCTTATCACTCTTCGTCCGTCGTCCGTCCATCGTCTGTCGTCCGTCGTCCTGCGTGAAGGTGGTGTTTGAGCCTCTTTCTCCTAAACCACTGGCCACGTTTTAATTAAATTTCATGTAAGTGGTGGTTATATAGGGGCATTTTGATTTTTATCCAAATTAGGTTTCGGCTCATATTGAGCAGAGGTGTGGGGGAAAAAATGGCCAAATTTTTTGAAAATCCTTTTCTAATGAACCACCAGTAGCAGAGACTTAATATGTGGTATACAGAGTCCTTTTGAGGTTTAGAATCAAGTTTGTTCAAGAGAAGTTTGTCGGGCATTATTTGCCTTCATTATGGGAGGGGCAAAAATTTTGGCCACGCCTAAAATTTCTATTTTCTGAACCGTGAGGTCAATTTGAACAAAATTTGATATGAGATGATAATGGGTCATAAGTAGTTGATTGATGTAAAAAAAATTTTTCTCATTGCCACGTGGGAACCTCGGGAGCTAAAAATAGGAAAAACCTTAAAACTGCCATATCTCCAAAACTACACGGCACAGAGAATTCTTATTTTGTATAAGGCTTACTTTTATCCAGTAGAATAGAATGGTTAAAAAAAATCCCTATCGGTTTGATCACAAGGTACTTTTTTCAGGACTTTGAAAAAGTGCTGAGTCAGCACTTTTTAACACTGTAGGCAATGGGGAAAAACATTAAAAAATCTTCTTCTCCAGATCCAGCAGGCAGAATCTTTTAATATTTGGTATGCAACATTGTAGGGAGGATCTGATTCAAGTTTGTTCAAATCGGCCCCCTGGGTTCATATTTGGGCTCAGTATAGGAGCCTGATTTCGAACTTATTGCATTTCAGGCAAATTTCTTAAAAAATCATCTTCTCCAGATCCAGCAGGCAAAATCTTTTGATATTTGGTATGCAACATTGTGGGGTGGATCTGATTCAAGTTTTTCAAATCGGCTCCCTAGATTCATATTTGGGCTCACTATAGAAGCTCAAATTCGAACTTAGTGCATTTCAGGCAAATTTCTTCAAAAATCTTCTTCTCCAGATCCAGCAGGCAGAATCTTTTCATATTTGGTATGCAACATTGCGGGGTGGATCTGATTCAAGTTTGTTCAAAACGGCTTCCTAGATTCATATTTGGGCTCACTATAGAAGCTCGAATTCGAACTTAGTGCATTTCTGGCAAATTTCCAAAAACAACATCTTTTCCAGATCCAGCAGGCAGAATCTTTTAATATTTGGTAAGCAACATTGTGGGGTGGATCTGATTGAAGTTTGTTCAAATCAGCCCCCTGGGTTTATATTTGGGCTCGGTATAGGAGCCTGATTTCGAACTTAGTGCATTTCAGGCAAATTTCTTAAAAAATCTTCTTCTCCAGATCCAGCAGGCAGAATCTTTTAATATTTGGTATGCAACATTGTGGGATGGATCTGATGCAAATTTGTTCAAATCGGCTCCCTAGATTCATATTTGGGCTCACTATAGAAGCTCAAATTCGAACTTAGTGCATTTCAGGCAAATTTCTTAAAAAATCTTCTTCTCCAGATCCAGCAGGCAGAATCTTTTGATATTTGGTATGCAACATTGTGGGGTGAATCTGATTCAAGTTTGTTCAAATCAGCTTCCTAGATTCATATTTGTGCTCACTTTTGAAGCTCGAATTCGAAATTAGTGCATTTCAGGCAAATTTCTTAAAAAATCTTCTTCTCCAGATCCAGCAGGCAGAATCTTTTCATATTTGGTATGCAACATTGCGTGGTGGATCTGATTCAAGTTTGTTCAAATCGGTCCCCTAGATTCATATTTGGGCTCACTATAGAAGCTCGAATTCGAACTTAGTGCATTTCGGGCAAATTTCTTCAAAAATCTTCTTCTCCAGATCCACCAGGCAGAATCTTTGCATATTTGGTATGCAACATTGCGGGGTGGATCTGATTCAAGTTTGTTCAAATCGGCCCCCTGGATTCATATTTGGGATTACTATAGAAGCCCGAATTCGAACTTGGTGCATTTCGGGCAAATTTATTAAAAAATCTTCTCCAGATCCAGCAGGCAGAATCTTTTGATATTTGGTATGCAACAATTGTGGGGTGGATCTGATTCAAGTTTGTTCAAATCGGCTTCCTAGATTCATATTTGGGCTCACTATAGAAGCTCGAATTCGAACTTAGTGCATTTCAGGCAAATTTCTAAAAAAATCTTCTTCTCCAGATCCAGCAGGCAGAATCTTTTGATATTTGGTATGCAACATTGTGGGGTGGATCTGATTCAAGTTTGTTTAAATCAGCCCCCTGGATTCATATTTGGGCTCACTGTAGAAGCCGGAATTCGAACTTAGTGCATTTCAGGCAAATTTCTTAAAAAATCTTCTTCTCTAGATCCAGCAGGCAGAATCTTTTGATATTTGGTATGCAACATTGTGGGGTGGATCTGATTCAAGTTTGTTCAAATCGGCCCCCTGGGTTTATATTTGGGCTGAGTATAGGAGCCCAAATTTGAACTTAGTGCATTTCAGGCAAATTTCTTTGAAAATCTTTTTCTCAAGATCCAGCAGGCAGAATCTTCTGATATTGGGTTTGCACCATGCTTAGGGGGGTGAGATTCAAGTTTGTTCAAGCCAAGTCCCTGGGTTCATATTTGGGCTCACTGTGGTAGCCCGCATTATAACTTAGTTCAAAATGAGGAATTTTCTTTAAAAATCTTCTTCAGATCCAGCAGTCGGAATGTTTTGATATTTGGTATGCTGCATCCTTAGGGGGTGAGATTCAAGTTTGTTCAAACCATGTCCCTAGGTCCATATTTGGACTCACTGTGGGAGCTCGAATTGTAACTTAGTTCAAAATGAGGAATTTTCTTTAAAAATCTTCTTCTTCAGATCCAGCAGTCGGAATGTTTTGATATTTGGTGTGCAGCATCCTTAGGGGGGTGAGATTCAAGTTTGTTAAAGCCAAGTCCCTGGGTTTATATATAGGCTCCCTGTGGGAGCCTGAATTATAACTTAGTTCAATATGAGGAATATTCTTTAAAAATCTTCTTTTTTTTTTAGATCCACTGGTCAGAATCTTTGGATATTTGGTATAAGCTTTTCTTAGGAGGAGCAGATGCAACTTGTTGAAATCAATTCTCTGGGTTGATATTTAGGCTACCATGTCAGGTGAGCGCCCTCAGGCCCCTCGGGGTCTCTTGTTTCAGTGCTACTTACACACAGTAAGTACACATGTCAATACTGCTCGGGCTAGAGTCTGTATTTATGAACCGATCTTCACGAAACGTCTTGGGTACCTTTGTTATCACCTTGGGACGAGAACGAGTGTTTCTGGGTGCGGTCCAAAATTCAAGATGGCTGCCAGTGGCCATTTTGTACCGAAATTAGGTCTTCTTGGGTATCTTTGTTTTCACCTTGGGACAGGAACGAGTGTGTTTTGGGGTGCCTTTGTTATCATTGTGCTATGAGAACAAATATTTTGGGGTTCAGTCAGACCCACTCTGGGACTCAAAGATTTCTTTTCTAGTTTAGCATCAGACTGTCACCCACCTTTACAATACTTTACCTATACATTTGTTACAGGCAACGGTCAGTATTTATGTACAGACCGTTACAATACTTTATATGTACCTTTGTTATCAGGTCATTACCTAGATGTTTGTCATTGCTGTGTCACATACTATACATGTACATGTCTTTGTCTTGAAAAGTTGAGCTACAGTGTCATTGACACTTTCATTTTTTCTTGGTGCTTTTTCACCACTTTTCTTTCCCAAATCGCTTGGGAAAGATCAAAATAGAGAGTATATTTTCCGAGTTAGGGACTTCCACTGTATTGCAAACCTGTAGTAAACAATTGTGGTAGGTATAATAAGAAAGGAAATTTACTATAAAATTTAAATTTCCACCTACTGATGAAATCTGAATGCACTCTCTCCCTTTGAGTTTAAAATATATGGCTATGAACTTTGGGTTCTAGAGTTAGAAATCGACTCTTTAGTGCAACAAGGTGCCATCTGCAATGCTTTAGCATTGCAGATGGCACCTTGTTGCACTGAAAGAATAAAATAGTGAGTCCATATAGAAAATTCCATCATATGTGGATAAAAATCACTAACTGTCTATTAGAATTGGTCACAGTCTCAGATAAAATGCCACAGAATCTACTTCTCACAGCACTGTCCCTGATCAGATGAAAATCACCAGATTGGCAATCTTTACACCATTGTGTAAAGATTTTTTTTATCCTCCCAGAACATTAGTTGTCTGTTGACTTAAAGTATAAATTGCAGTTATCTCCCTTTGATTGGTTTTGAAATATTAAGCTTGTATGTGAATAAAGAATTGGCCTTTTCATACAAGCCAGTCCTTTGTGTTCTTTTAAGCCATTTTCTGTTCTGATATCTGTTAATTGAATATTCTTCACTGGCAAAGTGACTATTCATTTGATAGGGTTCTACTGTTTTCCATTTCATCCCTGTAGTTTCTTTCAATTATTTGGAAGAACGCTACTTTTTGACAAAATTGGGCGTGTTGGCTAATTGTTACATGTTATCACAGACTTAAACATTAACAACTGTCTAAAATTTGTCTTCACAAGATACAGTGGAGCTCTGTTAATTGAATAGCCATGTTGCCAGTGAAAAATATCTGTCTAATAAGTTAAATGAAGTGCTGGTATTCATGTAGCAGGGATTTCGTCCTTCTGCTATTTTTTAATGATTAACTGAGCATTAGGGAGCACGGTGGCTCAGTGGTAGACTGTTGGACTTCTATGCTAGAGGTCCTGAGTTCGATCCACATCCAGGACAACCCGCATTGTGTCCTTGGGCAAAGCACTTGATCCCGGTTGCCAACATGTGGGCTCGATGATGCCGTGTACTAAGGCGTATGCACGTTGATGGTGCACATGTCTTCAACCACTGTAACTCTGCTCGAGTGGAGCTTCAACAGAGTTAGAATGTTTAGGAGCTGACAGTTACTCATCGATGCTCAGTGGTTCTCTCCAGATGCTCCGGTTTCCTCCACCCATAAAACTGTCACGGTCACGATTAGCCATTGTACATAAGTATGTAACCTCAAACACCAATAAATAATAAATAAATATCTGAACATTAATCTATTATATCTTGTTTGAGCTTTGTGAACCAAGATATAATACATTAAATGCATATATTGGGTGTACGAGGTCAAATAGGTAGGAAATTCTGTAGCTGTCAAGATTAATTCTTTGATAGATTGCAGGATTCTTAAAATTTTTATTCGCCTAAAGTCCTCGTTAATTCTACGTTAATAAAACCATATATACATTTACATAGCTGCAGATGACTTAACAGTGTTTCTTTGTTATTGTTGGCTGCCTGTACAGGCAGTCAACAATGACGTAAAAACACTGTCTGGATAAATGCATCCTATTGGTAAAGTTCTCAAGGAAGAATACACATGGAACAACTTTTTCAGAGCCATATAAAAGAGCAGTTTGTGGCTGTATGGAGGGGTAACTAAGAGGTCAAATTTGTACTGAAGGTATGTCAAATAGTTTGGCATTTGAAAGTTATATGCAATTCAGTGTGACAGAACACAACGAATGGTCACATGATTTGGTTTTGTTTAAGTTTTTTTTTTTGATTGATTTCTTTTCAACAGCTCAATCTGTAAATTATGCAGAAGGATAAGGGCAATTTGAATACAAGGGACAGGAATCAATGACTCCAGCTGTAGTTTTTTAGGTGTTTATCTAGCATGATATGTTTTGATATGGGGTAATAATGTAAGTCAGTGAGCACTTGTGGATTCTAGGTATTAACAATGCATTTTATTATATGCGCAGGGGAAATCCATTCAATGGTTGTCAATTCCTGTACTCTACCCGAGTTGTGTTCTGTATTTATACCATGATTAAACTTGAACTTAGTGATTGAAGCATAGATTTTGAAAGAAAAATATCACCTTCAACAGTACCGTATGTTTAATTTCTAATGTTACACTGTTGTTTTCATTGGTGCAGCCAAGCATTCCATTTGCTCATGCGAATCAGATGCATTCTTACATGCTGTAGGCCAGATTCCATATGTGGTTTTCCTAACACATTTTCAGGGTGCGCAGTGGTAGACTGTTGGACTTCTATGCTAGAGGTCCCAAGTTTGATCCACATCCGGGACAACCCACGTTGTGGCACTATATCCCGGTTGCCTACATGGGGGCACGATGACGCCATGTAGTAAGACGTACTGCACGTTGATGGTGCACATGTTTTCAACCGCTGTGACCCTGCTTGAGTGGAGCATGAACAGAGTTAGAATGTTGAGGAGCTGCCAGTTACTCAGTGGTTCTCTCCGTGTTCTCTGGCTTCCTCCACCCGTAAAACTGTCACAGTCACAATTAGCCATTGTGCATAAGTATGTGACCTTAAATGTCAATAAATAAATAAATAAATAACACATTTTCAAATACCCTTATTCTAATGTTGATTACACATAACAGTCAAGGTACATTAGAGCCCACTTAACCCTTTACCTAACATGAAAAGCAGACGACACTTGCAAACAAAATTCTTGAATAACTAATTTTTAGCATTTTTTGTCTCAAAAACATTGGTTATGACCTCTCATTGGAACGAGCTCAACGAGCTCGTTCCAAAGAGGGTTCATAACCTTTGTTTTTGAGACAAAAAATGAAAAAAATAATGAAAATTAATTGGCCACATTTGTGAATAGCGCTGGCCGGTTTTGGCCATTACGTTGGGTAAAGGGTTAATTGGATATTTCTTAAAGGAATAACCTTATTGATTAGATATAAATTACACACACACAACCATTTACCATACCTTCATTACAAATTTGACTTTTAATTAGTTATACATTGTAGAAGAAAGGCCTAAACAAGTTTAAAATCTGTATCTCAGGCCCTCCCGCATGGTTCTTTTGGCTGCCACATGCTCTCTTTTTATAACCAATGCAGACATAAAAAAAAAAATGTGTTCCCTCTGGTGGTTTATGTCCATGTTAATAAAATTGATAAATTTGTTCTTTGAGTGCAACAAAGCTTTGTAATGCTTCTGCATTGCAAAGCCTTCTTGCACTCAAGGGACAAAATACACTACCATCCATGCTATCTGTAGGTTATGAGGCCTAAAACATAAAACAAACCAACAACATGAACTTATGATGGCAAAGAAATAATTAGAAAAATAAACAATAAAATAAAAAAACCGCCTCCCCCATGCAGTTTTAGAAAGAATGGCCTGAGAAACAGAAGATCTACTTTGTGTGTGTGTGGGGGGAGGGGGGGGGGGGGTTGGGGGGGGGGGGGCAAACTCCTGTTAATTTAATAGAAAATAATGTAGTATGTTGAGAAATTACCCTCAAAATGACCAAATTCTCTTTTTATTTGTGGACCTGTTGACCTCAGTACATCAAATTCATGCATTCCATCTTTTATATCTTGTTTGACAGAGATCTATGAACTGTGTCCAACAACATATAATAGAATACATGCTTAATTTATCCCTAGAATACAGGAAAGTGACCACATCCCTATTAATTGCATAATCCCCCTTGAGCTCTTGTGAGTGTTGGTATTTACTCTTCTTGATTAGTAATGGTGAATGGTGCAAAGATGGCAGCGTAATAATAGGCTCTTGATTCAGTGTTCCTTAGCACCAACTAGACCTCCTGGGAATCATCCAAAAATGTCCTTGACAGCTAGCAATTTTCACATGGCAAGTGGAAAAGTGGTTGTGAACAAAAAAATGCTGAGTCAGCATAATTGCGAAAATTAGAAGAAAAAAATTTCTCCAGAACCAATGGTCAGAATCTTTTGATATTTGGTACCCAGCATCCACGGGGGGTGAGATACAAGTTTGTTAATATGAAGCCGTTGATTCATATTTGGGCTCAATACAGAAGCCTGAATTATTAGCTTAACTTGACAAAGTCAAGATAAGCTATTGCCATCATGCATGCGGAAGACTGTTAGTCTGTGAGTCTGTTCACATTTTCCTTTAGCCCAATCATCACAAAATTCCATATGCAGGTTTGAAGTCATGTCCAGATGAGAACGTCCCCTTTTGGTCTTGATCGGTCACACATGATGGCTGCCTGAGCACAAAACCCGAAAACCTTTAGCACAGTCTACAGGTCGTATTTATGAAGGGATTTCATTGTAACTTGGTAGAATGACTCTGTATAATATCTAGATAAGAATGTTCCTTTTTGATAGCGATTGGTCAACTGTGCTCCAGATAATGTCTAGATGAGAACGTCCACTTTTGGTCGCGATCATTCAGCCATAATGGCTGCACAACCCCAAAACCCGAAAACCTTTAGCACAGACTACAGGTTGCATTTATGAAGGGATTTCATTGTAACTTGATAGGATGACTGAGTGTAATGTCAAGATGAGGTCATCCCCTTTTGGTCCCGATCGGCCAGCCATTATGGCTGCCCGAGCCGAAAACCCAAAAACCTTGAGCACAGTCTACAGGTGATATTTATGAAGGGATTTCATGGTAGCTTGGCAGGATGACTCTATAAAATATCTAGATGAGAATGTCCCCTTTTGGTCATGATCCGTCAACCGTGATGGCTGCCTAAGCCCGAAACCCCAAAACTTCTAGCACAATCTACAGGTCATATTTAATATGGAGGGATTTCATTGTAACTTGGTATGATGACTCTGTATGATGTCTAGATGAGGACATCCCCTTTTGGTTGCGATCGATCAACCGTGATTGCTACACAGGCCCAAAGCCCGAAAACCGTTAGCACACTCTACAGGCAAATATTTATGAAGGGATATCATTATAACTTGATAGAATGACTCGTTTTGGAATAATTTCACTTTAACTTGGTAACTTTGGTTGACATACATTAACTGTGAGAGCCACACACATTAACTGTGAGGTCCACATTAACCCACCCCTCAATTCTTTAGTACATCTACATCTCAGATTATTTTTTTTCAAAACATAGCATACAGGGAACAGAAATTAACATATTCCCAATTATCACAATTCTTATCTTATTTCATAATCCTTTCATAAAAATTGAATATTTTTCTTTTCATCAAACACAACACACAGTCAGGTTAAAGTACAGTGTCATTGACAGTTACATTAACTTTGGGCAATATGGGGAATAATCTTTAGAAATCTTCTTCAGAACCACCAGTCCAAATCTTTTAATGTTTGGTATACATCATTGTTATGAGGGTCAGATTCAAGATTTTTCCAACCGGGTCCCTAGGTTAATATTTGGGCTTCCTATGGAAGCTCAAATTTGAACTTAGTGCAATATGGGGATCTTTTTTTTATATTTTCTTCTTCATATCCACCAGTCAGAATCCTTTCATATTTGGTATACAACGTCTCTAGGGGGGTCAGATTTAAGTTTGTTCAAATCTGGGCCCTAGGTTTATATTTAGGCTCGCTATGGTAGCTCAAATTTTAACTTAGTGTAACATGAGGAAATTTCTTTGAAAATCTTCTTCTTCAGATCCACCAGTCGGAATGCTTTCATATTTGATATACAACATCTCTGTGGTGGTCAGATTCAAGTTGTTCAATCTGAGTGCCTGCTCCCTATGGGAACCCAAATTTCAACTTAGTGCAATATGAGGGAATTTCTTCAAAAATCTTTTTCTTCAGATTCACCAGTCAGAATCCTTTCATCAGTCGGAATCCTTTCATATTTGGTTTACAACATCTCTAGGGGAATCAGATTAACGTTTTTTTCAAATCGGGTCCCTGGGTTAATATTTGAGCTCCCTATGGTAGCCCAAATTTGAACTTAGTGCAATATGGGGAAATTTCTTTAAAAATTTTCTTCTTCAGATCCACCAGTCAGAATGCTTTCATATTTGGTATACAACATCTCTGCCTGAGTTAATATTTGGGCTCCCTATTCGGAAGTGGCCATGCAGCTGAAATATTACAAATTTTGTATTCAGTTCCCTCTAGAGGTGTGTTACTAAGATTAATCCACACAGGTTGTATCAAGGGGCTTCATAGGAGAGCTCCACTTTTTACATTATGTAGATTCATTCTTGGACTCTGTGTATATCGTGTTCCGTTCAAGGTGACCGCTTCAGCCCCATGGGAGCCTTTTGTTTAATTATCGTTGGAATGGTGTAGTCATATTTCGCTCGAACCTATGGCATTCACGAAATATGACTACTCCATTCCAACTCATTATGTAAAACACCCACAGATTCAAATACACATCACGTTCTGTGTTTATTACACATCCCCATGCATTAAAATACACTTAAACAATTTTTAATCCTGATGATTAAACCTAAAGATGAAGATTCCGTTATTTTTGTTTGAAGCGGTATTGATCAAGTAGATCGATAAAAAATCAAAACAACCTTTTGGGAACAAGTCTAAATAACATTCATTATTTTTTCATTTGGCCTTGTTTCGACATGTGTCCATTCACATCTACCATTTAGTGGCTATTACTGACAGTAAAAATATAAGTAAAAATTTGGCTGGATTTGCAAAACAGCTGGGAGAAACTTTTTTAAAAGAAGTTAGAAGCACGTCTGAAGATTTACCGAAATAAAGTTGACTCATTTAGATATAACAGGATCCGACAACACGGCTACACAACAGGGTTTTGTAGATGGAAATGATCGTATTTTAAATATTATCTCATTTTTTGTTAACTTATTTTTCTGTGAACCAAATTTATTTTGCTTTGAATGTTTTTATTCTCACACTTCATGAGAGACGATCGATAATTGTAGAACAAAATTTGGAAACGTTTCAAAGCGTATAACTAATGACTGCATGGGAAAGGAACAAGTAGAAACGGTGCAGGAAAAAAGTTCCGGCCTGTACATCACCAGTTAAATACAGAAACATTTATGTCATAGCTGCGATTCTGTCAAATACAAGGGTTTAATGTTTAATAGATGTGTAATAAAAAATGTCTCATTGGGATCGGATGACTTCTGCTTTATTGAATGGGTTAATAAACGATCTATAGCAGACAATAATTAGCACATTATAATTCTGTTGACTGTCGTGTTTATTGTCAATGTCTGGTTATCGGCTTTGCTCTCCAGTGCTGTCAGATCAATGAATTCTATTTTACCATATCCCCCAATTGATTTGAATTCCTCTGGCTCTGTTTTGTTTGTACAACCTTGGTAATTTTATTGTCCTTTCTTATAAAAGTCTTTTTTTTTTGCATCACTTGAGTGACTCCCACATCTTCTTATACAAAGACAGATATTAGATTGACACTGCCAGACCAATGCAGTTTTCACCACATATTTGGTAGTGACCAAAAGTCTGTAACTCTCTGAATAATGTCACTAAAATATAGCTGTGTCCTCGGATTATGAGAGTCTTACATGCTTGGAGAAATTCTCACCAAAATCAAGAAGATATATGATAAAAACAACATCTAGGAAACAGTATAAGTTATTGTGAAAATAACTCACAAAATAGATGAATTGACAGTAACATGGTCTGAGGTTTGTGGCTCGGAGCTTATGTTCAACCAAGATGCTAACCTCAGACCATTTTACCGTCAATTTATCACAATAACTATATGTTCTAATAAGACCCTACCCATAGTTCAAAACCCACATCATGAAATGAAGAAGTCAACTTTTAACAATAACAAGTTTACTAAAATCAACCTCTCACGTACCCCAAGACTTTACAGGAAAAATAATAAGTAATAAAGGTTGAGGTCACTCCAACCTACTTCAAATCATACACTGATTTGTAATTTAAACAACACTTCATTCAGAACATCGTCTGCTGCAAGTGAGAAAAATCTACAAGAATGAAGTGCTTTGTATAACACTCCATTGACGGAATAATTGCAAAACGGGCAACATCATTTCAAATATTTCTTGTGGTGACATCAGATAGTATCATATGCTACTGAAGTCATAAACATGGAAAGAACTTAGTAAGCTCTCGTCCAATCAAAGGGCAGGGATATTAGTGTTATTGGAACAGAATTTATTGTTGTCAGATGCAGATGAGAACCCAGGTGCAGTTTTCTAAGAATTGAATGTTCAGTTTAGAAAGATAAATAGACAGAACTCGTTGGAATGGCATAGTCATATTTCACTCGAACCTATGGCATTCACGAAATATGACTACTCCATTCCAACTCATTATGTAAAACACCCACAGATTCAAATACACATCGCGTTCTGTGTTTATTACACATCCCCATGCATTAAAATACCCTTAAACAATTTTTAATCCCGATGATTAAACCTAAAGATGAAGATTCCGTTATTTTTGTTTGAAGCGGTATTGATCAAGTAGATCGATAAAAAATCAAAACAACCTTTTGGGAACAAGTCTAAATAACATTCATTATTTTTTCATTTGGCCTTGTTTCGACATGTGTCCATTCACATCTACCATTTAGTGGCTATTACTGACAGTAAAAATATAAGTAAAAATTTGGCTGGATTTGCAAAACAGCTGGGAGAAACTTTTTTAAAAGAAGTTAGAAGCACGTCTGAAGATTTACCGAAATAAAGTTGACTCATTTAGATATAACAGGATCCGACAACACGGCTACACAACAGGGTTAATGTTGTAGATGGAAATGATCATATTTTAAATATTATCTCATTTTTTGTTAACTTATTTTTCTGTGAACCGAATTTATTTTGCTTTGAATGTTTTTATTCTCACACTTCATGAGAGACGATCGATAATTGTAGAACAAAATTTGGAAACGTTTCAAAGCGTATAATTAATGACTGCATGGGAAAGGAACAAGTAGAAACGGTGCAGGAAAAAAGTTCCGGCCTGTACATCACCAGTTAAATACAGAAACATTTATGTCATAGCTGCGATTCTGTCAAATACAAGGGTTTAATGTTTAATAGATGTGTAATAAAAAATGTCTCATTGGGATCGGATGACTTCTGCTTTCCACAACTGGGTATTGCAGTGAGGTTCGCCTAATTTGGTCACTTTGGACCAAAAAAGTGAATTCACATGAAGTTATTTCAGACCCATTCAAAATAATTTTTAGACCTGCACCAAAGGATTTTCAAGGCAATTGGTTTAATTTACGGACTTTCATTGGGAGTTAATAGAACCAGTGGAGTGATTATGGTCTCTGTATCAGGTCCACAATTCCCTACATTCAGCCAATCTCAGTGTCCCCAAATTAAGCCAATCTGAAGGCTTTGCAGCATACATTTAAAGGATATTTGTACGCTTGTGAATTATTTCCAATTAGGTTTTGCTAAAAATCAGTACATTTAATCTTTCTTTGCACCTTATCAGGAGCTCTGCCAAAAAAATGATTTGTTGACAAACTTCACAATTGTCTCGATATGGGCTTCCAGCACTAGAATTGATTTTTAGACAGCCTTGATATTAAGAGGCTGCTAATTATTGAGCTGTGAAATATCTCACCTCTCATTTCCTCTTTCTCTACTTCTCTTCACCTGCAGTAGTCAGCTGTGTTTCGATAATGATGTTTTAATATCTTGGTCTGAGAGGATTGAGTCCAGTCAGTCAGTTTGTGCTGTTTAATTTCATATGTGGGCATTGGATCTCTTGAGTGTGACCAAAGTCTCTGGTTTGAAGTTAACTGGTTGAGTGCTAGAAGCCATTATCATGGCTCTATTGTAAAATGCTGTCATCAGAATTTGTTCATATGCATTTGCCTTGTAACAATTTATGGGAAAGTGCCTATATGCAGTGACCAGCCTAGAGGTGTGAAGTGGGCAATATCTTTGACTTAGCACTGCTCACTTTGTGCCTAATTTCTACGTTTGAGCAAAATCAAAGTTGCCTTATGATATTGAAAAGCTGCTGTAAGAAAAGTAGTTTGTCTGGAGTCATTTCAATGCAACCTTTATGTTTACTGTTAGGTGACAAAACAAAGGACATAAAAACTATTTGTTACTCTATCTTATGTTTGTTTTTACAAACAGATCATAAAAAAAAAATAAAACTCAAAAAAATAATTCTGTTAAAAACGAACCTCTACAGATCAAATTAGAGATATTGGTGAAAACATTGGAGTGAGTAACCAGCAAAAGTGATTCGTATATCACAACTTACTTTAATAAAAGTTATCAAAATCACAACCCCCGCAGCAACCCCAGGAAGTGAGGTAGTGCTTGTTTACTGTGGTAAACAGGCTCTGTTATACTGGTAAAATAGGACCCAGTCATTAATGCTTGGGGTGCGAGTCCTCTAAAATAGGCAACATGGGGTATAAACGATTGACTGACCTTGACTTTTTCTCCATGTTGTGGTCATGATTAGCCATTGTGCAGAAGTATGTGACCTTAAACACCAATAAATAAATAACCAAATTGTTTTAAATATTCAGTTCCTATTACCACAAAAATGTGAATGTCATCAGCATATTCATTTTTCACAGACATCAAAGTACATTCTTTAAAACGACGATCAGCGATTGTTAGTCAGAAAATAGAAAACTATTGAAAATTATTGATGTCGAGTATTGTTTATTTATTGCAAGAATTGTCCCTGTACAAAGTACATTCTTTAACCCTTTACTTAACATGAAAAGCAGGCAACACTTGAATAGCTAATTTTTTTCATTTTTTATCTCAAAAACATAGGTTATGACCCCTCTTTGGAATGAGCTCATTGAGCTCGTTCCAAAGAGGGGTCATAACCTATGTTTTTGAGACAAAAAATGAAAACATAATGAAAATTAATTGGCGACTTTTGTGAATAGCACTGGCCAGTTTTGGCCGTTACATTGGGTAAAGGGTTAAAACAGAGATCAGCGATTGTTAGTCAGAAGATTGAAAACTTTCAAGAAAATTATTGTTGTTGAGTAATTATTTATTCATTGCTAGAATTATCTCCCCCCCCCCCTCCCCCCAAGATGGTGGTTGGTGAGACACTTTTCTATTTGTGATCAAAGAGGGTTCCAGCAATCCATTTGTGTATAGAGATCAGTGGATCACCTACGCAACGAGCAAAAACTTGACAAGAAATTACTACCATGCCATATCAAAAAGTCTCTCACACACGATGTGATTCTGAATGTTGAAAGTGTTATTAAAACCCAATAATAAACAAAAACAAACATACTGCCATACCAAAAGACTTACAGATCGAGGTAAATTCTGGAAAACTCTCTTGGTCTTTCAGGGCTAGACAGTTAACTGGTTGAGTGCTAAATTATTTTGCAAAGGCGACTTGCGACGCATGTATTTTTTATAGGCCTGTTTTGAAGAAAATGGGATGTATTATGTGAATGGTCTGTCTGTCCGTCCATCCATCCATCTCTCCATGTCATCTGTTCATCCATCTCTCCATCCATCGTCTGCCTGTTCATCCACCTCCGTCATCCACAAACTTTTCCGGTTCCAGATGATAACTTGAGTTTGAATTTATAGATCAGGACCAGACTTGGTTTGTGCATCAATTGTATCAAAATATGTGGGTGTGGTGGCATTGCAGTAACCAGTTCTCATCAGATCACCGAACTTAAGCAACATCGAGCCTGGTTAGTCCTTGGATGGGTGACTGTCTGAGCAATCAATTCCGACTCCCACGTTGTGTCCTTGGGCAAGGCACTTAACCCCGATTGTCTGCATGGGGGTACGATGAATCTGTGCACTAAGGCATACAGCTCATTGAGGGTGTGCATGTCTTCAACCAATCTAACCCTGCCTGTGCTGCAGTGCAGAGTTACGATGTTGGGGAGCTGGCTCGGTGGTTCTCTCCGGGTACTCTGGCTTCATCCACCCGTAAAACTGTCACCGACACGATATGATCTTGGCTGTTAAAGTGTTGTTAAACCTTAATAAATAAATAAATATCAAAATACAGGTCGAGTTCGAATTGGGGCTTGGGACTATGATTTTTACAAGAGTTATGGGCCTTTTTGACTTGCTGACCAGGCATATTATGCAATGCCAGGCGTAGCTCTTGTTTCACTGATTCTATTGCTACCAGCAAGGAGAGCCTTAGTTTAGCAAGATTTTCTTGATAAATAATTTACTTCTTATAATTTATTGGAGAGTGCCTGTTGGCACTATCCAATAAATTGTGAGAAAAGAATTTCATTTAAACATTCTTTGTTCTATTGCTGAGCAAACATCAAGCTAATGCATGAAGTGTAAAGTCACTAAAGTGTCTTTTACCACTTTTCCATAAAGCCATGACAGTGGCTTCTAGCACTCAACCAGTTAAGGTTAGCACATGATTCATTCTTTATTGCCATTTTAGCTTTCTAGTGGTTTTATCTACCTATTTAATTATCGAAACATCATTCTATACATTTATTGTGGTATCATGTGGAAAAAGATTTACCAACTGTGCAGAAATACAATTGTCTGGGTGGTCATGAAATTATTGATCACCAAGTAGAAACTGGGGAAATGTCAATATTGCTACTGCTTTTGCTTGCCTCATTAAGTCACTTGACTGAGGGTGATGTCATTTGGCAAGATTATAATGAAACAGCACTCAACTTGTGGAATACGTTTGACTGTTTGTTCACTTCATTTGCTGTGTAGGAAAGGCATTGTAAGAAATGATCTTCATGATATTCCCAGCTGGAAATTATCGAGAAGTTGCAAAACTCTGCATTTCCCAAGCAGGAGTTATGAAAAATTGGGTTCATAGCAGCACGATGTTTGATTCAAAGCAATCTGTTAGGTTATCCAAATTGTCATGTATGATAATTCAGTAAAAACAAGCTATTAATTGAAAATAGAATATGTTTTCATTTTTAGCTCACCTGGCCTAAAAGGCCATGTGAGCTTTTGCTATCACTTGTCGTGCGGCGTCCGTAAACTTTTCAAATTTTCATCTTCATCTCTGGAACCGCTGAGATGGTGTAAACCAAACTTGGCAGGAATGGTCTATGGGAGGTCCTCTTCAAACGATCCTCATTTTGTTCCTGTCGGATGAAAAACATGTGTGCCAGAGGCATTCTTTAATTCTGGTTGGTGGATTTTCAAAAATCTTCTCCTCTGAAACCACCAGGCCAAATGTCATGATACTTCACATGCTGACTGGGACCCCTCTACCAACGATCCTCATTCATTTGTGGCTTACAGTTACTATAGAAACCCTATGGGAAATCACATTTTCATGTTCTCTGGAACTGCTGATCCAACGTGAACCAAACTTCGCAGGAATGGTCTATGGGAGGTCCTCTACAAACAATCCTCATTTTGTTCCCATGGGTTGAAAAACATGGCCGCCAGAGGCATTCTTTGATTCTGGTTGGTGGATTTTCAAAAATCTTTTCCTCTGAAACTGCAAGACCAAATGTTTTGATACTTCACATAAATGATGAGTGGGACCCCCTCTACCAATGATCCTCATTTAATGTTGATTGGTTTGTAAACATAGCTGCAATTGGGGCTGATAGTTATTATAGAAACCCTATGGGAAATCACATTTTCATCTTCTTCTCTGGAACTACTGAGTTGATGTGAACCAAACTTGGCAGGGATAGTCTATGGCAGGTCCTCTACAAACGCTTCTCTTTTTGTTCCCGTTGGTTGGAAAATATGGCCACCAGAGACATTCTCTGATTCTGATTGATGGATTTTGCAAATATGTTTTGAATCTTCACATGATTGAGGACTGGGACACCTACCAATGATCCTCATGTAATGTTGATGTAATGTTGCAAACATGGCCACAATTGCTGCTCATAGTTACCATGGAAAGCCTATGGGAAATCACATTTTTATATGTAGTTCCAGGTGAGCGATTACATGCTCTTTAGAGCCTCTAGTTAGAATTCATTTTAAGAAAATTTTCACAATCCAGTCAGTATAAGTATTTCCATTAGTTATTTGCACCCTGTGTAACATGTAACCAACTAACTCTGAGCATTTTTACACCCTTTCTCGGTGTATATTTCCATATAATGTGTGATTTGGAAGTAAACAAGTGCTGCTTCACCCCCGGGGAGAGACATTTTCTGGTTTTATAACCAGAAAATGTGACTCCCGGGGGATGAAGCAACACTTATTTACTGAAGTAAACAAGCTCTGTTTTACTAATAAAATAGGACCCAGTCACCAATGATTGGGGTGGAAGTCCTCAAAAATGGGCAACATGGGTAAAAACAATTGACCAAACTTGACTTTATCCCCAAGTTGTGGTCATGATTAGCCACTGTGTAGGAATATGTCATGTGACCTAAAATACCAATAAATAAATCAATATTTTTAACCCTTTCAACACTGAGATTCTGAATGGTATCATCCTGAAGAATATAACAAACAGTGTTGGTGAATCTATATTGTATTCACAGAGATGTTCAGTAATAATTTAATCCCACAGCCATTTTTCCACAGTGATATGTTATGTATTGTGTCATTTTGTCATCAAATGCTACTACTTGTTGTCCCCCGACCCTTCGGGGGACTATTGTAATCAGCACTGTACGTCCGTCCGTCCGTCTGTCTGTCCATGCGTGCATCCGTGCATCCATCCGTCCGTCCGTCCGTCTGTCACACCCTTGTCCCGATGATAACTTTAGTTTGGATGATTTTACTGAAACTAAATTTGGTATGTGTCTTACTTGGGTGGAAATGCAGGTCAAGTTCGAAAATGGGCACGCTCCACTGATTTCTACTGGATTTATTCCCCTTTTTCGACTTAAAAAATACAGTTTTTGTGTTGTCCGGATGATAACTTTAGTTAGGATCATTTGATTGAAACGAAATTTAGTATGCTGCTTATTTGGGTGGAAATGCAGGTCAAGTTCGAAAATGGGCACGCTCCACTGATTTTTACTGGATTTATTCCCCTTTTTCGACTTAGAAAATACGGTTTTTGTGTTGTCCGGATGATAACTTTACTTTGGATCATTTGATTGAAACGAAACTAAGTATGTGGTTTAATTGGTTGGAAATACAGGTCAAGTAAAAAAATTTGAGGTATTATCATGGCTCGTCCGTCTGGCTGTCTGTCCGTCTGTTGCGCCGTACACACGGCTCGGGCTAGAGGTCGTATTTATGAACCAATCTTTATGAAACTTCTTGGGTACCTTTGTTATCATTGTGAGACGAGAACAAGTGTTTTGGGGTCCAGTCCGAAATTCAAGACAGCTGCTGGCAGCCATTTTGTACAAAATTAGGTGCAATCCGATTTTTGTGCAGAACTTCCATATGAAAGCTCTGATTTGAATAATTTTATGTATGAATGTTTAGTACCATGGGATACATCACAAGTAATACAAGTTTTTTTCTCATGCGTAAATTGTACAAATTAGACTAACTTTGATTTATTTAGTGTTACTTTCAGCACAGTAATTGCAAATGCAAATACGGCTCAGGCTAGAGGCAGTATTTATGAACCGATCTTTACAAAACGTCTTGGGTACCTTTGTTATCACCGTGGGACGAGAACGAGTGTTTTGGGGTCCGGTCTGAAATTCAAGATGGCCGCTGGCAGCCATTTTGTACAAAATTAGGTGCAATCAGATTTTTGTGCAGAACTTCAATATGAAAGCGCTGATTTGAATAATTTTTTGTGTGAATGTTTGGTACCAAGGGATACATCACATATAATACGGGTTTTTTTCTCGTGCATAAATTATGCCAATTAGACTAACTTTGATCAATTTAATGTTCCTTTCAGCACTGTAACTGCAAATGCCAATACTGCTCAGGCTAGAGGCCGTCTTTATGAACCAATCTTTACGAAACTTCTTGGGTACCTTTGTTATCACCATGGGATGAGAACAAGTGTTTTTGGGTGCGGTCCGAAATTCAAGATGACTGCCAGCAGCCATTTTGTACCAAAATTAGTGCAATCAGTTTTTTGTACAGAACTTCTGTATGAAAGTTCTGATTTGAATAAATTTCTGTATGAATGTTCAGTAACATGGAATACATCACATATAATACAGGTTTTTTTCTCAAGCAGAAATTATGCCAATTAGATGAACTTTGATTTATTCAGTGCTACTTATACACAGTAAGTGCATGTGTCAATACGGCTTGGGCTAGAGGCTGTATTTATGAACCAAACTTCACAAAACTTCTTGGGTACCTTTGTTATCACCTTGGGATGAGAACGAGTGTTTTTGGGTGTGGTCCAAAATTCAAGATGGCTGCCAGTGGCCATTTTGTACCGAAATTAAGTCCAATCAGTTTTTGTACACAACTTCTATACGGCTCAGGCTAGAGGCTGTATTTATGAACCGATCTGTACGAAACTTCTTGGGTACCATTGTTATTACTGTGAGACGAGAACGAGTGTTTTTGTGTGCGGTCCAAAATTCAAGATGGCCACCAGCAGCCTTTTTGTACCAAAATTAGTGCAATCAGTTTTTTGTATAGAACTTCTGTATGAAAGTTCTGATTTGAATAAATTTTTGTAGGAATGTTTAGTAACATGGAATACAATATAAGGTTTTTTTCTTGTGCAGAAATTTTGCAAATTAGATGAACATTGATTTGTTCAGTGCTACTTATACACAGTAAGTGCACATGTCAATACGGCTCAGGCTAGAGTCTGTATTTATGAACTGATCTTTACGAAACTCCTTGGGGTACCTTTGTTATCACCTTGTGACAGGAACGAGTGAGTGTTTTTGGGTGCCTTTGTTATCACTGTGGTATGAGAACAATTATTTTGCGGTTCAGTCAGACCCACTCTGTGACTCAAAGATTTCTTTCCTAGTATAGCATCTAACTGTCACCCCACTTTTACAATACTTTACCTATACATTTGTTACAGGCTACGGTCAGTATTTATGTACAGACCGTTACAATACTTTATATGTACCTTTGTTATCAGGTCATTACCTAGATGTTTGTCATTGCTGTGTCACACACTATACATGTACATGTCTTAAACAAGTTGAGCTGCAGTGTCATTGACACTTTCATTTAAATTTTCTAAAAAAATTCAACAAAACCATATCATGTGACCCCTCGATGAGTGCGTTCCAGTGATGGGTCACATGATATGGTTTTGTTGAACTATTTGGAAAAATTAATTTTTTTCAACTGCTCAATTTGCAAATTACGCGGGTGGATGCAGGCAATTCATTAGGTGAAGGGTTAAATTTTGAACAAAACTTTCAACGCACTCCTTGTGCTTTGTTTTATTTCTGGTATGTTTTTCTGATATATTCTTCCCTGGATACCAAATTCATTTGCAGCTGAGAACTGGAGTTTTGGGGACCTGATTCATTTAAAAAAGTCACATACTCTCGGTCATGGTTGGCATTTGTGCTTTATATTATTAGATCACCTGAGCAAAGCTCAGGGGGAGCTTCACTGATCACTTTCTGCCCATCATCCCCGGCATTAACTTTACATTATCGACATCTCATAAACCACTGGGCCAAATTGAACCAAATTTGATGTGCATGTTCCTTATCATATGTCATTTCAAGTTTGTTCAAACACCCACAGGGGGCGCCACAAGGGGTATAAATCTGATAGTACCCATATATTTGAAAAAAAAAAAAAATTTTAAAATCTTCTTCTCCAGAACCATCAATTAGAATCTTTTGATATTTGGTACATAACACATCTCTAAGGGGGGGCAGATTAAAGTTTGTTCAAATCAAGTCCCTGAGTTAAAATTTAGGCTCCCTGTGGGAGCCCGAATTTTAACTTTGTGCAATATGAGGAAACTTCTTTAAAAATCTTCTTCTTCAGATCCACCAGTGAGAATGCTTTCATATTTGGTATACAACATTTCTAGGGGGTCAGATTCAAGTTTGTTGAAATTGAGTCAATGGGTTAATATTTTGGCTCCCTATTGGAGCCCAGAATTTAACTTTGTGCAGTATGAGGGAATTTCTTTAAAAATCTTCTTCTTCAGATTCTCCAGTCACATTCCTTTCATATTAGGTATTTTTTTTTGATGTATGATGTCTAGATGAGAACTTCCCCATTTGGTCGCGATTGGTCCACTGTGATGGCTACAGGGGCCTGAAGCCCAAAAACCTTTAGCACAGTCTACAGGTCATATTTATGAAGGGATTTCATTGTAACTTGGTATGATGACTCCAGATAATGTCTAGATGAGGATGTCCCCTTTTGGTTGCGATCGGTCAAACATGATTGCTACACAGGCCCAAAGCCCGAAAACCTTTAGCACAGTCTACAAGCTATATTTATGAAAGGATTTCATTGTAACTTGGTATGCTGACTCGGTATAATGTCTAGAAGCCACAGGAGCCCGAAGACCAAAAACTTCTAGCACTGTCTACAGGTCGTATGAGTTGATTTTGGTGGAACTTGGTACGATGACTCCGTATAATGTCTAGATGAGAACTTCCCCTTTTGATTGCAATCTGTCAACTGTGATGGC
Organism: Pictodentalium vernedei; assembly: GCA_031216915.1. Classification (NCBI taxonomy): domain Eukaryota; kingdom Metazoa; phylum Mollusca; class Scaphopoda; order Dentaliida; family Dentaliidae; genus Pictodentalium; species Pictodentalium vernedei. Next base: position 326,961,709 of record CM062291.1, read on the forward strand.
TGTCTGAGCCCAAAACCTCAAAACTTTTAGCACAATCTACTGGTCATATTTATGAAGGGATTTGGAGAGTGTGGTGACTCAGTAGGTAGAGGTGCAGGCTGCAAGCCGAGAAGCCCTCGGTTCAAATCCCACCTGCGGCAACCGTGTTGTGTCCTTGGGCAAGACACTGCATCTCCATTGCCCGCGTGGGGGCACGGTGGCGTTCGTACTAATGCGTACTGCACGTCGATGGTGCACTTGTCTCCAACCAATGCTAACCCTGCTTGTGTGGAGTTCGTATGTTGGGGAGCTGACAGTTGCTTGTCATTGCTCGGTGGTTCTCTCCGGGTGCTCCGGCTTCCTCCACCCATAAAACTGTCGCGGTCATGATTAGCCATTCATTGTGCATAAATATGTGACCTTAAACAACAATAAATAAATATGAAGGGATTTCATTGTAACGTGGTAGGATGACTCCGTATAATGTCTGGATGAGAACATCATATTTTGGCTGTGATCGGCCAACCATGATGGCCACACAGGCCTGTGACCTAGATTTGTTAGCACAGTCTACAGTTCATATTTATGAAGTGATTTCATTGTAAGTTGGAAGGATAACTCGATATGATGTCCAGATGAGACTTTCCTATTTTGGTCACGATCAGTCAACCTGTACCGCCACAAGGTCACGCAACCTGGACTAATTTAGTACTGTCTACGGGTTCTTTTTATAAAGGGATTTAATTGTAACTTGGTAGGATAACTTGGTATGATATCTAGATGAGACTGTCCTATTTTGGTCATGATCGGTCAACCGTGACTGCCGAGCCATCATGTGACAAAGATTCCTTTAGCATAGTCTTCGAGTTATATTTATGAAGGGATTTCATTATAACTTGATAGGATGACTTTTCACTGGTAAAATAGGACCCTGTCACTAATACTTGGGGTGCGAGTCCTCTAAAGTAGGCAACATGGGGTATAAATGATTGACTGACCTTGACTTTATCTACATGTAGCCATGTAGTCATGATTAGCCATTGTGCAAAAGTATGTGACCTTAAACACCAAAAAATAAAACCCTTAGCACAGTCTACAGGCCATATTTATGAAGGGATTTCATCGTGACTCGTTTTGGAAAAATTTCACTGTAACCTGGTAACTTTGGTTGACATACATTAATTGTGAGGGCCACATTAACCCACCCCAATTCTTCAGTGCAGTCTACACCTCAAATTATTTTTATTGAAAAACATTGAACACTATCCTTTTCATCAAACACAACAAACAGTCAATTTAAGCTACAGTGTCATTGACGTTTTCATTCATGAAATCTAGTTACGGCTTCTGTGAAGCAGCCATGACTGGATTTTATGAAAAATACATCCAACTTTAACTCAGGGAATCATTGGTGAAAAAATACATTCAAATTACCAGGTGAAAATTTGATTATATGTTCCTAAATTATTCTTAATTCAGTGACATGAGAAACCATGTGCAGGGCAGCAATATCTGTCAGCAGCATGCAAGGAGTTAAGCTAAATCAAATGGTTCAGGTTTTCTGACTGACCCTAATTTTCATCCCCGACCCTAATCTTTTTATGCATTCTCGGCAAAAAATTTATATCTATTTGAAATGATATCTGAAGATACTTATGGACCTGACCTCAATCAAATACATGTACCCCACAAATACAGGCAATACATTTGAACCCTTTCTCTAATCCAAAGAGCAAACAACTCTTCTTAAAACATTTCTTGAATAAGTATAAATTTTCAATATTTGCCTCACAAACAGAGCATATGATTCCACAATGGAGCGCGCTCAACAAGCTCGTTCCAATGAAATGTCATAAGCTATAAAATTTGAATGACGATTTTTTTGTGAAGAACGTTTGTCAGTTATGGTCATTACATAGGTAAAGGGTTGTGATGAAAGGGATTGGTATTATCAGTGAAGTATTTTAACAGTATCATTGAACAGTGTACAGAATGTAAAAAAAAATGCTAATATGATTATAGATAAAAACAGACTAAAGATTGCCATTGATTTTTCCTACTTCTAGCATCAATAGGTACTGTGAAGTTTGAGATTGTTCTGCCTTGAGTTAATTTATTCATTGAGTAACAATTTAAAATTACTTTGAAAAACTCCGTGAATGCAAGCAACACTTTGCTTGCTGCAGGTAAAACTGCACAGTAATTGTGGCTCAATTTGCTCTTTTTTACTTATGAAACTAATACCTGCAACTGACCAATGTGCTTGGGGCTTTATTCAGAGGGTCCCCCCCCCCCCTCCTCCTCCCTCAAGCATCAATATGTCATGAGTAGGTGTTATCCATCAATAACTGTTTAATTGGTATTTTTACAAATATTGCTGTGTGTAATAACAAAAGTGGTGTAACAGAAAGAATCTGAGATTCAGCAACAATTACTCCAATTTAACTATTCTAAAATTCAATAAAAAAATAATTTGAAATGAAAATGGTACAAAATCTTTTGCACTGAGTGGTTCACAGAAAAATAAAACAGAAATACTTATCAGTTAGTCCAAAATAAAGTTCAATAGAATCCAGTAACAAGTCTGAAGAAATTTTCCAGCAGGTATTGTAATATCCAACAATGTATTTGTGGAAACAGAATGTAGTAAATTGTAAAGAAATGTTCACTCAAAAATCCTGCAGTATCCAATCGATTTCAATAAAGCACTCGGCAAAATTCAAATGGAAGAAATACCCAACAAGTATTGGGTCCACAGGTAAGTTTGAAAATAAACCAGTTGAATCCTGTGGGTTTTTTTTACAAGAGTAAATCTACTATTACACTACATTTATAAGGTGTGCATTAAATTGAACGATGACAAGACAGAAGTAATATATATAGGTCTACCTTATCAAAATATCCAAACTGTCCCTCAATATTGGAGGTTCTATGATAAAACCCAGTAGCTGTGTTCGAAACTTAGGTTATTTCATGGATGAAAATTTGGCCACTGATGAACATATCAAACATGTCTCCCTCAGAGCATTTTTTCCTCTTAGAAATATTAACAAAATGCGACCCTTCATAGATACACAGACGTCACGACAGCTTATTCACGCCTTTGTTACCAGTCACCTCGACTACTGCAACTCTCTTCTGATTGGCTCTAAAACATCTATTCTTGAAAAGCTACAACACATCCAAAATTGTGCTGCACAGGTCATAACCAGAACTCAAAAGTACTGCCATATAACACCAGTACTCTCTGAGTTAGGCTGGCTACCCGTTAAGCAAAGAAGTCAATTTAAAATTGTCCTTTTGGTGTTTAAGTGTATCTTGGGATCTGCATCATCTTACCTGTCCGATCTGCTTATCATCCGCAAACCACCGAGGTCTCTTTGGTCATCAGGTCAACTCAATGCGGTTTAGCCCGCAACTAATTTACTAGTGCTGGTGATAAGGCCATTGCAGTTGCTGGCCCAAGGCTTTGGAAATCTCTTCCAATCGACATAAAAAAATAGTAAATCACTTGAATCATTCAAGTCTGGTACTGAAACCTACCTTTTTCGTAAGGCAGTTCAGTGGTCTTTTAATTTTGGTCATAAACAGACATTACCAGGTGTGTGAATGTGACTGAGTCAGTGAGGATTGCCTCGTTACTTGTCAAGTCACACTCACATACTTGTTTTGGTAATGTTGTAGTTTGTTTTTATTTTGTTTTAATTCAATACCCTTTTTCTTTTAGGTTATGTCACTTTTATCGCCACGATATAGCCTTGGTTGCTGATGTGGCATTGGGTGCCAATAAATGATAATACGGTAGTGATCCATTATCAATGTATCTGTGAGAGAATGTATGTGTATGTGTGTATATGTATGTTTGCATTTATTGTACTGCCACTGAGCACCGTGTGTGTAGAATCCTTTAAAATTATTATTATTATTATTATTATTATTATTATTATTATTATTATTATTATTATTATAATTATAATGTATTCTCCATGATGTCATACATATAAGGCAAATTCACCTAAAGTAAAAAGTTACAGATCAAAGAATTCCAAAAAATCATGTAAAACTTTATCAAAACGTCCTAAGTACTATTTATAATCCCTTTTCACTTAACCCTGATTGTCCACATGGGGGCACGATGACGCTGTGTACTAAGGCGTACTGCACATCGATGGTGCGCATGTCTTCAACCAATCTAACCCTGCCTGTGCTACAGTGCGGAATTACGATGTTGGGGAGCTGGCTGCTGCTCGTCGTTGCTCGGTGGTTCTCTCAGGGTACTCCGGTTTCGTCCACCCGTAAAAGTGTCACGGTCATGATTAGCCATTGTGCATAAGTATGTGACCGTAAGCACCAATAAATAAATAAATATAATCCCTTTTCAGCTGGTTGAGTACTAGAAGCCACTATAATGGCTCTATTGAGAAGTGCTGGAAGCCACTTTAGTGGCTTTACACAGTAGGCATTTGCTTGATGTTTGCTCAGCAGTAGAAGAAAATTTCTTACATAAAATTGTTTGGTTGCATATTATTGGAGAGTGCTGTTGGCACTCTCCAATAAATTGTAACCAAACATTTATGAACAAAATCTTGCTAAACTAAGGCTACTCTTGCTGGTAGCATGTTATCTTTGAAAAAAAATACTCATGTTTCAAATCACCTTTAAAAAAAATTTAGCACTCGACCACTTGAAGAGATAGGTCTTTGGCTGGGATTAAGAACCTGTCTGTAGAGTTGATTAGCATTTGATGATGAGACAGACATGTTAACCTCCAGAATAATTTTTCCTGAGGGTGATTTTCATGGAAATGGGATGGATTTCAGTGAAAATTTCACATGAGGACAAAACAAAAGAAAAAAACATGCAAATTTTCAGCTTATGGACCACTTTTAACACCAGGTTATATCCAGATCTAGTCAATTATGCAGATGCATTTATGCTATGTTAAATAAAAAATCATAAAATAATTGTTGATTTGAGAAAAAGACAACCATACTCCCAGAGCATTCATCATCCAAAGATCTTGCGAATAGATTTTCTTCTTTCTTTTCTGAAAAAACTGAGACTATTAGAGCTTCTCTTGATACAAGCTCACAATCTGATCTTCGACAGATGGTCGACGTGCCATGCACCTGTGTTAAAGCTGTTGCACAGTTGTCGCAATTCAAACCATTAGCTACAACAGATATCCAGAGGTTAATATCCAAGGCACCATCTGAGCAATGCATGCTAGATATCATTCCAACTTGGTTGTTAAAAGCATCTCTTTCAGAGTTAACTATACCGATCTTGAAACTGGTCAATGCCTACCTCCAGTCTGGCATCTTTCTGACAAGCATGAAACACTCTTTTGTAAAACCTCTTCTCAAAAAGACAACACTTGACCCAGAGGTTCTGAAAAACTACTGACCGGTCTCTAATCTTCCATTCCTATCAAGGATTCTTGAGCGTGTGGTGGCTTCTCAGCTGAATTCTCATTTGGCAACCCATGGTCTAGCCAAAGTTATCCAATCTGCATACAGATCTAATTGCTGTACAGAAACGGCGCTTTTAAGGGTTCAAGTTGATATCCTCCTATCCACAGACAGGCACTACCTAACATGTCTTATTTTGTTGGATTTAAGTGCTGCTTTTGACACCATAGACTATAAAATACTTATTGAAAGACTGGCTGCAAGAATAGGCCTTACTGACAGAGCAGTGAGCACTTAATTGGTTTTTGTCATACCTTAATGGTTGCACACAGAGTGTCCTTATTGGCAGTTAGTCGTCAGACAGGTCACACTATGTTTTGGCATCCCTCAAGGATCGGTGTTGGGTCCCCTACTGTGCACTGTCTATGTCTTACCTCTCTGTGACATTATCCGAAGCCATGGCCTTGACTTTCATTTTTAAGCAGATGACATACAGCTGTATATTAGTTTTACTCACACCTTTGAGCCTGATGCATGCAGTAAGATTGAACTTAGTATTTCAGACATCAAGGCATGGATGACTAAAACTCTCTTAAATTGAATGATGACAAGACAGAAGTATTATATATAGGTCTGCCTCATCAACTTTCAAAAATATCTAAACTGTCCCTCAATATTAGAGGTTCTGCGATAAAACCCAGTAGCTCTGTTCAAAACTTAGGTTATTTTATGGATGAAAATTTGGCTGCTGATGAACATATCAGACATGTCTCTCGCAGTGCATTTTTTCATCTTAGAAATATTAGCAAAATTTGACCCTTCATTGATACGCAGACGTCACAACAGCTTGTCCATGCCTTTATTACCAGTCGCCTTGACTACTGCAACTCTCTTCTGATTGGTTCTAAAACATCTATTCTTAAAAAGCTACAACACATCCAAAATTGTGCTGCACTGGTCATAACCAGAACTCGAAAGTACTGCCATATAACACCAGTACTATCTGAATTACACTGGCTACCCGTTAAGCAAAGAATTCAATTTAAAATTGTCCTTTTGGTGTTTACCTATCCGATCTACTTACCATCCACAAACCACTGAGGTCTCTTAGGTCATCAGGTCAACTCAATCTGGTTCAGCCCGCATCTAAATTTACTAGTGCTGGTGATAGGGCCTTTGCTGTTGCTGGTCCAAGGCTTTGGAATTCTCTTCCAATCGACACAAAAAATAGTAAATCACTTGAATCATTCAAGTCTGGTACTAAAAACTACCTTTTTCTTAAGGCATTTCCTTCAGTTGTCTTTTAATTTTGGTCATAAACTGACTTTACCAGGTGCGTGGCTGAGTCAATGAGAATTGCCTTGTTACTCGCCAAGTCACACTCACATACTTGTTTTGGTAAAGTTGTAGTTTGTTTTTATTTTGTTTTAATTCAATACAGTTTTTTCTTTTACGTTCTGGTGCTTTTATCACCACGATGTGGCATTGGGCACCAATAAATGATAATAGTGATCCATGTATCAATGTATCTGTGAGATAATATACGTATATGTGTGTATATGTGTGTATGCAATTATTGTACAGCCATTGCGCACCGTGTGTGCATTCTAGGCTTTAAAATTTTTTTATTATTATCATAAATTATTTATTATCCATGGTGAAACACAATAGTCTTGAACTGGTGAATAAAAAATATGAAGCAGCAGAAAACAAATTGAAACTGAGGCAATGGCAGAGGTAAACAGGTTTGGCAATGGCGCATGACTGATTAACAATGACCAGGTGTCGTTTAAAACAAAGGGATCATGTGACCCGAGGGACTCTCCCTGATTGGTCAACTAATGCAATTGGCAATAAAGCTGGGAACACTATGACCCCTGGAATGAAGATGACCAGTCATGTGACTCTGTTGTGTAATTGGCGAGTGATAGAGTTGAAAAGTCCAACAAAAAGGACAAAACTTGCCAACCATGGTCCACAAACTTTCAGAAACGGTGTTTCTTTCCAATGAACATAGAATCTATTTCACTCAGAGCACAGAGAGAAATGTGATATTACATCATATGAATAACTTGCAGAATCTTTATTTTACACCACATGTTATGTTAAGGGGACGTCCAACCTAACTTTGGTCAAATTTCATGTAATTTTCTTCCAAGTCTAAAAAAGACCCAAAATGAATAACCCCAATAAATTATATACTAAAATGCTTGGAATGAAACATAGAACATGTGGAAACTGGAATTTGCCATGGAACTGCTGCCATGTGTAAATAGCACCGCCTGAAAGTCTGCTATGGCATAAGTAAGAGCACAAAATTTTTACAATAAAATACCTCAAAATAAAATAACAGCTGTATTCAAAAAACATTGAAGTACATACTCGAAGAAATCTTTTCCTAATTCTTGAAAGTAATAAAGATTGAGACCTAATGTTTTAAGTGGAGTGCTCACTGATTGAAGGCAGACATTTTCTTTTGTTTATGTTTTGATTTGGGGGAGTTCAACAAAGGCCAACTTGAAGGAGTCCACTAGAAGAAGTATGGAAGGACAAAAGAGTGTCTCCCAATATAAAGACGTATGTGTCACTGGGGTGGTTTGGAAAGAAACTATGATATTCTCCTATGTAGAATGCACTGCAAAGTCATACATTGTAGTTGAATAAATATATTTACAAACCTCTTGCACTGTAACCCCTTTTATCACATGCATCAATTTGATAGTGATTAAATTGTTAACTTTGTCTGGCTTATCAATAAGTAACATATCTTCGTTTGCTCTTGGACACCAATACACTCATGATATCTGTTGGAGAAGAGAAATAAGAGTAACTGTAACCTGTCACTGCAGTAAACCATCAAATGTACATAAAAGTACATTGTTATTCAAAACACATCAAATCAACCCTACTTGACCATTATTGCATGTACTTTTCCAAAAAAGGCTTATTGGCATATTTAGATCTGGAGGGCACATCCAGTAGGTCTCACTTTCAAAGGTGTTCACATATTTTTTCAAGAACGCACTACGCAAAGTAATCCCCAAAAGGTGACAAGTGAGCTCCATTTGATAAAAAATTTCCTGGAGGGAGGGAGGTGTGTGTGGGGGGGGGGGGGGGGGGGGGGGGAGGGGGGTCCTGGCAACACACATGTTCCAAACACTATCAGACAGGTAACCCTCCCAAATAAGTGTATCTTCAAAAATCATATTACATTGCAAAACATTCTTTTTAGACTTAAAGTTCTGGACCTTTCATGCTTCTTTCTTCCAAGTATAACACTTAATTTATCGATTAATTGGTGAATAGAAAAACCCTGCCATATTCAACATCTTGAGTTCCAGAAGCCTCCATAACAGCTCCGATAAAAGTTTCAAACATCAGATTGGTGGCTTTACAGAATATTCATTAGCTTGTTCAGTAATAAGAACAAAATTTTCACAAAAAATATTTTGTTGCAATTAATTTGAGGGTATCAGCAGGCACTTTCCAACAAATTGTAACAAAATCAACTAGTTATAAACAAATTTTTCTAACTCGAAAGAGTGAAAAAGGACCATAACTCTGGAAAAAATGTGTGGAAGAAACACATGCTACAGCAGCTACACAGGCATCGTTTCCCTATGATGCTCGATCACAACACCAAATATCCTTCAAATTGGAGTAGCAGTGGTTGAGATACAAGGGAGAATGTTGGTATGGGTTAAAGGACAGAGGTCTTCACGGCACTAGATGTGCCTTTGACTTTCCAACTTCCAAGTCCGGGGCATAATAATCACAACATGCCCACCTTATCAATTCATAATTTCAGTAAAATAAACAGAATTATCAATTTTAATTAATTTATAGATGATGGGAAAATATTTGGCTTCTTTCTTCTTCTCGTACTGTTACCACAAACATCTGCAGGCAGTACGATTCTGACAAACGAAACTGAACACATGTGGTCTGGTGTGTCAGGTTAAAAAGTAACTCGGCACAGATAATGAAGAAATTATGAATATTTCGTGTATTTCATTTGTTTAAATGCCAATTGCGGCTAATTTTGACCGTGGATTCGTTAATGCGTTTGGGTTTTGACCATAACAGCCACGCTGACAGCGGTTATGTTTATTATGATATGCAAATTGGGAGATAGTTTCCTGTAAAGGAGATTTGTCACATTTGTGTAAAACAATTACAAAAGACACTGATCGACGCTTGTGTTGGTATGGTTGATTGCAAGAAAAAACTAAATTCACAGCATCGTCCAATCGCACCTTATTTAAAAGCGCGAATGCATATTTTCAACCCATCTTCTTTGCAGACATCAACACAGTCGCGGCAAAGACCCATTGTTACTAAGAAGTAAATAACATCACAACATCAGGGGAAATCAACATGCTCAATATAGTTTCAGGCCACTTGGAGTATACTTCAAGAAAAAAGTGTTTTCTGAAGCATTCAGCTTGCTTTTTTATAAATATTACCTTATTTTATGTGTATCGTCCCGATTTTATACACTCGGTTATTAGCTCATCTTGACAAAGTCAAGCTGAGCTAATCTAATTGCTTCCCTCCGTCGTCCGTCATCTGTCGTCCGTCGTCTGTCAACACCATGTTTTGGTCTTCTCCTCCAAAGCCACTGGGCCAATTCAAGTGAAAGTTTGTGTGAGTGATGGTCCCAAAGGGGCATTTCATTTTTGTTCAACTCAGTATGCCCGGCCCCATAGGGAGGGAGTGGGGGAAAATGCTCCAAAATATTTTAAAAATCTTCTTCTCAAGAACCAATGTGTGCAATGACTTGATATTTGCTATGGAGCTTCCATATGAGGTGTAGAATCAAGTTTGTTCAAACGATGTTCGTAAAGTAATATTTGGCTTTGTAATAGGAGGGGTAAGATTTTTGGCCCCGCCCAAAATTTCTATTTTCTGAACCGATGGTCCGGTATGAACCAAATTTGGTTTGTGGTAGTATTGGGTCATAAGTACTTGACCCATGCAAAAAAAAATTCCCGCATCCCCATGGGAACCCTGGGAGCTAAAAATAGAAATATTTTCAAACGCCCATATTTCCCAAACCCCACGGAACAGAGAGCTTTTATTTGGTATGAAGTATCCTTATGACCAGTAGAATTGAATGGTAAAAAAAAATTGCCATCGGTTATGTTAGGGTGTTCTGTAATGGGCATCGAAAAAATGCTGAGTCAGCATATTTGCAAAAATTTAAAAAAATCTTTTCTCTAGAACCAATCATCAGAATCTTTTGATATTTGGTATACAGCATTCATAGGGGGGTCAGATAAAAGTTTGTTGAAATAAAGCTCATTGGTTCATATTTGGGCTCTCTACAGGAGCCCGAAGTTTTAACATAGGGTAATATGGGGAATATTCTTTAAAAATCTTCTTCTTCAGAACCACCAGTCAGAATCTTTTAATATTTGGTATACATCATTGTTATGAGGGTCAGATTCTAGATTGTTCAAACCAAGTCCCTAGGTTAATATTTGGGCTTCCCACGGAAGCCCAAATTTTATCTTTGTTCAATATGGAGGGTAATTTAAAAAAATCTTCTTCAGATCCATCAGTCAGAATGCTTTGATATTTGGTATGCAACATCTCTATGGGGGTCAGATTCAAGTTTGTTCAAATCAAATCCCTAGGTATATATTTGGGCTCACTATGGTAGCCCAAATTTTTACTTAGTGCAATATGAGAAAATTTCTTTAAAAATCTTCTTCTTCAGATCCACCAGTCGGAATGCTTTTATATTTGGTATACAACATCTCTAGGGGGGTCAGATTCCAGGTTGTTCAATTCGAGTGCCTAGGTTAATATTTGGGCTCCATATGGGAACATGAAATTTAACTTAGTACAATATGAGGGAATTTCTTCAAAAATCTTCTTCTTCAGATTCACTTGTCAGAATGCTTTCACATTTGGTATACAACATCTCTAGGGGGGTCAGATTCAAGTTTGTTCAAATCGGATCCATAGGATAATATTTGGGCTCACTATGGTAGCCCAAATTTGAACTTAGTGCAATTCGAAGAAATTTCTTTACAATTTCTCTTCTTCAGATCCAACAGTCAGAATGCTTTCATATTCGGTACACAACATCTCTAGGGAAGTCAGATTTAACTGTGTTCAAATCAAGAGCCTGGGTTAATATTTGGTCTCTCTATGGGAGCCGGAATTGGTCATTTTGCTGAAGAATTAAAAATTTTGTATTCGGTACCCTCTAGAGGTACTAAGATTAATCCACATAGGTTGTATCAAGGGGCTTCATAGGGGAGCTCTACATTTTACTTATGATCAACTGAAGAAAAGGCATGATGCCCAGATTATTTTTGTCACTCCTGAGGGACTCAAGGATTAACAGTGTAGCCTATGGAGATGGCTTGCTTAATGTAGACTCATTCTTGGACTAAATTGTGTTCTGTACAAGATGAGCGCTTCAGGCCCCGTGGGGCCTCTTGTTTTTTTACAAGTGGTTCATGTTGTCTTTTTATTGTGTGATAATTCAGATTTTTTGTCAACAAAAATGTTCAGACGGCCTGTAAACACTGCATGTCACTGGAGGGAATTTCAAACCATATTTTGCAGTAATGACATTAACAGCTCAAGTATTTGCTGTAACCTGTTTGCAAATCCACTCATACATTGTCTCGAACAAGTAAAGGGCACTATCGCGTCCTTTCATTCTTACGAACGCCAAAAAAGAGTATTCCTGCAAGAACCACATTGTAATCACTTGACCAGAATAAACATCATTCAAACATGGCCACATCCGGAACATCCAAAATTTGTGTTGGTGGTATTACATTCCAACATCAAAACACACCCAAGTGTGTGTCATAAAAATGCTTTCTCCAAGTCTGTAGTACTTTATTACATTGAGGAGAAGGCTTTCGAATTACCGATTATTTTGTGGTTTTACGGGTTCGTTACTTATGCCATTGGCAAATTAATGTTCTTCAAAATCATAAAATTCTCTTTTTTTCCTGAAAAAATTATATGTACCTTTTCTATGCACTTTACTCATATTTTGATATATAATTTGCCTTCCTTACTTCTCTTATCTGTTTCTGGGGCATTGGGAAAAATGTCAACAAATTGACCAAAGTTTCGTTTGACTACCCCTTAAGTTTTAATATTTCATTGGTTACCTCGCATTTATTTTTATGCAATTGTTCTGGTTTGGCAATTACAAACAAGTTTTGAATAACTCAGCTTTTTATTCTACCAGTAAGTGCAACACAGGTTCCATACCTATACCATAACAGCCCATAAAGACATAAAGTATGTTGTTCCTTCAATGCTGATTTAGTTTGATAGGATTATAATAACCATAGACAGCTAAAGGCAACCAAAGAAAATGTGAAAACAAATGGCAATCAATCAGAATCAATGGGAACTGATGGGAATGGAATTTTTCTCCTTGCAAGTTTTTTCCTCAAATGAAATGCACCCACCCCCAACTTTGTGGTTATTTAGAGACAAGTGTTCACTGAAAAATTATTACAGGATCCTCCAGTCACATGAATAATGATCTATTCAGAGTGACAGTTTGTCTGTGAGATGTTTATTGAAAAAAATTGCATGAAACCGGAAAAAATCTGCATGAAACCGGAAAAAATCTGCATTTGGGGTCTCGGACCCACCCATCCAGACCTAATATACCAGACAAATTTTATGTACCCCCACCCCCCACCCTCTGAAAAAGTTATAATTTTTTTTGTTTTGATGGCATGAGGCAGCAGCACATTGAGCTTTTAGGAGTACCAATACGGGTATGGTTTCTTGTAAAACTAAAATATCAGTATTTCATCAGCAAATGTTACGGTAACCCTTTATCTGACGAATCAGTGTATCTGCACACATAATTTTGACAAATTGAGCAGTTGAAAAAAATTAACAAAATCATATCACCTGACACCTCATTTAAATGAGCTTGTTTCTTGTTCTTTAAAAATATTTTTTAAAAATTAATAAAATAATAAATTTGATATCGTTGGGTCAAGAGATAACCAGAGATGGTGTCCCCATTCCAGATTGAAGATTATGGCACAAAAATAGAGTTCATTCATTATTTCAACAATAGAGTTCTATTTGGTGCAGATGATACTGCAAAAGGTTTCAGACTGTTCAGCATTCATTCTGTCAAGGGTGAGAAATAAATTGTATTTCTTCTTCAAGGAGGGTTGAAATAGAGTTTTATAGGTCAAGTATATTTTGTCAAAACAGAAGTCTATAAAGCTGAATGGTTAATAAAATTAAATTTTCCATTCACTAAAATGAATGTCAAGGAATCTGGTTTGTCTGGACAACAAATCATGTTTATTACTTTTATAGATTTTCCAATCATAAAATCTGATTTCTCTGAATTCTGAGGATTGTCACAGAAATTATTTCTTTAAATTCCTAGGAACAGTCATCACAGTTGTTGAAGATGGTATTGTGCCTAGAATATTAAGTTACAGGAAAAAATCCTCAGAACTGAATGTTCATATGGCAAACAATCTGATGTACATCATATAATTTAAGTTTTAATTATACCCCCTCCCCCAGTGGGGGTTTGTTGGATTCACCTTGTCCATCTGTCCATCCATCTGTCCATCCGTCTGTCCATCAGTCAGTCCATCTGTCTGTCCGTCCCAAAATTCAGTTGTGAACAACTTGTAAAGTATTTGGATGAGTGACTTGATATTTGGTATGCAAGTGTATCCTATGGCTGTATACCCATAGTGAAAAGCAGGTGTCATTGCCCTTTATGAACTTAGAATTTGCCCGCTTTGAAATTAATTCATGAATAACTTGCTGAGTATTCAATGGAATGACTTCATGTTGGTGTGTAAGTCTATCCTATTGATGTCTACCTACCGTACTAGGCAGATGTTATGCAGTGTATTATTGTTGAAACTTTAGGATATGGTTACGCATGTCGTGCAGATGCGCAACATATATAAAGTTTGCAGAAAAATATTTTTTTCACAGAATTAGAGGCAGGGATACCTTTTTGTGTCACCCTATAATGACACTTAATATTTCTTATAATATATGGCCCAATGGTCTGTAATCTGTCACAGGTCTGTCATCCTTTAGCGTCACCCAGAAATAAATGTTTCATTTCTGTAATGCTATCCATGGTATTGCAGATTACCTTTAGTACAAATTTGACTTGTTAATTGCATATAGGTTATTGAGTAAATCCTGTTAATTCAATATAAAATCTAAAATCAAGAAATTACCCCAACAATCACCAAATCACCCTTGTATATCAACAAATTTGCCCTCCGAACATCCAATATAGGCATTTATTCTATTATATTTTGTATGACAGAGCTCCAATACTATATATCCATGTGGTAGTGTTCTGTTTAAGAGTCAACTACACAAAAGTAATGCCTGTTATATAATTGTGCAGAGTTCCTTGAGCTTGGTCAAACAAGATATAATAGAATAAATGCTCAGTTTATGTCCAGAATACAGGAAAGTGATCTAATCCCTATTAATTGAATACTCTCAAGCAAGGCTTGAAATAAGTGGTTGGACAATGACCGACACCAAACTTACTTTGACCAACACACTTTGAAATCCATAGGACATTTTGACCAACACAAAATTCTTCTCAATTTTTTTTAATCTGAGTTTAAAAAACAACAGTAATTCAGTTTAAACGTAATTTCCATTGCGAATTAACAAGTCATTTCCTCATTTAGTAGTAACTATATGTCAATTTACAATGCATAAAGCAGTATGTTGAAAATGACCTGCACCAAAATAAAATGACCTGCACAAACTACTTATTATTATTTATTTATTGGTGTTTAAGGTCACATAGTTCTGCACAATGGCTAATCATGACCACGACAGTTTTACGGGTGGAGGAAGCCGGAGTACCCGGAGAGAACCACTGAGCAACAGCGAGCAACTGTCAGCTCCCCAACATACTAACTCCACACAAGCAGGGTTAGCATTGGTTGGAGACAGGTGCACCATCGACGTGCAGTACGCCTTAGTACACAGCGTCACCGTGCCCCCTCGTGGGCAGTGGGGGTGAAGTGTCTTGCCCAAGGACACAACGCGGTTGCCGCAGGTGGGATTCGAACCGAGGACCTCTCGGCGTGCAGCCTGCACCTCTACCAACTGAGCCACCGCACCCCCCCACAAACTACTTGGGGCAGGACATTTTAACCAGCACTGAAAAAAAAATTATTTTGAGCTTTGCTCCCAAGAATTGAATAATTCTCACTGGCAGAGTAGCTATTCAGTTTTATGAAGCTTGTCTTGACATTTCAGCAGACAGTACAATCATTTTCTCAACTTACAGCCTTTACCATGCTGGTTACCAGACAAGCCAGAAAATAAGCAGACTGACATCTGCAAAATGAGGTCCCCAGAGGGTGAATTTAGTTATGCCACCCTGCACAGCAGGGTAGCATCACTACATTTACCCTCTGTGAACCTCAATCTGAATCAGGGTCTCAAAACTTAACAGAAGGAGGTACCCAGAGGATAAATTGGCCCAATGTATGGGATAGCATAATCAAATTCACCCTCTGGGGACCTCATTCCGCAAATGTCAGACTGCTTTTTTTCTGGCCTGTTACCAGACCTCTACAGCTATTACTGAAATCCACAATATTTTGCTCAAGTTGTCAACATTATTATAAGTTATTGTGATGAATTGACAGTAACATGGTCCGAAGTTTTCAGCTCAGAGTGTTTGTTCAACCGAGACACGGAGCTTGAGATTGAACATAAGCTCTGAGCCGCAAACTTAAGATCATGTTGCCATCAGTTCATCACAATAACGTATATGTTCCAGTAAGACACTACTCACAGCCCCAAACTCACATTATGAAACGAACATGGAAACTTTAACGATAACAAGTTTAGTAAATAAACCTTTTGAGTATTGCATGACTTCACTGGACCAAAAAACAGTAAATCAAATAAAGGTCGAGGTCACTCCATCTTAGTTCAAATTGTAAACTGCTTTCCAAATTAAACAACACGTCATTTGGAAAATCATCTGCTACTTGTGTGAAAAATCTAGAAAAATGATGAAGTGGTTTGCAAGTCACTCCATTAATGGAATAATTGTGAAATGGGTAACCTCATTTCAAATATTTTGCATGTTGAAACATACATTACTGGGGCCGTAAACATAGAAAAAATTACATGAGTTCCCGTCCAATCAGAGAGTGAGGATTTTAGTCTTATTGGAACATAGCTTTGTGTATTGTATTTCCTACCATGCCACTAATGCCTATATATCAGTTGGTGAGTTTGGGTCTGTCACCCACCATATTTGAAATCTTCATATGCCCCTGCTTCATGTAGTGGCTTCAAAACTATTCCAGATAGTTTAGCCTTGCCACACTGAAGTGAGATATGCATGTTTTAATTTTTCTATCCCTATGTAAATATAATCTTGACCACTTTCGTATGTTTATACAAAAAACTAGGAACTGACAACAAATATCACAAAATTACAGAGCCTTCTTTCTTTTGTAATGAAAAAGGAAATGAGGATGAGATCACTGTAAAACCTTGCAGAAGTCTTAGTCCTGGTCTATATGTGTACCTAATTGAAGTTAAATAAGGTCTATGAAAGTTAGGAATCTGTTTCTCTAGCTAATTAAAGTTAAATAAGGCCTAAGAAAGTTAGGAATCTGTTTCTCTGGGCCTTCTACATGGTCATTTTGGCAGCCGCATGCTCTCTTTTTATAACCAATGCAGACTTAAAAAAAATAATAATTAAATGGTTTGTGTCTTGATATTTTACCCAAGTTAATAAAATTGATAAATTTGTTCCAAGAGTGCAACAGGGCTTTGCAATGCTAAAGCATTGCAAAGCCTTGTTGCACTCAAAGGACAAAATACACCACCATCCATGCTATTCTGTCAAATATGAGGCAGCCTAAAACATAAAACAAATCAAGAATATGAACTTTTGATGGCAAAGAAATAATTACAAAAATAAAAAATAAAATAAAAGACCGCCCACCGGCATGCAATTTTACAAAAAATGGCCTGACTAACAGAAGATCTACAGTATGTATAGACTGTATTATCACTAAATAACCCGCAGAGTGGAGATTCCACCCAAGCAATAATTGCAATTTTGTTGCAAAGCATAACAAGCACAAGAAAAGTTCCATCCAATGGACCTTCAGGTTTAACCCGGAGGTCCATTGGCTGAAACATTGCTTGTGTTTTTTGTCCATATGTTCAGAATTTGAACGTGATACATTGGGTGATACCACCACTCTGTGGGTGATTTTGTTACAATCCACCCTCCATGTACTGTACTTTGTGGGTCCTAAAGTTCCTAGTGTATTTGGATAAAATGGTTGCAAGAATAATAATTCAAATTGTACAATTACAAATAAGTATATATAGAACATGTATTTGTTAAAAAATATTAGAATATTTATTCTGATATAATATTATTTATTTATTTTTTGGTGTTTAAGGTCACGTACTTATGCACAATGGCTAATCGTGACCGTGACAGTTTTACGGGTGGAGGAAAACGTAATACCCAGAGAGAACCACCGAGCATCTACGAGCAACTGTCAGCTGCTCAATATTCTAACTCTGCTCAAGCTCTGCTCAAGCAAGGTTACAGCAGTTGAAGGCATGTGCACCATTGATGTGCAGTATGCATTTCGGACATGGCATCATCGTGCCCCCATAGTCCAGGCACATTAGACATAAAAATGAGAAAGTAAGGAAAAAAATCGGAGAAAGCTGATTTTTTTATATGTTTCCGGGACACACATTGCGGATAAAGTGTGAAAAGTCCCCACGAATCCGAGTTGAGCTTTTTTAGTTATAGCGTTTTTTTGATGAAAAAAAAAATTCGACCCAGCTCCATATTTCTCATTCTTATTCGCCTTAGTAGGGTGAGAATCATAAATATCGTGCTGAATTATATTGAGAATACATATCCCCAACAGAAAATGCCAACTTTGTACCAATCCTCACACTCAATGGTGAAATATTCACGAAAATGTACAAAATTACGAAAAAATTTTTATTGTTTTCATACACACAACGGTACACAACGTCCATTAAATCAAATCTACGACTACTTTGGGAGCTAAATTATATATCAAAAATTGCAGAAAAGCAGTGGCTTTATAATGATATATAACAATAGTCATTTATTCCATAATGAACTGGTGAAACGTGTGAAATATTAACCATACCCCCTAAACTCAAATTCAAACGGCATCGACTTTTCTCATTCAAATACCATATTATAGCATCATTGTTTCAATTTCCATGTTCGATTAAATCACATAATGTGGTGTTTGCCTACACTCAAGATGCATTGGCATGTAATGTGTGCACGCCCTTGATGTGTACTCATAAACATTCGTCAGATAAGTTGACAAAAGTTTTCGTTAGACTCGGCGGCTTCCATATGATTATGTCATATTTAGGGGCAGTTGGTTCGATCATGGCTGGTAGCGGCTTGGATGAACTTTGGGGGACTGTTTATGCTGGTGGGTCAATCCATCATTTGATCAGTGGTCATGCATATTTAAGAGCAGTTTGTGCCCATTTGCTAACACAAATTGCTATTACAAAACTTGTGTTTGAAGAAAGCCGAACACTAGATAACATAGACTGCACAGAAGTCAATGAAATATTCTGGGGACTTGCCAGAGGTGACTGTACAACAGCTGACGCTGTCAATCAAGAAAGTGTCAACCATCTACTGTCAAAATTACACGAACTGCTCCAGAATGCGTCTGTAGGATGCACAGGAAAGCTTTGGGTACAATTCTACGAGCAAATAGGTCTTCTCCAGTTGTTCTTGAGAGCAGAGCGCACAGGCGACTGGGAACTCCACACATATTGTGTTCGCAATATGATTCCAGTATTTCACGCAGGTGGTCATTTTGCATACGCAAAAAGTTCTCATCTCTATTTGCAGCAGATGAATGAGCTAACAGAAATAATGCAACAGGATGATTTGAAGTTGTTCACTGAGAGAGGTTACTTTACCATAAGGTGCTCAGATAAATTCTGGGACGGGATATATTCTGATCAGACCATAGAGCAGTGTTTAATGAGAATGTTCAAGCTCCCTGGTGGTCTCACACATGGCAGGGGAATAACCGATAGCACTGTTGTGAAATGGGTACATGGACTACCTCTTTGCCTTCCGATATGTAATGCTCTCGAAAATTTTGTTCATGTTCACACTGGTCATGGCGAACAACATCGGGATCTCCGTCAAAGTTCACAATTGACTGATGCCAATGATATCACCAAATTATTGAACTGGCTCAGAGTGCATTCCCCCTTTCAGAATAGAGATCCACTACAATTAGTCTCTATAGCGACTGGGCTTGTGGCCGACGAAACTGTGACCAAGTTCGCAAAATTGGTGAATGTTGCGTATCGAATGTTGTAAGCAAAACGTTCAACAGCATCAAACTACGACGTGTTGACACTGTGAAGTCTTTCGCATCGATGGCAAATAGCATCGAAGTCCGTGGAAGTAAGGTAGTGATTGACCCCACAATTCTGTTCAACCGCATCACATGTGTTATACAGTCACAAGCAGAGATGGAAGAGTATCTCAAATATGAACTCCCCCCGAAACCACCAACATTGTTTGATTCTGCTGGAATGAGGAAGACACAGAAAAGCACGCTCGGTAAGATCCTCAAAACATACGGTTCCGAGCAAACTAAAATCCCAGAACATTCTCTGTTTGTTGTAGATGGTGGATTTTTAGCTCATCTTGACAAAGTCAAGCTGAGCTAATCTCATCGCTTCCCGTCCGTCGTCCGTCGTCTGTCGTCCGTCGTCCGTCAACACCATGTTTTGGTCTTCTCCTCCAAAGCCACTGGGCCAATTCAAGTGAAAGTTTGTGTGAGTGATGGTCCCCAAGGGGCATTTCATTTTTGTTCAACTCAGCATGCCCAGCCCCATAGGGAGGGAGTGGGGGAAAATGCTCCAAAATATTTTAAAAATCTTCTTCTCAAGAACCAGTATGTACAATGACTTGATATTTGCTATGGAGCTTCCATATGAGGTGTAGAATCAAGTTTGTTCAAACGAAGTTCGTAAAGTAATATTTGGCTTTGTAATAGGAGGGGTAAGATTTTTGGCCCCGCCCAAAATTTCTATTTTCTGAACCGATGGTCCAGTATGAACCAAATTTGGTTTGTGGTAGTATTGGGTCATAAGTACTTGACCCATGCAAAAAAAAAAATTACCGCATCCCCATGGGAACCCTGGGAGCTAAAAATAGAAATATTTTCAAACGCCCATATTTCCCAAACCCCACGGAACAGAGAGTTTTTATTTGGTATGAAGTATCCTTATGACCAGTAGAATTGAATGGTAAAAAAAAATTGCCATCGGTTATGTTAGGGTGTTCTGTAATGGGCATCGAAAAAATGCTGAGTCAGCATATTTGCAAAAAATTAAAAAAATCTTTTCTCCAGAACCAATCATCAGAATCTTTTGATATTTGGTATACAGCATTCATAGGGGGGTCAGATAAAAGTTTGTTGAAATAAAGCTCATTGGTTCATATTTGGGCTCTCTACAGGAGCCCGAAGTTTTAACATAGGGTAATATGGGGAATATTCTTTAAAAATCTTCTTCTTCAGAACCACCAGTCAGAATCTTTTAATATTTGGTATACATCATTGTTATGAGGGTCAGATTCTAGATTGTTCAAACCAAGTCCCTAGGTTAATATTTGGGCTTCCTACGGAAGCCCAAATTTTATCTTTGTTCAATATGGAGGGTACTTTAAAAAAATCTTCTTCTTCAGATCCATCAGTCAGAATGCTTTGATATTTGGTATGCTACATCTCTATGGGGGTCAGATTCAAGTTTGTTCAAATCAAATCCCTAGGTATATATTTGGGCTCACTATGGTAGCCCAAACTTTTACTTAGTGCAATATGAGAAAATTTCTTTAAAAATCTTCTTCTTCAGATCCACCAGTTGGAATGCTTTTATATTTGGTATACAACATCTCTAGGGGGGGTCAGATTCCAGGTTGTTCAATTCGAGTGCCTAGGTTAATATTTGGGCTCCATATGGGAACATGAAATTTAACTTAGTACAATATGAGGGAATTTCTTCAAAAATCTTCTTCTTCAGATTCACTTGTCAGAATGCTTTCACATTTGGTATACAACATCTCTAGGGGGGTCAGATTCAAGTTTGTTCAAATCGGATCCATAGGTCAATATTTGGGCTCACTATGGTAGCCCAAATTTGAACTTAGTGCAATTCGAAGAAATTTCTTTACAATTTCTCTTCTTCAGATCCAACAGTCAGAATGCTTTCATATTTGGTACACAACATCTCTAGGGAAGTCAGATTTAACTGTGTTCAAATCAAGAGCCTGGGTTAATATTTGGGCTCTCTATGGGAGCCGGAAGTGGCCATTTTGCTGAAGAATTAAAAATTTTGTATTCACTACCCTCTAGAGGTACTAAGATTAATCCACATAGGTTGTATCAAGGAGCTTGATAGGGGAGCTCTACATTTTACTCATGATCAACTGAAGAAAAGGCATGATGCCCAGAATATTTTTGTCGCTCCTGAGGGACTCAAGGATTGACAGTGTAGCCTATGGAGATGGCTTGCTTAATGTAGACTCATTCTTGGACTCTGTTTAAATTGTGTTCTGTACAAGATGAGCGCTTCAGGCCCCGTGGGGCCTCTTGTTATTGAAGGCAGTTGTATGGCCTAAACAGTCGTCATGTAAGGACATATGTACATCATATTCCAATTATCTAGTGAGACATTTTGGGGCGAACGTCGTGGTTGTTTTTGATGGTTATGCTTGTACAATGTCGACAAAGGGCATGGAACAAGCCCGTAGATCTAAAGACAGGTATTCCATTGATATCAATATCTCGCCCGAGTTACCAGCCACCACACCCCAATCCGATCTCCTTGCAAATGCCAAGAACAAAACCCAACTGATCGATCTTCTAATGCAGGAGCTATCTGCTATCAGTATTCAGTCCAAGCAGGCCGAGGCTGATGCTGATGTACTGATAGCCGAAACTGCACTTGACATCGCTCAAGATGACAACAATGTTGTCGTTGTGGGAACAGACACAGACTTGTTAGTCATTCTGACCTCTCGAGTTCAACCGGGATGTAATATTCACATGATGTATTCCATTACCCCAAACTTACTAGTTTCAGTTAGTGAAATAGCAACCAAAATGGGTGACCATAGAAGCAACCTCCTTGTAGCACATTCTATAAGTGGTTGTGGCACTACTTCTGCACTCTTTCGAGTTGGTAAGAAGTAAGTATTCAGTACAATTGTCTCCGATGTTACTAGCGACTCACAACAGTATGTCAACACAATTTTGGCGGATGACAGTACACCAAGTGCAGTAGCCGCTGCCGGGGAACAACTTCTCCTGATCTTATATGGGAGTAAAACTGTTTCCTCTCTCGACCAATATAGATATGTCACTTACAAGCGTTATGTAGCAAAATCTAAACAGAATAAACCCATCGACCTAGCCTCACTCCCACCAAGCAGCGATGCTGCACAACAACATGTCTACAGATGTTATCTCCAGGTCCAACAATGGCTGGGCACTTCGCTTCCTCCGACGGATTGGGGGTGGTCGCTAGACAATGGACTTCTTGTACCGACTGCAGCCACAAAGCCATGTGCCCCCGATAACCTACTGAATCTGATCAGTTGTGGTTGCAAGAGTGCTTGTACAAAAAGGTGTGGGTGTAAGAAGGCAGGACTCTCTTGCTCAGGTTTGTGTAATTGCAGTTCGGATTCTTGTAACAACCACAGAAACACTGTCCTGTCGGAAATTTCTGAGTTCGATGAATAATATGTATATAGGTCATGTCATTTTTGTATATAGCGTTGATAATAGTCAATGTAACTTAATCCATGTTGATTGATTTGTACATTCTGTAAATATTATTTATTGATTTTTGTACATTCTGTAAATATTATTTATTGATCTAATGCTGCCAGACACAGACGTGTCTGTTCGGTCCCAAGCCCGAAAATAGTTGAGTTCTCATGCTGACGAATTTTATGCCAAAAGGGGAACTCGGCCAGAAGCAGAGGGGGTCTTCCATAATGTCTATTTTGTAAGCAATGATAAAAGTCTTCAAATGGTGGTGGATTTTTTATCGTCTGTCCAACTAACATCCCGTTCTGTACTACGACCCTTTGGGCAAATCCGTTAGGAAAATCGTCATTTTTTGCGTAAATCCGATACTTTTTTGTGAATTTTCAATAATTTTTCGCAGAAATTGTCACAGAATGCACATTTTCCTCTAGGTAAATGTATATTAGACATTATGTAACTCAAAATATGCGTAAACAAAAAATACAGTTGGATCAATTCGAGGTTACAAAGTTCGTGCGATTTTTTTTGATTTTTTTCAAACGCGTTTTCGAAAAAAGGCTGTAGAAAAAAAAGTTCAACTGGGATTTTAGGGGACTTTTGTCTAATCGTTCAGTGACATGTACTCGACATTCCCTGAAAAAATCAGCTTTCTCCGATTTTTTTCCCTAGTGAAACCTAATGTTCTTGGGCTACCATGTAGACAACTGGGATAAAGTGCCTTGCCCAAGGACACAATGCAGGTCGTCCCGGACGGGGATCAAACTCGGGACTTCTAGCATAGAAGACCACCAGTCTACCACTGAGCCACTGTGGTCCCTGATATATTTTCATTGCATCTGAACAAAGACCAGATGTAGTCATTGAAGTCATCTCAAAAGAGTCAACTGCGTGAAATGTCCATTTGTGTGTTGGTGTTAAAAACATGACATATTGATGTGCAAAGAAAGTTTGTGTTGGTAGTGAAAAAAATATTGAAAGAAATGTGTGCCCTCATTACAATCTGATGTATAATTATTATACTGCTCTCATGCTCAAATCATAATCATACCCCCCGCAAACAAAGTTTGGGGGGGGGGGGGGGGTTATATAGGAATCACCCTGTCCGTCCATCTGTCTGTCCATCTGTCCATCCTTGTAAGTGCAACTCCTCCTAAACCATTTGAAAAATTTTCATGAAACTTTACGCAATGGAAGAACTCCATATGAAGATGTGCACGAAGCAATATAATTCCGTTCTGACATTTCCAAGGAGAGATAATCTAACTTATACCGTCTGTCCATCCTTGTAAGTGCAACTCCTCCTAAACGATTTGAAGAATTTTCATGAAACTTTACACAATGGAAGAACTCCATATGAAGATGTGCATGAAATAATATAATTCCGTTCTGACATTTCCAAGGGGAGATAATCTAACTTATACATTTCAGGCGCGGGGGGTATCACTTTGTGAGTTTGCTCACAGTACCTCTAGTTTGTGACAGTGGAGAAAACAAAATTAAGGTTCGGTGGAAAAATAAAATTGTTGCTCCAAAAATGAGAACAAATTTATTTTTTTCCTGTTGGCCTTCGTGTTGCACCCTTCCTGGCATTGCCTATTTCAAATATACTATCTTACTTACTATCCATTTCCAGGATACTTTCTGAGCATTCCATTGATGTAACCAAGTCTCTTTGTTCATTTCAACAGTGTCAAACATTCATAATTATGGCTGTCAAAAATGTTTATCAAAAAAGATAATGGTGCTGTATGCATCAGGAAATATTTAAGCAGTATTGGGCAAAAATGTATATTTATTTTTCAGGATGAAAATGCTCCACCCTTACCTCCCACTTCACCTCCTGATACTACCCATTTTAACGATTCCTCATTTTGCTCATTACCTGCTGATGAAGAAATAACGGTATGTGGCATTTATCTACTAACAATCTATCTTTGCTTATGTTTGTTTATGATAATGACTGTGCAAGTGTTGGAAGCTTCATTGATTCAGTACAATAGAACACTCAATAATACTGTAGTCAAATTATCTCTTTATTCAGTACAATCAGATGTATTATGCACTCAGTTTTCCAAAGAGTGCAAAACAACTGGAGCTTATGTCGGGTCATTCTTGGGATGGCTGCTATCTGCCATTATTGTTTAACCCTTTACCCAACGCAAACCATATCAAAATTTGTTGTTTTAAATATTATTTTTGCAAATTTTTCAAACATTTTCAAACATTTTCAACAAAACCATATCATGCTTTTGTTCAAAAAAGTTCAACAAAACCAAATCATATGATCCCTCATTGGAGTGAGCTCATTCCAATGAGGGGTCACATGATATGGTTTTGTTGAACTTTTTCGAAAAATTTGTTTTTTATGGCCCTGAAAGGGAGGTATCTTGTATCTGGGTTGTCCATCCATCTGTCCGTCAGTTCATCTGTCCAACTTTATTTGTCCATCCAGAGCCGTAAAATGGTGACTAATTTTTTGGTGGATTTCCATGAAACTATACACATGGGTACAGACCAATGGAAGGTCTGTTGCACAGCAAAACCATGCTCGAATGACAAAGGTCAAGGTCACAGGAATGGGAAAACTTAATTCTCTCACAGTCTGTATTTGTCCGTCCAGCGCCATAATTCTATAATGCTTGGGAGGATTTCCACTAAACTTCCCACAACGGTAAAGACCAATGGAAGGCCTGTCTGAGTTTTAAAGGTCAAGGTCATAGAAATGTGAAAACTTACTTCTCTCACAGAATCAAGTTTTTCATCCAGAACAAATTCAACACAAAACTTTTCATTCCAATTATAAACATTGAACATTATCCTTTTCATCAAACACTATACACAGTCAAATTAAGCTACAGCGCCATTGACACTTTCATTCATTACAGAGTTAAGGGCCTTCATTAGTCAATTTTTAAAGAATTTTGAGCTCATTAGCACAATGACTTGATCAAGTGTTCTCCGATTTGACTAATATTTTCCATACAGGTTTTTTGCAATAATATCTCAAGCAAGTTCATGACAGAGTTATGGGCCTTAATTTATTTATTTATTTTATTAAGGTTTAACGACACTTTAACAGTCAAGGTCATATCGTGTCGGTGACAGTTTTATGGGTGGAGGAAGCCGGAGTACTCGGAGAGAACCACTGAGCAACGACAAGCAGCTGCCAGCTCCCCAACATCGTAACTCCGCACTCCAGCACAAGCTGGGTTAGATTGGTTGAAGACATGCTCACCATCGATGTGCAGTACGCCTTAGTTCAAGGCGTCTTCGTGCCCCCATGTGGACAATTGGGGTGAAGTGCCTTGCCCAAGGACACAACGTGGGAGTCCGAATCGATCACTCAGACAGGCACCCATCCAAGGACTAACCGGGCTCGACGTTGCTTAACATCGTTGATCTGACGAGAACCGGTTTCCGCAATGCAACCATGCCCCCGAGCCTTAATTAGTCAATTTTTATGAATTTTGAGCTAGTTAGCACAATAACTTAAACAAATGTTCTCTGAGTTGACTAATATTTGCCATATAGGTCTTCTGTAATAATATCTCAAGCGGTTTCGAAAACTGGCCCTGGCCAATTCTTCATTACAGAGTTATGTGCCTTAATTAATTTTTCTAATTCTGAAATTATTACCATTATAATTTGAACAAAGTTTCTTGATTGGACAAAACTTGCTGATTTGAACCTTGTTTATTCATTGACTGATTAATGGCATGTATGATAATGTTCCAAAAAGACAAAAATCCAGGATCTCTGATTGGACGAGAGCTCACTTAGTTTTTTTATATGTTTTTGGCCCGAGTGGAATATGTTACCATCTGACATCAAAAAGTGAAATATTTCAAAAGATTATAACAATGGAAGGAGATTCAAAGTGTATACTTCCTATAAAATCGTATTTTTCAAGGTCCGTGATCATTCAAAGAATGAATACTTACAACCCACTTATCAAAAACTCAAGGTTACTCCATCTCCATTCAAATCATAAACTTGTTCATGATTTGAACCAAGCTGGAGTAACCTCGACCTTTATCCAAGTTATTGATTTTTTGTTGTCCAATAACGTCGGGTGTATACAAGAAGTTTATTTACTATATTTGTTATTAACTCTTAACCCACTGAGTATTTTCAAGATATTTTTTCATCAAATCTAGTCATGGCTGCTGTGAAGCAGCCATGACTAGTGTTGAAGAAAAATTAATCCAAATATAACAAGAAATCATTGGTGAAAAATTCCATTCAAGCTACAGGGGAAAATATGTATAAATATACTGAAATTATACTCATATCAGTGACAAGAGAAACTCAGGGCTGGATGGGAATATCCGCCAGCAGCATGCCAAGAGTTAAAGTGGCCTTGTTCATTGAAGTTGCCTTGTTCATTTCATGGCATGGGTTTTGGGCATTGGGTAGGGTCTTAAGAAAAAAACGTTATTGCGATGAATTGACAGTAACATGGTCTGAGGTTTGTGGCTCGAAGCGTATGTTGAACATTGCCGCTTTGTGTCTCGCTTGAACATGAGCTGCAAACCTCAGACCATGTTACCATCAATTCATCACAATAACTTATAATATAGGTTACCATTAACTCTTTACCTAAAAATGACAATAAAAAGATATGTCTTGCCAAACTATCTTGTTCTTCGGAGATTTGCAGTGAAAGAAAATTAGTATTCTAATCTATTTGTTTGAATGTGTTAACGTGTTTGATTAAAAACTAACTACAATGCTGTTTAAACGTTTAGATTTTTTATCCTTCTTCACCTATATTGTCATCAACCTGTTTTTGACCATCCTAAATTCTTGCATGCACAACTTTTTCGACATTAATTTTGTGAACAGATTTTAATGAAATTTCTTAAACATGACCACTAACAACAAGTCATCATGCACATATTCCCAATTTTCATGCCACAATAATTTTAATTTCCTTTTGAACTAATTTTGATTTATAAATGATCTCTGCATGAAATTCTTGGGTGCAATTTGGACAAAGCTTTTTTTCACATGCTCAATTTCAGAATTTTCAATCTGACACTGTTTTGATCAAATTGTCTACCCTTAACCTTAGATTTAATATAGATTTCTTTTGGAGATTCTTGTTTGCTCAACTCCGCAATTTATGAAGCAACCACTGATTTTAACTAAACAAATTGTTATTTAATAATTCTTTCAATTTTAGCAATATTTCTTCATTCATGATCATCATTCCTTAACAGGTAGAATGGATTACAATAGAGCCCACTTATTTGGATATCTTTTAATTGTATATCCCTGTTAATTGAATATAACTTTCAAACACAAAACCATTTGCCAAACCTTTAGTACAAATTTGACCTGTTAATTGAATATAGGTTATAGAATAAACTCCTGTTAATTGAATAAAAAAATCTTGTAACCTGTCGAGAAATTATCCTGACTCGCCCCAGTTTTTCTTTGTTTATAGACCTATTTGGCCTCAGTACATCTAATACAGGCATTTAATCGATTATATCTTGTTTGACAGAGCTCATAGAGCTCTGTCAAACAAGATATAAGAGAATAAATCCTAAGTTTATCTCTAGTGACACCATCCCTGTTAATTGAATACTCCTGTTAATTAAATAATTTTCATTGGCTAAGTGGCTATTCAATTAACAGGGTTCCACTGTACTACCAATATACTATGGGTTAGACTTTTCACTTGATATCTAATGGTAATGGCTGAGAGAAAGCACAAGAGACCGCAGTAAACTTTCAGTTATTGGGTTGGGTTGTACTTGATGATCCCTAAGCTAAAATGTTCCAAAGAGCATATTCTGCTTTATTCAGTAATTGTCAGTAATTGTTGAAATGTATATTAGAAATCCTTCCTGTTCTTTATGATTGGTATAAATGGATGTAAGAAAAAATCCATTCTATTTCACATTTGTACCTGTGGTACGTGGTTTCAACATTTTTAGAATCCAACTTCAGGACTTGGATAATATGGTATCTCCAGTTGCTCAGTGCATATAGTGTTCACTGTTCAAGTGTACTTCAGATAGGGTTTTTCTTCATTAGTTTAACTGGTGGAATGCTACATTCTTTTTCAAAGGTGATCTGTAACATGAGTAATTTTTTACAAAAATACCATACTACCAGCAAGGGGAGCCTTAGTTTAACAAGATGCTCTTCATAAATAATTGTTTTATTACCATTTAATGGAGAGTACCTTTCTCCAATAAATGGTACCAAAACAATTTTATATGAACATTTTTTTACTGCTGAGCAAACTTGCTAATGTGTACAGTGTAAAGCCACTATAGTGGCTTTCAAAACTTTCAATAGAGGCATGATAGTGGCTTCTAGTAGTCAACCAGTTAACAGTCAAATTGAGATTTTTAGCTTAACTTGACATAGTCAAGATAAGCTATTGCCATCACGCGTGCGGAAGTCTGTTAGTCTGTGAGTCTGAGAGTCTGTGAGTCTGTTAGTCTGTGAGTCTGTGGCGTCTGTTCACATTTTCCTTTAGCACGGGCTACACCCCGCAGTTCTTGTCTGATCGTCACGAAATTTCATATGCAGGTTTGGAGTCATGTCTAGATGAGAACGTCCCCTTTTGGTCGCAATCGGGCAACCGGTATGGCTGCCTGAGCCCGAAAACCATTAGCACAGTCTACAGGTCGTATTTATGAAGGGATTTCATTGTAACTTGGTAGGATGCCTCTGTATAATGCCTAGATGAGAACGTCCCCTTTTGGGCTTGATCTATCAACTGTGATGGCTGCCCAAGCCCGAAACCCAAAAACGTTTAGCACAGACTGCAGGTCATGTTTAATGTTGAGGGATTTCATTGTAACTTGGTAGGATGACTCCTTATGATGTCTAGAAGAGAATTTCCCCATTTGGGCATGATCTGCCAACCGTGATGACTGCCCGAGCCCAAAATCCGAAAACCTTTAGCACAGTCTACAGGTCACATTTTTTGATGAATTTCATTGTAACTTGATGGGTTGACTTCATACAGTGTCTAGATGAGAAAGTCCCCTTTTGGACTTGATTGGGCAACTGTGACGGCTACAGGGGCCCGAAGCCCAAAAACCTTTAGCACAGTCTAGAGGTCATATTTATGAAGGGATTTCATTGTAACTTGGTAGGATGACTCCAAATAATGTCTAGATGAGAACGTCCCATTTTGATCACGATCATGCAGCCTTAATGGGTGCCCGAGCCCAAAAACCTTTAGCATAGGCAAAAGGTCATATTTATGGAAGGATTTCATTGTAACCTGTTAGGTTGACTCCATATAATGCCTAGATGATGACATCCCCTTTTGGTCGTGATTGGTCAGTTGTGATGGCTACAAGTGCCCGAAGCCCGAAAACCTTGAGCACAGTCCACAGGTCATATTTATGAAGGGATTTCATTGTAACTTCTTAGGATCACTCCAGATGGTGCCCAGATGAGATTGTCCCCTATGGTTGCGATCATTCAACCATGATGGCTGCCCGAGCCCAAAGCCTGAAAACCTTTAGCACAGTCTATAGGTCATATTTATGAAGGGATTTCATTGTAACTTCTTAGGATCACTCCAGATGATGCCCTGATGAGATTGTCCCCTATGGTTGCGATCATTCAACCATGATGGCTGCCCGAGCCCGAAGCCCGAAAACCTTTAGCACAGTCTACAGGTCATATTTATTAAGGGATTTCATTGTAACTTGGTAGGTTAACTTAATATAATGTCTAGATGAGAACGTCCCCTTTTGGACATGATTGGGCAACTGTGGCGGCTAAAGGTGCCCAAAGCCTGAAAACCTTTAGCACAGTCTACAGGTCATATTTATGAGGGGATTTCAATATAACTTGTTAGGATGACTCCAAATAATGTCTAGATGAAAACGTCCCATTTTGATCGCGATCATTCAGCCTGTATGGGTGCCCGAGCCCAAAAACCTTTAGCATAGGTAAAAGGTCATATTTATTGAAGGATTTCATTGTAACCTGTTAGGTTGACTCCATATAATGCCTAGATGATGACATCCCCTTTTTGTCGTGATTGGTCAACTGTGATTGCTACAGGTGCCCAAAGCCCGAAAACCTTGAGCACAGTCTACAGGTCATATTTATGAAGGTATTTCATTATAACTTCATAGGATCACTCCAGATGATGTCCAGATGAGATTGTCCCCTTTGGTTGTGATCATTCAACCATTATGGCTGCCCGAGCCCGAAGCCAGAAAACCTAAAGCACAGTCTACAGGTCATATTTATGAAGGGATTTCATTGTAACTTGGTAGGTTGACTTCCTATAATGTCTAGATGAAAACGTCCTCTTTTGCACGTGATTGGGCAACTTTGACGGCTAAAGGTGCCCGAAGCCCAAAAACCTTTAGCACAGTCTACAGGTCATATTTATGAAGGGATTTCATTGTAACTTGGTAGGATGACTCCAAATAATGTCTAGATGAGAACGTCCCATTTTGGTCATGATCATTCAGCCTTGATGGGTGCCCGAGACGAAAAAACTTTAGCATAGGCAAAAGGTTATATTTATAGAAGGATTTCATTGTAACCTGTTAGGTTGACTCCATATAATGCCTAGATGATAACATCCCCTTTTGGTCGTGATTGGTCAACTGTGATGGCTACAGGTGCCCGAAGCCCGAAAACCTTGAGCACAGTCCACAGGTCATATTTATGAAGGGATTTCATTGTAACTTCTCAGGATCACTCCAGATGATGCCCAGATGAGAGTGTCCCCTTTGGTTGCGATCATTCAACCATGATGGCTGCCCAAGCCCGAAGCCCGAAAACCTTTAGCACAGTCTACAGGTCATATTTATGAAGGGATTTCAATGTAACTTAGATTGACTTCATATAATGTCTGTATGAGAATGTCCCATTTTGATCGCGATCATTCAGCCTTGATGGGTGCCCGAGCCCAAAAACCTTTAGCATAGGTGAAAGGTCATATTTATGGAAGGATTTCACTGTAACCTATTAGGTTGACTCCATATAACGCCTAGATGATGACATCCTCTTTTGGTCGTGATTGGTCAGCTGTTATGGCTACAAGTGCCCAAAGCCCGAAAACCGTGAGCACAGTCTACAGGTCATATTTATGAAGGGATTTCATTGTAACTTTGTAGGATCACTCCAGATGATGCCCAGATGAGATTGTCCCCTTTGGTTGCGATCATTCAACCATTATGGCTGCCCGAGCCCAAAGCCCGAAAACCTTAAGCACAGTCTACTGGTCATATTTATGAAGGGATTTCATTGTAACTTGGTAGGTTGACTTCATATAATGTCTAGATGAGAACGTCCCCTTTTGGACACGATTGGGCAACTGTTACGGCTTCAGGTGCCCAAAGCCCGAAAACCTTTAGCACAGTCTACAGGTCATATTCATTAAGGGATTTTATTGTAACTTGGTAGGATGACTCCAAATAATGTCTAGATGAGAACGTGCCCTTTTGGTTGCGATCATTCAGCCTTGATGGCTGCCCGAACCCAAAACCCCAAAACCTTTAGCATAGTCTATTGGTCATATTTATGGAAGGACTTCATTGTTACCCGTAAGTTTGACTCCATATAATGCCTAGATGATGACATCCCCTTTTGGTCGTGATATTTATGAAGGGATTTCATTGTAACTTTGTAGGATCACTCCAGATGATGCCCAGATGAGAATGTCCCCTTTTGGTTGCAATCATTCAACCATGATGGCTGCCAGAGCCCAAAGCCCAAAAACCTTTAGCACAGTCTACAGGTCATATTTATTAAGGGATTTCATTGTAACTTGGTAGGTTGGCTTCATATAATGTCTAGATGCGAACATCCCATTTTGATATATATATATATTTATGAAGGGATTCAATGTAACTTGATAGGATGACTCGTTTTTGGAATAATTTCACTGTAATTTGGTAACTTTTGTTGATATACGTTAACTGTGAGGGCCACATACATTAACTGTGAGGTCATATTAACCCACCCCTCAGCTCTTTAGTACAGTGTACACCTCATATTATTTTTATCATAAACATAGCATACAGGGAACAGAAATGAACATATTCCC
Organism: Pictodentalium vernedei; assembly: GCA_031216915.1. Lineage (NCBI taxonomy): Eukaryota > Metazoa > Mollusca > Scaphopoda > Dentaliida > Dentaliidae > Pictodentalium > Pictodentalium vernedei. The sequence goes on from CM062291.1 coordinate 326,995,026, forward strand.
AATTATCACAATTCTTGTCTTATTTCATAATCCTTTCATAAACATTGAACATTATCCTTTTCATCAAACACAACACACAAGTTAAGCTACAGTGTCATTGACACTTTCATTGTAGTACTGATTCTAGTTGGTGACCCTGATTTGTGCTTGGTTAGTCATGTCTGTTCCTCGTCTTTGTCTTAGCTCTGGGTTGTAAGGTAGACTTGATTTTGCTGTTATAGTTACTAGCTCTTAAGCTTGTGTCACTGTAGGAACACTCACTACATCAAGTTTATTATGTCTCCTCCCCCTCCCCCCACCCCCCCCCCCTCCCCCCACTGCATTGCTCTGGTCATGTTATTGTTACCCCAACATTACTCCCTCTCAGATGGGTATATAAGCCACAACCAGCACAGTAGAAAGTCTCTGATGAAATATTACAGAGTACAGAAGAGGTCAGGCAATGCAACCAACTATTACAGAGAACTATACTATTATGGGTATAAGGAATACTGGTTGCCCTCCCTGCTTCTTGTGTGGACATTGTTTTACATATTGTCAGTAATGGTTGGTTGGAAAATGTATCCTCACAGGATTTTCATGATAATCATACTCTCTTCCTGTACTGTAATTACGTAAGAAATTAGCTTAAGTAATATCTTGAGTACTCTCATTCATGAAATTACAGGTTCTTGCTAATAATACATGATCGAGTTCATTTTCATTATTATACTATTTTACATTATACAATTATGGACTCTTTTGGTGGTGAATATGATGTGATATGAACCTTAAAAATTTGTATCGACCGAGGCATTAGCCCGAGGTCAATATAAGTTTTTAAGGTTCATATCAAATCATATTTACCACCACAAAGTCCGTAACTGTTTTATTATATACACCATCATCAAAAAACAATCTTCTGTTTGTCAATTAACTCTTAACCTGCTGAGTATTTTCAAAATATTTTTCATCAAATCTAGTCATGGCTGCTGTGAAACAGCCATGACAGGATTTGCTGAAAAATTCACCTAAATTTCACTCAAAAAATCATTGCTCAAAAAATCCATTCAGTTTACAGGGAGGAAAATTGGTTAAATGTGGTCAAATTATACACAATTCAGTGGCAAGAGATTTTGTGTCCTGGGCAGGAATATTTGCCAGCAGCATGTGAGGAGTTAAAAGTTCCAATATATCAACAATTTTATTTAACGATAAAATAGTTATCATCTGCAGAATAACATAAAAATGAGACGGAAGTCAGTTTGAATGCGCATGCACATCGATTGAAATAGAACTGGAGAGGTGATTTCCAAAAGCTATATTTAGAAAGTTGATATTCACTGGAAAACCGGTGTACATGGATTTTTGAGTACCAGTCATGCATATAAGATCCAGCCAATAGAAATGTGATTATTTATAAAGTATATAATAATCTAGTTTATGATCCACAAGTGCAGATATGAATCTCAATATTTATGTATTATCCCTCAACATTAACCCTTTATCTAACAAATCGGCCACATCCACCCACATAATTTTCAAATTTAGCAGTTGAAAAAAAAATTTTTCAGAAAGTTTCAACAAAACTATATCATGTGACCCCTCATTGGAACAAACTCATCGAGCTTTTTCCAATAAAGGGTCACATGATAGGGTTTTGTTGACATTTTTGAAAATATTTAAAAAACAATAATTAAAATAAATTTTGATATCATGTGTGTTGGATAAAGGGTTAACCCTTTACAGAACATGAAAAGTAGATGACACATGCCAGAAATGTTTCCAAATAACTACAAATTTTAATTTTTTGTCCACACAAACATAGCTTATGACCCTTAGAATGAGCTCAACATGCACATTCCAATAAGAGCTCGTAAGCTATGTTTTTGAGGCATAAATTGAAAAAAAAAAGAAAAGAATTTAAATGCAGATTATTGTGCATAGCGCTCACCAGACAAGTGAAGTCTCGCTGATTCAGGGGGAGACTCCTTTTTCAACAACAAATTCTGAAATGAACCTCAAAATTGGAGGTTTTCACAGAATCGCACTATTAAATGATTACTTTTCATTTTTGAGCCATATAAAAATCAGAATTTCTATATTTTAGTTAGGGAGTCTCACTTTTTCATACTTCATTAACTTAATGGGTCTGTCACTTGCTGGTTTTAGCTGTTGCGTTATCTAAAGGGTTATGAAAATCCAGCATCTTTTAGTCCAACATTGAATTTTCTCATGTTGGTTAAAATACAGTTTATGAACCATCATTGCAACATGTTCATTTAGCCTTTGTCCAGTTTCAAGCATGAAATTATGTTATGAAAGAAATAAAATTATGGTTCCCCTGCTGACAATAATCATATTATTTTTTTCGCCATTCTGGTCACAAATTTCTGTATGTAGGAACGGAATATAGAAGTACATTTCTGGACAGCCGTGCCATATGTCATTGCCATATTGATTCCACAAAAGCAAAATGTATTTATTTTCGTTGAATATATTTCTGTAAGCTGAGTGGATAAACTGGACTTCATACCCCATGTTGCTGTCATGATGTAGCCATAGATGCTGAAAGTGACCTAAAAAAAACAATAAATATATAAAGAAATTTCTGAAAGTTTATTCTTTATTCTTCAAAGTTTTCCTCATATTTTTAGCTCAGCTTTGGTGAAGCCAAATTTGAGCTTATGCCATGGCCAGTCGTCTGTCTGTCCATCAACAATTCAATACGGCTCGGGCTAGAGGCTGTATTTATGAACCGATCTTTACGAAACTTCTTGGGTACCTTTGTTATGACCGTGGGACGAGAAAGAGTGTTTTGGGGTCCAACCCGAAATTCAAATTGTCCGCTGGCAGCCATTTTGTACAAAATTAGGTGCAATCAGATTTTTGCGCAGAACTTCCATATGAAAGCGCTGATTTGAATAATTTTTTGTATGAATGTTTAGTACCATGGGATACATCATATATAATACGGGTTTTTTTCTCGTGCATAAATTATGCAAATTAGACTAACTTTGATGTATTTAGTGTTACTTTCAGCATTGTAAGTGCAAATGCCAATACGGCTCGGGCTAGAGGCCGTATTTATGAATCGATCTTTACGAAACAACTTGGGTACCTTTGTTATCACCTTGGGACGAGAACAAGTGTTTCTGGGTGCAGTCCAAAATTCAAGATGGCTGCCAGTGGCCATTTTGTACCGAAATTAGGTCTAATCAGTTTTTTGTACACAACTTTTATACGTCTCAGGCTAGAGGCCGTATTTATGAACCGATCTTTATGAAACTTCTTGGGTACCTTTGTTTTCACCGTGGGATGAGAACGAGTGTTTTGGGTGTGGTCCAAAATTCAAGATGGCCACCAGCAGCCATTTTGTACCAAAATTAGTGCAATCAGTCTTTTTGTACCGAACTTCTGTGTGAAAGTTCTGATTTTAATAAATTTTTGTATGAATGTTTAGTAACATGGAATACATCACTTTTAGTACGGGTTTTTTTCTCGTGCAGAAATTATGCAAATTAGATGAACTTTGATTTATTCAGTGCTACTTATACACTGTAAGTGCACATGTCAATACGGCTCGGGCTAGAGGCTGTATTTATCAACCGATCTTCACGAAACTTCTTGGGTACCTTTGTTATCACCTTGGGACGAGAACAGGTGTTTCTGGTTGCGGTCCAAAATTCAAGATGGCTGCCAGTGGCCATTTTGTACTGAAATTAGGTCCAATCAGTTTTTTGTCACAACTTCTATACAGCTCGTATTTATGAACTGATCTTCACGAAACTTCTTGGGTATCTTTGTTTTCACCTTGGGACAGGAACGAGTGTGTTTTGGGGTGCCTTTGTTATCACTGTGCTATGAGAACAAATATTTTGGGGTTCAGTCAGACCCACTCTGGGACTCAAAGATTTCTTTTCTAGTTTAGCATCAGACTGTCACCCACCTTTACAATACTTTACCTATACATTTGTTACAGGCTACGGTCAGTATTTATGTACAGACCGTTACAATACTTTATATGTACCTTTGTTATCAGGTCATTACATAGATGTTTGTCATTGCTGTGTCACATACTATACATGTACATGTCTTAACAAGTTGAGCTACAGTGTCATTGACACTTTCATTGTTAATCAAGTTATGGATGCTGTGAAGCATGAATTAATTTGTTAAAGTTTACAGATATCAAGAAAGAAAGAATTTATGAACAAACACATTAACAAAATGACTAACATGTACAGTGGAGCCCACTGAATTGGACATCTCTTACCTGAATAACCCTGTTAATTGAATATAATTTCCCAACACAAAACCATTTACCATACCTCCAGTACAAGTTTGACCTGTTAGTTGAATATAGGTTATAGAGTTAACTCCTGTTAATTGAATAAAAAATCTTGCAACCTATTGAGAAATTACTCTGACTCTCCCGCGTTTTCCTTTGTTTATAGACCCATTTGGCCTCAGTGCTTCCAATACAGGCATTTAATCTATTATATCTCATGGAGCTCTGTCAAACAAGATATAATGGAATAAATGCTAAGTTTATCTCTAGAATACAGGAAAGTGACACAATCCCTGTTAATTGAATACTCCTGTTAATGAATAATTTTCATTGGCAAATTGGCTATTCAATTAACAGGGTTCCACTGTACTAAGAGGGATCAATCCATGGAAACTGAAAAGGGGTGTTTTTTTAAGATGGAGGATCGAACAAGGTGACCAGTGTTGAGCCTTTTAAACAAATAAAACTAGATTTTGCTGCCAGAATTTTGAGAAAAAGTTATCTGCATGTAGGTGACATAAATTGCCATCATATTTGAAAAAGTCCAACGTACGTTTGACTCCCTACTTATGTTGCAGGAGAGCATGGTAGCTCAATGGTATAGCTGAATAGCACAGGACTTCAGACCTAAAGATCAACAGATTGATCCCGACCAGCAGTATCTGAGTACTGTCCTTGGGCAAGATACTTAACTTCTTACATGCTGCTGCTGGATTTTCCTGCCCAGGATAGGATTTTTCTTGTGTCTCAAATAAATATCATTTGGGCACATTTAATCCAGTTTTCCTCTTGTAAAATGAATGGATTTTTTTCACGAATGACTTCTTAAGATAATTTAGATGAATTTTTCATTAAATCTAGTCATGGCTGCTGTTAACTGGTAGAGTGCTAAATTATTTGTATACCCCCCGCAAACAAAGTTTGGGGGGTATATAGGAATCACCCTGTCCGTCTGTCCATCCTTATAAGCGCAACTCCTCTTAAACCATTTGAAGAATTTTCATGAAACTTTACACAATGGAAGAACTCCATATGAAGATGTGCATGAAGCAATATAATTCCGTTCTGACATTTCCAAGGGGAGATAATCTAACTTATACATTTCAATTGCTACATCATATGGTTGTGTCCTCGTAAGCGCAACAACTGAGGTGCTGGGGGTATCACTTTGTGAGCTTGCTCACAGTACCTCTAGTTGGTCCTTAAAATTTCTTTGTGCATCTTTGCCTTGTTACAATTTATGGGAGAGTGGCAGTAGGCACTCTCCCATAAATTGCAACAAGGCAAATCCTAACAGATAAAATAATATCACTTCAAAGATAATATGAAGTACATCCACAGAATATGAAGCCTTTAAATTGTTGTATCGGCACTAAAGAATAAAGCCCAAATATGGATTTCCAGCACTCTACCAGTGAAGCAGCCATGACTAGATTTGATGAAAAACATCTCGAAATACTCAGCAGGTTAAGAGTTAACCCTTAAGCCCCCATATAGCCCCAAACCGCCACTTTTATATTGCACTGAAGCAGGTGCTCCCTTGTGTAATCTTTTTTATTACTCTTGTGTGTAGACTGAATTTTCCCTGGCAGTGGTTCTACATCACTGCTGGCTGCCTGTATAGGCAGCCAGCAGTGATGTAGAACCACTGCCAAGTCATCAATAACTATGTAAGCAGAAAAAGGCCATAAATACTTTAAAATTAATCTGAGGACTTAAGGGTTAACCCCCTAATACCCACTAGGGGCAGTGTTGTGCTGTGTACTAAGGCATACTGCACATTGATGGTGCAATTGCCTTCATCTGCTGCTAACTCTGCTTGTGCCGAGTTAGTGAGTTGGGCAAGTCAGGCTGTTGCTCAGTGATTCTCTCTTGGAACTCCAATTTCATCCACCCATAAAAAAAAACTCTTCGACATGATGTGACCCTGGCTGTTGAAAGGATCAATAAGCCAAAATAAACAAACAAACAACCTATGCTGGAGTCATGATATAGCCACAGATGCTGAGAATGACCTTATTTTGGGTACAGATAAGGTTGTCACGTGTTGTGATTATATGCCTTTCCTTGGGAGATCTGTAAATGGTGTGGTGGCTGACAATTATATGTATATGAACATTTAATAAAGCAAAGCCCATATTGGCCAACCCATTTCATAAAAATCACCGTTCAAATTTTTGTCTCCAAAATGTAGCTTTTATCCTCTCATTGAAACAAGCTTGTTGGAATCGTTTCATTTGAAGGGGTGAAAAGGCATGTTTTTGAGGAAAAAAATGAAAATATTAGATATTCTAGAAATATTTTGCTAGTGTCATCTTTGCAGGGAAAAAAATCTGTTCAGTTTAGCAAGAATCCTACTACACATCACAACTGGATGTCTAGCCATTTCTCGAGAATCTTGACGAGAATCAGATTCTTGATTCTGGCTGATTGTCAAGTCTGTCTTGTCATGTTAGGTAAAGGGTCAAAAGGATCATTCTGTTTACCAGAATGCAGTTATTTGGAACTTCAGAGATCAAAATACTTTTTTTTATTTGCCTAGTGAAATGCTATACATTTTCGAAAAATGTATAGCATTTTTTGAAAATTGTGTAGCATTTTTATGTTTCAAATTCAGTATACAATAATGAGTGCTTGTGTTCCCAAGAAAGCATTTGACTCTTAGTTACATGTACATTAGTGGTAGGCCTACTTGAAGAAAAAAAAAATACAAAGAAATTTATACAGTCGGGTAATGTTGCTATTAACTTACAGTAGCAGCAATACCTGGGTCTGTAAATTTCTGTAGTGCTGTCTGACACCAACAGACATGGAATCTTTAACTCTTTCACTACTGTAGCTTTCAAAGTTTCAGTTGGTTTGATCCATGCATTACCGGTACATGCATGCATGGTACAGACACACTGATTTGGTACTCTGCCATCGTGTGAGTGGGCTTCTACCCCCAATTAACTTTTTTACTCGAGTGGATACTTGAGGACATGGAGGCAAATCAGCATTTCATGGACCACCAGGAATTCTACTTGGTGGTCCATGAACTGCTGATTTGCCATTGAGCCATCATGTTTCTACCAGACAAGCAGTTACAAGTTAGGACTAATGCCCATTGTCCACCATGATATAGAACTTGAGAATGTGCATCGCATTTTGCTATGCATATTTAATGATTGCATAGCTTTTCCTGAATTTTGCATTGCGATGTGATGGGATACTGCTTATTTTGATCCCTGAACTTACTGTAGTTTCGATTGATGTGTTTGACATGTGGCTTGATGTCAACCCTCAGCACACTGAAAATTTCAAGCTGCTAATTTTTCCCATTATCCAGTATCCAGCTAAGAATTTAACCAACAAAATATTGTTTGACAAGAACCCTGTGCACTCCAGATTAAATTGGTTTAACCTTTTACCGAAAGTAACAGCCAAAAACCTTCCAGCGCTATTCACAAAATTCACCATTCAATTTTTATTACTTTTTTGTTTTTTGTCGCTAAAACATAGCTTATAACCCCTCATTGGAATGAGCTCATTCATCGAGCTCGTTCCAATGAGGGGTCATGAGCTGTGTATTTGTGACAAAAAATAAAAAAAAATTAGTGTTTCAAGAAATTTATTTGCAAGTGTCATGTGCTTTTCATGTTAGATAAAGGGTTAACTACAAGTTGTATTATGGGGGAAAATTGCTACTTGAAATTTGTGGATTTTGACACCACCCTGCAGATTGTTGACTTTTGTACTTTGAATTTGCCAATGACATTTACTTTTCTAATATTATTATGGATGAATTCATCAAAAATATATCAACTGCATCAGTTTTGCTTGCTTCTTGCAGACCAGTAGTATCGAAATTATTTTTGTATGTTTCCAGTTAAGCCCTCAGAGTACCACGTTTCATCGGAAATCACCAAGTATAGACAGCTCAGCCTCATCGTCATCAGATCATCTAGCCTCAAGTGACCTTAAAAACATGTCATCACCATCATCGACTCCAAAAACCATGTCTCCAGGAATGTCCCCTTTCAGTTCTCCAAGTATAATGAGGGCATGGACAGGAAACATTGCAGCATTTCCCAGTTCACTGGAGAAGGTCATAAGATTGCACAAAGATCCTGGAGAACAGCTGGGTAAGTTTTGCCAGTCTTTTTTGTAACTTAAATCATTGCATTTATTCATTGGTTAGTGTGTCTCATGTATTATTCCCTGCCCTAGCAAAATCCATTGTGTTTTCATATTCACATTTAGTGAACACGATAATTTGAACATGTGTAATCAGATTATCTTGAAACTGACTGTGTACATTCATTGTGATAGGATCTCACTTTAGTTCAAGATTCACCAGATTTCATCAATTTTGATAGGAGTTATGTCACTTTTATTGAAAATGTGGTTTGTCTGAAAATGACAATGTGAACACGATGACTTAAAGAAATGTAATCAGATTTTCATATAACTTGCTGTTGATATCATGAGAAGGGCTTGTTTTTGTTCAATATTCACCAAACTTCGTTGATATTTCTTGAAGTTATCCTTCCTTTTTTTAGAAATTAGCTGTTTGTCTGATAATGATTTTGTAAATGCAATACGTTGAACAAATGTATTCATGAAACTTTCTATAGACAAACATTGTTAGAAGATATCCCCAAGTGTTCAATATTCAACCAGTTTCATCAATATATGCCTGTTTGTAAAAAGTGCTGTATTTTGTAAAAATGGTCTGCCTGCCTGCCTGCCTGCCTGCCTGCCTGCCTGTCTGCCTGTCTGTCTGTCTGTCTGTCTGTCTGTCTGTCTGTCTGTCTGTCTGTCTGTCTGTCTGTCTGTCTGTCTGTCTGTCTGTCAACAATTGGTTTCCGGCCGATAACTTGAGTTTGGATTGTTATTAGCTCACTTGACTTTCAGTCAGGAGAGCTATAGTGATCACTCACCGTCAGTCGTTCATCGTCGTCCCTCGTCCGTCATCCGTGAACATGGTGTTTGCGTCTTCTCCTCCCAAACCGCTGAACCACTTTAATTGATATTTGAGATAATAGTTTGTTATTACATCGCAATTTGATTTTGTTCAAATCAAGTTGCCTCGCCAATTGGTAGGGCCACACCCAAAAAGTGTGCTGAAATCTTAAAAAATCGTCTTCTCATGAACCAGCAGTAGCAGAGACTTGATATTTGGTGTGCAGCTTCCTTTTGAGGTGTAGACTCAGATTTCAAGAGAAGTTTGTGGGGCTATATTTGGCGTCATAATGGGAGGGGCAAGAATATTTGCCCCTCCCAAAATTTCTATTTTCCAAACCGAGAGGCAGATTTGGACCAAATTTGATATGAGGGCTTATTGGGTCATAAAACTATACGGCACTGAGAATTCATATTTGTTGTGAAGCTTCCTTAGGACCAACAGAATGGAATGGTCAAAAAAAAATTGCTATCGGTTTTATCATGGGGTACTTTTTGGGGACTTTGAAAAAGTGCTGAGTCAGCATTTTTTAACACTGTGGGTAATGGGAAAAACATGTAAGACTACTTTTCTCCCAAACCACTACTCCAAAAGCTTTCACTTTTCACATATAACAACTTTGGAAGATTGTGCCACAGGTTTATTGAAATCATTTGCCTGGGTCGATATTTGAGCTCTCTATGGGAGCCCAAATGTTTAAATTAGTGCAGTATGAGGAATATTCTTTAAAAATCTTCTTCTTCAGATCTACCAATAAGAATCTTTTGGTATTTGGTATGCAGCATCCTTAGGGGGGTGAGATTCAAGTTTGTTCATGCCAAGTCCCTGGGTTCATATTTAGGCTGAAAAGTTGGGGACCCATTCTGGACTTAGAAATTTTTGACCAAAATCAGGAAATTTTTTTTTTGTTTTTTTTATGCGTTTCGGTCAATTTTAAGACAAAAAAATTTTTTTTTTTTATACTGAAAATTTTGGGTCCGGGTGGGACTTCGAAAATTTTGGACCAAAATCCGGAATTTTTTTTTTTTTGTTTTTTATGCGTTTCGGTCAATTTTAAGACAAAAATTTTTTTTTTTTACACTGAAAATTTGGGGTCCGGGTGGGACTTAGATAATTTTGGACCAAAATCCGGAATTTTTTTTTTTTGTTACCTTAACTTGACATAGTCAAGATAAGCTATTGCCATCACGCGTGCGGAAGTCTGTGAGTCTGTGACGTCTGTTCACATTTTCCTTTAGCACGGGCTACACCCCACAGTTCTTGTCCGATCGTCACGAAATTTCATATGCAGGTTTGGGGTCATGTCTAGATGAGAACGTCCCCTTTTGGTCACGATCGGGCAACTGGTATGGCTGCCCGAGCCCCAAACCCGAAAACCATTAGCACAGTCTACAGGTCGTATTTATGAAGGGATTTCATTGTAACTTGGTCGGATGCCTCTGTATAATGCCTAGATGAGAACGTCCCCTTTTGGGCATGATCTATCAACCAAGCCCGAAACCCAAAAACTTTTAGCACAGTCTGCAGGTCATGTTTAATGTGGAGGGATTTCATTGTAACTTGGTAGGATGACTCCTTATGATGTCTACTCTTGTGTTTGGAATAAACATGCACGCATGTTTATCATTTTCCCGAAAATTTTCCACCCTGCACCATGCTTATTCCAGTCTGCACTTCTATTTAATTTTCGACAGAGTGGAACACATCCGAGGGAAAAATTGTGCATTTTGACTGCAGCAAATAAATTATCGCATGCATTTACTTACCGGTACCTCTATAATAAACTGTACAGGTATGTTTATTTTGGCCTCAAGGGTAAGGAATCTAAAAAACGTACAATTCAAAGTAAGTTGCAGGATCACCACTTGGCACCATATTGACTGTAAACATGTGTCCCACTTTTCCTACATTGGTAGCACCAGGTTCTATGTGGGCTTTCCAAAAAAAATAATGCAAGAACAGTGAGAACCAGGTGTTAACATTTTAGGAAACGCAGGACACATACTGTGACATTGCCTATAGTGGTCATCCAACCATTATCTTACAACTTATTTTGACTTCTAATGTATATGTCGCATGCTCCGATGGGATTTCCTACTCTGCACTTATATTCCAGTCTGCACTTTTATTAATTATGGCCATTTTTCTACCCCGCACTTATATTGCAGACCGCACTTCTATTCGAAACACAAGAGTAGATGAGAATTTCCCCATTTGGGCATGATTGGGCAACTGTGATGGCTACAGGGGCCCAAAGCCCGAAAACCTTTAGCACAGTCTAGAGGTCATATTTCTGAAGGGATTTCATTGTAACTTGGTAGGTTGACTTCATGTAATGTCTAGATGAGAACAGCCCCTTTTGGACATGATTGGGCAACTGTGACGGCTAAAGGTGCCCGAAGCCCGAAAACCTTTAGCATAGTCTACAGGTCATATTTATGAGGGGATTTCATTGTAACTTGGTAGGATGACTCCAAATAATGTCTAGATGAGAACGTCCCATTTTGATCGCGATCATTCAGCCTTGATGGGTGCCCGAGCCCAAAAACCTTTAGCATAGGCAAAAGGTTATATTTATAGAAAGATTTCATTATAACCTGTTAGGTTGAATCCATATAATGCCTAGATGATGGCATCCCCTTTTGGTCGTGATTGGTCAACTGTGATGGCTACAGGTGCCCGAAGCCTGAAGACCTTGAGCACAGTCTACAGGTCATATTTATGAAGGGATTTCATTGTAACTTCGCAGGATCACTCCAGATGATGCCCAGATGAGATTGTCCCCTTTGGTTGTGACCATTCAACCATGATGGCTGCCAGAGCCCAAAGCCCAAAAACCTTTAGCGCAGTCTACAGGTCATATTTATTAAGGGATTTCATTGTAACTTGGTAGGTTGACTTCATATAATGTCTAGATGAGAACGTCCCCTTTGGACGCAATTGTCCCCTTTTGGTTGCGATCAGTCAGCCATGATGGCTACATAGGCCCGAAGCCCAAAAACCTTTAGCATAGTCTACAGGCCATATTTATGAAGGGATTTCAGTGTAACTTGATAGAATGACTCGTTTTGGAATAATTTCACTGTAACTTGGTGACTTTCGTTGATATACGCTAACTGTGAGGGCCACATACATTAACTGTGAGGTCATATTAACCCACCCCTCAGCTCTTTAGTACAGTGTACACCTCATATTATTTTAATCAAAAACATAGCACACAGGGAACAGAAATGAACATATTCCTAATTATCACAAGTCTTGTCTTATTTCATAATCCTTTCATAAACATTGAACATTATCCTTTTCATTAAACACAACACACAAGTTAAGCTACAGTGTCATTGACACTTTCATTGTGAATAGTGCTGGCCGGTTTTGGCCATTAAGTTGGGTAAAGGGTTAAACTACAAAACTAAAGGAAATTGCATAGCAAAGTCCAAACATTGTGACTGGTTGTTTATCAGGGAGATTTTTAAAGAATTTTTGGCCTTTTTGGCACTACTTCCAGCCCCTCAGGTCATCAGGCGTACAACTTCTGTTGAACTAATTTGGAAGAGTAGCCCACGAAGATTATTTGTGCCAAGGTTGGTGGATTTGTGCCATTGGTTCTGAAAAAGAAGATTAGCAAAAGTTAACAGACGACAGGTGCCAAGTAATGAAAATAGCCAATCGTGACTTTCTGTTAGGCGAGCTAAAAAGGATCTTCTAACATGCTATTCAAATTTAATTTAGCATTGTAAAAGTTAATATTCTGAATGTGTATAAGAAAAGATCATACACCCTGCTTTGGAATCATTGTTAGTATGACAACCCTTTTTAGCTCACCTGGTCTAAAAGGCCATGTGAGCTTTTCTCATCACTTGGCGTCCGTCGTCGTCCATCTGTCATCCTTCATCTGTCGTCCGGCGTCCATAAACTTTTCACATTTTCATCTTCTTCTCTGTAACCGCTGAACCGGCATGAACCAAACTTGGCAGGAATGGTCTATGGGAGGTCCTCTACAAACGATCCTCATTCTGTTCCCGCCTGATGAAAATCATGGCTTTCAGAGGCATTCTTTGATTCTGGTTGGTGGATTTTGAAAAATCTTCTCCTCTGAAACTGCCACTCCAAGTGTTTCGAAACTTCATATAAATGATGACTGGGACCCCCTCTACCAATGATCCTCATTTAATGTTGATCGGGTTGTAAACATGGCCACAATTGCGGCTTATATTTACTATAGAAACCCTGTGGGAAATCACATTTTCCTCTTCTTCTCTTGAAAAACCGAGGCAACATGACAGCAAACCTGGCAGGGATAGTCTATGGGAGGTCCTCTACAAACGATCCTCATTTTGTTCCTGTGGGTTGAAAAACATGGCCGGCAGAGGCATTCTTTGGTTCTGATTGGTGGATTTTCAAAAATCTTCTCCTCTGAAACTGCCAGGCCATATGTTTTGAGACTTCACATAAATGATGACTGAGACCCCCTCTACTAACGATCCTCATTTAATGTTGATTGGGTTGCAAACATGGTCACAATTGCGGCTTATAGTTACTATAGAAACCCTATGGGAAATCACATTTTCAACTTCTCCGGAACTACTGAGCCGACGTAAACCAAACTTGGCAGGGATGGTCTATGGAAGGTCCTCTACAAACGATCCACATTTTGTTCCCGTGGGTTGAAAAACATGGCCGTCAGAGGCATTCTTTGATTCTGATTGGTAGATTTTCAAAATCTTCTCTGAAACTACCAGGCCAAATGTTTTGATACTTCACATAAGTGATGACTGGGACCCCTCTACCAACGATCCTCATTTAATGTTGATTGGGTTGTAAACATGGCCACAATTGCGGCTTATAGTTACTATAGAAACCCTATGGGAAATCACATTTTCATCTTCTCTGGAACTACTGAGGCAACGTGAACCAAATTTCGCAGGAATGGTCTTTGACAGGATGGAAATATGTGGCCACCAGAGGCTATATTCTAATGCTTAACCCAATTCCTCTCCTGTCTGCACGAAGATCGGTACTGTCAGCAAAATACTTGTTTTTTGAGAATCTGGTATGGGTTGGTTCCAGTTTTTCTCCGCTGAGAACTGGGGAAAAAAGCCCAAAAATATTGTGTATACAGTACAGGTCAAAATAAGCTGTAGCATAACTGCAATAAACTAAGTAAACTGCTGCTCCTGCATTGATAAGATCGGAATCTGACATTTTCTGGAAAGCTATCAGTGAGAGCTTTCCAGAAAATGGTGTCAGCTTCTGGTCTTATTAGTGTAGGAAGAGAAAGATACATAGTTTATAGGATTAACCTAACTTATTTTGACTTGTACTGTAAAACAACTTCAACTGTAAAGTAATTATCTATTCTCTCTTACTTATCAGAAAAATTGTGACTGTTGACAGGTGTTTGGAGTTTGTTTATATTCTGTTCCCATCATGTAGATGACAGGAATTATATATATCTTGTAAGAACTGACAAAAATTGAGTAAAATGTGTTTCCTGTAACCCTTTACCTATCCAAAAGCTATTTTGAAAGAGAATACTGTCTGAAAAAATTGTAATTTTCAAAATATTTTAACCCTTTTTTACTGATTTTTTTTGTTGAAACAGAATTCATATAAATGTGTGCATTTTCAAGAAAATCTTCTTTCAAACTACAAGGCCAAATGGTTTGAAAAACTTAATGTGACTGATGACTGTAACCCCCCCTCTACCAATGATCCTCATTTAATCTTCATCAGGTTGCAATTATGGCTGCATTTGTGGCTTATAGTTACTGTAGAAACCCTATAAGAAAATCACATTTTCATCATCTTCACTGAAAGTACTGAGCCAATGTGAACCAGACTTTGCAGGTATGGTCTATCAGAAGTTCTCTACAACTGTTACTCATTTTATTCCTGTTGGGTGAAAAATGTGGCCACCAGAAGCATTCTTTGATTCTGATTGGTCAATTTTGAAAACTCGTCTCCTCTGAAACCACAGGGCCAAATGTTTTTGAAATTTTGCATGGTTGATGGCTGGGACACCCTCTACCAACAGTCCTCATTTAGTGTTGATCGTTTTGCAAACATGGCCACAATTATGGTTTATAGTTACTATAGAAAACCCCTATGGGAAATCACATTTTCATCTTCTCTCTGGAACTACTGAGCTGAGGTGAACCAAAAACTTTGCAAGAATGGTCTATAGGAGGCTCTCTACAAACGATCCTCTTTTTGTTCCTGTTGGTTGGAAAATATGGCCACCAGAGACATTCTATGATTCTGTTTTGTGGATTCAAATGTTTTGAAACTTAACGTCATTGAAGACTGGGACACCTTCTACCAATGATCCTCTTGTAATGTTGATGTAATATTGCAAACATGGTCACAATTGCAGCTCATAGTTACAATGGAAAGCCTATGGGAAATCACATTTTTATATGTAGTTCCAGGTGAGTGATTACAAGCTCTGTAGATCCTCTAGTGTTGAAGGTTCATAGACAATAGTTCACTGCTCGGATTCGAGTACGATTTTATACGGCTGTTCATATGAGCGGGCCGTATTATGGTATGGCGATGTCCATCTGTCCGTCCGTTAGCTTTTGTTTGTCCACACGATAACATGAAAACAATAATCCAACAGATACTATTTTTTTATGGTTGATTAGTCATGAGTAGAGGATGGTTTATTTCGGTAACCAGCATTCTGGCATATCCAGTATGGCCACCATGGCAGCCATCTTGGATTTTCAGGGACTTTTGATTGTTTACACGATAACTTGAAAACTATAGATCCAACAGATGCTGCTTTTTTATGGTTGATTTATCATGACTAGAGGATGGTTCCTTTCGATAACCAGCATTCTGGCATATCCAACTTGGAGGCCATGGCAGCCATCTTGGATTTTTAGGGACTTTTGATTGTCCATTTGATAATCCAACAGATACTGTTTTTTATGGTTGATTAGTCATGACTAGAGGATGGTTCCTTTCGATAACCAGCATCATTGTCCGTCCGTCTGTCCATCCATTTGTCTGTCTGTCTGTCCATCCGTCCGTCCATCCATCCGGCCATTAACTTTTGTTTGCCCATGTGATAATTTGAAAACAATTCATCCAACAGATACTGTTTTTTTATGGTTAATTAGTCTTGACTAGAGGATGGTTCCTTTCAATAACCAGCATCAATGTCCGTCCATCCATCTGTCCCTCCGTCCGTCTGTTAACTTTTATTTGTCCATGCTATAACTTGAAAACAATACATCCAACAGATACTGTTTTTTTATGGTTGATTAGTCATGACTAGAGGATGGTTCCGTTCGATAACCAGCATTCTGGCATGTCCAATATGGCAACCATGTGGGAGTTTTGGTGACTTTTGATTCTCCATGCAATAACTTGAAAACAATATATTCATCTTTAATGGGTCGTAAGCCAGGAATGTACAATTATTTTTGAAGGAATTATTGACCTTTTGTTCAATAAAAATTTCTTCATAATTGCAATTTCTTCATAGGTAGCCGTATATTGATCCACCGCCTGGCGGTGCACTTGTTATCCTTGGTTGTGGCACACAGGGGATTATTTCATGAGGCGTTAGCCAAGTGAAATAATCTGTGTGGCCCACAAGAGGATAAATCTTACTCGAATACGAGCAGTGAACTTTTGCATTTATTTTATTCTCTCCATATTTGTTTTCCCAAAATAACCCTTTTTAACCCTTTACCTAACATGAAAAGCAGAAGATACTTGCAAAATTCTTGAATAATTCATTTTTTGTCTCAAAAACATAGGTTATAACCCCTTATTGGAACGGCTCGACAAGCGCGTTCCAAGGAGGGGGTCTAACCTATGTTTTTGAGACAAAAAATGAAAAAATAATGAAAATTAATTGGTGACTTTTGAGAATAGCGCTGGCCGGTTTGGGCCATTATGTTAGGTAAAGGGTTAATAGATTCAACTCAACCGATTTGTAAACAATAAAAAAATTAAAATAATCTGTCATTGCTGAGAGTGGAATATGATGCTGGGAGTGGAATACCATTTTCGACAAGTGGGAGTGGGAATACGATTTGTCTTGGGGGAAGAAAAATGAATTAAAAGTTAAATAACTTACAATTCTCTACTGAGAGTGGTATTGCTATAAACGTTTAATTCTGAACCATTTGTCAACTTTTTTTTCTTTCTTTTTTCTGCATAATACAAAGTGGAGCACAATGAATTGAGTGTTATTGTTTCCATACAGTGCTAGGCAACCATTTTCCCCAGTGTCTTCAACAGAAATATTTCCTGGCAGAGAAAAATCCCTCATATTTAGTCTTGTGTAAGTGTGATTCAAGAATAAGAAATGTGATAAAATCACTTTTCCAAGATACAGTGGAATCCTCTGACCAGTCAACAACACTTTTCAGAAATGTTTTGAATAACTAACAGTATCATCTACTAATTCAGTAAACAAAAAAGGAAAGTTTATTGTTTCTGTCAATATTGAAGTGTACTATAATTTTATCTATTTTTAGCTTGAACCAATCCAGTTGACTACAGAAGTAATTGCTGAAAATAGTTCAGTAAATTTATTGTCCCCCGGGGACAGTTAAAATCGCTGGTGTCCACCCTTGTGTCTGTGCATGCATGCATC
The DNA here is from genome assembly GCA_031216915.1 of Pictodentalium vernedei. NCBI lineage: Eukaryota > Metazoa > Mollusca > Scaphopoda > Dentaliida > Dentaliidae > Pictodentalium > Pictodentalium vernedei. The sequence continues at coordinate 327,012,858 of CM062291.1, forward strand.
CATCCCACATTGGTTTCCCGATGATAACATTAGTAAAAGTAAACCGAATCAAATGAAATTTGGTATGTAGGGGTATCAACATAAATACAGGTCATGTTCAAATCGGGTTGTGGACTGACAATTTTGCCCCCTTTTTGACTTCGAAAAATTTGTTTTTCTTGGCTTCCCAGTGATGACTTTACTTAAAGTTGGGCAAATCAAATGAAATTTGGTATGCAGGTGTATCAAGATAAACTACAGGTCAAGTTTGAATCGGGGTGTGGTCAGACAATTTTTGCCAGAGTTATACCCATTTTTCGACATCGAAAAATTCATTTTTGGGGGTTTTCAGTTGATAAATTTAGTTATAGTTGTCCAGATCAAATGAAATTTTGGTATGTATGTGTATCAAGATAAAATACAGGCAAAGTTCAAACCAGGGTGTGGTGCGACATTTTTTGCCATAGTTACGCCCCTTTTTCGACTTCGAAAAATTCATTTTTTTTTTGTTTCCAAATGATAACTTTCATTATAGTTGACTGAATCAAATGAAAGTTGGTATGTAGGTGTATCAACATAAAATACAGGTCCAGTTCGAATCAGGGTGCAGTCTGTCAATTTTTTCCAGACTTATGCCCCTTTTTCAACTTCCAAAATTTGTTTCTTTTGATTTCGAATTCCCGATGATAACTTTACTTGTTGTTGACTGAATCAAATAAAATTTGGTATGTAGATGTATCAACATAAAATACAGGTCAAGTTCAAATTGGGGTTTGGTCCAACATTTTTTGCCAGAGTTATGTCCCTTTTTCTACTAAAAAATTTAAAATACCTCGAATTGCACTCTTTTTTCGAAGGAAGTGTGTCCGCGTGACCTTTTATGTATTTTAAAATAAGATAAATCCTTATATCTTTCACTGGTGAAAATATTAGTTTTCTCTCAGTGATAAAAAATCTAATTTTATGATATTTTATTGGAAAACATTTAATGAAACTCAAATATTGTTTGACAATGCTCAGGAAGACCTGCTGGAGGTCTTTTTTTTTTTAGCTCACCTAACTGAAAGTCAGGGTGAGCTATAGAGATCACTCATTGTCCATCATCCATGAATATGATGTTTGCATCATCTCCCCCAAAACTGCTGAACTGATTTCAGTTAAATTTAAGGTGATTATTTTTCTGACATCTCATTTTGTTTTTGTTCAATTGAACTTGCCCAGCCCTACAGAGATGAGATGGGGAAAATGCTACCAAATTTTTTTAAAATCTTCTCCTGAACTAGTGGGTACAGTGACTTGATTTTTGGTGCTCTGCTTCCTTTTGAGATGCAGAATTATATTTGTTCAAACAAAATTTGTGGAGCTATATTTGCCTTTGTAATGGGAGGGGCAAGATTTTTGGCACCACCCGAAATTATTTTTTTTATTTTCTCAACCAATGAGCCGATTGTGGTATTATTGAGTCATATGTACTTGATTCATGCATAAAGAAATTTCCTGCTTCACCGTGGGAACCCCAGGAGCTAAAAATAGAAATATTTTTAAATGCTCATATATCCCAAACCACATAGAACAGAGGTCTGTTATTTGGTATGAATCATCCTTTGGGCCAGTAGAATGGAATGGTAAAAAAATAATTTCCACAACATCTATCAAAGTGTACTGTAGAGGAAATCGAAAAAATGCTGAGTCTGCATATTTGCAAGCATTTTTTAAAAAATCTCCAGAATCACTGGTCAGGTTAATTTGGTAATACAGCATTGGAGGGGAAAGGGGGGGGGGGGGGCTATACCAGTTTGTTAAAATTAAGTCCATTGGTGTACATTTGGGCTCAATGCATAAGCCCGTTTTTTTACTAGGTGCAGTATGAGACCTACGCTTTATAGAATATTCTTCTACAGTACCACCAGTCTGAATCTTTTGATATTTGGTATACAGCATCCTTAGGGAGGAATTTTTAGCTGAAGACTGAAAGTCAGGGTGAGGTTTAGTGACCACTCTTCATTCGTCGTACGTGAACAATGTGTTTGCGACTTCTCCTCCAAAACCACTGAACCAATTTAAGTGAAATTTGAGATGATTGTTTATGACATCGCATTTTGATTTTGTTCAAATCAAGTTGCCCCATCTCTTAGGTTGCCTAAATCTTTAAAAATCTTCTCATGAACCATCAGTAGCAGAGACTTGATATTTGGTGTGCAGCTTCCTTTTGATGTGGAGACTCAGATTTGTTCAAGAGAAATTCGAGGGGCTATATTTGCCATCGTTATAAGCACAAGCCTGAAAATAATTTCTTTTTGGAGTGCTGGACAAAATGTCAGGCACCAAATAAATCGTATCGGACATTTCACTTTTCAGTCGGACATTCTGAACAACATGAAAAAACCCTAACTTGTAAACCCTTGTTCAAATTGGGAACCGTGTTCTCATTTCAGTAAGGCCATTGAAAGGTCATTGTAAGTTGTTGAAGGGGAAAATTACGACGAATGGTGTTATTGTCGTTGAGCCACATCCACTGCACAGCGTCAGTCAGTGGCTGTCGAAGATTGGAATTATCACGACTTTCAACGGTCTTATTCAATTGCAGACACGGAGTCTGGCTGTCTGGATGTTGAAAGGAAGATATTTTCTTGTGAATCTGGAGCATGCTCTGGGAGAGTGTAGAATATGAACATCGACATGTACAGCATTATGCAACCTGCCCCGAGTTTTCACGCTCCGCAGTTATCATAATGGTCCGCCAATTGACTATGGTGGTATTATAAGTAATAAAATATGAATAAGTCTGAATGAACTATTCAGCTGTTATTACTTATAATATGATAATAATGATAATTACGTGCCGGGACATCAAGGACAACCTGTCATTTGTTTTAATTATGATGGTAAATCCGAATGAACTATTCAGCTGTCATTACTTATAATACGATCATAATTATGTCAAATGAATTTTTGTTTATGGGTGTTTAAATAAACAATAACTACTTTCAAACTGTCACCCGGAATAATTCAAAGAGATGCAGCATGGAGGTTGTTAATGGTTAAAACAACATATTTATTGTCTTAGTCTCAGATAAGTAAAAGAGATCAACGCCTTGATGAATTCATATCACGCTAAAACAACATGTCTTGTCATTTGATTTATGCACTAAAACAACATGTCTTGTCATTTGCTTTTTGTGCATCAAACAAATATCATTCCTCTTAGAGGGTCAGCGACTGAAAAAACTTGATTAAAACAACATGCCACCACTCCTGACTGGTATCCACGTACAACTAGTTCAATATAGAACTATTATTAGTTTGATTCAGTAATTCTGGGATGTGGTAATAGGATAAATGTGGATTATGAATAATTTTCAATAAAAATGAGAGGTTTTTTTTTTTTTTAAAATAACACTACCCCCAAAAATATTTTCTTCAAAAAAATGAGAAAAAAAAAATCGGGACAACCCGCCCACAAAATAGGTCTGGGATGGGTGGTCTGTGGCTGAGACAACTCACCCTGGAGCAAGTCACCCCATGTGAGACAACTCTGACAAACTTTTGAGACATCTCGCCCCTCCCTAATGTGTCTGGCGGGTATTCTCTGATCCCTTTCCTTTGACAACCAAAGGGTAGTAAAATCACCCGACTGGGTAGTAGTCGCCTTGGCAATAAATGTGGAGTTTGAGGGCACTGTCTTCAGTGAGACCGCTGATGACCACTGCAAGGGCACAGAATGCTTTAACTCAAGCACACAAAACCCCAGGCTGTTGGCAAGACCGCTAATGACTACGGGGATAAATAAGAAGACCGAAGAAACAGAATTCTTGATAGTCGGCGAGACCACTGGCAACTGGACAGAGGCGACGGATCCAGGGGGACACACGGACATCTGCCCTCTACTTTTTTAACAGACTTGTTGTGCAGTTATACAATGATTCAAAATGGGCACAGGCAAACATGTCAATATACAGGCATTCCTGCAATATATTTATCACAAATCTAAGAAACATTTGCCAAAAAAATTCCGACTTTCATCGCTTCGGTCCGTTTCTTGTATGTCACTTGTCTTTCAGCACAAAGGTTAGCCTTGGGTTGGAAGATGATTGAAGTCAAAGAAATAGACACCACGGCATGCCCATCAAAACGAGAGACTATATATATATCTTTATTCTGCAGTATACTAGTACATTAACAACAACCTAACATTACAAACTACAAGAACATAACCTAGTATACCGCATGGAAATGGCATAGCCCAAAAGGCTGTCTTCCTGTCATTCCCGTAAAAAATGTATTAACTCGGTTTGGCACCAGTGTAACGAAAATTCTTTTCAAAGACAGGAATATTTGATAGTTTGTCTATGAATCATGTGGCTAGAAGGGATCAATAGGCCAAATGCTGGGAGGAGGATGAGATACCAGAGAGTTTTGATGGCTGATACAATTGGGACAGGCTGGGATGTCGCACTTGAAGTTTGGGCTGGAATAAGTACTTTAACTTTATGCGTTAATGATTTTTAGCTCAACTTGACAAAGTCAAGCTGAGCTATTGCCATCACTTCTCGTCCGTCGGCATGCGTACGTACGTACGTTAGTACGTATGTCCACAATTTCCTTTGGCACACCTCACAGGTCGCATTTATGATCAGATCGCTTTGAAAGTTGGTATGCTTGTTTGGGGTGACGTCTAGATGGTAGCTATCGTTTTCTTCAATTTCCGTCTAAAAATGTTGCCGCGGCCAACATTCTTAGAACTTAGTTTAGTCAAACCTCAATATTTCCCTTTGGAACACCCTACAGGACACATTTATGATTGGATCGCTTTGAAATTTGGTATGCTTGATTGGGGTGACCCCTAGATGGGAGCTATCGATTTTCTTCAATTTCCGTCCAAAAGTGTTGCAGCGGCCAACATTCTTAGAACTTAGTTTAGTCAAACCTCAATATTTCCCTTTGGCACTCCCTACAGGGCACATTTATGATTGGATCATTTTGAAATTTGGTATGCTTGATTGGGGTGACCTCTAGATGGGAGCTATCGATTTTCTTCAATTTCCGTCAAAAAATGTTGCCGCGGCCAACGTTCTTAGAACTTAGTTTAGTCAGACCTCGATATTTCCCTTTGGCATACCCTACAGGGTACATTTATGAATGGATCGCTTTGAAACTTGGTATGCTTATTTGGGGTGACCTTTAGATGGGAGCTATCGATTTTCTTCAATTTCCGTCAAAAAATGTTGTTGCGGCCAACGTTTCAGAACTTAGTTTAGTCAGAAGACCTCAATATTTCCCTTTGGCACACCCTGCAGGCCACATTTTTGATCGGATTACTTTGAAACCTGGCATGCTTGTTTAGGGTGACTTCTAGATGGGAGCTATCGATTTTCCGTCAAAAAATGTTGCCGCGGCCAACGTTCTTAGAAATTAGTTTAGTCAGACCACAATATTTCCCTTTGGCACACCCTACAGGGCACATTTATGATTGGATTGCTTTGAAACCTGGTATGCTTGTTTAGGGTGACCTCTAGATGGGAGCTATTGATTTTCTTCAATTTCCGTCAAAAAATGTTGCCACGGCCAACATCTTAGAACTTAGTTTAGTCAGACCACAATATTTTTCTTTGGCACACCCTACAGGGCACATTTATGATTGGATTGCTTTGGAACCTGGTATGCTCATTTGTGGTGACCTGTAGATGGGAGCTATTGATTTTTTTCCATTTCCATCAAAAAATGTTGCTGAGGCCAATGTTCTTAGAACTTAGTTTAGTCAGAAGACCTCAATATTTTCCTTTGGCAGTCCCTGCAGGGCACATTTATGATCGGACTGCTTTGAAACCTGGTATGTTTGTTTAGGGTGACCTCTAGATGGGAGCTATTGATTTTCTTTCATTTCCGCCAAAAAATGTTGCCATGGCCAACGTTCTTAGAACTTAGTTTAGTCAGACCTCAATATTTCCCTTTGGCACATCCTACAGGGCACATTTATGATTGGATTGATTTGAAACCTGGCATGCTTGTTTTGGGTGACCTCAAGATTGGAGCTATTGATTTTCTTCCATTTCCGTCAAAAAATGTTGCCGCAGCCAACGTTCTTAGAACTTAGTTTAGTCAGACCTCAATATTTCCCTTTGGCACACCCTACAGGGCACATTTATGATCGGATTGCTTTGAAACCAGGCATACTTGTTTGGGGTGATCTCTAGATGGGAGCTATTGATTTTCTTCCATTTCCGTCCATCTAAGTATGTTGCTGCTGGCAACGATCTTTGAACTTAGTTTAGTCAGGCATCAATATATTCCTTTGGCATGCCATAAAGGGCACATTTATGATCAGATGGGTTTGAAACTTTGTATACTTGTTTGGGGTTACCTCTAGATGGAGCTATCGATTTTCATCAAAAAATGTTGCCACTGGCAATGGCGTTCGATGAACTTAGTAAAAACTTAGTGCAGTTAAGCATCAATATTTCCCTTTGACACACCCTGCAGGGCACATTTATGATTGGATCGCTTGCAGACTCCGTGTGCTTGTGTGGGGTGACATCTATATGGGAGCTGTCGATTTTCTTCCATTTCTGTCAAAAAATGTTGCCTCTGACCTTTGAACTTTGTTTAGTCAGACCTCAATATTTCCCTTTAACACACCCTTTAGGGCACATTTATGATCGGATCATTTTGAAACTTGGTATGTGTGTTCGGGGTGACCTCTATATGTGAGCTATTGCTCTTTTTTCATTTCTATAAAAAATTATTGTCATTATCACCAGCCTTTGAACTTACTGCATTTGTGCATCAACTTATCCCTTTTGCACTCTCTGCAGGGTATATTTATGAATTTCCATAAAAAAACATTGCCACAAGCAATGACCTTCTACTTAGTGCATTTGTGCATAAACATCTTCCTTTGGCATGCATCCGAGGGCACATTCATTATCAGGTTGTTTTGAAACTTTGTAAGCTTATGCAGGGGCACAAAGATAGGAGCTATTGATTTTCTTTTCATTTCCACCAAAAACCTCTGCTGTTAGAAGCAATCTTTGAATTTATTGCATTTGTGCATCAACATTCTTTGACATGGCCTGCAGGTCACATTTATCATAGGATTGTTTTTGAACTTGGTGTGCTCATTAGGCAAGACCTTTAAATAAGAGCTATTGATTAGCATTTATTTCTGTGAAAAAAAGTTGCCATTTACTATAACCTCTGAACATACTGCATTTGTGTATCAGCATTCTTCCTTTAGCCATTCTTACAGTTTACATTTAAAAATGCATGGATTACTCTGACATCGTGCACACACAATGCTGTTATGTTGAAATTTCATCAAATAACATTGGTACCAATGATCTTCAATTTTGCCATTTCATTTATAACTTAACAAGTTCAAGTTTGTCAAGTTGAGCTTCAGTGTCATTGACACTTTCATTTGAACTTGGGTCTACTATATTGCAGAGTTAGCGGGTCCATACTATAGTATGTCACTGTACATATCACCTGCTCACATTATGTACCTGCCCACCTGACTCAGGAATGTCTTGGTTGGGGTATGTCTGGAGACTTGCCTTGACCAGGATATTTTTGAGCCTGATGAGACTTTGACACCTGAACACCACAGCTAGATTTGCTTCAAAAATTTTCCCGTACCCCTCCCCCTCCCCCTCCCCCCCCCCCCACCTCTTTATAATCTGGAAGTGATGTACGTTCCAATATTTGTACAGGGAACTGATCTGAGTAATGCTTTGCTCTGATGTGTCCATATATTTCAACATGTGGGCGGGGCTGTGGATATTTATGTATGGTTGGATTTGAGCCAAGTGCTAAAGTATTCTTGCCACATTAAACAAGATGAAAATGTGCATCGTTATGTACCTGCCCACCTGACTCAGGAATGGTTTGGAGACCTGCCTTGACCAGGACATTTTTGAGCTCAATGAGCACTTCGACACCTGAACACCATAGCTAGATTTGTTTCTAATATTTACCCGTACTCCTCCCCCCTCTCCTCTTAAAAATCTGGAAGTGACCTTCATTCCTACATTTGTACAAGGAACTGACCTGAGTAATGCTTTGCTCAGAGACCCAGCCCACTCGCTCGGACTGTACCTTGCGGCCTACACTGGAGTGTGCTCCTTGAGCACGTTCCAGTGGGTGAGCATCAGGGCGTGGCTTGGTGGAGGAGATCAAAATATTCAGGCCTCCGTGAATGAGAATTGGCATTGCTGCTTGCTGATTATGATAGTTAATCTTCATTATGTAACCGAGAAAAATGAATTACACTCCATATTTCTGAGAAAATCCCCTCGGCCACCTCCTATGCCACCCTGCACCCCAATGTAATTGAGCCTATGTTCATTTGGGAAGTAGTATGACCCACATCCTAATATGCCCCATTTTTGGCCTGTATCAATCTGACCACAATGGAGTAGACTTTCTATAAACTAATTCTGAATTGGTTGACACACGCTAGAAATGTCCAAATAAGATGAGTAATGACCCACTTTTATGGGCTTCTTTTCTCTTCTGGAATCGAATACATGGATGGTGCTATTTGCTCTGGAATACAACAGAAATCTCGTTTTGTTAACCTTAAAGTTTGTATCATACAACACACTGCTGAGTGGACTCCCACTACTCCCCTGTGCCTCTAGTGAGCCTATGTTCATTTCGGAAGTAGTAGTGCCCTCATCCTTATGTCTGGATTAATGTGACTGCTGTTGAGCAGACTTCCTACATGCTAGTTATGGAGTTACCCACTCTAGAAATGTTCAATTCAGTTGAGCATTGACCCACATTTATTGGTCTTTTTCTCTATGGGGCTCGAATACCTGCATGATGTTGCCATTGTAGTCTTATATTCATCAGCACACCTGCTTACATTATGCTTCATGTATGCATGTGAATTTAATATGCTAATCAGAGAGATTGCAAAGAATGGGTCATGAAGCAGTTCGTCTCAGAGTGTTGGGAGGAGAGAAGAGGCGTGGGAATAGGGAGGCAGTTGGGCCTTTTCACCCGAGAACCGTGACAAATCAGCAGCCGGCCCAAGTGTTATTATTATATTATTATAGCTATACCTCGACCCCGGTACTGGTAGCAAGTCTATGTAAATATCGGTGCGTATAACATGTAGACGGTGCCACGAAATTATGTATTTGTCACGGTTCTCTGCCGAGAAGGCCTTGGTTACCCAGGGATTCTTTTGCCCTCATTGGGAAAGGGTCCGGGTCCCCTCCCATTGGGAAAATTAGCGTCGCAAGGGGTCAATTTGGAAATTTCTTTTGAATATGTAGAATATTTTACCGAAAAATTTAAAAAATATCAATTGATTCTCAGGCACCACCACATTGAAATAAATTGCTTGCGTGAGGCATTTTTATTGGTATGATTGTCGTAGCCCAAATATGGAAAACTAACATTAAAAAGCTGAAATGTTTAAAAAACCGAATATGAACAAATATAAAGGTTTTCTACCAGTAAATAAGCCCAGGGGCGCTTACAGTAAAAAAGTCTGAAAGGTATATTGGTTAGTTTGATATTTTCGAGACATTGAACTTGAATGAACCTGCACTCGGCAGCAAAGTTTGGACGCAAAGTTGACACGAAATTAGGTGAGCTTTTCCGTCCCAGCGACGCCCCCAATTGTCAAACAGTTTACCAATCACCGGTTAGTAAGAAATTTGTTGCAAAAACACTCCAAAGAATAATACGCATTGGTAATATGTTGCAAGAATTTTTACCCAATAAAAAAATATTTTGATATGCTGTTGTTAATCGAAAATGGGAGAGTCCAACGGGCAACCAGACGGGGAATCTAAAATCAGCTATTCAAAACATCTGCACATCAAGGGAGAGTACTCAAAATGCATGTGGACGTGGCACGGGGTTCTCCAACATATATCAATGACTCACGCTACATTACAAATAAAAGCGAACCCGTTGTGTCGTGAAACGTCCTTGAATTCCGATGTATTTGCGATCCATTAAATTGAGATTCATTGTTTGTTCTAGGCTTATAATTGCCCATTTCAAGATAGTGATATGAATATTGTATGATGCCTAGAGATTGGGAATTTTAAGTTGGGAATTGGGAAAAAAAACATACCCTAACGCCATTGTGAATGGTTCCGGTAATCGGACCCTGTAGATACCTAAAAGAATCCCTGTTACCCCTGTGCTCCCAACTACCTCCTTATTCCCACGCTTCTTCTCTCCTCCCAACACTCTGAGATGAACTGCTTGATGACATCCCTTGCCCCTTTCGTTGCAATCCCTGGAGCTGAGGGGGAAAATTGTGAAAAACAGTGAAAAGAAGTTCCAGATGTGTAATTTAGGCGTGGTGGAGCCCCTGGAACACTTTCTTCTAGAATGCTCAAAATACCAGTCAAAAAGAATAAGATTCACTGGGAGTATATGGGGAGTGGGATATTGATATTGATATTTTATTTGCCAATACACTAAAATATAGCAATATATACATTATAGTACATGTAATAAAAATATTGAATATCAACAAGAAGAAATATTGCATATTGTACATTAAATTACAAAAAAATTCCAGTTAATTGTTGCATTGTGTACTGGCAGGGGAAGGCATAGCCAGATTGGCTGTCTTCTTGCCTTTTCCTTAGAAAGAAGAAAAAGAAAGAGAAAGAAAGATCAACAGAAAGAGAAAGAGGTGGATATTACACTTCAGCATTTGAGAATTCCAGTTACTGTGTCTTCAATGGGTCACATACAGCATGCGCGCAAAGTGTCGCTGATGGCCAACAGCGAAATGTAGCTCTCTTAATTCTGCTGACACCATTCCTCCCGTTATCATGGAAATAGTACAAGATTGAGAAGAAATGGTTGGTGGGGGCTGAAAGAGAGGCGACATGGGCGAGAAAACCAGACAACAACAACAATTACTGTGGACAATAAATCGTTAACCGTTTACCAAGCTAACCTCCGAAACAACCCCGCACCCGTAATAGAAGTCCCAATTCACATTTTTGTTTGTTTTTTTGTGGGATGGGAGAACGAAGGGCATGTGGTAAGTGGGTGATTCAAAGGAGAGGGTTAATATGCTAATCGGAGAGATTGGCAAGAATGAGGGCAAGAAATGTCATCATGCAGTTCGTCTCCAAGTGTTGGGAGGAGAGAAGAAATGCCTGAATAGGGGAGGCAGTTGGGAGCACAGGGGTAAAGGCCTTCTCACCCGAGAACCGCGACAAATCTGCGATGGCTAGTGTTATAATTATTATATATATACGAAATATCTTATTTTGTGTACGAAACGGCCAGTGTATGAAATGACACTGATCCATCTGATAGCTCCTTCGTCTATAGTATGGCTGCTGTGGACTGATTACTTTCCACGGGTGGGCAGTATTCCTATGGACGCATTAATATCAGATTCCAAACACTAATTATAAGAATAATCATCAAAAAATTCATTAATGAAGCACCGAGTACACCCAAGTGGTTCATCAATTAAGGTTTTGCTGATGATTTTTTTTTAACCCTTTACCCAACGTAACGGCCAAAACCGGCCAGCGCTATTCTCAAAAATCGTCAGTTAATTTTCATTATTTTTTCATTTTTTGTCTCAAAAACATAGGTTATGATCCCTCGTTGGAACGAGCTCGTCGAGCTCGTTCCAACGAGGGGTCATAACCTATGTTTTTGAGACAAAAAATGAAAAAAATTAGTTATTCAAGAATTTTTTTTGCAAGTGTCGTCTGCTTTTCATGTTAGGTAAAGGGTTAACTTGATAAATGCAGGCGAGGACATCACTGCCCATGCATGGATTGTGACCAATCCACTGTGGCTGTACTGTATAATGCAGTGATCACAGTTAAAATGTATTTGAAATAAAATGAACTATTTCCAGAACTATGGTGTGATCAGTGATACTGATTCAGAGTTTTCAGACTAATTTCTAATCCGTGTCAGTGTCACTTTTGAAAAAATCTTTCACCCAAGCATCTGACACAACATCTGAACCAGAATACGACTGCATTTCCCGCAGAAATTCATCATCAGAAAGTGAATTTACTGATTCCAAAGAATCTGATTCAGTATCGGACGTTTCACTGTGAGATTCTGAATGTGAATCGCGTGTATCTGACTCATTATCTGAGACATGCAGTGACGCAGCTGAAATGTCCATTGTCATTGCTTCATCATTATATTTTGCCTTATCACTGCACATTTCAAGAGTTTTATGAAAGTACTTTACTTTCTTTGATCTTTGTCAATACTTCTTTCTTTTTTTTTGGCTGACTCTTCTGGGCTTCTCATGCCATAACTTAATGACAGGTGTCACATCAAATGTCCCAATTGATGGGCCCTCCGACCGAATTCTGAGGAGGTTGCAAAGCATTTCCTCACCCAGAGAACCTCTGGTATCCACTTTTGTTCTTTTCATTAACGAAAACAAGCGTTTAATTTTAGCATTTGACAGCGGAATACTGAAGCACAGTTCAATTAAAACCAGAATGTTCTTCCATCTCTCATCTCTGTAGCATGATTTGAATAGGAAATACCACGTCTTTTTGTGTGGCTTTCCATTAGGCTTCAGGTAATCTAAAGTGTATTGCAGCATATCATGAAATCCTTCTAGAATTGCAGACAATGAACATACAACACCGGCACCCTTGAGTTGACCCCTGAATAAGTTGAATATTGTGGTTAGTTCGTTATCTGCAAATTCGTAATTGACCCTTTCACACACACCAGCCTCTCCATCAGTTTGGCGGTTGTCGCTGATATCCATGCATGAACTGGCATGATGCCATGTCTCAGTGTTGAGGATTACCGATACGTCTTCCAAAATTCTGCAATCTTCGGGTCCAAAGCGATCCGTCAAGGCATGATTTCACACGTGCTACATATTCAGATTTGCTTGCAGGTAGCATCTTCAGTTCATATTTAAATGAACCGGCAATAAATACCATCCCCTGGTAGCATTTGTCAGTTTCAACATTAGAAACATCCCAAATTTTTGCCCCAAAAGTCCCCAACTGCTGATAAATTTTCCAGTTCATGCTTTTCCAGCGAACTGAACATGGCCCTGGCTTTCTTAAGTCCACCAACAGCCCCCACGACATCGATGCCCTCCGCCTGGAATGCCTTTGAAAGAATTGATGCAGGAGCGAGCAAGTCACAGAAAAAAGCAACATATAACGGATATTTAATTTGTGTCCATTTATTCAGGTAACCAGTAATTGATGCATCGTTGATGCCTTTGAGATGCTGCATGTAGATTCCATATTTATCGAGAACAACCCGCGGTGCATTCAGCTTAAAACTTATCCAGCGAGTGCCTGATGCACGTTTTGGCTTGTATGTCCCCTCAACAAATCCCTATTCATTTTTCATCAGTTCTGCAGTTTCCTTCAGTTCATGGAGCCTCTTTGGTGATCGATTGTATATTTTAAATAGACTTTTTAGCATTTTGTGAATGCTGTCAAAGAATGTGCCTGTAAGGGCGTCTCTCAAGGAAAGTTCTAGTTTATGTGCAACACACCACTGATAGTAAAGGAAAGGCACTTCTTCTTGTAGAAGTGCCTTCACTCCACTTTTCTTACCACTGTTGACCAAAGCCCCATCAGTACAAAACCCTATCAGCTTCGAATACAAGGTTTTATAGTACTAACCCCAATGTTTTTAAAACTCTCTTCTATGGCAGATTTTATTCCGCGAGCATCAACTTTTGCCACATCTTTTAAATACACAAGCTTTAGCTTGACACCAATGCTTAATTTATCTGAGTCAACACCAAAGTAACTGACAAAGACAGCATCTTTCTCTTTAATACTCACATCTGTTGTTCCATCAACAAATATGCTCAAAAATTTTGCATTGTCAATGTCATTTGTGAGACCAATTGCAAAGTATTGGCTGAAGTGTTGTATGAACTGAGCACATTGGATTTGTTTGAATATGAACCCCCAATGTCCACCCCATGATGGGTCTCAAGGGCTAATATATCTGCATACTTAGAAAATGGAATGTCATTCTGTGCTATGAAATATGCAACTTCAAATTTATTTTTCAACTGGCTTAACTGGGTTTTAGAAAGGGTCTTCAGCCCCCGTGGAATTATTGTTTGGCACTGGGGAACAGAATCTGGTGTCGGCAATATTCCATCTTGTAAAAAGTGTTTTCTTTGGGCATATAAATAACCTTTGCTTTCTGTGTGGTCCTTGGCATTCGAGACCTTGAAATTTTTGCTACCATCAATCCATGTTTTGTTGAAAAGTCTCTTCGTATTTGAAATTCTGCAACTTGTTCAGTGCACAATGAACAAGTCATTTTGGTTACAACACCATTTACATCAGTTTCGAAACACAGCCACTCTTTTGCATTAAACTGGGTAAGGTCTTTATTGACCCATTTCTGAATAGTGACTCCTTTCAATTCACAGTTCGACTACTTTTTTTGTAGTTTTCTTTTGGTGTTCTACATCAGGATCTGCACTTGATAGATCCAATGAAGTTGTTTGTGCCGACTGTACATCTGTTTTCGGCCCAGTCTCTAATTGTAATTTTGCCGGCAGAAAAAAATCTGTAAGTTTTTTGGCCACAACTAGTTTTAAAAACTGACTTTGTTTAAGTTTGTTAGATCAAAACACGATTTAATTTAAACTTTTGCGGTTTCCAACATTTATGTAAATAGAATTACGCGCAATACGTGGATTATGGAACTGGAAAATGGGATGAAAATTAAACACGATTTAAACTTTCCGCGGCTTCAAACTTTCATGTAAATAGAACGTGCAATATCTGGATTATGGAAGTGGAACTGGAATTTGAGATGAAAATTAAACAGGATTTAAACTTTTGCAGTTTCAAATTTTTGTGTAAATAGAACTTACAATGGGTGCATTATGGAAATGGAACTAGAAATTGGGATGAAAATTAACTAAGTGTTTAAGAACTTCTGTAGGGTGAAAATAATAGTGGGAAAGATTATATGTTGCAAAGAAATATACTCATTACTAAATTAAACCCATTCCATCTTTTAAATCTTTAATTATTTTATCAACCTGGAAAAATATTTTTCCCTGGTGGCCGAAATTTCCAGCGTTGAAAATGTGATGATTGGAAGTAAACTCATCCAAAATTATCAGCATGGTTGGTTGTCCACGAATCCATGTCCAACTCGGGGAAACACTCCTCTTTTGATTCGGATTGAAGAGTGCGCTCGGATTTGATTCAGTCTCGTTTTTCAGCTTATAAATGTGTAAAGGTTAATGTCAGTATTTTCGATGTACACACAATACACAATTTTGGGGGATTTAGTATTTCAAATTTTCGACATCGGACATGTTGACCGTGGATTTTAAATTGGCTATTTTACATCAGACACTGTCCCTGTCCGACCACTTATTTTCCGGCTTGTATAAGGGAGGGGAAAGAATTTTTGCACCATCCAAAATTTCTGTTTTCCAAACCGAGATTTGAACCAAATTTGATATTGGGTCATAAGTACTTATTTTTCCTGTCGCCCCATGGGAACCGCAGGAGCAAAAACTAGAAAAAAATTTTAAATGTCCATATCTCCAAAACTACATGGCACTGAGAATGTTTATTTTGTGTGAAGGTTCCTTAGGACCAGCAGAAAGGAATGGTCCAAAAAAATAGAGTACTTTTCCGGGACTTTTAAAAAGTGCAGAGTCATCATTTTTAGCTCAACATGACAAAATCAAGCTGAGCTATTGCCATCACTTTTCGTCTGTCGGCGTACGTTAGTACGTATGTCCACAATTTCCTTTGACACACCTCACAGGTCGCATTTATGATCTCTTTGAACCCTGGTATGTTTGTTTGGGGTGACCACTAGATGGGAGCTATCAGTTTTCTTCAATTTCCGTCAAGAAATGTTGCCGCGCCCAATGTTCTTAGAACTTAGTTTAGTCAGACCTCAATATTTCCGTTTGGCACACCCTACAGGGCACATTTATGGTCGGATTGCTTTGAAACCTGGTATGCTTGTTTGGGGTGACCTCTAGATGGGAGCTATCGATTTTCTTCCATTTCCGTCGAAAAATGTTGCCTTGGCCAACATTCTTAGAACTTAGTTTAGTCAGACCACAATATTTCCCTTTTTCACACCTTACAGGGCACATTTATGATTGGATTCCTTTGATACCTGGTATGCTTGTTTGGGGTGACCTCTAGATGGGAGCTATCGATTTTTTTCCATTTCCGTCAAAAAATGTTGCCGCGGCCAACGTTCTTAGAACTTTTGTCAGACCTCAATATTTCCCTTTGGCACACCCTACAGGGCACATTTATGATCAGATTGCTTTGAAACCTGGTATGCTTGTTTGGGGGGACCTCTAGATGGGATCTATCGATTTTCTTCCATTTCCGTCGAAAAAGTTTGCCGCGGCCAACATTCTTAGAACTTAGTTTAGTCAGACCTCAATACTTCCCTTTGGCACATCCTACAGGGCACATTTATACTCGGATTGCTTTGAAACCTGGCATGCTTGTTTGGGGTGACCTCTAGATTGGAGCTATCGATTTTTAGTCGAGTTTTGACGAAGTCAAACTTGACTTATAGTTTGATGAAGTGACGGGCGGGCATAAAAAATTGGTTTCTGAGCAATTACTTTACTTCTGTTTGATGCACTTTTACCAAAATTATACCAGACATTACCCTTTTGGAAAGGAAGACACCTATCGATTTCAGAGTCTCGCGCCCCAAGATCAAGGTCACTGTTACTATAAATAGAATATTTTGTGACAAATTGTTTCTGGGCAATAACTTTAGTTCTATTTGATGCACCTTTACCAAACTTATACCAGAGGTTACCCTATAGGAAGGGAAGACATCTATTGATTTCGGAGTCTGGGACTCCAAGGTCAAGGTCACTGTTACTGTAAATAGAATATTTTATGACAAATTGGTTTCTGGGCAATAACTTTAGTTCTATTTGATGCACCTTTACCAAAATTATACCAGAGATTACCCTATAGGAAAGGAAGACACCTATCGATTTCAGAGTCTCGTGCGCCAAGATCAAGGTCACTGTTACTATAAATAGAATATTTTGTGACAAATTGGTTTCCGGGCAATAACTTTAGTTCTATTTGATGCACCTTTACCAAAATTATACCAGAGGTTACCCTATAGGAAAGGAAGACACCTATCGATTTCCGAGTCTTGCGTCCCAAGATCAAGGTCACTGTTACTATAAATAAAATATTTTGTGACAAATTGGTTTCCGGGCAATAACTTTAGTTCTATTTGACGCACCTTTACCAAACTTATACCAGAGGTTATCCTATTGGAAGGGAAGACACCTATTGATTTCGGAGTCTGGGACTCCAAGGTCAAGGTCAAGGTCACTGTTATTATAAATAGAATATTTTGTGACAAATTGGTTTCCGGGCAATAACTTTAGTTCTATTCCGTGTATCTTCACCAAACTTATACCACAGGTTACCCCTATAGAATATTTTATGACAAATTGGTTTCCGAGCAATAACTTTAGTTCTATTTGACACACCTTTACCAAACATATACCAGAGGTAACCCTATGGGAAGGGAAGACACCTATCAATTTCGGAGTCTGGGGCCCCAAGGTCAAGGTCACTGTTACTATCAATATAATATTTTGTGACAAATTGGTTTCGGGGTAATAACTTTAGTTCTATTTGATGCACCTTTACCAAACTTATACCAGAGGTTACCTTATAGGAAGGGAAGACACCTATTGATTTCGGAGTCTGGGACTGCAAGGTCAAGGTCACTGTTACTATAAATAGCTTATTTTTTCAGAATTTAATGTCAAAACTTGACTTCTGGATCTGTGATCCTCTTGCTGGATTTTCTTCCAATTCTGTCCGTCAAAAAATGTTGCCGCTGGCTACGATCTTTGAACTTAGTTTAGTCAGGCATCAATATATTCCTTTGGCATGCCCTACAGGGCACATTTATGATCACATCAGTTTGAAATTTTGTATGCTTGTTTGGGGTTACCTCTAGATGTGCGCAGTCTTTGAATTCCGTCAAAAAATGTTGCCACTGGCAATGACCTTCGATGAACTTAATAAAAACTTAGTGCAGTTAAGCATCAATATTTCCCTTTGACACACCTTGCAGGGCACATTTATGATTGGATCGCTTGCAAACTTGGTGTTTTTGTGTGGGGTGACATCTATATGGGAGCTGTCAATTTTCTTCCATTGCTGTCAAAAAATGTTGCCGCTGACCTTTGAACTTGGTTTAGTCAGACCTCAATATTTCCCTTTAACACACCCTTCAGGGCACATTTATGATCGGATCACTTTGAAACTTGGTATGTGTGTTTGGGGTGACCTCTAGATGTGAGCTATTTTTTAATTTCCATAAAAAAGTTATTGTCGTTATCACCAGCCTTTGAACTTACTGCATTTTTGCATCAACTTATCCCTTTTGCACTCTGTAGGGTATATTTATGAATTTCCCAACCCCCTCCCCCCCCAAAAAACATTGCCACAAAGCAATGACCTTCTACTTAGTGCATTTGTGCATTAACATCTTCCCTTGGCATGCCTCAGAGGGCACATTCATTATCAGGTTGTTTTGAAACTTTGTATGCTTATGCAGGGTGACAAAGATAGGAGCTATTGATTTTCTTTCATTTCCATCAAAAACTGTTGCTGTTAGCAACAACCTTTGAATTTATTGCATTTGTGCATCAACATTCTTTGACATGGCCTACAGGCCACATTTATCATAGGATTGTTTTTGAACTTGGTGTGCTCATTAGTCAAGAACTCTAGATAAGAGCTGTTGATTAGCATTCATTTCTGTGAAATAAATTGCCATTTACAATAACCTCTTAACATACTGCATTTGTGTATCAGCATTCTTCCTTTAACCAGTCTTACAGTTTACATTTAAATATGCATGGATTACTCTGACATTGTGCACACACAATGCTGTTATGTTGAAATTTCATCAAATAACGTTGGTACCAATGATCTTCAATTTTGCCATTTCATTTATAACTTACCAAGTTCAAGTTTGTCAAGTTGAGCTACACTGTCATTGACACTTTCATTTAACACTGTGGGTAATAGGAAAAACATTAAAGAATCTTCTTCTCCCAAACCACTGCTCCAAAAGCTTTCATATTTTCACATATAACATCTTTGGAAGATTGATTCACATATTTGTTGAAATCAATTCCCTGGGTCCATATTTGGGCTCACTATGGGAGCCCAAATGTTCAAATTAGTGCAATATGAGGAATATTCTTTAAAAATCATCTTCTTTAGATCCACCAATCAGAATCTTTTGATATTTCGTATGGGGTGGGGGGGGGGGGGGGGTGGTTGAGATTCAAGTTTGTTCAAGCCAAGTCCCTGGGTTCATGTTTGGGCTCCCTGTGGGAGCCAGAATTATAACTTAGTTCAATATGAGGAATATTCTTTAAAAATTTTATTTTTTCAGATCCACCGGTCAGAATCTTTTGATATGTAGTTAAGCTTTTCTTAGGAGGGGCAGATGCAACTTGTTCAAATCAATTCTCTGGGTTGATATTTAGGCTACCATGTCAGGTGAGCACCCTCAGGCCCCCTGGGGCCTCTTGTTTATTCGACAAATTTGTGCAGTCACAGCCCTTGGTAATAGATAAATTTCTAGCCAAAGTGCTTGTCCACTTAACTCTCTTATATTTTTCAGAGGTTGTTTATGAAACTTTACGTGAAATATCAGTATGAAATGTAGATGTGCAGGTGGGTAGGAATTTTTTATTCGACAGATTTTGTACAGTTGCAGCTATTGGTAATAGGTAGATTTTCAGCAAAAATGGTTGTGCGCTTAACTTCTATATTTTTCACAGGATTTTTATGAAACTTGGTGTGAAGTATCAGTATGAAGCCTAGACATGCATGTGGACAGGATCTTTTTATTTGACAAATTTTTTGCCCATGGTAATAGTGAAACTGACAGCAAAAATGCTTGTCTGCTCAACTCCTCCTACATTTTTCATAGGTTTTTTATGAAACTTGATGTGAAGTATCAGTATGAAGTGTAGATGTGCGTGTGTGCAGAATTTTTTATTCGACGAGTTTTGCGCAGTCACAACCCTTGGTAATTGGCAAATTTCCGGCACAAATGCTTGTCCACCTTACTCCTGCAATTTCATAAGATTTTTAGCTTAACTTGACATAGTCAAGATAAGCTATTGCCATCACACGTGAGGAAGTCTGTTGGTCTGTGAGTCTGTGACGTCTATTCACTTTTTCCTTTAGCATGGGCTACACCCCGCAGTTCTTGTCTGATCGTCACGAAATTTCATATGCAGGTTTGGGGTCATGTCTAGATGAGAACATCCCCTTTTGGTCGCGATCGGGCAACCGGTATGGCTCCCCGAGCCCAAAACCCGAAAACCATTAGCACAATTTATAGGTCGTATTTATGGAGGGATTTCATTGTAACTTAGTAGGATGCCTCTGTATAATGCCTAGATGAGAACGTCCCCTTTTGGGCATGATATATCAATCGTGATGGCTGCCCAAGCCCGAAACCCAAAAACTTTTAGCACAGTCTGCAGGTCATATTTAATGTGGAGGGATTTCATTGTAACTTGGTAGGATGACTCCTTATGATGTCTAGATGAGAATTTCCCCATTTGGGCATGATCTGCCAACCGAGACGACTGCCCGAGCCCAAAACCCGAAAACCTTTAGCACAGTCTACAGGTCATATTTATTGAGGAATTTCATTGTAACTTGGTGGGTGACTTCAATCAATGTCTAGATGAGAAAGTCCCCTTTTGGACGTGATTGGGCAATTGTGATGGCTACAGGGGCCCGAAGCCCGAAAACCTTTAGCACAGTCTAGAGGTCATATTTATGTAGGGATTTCATTGTAACTTGGTAGGATGACTCCAAATAATGTCTAGATGAGAACGTCCCATTTTGATCGCTATCATGCAGCCTTGATGGGTGCCCGAGCCCAAAAACCTTTAGCATAGGCAAAAGGTCATATTTATGGAAGGATTTCATTGTAACCTGTTAGATTGACTCCATATAATGCCTAGATGATGACATCCCCTTTTGGTCGTGATTGGTCAGCTGTGATGGCTACAAGTGCCCGAAGCCCGAAAACCTTGAGCACAGTCTACAGGTCATATTTATGATGGGATTTCATTGTAACTTCTTAGGATTGCTCCAGATAATGTCCAGATGAGATTGTCCCCTATGGTTGCGATCATTCAGCCATTATGGCTGCCCGAGCCCGAAGCCCAAAAACCTTTAGCACAGCCTACAGGTCATATTTATGAAGGGATTTCATTGTAACTTGGTAGGTTGACTTCATATAATGTCTAGATGAGAACGTCCCCTTTTGGACATGATTGGGCAACTTTGACGACTAAAGGTGCCCGAAACCCGAAAACCTTTAGCACTGTCTGCAGGTCATATTTATGAAGAGATTTCATTGTAACTTGGTAGGATGACTCCAAATAATGTCTATATGAGAACGTCCCATTTTGGCCGTGATCATTCAGCCTTGATGGGTGCCCGAGCCCAAAAACCTTTAGCATAGGCAAAAGGTTATATTTATAGAAGGATTTCATTGTAACCTGTTAGGTTGACTCCATATAATGCCTAGATGATGACATCCCCTTTTGGTCGTGATTGGTCAGTTGTGATGGCTACAAGTGCCCGAAGCCCGAAAACCTTGAGCACAGTCTACAGGTCGTATTTATGAAGGGATTTCATTGTAACTTTGTAGGATCACTCCAGATGATGCCCAGATGAGATTGTCCCCTTTGGTTGCGATCATTCAACCATGATGGCTGCCCGAGCCCGAAGCCCGAAAACCTTAAGCACAGTCTACAGGTCATATTTATGAAGGAATTTCATTGTAACTTGGTAGGTTGACTTCATATAATGTCTAGATGAGAACGTCCCCTTTTGGTCACGATCATTCAGCCTTGATGGCTGCCCAAGCCCAAAAAGCTTTAGCATGTCTGTAGGTTGTATTTATGGAAGGATTTCATTGTAACTTGTTACGTTGACTCCATATAATGCCTAGATGATGACCTTTTGGTCGTGGTTGGTCAACTGTGATGGCTACAGGTGCCTGAAGCCCGAAAATCTTGAGCACAGTCTACAAGTCATATTTATGAAGGGATTTCATTGTAACTTCATAGGATCACTCCAGATGATGTCCAGATGAGAATGTCCCCTTTTGGTTGCGATCATTCAACCATGATGGCTGCCCAAGCCTAAAGCCCGAAAACCTTTATCACAGTCTTCAGATCACATTTATGAAGGGATTTCATTGTAACTTGGTAGGTTGACTTCATGTAATGTCTAGATGAGAACAGCCCCTTTTGGACACCATTAGGCAACTGTGTTGGCTACAGGGTCCCAAAGCCCAAAAACGTTTATCACAGTCTTCAGATCACATTTATGAAGGGATTTCATTGTAACTTGGTAGGTTGACTTCATGTAATGTCTAGATGAGAACAGCCCCTTTTGGACACCATTAGGCAACTGTGTTGGCTACAGGGGCCCAAAGCCCAAAAATCTTTAGCACAGTCTACAGGTGATATTTATGAAGGGATTTCATTGTACCTTGGTAGGATGACTCTAAATAATGTCTAGATGAGAACGTCCCCTTTTGGTTGCGATCATTCAGCCTTGATGGCTGCCCAAACCCAAAACCCCAAAACCTTTAGCACAGTCTGTTGGTCACATTTATGGAAGGACTTCATTGTAACCCGTAAGTTTGACTCCATATAATGCCTAGATGATGACATCCCCTTTTGGTCGTGATTGGTCAACTGTGACGGCTTCAGGGGCCCGAAGCCCAAAAACCTTGAGCACAGTCTACAGGTCATATTTATGAAGGGATTTTCATTGTAACTTTGTAGGATCACTCCAGATGATGCCCACATGAGAATGTCCCCTTTTGGTTGCGATCATTCAACCATGATGGCTGCCAGAGCCCAAAAACCTTTAGCATAATCTACAGGTCATATTTATTAAGGGATTTCATTGTAACTTGGTAGGTTGACTTCATATCATGTCTAGATGAGAATGTCCCCTTTGGACGCAATTGGGAAACTGACGGCTACAGGGGCCCGAAGCCCGGAAACCTTTAGCACAGTCTACAGGCCATATTTATGAAGGGATTTTAATGTAACTTGATAGGATGACTCGTTTTGGAATAATTTCACTGTAACTTGGTAACTTTTGTTGATATACGTTAACTGTGAGGGCCACATACATTAACGGTGAGGTCATATTAACCCACCCCTCAGCTCTTTAGTACAGTGTACACCTCATATTATTTTTATCATAAACATAGCATACAGGGAACAGAAATGAACATATTTCCAATTATCACAATTCTTGTCTTATTTCATAATCCTTTCTTAAACATTGAACATTATCCTTTTCATCAAACACAACACACAAGTTAAGCTATAGTGTCATTGACACTTTCATTATTTTACTTATCCCCTGCCAAGAAAGTTGGGAGGGAATTTGAATTGGTGTTCGTCTGTCCAAGCTCTTAAGTAAAACATCGATTAACTGGTAGTGTGCTAAATTATTTTTCAAAGGTGATTTGGAACACAAATATTTTTTCCAAATACACCATGCTGCCAGCAAAGATCCTTGATTTAGCAAGATTTTAAACAGAAATAATTTTGTTACAAATTAGGCACTCTCCAATAAATAATAACAATGATATTTGATAAAAACATTTTTCCTACTGCTGAGAAAGTAACATACTAATGTATACAGTGTGAAGCCACTAAATTGGCTTTCAGCACTTTTTATACGCCTGTTTTGAAAAAACGGGAGTATTATGTTATGGCGTTGTCCATCTGTCTGTCTGTCTGTCTGTCTGTCTGTCTGTCCATCCGTCCGTGAACAATTTTTGTGTTGCCTACTCCTCCAAAAGTTTATATGCTACATTGTTCAAACTTTGCACACATGTTGATCAGTAATTGCCGTTGTGCATGTGACAAGTGCAGGTAACTCCATGTTGTATTTCCAGAGTTATGGCACCTTTTAGTACTTAAAACTTTACAGTATTGTGACGCCTACTCCATCAACATTTTACATGCTATATTGTTCAAACTTTGCACACATAGTGATCACCAATTGCCGTTGTGCATGTGGCAAGAGCAGGTACCTCCATTTTGTATTTCCAGAGTTATGGCACCTTTTAGTACTTAAAACTTTACAGTATTGTGTTGCCTTCTCCTTCAACATTTTACATGCTATATTGTTCAAACTTTGCACACATGTTGACCACCAATTGCCGTTGTGCATGTGACAAGATCAGGTTACTCTATTTTGTATTTCCAGAGTTATGCCCCCTTTTAGTTCTTAAAACATTGCAGTATTGTGTCGCCTACTCCTTCAACATTTACATGCAATATTGTTCAAACTTTGCACACATGGTGATCACCAGTTTCCATTGTGCATGTGACAAGAGCAGGTAACTCCATTTTGTATTTCCAGAGTTATGCCGCGTTTTAGTACTTAAAACATTACAGTGTTGCCCCGCTAGGCGGTGCTCTTGTTAAGATAGCAGTGATAGCGGTTTTCGGCACTCAGCCAGTTAAGTATATGATAGATTTTTCTGTGCTGGAAAAAAATATGTATAGAGGAAATCTTTTAATTGAATAGCCACTTTGCCGATGACAAATATTCAGTTTACAGGAATTTTTCATGTCCCTGACCTTCGAAGAAGGATTCGGGGCTATCTAGTGAAGACCTCTTGTCCATCCATCCTTCTGTCTGTCTGTCAATCCATCTGTCCATCTGTACAAACGTTTTGAATTGTAATTTAAAAGCCATCAGTCGGATTTTGATCTCCAGTATGCTGATAGACCCTCATGGGGGAACAAATATGCACAAGGAACGGGTTCTGCCCAATATTTTTTTCCCAGAGTTATGGCCCTTTTTCACTCTTTCAACTTAGAAAATTTTTTAGAAAAATTTTCTGTTCCACAATACCTTTAAGGCTACTTCGAACATGCCTATGGGTCGGGGGCAGTGACCCACGCTTTGTGTAGCCCATGTTGATATTTGGTATACAGCATCCTTAGGCGGGCCAGATTCAAGTTTGTACAAATTAAAACCCTGTGTTTTATTTGTGCTCCCCATGGGAACCCATAGCTGCAGGATGTGACCTTAAATCCCTCTTTAAACAGCTTTTTTAGCTCATCTTGACAAAGTCAAGCTGAGCTAATCTAATCGCTTCCCGTCCGTCGTCCGTCGTCTGTCGTCCGGCATCTGTCGTCCGTCATCCATCAACACCATGTTTTGGTCTTCTCCTCCAAAGCCACTGGGCCAATTCAAGTAAAAGTTTGTGTGAGTGATGGTCCCAAAGGGGCATTTCATTTTTGTTCAACTCAGCATGCCCAGCCCCATAGGGAGGGAGTGGGGGAAAATGCTCCAAAATATTTTAAAAATCTTCTTCTCAAGAACCAGTGTGTACAATGACTTGATATTTGCTATGGAGCTTCCATATGAGGTGTAGAATCAAGTTTGTTCAAACGAAGTTCGTAAAGTAATATTTGGCTTTGTAATAGGAGGGGTAAGATTTTTGGCCCCGCCCAAAATTTCTATTTTCTGAACCGATGGGCCGGTATGAACCAAATTTGGTTTGTGGTAGTATTGGGTCATAAGTACTTGACCCATGCCAAAAAAAAAATTCCCGCATCCCCATAGGAACCCTGGGAGCTAAAAATAGAAATACTTTCAAACGCCCATATTTCCCAAACCCCACGGAACAGAGAGCTTTTATTTGGTATGAAGTATCCTTACGACCAGTAGAATTGAATGGTAAAAAAAAATTGCTATCGGTTATGTTAGGGTGTTCTGTAATGGGCATCGAAAAAATGCTGAGTCAGCATATTTGCAAAAATTTTTAAAAATCTTTTCTCCAGAACCAATCATCAGAATCTTTTGATATTTGGTATACAGCATTCATAGGAGGGTCAGATAAAAGTTTGTAAAAATAAAGCTCATTGGTTCATATTTGGGCTCTCTACAGGAGCCCGAAGTTTTAACATAGGGTAATATGGGGAATATTCTTTAAAAATCTTCTTCTTCAGAACCACCAGTCAGAATCTTTTAATATTTGGTCTACATCATTGTTATGAGGGTCAGATTCTAGATTGTTCAAACCAAGTCCCTAGGTTAATATTTGGGCTTCCTACGGAAAGCCCAAATTTTATCTTTGTTCAATATGGAGGGTAATTTAAAAAAATCTTCTTCTTCAGATCCATCAGTCAGAATGCTTTGATATTTGGTATGCAACATCTCTATGGGGGTCAGATTCAAGTTTGTTCAAATCAAATTCCTAGGTATGTATTTGGGCTCACTATGGTAGCCCAAATTTTTACTTAGTGCAATATGAGAAAATTTCTTTAAAAATCTTCTTCTTCAGATCCACCAGTCGGAATGCTTTTATATTTGGTATACAACATCTCTAGGGGGGTCAGATTCCAGGTTGTTCAATTCGAGTGCCTAGGTTAATATTTGGGCTCCATATGGGAACACTAAATTTAACTTAGTACAATATAAGGGAATTTCTTCAAAAATCTTCTTCTTCAGATTCACTTGTCAGAATGCTTTCACATTTGGTATACAACATCTCTAGGGGGGTCAGATTCAAGTTTGTTCAAATCAGATCCATAGGTCAATATTTGGGCTCGCTATGGTAGCCCAAATTTGAACTTAGTGCAATTCGAAGAAATTTCTTTACAATTTCTCTTCTTCAGATCCAACAGTCAGAATGCTTTCATATTCAGTACACACCATCTCTAGGGAAGTCAGATTTAACTGTGTTCAAATCAAGAGCCTGGGTTAATATTTGGGCTCTCTATGGGAGCCGGAATTGGCCATTTTGCTGAAGAATTAAAAATTTTGTATTCAGTACCCTCTAGAGGTACTAAGATTAATCCACATAGGTTGTATCAAGGGGTTTCATAGGGGAGCTCTACATTTTACTTATGATCAAATGAAGAAAAGGCATGATGCCCAGATTATTTTTGTCACTCCTGAGGGACTCAAGGATTGACAGTGTAGCCTATGGAGATGGCTTGCTTAATGTAGACTCATTCTTGGACTCTGTTTAAATTGTGTTCTGTACAAGATGAGCGCTTCAGGCCCCGTGGGGCCTCTTGTTCAGGTGAGCGATTAAGGCCCCTTGGGGGCCTGTTGCTTTTCAACTGCATAATTTGTAAATTATATAGTCAGATGCGGCTGATTTGTTAGGTAAATAGTTAATCTTTTATCAAATGAAATAGCAGTATCTGGCAAGTAGTATTCACAAAAATTACCATTTAAAGTTTATAATTTTTTTTAGCTCAACTTTGGCGAAGCCAAATTTGAGCTTATGCCATGGCCAGTCATTCGTCGTCCGTCTGGCCGTCTGTCCGTCTGTCCGTCAACAATTCAATACGGCTTGGGCTAGAGGCCGTATTTATGAACCAATCTTTACAAAACTTTTTACCTTTTTACCTTTGTTATGACAGTGGGACGAGAACGAGTGTTTTTGGGTCCGGTCTGAAATTCAAGATGGCTGCCAGCCGCCATTTTGTACCGATGATGCAGAAATCTGTTTTTTGCACAGAACTTCCATATGAAAGCACTGATTTGAATAATTTTTTGTATGAATGTTTAGTACCATGGGATACATCACATAAAATACGGGTTTTTTTTCTCATACGTAAATTATGCAAATTAGACTAACTTTGATGTATTTAGTGTTACTTTCAGCACTGTCAGTGCAAATGCCAATATGGCTCGGGCTAGAGGCCGCATGATTTTGAATTTGAACTTTGATTCATTCAGTGCTACTTATACACTGTAAGTGCACATGTCAATACGGCTCGGTCTGGAGGCTGTATTTATCAACCGATCTTTACGAAACTTCTTGGGTACCTTTGGTATCACCATTGGATGAGAACAAGTGTTTTTGGGTGCGGTCCGAAATTCAAGATGGCCGCTGGCAGCCATTTTGTTCAAAATTAGGGGCAATCAGATTTTTGCGCAGAACTTACACATGAAAGCTCTGATTTGAATAATTTTTGTGTGTGAATGTTTAGTACCATGGGATACATCACATATAATACGGGTTTTTTTCTCGTGCAGAAATTATGCAAAGTAGATGAACTTTCATTTTTAGCTCAACTTTGACGAAGTCAAATTTGAGCTATTGTCAGTGCCCGTCGTCCGTCTGTCCGTCTGTCTGTACGTCAACAATTGGCTATGGCTCGGGCTAGAGGTCGTATTTATGAACCGATCTTTACGAAACTTCTTGTGTACCTTTGTTATGACCCTGGGACGGGAACGAGTGTTTTTAGGTGTGGTCCGAAATTCAAGATGGCTGCCAGTGGCCATTTTGTACCGATGATGCAAAAATCAGTTTTTTGTACAGAACTTCTGTATGAAAGTTCTGATTTGAATAAAGTTTTGTATAAATGTTTAGTACCATTGGATACATCACATATAATACGGGTTTTTTTCTCATGCGTAAATTATGCAAATTAGACTGACTTTGATTTATTTAGTGTTACTTTCAGAGCTGTAAGTGCTAAGCTGCTATGGCTCGGGCTAGAGGCCGTATTTATGAACCGATCTTTACGATCCTTCTTGGGTACCTTTGTTATGACCGTGGGACGAGAACGAGTGTTTTTGGGTGCGGTCCGAAATTCAAGATGGCTGCCATTTTGTACCGACGATGCAGAAATCTGTTTTTTGTACAGAACTTCCATATGAAAGCTCTGATTTGAATAATTTTTTGTATGAATGTTTAGTACCATGGGATACATCACATATAATACGGGTTTTTTTCTCGTATGTAAATTGTGCAAATTAGACTAATTTTGATGTTTTTTGGGGTTACTTTCAGCACTGTAAGTGCAAATGCCAATACGGCTCGGGCTAGAGGCTGTATTTATGAACCGATCTTTACGAAACTTCTTGGGTACCTTTGGTATCACCGTGGGACGAGAACGAGTGTTTTGGGGTCCGGTCCGAAAGATGGCCGATGGCAGCCATTTTGTACAAAATTAGGTGCAATCAGATTTTTGCACAGAACTTCCATATGAAAGCCCTGATTTGAATAATTTTTTGTGTGAATGTTTAGTACCATGGGATGCATCACATATAATACGGGGTTTTTTCTCGTGCAGAAATTATGCAAATTAGATGAACTTTGATTTTTTCAGTGCGACTTACACACAGTAAGTACACATGTCAATACGGCTCAGACTAGAGTCTGTATTTATGAACTGATCTTCACGAAATGTCTTCGGTACCTTTGTTATCACCTTGGGACGAGAACGAGTGTTTCTGGGTGCGGTCTAAAATTCAAGATGGCTGCCAGTGGCCATTTTGTACTGAAATTAGGTCTAATCAGTTTTTTGTACACATCTTCTATACAGCTCAGACTAGAGGCCATATTTATGAACCAATCTTTACGAAACTTCTTGGGTACCTTTGTTATCACCGTGGGATGAGAGCGAGTGTTTTGGGGTGTGGTCCGAAATTCAAGATGGCCACCAGCAGCCATTTTGTACCAAAATTAGTGCAATCAGTCTTTTGTATAGAACTTCTGTATGAAAGTTCTGATTTGAATAAATTTTTGTATGAATGTTTAGTAACATGGAATACATCACATATTGTAAGGGGTTTTTTTTCGTGCAGAAATTATGCAAATTAGATGAACTTTGATTTATTCAGTGCTACTTACACAATGTAAGCACACATGTCAATACGGCTCAGGGTAGAGGCTGTATTTATGAACCGATCTTCACAAAACTTCTTGGGTACCTTTGTTATCTCCTTGGGATGAGAATGAGTGTTTCTGGGTACGGTCCAAAATTCAAGATGGCTGCCAGTGGCCATTTTGTACCGAAATTAGTTTTTTTTGTCACAAGTTCTATACAGCTCGTATTTATGAACTGATCTTCACAAAACTTCTTGAGTACTTTTGTTTTCACCTTGGGACAGGAACGAGTGTGTTTTGGGGTGCCTTTGTTATCACTGTGCTATGAGAACAAATATTTTGGGGGTTCAGTCAGACCCACTCTGGGACTCATTTATATGTACCTTTGTTATCAGGTCATTACCTAGATGTTTGTCATTGCTGTGTCACATACTATACATGTACATGTCTTTGTCTTGACAAGTTGAGCTACAGTGTCATTGACACTTTCATTTCAGTGCTACTTACACACAGTAAGTACACATGTCAATACGGCTCGGGCTAGAGGCTGTATTTATCAACCGATCTTCACGAAACATCTTGGGTACCTCTGCTATCACCTTGGGACGAGAACGAATGTTTCTGAGTGCGGTCCGAAATTCAAGATGGCTACCAGTGGCCATTTTGTACCGAAATTAGGTCTTATCAGTTTTTTGTATACAACTTCTATACGGCTCAGGCTAGAGTCCGTATTTATGAACTGATCTTTACGAAATGTCTTGGGTACCTTTGTTATCACCGTGGGATGAGAACGAGTGTTTTTGGGTGTGGTCCGAAATTCAGCATGGCCACCAGCAGCCATTTTGTACCAAAATTAGTGCAATCAGTCTTTTGTACAGAACTTCTGTATGAAAGTTCTGATTTGAATAAATTTTTGTATGAATGATTAGTAAAATGGAATACATCAGATACAGTACGGGTTTTTTTCTTGTGCAGAAATTATGCAAATTAGATGAATTTTGATTTAGTGCTACTTATACACTGTAAGTGCACATGTCAATACAGCTCGGGCTAGAGGCTGTATTTATCAACCGATCTTCACGAAACTTCTTGGGTACCTTTGTTATCACCTTGGGACGAGAACAAGTGTTTCTGGGTGCGATCCAAAATTCAAGATGGCTGCCAGTGGCCATTTTGTACCAAAATTAGGTCCAATCAGTTTTTTGTCACAACTTCTATACAGCTCATATTTAGGAACTAATCTTCACAAAACTTCTTGGGTACCTTTGTTTTCACCTTGGGACAGGAATGAGTGTGTTTTGGGGTGCCTTTGTTATCACTGTGCTATGAGAACATATATTTTGGAGTTCAGTCAGACCCACTCTGGGACTCAGAGATTTCTTTTCTAGTTTAGCATCTGACTGTCACCCACCTTTGCAATACTTTACCTATACATTTGTTACAGGCTACGGTCAGTATTTATGTACAGGCCGTTACAATACTTTATATGTACCTTCGTTATCAGGTCATTACCTAGATGTTTGTCATTGCTGTGTCACATACTATACATGTACATGTCTTGACAAGTTGAGCTACTATGTCATTGACACTTTCATTTCAATTTCTGTCTCCAAAATAAACTTTAGGATCCCTCAATGGAACACGCTTTTCTAGCTTATTGCATTAAAACATCATAAGCTAGATTTCTGAGAACAAAAATGTAAATTTTTATTAGTTATTATTTACTCTCACTCTCGAAGAGATTTGGCGGTATACTGGATTACATGCATCTGTTCATCCATCTGTTTTTCTGTTTATCCAGATCCATATCTCAGCAGTGAGTGGA
Organism: Pictodentalium vernedei; assembly: GCA_031216915.1. Classification (NCBI taxonomy): domain Eukaryota; kingdom Metazoa; phylum Mollusca; class Scaphopoda; order Dentaliida; family Dentaliidae; genus Pictodentalium; species Pictodentalium vernedei. The sequence goes on from CM062291.1 coordinate 327,044,350, forward strand.
TGGATTTCAATGAAATTTGGTATGCAGCGATTGGGTATACAGTGGTGGGAGTATGCACTAGGACATGGCCCAGCTCTTGTATAAATTTATTATATGACCTGCCCCTTTTTCTGGTTATTAACTTGTCGAGTGCTGGAGTCCACATATAGAAGTTGCTGCTTGTTTTTTGTTCTATTTGAGAACCTTTTGTTGGTTTTTTGGATCATATTATGGAATAGAATTTTAGAATCTTCAATTCATTCCCAGTTAAATTGAAATTTACGAATCTCTTCCAATAAATTACTGAACACGTTTTGTAAATTTTGAAAAAACCAGGGACTCGTAGATCCTCCATTTTGACTATTGTTTCTAATCATATTAGATAAACGATTAAAAAATACTAAGGTGATTTATAAAAAACTTAGTATGGCACTCAGGTTTATTTTACATGCATTGTTATACCCCCACAAAGCTATAGGAGTCAACTTGTTCATTGGTCTGTTGTCGTCATTGGTCCGTTGCACATGTAAGCTGGTAGAGTGAACTACTTCCACAGTTTTAGTCGCATTTTCATGAAACTTCACAAAAATGATTAACATGATGAAGGGAAGTGCATGACATGATTTTTTTCCAGATCGGATTCAAGATGGTCGACTGGTGGCCATATTGGATTTTGCAAAATACTAGTGGAGCAAACTACTTCTACAGTTTTTGCTGCTTTTTCATGAAATTCAATATGAATTGATCGACATGATGATGAGCAGTGCGTGACATAAATTTTTTCCAGATCAGATTCAAGATGGCTGACTGGAGGCCATATTGGATTTTGCAAAATACTTGTGGAGCGAACTACTTCTACAGTTTTAGTTGCATTTTCATGAAACTTCACCAAAATGATCAACATGATGAGGGGCAGTGCGTGACATAATCTTTTTCCCAATCGGATTCAAGATGGCCAACTGATGGCCATATTGGATTTTTTTTTTACTTAGAAAAATTAAATTCCCCTTTTCAGTCACCCACACCAGGTGGTATGCCAGGCGACAGACCATCTCTAGTTGTTGCAAAGTTTGCGCGTACCAAACACATTCAGCTGTTAAAGCATCCAAGTTTCTTTCTGATTTTCTGCCGATCTGTGGTATATTATTAATTTACTAAAAATATACAATGTATATTAATCTCACTGCATGCAACCTTGTTTTGTATTCAATTGTTTTTTGGATCACTGGTTCAATAAATGTAACTAGACTACAAATAGATTTGAGCACCAATAAATCAATGTCTGCCTAAAATACACGGCAGATGGAAGCTTTTAATAAATTTATTTTTTTCACACAACAGAAGGGTTCCATAATTTTAAGACAAATTTAGGTAAATCGAATGATTTGTTGTTGCTATCTCTAATAGGAAATCTAATGGTCAAATAGTTATGAGACACCAAACCAGACATGCTGTTGAGAACACTGCAGTTCTCCTCAATAATTGTATGAAGTAATGATGGTTCCTCAGGCAAACCCATCATTTATGTTCAATATCTCCATGGTTTTATCTATTCAATTTACATACTTATTAGCAAGAAGAAATAAATACATGAAGTTACTGTAATTTTATGGAACATTTCTTCTAAACTATTTCAGATGAAGGCACATTATGGTTAACTGTCTTGCTGCTATTTACCTTGTATACCCAAAGTAAGAAAGTCAACACACTTTCCGGAGTGAAATACAAGAATTAGTGTGATTAAAATTTTTGTCTGCAGTGAGAATTACTTTTTACCATGAGTAAAAAAAATGATTGAACTCTTACCTGCAGACTATTTTAAAGATATTTTTCATTAAATCCAGTAATGGCTGCTGTGAAGCAGACATTTATTTATTTATTTATTTGGGTTCAATGACACTTGACAGCCAGGGTCACCTTGCGTTGAACAGTTTTATGAGTGGAGGAAGCTGGAGTACCCGGAGTGAACCACCAAGCAACAACGAGCAACTGTCAGACTTCCTAACATACTAACTCCGCACAAGCAGGTTTAGCATTGGTTGAAGACAAGTGCATCATCGACATTCGGTGTACATTCATACACAGCAACACCATGCCCCCACGTGGGCTCTCAGGATTAAGTGCCTTGCCCAAGGTCAGAATGCAGTTGCCTCTGGCAAGAATCAAACTGTGGATATGAAGCAGACATCCCTAGATTTGCTGAAAAAATTTATCAAAATTTACTGGTGGAAAATATGTTTAAATGTTCCGAAATAATACATATTTCAATGGCAAGAGAATATCCACCAGCAGCATGCAGGAAGATAACATTACGTGTACACTCCATATAAAACCGCACTTCGCGTACCCCACTTTTTGTGTAGAAAAGAGGGGTACCCAAGTGCGGTTAGGAGAGAAGCATTACATAATCAATTAGTGCTCGACGAGAAATTTCTTCCAGAGTCTGAACCTGATTAACAATATTAAGTCTTCAGTCAGCGAATTTCTAAAACCTGCATTTCATAAAATAATGACATAAAAATACCATATCTGTCTTTTCCAGATAATTGTACCCCGGAATAATGTCCGATTTTAAACAATTCACCCAGTATTTTTCGAGATATTGAACTTGTTTCCGTATTAAAATAAAATGTTTTGCCGATATGTCATTTGGATTCCCACCCTGTATAATTAAAGGTAAGTTTGTCGCCATCGAACATGATCTTGTCCACCTTCATTCTCGAAACAGTTCATCGAGACATTTTTAAATAAAATTACCAAATGGAGAAAGTATTTTAAAATAAAACATATTCTGTGCGTTGTTATGTTTCTTAGAACAATAATGTGACAGTCTCGGCGATACATCCTGTCTTTACGAAGTGCATCCCCTGTTTTTCAGACTCGGGATCATTAGGAACCCGACATATGATTTAATATCATTGCAGATAAGCTGCTTCACGTTTACCTCAGTAATTATTTTTTACGAACTAAATTCAGAATGGAACAGAATTAATAAATAAATCCATCTACTCCTTCCGGTCATTTTCGTAACAACTCGGGTGGATTTTTTAAATTAAGTTCAGTCTTCGGAATCATGAAACTTTAAAAGCAAGGGACGGACGAATCATGGCCTATGTAAACAAATTTATAGTGCAGTATAGGAAGTGGATTGATACTAAGACACCCACAATGTGATTTTCTTGTCAACTTCCAATATCTGAAAAAAGGCATGAAAAATTAGTGGTGTCACTGGGGGCCGGGGTAGGCATTTGTCCCTTAAACGTAGATTTTGCCGACATTTGCTTCCCACATCCGTAACACTCTCTCTCTCTCCCCCCCCCCCCCCTCCTCCCCGTAACCCTGGCATATTCACGACTCCCATCAGTCAGCGATCGACAGTATGGTCTCTCCACTTTTAAATCTGATCCGCCGCGCCTGGAAAAATTCTCCCTTCAAATTTTATATATTTTCCTTTTTTTACAGCTTGTGGCCCTCACTGACGGGGGAGGGGGAGCATTCCAATGAGGGGCCATAAACTATGTGACTGAAACAAAATATGGAAATTCACTATAGCCCTACATCCAACGCCAAATGGCCGAATTTGGCCAGCACTCGGGCTATACAAAAATCTGCATTCAAATTTTATTATGTCTAAGTTTTTGTTTCAAAAACATAGCTTATGACCCATCATTGGAACGAGCTAGTGGATATTGAGTCGTTCCATTTTCTGGCTTGTGAATATTTAATAGATGTTGGTCAGATTTTTATAAATAATTGTTTTCCTAATTATCCTTAATCAACCCTTAATCAGAAACACTATGTAGTTGGTCTAAGGGGAATTGGTCTAGTGGGAAGACACCGTCACGACGGTGTTCTCGTGACCATAAACTCAAGTAATGTATTCCTAGGTGGCATCATTTCGTTCCCGTGAGGACACACTTCATTGATCAGAATGGTCCCGAGTTGAATTTTGATACCGTGTACAGAACTTCTGTATGAAAGTTCTGATTTGAATAAATTTTTGTATGAATGTTTAGTAACATGGAATACATCACATATAGTATGGTTTTTTCTTGTGCAGAAATTATGCAAATTAGATGAACTTTGATTCATTCAGTGCTACTTATACACTGTAAGTGCACATGTCAATACGGCTCGGTCTGGAGGCTGTATTTATCAACCGATCTTCACGAAACTTCTTGGGTACCTTTGTTATCACCTTGGGACGAGAACGAGTGTTTCTGGGTGCGGTCCAAAATTCAAGATGGCTGCCAGTGGCCATTTTGTACCGAAATTAGGTCCAATCAGTTTTTTGTCACAACTTCTTTTCAGCTCGTATTTATGAATTGATCTTCACGAAACTTCTTGAGTACCTTTGTTTTCACCTTGGGACAGGAACGAGTGTGTTTTGGGGTGCCTTTGTTATCACTGTGCTATGAGAACAAATATTTCTCTTATATATAGGTTCAGTCAGATCCACTCTGGGACTCAAAGATTTCTTTTCTAGTTTAGCATCAGACTGTCACCCACCTTTACAATACTTTAATTACCTATACATTTGTTACAGGCTATGGTCAATATTTATGTACAAACTGTTACAATACTTTATATTACCTTTGTTATCAGGTCATTACCTAGATGTTTGTCATTGCTGTGTCACATACTATACATGTACATGTCTTAACAAGTTGAGCTACAGTGTCATTGACACTTACATTATTAGCTTAACTTGACAAAGTCAAAATAAGCTATTGCCATCACGCATGTGGAAGTCTGTTAGTCTGTGAGTCTGTTCACATTTTCCTTTAGCACATGCTACACCCCGTAGTTCTTGTCTGATCATCACAAAATTTCATGTGCAGGTTTGGGGTCATGTCTAGATGAGAACATCCCCTTTTGGCCGCGATTGTTCAACTGGTATGGCTGCCCGAGCCCAAAACCTGAAAACCATTAGCACAGTCTACAGGTCGTATTTATGAAGGGATTTCAGTAAAAGGTAGGATGCCTCTGTATATTGCCTAGATGAGAACGTCCCCTTTTGGTCATCATCTGTCAACCGTGATGGCTGCCCAAGCCCGAAACCCCAAAACTTTTAGCACAGTCAGCAGGTCATATTTAATATGGAGGGATTTCATTGTAACTTAGTAGGATGACTCCGGATGATGTCTAGATTAGAACTTCCCCATTTGGTTGCGATCTGTCAACCGTGACAACTGCCCAAGCCCAAAACCCGAAAACCTTTAGCACCGTCCACAGGTGATATTTATGGAGGGATTTCATTGTAACTTCGTAGGTTTACTTCATTTTATGTCTAGATGAGAAAATCCACTTTTGAACACGATTGGGCAACTGTGACGGCTACAGGGGCCCAAAGCCCGAAAACCTTGAGCACAGTCTACAGGTCATATTTATAAAGGGATTTCATTGTAGCTTGGAAGGATGACTCCAAATAATGTCTAGATGAGAACGTCCTCTTTTGGTCGCGATCATTCAGCCTTTATGGCTGCCCGAGCCCAAAAACCTTTAGCATAGTCTATAGGTCATATTTATGGAAGAATTTCATTATAACTTGTTAGGTTGACTCCATATAATGCCTTTTGGTCATGATTGGTCAACTATGACGGCTACAGAGGCCCGAAGCCCGAAAACCTTGAGCTCAGTCTACAGGTCATATTTATGAAAGGATTTCATTGTAACTTCGTAGAATCACTCCAGATGATGCCCAGATGAGAATGTCCCCTTTTGGTCATATTTATGTAAGGATTTCATTGTAACTTGTTAGGTTAGGTTGACTCCATATAATGCCTGGATGATGACATCCCCTTTTGGTCATGTTTGGTCAACTGTGACGGCTTCAGGGGGCCGAAACCCGATAACCTTGAGCACAGTCTACAGGTCATATTTATGAAGGGATTTCATTGTAACTTGTAGGATCACTCCAGATGATGCCCAGATGACAACGTCCCCTTTTGGTCATGATCATTCAACCACGATGGCTTCCCGAGCCCAAAAAACTTTAGTACAGACGACAGGTCATATTTGTGAAGGGATTTCATTGTAACTTAGTAGAATGACTCAGTATAATGTCGAGATGAGGACGTCCCCTTTTAGTAGTAATCAGTCAACCATCATGGCTACACAGGCCTGAAGCCCGAAAACCTTTAGCACACTCTACAGGCCATATTTCGGTTTGAATCCCACCTGCGGCAACCGCGTTGTGTCCTTGAGCAAGACACTTCACCCCCATTGCCCATGTGGGGGCACGGTGGCATTGTGTACTAAGGCGTACTGCACGTCGATGGTTCATCTGTCTTCAACCAATGCTAACCCGGCTTGTGTGGAGTTGGTATGTTGGGGCGCTGACATTTGCTCGCCATTGCTCGGTGGTTCTCTCTGGGTACTCTGGCTTCCTCCACCTGTAAAACTGTCATGGTCATGATCAGCCATTGTGCAGAAATATGTAACCTTAAAACACCAATAAATAAATAAATAACAGGCCATATTTATGAAGGGATTTCAATGCAACTTGATAGGATGGCTCGTTTTGGAATAATTTCACTGTAACTTGGTAAATTGCATTGATATACGTTAACTGTAAGGGCCACATACATTAAATGTGAGGTCATATTAACCCACCCCTCCGCCCTTTAGTACAGTGTACACCTCATATTATTTTTATTAAAAACATAGTATACAGGGAACAGAAATTAACATATTCCCAATTATCACAATTCTTGTCTTATTTCATAATTCTTTCATAAACATTGAACATTATCCTTTTCATCAAACACAACACACAGACAAGTTAAGCTACAGTGTCATTGACAATTTCATCTTCTTATCTGACTACTTGGCCAGTGTGAACCAAACTTGGCTCAAATAATGTATGGAAAGTCCTCTGAAAACAATCATCATTCTGTTTTACACTGATGAAGTAGCATGGCAGCCAGCTGCATTCTTTGATTTTGATAAGAATAATTGAGGGATATGTAGTTCTACCAGGTGAACAATTATAGGCTCTTGAGAGCCTCTTGTTGTAATTTTGACTACCTGAAATGTTATTTTTTGGGCCTTCTTGGGCTGTTTTGGTGTCTCAGAATATCTAGTAACCCTTGGGCCAAATTCCAAACTCACTTTTTACAGCAACAGAACATGTTCTTTAACATGCAGCCTGTGGTTAATCTCGAAGTAATATTATTAATATCTTGGCAGTTGTTTCTAGCCAAGTGACAACTGCAGAGCCAAAACTGACATTCCAGAATAATTTGAGAATCTTGTCACAAATAAGAAGCTGTCCCTGTTTCCAATTGAACTGGTGTCTGTGCCATTTAATTCTGAATAAGAAAAGTTCCAAATGTATCTGCCGACTATCAGGTGGCCGGTGCATTGATCTGAACTAATCAAATGATGTAGAAAGATAGCTCATAAACATGATAGGTAATCATAGCCTGTTCATGGGTTAGTAGAAAATAAGTGAGGTTGTTGAAAATGTATTGCACAGAATATCACCACAAATTTCCATTATCCTCTTCCTCTATCATTGTGTTACGCTGTGAACATCATTTTGCTAAGTAAATTATGATTGAATAAGGCTTGCGTGCCGGTAACTGCACGACTTTATGTATGGGTGATCATATGTGAGGGTCGGTAGAAGTGGGCAACTCATCAGTCAGTGATTTCTCTATCAATTAATAATGAAAATCTAGTCAACGTCGATTAGTCAGTTAATCATTTCAACACTAACACAGGTTACCCATGCAAGATTCTGGAATTTATTGCCTATATCCAATTAACAGGTCAAATTTGTATTGAAGGTGTGGTAAAAAGTTTGGTGTTTGAAAATTATATTCAATTAACAGGGTTATTCATTTCAGAAATACCAATTAAGTGGGTTCCACTGTATTTTTTTTTCTGCAGGGGAAGCTCGACAGTTTTGTAGAGAGGAAAGGGGACAGAATCTTGACTGGAATATATCTGGGTTTTTAGATCACTGTACTCTATCTTCTGACAAGAGGGTTTTCCAAGAATCGGTGTCAGTGACTTATTATTTGTCATGCATTATTCATAAAAGTGCCATGCAAATTTCCCGCCCCCCCCCCCCCCCCCTCAATTATTTGACTCAAAAACATAGCTGATAATCCCTCATTTGAAGGACCACATGACTCATTCCGGTGTGCACTCATAAGCTATGTTTTTAGGCAAAGATGAATTTTTTTTCAGTTATTATAGAAATTTTTGGCATGTGTCATCCCCTACTTATAGTAGATAGAAGGTTAACCCTTTACCCAACATAATGGTCAAAACCGGCCAGTGTTATTTGCAAAAAATGCCATTCAATTTTCATAATATTTTCATTTTTTGTCTCAAAAACAGCTCATGTTTTGTTAGGCCTCACAAAGTAGATCTTCTGTTTCTCAGGCCATTTTTAGCTCACCTTGACAAAGTCAAGCTGAGCTTATCTATTCGCTTTCCATCCGTCGTTCGTCAGTCTGTCAACACCATGTTTTTGGTCTTCTCCTAAACCACTGGGCCAGTTCAACTGAAAGTTTGTGTGAGTGATGGTACCGAAGGGGCATTGCACTTTTGTTCAACTCGGCATGCCCAGCCTCATAGGGAGGGGGTGGGGGAAAATGCTCCAAAATATTTTTAAAATCTTCTCATGAACCAGTGAGTACAGTGACTTGGTATATGGTATGGCGCTTCCTTTTGAGGTGTAGAATCAAATTTGTTCAAACGTTTGTAATGGGAGGGGAAAGATTTTTGCCCCCGCCCCAAATTTCTATTTTCTGAACCGATGGTCCAATTGGAACCAAATTTGGTATGTGGTATTATTGGGTCATAAGTACTTGACTCATGTAAAAAAAAAAGATTTCCTGTGTTCCTGAGGGAACGCCAGGAGCTAAAAATAGAAATATTTTCAAACGCCCATGTTCCCAAACCACATGGAACAGAGAACTGTTATTTGGAATGAAGCATCCTTTGGACAGTAGAATTGAATGGTAAAAAAATATTACCATCGGTTATGTCAGGGTGTTGGACTGTAGGTGCTGAGTCGGCACATTTGCAAAAAAGATTTTTTTAAAATTTCTCTAAAACCAATGGTCGGAATCTTTTGATATTGGGCATACGGCATCCATAGTCAGGTCAGATACTAGTTTGTTAAAATGAAACCCCTTGGTTTATATTTGGGCTCAATACAGGAGCACAAATTTGTAACTTAGGGCAATATGGGGAATAATCTTTAAAATTCTTCTTCTTGAGAACCACCAGTCAGAATCTTTTAATGTTTGGTATGCATCATTGTTATGCGTGTCAGATATAGGATTGTTCAAACCAAGCCGCTACGTTAATGTTTGGGCGCTCTATGGGAATTTTAACTTAGTGCAATATGGGGATAATTTTTAAAAATCTTCATCAGATCCACCAGTCAGAATGCTTTCATATTTGGTATACAACATCTCTAAGAGGGTCAGATTCAAATTTGTTCAAATCAGATCCCTAGGTTAATATTTGGGCTTGATATGGTAGCCCAAATTTTAACTTTGTGCAAGGTGTAAATTTCCTTAAAGGTTTTCTTCTTCAGATCCACCAGTCAGAATGCTTTCATATTTGGTATACAACATCTCTGGGGGGTCAGATTCAAGTTTGGTCAATTTGAGTGCCTAGGTTAATATTTGGGCTCTCTATGGGAACCCAAATTTTAATTTAGTGCAGTATGAGGGAATTTATTCAAACATCTTCTACAGATTCACTGGTGAGAATCCTTTCATATTTGGTTTACAACATCTGTAGGGAAGTCAGATTCAAGTTTGTTCAAATTGGGTCCTTAGGTTCATATTTGGGCTCGATATGGTAGCCCAAATTTTAGCTTTGTGCATTATGAGGAAATTTCTTTCAAAATATTCTTCATTTCCGCTAGTCAGAATGCTTTCATATTTGGTATACAACATCTGTAGGGGGGGTCAGATTCAACTTTGTTCAAACTGGGTCCATGGGTAAATATCTGGGCCCCCTATGGTAGCCCGCATATTAACTCTGTGCAATATGAAGAAATTTCTTTAAAAATCTTCTTCAGATCCACCAGTCAGAATGCTTTCATATTTGGTATACAACATCTCTAGTGGGGTGAAATTCAAGTTTGTTCATATCAAGTGCCTGGTCTAATATTTGGGCTCCCTATGGGAGCTGGAATTGGCCATCTAGAAGAAGAATTAGAAATTTTTTATTTATTAAGTACCCTCTAGAGGTGTGTAACTAAGATTAATCCACATAGGTTGTATCAAGGAGCTCCATAGAGAAGCTCCACTTTTTACATTATCATCAACTGAAGAAAAGGCATGATGGTTAGACTGTTTTAGTCACTCCTGAGGGGCTCAATGTATCCTTTGTGGATTGACTGCTTAATGTAGATTCATTCTTGGACTCGGTTTATATCGGGTTCTGTTCAAGGTGAGCGCTTCAGGCCCCATGGGGCCTCTCGTTTGTAAAATTTGCTTATTTTTAGTCGAGTTGTGACAAAGTCCAACTCGACTTATAGTTTGATGAATGGAGGGTGGTTGGGCGAGCGGGCATAAACAATAGGTTTCCAGACAATAACTTGATAATGGTTTGACCCACATTCATGAAACTTCTTAGGTAGGTTGGCTTCGGTGAGAGGAAGAGCCCTATTTATTTTGGATTCGCTTGGTCAACAGTCAAGGTCAGAGTGACCTTGAACATACTAAATCGTAAACAATTGTTTTCCGGATGATAACTTGATTATGGTTGAACCCACATTTATGAAACTTCATATGTAGGTTGACCATGGTGAGAGGAAGAACCCTATTTATTTTGGACTTGCTAGGTGAAAGGTCAAGGTCACAGTAACCCTGAACATAGTAAATTGTAAACAATTGGTTTCTGCACGATAACTTGATAATGGTTCAAACTACAATCATGAATCTTCATAGGTAGGTTGGCCTTGGTGAGAGGAAGAACCCTATATATATTGGACTTGCTAAGGTAAAGGTCAACGTCATAGTGACCTTGAATATAGTTGATCGTAAACTATTGGTTTCTGGATGATAATTTGACAATGGTTCAACCCACATTCATGAAACTTTATAGGTTGGTTGGCCTTGGTGAGAGGAAGAACCCTATCTATATTGGATTCGCTAGGTCAAAGGTCAAGGTCACAGTTACCTTGAACATACTAAATCATAAACAATTGGTTTCCGGATGATAATTTGAAAATCGTTCAACCCACTTTCGTTATTTTTCATAAGTAGGTTGGCCTTGAGAGAGAGGAAGAACTCAATTTATTTTGGAATCAGTAGGTCAAAGGTGAAGGTCACAGTGACCCTTCACATAGTAAATCGTAAACAATTGGTTTCCCGATGATAAGTTGATAATGATTAAACTCACTTTTGTGCTGTCACAGCTCTGCATTGGATCGGTGATCCTATCAGCATTTTTTAGTCGAGTTTTGACGAAGTCAAACTCGACTTATAGTTTGATGAAATGACGGGCGGGCGGATGGCGGCAGGCATAAAAAATTGGTTTCTGGGCAATAACTTTAGTTCTATTTGATGCATCTTTACCAAATTTATACCAGAGGTTACCAGAGGTTACCCTATAGGAAAGGAAGACACCTATCGATTTCAGAGTCTCACGCCCCAAGGACAAGGCCACTGTTACTATAAATAGAATATTTTGTGAGAAATTGGTTTCCGGCAATAACTTTAGTTCTATTTGACGCACATTTACCAAACTTATATCAGAGGTTACCCTACATGAAGGGAAGACACCTATTGATTTGGAGTCTGGAACTCCAAGGTCAAGGTCACAGTTACTATAAATAGAATATTTTATGACAAATTGGTTTCTGGGCAATAGCTTTAGTTCTATTTGACGCACCTTTACCAAACTTATACCAGAGGTTACCCTATAGAAAGGGAAGACACCTATTGATTTTGGAGTCTGGGACACCAAGGTCAAGGTCACTGTTACTATAAATAGAATATTTTGTGACAAATTGGTTTCCGGGCAATAACTTTAGTTCTATTCCGTGTATCTTCACCAAACTTATACCACAGGTTAACCTATAGGAAGGGAAGACACCTATCGATTTCGGAGTCTGGGGCCCCAAGGTCAAGGTCACTGTTACTATCAATAGAATATTTTGTGACAAATTGGTTTCCGGGCAATAACTTTAATTCTATTTGATGCATCTTTACCAAACTTATACCAGAGGTTACCTTATAGGAAGGGAAGACACCTATTGATTTCGGAGTCTGGGACTCCACGGTCAAGATCACTGTTACTATAAATAGAATATTTTGTGACAAATTGGTTTCCGGGCAATAACTTTAGTTCTATTTGAAGCACCCTTACCAAACTTATACCAGAGGTTACCCTAGAGGAAGGGAAGACACCTATTGATTTCGGAGTCTGCGACTCCAAGGTCAAGGTCACTATTACTATAAATAGAATATTTTGTGACAAATTGGTTTCCGGGCAATAACTTTAGTTCTATTCTGTGTATCTTCACCAAACTTGTACCACAGGTTACCCTATAGGAAGGGAAGACACATATTGCTTTTGGAGTCTGGGGCCCCAAGGTCAAAGTCACTGTTACTATTAATAGAATATTTTGTGATAAACTGGTTTCTGGGCAATAACTTTAGTTCTATTTGACGCACCTTTACCAAACTTACACCAGAGGTTACCCTATAGGAAGGGAAGACACCTATCGATTTCAGAGTCTCATGCCCCAAGGTCAGGGGCACTGTTGCTACAAATAGCTTATTTCTTCAGAATTTAATGTCAAAACTTGACTTCTGGATCTGTGATCCTCTTGCTGGATTTTTTCATTTTTGTAATTATTTCTTTACCATCAAGGTCATGTTCATGGTTTGTTTTATGTTTTAGGCCTCATAATTTACAGAATAGCATGGGTGGTGGTGTATTTCGTCCCTTGAGTACAAGAAGGCTTTGCAGTGCTAAAGCATTGGAAAGCCTTGTTTCCTTCAATGGATAGATTTATCAAGTTTATTAACTTGGGTAAAATATCAGACATCAACCATTTAATTTTTATTAGTTCAACTTGACGTCAAGTATGAGCTATTGGGATGGGTTGTGATCCGTCCTCTGCTAGTATGTCCATCTGTATGTATGTCTGTTCATCCACAATTCCTTTAGCACACTCTACAGGCCGCAGCTCTCATCCGCAGAGTCACAAAATTTATATGTAGCTTTGGGGCAATGTTTAGATAGGAGCTATATAATTTGTCCGAATTTTGTTAAAGAACATAACAACCAGTGGCCATCTTAGATTTGGCATATAAATTGTCAACAATTCCATTAGTCCACCCTACATGCTGCATCTCTCACCCAGTCTTTTTCAGATTTCATATGTAGCTTTGGTGTGATGTCGGAAGCTATCGAAAATTTCTCAGTTTTGTTGAAAAACATGGCCACCAGCAGCTATCTTAGGTTTGGATATAAATTGTCAACAATTCCATTATCACACCCTACAGGCCGCATCTCTCATTTGATCTTTTTAGCTCATCTTGACAAAGTCAAGCTGAGCTAATCTCATCGTGCTCTGTCCATCATCCGTCCATCCATAGTCCATCAACACCATGTTTTGGTCTTCTCCAAAACCACTGAGCCAATTCAAGTGAAAGTTTGTGGGAGTGATGGTCCCAAAGGAGCATTGCATTTTTGTTCAACTCAACATGCCGAGCCCCATAGGGAGGGAGTGGGGGAAAATGCTCCAAAATATTTTTGAATCTTCTTCTCATGAACCAGTGTGTACAATGACTTGATATTTGTTATGGAGCTTCCTTTTGGGGTGTAGAATCAAGTTTGTTCAAAGGAAGTTTGTGAAGCAATACTTGGCTTTGTAATGGGAGTGGTAAGATTTTTGGCCCACCCAAAATTTATATTTTCTGAACCAATGGTCTGATTTAAACCAAATTTGGTATGTAGTATTATTGGGTCATAAGTACTTGACCCATGGGAAAAAGAAAATTCCTACATCCCCATGGGAACCCTGGAAACTGAAAATAGAAATATTTTCAAACGCCCATATTTCCCAAACCACATGGAACAGAGAGCTGTTATTTGGTATGAAGCATCCTTAGGACCAGTAGAACTGATTGGTAAAAAAAAATTGCCATCGGTTTTGTTAGGGTGTTCTGTAATGGGCATCGAAAAAATGCTGAGTCAGAATATTTGCAAAAATGTTTAAAATCTTTTCTCCAGAACCAATAGTCAGAATCTTTTGATATTTGGTATACAGCATTCATAGGGGAGGGGGGGGGGGGGGGGGGCAGATACAAGTTTGTTAAAATAAAGCCCATTGGTTCATATTTGGGCTCAATACAGGAGCCCCAATTTTTAACTTAGGGTAATATGGGGAATATTCTTTAAAAATCTTCTTCTTCAGAACCACCAGTCAGGATCTTTTAATGTTTGGTATACATCATTGTTATGAGGGTCAGATTCAAGATTGTTCAAACCAAGTCCCTAGGTTAATATTTGGGCTTCCTACGGAATCCCAAGTTTTAACTTTGTTCAGTGTAGGGGATAATTTTTAAAAATCTTCTTCTTCAGATCCACCAGTCAAAATGCTTTCATATTTGGTAAGCAACATCTCTAGGGGGGTCAAAGTCCAGTTTGTTCAAATCGGATCCCTAGGTATATATTTGGGCTCGCTATGGTAGCCCAAATTTTTACTTAGTGTAATGTGAGGCAATTTCTTTTAAAAATCTTTTTCTTCAGATCCACCAGTCAGAATGCTTTCATATTTGGTATACTACATCTCTAGGGGAGGTGGGGGGGGGGGGGGGGGGGGAGGTGGTGTCAGATTCAAGTTTGTTCAATTCCAGTGCTTGGGTTAATATTTGGGCTCCATATGGGAACCTGAAATTTAACTCAGTACAATATGAGGGAATTTCTTCAAAAATCTTCTTCAGATCCACCAGACAGAATGCTTTCATATTTGGTATACAACATCTCTAGGGGAGTCAGATTCAAGTTTGTTCAAATCGGATCTGTAGGTTAATATTTGGGCTTGCTATGGTACCCCAAATTTTAACTTGGTGCAATATGAAGAAATTTCTTTAAAATTTCTCTTCTTCGTTCCAACAGTCAGAATGATTTCATATTAGGTACACAACATCTCTAGGGAAGTCAGATTCAACTTTGTTCAAATCTAGAGCCAGGGTTAATATTTGGGCTCCCTTTGGGAGCCAAAATTGGCTATGTTGCTGAAGAATTACAAATTTTGTATTCAGTACCCTCAAGAGGTGTGTAACTAAGATTAATCCACATAGGTTGTATCAAGGTGCTTTATAGGGGAGCTCTACATTTTACATTATGATCAACTGAAGAAAAGGTATGATGCCTGGATTATTTTTGTCACTCCCGAGGGACTCAAGGATTGACAATGTATCCTACGGAGATGGATTGCTTAAGGTAGACTCATCCTTGGTCTCTGTTTATATTGTGTTCTGTTCAAGATGAGCACTTCAGGTCCCATGGGGCCTCTTGTTTTAATTTCATATTTCGCTTTGGTGTGATGTATAGATGGGAGCAAGAAACTTTTTCTGATTTTGTTGTAAAATATGGCTGCCAGCAGCCATCTTGGATTTCGCCTATGAATTGTCAACAATTCCATTAGCACAAGACGCATCTCTCACTCAATCTTTTTCAAATTTCTTATGTAGTTTTGGTTTGATGTCCAGATGGGACTTATCACATTTTTCTGAATATCGTTGAAAAACATGGCTGCCAGTGTCCATATTGGATTTGACATATAAATTGTCAACAATTCCATTATCACACCCTACAGGCTGCACCTCTCACCCGATCTTTTTCAAATTTTTTATGTAACTTTGGTACGATGTTTTGTGGGAATTAACTCATTTTTCTGCATTCCATTGAAAAAGATGACCGTCATGTGCCATCTTGGATTTGACATACAAATTGTCATTAATTCCATTAGTACACCCAACAGGCTTCACCCATCACCTGGTTTTTTCCAATTTCATATGTAGCTTTGGTGTAATGACTTTTCTGTGGAAACTTTAGTGAATAACTTGGCATTACTGGTTCTTTCCATTTAGTTCAGTCCCTTCTTGGACAGGTTGAGCTGCAGTGTCATTGACACTTTCAGTTTATCTAAGTTTGCATTGCTTATAAAATGAGAGCATGCTGCTGCCAAAAGGACCATGTGGGAGGGCCTGAGAAACAGATTTTTAACTTTTTTAGGCCTTATTCAAGAGTTTTGTTGGCAAGTGTCTGGTAAAGGGTAAACCAACTCAGAACATGTTCCTTACCATTTGTCATGAAGAAGTCTTCCATGCAATAGTGAAACTACTCTTAGCACTGGGTTTTAGTTTAATCTTGGTTGCCTATTTTGAGAGCCAACCAGAGGTTTCACTGGGAATCAAATGTAGCCTTTGAAAATTGTCCATCAAGATGGTGTACCTGTCCAAATCGTGGTCTTCAGAAACTCCATTTACTTTCTTCAAAAAAAAGATGACAGAGAACAGTGTTGTTTGGTTATTTTTGTTGTTATAACACATTTACAAGGGCAAGTTAAGTTGCAAGCATACTTGTATTTATTGCACATCACTACAAAAAGATGTAATGTTCAAATTGTATAATTCTGCATGGTGTTTTTGCCACAGTATAATTCAGTGATTTTGTTTGCATTGCCATCTCTCACTTTTAGGTCTTTTAAGTCCAAACATTGACTGTAAGACCGTAATTGTATCAAACTGAAAATCATAAACTACAGCCCTTCAGTCCATGTTTGGACAAACACTTGTCGATTCAGGGCAAAGGAGAAAATCTCTCTGTCCTAAAGACATGTGGACGGTCACTAACTAAATCACTAGAGTCAACACCTTACCAATAAGTACTGCCAAGTCATAAGAAATTCAGATAAATTTACACCATCAATGAAGGTTGAGGCCTTTCAGAGAAAACATGCTAATTAAGGCCTAAAAAAGTTAAAAATCTGTTTCTCAGACCTTCCCGCATGGTCCTTTTGGTTGCCGCATGCTCTCATTTTATGACCAATGTAAACTTAAAAAATAGAAATTAAATGGTTTATGTCTGATGTTTTTCCCAAGTTAATAAAATTGACACATTTGTCTCTTGAGTGCAACCAGGCCTGAAAATAAGCAGTCTGACATTTGCAGAATGAGGTCTCCAGATGGTGAATTTGATGATGCTATCCCATATAGTGGGCCAATTAATCCTCTGGGTACCTCTTTCTGTTTAGTTTTGAGACCCTGATTCAGATTGAGGTTCACAGAGGATAAATTTAGTGAGGCTACCCTGCTGTGCAGGGTAACCTCACTAAATTCACCCTCTGGGGACCTCATTTTGCAGATGTCAGTCTGCTTATTTTCTGGCTTGAGTGCAACATGCTTTAGCATTGCAAAGCCTTCTTGCACTCAAGGGCTGAAATACACCACCATCCATGCTATTCTGTAGATTATGAGGCATAAAATATAAAACAAACAAGAACATGAACTTTTGATGGCAAAGAAATAATTATTACAAAAATAAAAAATAAACTAGACTTTATGATTCTGGAGAATCATGGCTTTTCCCGATGAGATTCCATGATTTGTCATGACCCCCGCAGTGTATGATGAATTGCTTTTGACTGTCTCACTGAAGTTCCTCCATTGATGTCATGAAAAAGGTGAGTATAGAAGTCTCAAATGACTCAGTTTGATAAAAAAAAATTGTTTAGGTAAAAACCATCATTAACGGTGGAGAGGGGTAATATCTATATCGTCGTCCAACAAGTTAATGACTGACAAAAGGAGTTATGTTTGTTTGACACATACCCACTGAGTGCTGTATCTATTTGAAAATGGTCCGTTTTATCTCAAATGTATCCAAAATATTGATGTCTGGCAGCTTGTTAAGGGTTAACAAGTTCTAACAGGAATATTTATTCATGCAACTTGTAATTTCACACCAAAAACTGTGAATGGCCATTTTTACTTAAAAATCTACGAGATGTTTTCAGAGAAATCCAGGGAGAATATGAATTTTAAGCTGCTGATGGGTATAATTGTTTATCCAGCCCAAAAACGGGTTAAGGGCTGTTTTTTTAATACGTTTATTACTTATAAAAATAATTCTCAGTGAATTCTACTTCCACTTATGTTGATTTCTCCTCTTAACTTTGGGTGCTGCGGGTATGCAAACACAGCCCACTTTTTCAACATTTTGATGTTTCAGAACACAGCATAGGGTTAACAAATACTTACTGGAATATTGTGTACATGCAACTTGTAATTCACACTAAGATCTGAGAATGGCCAATTTTTCTTGAAAATCTACGTGATGTTTTTAGAAAAATCCTCGGATAACATGAATTTTTAACCTTTTGAGGGGTATCACCATGTAACCAGTTCTAAACGGGTTAATGCTTGGTTTTATGAATACCTTCCTTACTTACAAAAATGATTCTCGGTGAATCCCACTTGCAATGAAGGTGGTTATGTTCATCTCGCAGGTACACATTGGGTGTAATGGGTGGCCAAGTACAGCCCATTTTCTCAAAATGTGCTGCCTCTGAAGGGTTAACAAACGTTTACCGGAATCTTGTGTTGCAGCCCTTGGAGGGTTAACAAAT
Organism: Pictodentalium vernedei; assembly: GCA_031216915.1. NCBI lineage: Eukaryota > Metazoa > Mollusca > Scaphopoda > Dentaliida > Dentaliidae > Pictodentalium > Pictodentalium vernedei. The sequence goes on from CM062291.1 coordinate 327,062,960, forward strand.
GCTCACCACAGTATTTTGTCAATGCAAATTCTATTGTCACACCAAGGCCTGGGAGTGACAAATTTTTATTGAAAATCTACAAGACTCGTTTAGAGAAATCCACTGAAAATACAAATTTTTGAGCTTTATGGGGGTATTGCTGTTTAACCAGCCCAAAACGGGTTAACGCTTGGTTTTTTGAACACCCTTATTACTGACCAAAATGATCCTTGGTGAATTCCACTCCCAATAAAGAAGTTATGTGTATCTCTCGTGTATTGTTTGGGTGCAGTGGGGGCCTGAAACCGGCCTATTTCATCAAAATTTCGATGTTTGGCAGCCTGTGGAGGGTTACCATATGCATCGCCTGATATGTCGTGTGTATCAAAGGGCGTGTCACAGACAGGTCTAGCAATGACGAATGTATAAAAAAAAATCTACAAGACGTGTTTCGGGAAAGTGCCGATAAACCCCAATTTTGGCAGTTTTTTTTTGCCAATTCTGACGAAATAAGGGTTAAATCGAAAATTCTGCTTCGGGTACATTTTTAGATTTTGTGCCCCTCTATGCGTGTGCAAAATTTCGTGAAAATCGGTTCGAAAATGGCTTCTGAATCGTACGGACAAAATGTGTGGAAAAAAAACAACAAAAAAAACAAAAAAAAAAAAAAAACAAAAAAATAATAATCCGTAGAAAAACAATAGTCTTTTCCAGAGTGAAAAGCCTAAATAAAAAAACGCCCACCCACATGCAATTTTACGAACAATGGCCTGAGAACTGAGAAAAAGAAGACCTACTTTGTGGGGGCCTAACTTTATGTTTATTATCAGTTCATGTTATATGTACTCCTTGTTTATTCTGCAGGCATCACAGTGGAATCTGTGGATAAAGGGCTAAATGGTTGTATTGTGAAAACAAATTCTAAAAATGGTGCTATTTACAAAGACGGTCGTATTCAAAGTGGTGATTACATTATGTCTGTGAACAATGAGAGTATGAGAAAGATAACAAATGCTCAAGCAAGGGCTATTATGAGGAGAGCATCTTTATTGGGAATAGATATCAGGTAACTATAAACACAGTTTCATTTCATTTATTTTAGTTAAGATTATAACAAGGAGCCAACCTGCAGATTATGTGGTCTGTCATTATCTACTGTGTGTAATATCCAATCAGTTTACATCAAAACAAGCTCGTGAGAATTGATCAACATCTATGATATGTGCAAGGTTATTTTCAACACTTCGTTCTTACTGGCCTAAAAAAATTAAAAATCTGTTTCTCAGGCCCACCCACATGGTCCTTTTGGCTACCGCATGCCTTCTTTTTATAGCCAATGTAAACTTAAATAAAATAAAAATTAAATGGTTTATGTCTGATAGTTTACCCAATTTAAAAAATTGATAAATTTGTCCCTTGAGTGCAAGAAGGCTTATTTCTATTCTGTAGATTATGAGGCCTAAAACATAAACCAAGAACATGAACTTTTGATGACAATGAAATAATTAGAGAAATAAAAAATAAAATAATAAAACGCTCGCCCGCTTGCAATTTTACAAATAATGGCCTGAGAAACAGAAGACCTACTTTGTGGGGCCTAGTAGCAAGTTGTTATTCTGTAACATATTCGAAACTTAAATAGAGTCTGACATGTTAACCTCATAAATTTTTTTCAGGGAACTTAAGGGTGATTATTCAGGGAAATTGGATGAATTGCATGGAAAAGTATGTGCACAATCAGTATACACAGCAAGAACTAAAAAAAATCAGCTCTTGGACCACCACTGGCAGTTGGTTGTACCCAGTGGTTCATAGACTAAGAATTTCCTGATGCTCTTTATGCCATGTTTAAAAATCATTTGTTTGAATATGCTCACACCTCTCTCTTTTCTTCTTGCCCCTGCTCCTCCCCTGATCCACCACCTGTGGTTACAATTTGACCAAAGTGCACTAATCATATATTTCCCTTCTTGAATGGGCAATAAAGTGTAATTCCATTTTTCGTGACACATGCAATTTAATCCAACTTTCCGTTTTTTAGATGTGGTGTTTCTTTACACGCACCGATTTCTGTGATGGAACCTTTTGGCCTTTGGGGGTAGAGATTTTTTCTCCTCCTCAGTAATTTATAATTGTGTTATTACCTATGCAAATACCATTTGTAACTTTCTGGGAATAGACATCGCAACTATAACTCATAAAACAGAATAAAAATCATTGTTATTGACTATTCGAAAATACATTTGTTATGTATCGATTTTTAACCATAACTTTTCAGCATATGGAAGCGAGGTGAATTTCTGTTAGCAAATTGTACCTGTTTTTCAACTTCTTCTGATTTGCCAAAGTGGATCACAGTTCAAGTGGAAATTGAATAAAAATGAGTGAATATTTGAATGAAATAAAGAAATATATATTCTTTAGTATTCTTTTTCGAACATTTTATTCACCAGATCTGGGCAAAAAACGATCGGAAGGAAAAGTTTTTGACTGTACTATTTTCCAGGATTATTATCGGAAGTTGATTCCCTTCCAGAAAGCTGGGAACTACAATGAATTTATGGGATTTTCCCAGACATTCCTGGAAAGTTATCCCTTTGAACCCTAGTGGTAACTTCCATGTCAGTTTACCGACAGCAATTGGAAGAGTCCATATTTATTATTTGGGGGTAGACCCAATAATATTTTCAATGTGCAGCCCTTAGGCTGCATGTTGAAAATATTGATTTGTCTGCCCAAAAAATTCACTTAGTGGCCATCCTATGATATTATGACGTATATTGTTTCTGGGCCGGAAAAGCAGATGCTCATGTTCAAAGGGTTAACATGTCTGTTAAGGGTGCAATATTACTATTTGATTAACACTTTACCCAATCCATCATATAGCCACAGATGTTGAAAGGGACCTTAAACAATAAATAAATAAAAAAATAATTAGAGGATACCTATGATTTTTGATGGACACCATAATTATTTCATGAGTAACTGCCAGGTGAAATATAAATTTTCAACAAGTGGTCGCAGATCACAAATTAATGCAAAGTAATTGTTTTGAAAGTGACTAACATTTCAGTTTAAAAGCCACCAGCAGATAGCCATCGATTCACTTTCAGCGACGAAATTTGCCATCTGCAAAACAAAATAGTTTTTTATTTTTTATTCAATTCAAAAAGGTTTATTCTGTTATAATCTATATGCAATTAATAGATAAATTTAGCCTGAAGGTATGGTGATGGTTTTCTGTTTGGAAGTTATATTCAATTAACAGGGTTATTCAATGATGAGACATCCAACCAAATAAGTAGACTCTATTTTATCTTTCTCCCGAAATAACGAAAAACTAAATTTTTTTCTTTCATGAAGATAGTTTTTGACTACCCCTTGTAACAAGCTGGATAAAATCTTTTCGTAAGAGATTGTAAGCTATGGTTTGAAAGCCAAAATTGAAAAGTAAGAAACTGTGGATGCTAGTTTTTGTGCATAGATTGGCCATAGTTCTATATGTGGCAATAAATTTAGTTTTTGGTGCATTATACTTTTTTTGCAGGGCATAATATCTAGCTTGGTCAATCAAGCTTTTTGAAATACTTCAATTGGCATTTTTGAAGTAAAAAATACCTGAAATTCAGAAACATTTACTGGCCATCCATATAAATTTCCATTAGATTAAACCATTTTTTTTCAGTTTACTTGGATTTATGTCGCATTTATAATAAACAGGTCAGATATGTACTAAAGGTATTGTAAATAATTTGTTGTTTGACAATAATAAGCTTTTAACAGGGTAATAAAAAATATGTGTTCTTTCAAAAAATTTACTCACTATCCATTTATAAGTTTCAATTCGATTAAAGCATTTTTAGCTTAACTGGACAGTCAAGATAAGCTATTGCCATCACGCGTGCGGAAGTCTATGAGTCTGTTAGTCTGTAAGTCTGTGAGTTTGTTCACATTTTCTTTAGCACAGGCTACTCCCTGTAGTCCTTGTCTGATCATCATGAAATTTTATATGCAGGTTTGAGGCCATGTCTAGGTGAGAACATCCCCTTTTGGTTGTGATCGATCAGCCGATGGCTACGTGATCCCAAAAACCTTTAGCGCAGTCTACAGGTCGTATTTATGAAGGGATTTCATTGTAACTTGGTAGGATGACTCCATATGATGTCTAGATGTGAACATCCTCTTTGGTCGCGATCGGTCAACCGTAATGGCTAAGCGAGCCCAAAACCCAAAAATCATTAGCACATTCCGCAGGTCATATTTATGAAGGGATTTCATTGTAACTTGGTAGGATGACTCCGTATAATGTCTAGATTAGAATGACCCCTTTTTGTCGCGATAGGGCAAAAATGGTGCTGTAGGAGCCCAAAAACCTTTAGCACAGTCTATAGGTCGTATTTATCAAGGGATTTTATTGTAACTTTGTTGGATCACTCTGCATATTGTCAAGATGAGAATGTCCTATTTTGGTTGGGTCAATCATGACAGCCACTGGGGCACATTACCTAGATTCCTTTAGCACAGTCTACAGCTTGCATTTATGAAGGGATTTCTTTGCAAATTTGTAAGATGACTCATTATAATGTCTAGATGAGAATATCCCATTTTGACTGTGATCAGTCAACCATGATGGCTGCACAGGCACGTGACCTAGATTTGTTTAGCACAGTCTGCAGTTCATATTTATGAAGCGATTTCATTGTAACTTGGCAGGATAACTTGGTATGATGTCTAGATGAGACTGTCCTATTTTGGTCACAATCAGTCAGCAATTACTGCCTCCTTGTCCCATGACCTAGATTCCTTTAGAACTGTCTACAGGTTGTTTTTATGAAGGGATTTCATTGTAACTTGGAGGATTAACTTATTATCTGGATGAGACTCCTATTTTGATCATGATCATTCAACCGTTACCACCGAATTGTCACGTGAATTAGATTCCTTTAGCAAAGTCTACAAGTTATATTTATGAAGGGATTTCATTGTAACTTGGTAGGATGACTCGTTTTGAATGATTTTACTGTAACTTGTTAACTTTGTTTGACATACACAAACTGTGAGGGTCACATTAACCCAGACCTCAATTCTTTAGTACCATCTACACCTCAAATTATTCTTATTGAAAACAAAGCATATAGGAACAGAAATTAACATACTCTCAATTATCACAAATCGTGTCTTATTTCATAATCCTTTCATAAACACTGAATATTTTCCTTTTCATCAAACACTACACACAGTCAAGTTAAGCTACAGTGTCATTGACACTTTTGTTTTAGTTTACATGGCTTTACTCTTTGGCCCATATGCAGTGAACAGGTCAGATATGTACTAAAGGTGTCGTAAGTGATTTGTTGTTTCACAATAATAAGCTTTTATAGGGTACTTCTATTAACCAGTATGCAATTAAGTACAACTCATGGCAGGCTTGTTTTGCAGATCACGGGTTTAGTCACACATTGTATTTTAATGATCTGCAATATTCAGGCATGTGCAAATAAAACTATTATCTGATTCAGTGTTGGATGTTGCAATTCATCAGATGATAGAGTTACTGCAGTGGAACCCTGTTAATTGAATAAAGACTTTGCCAATAAATATTATTCAATTAACAGGAGTATTCAATTAACAGGGATTTGTCACTTTCCTGTAGTCTACAGATAAACTTAGCATTTATTCTATTATATCTTGTTTGACAGAGCTCTGCGAGCTCTGTCAAACAAGGTATAATAGATTAAATGCTTGTATTGGATGTACTGAGGCCAAATAGGTCTATAAACAAAGGAAAACTGGGGGAGTCAGGGTAATTTCTCAACAGGTTACAAGATTTTTGTTTCAATTAACAGGAATTTACTCTGTAACCTATATTCAATTAACAGGTCAAATTTGTACTGGAGGTATGTCAAATGGTTTTGTATTGGGAAATTATATTCAGTTAACAGGGATATACAATTAAGAGATATCCAATTAAGTGGGATCCGCTGTACTGTGTTATAAATTTTATTATTCCCCATCACATAGTGGGGGCACGGTGGCGTTGCGGTAACCGGTTCTCGTCAGATCACCGAAGTTAAACAACGGCGAGTGTGGTTAGTAGCTCGATGGGTGACCATTTCCGTGACTGATTCACGCTCCCGCATTGTGTCCTTGGGCAAGGCACTTAACCTTGATTGCCTACATGGGGGCACGATGATGCTGTGTACTAAGGTGTACTGCACGTCGACGGTATGCATGTCTTCAACCAATCTAACCCTGCCTGTGCCGCGGTGCAGAGTTCAGAGTTACGTTGTTGGAGAGCTGACAGCTGCTCGTCGTTGCTTGGTGGTTCTCTCCAGGTACTCCGGCTTCCTCCACCCATAAAACTGTCACCGACATGATATGACCCTGGCTGTTAATGTGTCGTTAAACCCTAATAAAAACAAAACAAAATTCACATAGTGGGAATGGGATATAGGAATGTGTCCCTTCCTTCCATCCATCCATCCATTCATCATTCATCCATCTAGCATTTTTATTCCCCCGAAAAAAAATTTGGGGGAATCTAGCCGTGACGTCGTCCGTCTGTCTGTCTGTCCGTCTGTCCGTCCGGGCGTAGACGGAATTCGTGTCCGCTCCATAACTTCTTACAGCCTTCAAGGATATTAACTGGTAGAGTGCTAAGTTATATTTGGTCATCAAAATTTGTTCAGGTGTCTTTAACTTGTTACAATTTATGGGAGAGTGCCAACAGGCACTCTCAAATAAATTGTAACAAGGCAAACCCATGAAGACTAATTAATTTCACTTCTAAGATAATATGAAGCACATCCACAGAATATGACACCTTTGGGCCTGGGTACCTGCTCTACATATTAAAGCCCTGATAGTGGCTTCTAGCACTCTACCAGTTAATGATACTTGGTATTATTATTGCCCACAACCAGAGGGTGTGTCGCGAATAAGGTTGGAATGGCTATCAAGGCTTTTTTCGGGGGAATCAGCCACCCTTTGGTGGCCATCCTCTTGTTCCCTTTCTTTTCATCACATTTGAAAGAAAACTGTTCAAAATAATTTTCTCAAATTTAATATATAGCTTTTGGGTGACAATAGCATGAACAGGATTGCGAACCAGCTCTATCCAAACATTTTTCAAGAGTTATTGCCTGGAGTTTGGACTCAGAATTATTATCATTACATTAACATTGGACTCCAAATTTATTAGGATTACATTAACATTTCTTCTCATCACATTACAAAGAAAACAATTAGAGAGTTTATTTCCAAACTAAATATATAGCTTTTTGGTGATAATATCATGAATGGGAATGCAAACCAGCCATTTTCGAGGATTTATTCAAGAATTATTTGCCTTGTTGGACTTGAATTTAATGCTGTCACATTACCATTTCTTGTCATCACATTTCAAAGAAAACTGCTCAAGATTTTTTTTTAAATTTAATATACATGTATAGCCTTTTGGTGATATGAATGTGATTGCAAACCAGCTGTTTCCAAGTATTCCTTTGCGAGTTATTGCCCTTATTGAATATAGGTTGCAGGGGATTGGCCACCATTGCATTGTATTTCACTCGTACACATATATATATATATATAGGCCCTTCATTTATGGTAAAAGTAGGCATGGCATGATGAGGGTTTACCAAAATAAGAAGACAAACTGATGAGAGAAGATTTAATTCCATCACTTCAAAATGTATCAAGATTATTATTTCTCATGAGGATCAGTTTGCAGTGCTTATTCTCCTGAGATACAGCAATCTATGTTCTCTCGACTTTTGCAGTGATGAATTTGATGATGATCTCAAACAAAAATCAACAAACTCAATCTCCACTGCTTAATCGATGAGCAGTGCCACATATGTTCAGTGACTACACATTTAAATTTGAACTGGTTCAGAACAGAAGCAATTTAGAGTAAACATTTAACTTGTTGAGTGCTAAATTATTTTTCAAAGTTGAATTGAGACATGGGTATTTTTTTCAAAGATACTACACTACCAGCAAGAGTAGCCTTAGTTAAGAAAGATTTTGTTCATAAATAAATGTTTTGTTACAATAAATTGCAACCAGATAATTTTTTTAAATTTTTTTTCTTCTGCTGCTCAGCAAACATCAAGCTAATTGATGAATAAAGAGTAAAGCCACTAAAGTGACTTCCAGCATTTTTCAATAGAGTCATGATAGTGGCTTCTAGCACTCTACCAGTGGTTCCCATCAATTTCTATTACAAGAATCCCTCAGAAACCAGTATATATAAGCTTCACTTCAGCAAATGTACACACATCACAGGTTGACTGGCTGGTCCATAAACTGTCATATAGCTCGCATTTGTTAATGCCCACATCCAAAATAGTGCACTGCATTAAATTATTATTTTGCATCTGAGCTTTCGGAAAGCTTATTGCCAGTGCTGAGTTGTTCCATATGATGAAGGCTCAAAGTTTATGCAGTAATCACATGTGATTCTCAAAAATTATATTTGTAAGGCAAACAATGAGAATCCACTTTGATTCTCTCCAAAATGTTCGTTTGATTTTTGTCATAGATTTTGAAAGTTTCCTTGTTGGAGAGCTGACAGCTGCTCGTCGTTGCTTGGTGGTTCTCTCCAGGTACTCCGGCTTCCTCCACCCATAAAACTGTCACCGACATGATATGACCCTGGCTGTTAATGTGTCGTTAAACCCTAATAAAAACAAAACAAAATTCACATAGTGGGAATGGGATATAGGAATGTGTCCCTTCCTTCCATCCATCCATCCATTCATCATTCATCCATCTAGCATTTTTATTCCCCCGAAAAAAAATTTGGGGGAATCTAGCCGTGACGTCGTCCGTCTGTCTGTCTGTCCGTCTGTCCGTCCGGGCGTAGACGGAATTCGTGTCCGCTCCATAACTTCTTACAGCCTTCAAGGATATTAACTGGTAGAGTGCTAAGTTATATTTGGTCATCAAAATTTGTTCAGGTGTCTTTAACTTGTTACAATTTATGGGAGAGTGCCAACAGGCACTCTCAAATAAATTGTAACAAGGCAAACCCATGAAGACTAATTAATTTCACTTCTAAGATAATATGAAGCACATCCACAGAATATGACACCTTTGGGCCTGGGTACCTGCTCTACATATTAAAGCCCTGATAGTGGCTTCTAGCACTCTACCAGTTAATGATACTTGGTATTATTATTGCCCACAACCAGAGGGTGTGTCGCGAATAAGGTTGGAATGGCTATCAAGGCTTTTTTCGGGGGAATCAGCCACCCTTTGGTGGCCATCCTCTTGTTCCCTTTCTTTTCATCACATTTGAAAGAAAACTGTTCAAAATAATTTTCTCAAATTTAATATATAGCTTTTGGGTGACAATAGCATGAACAGGATTGCGAACCAGCTCTATCCAAACATTTTTCAAGAGTTATTGCCTGGAGTTTGGACTCAGAATTATTATCATTACATTAACATTGGACTCCAAATTTATTAGGATTACATTAACATTTCTTCTCATCACATTACAAAGAAAACAATTAGAGAGTTTATTTCCAAACTAAATATATAGCTTTTTGGTGATAATATCATGAATGGGAATGCAAACCAGCCATTTTCGAGGATTTATTCAAGAATTATTTGCCTTGTTGGACTTGAATTTAATGCTGTCACATTACCATTTCTTGTCATCACATTTCAAAGAAAACTGCTCAAGATTTTTTTTTAAATTTAATATACATGTATAGCCTTTTGGTGATATGAATGTGATTGCAAACCAGCTGTTTCCAAGTATTCCTTTGCGAGTTATTGCCCTTATTGAATATAGGTTGCAGGGGATTGGCCACCATTGCATTGTATTTCACTCGTACACATATATATATATATATAGGCCCTTCATTTATGGTAAAAGTAGGCATGGCATGATGAGGGTTTACCAAAATAAGAAGACAAACTGATGAGAGAAGATTTAATTCCATCACTTCAAAATGTATCAAGATTATTATTTCTCATGAGGATCAGTTTGCAGTGCTTATTCTCCTGAGATACAGCAATCTATGTTCTCTCGACTTTTGCAGTGATGAATTTGATGATGATCTCAAACAAAAATCAACAAACTCAATCTCCACTGCTTAATCGATGAGCAGTGCCACATATGTTCAGTGACTACACATTTAAATTTGAACTGGTTCAGAACAGAAGCAATTTAGAGTAAACATTTAACTTGTTGAGTGCTAAATTATTTTTCAAAGTTGAATTGAGACATGGGTATTTTTTTCAAAGATACTACACTACCAGCAAGAGTAGCCTTAGTTAAGAAAGATTTTGTTCATAAATAAATGTTTTGTTACAATAAATTGCAACCAGATAATTTTTTTAAATTTTTTTTCTTCTGCTGCTCAGCAAACATCAAGCTAATTGATGAATAAAGAGTAAAGCCACTAAAGTGACTTCCAGCATTTTTCAATAGAGTCATGATAGTGGCTTCTAGCACTCTACCAGTGGTTCCCATCAATTTCTATTACAAGAATCCCTCAGAAACCAGTATATATAAGCTTCACTTCAGCAAATGTACACACATCACAGGTTGACTGGCTGGTCCATAAACTGTCATATAGCTCGCATTTGTTAATGCCCACATCCAAAATAGTGCACTGCATTAAATTATTATTTTGCATCTGAGCTTTCGGAAAGCTTATTGCCAGTGCTGAGTTGTTCCATATGATGAAGGCTCAAAGTTTATGCAGTAATCACATGTGATTCTCAAAAATTATATTTGTAAGGCAAACAATGAGAATCCACTTTGATTCTCTCCAAAATGTTCGTTTGATTTTTGTCATAGATTTTGAAAGTTTCCTTAAAGAATTCTACTTACCCTTTGCTGCTTCATTACAAGGTAACACTTTGGCTTAGCAGTGGTGTCTAATGATGTCATGGCTGTCTGTCTAGGCAGCCAAAACTTCACTAGAAACCACTGCCAAAGTACAGTAACCTCCATCAGCAAGCTTGGATTTTAGTACAAGTGTTCACAAACACATGTAAGATAGGAAAATCTAGGAACATCATTTTTTGGGAGGGGCAGAATAAGTCTTATTAGTCCCCTACGGGAACCGTAAGGGGTCTATAGGATTGCACTCCGTCCATATGTCTGTCTGTCTGTCCGTCCGTCCGTTCATCCATCCGTCTGTCCATCCATCCGTCCATCTGTCTGTCTGTTTTTTATGTTACCACCTCTCCCTCCAACATGCTTTAAGCTACACCTTTCATATTTGGTACATTGGTACATGGATAAATGGTTCTGAGGAGATGATGCACGCTCAAAATTTTTTTCTTCAAAATCCAAGATGGCGGAATGGCGGCCATTTTTGTTGTGTTTTTTAAGCTTTTTTTCTCTGTTTTCATGTTACCACCCCTCCCACCAACATGGTTCAAGCTACACTTTGCATATTTGGCACATGGATAGAGGGTTGGGAGAGGATGATGCACGTTCAATATTTTTTCTTCAAAATCCAAGATTGTGGCATGGCGGCCATTTTTGTTGTGTTTTTTAAGCTTTTTTCTCTATTTTATGTTACCACCCCTCACTCTAACATGGTTCAAGCTGCACTTTTTATATCTGGCACATGGATAGAGGGTTGTAATGGGATGTTGCACGTTCAATATTTTTTTTCCAAACTTCAAGATGGTGCCATGGCAACCATTTCTGTTGTGTGTTTTAAGCTTCTTTCTCTATTTTATGTTACCACTGCTCCCTCCAACATGGTTCAAGCTGCACTTTTCATATATGGTACATGGATAAAGGGGTTGTGAGGGGATTATGCACGCTCAATATTTTTTTTTCAAAATCTAACGTCTGTCTGTCTGTCTGTCTGTCTGTCTGTCTGTCTGTCTGTCTGTCTGTCTGTCTGTCTGTCTGTCTGTCTGTCTGTCTGTCTGTCTGTCTGTCTGTCTGTCTGTCTGTCTGTCTGTCTGTCTGTCTGTCTGTCTGTCTGTCTGTCTGTCTGTCATATTTGGTACATGGATAAATGGTTCTGAGGGGATGACGCACAGTCAAAATCCAAGATGGCAGAATGGCGGCCATTTTTGTTAAGTTTTTTAAACTTTTTTCTCTATTTTATGTTACCACCCCTCCCTCCAACATGGTTCAAGCTACGCCTTTCATATATGGTACATGGATAAAGGGTTTTTTTTTCAAAATCTAACATCTGTCTGTCTGTCTGTCTGTCTGTCTGTCTGTCTGTCTGTCTGTCTGTCTGTCTGTCTGTCTGTCTGTCTGTCATATTTGGTTCATGGATAAATGGTTCTGAGGGGATGATGCACAGTCAAAATCCAAGATGGCAAAATGGCGGCCATTTTTGTTAAGTTTTTTAAACTTTTTTCTCTATTTTATGTTACCACCCCTCCCTCCAACATGGTTCAAGCTACGCCTTTCATATATGGTACATGGATAAAGGGTTGTGAGGGGATTATGCACGCTCAATATTTTTTTTTCAAAATCCAAGATGCTTAAAAACTCTAGTGTCTTCTGTTACAAAAACACCTTATGTCACAAAAGCGCCGTAGGGGACTAATACCACCTCAGTGGTCAAACACTTGTTACTGTTGTTATGCTCTTGTTTTGATACTGAAGAGGAAATTTCTGTCCGTTAAGATATAAAAAAAAACAACTGAACATAACCCTTTACCCATCATAGACGATGCCAAAATTTATCATTTTAAATATCATTTTGTCAAATTTTTAAAAAAAATTTCAATGAAACCTTGTCTTGTGACCCCCTCATTTAAAGGAACTTGTTCCAATGAGGGGTCACATGATATGGTTTTGTTGAAATTTTTTGGATGTTTTTTTTTCTTTTTTCAACTGCGGAAATTGTATTTTATATTGGTGGATGTGACCAATTTGTTAGGTAAAGGGTTAATGAAACATAGAAACCTATCGACTGACCCCTTTCTTTCACACAGAAAAGGGTTTGAGATGTCATGGTTGAATTTTCCTGTTTCAAAATTATATGTGTATCAGTTGATACCTGGCGATCTGTAAAGACATTTTTAGCCCTGGGGGAATTCCAGGTTGGGATGAATTTAATAACTGAGAAAATTACTTGGAAGTGTTATTACATTTCTCTTGAAGTGTTCAATACTAGGACTTGAAATTTATTGTGGTGCAAAGTGAAACTGTTCAAATCTCATTTCAGCAATTTATTGATTCTCTTTAATGCAAAATTTCAATCTCTAACCACTTCAAGATAATATGAAATAAGGGTCTCTCCAATGTGAACATTTTAATCTGCTTCTTTTCATTTTTTCATTCTTAATTTTATTTGGGATTGAGGATTGTGCAGTCTGGGGTTTTGTGAAATACTTTTTGTGAAATAATGTTTTGATACAGGAGCAATGACAAAGGTATTTATACATGCAGCCTTGGAAATTCATCCTCAGCAATCAGCAGTGCCAAGGAAAATGCTGAGGAAACTAAAAAATATCCACAGCAAAAAATACTGCCGGCGATGGCTTCTTCAGAAATCCTTATGGTGGCAGAAATTGCACATCTTCCAAGTTACACAAGGAATCAAACCATGTGGCTTGCACTATGTTGTATTGCTAATCTTACAATTTACAGTACAAGTTACAGCATAACCACTAGAAACTATGTGTTCTGCATTTTCTATGTTGATAACACCAGGATCTGACATCAGTTTCTGGAAAGCTCTCACAGAGCTTTCCAGAAAATGATGTCAGATTCTGCAGTCATCAACACAGAAGCAGTGAGATACTTAGTTTGTGGTTATCTTATTTTCACTCATACTATACGTATCGAGCAAGTCGCCTGCTCACAACCTAGGTTTTTTCTCAGTATTCACATGGTTCATGATATTTGCATGATATAAATAAGAGAAAGATTCTGCACATTGATTGTGATTGTATACACATGCATCTCAAGCTACATGTACTTTCTCATGTTAAAGAGGGGACACAGTGGCATCGTGGTAACTGGTTCTCGACGGATCACCGAAGTTAAGCAACGTCGAGCTCGGTTAGTCCTTGGATGGGTTACCATCTGAGCTATCGATTCAGACTCCTGCGTTGTGTCCTTGGGCAAGGCACCTCAACCCCGATTGTCCACATGGGGGCACAACGATGCCATGCACTAAGGTATACTGGACATCAGTGGTGCTCATGTCTTCGACCAATCTAACCCTGCCTGTGCTGCAGTGCAGAGTTATGATGTTGGGGAGCTGGCAGCTGCTCGTCATTGCTCGGTGGTTCTCTCTGGGTAGTCCAGCTTCCTTCACCCGTAAAACTGTCACCGACATAGTGTGACCTTGTCTGTTAAAGTGTTGTTAAACCGTAATAAATAAATCACATGTTAAAGTTACTTGAAGTCTTCACTTCACCGCATACAGCATATACATGGCAATTGAAACTATGCCATGTCCCCTGATGATTTTTACACAATCGAACAGGCTTCACGGCAATTGCTGTAGAGGCACCAGTTTTCCACAGCAATTTTCTTTGCCAAGAAAACAAGGATGAATTACCAGAACTGTACATGGGCTGATGTATGTATACATGGATGTAATTCCCAAATGTTGGGAGGGAAATAAATCCAATACAGGGGAACTGTTAAACTAATAAAGTGAATCTCACTTATTTGGATATTGACTGATGGTTTTTGGTCAGAAATGCCAAACCATTTACCTTACCTTTGATACAAATTTGCCCCTCTAGGTTGCATACAGGTTACCAAGTAATCTTTGTTAGGTCCCATAAATTAGATCTTCTGTTTCTCAGGCCATTTTTTGTAAAATTGCACGTGGGTGAGTGTTTTTTTATTTTATTTTTAGCTCACCTGACTGCAAGTCAGTGTGAGCTGTTGCCATCACTTGGTGTCTGTTGTCTTTTAACTTTTGGAAACTTGTCTTCTTCTTCACAACCATTAAGCCAAATTCAAACATATATTGCACTAGCCATCTGTGGAGTATACCCTTTCTGTTTTGTTCAAATGAAGTAGCTGCCGTCTTTGGGCTGTGGTTAATGCCCCAAAAGCCTAAAAATCTTCTCATGAAACACTAAAGAGAATGCCTTGATATTTGGTATGGAACATCCCTTGGTGTTGAAGATTAGAGTTTGTTCAAGGGAAGTTGGTAGGTCAATATTTGGGCTCTCTGTGGGAACATATCCATTTTGGGCTCTGCCCAAAATTTGTATTTCAAGAACCAGTGGGTCAATTTGAACGAAATTTGGCATGTGGTATAAGTGGGTCCTAAGTAATTGATTGATGCTCAGAATTTTTTTTTTTACAGACCCGTGGGAACCTCGCAGGCTAAAGATTAAAAATTAAAACACCAATATTTCCCAAACCATATGGAACAGAGAACTCTTAATTGGTATGAAGCATCCTTAGGACCAGTAGAATGGAATCGTAACAAAAAATTGCCATTTGTTGTGTCAGGCTGTTCTGTACAGGGCATCGAAAAAATGCTAAGTCCGCATTTGCAAAAATTGAAAAAACAATTTTCTTCAGAACCACTAATCAGAATCTTTTGATAATTGGTACACGGTATTCATAGGGGGTTCAGATACAGGTGTGTTCAAATTAAACCCCTCAGTTAATATTTGGGCTCAATACAGGAGCCTGAATAATTAACTTAGTGCAATATGGGGAATAAGCTTAAAAATCTTCTTCAGATCCAACATTGGTGTCATCTTTTGGCGGCCGTCTCTCTAATAACATATCTCAAATCTGCTAAAATCTGCTTTTGGAGTGCTTTAGTAGATGGGGTATCAGGTAAAAAGGGCAGAATTAGACAGTCAAAAAGTGTTATACAAATGTATTCTCGACAGTTCGGTCGATGTTTCTTCGGTTTATTAATCGGAAGGCTTAGTGCAGCTTTCGTCCTGCCTCAGTGAGTACAAAGTCATCTTGTGTGAACATTCTCGCACTACCAAGCTCTGGTTTCAGTATCTAGAATATATCCAAATTCTGAAAATGTTCATTCGAGGTGAACAGTGGCCAAGATATTAGAATGGTTTGTCCAGCATGATCCATTTGCTGGAGATTAATGTTTGTGTTCCCTTTCCTCTGGGTTGTCAGCGATTGAAGGGGATGGTGTTAATTGCGACCAGACCGAGTTGGTGGAATCCAGAATACACATCAAACTTGACAATGCTAAAGTTTCCAAAGCTTCCATCAAGAGGAGTGATCAGATTTGTACCCTGGACCACTTGACACCTGGTGTCAAGCTGGACGGTCAGAGGGTGTTGATCAATCCCTCCTTTTTATTCACTTGGTTAATTGCCATTGCACAAAGGGAAAATGATAATATGGCGCCGTATTTCGAGTTTGAACTAACTGTCATGCTGACAGCTCTTTTCAAAGACTTCTTCCTCTGAATGGCAACTAAAGTGGATCTAGCAAAAGCAGTCACAGAAGGGATCAATCTTTCTGAACAACCCACCCATTCTGTTTATGGTCTGGACAGAGGAGCTTTTCTCGACAGAGTAAAATGGAAAGGAAAATCTACCTGTTCAGAAGTAGTCCAACAGTACGTAAATTATGTTACAAATAGGTATGGCCAACGTTGCTACATAGTCTTCGATGGCTATGGGGATGGGCCAACTACCAAGGGTCGGGAACATAGGAGAAGAGCAGAGAATATGTGCGCAGGTGTCCTTTTATCAGAAACAACTCCTGCCCACAATAACCAAGAACTGTTCTTGTATAACGATAAGAACAAAAGCCAGCTCATAAATCTCCTATCCCTGCCTCTTGGAGACAGCAGACACATAGTCCACTGCAGTAGGGGAGATGCAGATACTCTAATTGTCAATTGAGCTAATATCCTCACATCTGTGAAAGAAACCAGTGGTGATAGTGTCCGACGATACCGACGTTTTGGTTCTATCAATTTACCATCGGCCGACCTCTATTTCAGATCTGAAGCACACAAGGCTCATAAGGGTGGAGAGATGTGGAAAATTGCAGATATTATTGCAAAGATTGGAGATAACACAACTTCACATATTCTATTCATCCATACATGGAGTGGTTTTGACACCACATCAGCAACTTATGGACATGGGAAGACACAGCTTCTTAAGAAAATCATTTCCTCTCGAGGAAATACAGAGCATTTCGAACGTGATGCCTGCCATCTCAGTATCCCCAGCTGAGGTTGGAAAGAATGGTGCTGCACTGTTTGTCAAGATGTATTCTGGCAGAGATTCGGATAACCTGAATGGCTTGAGGAACTCTAAGTTCATGACAATGGTAACTTCAAGTAAAACGGCAATCAAGCCCCAGAAACTACCACGACTGAACGTGCAGCACATTTTCTCAGTTTGTGAGTTCACTTGCAAATGGTGGTGTGGAAGCATCTGGACAATGAAATCCTCAATCCACAGGAATGTGGGGTTGGGAACTGCATGACAATGACTACTCGCAAGTGATGACTGATTTGAATCCTGCCCCTGACAGCCTCCTCAAATTCATTCGTTGCAACTGCAAAATAACATCTAAGAACCCATCTGGAACGAATATTTGCTCTTGCAGGAAGAATGCAATGAAGTGTGTTACTTTGTGTGGTGATTGTTGAGGAGAGAACTGTATGAATGCTGAGCCGGTAGATATAGAAGATGAACTTGGCAATACCAGCGGCCACATGTCAGTTTAGCTATCTCCCACATGAAAACAATCACAAATGATATATTAGTTTTCCGCTCAAATTTTTTGAATATTCAACACGCAACACACAAAACATTTTGAGGTTCTGTCATATCTCTCTATTGTAACCCTCACCTACTGTTAGGCATGTTGAAAAATGGGAATATTGTGGTTGTTTTGGCCACCATTTTTGATGCATTCATGTATATTTTGGTTTAAATTGGACTCATTTGCTTTGTTTTGTATCAAAAGTCTAGCTGAAGCCAATTGCTACGCATTTCTTACCACAATTTTCAGCGGGAATAGGATTATCGATTGCATCTTACCCCTTGGGTGCCATCTTTGATAAGAAATTTTCCCCAAAGTGGATTTCAGCGGATTTTGTTTAAGATATTCCTAACAGATTTCTGCTTCAAATGACACCAAGATCAGCTTGCAGCTAATTTCTTACGGGTCAATACCTCCAATGCCTGCACTATGTTGGAATAGTAGGACCCCATAATCACCAACTTGGCTGCATGTTCTCTAAAGTTAGCAAAATTTACACTTATAGTAGGTTCACAGTACAACCATTGATGCTGAAAATCACCTAACGCTTCGGTCAACAAACATCTGTATTTGCTGAGGAGAAAAATTTGGAAATGAAAATTCATGAGATCTGAGTTCAACTTCTGACAAATAAGATGTGTTATGAATTATATTTTTCATGTGTCATCAGAAAACAGGAAATTAACCCTCTGCACTCTGATGTCAACATGGCAAAGTTTTCAGCAGCAAATATTTCCCATAATGCAGTTTGATATTTAACCAAATATACCTTGTTTGACAGAGCTCAGTGAGTTCTGTCAAACCAGGTCAAACAAGATATAATTGGTTAGATTCATAGTTAAACTGGTTAAACAAGAGAAAAACGGAGTGATTGGAGAAAATTCTGTTGCACGACCAGTGTGCTAGGGGTTAAGTGTCTGTTAAAAGGCAATAATAATATTTCACCCCTCGAGTGGAACAAGGCTCCATGTGCAATTCTTTAGCTTTTGCTTTGTTCCACTCAAGGGATGATTTCAACAGCACTCTGTCTGGGTGATTTTTGTTTCATGTTACACCATATGTGATAACTCCTCCATTTAACATTAAAATTGAAAAGTTGCATGTTTAATTTATATATAACTTGATTGCCAGAGATATCTGAACATTGCTAAAGAAGATACAGGAAACTGAATTTTCAGTATTTCAGAAAATAGGTAATTAAAGTTCTAATAAAAATGCATTCATTTTCCAACATAGTTTTGTCACCAGCTAGTTCCATTGCCACACCACTCACATAAAACATTGAATCAATAACTGACTGTCTTAGAAGAGTTGAATGTATTGATACTCAATTAAACTGACTGTCTATTTCTCCAGAGTCTATGCCCTTGTGGTGTTACACTTGTGTTGATAAGTGATTTTCGTAATGTGGCTGCTATTCACAGTAAATGACCTGTCGTCACTTCCATTTACAGACACCAGACTTATGTCACACTACTTCACACAATTATTGTAAAGCGCAGAGAATCAAAAGATCTTTCATAAGTCTCTGTATATCCAGGATTGTATCCATGATTGTTGTCGGTTGTTAGGCTTGAAGGTCTATTGGATTTTAACATTGTTTTCTTTGATAATGTGATTGAGGGTGAGTGATCCTGATTTTCAGTTCTTACCATTGATTTTATTTTTTGTGCTCATCCTATTTATTTTGTAAAATATAAGCCTTTTACCTGGATACTTGTTGACAATGGGAACTCCAGGAAGTTGAACAGTGCTTGATTACTTTGGTAGGCAAGTTCTTCTTACAGTTAAAACTAGAAGTCCTGTCACGAACTGTGTGCTTATCTAGGCTTAATTGGGCATAGGAATTGCACGCAATTGCCATATCGAATGGCATCCAAAGCACGGTAGGTTCTCCTGGTTACTCATAGCAAACACAGGCAATGTTTCTGCCAATGGTCCTCCGGGTTACCCGGAGGTCCATTGGCTGAAACATTGCTTGTGCACAGGCCATATGTACAGAATTTTTGATAGCCTTACTATGGTCATAACGCGTATATTAACACACAGATCAATGTACTATTTGTGTGCATTTCATGACAAGACATCTAGTTTTAACTGTACTGGTATAAGAGAAAATGCTTGGGGTGATAATCCTCTAAAGGTGGCAACACTGTTGCCAAACAATTGGCTAAACTTGACTTTTTCATTCTGTTGATATAGCCATAGATGCTCAAAATGACCTTCAACCCTAATGAACAATAATCAGACCTCTTCACCATATATCCCACAGCTATTTCTGTGACATATCCATAGAAACAAGCTATTAATTGAAAAGAGAAGATGTTTTCTTTTTTGGAATTCACTTTTCTCACTCCAGGAAAAGTATTTCCAATAGTTTCTTGAATCCTGCACCATATATAACATATAACTAAAATCCTGTGCATTTTTACAGCCTTAGTCAGTGTATATTTTTATGAAGTGTGTGATAAGGCAGCCTATCAACTATCCCATGCAATGCCAATGGTTAGTCAGTGTATGTTAGCCAGCCAACTAATTCCATGCGATACACAGGGTTATTCACTGTTTTCTTTCTGGTTATAAATAAGATTGTCTCTTTTATGCGACTACCGTGTGCATTCTCCAGGTTTAGTAAATGTAAATTTTCATGTAGTGTGTGTTATGGCAGTTACCAGTTTTTTTATAACCAGAAAGTGTGACTAACCCTGTGCATTGCACAGGGTTAGTTCAACTTTCTGGTTATAAAAAGTTGATTATTAACTAACACATGTGTGTCCGAGAGGTCCTCGATTCGAATCCCACCTGCGGCAACCACGTTGTGTCCTTGGGCAAGACACTTCACCCCCATTGCCCATGTGGGGGCACAGTGACGCTGTGTACTAGGGCATACTGCACGTCGATGGTGCACCTGTCTTCAACCAATGCTAACCCTGCTTGTGTGGAGTTGGTATGTTGGGGAGCTGACAGTTGCTCGCCGTTGCTTGTGGTTCTCTCCGGGTACTCCGACTTCCTCCACCCATAAAACTGTCGCGGTCATGGTTAGCCATTGTGCAGAAATATGTGCCCTTAAACACCAATAAATAAATAAATAACACATGTGTGTAGCCAGGATATCAAAGTTAGGGGGGCAACAGTAATATCTTGGAGTGTGTACATAATATGATGTGCATGGGGGCGAGCACAAGACGGGGTGTCCTGCACCATTTTGAAATTTGAGACAAAAAAATGCAATTTCCTTGACTCTGAGTCTGTTTGTGTCCATAATTGAGATACGTCAGATTTCAAATATAAATTTGCTATGATGTAACCCCCCCCCCCCCTCCTCCCCCATACATCTTACAAGTAAGTATAAATATCTAAATATTATAACTTCTTGCCTCATGTTCCCAATATGGGTTAACATGTGGGGGTATGACTGAAATTTGGGGGGTGGGGAGGCTCTTCCAACCTTAGTGTAAATTTCATCTATATCAACTCTTTACTCAATGTAATGGCCAAAACCAGCCAGTACTACTCTCAAAAAACATTAAAAAGCTCATTGGAATGGATTGTGGAAAGATTTTTTGTGAATTTTGAAAATGAAAACATTTTCTGTGTTCAATTAATATGTTGTTATTAAGTCTGTCCATTTACTTTTGTTCTATTGTGCACCTCAAAAAAATTGCAACCGATTTTTTGTTCAACTCATCTGACTTCCAAAAATAGGGGTGAAAGTTTACGTAACTTCCACTTGGTATTCATGTGTTCACTTGTGCTGAACAATGATATATTTTATGGTGATGACTAAACTTGTCACCATTGAAATACTGGTAGAAACACACTGTTGGATCGGGCTCTTTGCTCTTTCCAACAGTGTATTACAGTGCAGCTTATCAAGTGAAAGAAACTTGTAATAGAATCTCCACACTGAAGCTGGACGGCATGACATCTCAAGTTCGGTTTTGGTATTTTTGGTTATGTTGTGTTAACAACTGAGACCTATGGTCGGTGTGCATCTGTGCAGGTGGGCAGGCATCCATGTGGGCATCCTCGCACTATTAGCGCAACAACTTGAACAAATGTTCTCCAATTTGACTAATATTTGCCATACAGGTCTTGTTTAATAATATCTCAAGTGAGTTCAAAAACTGGCCCGGCCTGAATTTTTGCTACAGAGTTATGTGCCTTAATTAATTTTTAATTTTTATGAATTTTGAGTTTGTTAGTGCAATAATTTGAACAAACGTTCTCCCATTTGACTAATGTTTGCTATATAGGTCTTTAGCAATAATATTTCAAGCGAGTCCGAAAACTGGCATGGACGATTTTTCGTTACAGAGTTATGGGCCATAATTAGTAAATTTTTCCGAATTTGAGCTTGTTAGCACAATAACTTGAACAAACGTTCTCCGGTTTGACTGATATTTGACAGATAGGTCTTTTGCAATAATATCTGAAACGAGTTCAAAAACTGGCCCGGCCCGAATTTTTGTTACACAGTTATCTGCCTTAATTAAATATTTTTTATGAATTCTGAACTTGTTAACATTATAACTGGAACAAAGATTCCAGATTTGACAACTGTGATATGATTGATAACCGGGTTATGGACATGCAACACTCTCTGATTGTCACCACAACAACTCTATGCCTGCATCTCCGATGCACACCTCTTGTTAGAATGATTCACCTCGGTATTGGTACAGTATTCTGTGTCAGCAGCATACATGTACTCAGATCAATACCAATATCAAATGGTATTTTAGGTACACTGCCCTGTTGGAGTTCCCCATTTTCCAGCAGACAAAGGAGCTGTTGTTGTCAAATTTTCTCTCAGCCTTTTTTGTTACATCAAATGACCGTTGGTGACTGCCTTTAGGAATACACAGTCAGTATACTCTTCTTGTCATGAACTTTGCATAATGTTCTGTTGTTTGCCCTTTTATTATTTAACCCTTTGAACTCCAGAGGCCGTTTTTCCGGCCGGGTCACAAGCTACATCATAATGTCATTAAGGGGGATGACTGCAAGGTAAATGTGTGGTGCAGACCAATCAATATTTTCAACATGCAGTCCTAAGGCTGCAAGTTGAAAATATTAATTGGTCTACCACCAAATAATAAATATGAACTCTTCCTATTGCTACCATGGAACTGACATGGAAGATACCACCAGGGTTCAAAGGGTTAACTAATGTTGGTAATATTTTTCAACACTAAATTTTGGGTAAATTAGTATTGAGTATTGTCTTGATACCAATACTGAGAGGTGAAGGGATCACCTTAACCCTTTACCCAACGCAGACGATATCAAAATTTATTATTTTAAATATCATTTTTTCAAATTTTTCAAAAATTTTTAACAAAACCATATCATGTGACCCCTCATTGGAACGAGCTCGTTCCAACGAGGGGTCACATGATATGGTTTTGTTGAAAATTTTTGAAAAATTTGAAAAAATGATATTTAAAATAATAAATTTTACATTTCATTTTACATTTCACATGATATGGTTTTGTAGAAATTTTTTGAAAAATAATATTTTTTTCAACTATTGAATTTGCTTATTACACGGGCGGATGCGGCCGATTCGTTGGGTAAAGGGTTAATACCTTTTATGAATACCATCTCGGCTTGATAGAAGTTTCTCGATCAACACATAGTGGTGATGACAAATTTATCGTACCATCATGGAAACCTCTTTGTGGTAATAACCAGTTTAGCTCACAATATTCCTCACCTTGACTTCTTCTCATGTATTTGTATAACCATTCAGCATCAATGAATTGATTTTTTATGAGTGAAGATCATGGTATTACGTTCTTGAGCTGTGCATTACGTAATCCCCATTAATTGTTCCACTTGTACTAGAACCACTGAAGTTTATAGAAGTGTTTCAGCTGTGTGTTACTTTGTTTTATTTTTACCTGCGTCGCCAGCGGCAGAGCAGGTCTAGTAACCGCTCGACTCCGTCCATCAGTCCGTCCGTCCATCCGAAACACTTTTTCCATCAAGGTTTTCTTGGCTTCTATGAAAGGGAATGATTTTATATTTGGTCTGCTGCTTCATAATGATGAGTTGTTTTGTGTTAGCAATTTTCAGATCTGCCGTGCAGCCAATTCCTGTTTGCCGATACTTTGAAATTTTACTGTACCCACTGAACATTGAAATTTTTCGTCAAACTTTTCTCGGCTTCTATGCAAGGGATTGATTTTATACTTCATCTGGAGCCTCATAATGATCAGTTGTATCTTGTATGCAATTTTCAGATCTGCCGTGCAGCCACTTCCTGTTTGCCGATTCAGTTGCATGCAGCGACGCAGGTCCAGACCCGGTATTGGTCTTGGCTTGTTCAGCTTTAATGCTTGGTGGGCCTATATAAAAATATCATCATGGCGAAAATTGATCCAGTTGAATTTATTTTGCTGAGATGGTGATTTTTTTGTCATGTAATTACTGTTTTCAAAACAGTGACCTCAAAATTTGAAAGCAGGTTTCGAGGTGTGCAGATAAAAATGTTCTCTTTCTGAAACGAATGATGGCACAGGCTCGCACAGATGTTGCTGTGGCTGATACAAATTGGTATCAGTCTATCTAGACGTTTTCGCTGGTATCGGGGGAAAAATTGATTCATTGTAAGATAAATATCATTATTACTTTGCTGTTTCTCATGCTCTCATTGAAAAAGGGTACCTTGGGCAAGACACTTAGCCCAGATGGCCAACATGGGGGTAAGGTGGTGCTATTTACTAAGGTGTACAATGGTGCACTTGCCTTCAACTGCTGTTAACCTTGCTTGTGCAGAGTTGGTAAGTTGGGGAATCTGATAATTACTCACTACTGCTTGGTGATTCTCTCTGGATACTCGGGTTTTCTCCACCGATAAAACTCTGACTCTGACATATGTCCTTGGCTATTGAAGTGTCATTAAACCCCAATAAATAAACAAACAAACATGTCCTTTACCTAACAGAACTGCCAAAACCAAGCAGCGCAATCCTAAAAAAAAATAACAGATTAGGACTCTGTCTTGGAACAAGGTCTTTAAGTTCATTTCAGTGAGAGGTCATAAGCTGAAGCAAAAAAAGTATTTATTCAAGAATTATTTTTGAAAAATGCAAAATCTACACACAAATGTTATGATAGGGTGTGTAGATGTGCATGTTGGTTTGGGATTTTTGATGTGCCTCTGGGCTGTGCCACCAGAGCCTCTTCAGTGTTTTCATAGACCATATTCAAAGTAAGGCTACTGGGATGTACAATTTGAAATGCTAAAATTATGCTCAGGTGTTTCTCTTGGGTCCAGATGTGACATATGACTGTGCCAGCCAAGCTACTTCAATGTTTTGTGAGGCCGTTACTGGCAAAAAGCTTGTTGAGATTATGCAATTTGAAATACTAAAACTAGGCTCAAGTGTTGCACTCGGCTCTGTAGCTGTGCATGATTGTTTCAGATTTTTCAAATCAAGTCCCTGGGTTAATATTTTGGGTCCCTATGGTTGCCTGATTTTCTTCTTAGTGCAATATGAGGAAATTTCTTTAAAAATCTTCTCCATCAGTTCCCCCAGTCAGGCTGCTTTCATATTTGGTATCAAGCCTGCAAATAACTCAAATTTTGGTGCCTGTCAAAATGAAAGGCACCAACAAGTTTGTGCCTGTCACCACAAATTTTGTGCCTGTCAAAACTTGTGAAGAATTACATTTGACCCGAAACGCTAGTTTTGCTGATAAACTAGCCTTAATAGTTCTATAGCCTCACAGGTACTTTCAGTTTAAATCTCTTGTTTATAATTCTATTTAATTACATTTTTAGCTTTTGTCATGGCCAGTTGTCCGTCTGTCCGTCTCTCTGTACATCACCAATTGGATACAGCTCAGGATAGAGACCGTATTTATGAACCGATCTTTACGAAACTTCCTGGGTACCTTTGTTATGACTGTGGGACGAGAACGAGTGTTTTGGAGTGCGATCCGAAATTCAAGATGGCTGCCAGCCGCCATTTTGTACCAACGATGCAGAAATCTGTTTTTTTTGTACAGAACTTCCATATGAAAGCTCTGGTTTGAATAATTTTTTGTATGAATGTTTAGTACCATGAGATACATCACATATCATACAGGTTTTTTTCTCGTGCTTAAATTATGCAAATTAGACTAACTTTGATTTATTTAGTGTTACTTTCAGCACTGTCAGTGCAAATGCCAATACGGCTTGGGCTAGAGGCCGCATTTATGAACCGATCTTTACGAAACTTCTTGGGTACCTTTGTTATCACCGCGGGACGAGAACGAGTGTTTTGGGGTCCGGTCCGAAATTCAAGATGGCCACTGGCAGCCATTTTGTTCAAAATTAGGGGCAATCACATTTTTGTCCAGAACTTCCACATGAAAGCTCTGATTTGAATAATTTTTTGTGTGAATGTTTAGTACCATGGGATACATCACATATAATACAGGTTTTTTTCTCGTGCAAAAATTATGCAAATTAGATGAACTTTGATTTTTTCAGTGCTACTTACACACAGTAAGTACACATGTCAATACGGCTTGGGCTAGATGCTGTATTTATCAACCGATCTTCACGAAACTTCTTGGGTACCTCTGTTATCACCTTGGGACGAGAACGAGTGTTTCTGAGTGCGGTCCGAAATTCAAGATGGCTGCCAGTGGCCATTTTGTACCGAAATTAGGTCTAATCAGTTTTTTGTACACAACTTCTATACGGCTCAGGCTGTAGGCCGTTTTTATAAACTGATCTTTACGAAACTTCTTGGGTACCTTTGTTATCACCGTGGGATGAGAACGAGTGTTTTGGGGTGTGGTCCGAAATTCAAGATGGCAAACAGCAGCCAGTTTGTACCAAAATTAGTGCAATCAGTCTTTTGTGCAGAACTTCTGTATGAAAGTTCTGATTTGAATAAATTTCTGTATGAATGTTTAGTAACATGGAATACATCATATATAGTACAGGTTTTTTTCTCGTGCAGAAATTATGCAAATTAGATGAATTTTGATTTATTTAGTGCTACTTTTACACTGTAAGTGCACATGTCAATACGGCTCGGGCTAGAGGCTGTATTTATCAACCGATCTTCATGGAACTTCTTGGGTACCTTTGTTATCACCTTGGGACGAGAACGAGTGTTTCTGAGTGCGGTCCAAAATTCAAGATGGCTGCCAGTGGCCATTTTGTACCGAAATTAGGTCCAATCTGTTTTTTGTCACAACTTCTATACAGCTCGTATTTATGCACTGATCTTCACGAACCTTCTTGGGTACCTTTGTTTTCACCTTGGGACAGGAATGAGTGTGTTTTGGGGTGCCTTTGTTATCACTGTGCTATGAGAACAAATATTTTGGGGTTCAGTCAGACCCACTCTGGGACTTAAAAGATTTCTTTTCTAGTTTAGCATCTGACTGTCACCCACCTTTACAATACTTTATCTATACATTTGTTACAGGCTACGGCCAGTATTTATGTACAGACCGTTACAATACTTTATATGTACCTTTGTTATCAGGTCATAACCTAGATGTTTGTCATTGCTGTGTTACATACTATACATGTACATGTCTTGACAAGTTGAGCTACAGTGTCATTGACACTTTCATTTTTATTGATGGTGTTTAAGGTGACTTTCAGCATCTATGTCTACCTGGCCCCATGTGTCATCACTGCAAGTTCACAATATTGGTATGAAGTCAAGTATAGTCAATCATTTAAATCTTTACTACCCAGTGTGGAAGGCAAGTTACCAGCCCCAGGCACTGGCTACAAGGTTCTATTTTACAAGCCACTTTTACATGGGTGGATCCAATGAGGGGGGGGGGGGGGTGCCTCCACTATTTTTGCCTGAGTTATGTTAAAACACTACTCGAATGATGCTGTGAACCATTAGCGCCCCCCTCATAATATCCAAGATCTACCCATGTTTTTGGATGCTTTTCTGTTTATCTAAGATCGAATTGAAAGTGGAGGGAGAGGGAGGATCAATCCAATCCATTATTCATTGTCATAAGATGGGGCTTGGCTGTTTTCATAAAATAGTTGATGGTTTGAGGGAATATTGTATTGGGGACGTTTTTGACCAAGAGTTGGGAACATTTTGACCAGTGTCACAGTTCACGCTTTCTCATGCTCTTCCTAACACCCTGTGAGTGTTAGGTTATCCAATGGACAGTTCCCCCACTCTCTCACCTTTCCACCAGCTTCACTTTTGTAATATCTGGTGGAATAGTCTAAATAGTTGATGGTGTGGAAATTACATTGGGGGCGTTTTGACCAATGCTTGGGGACGTTTTGACCAACCTTTGGGGACGTTTTGACCAGCACTTGGGGACGTTTTGACCAATTTATTTTTGGGGACGTTTTGTTTGGGGACGTTTTGACCAGCACCCCCGTCGGGCAAGAAGATGATTTGGACCATAATTGACGTGAAATTAGGCAAGTTCTAGTGAAGGTGTCAAAGACAGATTGTATCCACAGGCACCTGTTCCCCCCGGCCATTTGACGAATTATAATGCCGAGAAAAAATATATCCCCTCACACATATACATATAGGGAGGGGTATAATTTGTCTCAGCATTATACTACGTCAAATAGTCAGGAGTAGGTACCCGTGAGCAACCTGAACGCAACAACAGTGAACTGACGTGACTGATATCAGGGCACATTTCAATTCAAATTTCAATATTTAACAAATTATGAATTGTCTGACCGAACACTTTCTAGAAGTTGAAGAATATAACCTTCTGCAAAAGGTGCATTTATGCCAGTCCCTTGAATAATGTATTTATTGAGAAATAAGCAATCCAAACACATTACTGTCAGACATTGGAGCCGTCTCCATTGTAAAAGTTGTTGGGGAAATCCTACATGGTCACGTGTGCGGTACTGTTAATCTGATTGTTTTGAAAAAACGACGAGAATTCTGATTCGTTTTGAACAGAGGTTTGTTAGGTTGATTATTTATAGTGCACACGGAAGTTCGTCACACAATGCTAGAGGTTATCTGATTGGCCCCCAAAATAAATTTAGTTCTGACTGAATGGAAACGGAGGCGTTTTCACTTGATTATTTATAGCAGACGGGGGATCCCACGGAAATTTGGAAAAGGAAACCCCGAAATAAAAGAACGTGTTGACTGGTTATTCAGCGGTGTTAAACATATAAAAACAACTGTATTTGATGCCAGCGTGATAAGAAATTTGCACCGATCACAATGTCCACCTCAAACACGTTTGTGTCAGTCATATGTCTCAATTGTGCCGGACATTGACCGTGACCGGACGCTAATTTGCAGGCTTGTTTGGTATACAGCATCCTGGTGGTGGAAGGGAAGGGCTCAGACTTTGTTTGTTCAAGTTAATTTCCTAGGTTGATATTTGGACTCCCAAGTTTTGCATTACTGGAAATTGGGGGCATTATTTCTGTGGTAGCATCCCGGTGTCACACGTAATCTCCCCCCCCCCCCCTGGATATGATATCTTCCCTTCTGGGGAGGGAGGGAGGGGAAGATATCCTAGTATATCTTGCCCCCCGCCCTGGATATCCCCCCTCCCCCCCCCCCCCCCCCCCCCCCCCCCCCCCACCATGGGAAAAAAATTTTGGATTAATTTAACATTATTTGATGATGAAATGGCGAGAAAAATGTTTTTTTGGGCACAATATTGTTTTTTTTTTTTTATAAGTCCAACCTGGATATCTTGCTCTCATCCAGTTGAAAACCTGTGGCAAAAAAATCATATCAATATTTTCTTAACTATTCTGGTTCATATTGTCATGTGACATGAAGTATAACTGTTTTGGGCAGAGAAATTGGTTTTGGATATAAACACTGTGTTAAGGTTGGTTGG
Organism: Pictodentalium vernedei; assembly: GCA_031216915.1. Lineage (NCBI taxonomy): Eukaryota > Metazoa > Mollusca > Scaphopoda > Dentaliida > Dentaliidae > Pictodentalium > Pictodentalium vernedei. The sequence goes on from CM062291.1 coordinate 327,092,463, forward strand.
AATAGGAGCGGTGGGGGGAGAAGATATCCAGGCCTGGATATATCCCACCCACCCCCACCCCCACCATGACAAAAAAATTTTTGTCCATTAATTGATAATGAAATGGTGAGAGAAATAGATTTGGGGCATAAAAAAATGGTTTCGGATAAACACTAAGTTAGGGTTGGTTGGAATGGGAGGTGGGGGAAGATATCCAGACCTGGATATCTCCCCCCCCACCATGGCAAAAACATTTTTGTCAAACATTTGACATTAATTGATAATGAAATGGTGAGACAAATAGATTTGGGGCATGAAAAAATTGTTTCGGATAAACACTGAGTTAGGGTGGGGGAAGATATCCAGGGTTGGTGGGGGGAGAAATATTAAGATATCCAGGGGGGCGAAGATATCCTGTTACACCGGTACTAGAAAATAAGCATTTGACATATACAACAGAGTTATAAATAATAAAATAACTTTATTCCTATGCAGGGTTAATCAGTTATAGATGCTAATTAAATCCTTCTTTAAACAACTATTGTCAGGTGAACATCTCAGGACCCCAGAAGTTGCCCGCACATTTTTCATAAGAGTTATAAGCCTTACTTTGTCAATTTTTCATGACTTTGGGGTCCTTACTTTTGTTTTTAATTCACTTGTGCTTCATCAGTCCAGTTCTGCAGTGTGGGTACAATTGCCTTTAGCAATAATTTTTGTTTTTGATGAACTGAAAATTTTCACTTTTTGCTGCAATTTTGCATCAAAAACATAGCTTATGATCCCACATTGGAATGAACTCAATGAGCTCATTCTGATGTGAGGTCATAAGCAATTTTGGGGGGGACAAAAGTGGAAAGAAATTAAATAAAATTTGAATGGTGACTTTTGTGAATAGTGCTGGCTGTTTATGAACATTATATATGCAGAAGGGTTAATAGCAACCCTGTGAGTCTCTCTCTTTAGTAATAGATTGCTGTGATGTACTTCTTTGCTGGAAAGAGCTCAAAGTCATAATCATTCCCAATGTATGAATGAATTTGCGCTTTCATTAAAGGTGTTCCTTCTCTGTTGATTTAATAGTCTGCTTAGTTTCCAGCTATGCACACTTATTGCAAAGGGCGGCAACATATATTTTTTTTATCTGAAAAATATAAGATTGTTAGATAAAATCAGTTAATGAGGGTTGTAACCCATAAGTGGGGGGAAAAATCAATTGCCTTCAGCAATGCACTATGGGTATGTTTATACTGGGTTATTTCTATCAGTAACGCTTGCATTAAGAATAATAAATCTATTGATTTCATATATTCTGTAGTCGATACTGGTGATAACAAAATGATAGTATTAGTGTGTTTTCCCTGTTTTAAAATTGAATAATAAATCTAGATAGAGAGGCATATAATTGTTTTGTCACTCAGTTCGAATTTTAGTGATGGCAGATGAGCAGCGGAAAACAGCTACCATTTAACTAGCATCATGTAAGTGGATTTTTGTATACTTATTCCCACTGAATTTTATTTTATATTGGTGCTAACACCTCTAAAATCAGACAAAGACTGAAATTTACTGAGTATTTGATTATTTATCTGAACGAAATTTCTAAAGAAGAGTATCAGAGTCTGTCACTTTGATACTTTTCTGTTTTCTTACTAGTTTCAGATTATAACTTATGATGACCCGCATTGTGTCCTTGGGCAAGGCAAATTATCCCGGTTGCCTACATGGGGGCACGATGACGCCTGTACTAAGGCATAATGCTCGTCGATGGTGCACATGTCTTCAACCGCTGTAACCCTGCTTGAGCTTAGCTTGAACAGAGTTAAAATGTTGAGCTGACAGTTGCTCTTCAATGCTTGGTGGTTCTCTCCGGGTACTCCGGCTCCCTCCACCCATAAAACTGTCACTGTAACGATTAGCCATTGTGTATAAGTATGTGACCTAAAACACCAATAAATAAATAATAATAATAACTTGTGATGTCATCAGAATAAGCTTAATCCTTTATCCAAAGTAGATGATATCAAAATGTTTTATTTTTTTATCTTCTTTTTTTTTCAAATTTTTCCAAAAATTTCAACACAACCATATCGTGTGAACCATCAATGGAACAAGCTCGATGAGCTCGTTCCAATGAAGGGTCACATGATATGGTTTTGTCAACATTTTTGGAAGAATAATATTTTTTCAACTGTTGAATTTGCATATTATGCTGGCGAATGTGGCTGATTCATTAGGTAAAGGGTTGATGAGTCAATTCCTATGATGTCATGAGTTTTGTTTTGTTGAAATATGAAGAAGAAAAGTTTGTCAGAATATCAAGGTTATTAAGGCATTGATTTTGCTATTTTATTGACTGAATGTATGAAAGATCTGTTGTTCATATTTAATGATAGTTTTTCTCCAGGTATCTCACATAAAACATGTCAGTTAACCCTTTACCCAACACACATGATATCAAAATTTGTTAATTTAATTTTTAGCTTTACTTGACAAAGTCAAGATAAGGTATTGCCATCACATGTGCGGAAGTCTGTGAGTCTGTTCACATTTTCCTTTAGCACAGGCTACACCCCACAGTTCTTGTGTGATCATCACAAAATGTCATATGCAGGTTTGGGGTCATGTCTAGATGAAAATGTCCCCTTTGGGTTGCGATCGGTCAACCGGTATGGCTGCCCGAGCCCAAAACCCGAAAACCATTAGCACAGTCTACAGGTCGTATTTATGAAGGGATTTCACTGTAATTTGGTAGGATGACTCAAAATAATCCCTAGATGAGAACGTCCCCTTTTGGTTGTGATCATTCAGCCGTGATGGCTGCCCAAGCCCGAAACCCAAAAACTTTTAGCACAGTCTGCAGGTCATATTTAATATGGAGGGATTTCATTGTAACTTGGTAGGATGACTCCGTATGATGTCTAGATGAGAAATTCTTCATTTGGTCGCAATCTGTTTACCATGACGACTGCCCAAGTCCAAAACCCGAAAACCTTTAGCACAGTCTACAGGTCATATTTATGGAGGGATTTCATTGTAACTTGGTAGGTTGACTTCATATAATGTCTAGATGAGAACGTCCTGTTTTGGACGCGATTGGTCAACTGTGACGGCTACAGGGACCCAAAGCCCGAAAACCTTTAGCACAGTCTACAGGTCATATTTATGAAGGGATTTCATTGCAACTTGGTAGAATGACTCAAAATAATCCCTAGATGAGAACGTCCCCTTTTGGTTGTGATCATTCAGCCGTGATGGCTGCCCGAGCCCAAAACCCCAAAACCTTTAGCATAGTCTATAGGTCGTATTTATGGAAGGATTTCATTGTAACTTGTTAGTTTGACTCCATATAATGCCTAGATGATGACATCCCCTTTTGTTTGTGATTCGTCAACAGTGACGGCTACAGGGGCCCGGAGCCCGAAAACCTGTAGCACAGTCTACAGGTCATATTTATGAAGGGATTTCATTGTAACTTCGTAGGATTGCTCCACATAATGCCCAGAAGAGAACGTCCCCTTTTGGTTGCGATCATTCAACCATGATGGCTGCCCGAGCCCAAAACCCGAAAAACTTTAGTACAGACTACAGGTCGTATTTGTGAAGGGATTTCATCGTAACTTGGTAGAATGACTCATTATAATGTTGAGATGATGACGTCCCCTTTTAGTTGCAATCGGTCAACCGTGATGGCTACACAGGCCTGAAGCCCGAAAACCTTTAGCACAGTCCACAGGCCATATTTATGAAGGGATTTCATTGTAACTTGATAGGATGACTCGTTATGGAATAATTTCACTGTAACTTGGTACCTTTTGTTGACATACGTTAACTGTGAGGGCCACATACATTAACTGTGAAGGTCACATTAACCCACCCCTCAGTTCTTTAGTACAGTCTATACCTCATATTATTTTTATTAAAAACATAGCATACAGGGAACAGAAATTAACATATTCCCAATTATCACAATTCTTGTCTTATTTCATAATTCTTTCATAAACATTGAACATTATCCTTTTCATCAAACACAACACACAGACAAGTTAAGCTACAGTGTCATTGACAGATCATACAGTCAGATTCTTTTTATACTTGGGATACAATATCTCTACAGGGGTCAGATTGAAGTTTGTTCAAATTGAGTCCCTGGGTTAATATTTGGGCTTCCTATGGAAGCCCGAATATTAACTTGGTGCAATATGAGGAATAATCTTTAAAAATTTTCTTCTTCAGATCCACCTGTCAGATTCTTTTGATATTTGGTATGCAGCATCTTTTGGGGGGGGTAGATTCAAGTTTGTTCAAATGGGATCCCTGGATGAATATTTGGGCTCTTTATTGGAGCCCAAATTTTAACTTAGTGCAGTATGAGAAAATTTCTTAAAAAATCTTTCAGACCCACTAGTGAGAATCCTTTCATATTTGGTATGTGACATCTCTAGAGGGGTAAGATTCGTATTTGTTCAAATCGAGTCCCTGGGTGAATATTTGGGCTTGCGGTGGGAGCCTGAATATTAACTTTGTGCAATATGGGGAATAATCTTTAAAAATCTTCTTCTTCTTCAGATCCACAAGTTAGTTTCTTTTGATATTTGGTATGCAACATCTCTAGGGTGGTTAGATGCAAGTTTGTTCAAATGGGTTCCCTGGATGAATATTTGGACTCTTTATTGGAGACCAAATTTTAACTTAGTGCAATATGAGAAAATTTCTTAAAAAGTCTTCTTTTTCAGACTCACTAATGAGAATCCTTTCATATTTATTATGTGACATCTCTAGAGGTGTAAGGTTCAAATTTGTTCAAATCGAGTTCCTGGGTTGATATTTGGGTTCCCCAATGGAGTCCAAATATTTACTTAGTGCAATATGGGGAATTATCATTTAAAATCATCTCCTTCAGATCCAGCAGTCAGATTCTTTTGATATTTGGTGTACAACACCTCTGGGAGGGTTAGATTGAAGGTTGTTCAAATAAGGTCCCTGGATTAATATTTGGGCTTTTTTATTGAAGCCCAAAGTTTAACTTAGAGCAGTAAGAGAAAATTTCTTGAAAATTCTTCTTCAGATCCACCAGTGAGAATGTTTTCATATTTGTTATGTTTCATCTCTAGGGGTGTCAAATTTAAGTTTGTTCAAATCGATTCGCTTGTTTTTTTTGTTTTGTTTTTATCTCTTTTTTGGGGGGGAGGGGGGTGTGTTGGCTAGAGAGAACCACAGTAATTTAAAACAAAACAACAATTTTATTCGGTTGTTTTTTAATGCTTCACAGAACAGAACTTGCTTGGAAGCTTTCCTAGGACCAGTAGAAATGAATGGCCAAAAAAGTTGCCTTTGGTTGTGTCATAGCAAATCAAAAAAATTGCTCTTGCTGCTGATCACTTACTGATACACTCATTTGTTTTGACAATTTGAGTCAGGTGAGCGTTTTAGGCTCACTTGAGCCTCTGTGATTTTTTTTTTTCAAAGTTAAAAAAAAAATTCAACCAAACCATATCGTGACCCCTTCATTAGAATGTATTTACTGGTATCATTCCAGTGAGGAGTCAGATCATATTGATTTATTGCAATGGTTTGAAATTTTTTTTTTTCAGCTACTCAATTTGAATATGATGTGGGTGGGTGTGGCCGTTTCATTAAAGTAAAGGGTTAATCGTGTACCCACAGATGGCATTTTACCCAAAACGCAAACACTCAAAACACTTAACTTCTTTTTCCAATTGTTGCGTGAAATCCCCGACACTGGTTTATGTATAATACAGCTCAAAGATCTCTGCCAAGCAAGACTGAATTGGCTTAATTCCTTGTTGCGTTGTGGGGAAAAATGCTGCTTGAAATTCCAGTAGTTGAGGGCCATTGTAGAATTAAAATGTGAGGGAAAACAGACCAGGGGGCTTCACATATGTCCCAAGATGCCTGGTGAAAGAGTGACCAAAAACAAGAATCCTTAACGGATTATCTGCCATAGTGGAAATGACAAAAACTTGACAGAAGGAAATTAAATGCTGAGATAACCTTTCACCTGAATAAAAAAATTGATGCTTGCTGAATTAGTTGAATCTAAATCAAGCCTGAAAATAAGCAAACTGTCATCTGCAAAATGAGGTCCCCAGAGGGTGAATTTGGTGATGAGTAGGGTAGCATCACAAAATTTACCCTCTGTAAACCTCAGTCTGAATCAAGGTCTCAAGCCAAAACAGAAAGATGTACCTAGAGAATAAACTGGCCCACTGTATGGGATAGCATCAGCAAATTCATCCTCTGGGGACCTCATTTTGCAAATGACAGGTTGCTTATATTCAGGCTTGATCTAAATTGCAATGGAATACAAAATGGCGCAAAGCAGTTATGTCTGCTTATAACTTGGGTATAAGATGGTGTGATGACGTTAACCCTTTGCCTAACATGAAAAGCAGACGACACTTGCAAAAAGGATTCTTAAACAACTAATTTTTTTCACTTTTTGTCTCAAAAACATAGTTTATGACTCTTCATTGCAACAAGCTTGATGAGCTCGTCCAAAGAGGGGTCATAACCTTTGTTTTTGAGACAAAAAAAATGAAAATTAACTGACGATTTTTAGCTCATCTTGACAAAGTCAAGCTGAGCTAATCTCATCGCTTCCCGTCCGTCGTCTGTCATCCGTCGTCCGTCAACACCATGTTTTGGTCTTCTCCTCCAAAGCCACTGGGCCAATTCAAGTGAAAGTTTGTGTGGGTGATGGTCCGAAAGGGGCATTTCATTTTTGTTCAACTCAGCATGCCCAGCCCCATAGGGAGGGAGTTGGGGAAAATGCACCCAAATATTTTAAAAATCTTCTTCTCAAGAACCAGTGTGTACAGTGACTTGATATTTGCTATGGAGCTTCCATATGAGGTGTAGAATCAAGTTTGTTCAAACGAAGTTCGTGAAGTAATATTTGGCTTTGTAATAGGAGGGGTAAGATTTTTGGCCCCGCCCAAAATTTCTATTTTCTGAACCGATGGTCCGGTATGAACCAAATTTGGTTTGTGGTATTATTGGGTCATAAGCACATGACCCATGCAAAAAATAAAATTCCTGCATCCCCATGGGAACCCTTGGAGCTAAAAATAGAAATATTTTCAAACGCCCATATTTCCCAAACCCCACGGAACAGAGAGCTTTTATTTGGTATGAAGTATCCTTATGACCAGTAGAATTGAATGGTAAAAAAAAATTGCCATCGGTTATGTTAGGGTGTTCTGTAATGGGCATCGAAAAAATGCTGAGTCAGCATATTTGCAAAATTTTTTTAAAATCTTTTCTCCAGAACCAATCATCAGAATCTTTTGATATTTGGTATACAGCATTCATAGGGGGGTCAGATAAAAGTTTGTTGAAATAAAGCTCATTGGTTCATATTTGGGCTCTCTACAGGAGCCCGAAGTTTTAACATAGGGTAATATGGGGAATATTCTTTAAAAATCTTCTTCAGAACCACCAGTCAGAATCTTTTAATATTTGGTATACATCATTGTTATGAGGGTCAGATTCTAGATTGTTCAAACCAAGTCCCTAGGTTAATATTTGGGCTTCCTACGGAAGCCCAAATTTTATCTTTGTTCAATATGGTGGGTAATTTAAAAAAATCTTCTTCTTCAGATCCATCAGTCAGAATGCTTTGATATTTGGTATGCAACATCTCTATGGGGGTCAGATTCAAGTTTGTTCAAATCAGATCGCTAGGTATATATTTGGGCTCACTATGGTAGCCCAAATTTTTACTTAGTGCAATATGAGAAAATTTCTTTAAAAATCTTCTTCTTCAGATCCACCAGTCGGAATACTTTTATATTTGGTATACAACATCTCTAGGGGGGTCAGATTCCAGGTTGTTCAATTCGAGTGCCTAGGTTAATATTTGGGCTCCATATGGGAACATGAAATTTAACTTAGTACAATATGAGGGAATTTCTTCAAAAATCTTCTTCTTCAGATTCACTTGTCAGAATGCTTTCACATTTGGTATACAACATCTCTAGGGGGGTCAGATTCAAGTTTGTTCAAATCGGATCCATAGGTCAATATTTGGGCTCGCTATGGTAGCCCAAATTTGAACTTAGTGCAATTCGGAGAAATTTCTTTACAATTTCTCTTCTTCAGATCCAACAGTCAGAATGCTTTCATATTCGGTACACAACATCTCTAGGGAAGTCAGATTTAACTGTGTTCAAATCAAGAGCCTGGGTTAATATTTGGGCTCTCTATGGGAGCCGGAATTGGCCATTTTGCTGAAGAATTAAAAATTTTGTATTCAGTACCTTCTAGAGGTACTAAGATTAATCCACATAGGTTGTATCAAGGGGCTTCATAGGGGAGCTCTACATTTTACTTATGATCAACTGAAGAAAAGGCATGATGCCCAGATTATTTTTGTCACTCCTGAGGGACTCAAGGATTGACAGTGTAACCTATGGAGATGGCTTGCTTAATGTAGACTCATTCTTGGACTCTGTTTAAATTGTGTTCTGTACAAGATGAGCGCTTCAGGCCCCGTGGGGCCTCTTGTTTAGAATAGCACTGGCCGGTTTTGGCTGTTACGTTGGGTAAAGAGTTAATAAATAGCTCATAGTTGTGCAAATTGTGTTCAGTTGCATAAGGTGAAACAAAGGGCAGATGTGCTGTGATCAGATCGTTCAATATATTCCTGCTCTGCATTTGTGCATGTGACAACCAGTGAGTAGAGTTCTTGCTCATTGAATTTGCTACAGCGAACATAGGTTTTCCATTTCACAAATGTAGTCGACTTAGGCCCAGCCACTAATTTATATTCTTCTTATGGTACTGCTGTATTTTATTGATTCCAAAAACAATTGTTATTGAGGCTGGTAACATTCTATGCAGTAACATTTTGTGCAAATTGATACAGAAACATTGCTTTGAAACGTTACCATTTTAGCAATAACAGACTATGAACATATCTTCAAGTATTCACTTCTCATCACTTAATGGCCTGGAGATTTTTCCTACACTTTGATGACAGTCTGCATCCAACCGATTTTCAGTTTTCTCTAGGAAAGTCTTGGCGGCCTATAAAGACAGCCAATATTTGTCTACAAACTACTACCTAAGCACTTAAAATACAAAGAATAAAATCTCGAATTTTGAGATAACCTATTTACCATTCATCTGGATATAATAAAGAAGACCAATTACAGTACATCAATCGTGGATGGGTCAAAGTCTATAGGTGTGCATTTTTCCTTGCATATAATTCAGAGATGATCGGCTATGACACCTAGCGAAATTTCCACTAATAAAGCACTGGGGTAATCCTTACCCATCCACGATGGCCCAACTGTATGATAGTTCACAGATTTCAAAAGCATCTGTGGCAAGTACAGGGTGCGTCAGCTGTCTTAGGGAGAATGAGCATTGAAGAGAGGGGTCTTCCCACATGAACATTTTAAAACAGTGCTATCAAATAAGGTGATAAGACAACAACTTTGTGACAAACTGTTTATAGTTCCAGATGAACAACTTTTCGGTTATCTGTTTTTTTCATTTCGATAACCACCAGATGAACGATAAAATCGTTCTCTCAAATTTTATGTTATGAAATGTACCTTGTATGTTTATCTTGAGACTGTAAGTTGGGGCATATATTCTATTGCAGTAAAAAGTAGTCAAAGTCAAATTAGGCCTTTAACCCTTCACCTAACATGAAAAGCAGACGTACCTAACTTGAAAAGCAGACGACACTTGCAAAAAAAATTCTTTAAAAACTATTTTTTTTCATGTTTTGTCTCAAAAACATAGGTTATGACCCCTTGTTAGAATGAGCCCGGCAAGCTCATTTCAACGAGGGGTCATAACCTATGTTTTTGAGAAAAAATGAAAAAATAATGAATATTCATTGGCGATTTTTTAGAATAGCGCTGGCCAGTTTTGATTGTTACGTTGGATAAAGGGTTAAGATCATGCTTTTTACTGAATTTTCTTTTTAACTCGAGCCATCAACATGCATTATGTTTAATTCTTAACCGACTGAGTATTTTTATGCCCTGTCTTGAAAAGTCGAAGGGGTATCTAGTGGAGACCTCCATCCATCTGTTCGTCTGCCTGTCCATTTGTTCATTCGTTCGTCCATCCATCCATCCATACCAACATTTTCCCTTGTATCTTAGCCACTGCTACTCTGATTTGAATGATATTTGATGCTGTGATAGAGCATCATGGAGGAACTATCCCTGTGTAGTGTGAGTTTCTTTAGCACATTTTTTCCAGAGTTAAGGCCCTTTTTCACTCTTTCGACTTAGAAATTTTTTTTGTGGTCGGGAGCATTAGCAGCACTTTGCAATGCAGGCCTCTTGTTTTAAGATATTTTTCATCAAATCTTGTCATGGCTGCTTTATAGCAGCCATGACTAGATTTGATGAAAAATTCCTCTAAATTTAAATCAAGAACCATTGGTGCAAAAATCCATGCAATTTACAGGGGAAATTTTGATTAAATGTGCCAAAATTATACTTAGTGGCAAGAGAAATCATGTCCTGGCAGGAATATCCGCCAGTAGCATGAAAGGAGTTAAAGGCCACCACACACTTAAGCAATTGAGCTCAGCTGTGTTGCCTGCGAGGCTGAGTGCTTGCAAGTAATGTTTCCTTGCAATTTAGCTCAGTACTTGATGACCTTTCTCAGATTCCAATCTGCTGTTACTTGATTTACTATCACTAGCTGATGAAGAGAAAAATTTTTAGCTCATCTTGACAAAGTCAAGCTGAGGTAATCTCATCGCTTGCCGTCCATCGTCCGTCAACACCATGTTTTGGTCTTCTCCTCCAAAGCCACTGGGCCAATTCAAGTGAAAGTTTGTGTGAGTGATGGTCCCAAAGGGGCATTTCATTTTTGTTCAACTCAGCATGCCCAGCCCCATAGGGAGGGAGTGGGGGAAAATGCTCCAAAATATTTAAAAAATCATCTTCTCAAGAACCAGTGTGTACAATGACTTGATATTTGCTATGGAGCTTCCATATGAGGTGTAGAATCAAGTTTGTTCAAACGAAGTTCGTGAAGTAATATTTGGCTTTGTAATAGGAGGGGTAAGATTTTTGGCCCCGCCCAAAATTTCTATTTTCTGAACCGATGGTCCGGTATGAACCAAATTTGGTTTGTGGTAGTATTGGGTCATAAGTACTTGACCCATGCAAAAAAAAAAAATTCCCACATCCCCATGGGAACCCTGGGAGCTAAAAATAGAAATATTTTCAAAGACTCAATTTTCCCAAACCCCACGGAACAGAGAGCTTTTATTTGGTATGAAGTATCCTTATGACCAGTAGAATTGAATGGTAAAAAAAAATTGCCATCGGTTATGTTAGGGTGTTCTGTAATGGGCATCGAAAAAATGCGAGTCAGCATATTTGCAAAAATTTTTAAAAATCTTTTCTCCAGAACCAATCATCAGAATCTTTTGATATTTGGTATACAGCATTCATAGGGGAGTCAGATAAAAGTTTGTTGAAATAAAGCTCATTGGTTCATATTTGGGCTCTCTACAGGAGCCTGAAGTTTTAACATAGGGTAATATGGGGAATATTCTTTAAAATCTTCTTCTTCAGAACCACCAGTCAGAATCTTTTAATATTTGGTATACATCATTGTTATGAGGGTCAGATTCTAGATTGTTCAAACCAAGTCCCTAGGTTAATATTTGGGCTTCCTATGGAAGCCCAAATTTTATCTTTGTTCAATATGGAGGGTAATTTAAAAAAATCTTCTTCTTCAGATCCATCAGTCAGAATGCTTTGATATTTGGTATGCAACATCTCTATGGTGGTCAGATTCAAGTTTGTTCAAATCAGATCCCTAGGTATATATTTGGGCTCACTATGGTAGCCCAAATTTTTACTTAGTGCAATATGAGAAAATTTCTTTAAAAATCTTCTTCTTCAGATCCACCAGTCGGAATGCTTTTATATTTGGTATACAACATCTCTAGGGGAGTCAGATTCCAGGTTGTTCAATTCGAGTGCCTAGGTTAATATTTGGGCTCCATATGGGAACATGAAATTTAACTTAGTACAATATGAGGAAATTTCTTCAAAAATCATCTTCTTCAGATCCACTCGTCAGAATGCTTTTACATTTGGTGTACAACATCTCTAGGGGGGTCAGATTCAAGTTTGTTCAAATCGGATCCATAGGTCAATATTTGGGCTCGCTATGGTAGCCCAAATTTGAACTTAGTGCAATTTGAAGAAATTTCTTTACAATTTCTCTTCTTCAGATCCAACGGTCAGAATGCTTTCATATTCGGTACACAACATCTCTAGGGAAGTCAGATTTAACTGTGTTCAAATCAAGAGCCTGGGTTAATATTTGGGCTCTCTATGGGAGCCGGAATTGGCCATTTTGCTGAAGAATTAAAAATTTTGTATTCAGTACCCTCTAGAGGTACTAAGATTAATCCACATAGGTTGTATCAAGGGGCTTCATAGGGGAGCTCTACATTTTACTTATGATCAACTGAAGAAAAGGCATGATGCCTAGATTATTTTTGTCACTCCTGAGGGACTCAGGGATTGACAGTGTAGCCTATGGAGATGGCTTGCTTAATGTAGACTCATTCTTGGACTCTTTTTAAATTATGTTCTGTACAAGATGAGCACTTCAGGCCCCGTGGGGCCTCTTGTTTTAAATTATTGTAACAAAACAACGCACAATTTATGCACTGAAACCCAATCCAGAAATACAATTTATAACCGGATACATATTGGTTTGAGAATGATTTGACCGGCACCAGAGTGATCGATTTGTAAGTTTGAAGAAAAATATGTTTTACGTGTGTGACATCTTTACAGAGGCAGCAGTTTTGCTGATCCCAATCTTCCTCTTTTTTCTCTTTTGAAATCGGCAGATCAAATGTGGAAGAGACATTAATGTCTACCAAATGTCTATAATGCTGTCCTCATGTTTGCATTCCTATACTATTGCTAAAGCGGCCATTTTGTACAATCACGTTTTTTGGAAGAGTAATCTGTCACAAATGATAAAAATAATGTAGTCATGGCAAGTTAGCTGGGTTCTACGTTTGATGTATGAAGCATTTGACGAGCAATTTGACTCAGTAAAAATATATATGTACCACATTCTTGTGATATATTGCTTACGAACAATATAGCCAAGAGCTCAATCACTCAAGTGTGTGTATGTGTGTGTGTGGTGGGGGGAGGGGGTGGAATGGCATTTAAATAGCACACTGTGCTCCCACTTAAGTAATTGGGATTAAGGGTCTTACCTGAGGACACAATGCAGATGATGTAGGACGCGATTGAACCTACAGCCTTTTGCTCTAACCATTGAGCAACTGTATTGCTGCATGATTTAAAAAAAAACAGTTATATCGCCTATGCGTTATTTAACAAATATTATAAGTTATTGTGATGAATTGACAGTAATATGGTCTGATGTTTGCTGCTCTGTGCTTCTGTTCAACCGAGACGTGAAGCATTGCAGTTGAACATATGTTCAGAGCCGCAAACCTCAGACTATGTTACCATCAATTCATTGCAATAACATTTATGTTCCTATAAGACCTTACCCAAACCCACATCATGAAATGAACATGGCAACTTGAATGAACAAGGCAATTTTTAAAGTAACAAATTTAGTAAATAAGCCTCTCGTGTACTCTGTGATATCACTTGACAACAGGAAATCAATAACTCAGATAAAGGTCAAGGTCACTCCATTTTACTTCAGATCATGAACTTATAAGTGGGTTGTGAGTATACATTCATAGAATGATCACTGGCCTTGAAAAATATGATTTTATAGGCAGTATGCACTTTGAATCTCCACCCATTGTTATCATCTTTTCAAATATTTCACGTTGATGGTAACTTGCCACTGGAGCCGTAAACATAGAAAAAACTAAGTGAGCTTTCATTCAATCTGAGGGTGAGGATTTGAGTCTTATTAGAGCATTACATGTTGTTGTGAGCCATATGGCAGTTTATGGACTGGCCAGTCAACCTGCAATGTGTATTTTGACAGAAGCGAGGCTGAGGTCAATATGCAAATTAAGGGTTGACTGACTGGCCCATAAATGGCTCACAAGCAAGTGAAATATTTGTTATATTATACTGAAACTTATTACACATCCATTAAACTTTAAACCCTTGTATTTAACGGAATTGCCACTCTGACATAAATGTTTCTGTATTTACCTGATGATGTACAAGCCGGAACTTTTTTCCCCGCACCGTTTTGACTAGTTCCTTTCCCATCGAGTCATTAGTTACGCTTCAAAAAGTTTCCAAATTTTGTTATACTATTATCGATCATTGGTGTTTCTCTCTTGCTTATATTTTTACTATTAGTAATAGCCACCAAATGGTTAGGCATGAATAGACACCAGCCAAAGAGAATCAGCGATACAAATTTCAACAAACACGTCCAATAGAAAAGATAACGAATGTAATTTAGACTGGTTCCGGAAAGGTTGTTTTGATTTTTTATCGATCCATTTAGTAAGACTTCAAACAAAAATAACAGACTCTTCATCTTTGTGTTTAAACACGGGAATTAAAATTTGTTTTCCCCTATGAACCCCGGGAAGTGAAGCAGTGCTTGTTTTACTGTGGTAAACAAGCTCTGTTTTCCTGGTAAAATAGGACCAGTCACCAATTCTTGGGGTGGAAGTCCTCTAAAATGGGCAACATGATTATAAACAATTGACTAAACTTGACTTTATCTCCATATTGCAGTCATGATTAGCCATTGTGCAGAAGTATATGACCTTAAACACAAATATGTAAATACATAAAATTTGTTTATTTAAATGAATTTTAATGCATGGGGCTGTGTAATAAACACAGAATGCTATGTGTGTTTGAATCGGTGGGTGGTTTACATGGCATGTTGGAATGGCGTAGTCATATTTCGCTAGAGCCTACATTGTGTAAAACACACCGATTCAAACACACATCGCATTTTGTCTGTTTCTTTCTATAGACAACAATGCTTTGCCACACACATTATGCATTAAACCTGTTATTCCCAGTTTGAAAAATAGAAACCACTAATAAAGGCTGTTCATCAACTGCGTTATTCCACAGATAAAATTTATTTTCAAAAATAACATAAAACGTTTTAAAAGTTTGAAAGACACTAACATCTTAATAAATAAACTACAAGGGTAAGATTACAGGGAGGGTGGGGATGAAGATGTTCCCTAACATTTTTTAGCAACACATATTTTTTAGCTTATCTGACTGAAAGTCAGGATGAGCTATATAGCAATAACTCACTGTCCGTAGTCCGTGAACATGGTGTTTGCATCATCTCCAAAACTGCTGACCTGATTTCAGTTAAATTTGAAGTGATTTCTTGTTGTGACATCGCATTTTGTTTTTGTCCAAATCATCTTGCCCAGCCCCATAAGGAGGGGGTGGGGGAAATTGCACCAAATTTTTTTTATCCCCTTCATTCTGGCGAGGACATTAAGGTTTACCCTTGTCCGTCCGTAGATACCAACATCCAAATGTCCATCTTGAATTTGGTTTCCGGATGATAATTTTAGTTTGAATGAACGAAATGGAACATACTTTTATAACCACATAATAAAGGTTGGGATTGATAGTGGGCTTGGTCCGATATTGTTTGGCAGAGTTATGGCCCTTTTCAGATAAGAAGACATGTTGATATTCGTTTCTGGATGGTTACTTGAGTTTAGGTGTCAGATTTTAATCAAACTTAAATATAGCTTACTGTAGACAATATACCAGACAGGTTTGATTTTGAGTGTGGTGCAGTAATTTCTGTTTGAGTTATGGCCTCTTTTTGAACTTTGTTATATTTATTTATTTATTGATGTTTAAGGTCACATATTTATGCACAATGGCTAATCATGACCGTGACAGTTTTACGGGTGGAGGAAGCCGGAGTACCCGGAGAGAACCACCGAGCAACGACGAGCAGCTGCCAACTCCCCAACATCGTAACTCGTGTTAGATTGGTTGGAGACATGCGCACCATCGACGTGCAGTACGCCATAGTACACGGCGTCATCGTGCCCCCACGCGGGCAATGGAGATGAAGTGTCTTGCCCAAGGACACAACGCGGTTGCCGCAGGTGGGATTCGAACCGAGGACCTCTCGGCTTGCAGCCTGCACCTCTACCTACTGAGCCACTTGAACTTTGTTAACCTAAATATAGTTTATCATAAAGTGGGGGCATTAGTGTCCTATGGACACATTGGATGGCCAGCTGTATTGGTCATATGGTTTAATGAAGATAAGTTAAAATAGTTATTAATTCCATATCAACAAAGATAATTGACTAGAAACTCATGATTGGCAGTGAGGGTGTTGAGGGGGTGAGGAGAGGGGGGCATAGCCACCCTTGGCATTGCACTTGTTTAAAATCTTCTCATGAAACAGTGGGTACAATGACTTGATATTTGATATGTAGCTTCCTTTTGAGGTGTAGAATCAAGTTAGTTTAAACAATGTTTAAGGAGCAGTATTTGCCTTTGTAATTGGAGGGGCAAGATTTTGGGCCCCGCCCCAAATTTTTATTTTCTGAACCAATGGTCTGATTTGAACCAGATTTGGAATGTGGTTCTATTGAGTCACAAGTAATTGATTCATGTTAAAAAAAATTTCCCATGTCCCCGAGGGACCCCCCCGAAGCTAAAAATAGAAATATTTTCAATTGCCTATACTTCCCAAACCACACAGAACAGAGAACTGTTATATGGTATGAAGCATCATTCAGACTAGTAGAATGGAATGGTAAAAAAAATAGCCATCAGTTGTGTCAGGGTGTTCTGTAGGGGAGGGGGCAGCATCGAAAAAATGTATTTGCCAAAAAAAATTAAAAATTTCTTCTCCAGAATCTCTGATCAGAACCTTTTGATATTTGGTGTACACCATCCATCTTTAAAAATCTTATCTTCTTCAGAACCACCAGTCAGAATCTTTTAGTGTACATCATTATTATGAGGGTCAGATTCAAGAATGTTCAAACCAAGTCCCTCAGTAAATATTTGGGTTTCCTGTGGGGGGCCAAAATTTTAACTTGGTGCAATATGGGAGACAATCTTTAAACATCTTTTTCTTCAAATCCACCTGTCAGAATCTTTTAACATTTGGTATACAGCATTCTTAGGGAGGTTAGATCTAATTTTGTTCAGACCAAGTCGGTTAATATTTGGTCTGCTTATTGGAACCCAAATTTTTATTTACTCCAATATGAGGAATAATCTTTAAAACTCTTCTTCCCCAGCAACACTAGTTAATATACGGTATACAGAATTCTTACAGGGGTTGGATTCAAATTTGTCCATCGGTTAATAATTGGGCTCTCTATGGGAGCCTGAATTTTAACTTGGTGCAATATGGGAAATAATCTTTAAAAATCTTCTTCTTCAGATCCACCAGTGAGAATCATTTGATATTTGGTATACAGCATTCCTAGGGAGATCAGATCTAAGTTTGTTCAAATCAAGTTTCTGGTTTAATATTTGGTCTCCTTGTGGGGACCCAAATTTTAACTTACACCAATATGAGGAGTAATCTTTAAAAATCGGCTTCTTAGATACAATCAGAATCTTTTGATATTTGGGATACAGCACCCTCAGATGGTTCAGTTTCAATTTCTTCAAATAAAGTCTCTGGGTTGGTATTTGTGTTCCCTGTGGAGGGGTGGGGGTGCAAATTTTAACATAGTGCAAGGCTGGTAATATCCTCAAAATCTTCTTTTCCAGACCCACCAGTAAGAATCTTTTGATATATATTTGGCATACATCATCCTTCATGTTTGTTCACGTGTTCCTAGGTTGATATTTGGACTGACTCCCCAGTTTTGCATCACTGCAAATCTGGGCATTATTTCTGTGGGAGCATCCCAATACTTGAAAAAATCATCTGGCATGGACAACAGAGTTATATATAATTAAATAACTCTATTCCTCTGTAGTGTTAACTAGCCATAGATCCTGCTAATTTAAAATCCTTCTTTAATCCTTTGAACCCTAGCGGATGCTTTTTTGGCCAGGTACATGATACATAACGTCATTATATAGGATGGCTGTTCAGTAAATGTGCGTGGGGGACCCATCAATATTTTCAACGTACCGGAACTGCACGTTGAAAATATTGATGGGTCTACCCCAAATAATGAACATGGAATCGTCCAAGTTCTTCCACTGAACTGGCATGAAAGATACCACTAGAGTTCAAAGGGTTAAATAACTTTGGTCAGGTGGGCACTTGTTTTCATATTTTAATACTTTTACAAGAAATTACTGTCTCCAGACATTTTATTGGGCATAAATATTTTTCCTCCCTGCAAGAGGAAAAATGTTAAATTTATCATAACTTGGTTGATTATCCCACATAAAAGCGTCATTGCCACTTTTTTTCCTGTCAGTGTTTTGCATCAAACATCCCAAACGTTTTGCCATTACAATTGCTTATGACATTCCCATGATATAAATAACATTTGTCCCATTGTCACTTGACTTTGGGCCATACAGTAAAATATGGTGCATAGAAATTACAATAGTTTGAAAGGGAAAGATAAATATCTGAAATTGATGACAAATATGTATGTCTCAACATTTGGGCATCAAATATCATTAAATAAACAAGAAAAAAAAATTCATGGGTGGAGGGGGAGATATTTAGGGGTGGGTGAGATATTCAGGGTGGGGGATGACATCCAGAGTGAGAAGATGGCATGGTACACCGGTACTTTGAAATCATTTCACAAAAAATAACCTATTTTCATAAGCGTACCCAAGTTAACTTTTTCAACACGAGAGACTGCTTTTCTGGTCCAGCAACACGATACGTCATAATTTCATTAAGTAGGATGGCTACTAAGTGAATGCGTGTGGTAGAATAATTAATATTCTACCCCCAAATAATGGATATGGACTCTTCCAATTTCTTCCATTTAACTGGCATTGAATATACCATCAGTGTTCAAAGGGTTAATTAATTTTGGTATCACTGGAAAAGTGAACATATCCACTGTTCACTCCCATCTTATGATCAGCTGGTTGTTACTTGTGGTTTACAATTATGTTTTTACCCAATATTTTACACCCATACTTAATTTATTTTCGATGACAAATGAAGTCGGCTTATCATTTGAATGTACCTGCTAAATTCTATCAATAACATATTAGTTTAGCCTCAATTTAATTATTTTTAATTTCGTAGTAGCAAATGAGCAAACTTATCAGTACCATTTCAAACAGAAAATCCTTTCCTCAGTTTGTCAATTGTGAAGTTATCCGGGTACAAATTCTTAACATTTAATCACCTGTCCATTGAAGGTAGAATTGAAAAAAGATGATAAGATGAGGAAAAAGTTTACCATGCAAGTAATGAGATTAGGGCTACATTGATTTTTTGTGGTAATTTAGGTCACTTTCAATATTCTTGCAGCACTTTCAGTACATCCTTCACTTGAGTTTCCGGTAATTTTCAGTTTGTTTGTTTATTTCAGTAGCCAGGGTCATATTATGTGGGACAGTTTAATGGGTTGGAGAACCTGTGGAACTGTTAGACTCTCCAACTTATACTCTACTCTACACATCCTTAGCAGCAGTTGATGGCAAGGGCACCATCAACATGCAGTTCGAACAGTACACCTTAGTACACAATGCCATCATGTCCCCCACATGAGCTGTATGGATTTAGTGTCTTGCCCAACTATACAATGCACTTACTGCTGGTCCGGAT
Organism: Pictodentalium vernedei; assembly: GCA_031216915.1. Classification (NCBI taxonomy): domain Eukaryota; kingdom Metazoa; phylum Mollusca; class Scaphopoda; order Dentaliida; family Dentaliidae; genus Pictodentalium; species Pictodentalium vernedei. Next base: position 327,112,164 of record CM062291.1, read on the forward strand.
CAAACCACCAACCTTTCGGTTTAAAGTCCCAATTATTTAATCACTGAGCTGGTGCCCTCCAAGCAATTTTCAGTAGAGCCCAGATTTATCATATCTTTAATATGAGCATTAGCCATTCACCAATGAATCGTCTGTATATGCTCGAGTTATTTACAAACTGAGCAGCTGAAAAAATTGTTTATCAAAAAATTTAAACAAAACCATATCATTGGAACCAGCTCGCAAATTTGGATCAAGTGATTTCAAACCTACCCAAAATGATTTTCGGACCAACATGGAATTTCAAGGCCCTTGGTGTAATTGTAGGTCTTTGAGGTTTCTGCAGGGCATTGAATTCAAGGGATGCTTTGAATTTGGCTTTGGGCCATTCATAGCCTTGAAATCCTGGAAATGAGCCAGGAGGCTTGAAAGCCTTGAAAATTCAAGATATAAAAACACTGATGAAGCTTGTAATCATAACTATATAGTTTTAAATGGTCGAGTTTGTGAAGGCATAGTCCTAATTACCAGTTGGTCCCCTTGGTCATTACCACTTCACTTCTCTTTAACTAGTAGAGTGCTGGAAGCCCATATTTGGGCTTTACTATAAAGTGCAGGTACCACTTAATAAAGGGTTTAATATCTGTGGATGTACTTCACATCATCTTGGAAGTTAAATTATTCAGTCTGCATGGATTTGCTGTGTTTAATTTATGGGAGAGTGCCTACAGGCACTCTCCCATAAATTGTAACAAGGCAAAGACTTGTGAACAAATTCTGACAACCAAAAATAATAGTTAAGGGAAGAGGGTGGAGTGTGTAATGACCAGAGGGTACCAGTTAGGACGAGTGATGATAGGGCCTTGGAAATCTTTGAATTAGGCTATAATGGGTCCTTGGAAAATCAAGAAATGGCTTTGAATAACTTTGAATTTTGTTCATCAGTCCATCCCTGTTGGAACTTTGGTCTTTTAGTGTACTGAAAATTAGCTGAATTTGGAGACATTTGACCAGTGCACCCAAACTCAGCCAATCTCATTATCTCCAAATTCAGCTAATCCAAAGGCCTTATTTCAGGTAACAAAAGAAGAAAAGTAAATCTTGGATGCAGATTGGTTAAAATATAACTCAGTAATAGATCAAAGTTTTTGCTGCCTTCTAGTTCAGTTTTTAGCTACGACTAGCAGCTCTATAAGTGGCAATGTCGGTCTGTCGGTCTGTCTGTGACCAGCGAGTTTCAAAACTCAATAACTTTTGAAATACTTGATGGAATGTCTTAATATTTGGCATGTAAGTGTATCTTATTGATGTCTAGCCACTGTTCAATGTATATGTTGTTCCAAATATTTTTTTTGGAGTTATGGCCCTTGATGAACTTAGAATTTGTCGGTCTGTCTGTGACCAATGAGTTTCAAAACTCAATAATCTTTGAAATACTTGATGGAATGACTTTATATTTGGCATGTAAGTGTATCTTACTGATGTCTAGCCACTGTTCAATGCATGTGTTGTTCCAAATATTTTTCGTGGAGTTATGGCCCTTGATGAACTTAGAATTTTGTTACATTGCACCACCCGTCGCAGCTACGGCGTCGATGTCGCGATTTTTGTTGAAAGTATAGATGACCAAGACTTGATTACAAATTACTGCCTGTTTCAGTTGGTATATTGGCTCTGAACATTTTGCCTTATAACTCAAGCATCAGTCATCGGATTTTGATGTTTTACTGTATGATGAGAAACCAGTATGGGGGAAAGATATCAACATTGTGGGTTTTGTCCATGCATACTTAGTAGAGTTATGGACCGTATTAGACTTGGAAAACATCCACTTGAATGTTTTGCATTGTAACTCATGCAGTGGTTGTCAGACTTTGATGTCCTTTGTTATGGCGAGAGACCAGTATGGGGGAAAATGAAATCCACATATCATGGGATTCATCCACAGATACTTGCTAGCATTGGACATAGAAAACTGCCCCATTTAACTTCTTGCATTGTTTTTTGTTCATGGGAATAATTTTTATTGGATGGCAGCAGTAGACTGAATAATTTTTATACATATAAAGTAAAATGGTACAGGCCTGGCATTTTCTGGAGAGCGATTTATTCGCTCGCCTTAAAAAAATTGAGGAGGGCGAAAAATAGCCCTCCTAGCCTTAGAAAATAATGATTACCACAGCGGCCTTCTCCTAAAACCGACAGGTTTTCAGATCTCTGCTATATTAGTGGTCTCTGCAATATGGCCACACTGCCCCTCCCACACCTCCAGGCCTTACCAAGGCCCGGAGGTGTGGAAGGGGTAGTAGCTGTCTCACTGAGACTACCTGGTTAGCGGCACCAAATAAAATGTATGTACAAAGCCCACTAGGCAAAATTCATTAATAGTACAACTTCATTTTGCCACTTTTAGCTTTTGTAAGTTTGAGGAGAGCTAATCGCTCTCCTAGGCCATGTGAGGAGGGCGATTTTTAGCCCTCCTGCATTTTTAAGAAAGCCAGGCCTAATGTTAAGCACCACCTGGATATTTTAGGATGGTAAAAGTATTGCTTGATACCAGTAAAGTACTCACAAAGTAAGCTTCAAAAAACTGAATGCTATCTTGAAAGAACATATTCAGGCTATACAAAAACACAGAAATCATAGTCTTCATCATCATTTCAATGATAGCATTGATGAACCAAAAAAGTAACTGGTCAAGAATTTTGTGGTGGCGGTCCATGTTATCTGCTCTGTTGACAATACTTAAAGTGATGTGGCAGAATTTCTTGTAAACTGCACAGATCCTAACAGTTAAAAAAACCTATCAGTGAGTAATCAATATATGTAACGGAGTGACATCTTACATGTTGAAATATAATTAACATGTTACTCTCTTGTTTGCAGATGAATGTCATGTGACTCTATCACTCTGGTTTTGCTTTTTTGAAGCTTCTTAGAAGTGGTAACAGTCTGTGGTATTTTCATCTACAATATTATTGATTAATGTTCAGTCCATGGTGTTTAATCGACATTTTAGTGTTTACTCTGATTATAGGTGTAATGAAACATATATTGAAGAAAATGGTTGTTTGAAATTTTTTCTTCTCGGAAATGCCCAACAGCAATATTGACCTTTTCACTGTTGATATTTACGACACAAATTGTCAGCAAGAAATAATCAGATAATAAGATTATCTTACCTAATATGACCAGGGAATGATAAAGTGGAACCCTGTTAACTGCACAGCCACTTTGCCAATGAAAATTATTCAATTAACAGGGATTGTGTCACTTTCCTGTATTGTAGAGATAAACTTAGCATTTATTCTTATTTGTTGTTTGACAGAGCTCCATGAGCTCTGTCAAACAAGATATAATAGATTAAATGTCGGTATTAGATGTCATGAGGACAAATAGGTCAATAACCAAAGGAAAACGTGGGAGAGTCAGGGTAATTTCTCGACAGGTTACAAGATTTTTGTGTCGCCGCCCCATGAAGTGGGGAGCGACATATAGGGATTACTTTTGTCGTCTTGCGTCATCCGCGTCGTCGTCCGCGTCACACTTTCTCTTATCCGCCACTCCTCTTTAACCTATGAATGGATTTTGATGAAACTTTCAGTGATTCTTTATCACATCATGGCATTGTGCACCTCCTATTTTATTTTTTGATCCGCTGTATTTTTTCCAGAGTTATGCCCCTTTTCCACTTAGAATTCTGTCTGAAACGCCAGGCTTCTCTTATATGCCACTCCTCTTTAACCTATGAATGGATTTTGATGAAACTTTCAGTGATTCTTTATCACATCATGGCATTGTGCACCTCCTATTTTATTTTTTGATCTGTTGTATTTTTTCCAGAGTTATGCCCCTTTTCCACTTAGAATTCTGTCTGAAATGCCAGGCTTCTCTTATCCGCCACTCCTCTTTAACCTATGAATGGATTTTGATGAAACTTTCAGTGATTCTTTATCACATCATGGCGTTGTGCACCTCCTATTTTATTTTTTGATCTGCTGTATTTTTTCCAGAGTTATGCCCCTTTTCCACTTAGAATTCTGTCTGAAACGCCAGGCGACACACGTCTTCCATGGAAGACTCACATCTAAGTTTATTCTATTAACAGGAGTTTACTCTATACTCTATATTCAGTTAGCAGGTCAAATTTGTACTGGAGGTATTGTAAATGGATTTGTGTTCGGAAATTATGTTCAGTTAACAGGGTAATTCAGTTAAGAGATATCCAATTCAGTGGGCACCACTGTTCTTGTAAAAAGGGTTTCTTGAACATCTATAGATTTTCATGTTTGTTTCAAATATATAATTTATTCTCCACATTGGAATGAGCTTCATCAGCTAGTTCTGATGAGGCATGATTTTGTCTGACAACATTATGATAGGTTAAAATCATGGCACAGTGGAGCCCACGCATCCGAATATCTTTTAATTGAATAACCCTGTTAAGTTCCATATCAATTAACCCAATCACCCGCGCATGTCGTTCTGTGTTTATTTCATGCCTACAATTATTAGAAGGACACTCAGCAATTCATTTGACAATTATCAAGTTATTTCACAATCGCTTCTGTTTCGGGTGATCAATCATCTGCTAATGTTTACAAACACATGTGCGATTTCAGGGAATTCCAGTGTGTAGATTTATAAATAGGCCAAACGTGGTGTTGTATGTATGTTTGTACTGTCGTAGTACATGCATATTGAAGCTAGTTTTATTCAATTTGTTATCATTATACAGTGAATAATGATTGGTTTAAACTCTCCCTTCTAAACTTTAGAAGTAATTCTATACACAAAGATGTTTTTATTTGGTTTATTAGCTCACCAACGAAGTTGTGTGAGCTTATGTCATGACCCGAGGTGCGTCAGCATCAACTCTTGTGTTAAAGTTATTGTAAGTGTCCACTTTGATTTTCCCACCTGTTACTATTTACCTAATACTGTTTCTGTGGCTTATGATTACCCAAAGTCACTTACCTTCAGATATTTTTTCGATTTTTATAGTGTTTTTGCAATGTTAGACTTTTTTGTAAGTGTGGTCTGACCTTGTTAGCTCACCTGACTGAAAGTCAGGGTGAGCTTTTCTGATCACTTTTCGTCCGTCGTCCGGCGTCCGTCGTCCGGCGTGAAGGTGGTGTTTGGGTCTTTTTCTTCCAAACCACTGGCCGCATGTTAATGAAATTTCATGTGAGTAGGGGTTATATAGCGGCATTTTGATTTTTGGGCAAATTAGGTTTCGGCTCATATTGAGCAGAGGGGTGGGGCAAAAATGCTCCAATTCTTAAAAAATCTTCTTCTCAAGAACCAGCAATAGCAGAGACTTGATATTTGGTATGCAGCTTCCTTTTGAGGTGTAGACTCAAGTTTGTTCAAGAGAAGTTTGTAGGTCTATACTTGGCGATGTTATGGGAGGAGCAAAAATTTTGGCCCCACCCCAAATTTCTATTTTTTAAACCGAGAGGCCAATTTGAACCAAATTTTATGTGAGGGCTTATTGGGTCATAAGTACCTAATTTATGCAGAAATTTTTTTTCCTGTAGCCCCGTGGGAACCACAGGAGCTAAAAATAGAAAAAAATTAAAACGCCTATATCTCAAAAACTGCACGGCACTGAGAATTTTTATTTGGTGTGCAGCTTCCTTGGGACCAACAGAAAGGATTGGTAAAAAAAAATTGCCATCGGTTTTATCATAGGGTACAGTTTCGGGACTTTGAAAAAGTGCTGAGTCAGCACTTTTTAACACTGTAGGCAATGGGAAAAACATTAAAAAATCTTCTTCTCCAGATCCAGCAGGCAGAATCTTTTGATATTTGGTATGCAACATTGTAGGGTGGATCTGATTCAAGTTTGTTCAAATCGGCCCCCTGGGTTCATATTTGGGCTCAGTATAGGAGCCCGATTTCGAACTTAGTGCATTTCAGGCAAATTTCTTAAAAAATCTTCTTCTCCAGATCCAGCAGGCAGAATCTTTTGATATTTGGTATGCAACATTGTGGGGTGGATCTGATTCAAGTTTGCTCAAATCGGCTCCCTGGATTCATATTTGGGCTCACTATAAAAGCCCGAATTCGATCTTAGTGCATTTCAGGCAAATTTCTTAAAAAATCTTCTTCAGATCGAGCAGGCAGAATCTTTTGATATTTGGCATGCAACATTGTGGGGTGGATCTGATTCAAGTTTGTTCAAATCGGCCACCTGGGTTTATATTTGGGCTCAGTATAGAAGCTCGAATTCGAACTTAGTGCATTTCAGGCAAATTTCTTAAAAAATCTTCTTCTCCAGATCCAGCAGGCAGAATCTTTGGATATTTGGTATGCAACATTGTGGGGTGGATCTGATTCAAGTTTGTTCAAATCGGCCCCCTGGATTCATATTTGGGCTCACTACAGAAGCCCAAATTCGAACTTAGTGCATTTCAGGCAAATTTCTTTAAAAATCTTCTTCTCCAGATCCAGCAGGCAGAATCTTTTGTTATTTGTTATGCAACATTGTGGGGTGGATCTGATTCAAGTTTGTTCAAATTGGCCCCCTGGATTCATATTTGGGCTCACTATAGAAGCCCGAATTCGAAGTTAATGCATTTCAGGCAAATTTCTTTGAAAATCTTCTTTTCAAGATCCAGCAGGCAGAATCTTTTGATATTTGGTATGCACCATGCTTAGGGGGTGAGATTCAAGTTTGTTCAAGCCAAGTCCCTTGGTCCATATCTGGGCTCACTGTGGGAGCTTGAATTGTAACTTAGTTCAAAATGAGGAATTTTCTTTAAAAATCTTCTCAAGATCCAGCAGGCAGAATCTTTTGATATTTGGTATGCACCATGCTTAGGGAGTGAGATTCAACTTTGTTCAAGCCAAGTCCCTAGGTCCATATTTGGACTCACTGTGGGAGCCCGAATTATAACTTAGTTCAATATGAGGAATCTTCTTTAAAAATCTTCTATTTTTTTTTTTAGATCCACTGGTCAGAATCTTTGGATATTTGGTATAAGCTTTTCTTAAGAGGATCAGATGCAACTTGTTGAAATCAATTCTCTGGGTTGATATTTAGGCTACCATGTCAGGTGAGCGCCCTCAGGCCCCTTGGGGCCTCTTGTTTTACTCTACATGAGTAGAGGCATTCATCGATATGCTGTGGCTTTGATATTTCATATATGTGTTATATGCTGCTCCAGCAGTGTCATTATTTGGCAGATTCAAATAATTTTTGCTACGCTTGTACCTCAACATGGGGGAACAGATCCTACAGCAGAATTAATATTTTTCAGTAAACATTTACAAAGTTATTGCCCTTGTTTAACTTAGGGGATTATTATTGAAAAATGTGTCTGTCTGACATATTTGCTGCTGTAGCATTGTCATTATTTGTTGGATTCAAATAACTTTTGCCATGCTTATACCTCAATATGAGAGAACGGCTCCCACAACAGAATTAATATCTTCGCATAGAGATTTACAGAGTTATTTGCCCTTGTTAACTAAGCTTGAAAAATGTGTTTGTCCAACATATTTGCTGCTCTAGCTCTGTCATCCTATGTTGGATTTAAATAATTTTTGTCATGCTTGTACCTCAACATGGGAAACGGACCCCACATCAGAATTAATATCTTCATATAAACATTTACAGAGTTATTCTCCCTTGTTAAACTTAGGGGTTGATTGAAAAATGTCTTCACACTCATTTCCAGGGCAATAACTTTTGTACTATTGGTCACACGATGCTGATACTTCACACATAGGTTGCCCATAATGGGACAATGTTTTGCATTGATTTGGGGATCTGTAGGTCAAAGGTCAAGGTCACTTACTATAAATAGATTTTTTATTTCTGTGCAATAACTGTAGTTTCCTTTTGCGTACGATGCTATAACTTCATATTTTGATTGGATATGAGATATCGATGGTTGGGATTGCATTTGGGGTCAATAGGTCAAATGTCAAAGTCGCTATTACTATAAATAGATTTTTGTTTTCCATGCAATATCTTTAGTTTCCTTCTTGGTACAATGCTATAACTTCACAAACTGATTACCTATGAGGTATCGATCATTGAGATAATGTTTTGCTATGCTTGTTTTTAGCTTAACTTGACATAGTCAAGATAAGCTATTGCCATCACGCGTGCGGAAGTCTGTTAGTCTGTTAGTCTGTGACGTCTGTTCACATTTCCTTTAGCACGGGCTACACCCCGCAGTTCTTGTCTGATCGTCACGAAATTTCATATGCAGGTTTGGGGTCATGTCTAGATGAGAACGTCCCCTTTTCGTCGCGATCGGGCAACCGGTATGGCTGCCCGAGCCCAAAACCCGAAAACCATTAGCACAGTCTACAGGTTGTATTTATGAAGGGATTTCATTGTAACTTGGTAGGTTAACTTCATATAATGTCTAGATGAGAACGTGTGATCATTCACCCATGATGGCTGCCCGAGCCCGAAGCCCGAAAACCTTTAGCACAGTCTACAGGTCATATTTATGAAATGATTTCATTGTAACTTGGCAGGATGACTCCAAATAATGTCTAGATGAGAACGTCCCATTTTGATCGCGATCATTCAGCCTTGATGGGTGCCCGAGCCCAAAAACCTTTTGCATAGGTAAAAGGTCATATTTATGGAAGGATTTCATTGTAACCTATTAGGTTGACTCCATATAATGCCTAGATGATGACATCTCCTTTTGGTCATAATTGGTCAGCTGTGTTGGCTACAAGCGCCCGAAGCCCAAAAACCTTGAGCACAGTTTACAGGCCATATTTATGAAGGGATTTCATTGTAACTTCATAGGATCATTCCAGATGAGATTGTCCCCTTTGGTTGCGATTATTCAACCATGATGGCTGCCCGAACCTGAAGCCCGAAAACCTTAAGCACAGTCTACAAGTCATATTTGTGAAGGGATTTCATTGTAACTTGGTAGGTTGACTTCATATAATGCCTAGATGAGAACGTCCCCTTTTGGACATGTTTGGGCAACTTTGACGGCTAAAGGTGCCCGAAGCCCAAAAACCTTTAGCACTGTCTACAGGTCATATTTATGAAGGGATTTCATTGTAACTTGGTAGGTTGACTCCAAATAAGGTCAAGATGAGAACGGCCCATTTTGGCCGTGATCATTCAGCCTTGATGGGTGCCCGAGCCCAAAAACCTTTAGCATAGGCAAAAGTTTATATTTATAGAAGGATTTCATTGTAACATTGTTAGGTTGACTCCATATAATGCCTAGATGATGACATCCCCTTTTGGTTGTGATTGGTCAACTGTGATGGCTACAGGTGCCCGAAGCCTGAAAACCTTGAACACAGTCTACAGGTCATATTTATGAAGGGATTTCATTGTAACTTCGCAGGATCACTCCAGATGATGCCCAGATGAGATTGTCCCCTTTGGTTGCGATCATTCAACCATGATGGCTGCCCGAGCCCGAAGCCCGAAAACCTTTAGCACAGTCTAAGGTCATATTTATGAAGGGATTTCATTGTAACTTGGTAGGTTGACTTCATATAATGTCTAGATGAGAACGTCCCCTTTTGGACACGAGTGGGTAACTGTGACGGCTTCAGGGCCCAAAGTCCAAAAACCTTTAGAACAGTCAACACGTCATAATTATGAAGGGATTTTATTGTAGCTTGGTAGGATGACTCCAAATAGTGTCCAGATGTGAACGTCCCCTTTTGGTCATGATCATTCAGCCTTGATGGCTGCCCGAGCCCAAAAACCTTTAGCATGTCTGTAGGTCGTATTTATGGAAGGATTTCATTGTAACTTGTTAGGTTGACTCCATATAATGCCTAGATGATGACATCCCCTTTTGGTCGTGGTTGGTCAACTGTGATGTCTACAGGTGCCTGAAGCCTGAAAACCTTTAGCACAGTCTACAGGTCGTATTTATGGAGGGATTTCATTGTAACTTGGTACGTTGACTTCATATAATGTCTAGATGAGAACGTCCCCTTTGGACGCAATTGGGAAACTGACGGCTACAGGGGCCCGAAAACCTTTAGCACAGTCTACAGGCCATATTTATGAAGGGATTTTAATGTAACTTGATAGGATGACTCATTTTGGAATAATTTCATTGTAATTTTGTTGATATATGTTAACTGTGAGGGCCACAAATATTAACTGTGAGGTCATATTAACCCACCCCTCAGATCTTTAGTACAGTGTACACCTCATATTATTTTTATCATAAACATAGCATACAGGGAACAGAAATGAACATATTCCCAATTATCACAATTCTTGTCTTATTTCATAATCCTTTCATAAACATTGAACATTATCCTTTTCATCAAACACAACACACAAGTTAAGCTACAGTGTCATTGACACTTTCATTTTGTGATTCATTGTTGGTGTCTAGAGGATTTCCTTTCGATTTTGGTTATGCCCCAAAGAGATTTACCTACCCTTTTATGACACTGTCGGGGGCATATGCCACGCTACGAGTTGCTCTTGTTCTATTAGATCTTATTTGACAGAGCTCATGAAGCTCTGTCAAATGAGATATAATAGATGAAATGCCTATATCGGATATACTGAAGCCAAATTCGGTGTTAAGAGGAATTTGGTGCTTGTCAGGGTATTTGTCGACATATTACAAACTTTTCATTTCAATTAACCTTTATGCAATTAACAGACCAGATTTGTATTGCAGTTGTGCTAAGGCCTAAAAAAGTTTCTCAGGCCCTCCTGCATTGTCTTTTCGGCTGCCACATGCTCTCTTGAAAAAATAAAAATTAGATGGTTTATGTCTGATATTTTATCCAAGTTAATAAAATTGATAAATTTGTCCCTTGATTGCTACAAGACTTTGCAATGATTCAGCCTTGCAAAGCCTTCTGGCACTCAAGTGACAAAATACACCACCACCCTTGCTATTGTAGTGATTATGAGGCATAAAATATAAAACAAACCAAGAACATGAACTTTTGATGGCAAAGAAATTATTATAAAAACAAAAAATAAAATAAAAAACCCACCCACCCAAATGCAATTTTACAAAAAATGGCCTGAGAAACAGAAGATCTACTTTGTGGGGCCTAAATGGTTTTGCGTTTGGAAGTTATAAAGGTTATTGAATTAAAAGATATCCAATTAAGTAGGCTCCACTGTATTCAGTTGATGGGAATTTTTCCTCAGATTGGCGTTTTGAATAAAAAATTTACAATTCAGTATCTATTTTTCACTTTTGTGTAAAATTTGTAATTCTGCAACACATTCTATTTTGATCTGTCCTGGGGTCTTATTGTAGTGATCAGACATATAATTAACTGATTGATTATTCAATACTGTTTTCAGTATTGATGTTAAGTACAAGGACATTGAGGTTATTACACCTTGCTAAAATTAGGAATTGTAAATCATTGTTCCTTGGACAGAAACAAGGTGGTTTCTCCTGGACAAGTATTGATAGAGCATTTCTTTTTTTGTACTTGTATTTCACTCCATTATAATTATCTTTTTAACTCTATGAATAGCAGATGACACTTGCAAAACATTTTGCAAGTAACCAAAAAAAATTCATTTTTGCTTTCAGAACATAGCGTATGACCACTGATTTTATCTCACAATCGGGGCGTTTTTGCTCTGTTACGCAACTAAAGTTTAATGTATCTGGGCCCTTGATACAAGCGTGTGATTCTGCTGTTGCCAAAACAACGGCATTAATATTGTTGTTCGATCGCTTTGCGTTTTTCCCTTCAGAGAAAACAATATTAGGTGAGGCGAAGCCAAACCTAATATTGTTTTCTCTGAGCCGTATATGACAGTGTATCTGCCAACTAAACGCCCGGTAATGTATTTATTATGCACGGCATGCTAAAATTTCACTGGGGAAGTTAACTCAACAAATAGTTAAATTATGCACACTTTTCGGCATCTTGGGCTGGTTTGTAGCCTATTATTGGAATTTTCCTGAACGCTCGAGTTGAGGCTTCTCTCTTGAAGTTAAAGGATGAGCTTTCACTATGAAATGTGGAAATCTCCACCTCAATAAACGATGAAGAGCATATTTTAAAATATAATAAACATTTACACCAAGAGGGATATTTAATTCACCAGTATTTGTTGCAAAAGTTACAACCAAATTCACGTTGACGAAACACAAAGTTGCTTCACTTCGCAAGCAGTATTCAGTAAAGTGAATCCCAGTGATGTAATTTTCTCTCAAGCGTAACGTCATCACTGACCTCAATATGGAGTTCCATGAATGCTATTCTATTTTTCAATTTGCGTCTTTCGGTCGATAAGGCAAATGAAAAAGTTCCTCTTAAAATAGTTTTATAACACATTTTGTGGTGAATATTGTGAGATAAATTTATCATCACCACAGTGTGTGTCTCCAGGAATTCAGATCAAGTCTCGTTGTAGGCACAGAATCACATTTCAAAATACTGTTCTGTTCCTACAACTCGACTTGATCTGAATTCCCGGAGACACACACTGTGGTGATAATCTGTATGGAACAAGCTTGTTCAAATGAGGGGTCATAATTGTTGTTTTTGAAGTAAATATTAAGAAAATAATAAAATTTTAATGGTGGTTTTCGTGAATATATATATAGTGCTGGCCAGGTATGACTGTTACGTTAAATAAAAAGTTGAGGGTAAGGTCCCACAAGGTAGATCTTCTGTTTCTCAAACCATTTTTTGTAAAATTGCATGCGATTGGGTGTTTTTTTAGCTCACCTGAGCGAAGCTCAAGGAGAGCTTTACTAATCACTTTCTGTCCGGCGTCCGTCGTCGTCCGTCCGGCGTTAACTTTACATTATCGACTTCTCCTCCTAAACCACTAGCCCAATTTTATTCAAATGTTGGCTAAATGTTTATTACCTAATGCCAATTCAGATTTGTTCAAATGAAGTTGCCCCTCCTCCTGGGTGGTGCCACGCTCCCAAGGGGCACCAAAATCTTTGTAAATCTTCTTCTCATGAACCAGCAGTAGCAGAGACTTAATATTTGGTGTGCAGCTTCCTTTTGAGGTGTAGACTCAGATTTGTTCAAGAGAAGTTTGTGGGGCTATACTTGGCGTCGTTATGAGAGGGGCAAAATTTTTTGCCCCGCCCAAAATTTCTATTTTCTAAACCGAGAGGCTGATTTGAACCAAATTTTATGTGAGGGCTTATTGGGTCATGAGTACTTGATTTATGCAAAAAAAAATTTTCCCGCAGCCCCGTGGGAACCGCAGGAGCTAAAAATAGAAAAAAATTAAAACGCCCATATCTCCAAAACTGCACGGCACTGAGAATTTTTATTTGGTGTGCAGCTTCCTTAGGACCAACAGAAAGGATTGGTAAAAAAAAATTGCCATCGGTTTTATCATAGGGTACAGTTTCGGGACTTTGAAAAAGTGCTGAGTCAGCACTTTTTAACACTGTAGGCAATGGGAAAAACATTAAAAAATCTTCTTCTCCAGATCCAGCAGGCAGAATCTTTTGATATTTGGTATGCAACATTGTAGGGTGGATCTGATTCAAGTTTGTTCAAATCGGCCTCCTGGGTTCATATTTGGGCTCAGTATAGGAGCCCGATTTCGAACTTAGTGCATTTCAGGCAAATTTCTTAAAAAATCTTCTTCTCCAGAACCAGCAGGCAGAATCTTTTGATATTCGGTATGCAACATTGTGGGGTGGATCTGATTCAAGTTTGTTCAAATCGGCTCCCTAGATTCATATTTGGGCTCACTATAGGAGCTCGAATTCGAATTTAGTGCATTTCAGGCAAATTTCTTCAAAAATCTTCTTCTCCAGATCCAGCAGGCAGAATCTTTTGATATTTGGTATGCAACGTTGCGGGGTAGATCTGATTCAAGTTTGTTCAAATCGGCCCCCTGGATTCATATTTAGGCTTACTATAGAAGCCCGAATTCGAACTTAGTGCATTTCAGGCAAATTTCTTAAAAAATCTTCTTCTCCAGATCCAGCAGGCAGAATGTTTTCATATTTGGTAAGCAACATTGTGGGGTGGATCTGATTCAAGATTGTTCAAATCGGCCCCCTGGGTTAATATTTGGGCTCAGTATAGGAGCCCGATTTCGAACTTAGTGCATTTCAGGCAAATTTCTTAAAAAATTTTCTTTTCCGGATCCAGCAGGCAGAATCTTTTGATATTTGGTATGCAACATTGTAGGGTGGATCTGATTCAAGTTTGTTCAAATTGGCCCCCTGGGTTCATATTTGGGCTCAGTATAGGAGCCCGATTTCAAACTTAGTGCATTTAGGCAAATTTCTTAAAAAATCTTCTTCTCCAGATCCAGAAGGCAGAATCTTTTGATATTTGGTATGCAACATTGTGGGGTGGATCTGATTCAAGTTTGTTCAAATCGGCTTCCTAGATTCATATTTGGGCTCACTATAGAAGCTCGAATTTGAACTTTGTGCATTTCATGCAAATTTCTTAAAAAATCTTCTTCTCCAGATCCAGCAGGCAGAATCTTTTGATATTTGGTATGCAACATTGTAGGGTGGATCTGATTCAAGTTTGTTCAAATCGGCCCCCTGGATTCATCATAGGGCACAGTTTCGGGACTTTGAAAAAGTGCTGAGTCAGCACTTTTTTAACACTGTTGGCAATGGGAAAAACATTAAAAAATCTTCTTCTGCAGATCCAGCAGGCAGAATCTTTTGATATTTGGTATGCAACATTGCGGGGTGGATCTGATTCAAGTTTGTTCAAATCGGCCCCCTGGATTCATATTTGGGCTCACTATAGAAGCTTGAATTCAAACTTAGTGCATTTCGGGCAAATTTCTTCAAAAATCTTCTTCTCCAGATCCAGCAGGCAGAATCTTTTGATATTTGGTATGCAACATTGCGGGGTGGATCTGATTCAAGTTTGTTCAAATCGGCCCCCTGGATTCATATTTGGGCTTAATATAGAAGCCCGAATTCGCACTTAGTGCATTTCGGGCAAATTTATTAAAAAATCTTCTTCTCCAGATCCAGCAGGCAGAATCTTTTGATATTTGGTATGCAACATTGTGGGGTGGATCTGATTCAAGTTTGTTCAAATCGGCTTCCTAGATTCATATTTGGGCTCACTATAGAAGCTCGAATTCGAACTTAGTGCATTTCAGGCAAATTTCTTAAAAAATCATCTTCTCCAGATCCAGCAGGCAGAATCTTTTGATATTTGGTATGCAACATTGCGGGGTGGATCTGATTCAAGTTTGTTCAAATCGGCCCCCTGGATTCATATTTGGGCTTCATATAGAAGCCCGAATTCGCACTTAGTGCATTTCGGGCAAATTTATTAAAAAATCTTCTTCTCCAGATCCAGCAGGCAGAATCTTTTGATATTTGGTATGCAACATTGCGGGGTGGATCTGATTCAAGTTTGTTCAAATCGGCCCCCTGGATTCATATTTGGGCTTCATATAGAAGCCCGAATTCGCACTTAGTGCATTTCGGGCAAATTTATTAAAAAATCTTCTTCTCCAGATCCAGCAGGCAGAATCTTTTGATATTTGGTATGCAACATTGTGGGGTGGATCTGATTCAAGTTTGTTCAAATCGGCTTCCTAGTTTCATATTTGGGCTCACTATAGAAGCTCGAATTCGAACTTAGTGCATTTCAGGCAAATTTCTTAAAAAATCTTCTTCTCCAGATCCAGCTTCAGAATCTTTTCATAATTGGTAAGCAGCATTGTGGGGTGGATCTGATTCAAGTTTGTTCAAATCGGCCCCCTGGGTTTATATTTGGGCTCCGTATAGGAGCCCAAATTTTAACTTAGTGCATTTCAGGCATATTTCTTAAAAAATCTTCTTCTCCAGATCCAGCAGGCAGAATCTTTTGATATTTGGTATGCAACATTGTGGGGTGGATCTGATTGTGATTCATGAACGTATTTATTTGTAAAGTTGATAGAATCTTAGACAAAATTTGCAGAAAAGATCTACTATAGAAGGGGTGGTATCCAGGGTGAACCGTTTACCCAAATCTAGCAGTACTAATGCATTATTCACACAAATCTCCGTTCAAATTTTATGACCCCTCATTGGAACACACGCATTCAGCTCATTCCAACAAAGGTCATATGCCATGTTTTCGAGACAAAGGAATAAAAATTTTAGTTATTCATGAAATTTTTAGGCAACTGTTGTCTGTTATTCACATTGCTTCATGAAATGTCAGTACTTTTAGAAGTTAGCTCAGTAATCAAGGGTTAATTCCCCTTAATTAAATGTCGCCTCTAAAAAACAACCACTTTGCATATCTTACCTTTTTACCAGCATAACTGCCAAAACTTGTCAGCATTCTTCGCAAAAATCGCTATTCAAATTTTAATTTTTGTCTCTTAAACATACATGTACTTATCGCTTGTAAATACCCCATTGGAATGAGCTTTTTGAGCTCATTCCAATGAGAGGTCGCACACCATGCTTTTTGAGTCAAAAAAGCAATTTTTTTAGTTATTCCAGAATTTCGTACGTAAAACACAGATTTATGACTTCACATTAAAATGAGCTCTCTAAGCTTGTTCCAATCAACATTCACGCACTATGTCTTTCACACAAAAAATAAAATTTTCCATTTATTCAGGAATTTTGTTTGCAAGAACACTCTTACCCTCCCCCCCCCCCACACACACACACAAACACACACACACACACACACACACACACACACACACACACACACACACACACACACACACACACACACAAACACAGACACACACATCTAAAAGTTCGTCAGCAAAAAAACAGTTACATCAGTTTTTAAATGCATTATAGGAACAACTTGCCTAATCAAATTTAAATACTTTTGCATCATTCTGTATCTAGAACAAACCATTTACCATATCTTGACGCAAAATTCTCCAGCATCATTCACAAAAAAACACCATTATTTATATATTCACATTTCTGTCTTAAAAATATACCTGATCTTCCCATACCCCTATTGGAATAAGCTGTTTGAGCTTGTTCCAATGATGATAAAAAAACTAATATTTTGGAAAATTTGTGAAAATTTTTGTTTTCTTGCATGCAAATATATACATGTAGCACATGGAAGATATCCACAGTTGGGGAGAGATGTCCAAGGCTATCTCTTCACATTCCTTGTTTGTGCTTCATGCTAAACCAGTTTGTCTGCAGAGATAAATTTGCTTTATTAAAAATCATTGGAGATTGGCCACACACCAATGATTTTAAATAAAACTAATTTTAGGTAACAAATGTTGAACTTCAAACAAAATCTATCACTCAACCAGTTAATGTTGATGAGGCATGACATGGTGAAGGTGACCTAAAATACTTCTTAGAGTCACTTTGTCAGGTGAGCGATTAAGGCCACGTGGGGCCTCTTGTTTATTTTATTTTTTATTTTTGTTATTTTTTTTTTTTCTAAAGCATTGCAAAGCCTTGTTGCACTCAAGGGAGAAAATTATCAATATTAACATGGGTAAAATATCAGACATGAACCATTTTATTTTTATTTTTTTTAAGTTTGCATTGGTTATAAAAAGAGAGCATGCAGTTGTCAAAAGGACCATGCGGGAAGGCCTGAAAAAAAAACAGATTGTAAACTCTTTTTGGTCTAAAATAGTGCTTGTTCCTGTATTTTATAAGGCAGTGAATTTTATTTTACTGCCCTTTGAGTTTTCACTGCAGTAAACAGGCTCTGTTTTACTGGTAAAATAGGACCCAGTCACCAATGCTTGGGAGGTGCAAACCCTCTCTAAAATGGGCAACATGGCTTATTAGCGCTCACCCCTGGTCTTGAGTTGATACTCATGTTGTGGTCCTGATTACCCATTGTGCAAAAATATGTGACCTTAAACACCAATAAATAAATAAATGCCCTTTGAGTTTTATACATTTGAATTTACTAGGTTCCCACTTTCCCCACCCCACCTCCCACCCCCGACCATGGACAGAAAAGTGCTGAATTGCAGATCAAAGGAGTTAAAGCATGTAGACATTACTGGGGGGATAAATGTAAACTTGACTTCATACTTGTATTGTCCCCACAATATTCATAGATACTGAAAGTAACCTTAAACAACAATAAATAATTAAATGTTAATTGAATTCTGTAAGTTGAATATTTCGTGGTACTAAGTACCACTGATGGCTGCCTTAGTTTATTTTGTCATTATGTATCACTTAGCTTAGTTATTTAATGATGCATTCCATTAATGAAAACAAGATCACATCTTATCAGTTCTGTGTCAAAAACCAGATTTGTGTTTCATTATTACCCTAGAATATTTTTATTACTTCCAAACAAATGTTTTAGTACCTGAAGGTAAGGCAGCAATAAATCTGCAATACCATTAGCATTATAGTTCAGGTAAAAGTAACTTGCAACAGCATGAAGTAGAAAGATTCTTGGTCAAATGTGAAATTTGGAATAAATAAACAATACATCAAAATAAATTTTGTATTGCACTACTGAAATTATTTCAGTCACAAGCCTTAGCAATTGGGATAAATAATTATTCCTACAATTATCCTACAATAAAAGACTTATCTTTACACACCAAGCTTTTTTAAAATTTCATTTATTCAACAGTAACAGTGTTTTGTAATTATTTGTACAGGCCACTGATCTCTGCACAGCTGGATTGTTTGAACATCAGTGACAAACATTACAATGCAATATGCCCCCCCCCCCCCCCCCCCTTCAAGGTGGCGTCAAGTCAGTCAATGTGCTAACTTCTTCAAATTGATGACGTTTTGATGACGTGAAAGCTTTTATGCTGTGACTGTAGTCACAGTGTAACAACTGTCACTTCATCAAACATCATGGTTTTTATCTAACATGCAGACCAGTAACATAATATGAATTTTCCAAATATCTACACTTGTTTTTTATCAATAATAAACTAAAATATGTTGTAAATATTCAATTTGTAGTGCACATCATCAACACATTTATTATTCATAGTCATCAAAAGTATATTCTTTAACCCTTTACCTGAATGGACCACATCTGCCCATGTAATATGCAAATTCAGCAGCTGAAAAAAATATTATTTTTCAAAAAATTTCAGCAAAACCATATCATGTGACCCCTCTTTGGAACGAGCTCATTCCAATGAGGGGTCACAGGATATGGTTTTGTTGAAATTTTTTGAAAAATTTAAAAAAATGATATTTAAAATAATAAATTTTGATATTGTCTGCATTGGGTAAAGGGTTAAAAAGCGATCAGTGTATGCAAGGCATCAGAAAATTAAAAACCAAGAAAAAATATTTTTGTTGGGCATTGTTTATTTATAGCAACATTCCCCCCCCCCCCCCCCATCTCCCCCTCCAGATAGTTGCAGTTGAGACATGTTCTGTATTTGACCAATAAGCATTCCGGCAATCCACTTATATATAGATCAGTGGTGCAGGCCTTTAGATTAGTCCAAATTCATGGTGTTTAGCGATGTCTCCAAAATAGGGCCATATCTACCAAATTATGAGAGTCATATGGAGGATATACACAACAAATAAATTAAGAAAATTTGTGATACAAATACCATTTGGCAAACATGATTTATTATTGTCAAATGCAAATGGGAACCCTGACATAATTTTCTAAGAATTTATTCAGTGTAGAAAGATAATAAATATATCATTGGAATCTGATGACTTTGGATCTCGCAACTTCATAATTGTGGTATTGGCCTAGTTTGGTGACTTAGGACAAAGAAGTTATTTCTGACCACTCAAATAATTGTCAGACCAATAATGAAGAAATTTCAAAGTCCTTGATGTAATTCAAGGACATTGCAGTTCACTGAAAATTGGCCGAATTTGGAGACTTCAAACTCATGGTTCCTCCTACAGGCCCAGTGCCTCAAAATTCAAGCAGTCACAGACTCCAGAAAGTCAACTGTTTGGTTCTGACCTGTTTCATTTATGTTGTTCCCTTGGACAAAGCACTTAATTCCAGCTGCCCAAATGAAAGCATGGTGGTGCTGTGTGCTTGGGCATACTACACATCATTTGTAGGCATGCCGTAAACTAATGTTAACCTTGTTTTTGCTGCATTATTAAATTGGAGAGTCCAGCAGTTACTCGTGGCTGCTCAGTGGTTCTCTTGTGCCCTCTGGCTTCCTCCTCTGGTAAGCTGTCCAACTTGATATGGAGTGTATTTACAGTTAAAACTAGAAGTCCTGTCATGAAATGTGCTCAAATAGCACGTCGATCTGCACGTTAATCTACGCATTATGACCATAGTAAGGCTATCAAATTCTGTACATATGGCCTGTGCACAAGCAATGTTTCAGTCAATGGACCTCCAGGTAATCCGGAGGTCCATTGGTAGAAACATTGCCTGTGTTTGCTATAAGTAAACGGGAGACCCTGCCGTGCTTTGGAAGTCATCCGATATGGCAATTGTGCACAATTCCTATGCGTAATTAAGCCTAGATAAGCACATAGTTCATGACAGGATTTCTAGTTTTAACTGTATATAGTGTCATTATAACCCCAATAAATAAATACTACAGTAAACAAGTTCTGTATTTTTATAATAGGCACCAGTAGTCAGTGCCTGGGGCAGAAGTCCTTAAAAGTGAACATCATATTTATGAGCGATTGCTAAAATTGACTTCTCCTTGTGTTACAGTTATGATATTGCCAAAGGTTCTGAAAGTGCCTTGTAACCAATAAATAAAAAAAATAAGAGTACAGTGGAGTCAACTTAATTGGATATCTTTTAATTGAATATCCCTGTTAACTGAATATAATTTTCAATCACAAATCCATTTACCATACCTTCAGTACAAATTTAACCTGTTAATTGAATATAGATTATAGAGTAATTGAATAAAAAATCTTTTAACCTGTCGAGAAATTACCCTGACTCTCCCCAGTTTTCCTTTGTTTATCGACCTATTTGGCCTCAGTACATCCAATACAGACATTTAATCTATTATATCTTGTTTGACAGAGCTCATGGAGCTCTGTCAAATGAGATATAATAGAGTAAATGCTAAGTTTATCTCTAGAATAGAGGAAAGTGACACTATCCCTGTTAATTGAATACTCCTGTTAATTGAATAATTTTCATTGGCAAAGTTTTTATTCAGTTAACAGGGTTCCACTGTACATATTGATTTTTATACGCCAGTTTTGAAAAAACGGTCATATTATGGTGTACCCCTGTCATTCCAGAGTTATGGGACTTTATTTGTCAAAATATAGTCAATTTTCCACATGTCGGACAATAACTCGGAAACACTTCGAGCAATTGTCATGATTTCTTATCAACCTACTCACAATTGTTTACTACAGGCTTGCACTACAGTGGAAGTCCCTAACTCGGATAAAATACTCTCTATTTTTGTCTTTCCCAAGCAAGTTGGGAAAGAAAAGTGGTGCAAAAGCACCAATAAAAATAAGCCAAAACTGGGTCGAGTGCAACCGGCGCAGACCCAGTACGGGACGCTCTCTCCCAAGTACAACTCCACGACTTCCGTTGCCAGTGCGCATACCGTCTCTAAAGACTCATTCTTTTTAAAATCCGCTTCGTGTCGAGATGTTTTTGCACGCTTATCAGTGTTCCACCAACTCGATGTTTGATGATTCCTGATTCATTATACCACAGTGTATCCTTTGTATTCTCAGGAACAGTGTTTTATATTCTCTTTTTTCTATTATATGTCCATCATGTATATTTATTTGCTCTCTCTCGAGTCGCGCGCGAATTTCGCGGGCCACGCGGTTCGGACTTAGATTATTTCACAATTATTGTTAATGCTTTTTTTGCAAATTTTTTTAATTGTGTTAGAGTTAGGTGTCAGCGGGGTACCACTCCTACAGTGTTTCTTCTTTCTGTTGAGAGTAGTCTTCCTGTTGGGTGGTTCCCGGTCGGCCGTCTGGGGTCTTTGTTTCTGTCACCTTTCTCTCTTTGGGGGTGTTCTGTTTTCTGATCTCACCTTCTCTGCTCCTCTCACCTCTTTCATGCCTAGGACAATTCCTTGTGGGCAGTGTCTGCTGCCTAAGCATGTGGACGATGTACATTCGTCGTGTTCCTCCTGTAATGGGTGTTCGGCCGAGCGGCCGTGTGGTGTCTGTGGAACATGGTCTTCCACTTTTTGGGCGTCTGTAAATCGTGTCGTTCGTTCTCGTGGCCGTGCCTCCCGCTCCCGCGGGAAAGGAGAACGTGGTCGTTCGGGGCCTCCCGAGCCGACTCTGTCTGGTGAGAGTTATTCCTCCTCCGTGGGGGATGTGCAGTCTTTTCGTGTGGTGGATACTGCGGGAGCCGTTGAGTGTTCTGGTGTAGAGATGCCTGGTTCCGGGACTACGGTCCCCCTCCAGTCGACATCTGAGGCTGTCACTAGGGTTGTGACTCCTCCTTCGGAGCCGAGCCGGTGTGCTCTCTCCATTATTTCACCAGCCTCAACGACTCTCGACGTATCTACTACTGCTGCTGGTCCGTCTGCTTCGTTGTCTGTTTCAGCCGGCCTCGGCTTTTCGCTGCAGGGGACTGCAGAACTGTCCGATACTGTAGACGTGGGATATCGGCCCCAGCCTTCCCTGACTTCAACTCGGCGAAGTCGGAAGGGGCTGCCGGCCGAGCCCATCGCTGTGGTCTCGTCGCCGTCGAGTACCACAGTTGTGTCTTTGGATTCGGATGTTCATAGTGGAAACACTATGAACTCCGTGGCGTTTCCGTCCGCTCACTCTGGTCACACGACCAGTTTTGGGGGACCAACGCCTTTTGTGCAGCCTGGACCTTCTGCCCCGCAGAGGTCCGCGGTGACTCTCATGAGTTCTCGCAATATTGATCCTCGGGGTGCATCGTACCCCTATACACGTCTGCCTTCAGATGTTTCGGCTGCCGCCCGTCGTCCCGCGTCGGGTGTTTTGGAGGATCGTGACCCTTCGCTGGTTAAGAGGGTCAGAGGTGAAGCCACTTTGCCGGTTCGCTCCCCTGTCGAACCGGTCGGTACAGGCAGTGAGCTTAGGGAGGCCCTCTCCTTACTCACTCAGGTTCTCTCAAAGAGCCTTCCTGTTGCTTCCAGCGAGGCTATGGGTGGTTTCCAGGCGCCTCCTATGGCGCCGCCTCCCGGGATTGGAAACAGGCCGGTTTCCGATTCCTCTGGTGTCCCGACACCATGGGAGGCGTCGGCTGGTTTGCCCACGATGGGCTATGTGTCTTCCGACTCTGGGGAGGAGTCCGACATGCTTGAGGTCGAGGGCCAGCAGTCTTCGGACTTGGGGGCGGCTCTTGACTTTGTGTTTGGGTTTCTGCCTGAGCTCAAACCTGCTAACCAGCCGACAGTGTCAGCCTGGCCGCGATCTTCGGTCGCGCGCCAACAGCCTATGGAGCAACCTGCTTCTGGGCGCCTTCGACCGTGCCAGTCGGTACAGGTGGTTGAAGCTTTTTCAGCATTGGATGCCAAGCTGAATTCCAAGGCTTTGAAGACTTCGTTCTTCACCAGGGTTGACACCTTTTTGCCTCCTGTGCGTTATCGTTCCTACGATTCCGCCAATCCGTCAGTCTGCCAGACTTTGACGGTTCTGGATCAGGACTCCACTACCCTCGGGCTTTCCAAGCCCAAGTCTGCCGTCATTCCAATGACGACTCTGGAGTCCACGTTGGGCTTATCTAGAGAGATGCTTGGCATGCTTTCTCTCTCAGATCACGTCGTCTCAGCTTTGGCTGCTTATCTGCCTCCAGATAAGTTTGACGAGGTACAGGCTCCTTTGCGTGTGCTGTCCAAGGCGCTTATGCACCTTACTCACACGCATGCCTGTAACACGGCCAATTTGGAATTAGTTCGAAGGGACGCTGTGCTGGACACAGGACGATCCCTTCCCGAGGAGCAGCGTGCTACTCTTCGATCTGCTTCTTTGGGAGGTCCGCAACTTTTCCATGGTTCCGTGTCGACGGTCCGGGATGACGTCCTACGTCATTCCAAAGATCAGCTGCTGTTTCGTCAGCTTGATCAGCCTTCTCGGGGAGGCAAGGGCCGTTCCAAGCCTAACAAGTACCCTTCTGCTTCCTCTGTGAAGCAAAAGGCTGGTCCTTCTGCCGCCGCCTCTGCTTCTTACTCACGGGGTAAAGGTAGGGGTTGGCAGAATCGAGGGAAGTCTCAGGATTCTTCATTTAGCAGAGGAGGTGGTTTCTCCTCTCGCGGGCCTCGTCGGGGCTCGAAATGAAGGTCCTCACCTCGACTCGTCCCAGGTTGGAGGAAGGATAGCAGAGTTTGCAGACCATTGGACCACCATCACATCCGATCCATGGGTGTTAGATGTTGTTCGGTCCGGGCTGCGCATATCCTTCCGACGGCACCCCACTCTGTCAAGGGTGCCTCTTCCAACCACAGTTCCTTCAGACGTTTTACGTCGGGAACTTTTGTCCACGGAGATTGCCAATCTCCTGGCAAAGGGGGCGATCGAGGTCGTCAAGAACGTTCAGTCAGTGGGTTTCTATTCCCGCCTGTTCTTGGTGCCGAAGAAGGACGGCCGACTCCGACCGGTTATCGATCTGAGCATCCTGAACCAGTCTATCATTGCTCCCAAGTTCAGCATGGAGACTTTCAGGTCGGTCCGCCATTCAATTCACCAGGGAGATTTCGCCGCCAGCATCGACCTGCGAGACGCTTACTTCCACGTTCCGATGCATCGGGCGTCACGGAAGTATCTCAGGTTCGCTTTTCTGGGGCGAGTTTACCAGTTCAAGGCCATGCCTTTCGGCCTCAACCTGGCTCCTTGGGCGTTCACCAGACTGATGTCGCATGTGATAGCGTTCCATCGCACACAGTCCAGGGTGACTACTTCGGCATATCTGGACGATATCCTCCAGAGGCATTCCAATGCTGCCTTACTGGAATCGGATGTCGCCACTCTGTTGAGCTTGCTCACGTCGCTAGGATTCAGAGTCAACGAGGAGAAGTCGGACCTGGTCCCTTCTCAGTCGTTTTGTCATCTGGGGATGTCTTTCCAAACCAAATTCAATTTGGTGGCTGTTCCCCAGGCCAAGGCTGTGATTCTCTCAGCTTTTGCTCTGACTCTGTCCCAGTCCAGGTCCGCGACTGCTCGGAGTTTTCTCCGGCTGATCGGTCTCTGCGGTTCGGTGACGGATCTCATTCCTCTAGGTCGGCTGCGTGTCAGACCTCTCCAACACTTTCTGCTCAGTCGTTGGAGACCGAATGTAGATTCTCTGGATCAGGTGCTTCCGTTTCCGGACTCTCTGTATCCTCACCTTCTTCCCTGGACAGATGTTCAGTGGATTACGCAGGGTGTTCCGCTGGACTTACCCACGTCCGATCGCGTCCTGACGGCAGATGCCAGTGATCTCGGATGGGGTGCGACGTTGGGTCCTCTCGGTCTTTCCCTACACGGGATGTGGGACCAGGATCAAGCAGCTCTACACATCAACCAGAAGGAGCTTCTTGCTCTTCTTCTGAGTTTCAGGCAGTGGATCCCTCACTTGTCGAATCGCCAGGTCCTTCTACTATCCGACAATTCGACAGTGGTTGCTTACATTCGGAACCAGGGCGGCACGCACTCGCTTCCGATGTACGAGTTAGCTCGGGATCTTTTACTGCTCGCTCAGGAGGTTCACGCCGGGGTGGTTGTTCGTCACATTCCCGGTCGTCTGAACGTCCTAGCCGACTCCCTGTCCCGACAGGGCAGGGTTATTTCCACCGAGTGGATGCTTCACAGGGCAGTGTTCCGGTCGCTTTGCGATCTCTGGGGACGTCCCCACATCGATCTCTTTGCGACTCGTTGGAACCATCAGGTGGACACTTTCGTGTCCCCGTGTCCAGATCCTCTGGCTTTTGCCGTGGACGCTCTGTCACTCGATTGGAACGGTCTAGTCGGCTACGCCTTCCCGCCGGTTCCGATTCTTCCTCAGGTTCTCGCCAAAATTCGAACCTGCAGTTGTCGAATCATTCTGATCGCTCCCCTGTCGCCTCAGCGGGTGTGGATCAATCAGCTCCGCTCGCTGATGGCGGCGGTTCCGGCACGTCTCCCGCTACGTCGCGACCTTCTTTGTCAAGGTCGCCCGAGGAGGTTTCACGTCGACCCGACTTCATTGTGCCTTCACGCATATCTTTTGTCAGGTCCTGTCTCCTCCGTAGAGGTTTTTCGAGACGAGCAGTGGAGTGCATTTCTTCTTCAAGGAGGCACTCCACTGGTTTAGCTTATGCAGCTAAATGGAAGGTCTTCTGTCGATGGTGTGCTGATCACTCTGTTGATTATGCCAATCCTTCGATTTCACAGATTGCGGAGTTTCTGGTATATCTGTTTGATTCTCGGGGTCTCCAGCCTGTTACCATCAAGGGTTACAGGTCTATGCTTTCAGAGACTTTTTCTTATGTGGGGAAGCGTCGTATCGGCACTAATCCTTACCTCTCCAAGCTTGTTCGGCACTTTTCTTTGAAAAGGCCTCGGACTTTGCAGCTTACTCCACGATGGAATCTTTCGTGGGTGCTGCTTTGCTTGGGGGGGGCGCCGTTCGAACCTTTATCCCAGGTGGATATGCAATTTCTCACATACAAGACGGCTTTTCTGATGGCATTTGCTTCGGCCAGACGGGTTAGTGAGCTTCACGCCCTCTCGGTTGACCCGGCCTTTTTTAGGAGTTCTCCCAACAGTGTTACTTTTACCACTGATTGCTCCTTTTTGGCTAAGAATCAGTTACCAGATACTACTCCTCCTCCTATCTGTATCAGGGCTCTTCCCTCTGTTGAGGGTACTCGCCCTTTGCTCTGTCCGGTCCGTGCTATTCGCATTTATCTTGATCGGACACGCTTCATACGGAAGGGCAGAAAACGGTTTTTTCTGTCTCTCATTCCGGGTCGACAGAAGATCTCTCCTCAATCCATTTCTCGATGGATTTGTCTTGCTATTCGTACGGCTTATAGTCGTTTAGCAGCTGGCGATTGTATTACCAATCGTATTTCTGCCCACGAGGTGCGGGCACTGTCTACCTCTTGGGCTTATTCTAACTCCGTCAAGTTGTCGGATGTTATGCAGGCAGCCTACTGGAGAAATGCTTCTACTTTCTCCACCTTTTATTTACGCCAGTTGCAGGAGCAGTCGGAGGACCTTTTTGCCTTGGGTCCTCTTTCTTCTGCTCAGGCTGTTGTCTGCCATAGCCATTAGGCTTCTTGAAGGTCAGTTTCAGCCTTGTGCTGTTACTGCCCTTTTTCTGTCTGTGTGTCACACAGGCTCATATGTCTCTTTTCATTGTCCTTTACCAATGATTGCGACATTCTGGTTGATAAGCCTCGGGACGTCTTCCTTCTGCTTCACGGTTCCAGTGCACTAGGGTTATGTGGGGGTTGGTTATGCGATTCCCTCCAGCCTTTTGTCTATTCAGCCTGTAGTAAACAATTGTGAGTAGGTTGATAAGAAATCTAAATTTTATAGTAAATTTCCTTTCTTATTATACCTACCACAATTGTTTACATGGAGGCCCTCCCGTCTTCTTTACGGGTAAAGAATCTTTCCTCCCCGCTGATCACATAACTCTAACGTTTACGGATTCAAAAAGAATGAGTCTTTAGAGACGGTATGCGCACTGGCAACGGAAGTCGTGGAGTTGTACTTGGGAGAGAGCGTCCCGTACTGGGTCTGCGCCGGTTGCACTCGACCCAGTTTTGGCTTATTTTTATTGGTGCTTTTGCACCACTTTTCTTTCCCAACTTGCTTGGGAAAGACAAAAATAGAGAGTATTTTATCCGAGTTAGGGACTTCCACTGTAGTGCAAGCCTGTAGTAAACAATTGTGGTAGGTATAATAAGAAAGGAAATTTACTATAAAATTTAGATTTTTTGGTGACAAGTATATGTTGATGGAAGGAATCTCCCTTTCTATTTGTCTCGCCGTCTGATATGTCATTCCAGAGTTATGGGACTTTATTTGTCAAAATATAAGCAATTTTCCACACGTCGAACAATAATTTAATTTTTGGCCCTGTTTCCGCGTGTCATTGGTTAAAAGCATACCGCATGACATTTGTCAAAATCGTGTAAGCCAAATCACGTAACGATTTTTTATGTTGACATGTTCATGTGCCTGATCAAATTTTGAAGACCTGGTGACCTGTAAGCCCTGCCCGCTCAAACTTATTGTCACCATGTCAGCCGATTGATCGATCGATATTCCTATCGCCTTTAGTGAACGAGAAAATAATAATTTCTTGGGAACAAATAATTTAATAGAAACACCGAAGAGGGCGATAAATAAAGGAAAGGGTCTTATATTTGAACATAATTTTGAAGGAAACTAAAAAATTGTTTTTAATGATATTGTTGAGTGACTTGCTAAATAACCATTGTCTGCGATTGAAAATCAAAACGTAAACAAACTATACTATTAGTTTCACAAATTCAATATCTAAATTCATCGTGGCTGTGGAATGTTATGGGAATTTCAATATTGGTGATCCTGCAGAGTTTATCAATGTAAGAGGGGTGACAAATGATAACTTTCAATCTTTGTTTAACAAGCAAAACAAAATATTTTTGCGTATTTCTTCTGAACAGTTGAATGCCAATGATGAATGCCGACAAACCAAATCAACAAAAAATAACTTGATGACGTTGTGCTAAGCATTGATTGAAACGGGCCAATGAAACGTCGTATTGATATATGATTGACGTGACCTTTTGTGACACACTTTCCCGTGTTTACCTGTTGTATTTTTGCAGAAATTACATGTTTTTCATTCTAACACACATCGTTATGTTTTTCTGTTAACGCCAGATTAAATTATAAGAAATAACTGTCGTTTTCTTTTGGTTTATGCGATATAAACCAAAAATTTTCAGCACACGCTTAATCATAACTCGCTATGCGAGATATGAAGCATGTGCTGAAAATTTTCCATTTATATTGCATAAACCGAAAGAAAACAACAGTTATTTCTTAAATAACTTGAAAAGGCTTAGAGCTATTAAATTTTTCATAATTTTTTGGTTGGAAGTATATGTTGAAAGAAGGAATCTCCCTTTCGATTTGTGTCGCTGTCCAATTTGTCTTTCCAGAGTTATGGGACATTATTTGTCAAAATATAGGTAATTTTCCACATATTGGACTTTAGACATAAGATATATATATGAAATTCAAATAATTTATTTCCAAATTAATGAACACAGTATGTTGTTGGTTATGATTATTGTACAAGAATATAAAAAAAAACCTGACAAGTACACATGTTTACTCATATTGTGTGCTTCCCTCTTGTAATTAATAACGGGCGTATCATGCGCCCATGGCACAGCTGTTTATTTTTTTTTGCCTCACTTCTGTGATGCCAGCCATGAGGTTTAATTGGGCCCCTATTAAAAGTCATAGCACTGGAGTTTTTAGCTCATCTTGACAAAGTCAAGCTCAGCTAATCTCATCGCTCTCCATCCGTCGTCCGTCAACACCATGTTTTGGTCTTCTCCTCCAAAGCCTCTGGGCCCAATTCAAGTGAAAGTTTGTGTGAGTGATGGTCCCAAAGGGGCATTTCATTTTTGTTCAACTCAGCATGCCCAGCCCCATAGGGAGGGAGTGGGGGAAAATGCTCCAAAATATTTTTAAAATCTTCTTCTCAAGAACCAGTGTGTACAATGACTTGATATTTGCTATGGAGCTTCCATATGAGGTGTAGAATCAAGTTTGTTCAAACGAAGATCGTGAAGTAATATTTGGCTTTGTAATAGGAGGGGTAAGATTTTTGGCCCCGCCCAAAATTTCTAATTTCTGAACCGATGGTCCGGTATGAACCAAATTTGGTTTGTGGTAGTATTGGGTCATAAGTACTTGACCCATGCAAAAAAAAAATTCCTGCATCCCCATGGGAACCCTGGGAGCTGAAAATAGAAATATTTTCAAATGCCCATATTTCCCAAACCCCACGGAACAGAGAGCCTTTATTTGGTATGAAGTATCCTTATGACCAGTAGAATTGAATGGTAAAAAAAAATTGCCATCGGTTATGTTAGGGTGTTCTGTAATGGGCATCGAAAAAATGCTGAGTCAGCATATTTGCAAAAATTTTTAAAAATCTTTTCTCCAGAACCAATCATCAGAATCTTTTGATATTTGGGATACAGCATTCATAGGGGGGTCAGATAAAAGTTTGTTGAAATAAAGCTCATTGGTTCATATTTGGGCTCTCTACAGGAGCCCGAAGTTTTAACATAGGGTAATATGGGGAATATTCTTTAAAAATCTTCTTCTTCAAAACCACCAGTCAGAATCTTTTAATATTTGGTATACATCATTGTTATGAGGGTCAGATTCTAGATTGTTCAAACCAAGTCCCTAAGTTAATATTTGGGCTTCCTATGGAAGCCCAAATTTTATCTTTGTTCAATATGGAGGGTAATTTAAAAAAATCTTCTTCTTCAGATCAATCAGTCAGAATGCTTTGATATTTGGTATACAGCATCTCTATGGGCGTCAGATGCAAGTTTGTTCAAATCAGATCCCTAAGTGTATATTTGGGCTCGCTATGGTAGCCCAAATTTTTACTTAGTGCAATATGAGGAAATTTCTTTAAAAATCTTCTTCTTCAGATCCACCAGTTGGAATGCTTTTATATTTGGTATACAACATCTCTAGGGGGGTCAGACTCCAGGTTGTTCAATTCGAGTGCCTAGGTTAATATTTGGGCTCCATATGGG
Source organism: Pictodentalium vernedei (assembly GCA_031216915.1). NCBI lineage: Eukaryota > Metazoa > Mollusca > Scaphopoda > Dentaliida > Dentaliidae > Pictodentalium > Pictodentalium vernedei. Next base: position 327,142,723 of record CM062291.1, read on the forward strand.
AACATGAAATTTAACTTAGTACAATATGAGGGAATTTCTTCAAAAATCTTCTTCTTCAGATTCACTTGTCAGAATGCTTTCACATTTGGTATACAACATCTCTAGTGGGGTCAGATTCAAGTTTGTTCAAATCGGATCCATAGGTTAATATTTGGGCTCACTATGGTAGCCTAAATTTGAACTTAGTGCAATTTGAAGAAATTTCTTTACAATTTCTCTTCTTCAGATCCAACAGTCAGAATGCTTTCATATTCAGTACACAACATCTCTAGGGAAGTCAGATTTAACTGTGTTCAAATCAAGAGCCTGGGTTAATATTTGGGCTCTCTATGGGAGTCGGAATTGGCCATTTTGCTGAAGAATTAAAAATTTTGTATTCAGTACCCTCTAGAGGTACTAAGATTAATCCACATAGGTTGTATCAAGGGGCTTCATAGGGGAGCTCTACATTTTACTTATGATCAACTGAAGAAAAGGCATGATGCCCAGATTATTTTTGTCACTTCTTAGGGACTCAAGGATTGACAGTGAAGCCTATGGAGATGGCTTGCTTAATGTAGACTCATTCTTGGACTCTGTTTAAATTGTGTTCTGTACAAGATGAGCGCTTCAGGCCCCGTGGGGCCTCTTGTTGACAAAAGCACAGCTACTAACAGAACAGTTTTCCCAGGAGACATGAACGCAATAATAATCATTAAATCTAAGCCCCACTGCCATTTGTCTGTACAGAAAAAGCACTCATTGAGTTGAATTTGTTAATAATGGTCGCAACAACTATTTATGAAACAGGGCAAGGTCACACAGAGACAACTATGACTCTTTTTGTGTTGAAATGAGCTACACCTTTTATTGTTATATTCTATCAAATGTAAAACATGGTGTAGCCAATAAACAGATATATGAACATATAAACACCATCACACTATTTACATACCAATATTTACATGAGTACGAAATTTATTCTGTTTTGGGCGGCCGAATGCACCCTGGTGGAAGTGTGGGGCGGAGGTGGAAAATTGATAATACTTTTACAATAGATGAACTTGTTGCACTGGTGTGACTAGATAAAGCATGACCGCTGTCCGAAATTGGCTTAAATATTGGTGCCAACACACGTGATTAAACAAGTTGGCCTGATCACTGTGTTCTTGCGCGCCAGAGGCTACTAATTGATAACTTAATGCGGCTCATATCTGGTAAGACACAGTGATAATTCGATCCTGCCCCGCTTCACAAATACGGCTGATAATTCTATCAACTGTGCATTTATGAAGCAGGGCAAGGTCATACAGAGACAACTATGACTCTTTTTGTGTTGAAATGAGCTACACCTTTTATTGTTATATTCTTTCAAATGTAAAACATGGTGTAGCCAATAAACAGATATATGAACATATATAAACACCATCACACTATTTACATACCAATATTTACATGAGTACGAAATTTATTCCGTTTTGGGCGGCCGAATGCGCCAAAGATGGAGCGGACAAGCACCTGCGTGCTCGATAGATGAAGGATCATGCAGCCAATTGTACGTGACATCCCGCCCAAAACAAACAACCTCGCATGGAACAGCGAAATTACCCTGAGTGGAAGAAAATATTATGCCCTAAGAAGAATCGGCATGCTGTAAAGATTAGTTTATTCAACAGCAAGGAGATCTTGCAAAATAATTGTATGCCTGAAGTTAAACAGCATACAATAAGTAATGGAAGTGGCACACGCAACTGCCTTGGTCCCTAAAGAAAGAATGCTATATCCTGAAGCTGACACACGCAAACTTCAGACAGGAGGACAGCTAGTGATCAGTACTGATGGACTAAGTGGGGGAGATTCCTGCTTGGCTACCTATTCAAGTGGCAAAAAACAATGACTATTTGACTATTCAGTGGGATTGCTAACCGTGAAGAACAGGAGGAAGTGTACACACGCACCGCTCCCATAAAGCCAGGCCGAGCACCAGAGAGCGCACACACGCACAACTCTTCATAAACAAAGACCTGTTTGGAGGTTCAACTGGTAGAGAGCTCACACACGCGAAACTCTCATTTGAACGAAGACATGTTTAAAGAACGGAAAATTAAACCAAAGCTGGGGAGCGAATCTACTGCTTAAAAGCTTCAGACTTCCATCGACCCATAAGACGGATTTGTGCATCGGAGTACCCTTGTTGTGCTGCCCAAGTAGCCGTCCTGATGCAGAAACTGTGGCCTTTAAAGATGGCAGAATCCAGGCCACACCGTGCTAAACAAGACTGTAACCTATTACTAAATGACCGACGTAGAATGGGCAGGGCATTAGGGTACGCGAAAAGGGGTCCCAGGGAAACACCCCTGCGGGCGGGAAACTGCTGGAGATGGTGAACAAGGCATTGTAGGGAATTCAGTAAGAGTGGTAACCGAGCAATATGGGGTCGTGCCGAAATGTTATGTTTATAAATACGAAAGGTAATAGAGGCTGTGTATGGCAGACCAGGGGACCAGCAGACATCTGACAGCTCAACCACAGAGGCTCTCTGATCCATACTGTTTGGACACAGCTCCCCTATTCGTGCAAATGAGTAGAATGCGACTGCGAATAGTGCCCTGTATAAAAGTGTTTCGTAAGTACTGGTGGTGCATGCCGGAATATTTCTAATTAACTGGTCTAAAATGGATTGTGTGATTGGGAGGCGCTTGTCTACTGCCGGGCACAATTTTTGAAGCCCAGTCATGATCTTCTGCACTGGGAATGTATGAGTGGGGTCCGCAACTTGACGTAATTTGTGTACGTAGGACAGAGCAGACAATATGGACCAAACCGAACGATATGCATATTTCTGATGGAAAAGGTATGTGATAAACAGGCACATATCTGCGACTGCTATAGGAAAAGTGAAGGGGATCCGAAAAGTGCCGCAAAAGTCTTGAAATTTTCGCAGAGAAGCATCATAAGACCGATGAGTTGCTGGATTCAACGCACTGCCAAGAAGATGGTTTACTGTTGCAATAAGTTCTGTAGCTCCCACTGTTGGGGAATGGCTGTGGGTTGAGGGTCGCTGGTTGGGTGTAGTTGCTGGAACTCTCTGACCTGCAAACGAGAAAGGCAGTCAGCTAATTTGTTAGTCTTGCCGGGGATGTGTTTTGCTCTGAAATGAATATTGTAGTGTAAACAGGCCAGGACTAAATGGCGGATCAGGTGAGCTATATGTTTATCTCGCGATGTCTGCTTGTTTACCACAGCCACCACGGCTTGGTTGTTACTGTGGAAAAGAATATGTTGGTTTGTGAGACGTGAGTTCCAAAGGAGTACAGCTAACACAATCGGGTATAATTCCAGCACTGCAATATTAGCTGATGACAAATTTGGAGACCACATCCTCACCAACCAGTGTGTGCCAAAAATACCAGAAAATCCTAATGATGCAGCAGCATCTGTAAAGAGATCCAGCTTGTCACTGGTAACCCAGTCCTGTGTGAAAAAGAAAGACTTTCCATTAAAATTCTCCAGAAAAACGAGCCATATTCGCAAGTCCGATTTGGCCTCGCCTGTTAACCGTATATGGTGATGGGGTTTCTTGATGCCCTGGGTGAGGTTGATGAGGCGGCGGAGAAAAATTCTGCCTGGCACAATGACGGAACAGGTAAAATTGAGTAGGCCAATTAAAGATTGAAGTTCACGTAATGTGACTTTGGAGAGCTGGAGAAAACGGTGAATATACTCCCTACAAGTGGCAAGCTTGTCTGAAGGCAGACGCGCCAACATATCTAGAGAGCCTAGAAAAGTTAAACATGTAGATGCTGGCATAGTTTTATCATTGGCGATTGGGATACCTAGTTGAACACACAAATGGATAAATTGTTCCAGATATTGTTGGCACATCGACTGCGAGGGGGCCAGGAAAAGGAAATCATCTAACACGTGAACAATGTGATGAATATGGCATTTATGTTGTGCGATCCACTGAAGTGAGGTGCTGAAAGTTTCAAAAATGCGACATGGCGAAGCACACCCCATAGGCAAACACTTGCCGTAGTAAAAGTGCCCTTTCCATTTGAAACCCAAAAGGGGCTAGTCCTGGGGATGAACCGGTATAAGTCGAAAAGCCGATTTTATATCAGTTTTTGCCAGGAAAGCACCCTTCCCGAGATTGCAAATGAGGGCAATAGCATCTTGTATGGTTTGATATTGGACGGAAGTCAAGTCATGGGGAATATAATCGTTAACAGATGAGCCTTGTGGAAAGGATAGGTGATGGATTAGCCCATGGGAATTCTATGTTTTCTTGGGAACTACGCCTATGGGAGAGATGACAATAGTATCAAACGGTGGTGTGGAAAATGGCCTGGCCACACGGTCAGCTGTGCTTTCTTTTGATATTTTGTCTGAAACTACCTGCAGAAAATCTAGGGCCGATTTGAGGTTAGAAGCTGAATGAGACAGGGCTTCAGTAATGCCCAAGAGAAAACCATTTCGAAAACCTGACAGTAACTCCTCACTAAGTTTTGCATCGTAACCCTCTAACATGGACTGAAACTTTGCCACTTGAATAGGTGTCGGGAGCGAAATCAGGTCACCCGGACTTTGACTGGGGGCCGGGATTATTGCCCCTGGGTCCCCGAAAGGGCTGCTTCTGCTGTCTATTAGGGCACTGCTGGAAACTATGAGACTGGTTGCATCAAAAGCAACTGTGAGAGTAGGAGCAGGGATTGAAATTACATTTTTCACCCGCGTGAAATTTGTGGCAGAAGCCTTTTGGATATTGGCGACGACCCTGTCACCAGGTTTGATTGTTAGCGCTGCGTGAAGGAACAGAAGCATGTGAGTTTGTTTTGCGACCACCTGGCATTGATTTCATATAAAGTTCCCAATGCCAGGTGTTCCAAGACAAACGTGGATTTTGTTGATGCAGCATTCAAAAATGCTGGTCATAGAAGAGCCAATCGTGACCTATGGAAGCTAAGTGCCGGATATTGGATTGATATTTGATCAGATCCAACATCTAATTGGGACATTTTTCCATGTAAATGGTCATGTAAATTTCAAAAGCACTTATCCACTCATGTATTGAGGTAAGTGTCTTTGAGGCCTTGAGGACCCAAAGGATCGAGGGATCCCCATCTGTATGACTGATGGTCTTCGAGTAAGCCACTCCTTCAGAAGTATGGGGAATAAAATGCGCAAAATTGACATACTCATTCGCCCAGATTTAAGCTTTCAATTTTGGTGACACCGAGGCATGCAGAGGGGCACTGGACGAGATAAAATCTGCACCCGGCCCACCGGATACCCCATCACCTGCAGGCCAACTATCAAAATGGTCGGTATAGCAATGCTGCGAGGCTATGGGAGGAGGTATTTGGCTAATGTCATTACCCTGTGTCCCTTGTAACGCACTTTGTACTGCCAGGGCTATCGAGTGTTCTGCATCTAGTCGGTCGAAAATGTCTTGTGGCAGATTCAGTGTAACCAAACTGGTGTTGGCGGCCGTCTGCCCTGAAATACTGGGCAGAGCTGTCATGGTTGGACCATTTATGGACTGAACTGTCCTGGCTGTAGGTGTGTGTCTATTGACAGGTGTGTAACACTGAGATGAGACCACTTGGGTCCAAGGCGCTGAGTTTGGCACATGACGAAAAGAGTCTAAATGCGATGAATGAAATATAGACCTGAGTAATCAAAGTGCAAGCTGGTCGTTGTAGTGATAAATCAACAGGAATATGAGAAAATGTCACTGGTTGAACAGGCATGGATTGTGCTGAAACTGGGTGGATCACTTCGGAATATGCACATTCTGCAGAGTTTTGTGGAACTATGTATGAGGCAATGTGGTATGCTCAACAGTCCGAACTGTAATGTGTGTGGATGAGGACTGAGTATTCGGTACTGAAAGCACTTCCCTGGTAGCCGAATGGACAACTTGTGCAGTCATCTCTGTTGACGTGTCACTAACCACTGCCCTACGACGTCTTGAGACTCTTTTTGCAGCGGTGGGATGAAAAGCCACCGACAGACCATCTTGTAGACGAGAACCACGCTTCTTCCAAGGAGGCATGCTAAAAGTAAAAAGAAATCTAGGAGCAGTCAATGAGTAACATATGCAGTACAGACAATTGTGCTGTCCCGCCCCCCCCCCCCCCCCACCACCACCACCTACTGGGAAGCGAACTTTAGGTACCAGGGAAATATGACTGGTGAGGGAGGGAGGTTGTTTTTTTTTAATATGCGATGTGCAAAGGTAGACGCTGCCACAATAAGGGCCGAAACCAAGTTTCAAATCATCTCTGAATTTTTGCAGCCTGTAAAATTTTCCGTGGAGGCAAACGGTGAAACAAACAATGTAACACACAGGGCTGTACCGGCACCCTGAGCCCCCTAGTCCAGGAGACATGTATGCTTACTGATACTATACAAAAACGGTTCAGGAAGCGAGTTCAACTGCCACCACTTTCCAGCAGGGGAAAGTTAACCCACCTCCTGAACACTCACACAGGGGGAGAACACCTGAGCCCAAGAGAGCAGAGCAGGCCCCGATACTTAGCGCAATAACGCATCAGAACGTAATGGGTTTTTTTTTGTTTTGTGTTATATATTATGGGGCCTGCTGGTGAGAAGTCGGGGGGGGGGGGGGGGGGGGGGGGAGGGGGGGAGGGGTTGCGTGGCACGCAGCCTGGAGAATTTCCAGAAATGGTACAAGTTTCCACAGACCTGTTGACCGGCCATGTAACTGATAGCCATACACCTAAGGGATCAGGGGGGACTGGCCCCGCAGCGAGAGGAATGTAATGCCCCCCCCCCCCCCCACAACGCAACACGGTAAACATGAGCTCATTACAGTAAGTGCATAATGTGTATAATATAAAATGTCACACCAACCAGACTAAAAATTAACACGCGTGGTCAGCAAACGTGAAGGCTGCCGCGGGCAGTGTAGGGTCAAGACAAATTTTCATATTGTGATTACGAAGTAACCAACGAGGTGCAAAGACAGCGGGACAAACCGAAAAGAATAGCACCACGTAAACCCTTTAAATACTTTTTGAGGCCGGCTTGATTAAAATGTACTGATGCTGGTAGAGATGCTGCTCGACGAAGTTTGAAAACAAAACATAAACAAAATTGATCATACTTTTACAATAGATGAACTTGTTGCACTGGTGTGACTAGATAAAGCGTGACCGCTGTCCGAAATTGGCTTAAATATTGGTGCCAACACACGTGATTAAACAAGTTGGCCTGATCACTGTGTTCTTGCATGCCAGAGGCTACTAATTGATAACTTAATGCGGCTCATATCTGGTAAGACACAGTGATAATTCGATCCTGCCCCACTTCACAAATACGGCTGATAATTCTATCAACCGTGCATTTATTATACTTTTCAGTACAGAAATGAAACTTGGAAGACTGGGGTGCAACTCAAAACAGAATGGTTTTTAAATTTTCACAGTAAATAGAGTCCAGATTCATGACTGAAGGCCAACAATGCTCGATTTTGATTTAAGAAAGTATTTCCAACTTTAACATGTTGCTGGCAGATATTCCTGCCCAGGACAAGGAATAATTGCCAGTGAAATAAGTATAATTTAAGCACTTTTATCCACATATTCTCCCTTGTGTATTGGATTATCTGTTTGACCAATGATTTCTTGAGTTAAGTTTATATGATTTTTTCATCAAATCTAGTCATGGCTGCTTCACAGCAGCCATGACTAGATTTGATGAAAAATATTTTTAAAATACTTAGCGGGTTAAGAGTTAACAACATGCTACAGTAATTTCCAAAAACAATTTCATTGGTAAATATGATAAACTCCTGTGTTTTTTCCATACAGTGCATTGTACAATGGAATACTTTGTCAAAGCTGTTGGTAATTTTATTGACATGTTTAGTCCTCTTAATTGGTTGAGTGCTAAAAGCTAAAAGTCGCCATCATGGCTCTATTGAAAAGTGCAGAAAGCTACTTTAGTGACTTTAGACTGTATGCATTAACCCTTTACCTAACATGAAAAGCAAACAACACTTGCAAAAAAAATTCTTGAATACAGGCCTGGCATTCTGAAAAATGCAGGAGGGCAAAAAATCGCTCTCCTCAATCAGCTTAGGAGAGCAATTAGCAACACAGCATTTTAATTATCCAATTGAACGAACTCATTGAAACTGAAACCAACAGACGACATCAGTGATTTTATTAACTTTACTAAGGTAAAGCGAAATCTCTTAGACATCTAGATGTCTCACTCAACAACCTAACACACACTTGACAAGCCCTGTGTGTGTACCCAGACCTGTTGTCCAAGAAAGTCATATGCCTACCACTACCACCTTCAACCCCCCAAGGGGGTTGAAGGTGGTAGTGGTAGGCGTTTGACTTTCTTGGACAACAGGTCTGCTTGAAACTGCAGTCACATCCTGGTGCAAGTGCTTCAAGTGACAGGATAGTAGTAATGGTAGTATATTATAGTGTCAATATTCCTTGAATAATTACCCCTCAAACTGTGATGTCAGTTGTTGAACTTGAAACTGACAGAAAAAAAAATATTGCTGTGACCCATTTTACTTCAAATGATTGCAACTGTGTTTGGGTATGGTTGCAGCCATTACCTTTTACCACTAAACCACTTTCAAAATGAAATTACGTGATGTTATGTGACTTCAAAGTTAAATTACATTTTTGCTTTACAACAAAAATTTAAAGTGAGCATAATACATGTAATTTCAATCATCCCAGACCAAAATATTTAGGAGGGCAATTTTTCGCTCTCCTTAATTCTTTCAGAAGGGCAGTAAGGAGAGCTAAAAAATCGCTCTCCTGAAATTGCCAAGTCTGTGAATAACTATTTTTTTTAATATTTTTTGTCTCAAAAACAGAGGTTATGACCCCTCGTTGGAACAAGCGTGATATGCTCGTTCCAACGAGGGGTCATAACCTATGTTTTTGAGACAAAAAGTGAAAAATAATTAAAATTTATTGGCGATTTTTTAGAACCGCGTGGGGGCGCAATAGCTCAGTAGGTAGAGGTGCAGGATGCAAGCCGAGAGGTCCTCGGTTCGAACCCCACCTGCGGTAACCGCATTGTGTCCTTGGGCAAGACACTTCACCCCCATTGCCCACGTGGGGGCACAGTGGCGTTGTGTACTGGGGCATACTGCACGTCGATGGTGTGCTTGTCTTCAACCATTGCTAGCCCTGCCTGTGTGGAGTTAGTATGTTGGGGAGCTGACAGTTGCTCGCCATTGCTCAGTGGTTCTCTCCGGGTACTCCGGCTTCCTCCACCAGTAAAACTGTCACGGTCATGATTAGCCATTGTGCAGAAGTATGTGACCTTAAACACCAATAAATAAATAAATTTAGAACAGCGCTGGCCGGTTTTGGATGTTACATTGGGTAAAGGGTTAACTTGTTCTTTGCTCAGCAGTAGAAAAAAATGTTTACACAGAATTTGATTTATCTTAATTTATTGGAGACTGCCACCAGCCACTCGGCAATAAATTATGATAACACAATTATTTATGAAAAACTCTTTCTAATATATGCCTCCTCTAACTGGTAAAATGGTATCTTAAAATAAAATTCTCATGTTACAAATTACTTTTGACAAATAATTTAGCACTCTAGCAGTTAAGGTTTCCTGGGGGAACCCCAGGAAGTGAGGCAGTACTTGTTTACTGTAGTAAACAAGCTCTGTTTACTGGTAAAATAGGACCTGGTCACCAATGCCTGGGATTGATGTCTTCTAAAATGGGCAGAATGGGTATAAACGACTGGCTGAACTTTACTTGATATCCATGTTGTGGTCTCGATTCGCCATTGTGCAGAAATTTGTGACCTTAAACACGAATAAATAAACAAATACCAGTTAAGGTGTTATTTTTCTTCATTCAACATAAATTTATATCTCATTATCCAAGGAAGATGAATGTACTAACTTATCATTAACTGGTAGAGGGCTGGAAGCTCATATTTGGGCTTTATCCTGAAGTGCAGGTTCTACAGCTGAAAGTCTTCAAATTCTGTGGCTGTGCTTCATATTATCTTTGAAGTGATATTATTTATTTTGTTAGGATTTGCCTTGTTACAATTTATAGAGGCACTCTCCTATAAATTGTAACAAGGCAAAGACATGTATGTTTGAACTTTACAGGTTTTATAATATTGGTAAAGGGACCCAAACAATTCCTAATAGTTTCACAATATTTTTACACATTTTGTATATGGTGATGAAGAAGGCTTTGCGACCTCTTTCGTCTTAATGACATAACTCAGTTGATGTCTTCAGATCTTGTTGTCTTCATTGTTTGTAGTTGAATTGCCTGCCATACTTTAACCCACAACACTACACTACACTATAGCCAGTATTTAGAAATTTTTTGGCATAATAAAATAATTAGTGTGTTCTATTGTTTTATGGTACTTGAGTTTTTGTAATTTTTGTATGAAACCTGCAGCAACTTTCCTGCTTCAGGTTTTACTATACATCAGATAGTTGCATCTAAGCACTTAATTCTACGAACTGCACCTCAGAAGAAATCAGCGACAGTACTTGTCTTTTTCAAATTTCTCGGATGCCATAGAATTAAGAAAGGACGCTGGTTTTTGTTTACATTGGCATGGCGGGGGTTCGAACCCACACTGAGAGAGTTTCCTTCGGCACCAACCGCCTAGCGAAACTATACTGAACCACGCACACCACTCGGCCACTGACAGACCCGACGGTGGCCGAGTGGTGTGCGTGGTTCAGTATAGTTTCGCTATGCGGTTGGTGCCAAAGGAAACTCTCTCGGCGTGGGTTCGAACCCCGCCATGCCAATGTAATCAGAGACTATAGTCTAAGAGAACATCAAAAGAAACGCTCTGATATTGTGAACAAGGTGAGGTATGATTTCATCAGCATTTTTTCAACAAGTGGCGAAAGTAATTATTTTACTATACTGTATTAAATTTTTTTGTAAAAAGGACAGAACAGAAGATAATTTTTTTTGTGAAAAAGATAGAACAAAAGATTATATATTAGCATTTACTATTAACTGGTAGAGTGATAAATTATTTTTTGTCTTCAAAATTTGTCCACATTTCTTTGCTTTGTAACAATTCATGGGAGAGTGCCCACAGGCACTCTCCCATAAATTGTAACAAGGCAAATCCTTGGAGACAAAATAATGTCACTTGAAAGATAATAAGAAGCACATCCACAGGATATGAAGCCTTTAAGTTGTGGTATGTGCACTTCACAATAAAGCCCCAAAATGGGCTTCCAGTTGATGTGAAACCATTGGCTAAATTTAGTATTCACTAATCATGAACAACAGAATTTGTTTTCCTGAGCCTCAATTCAAATGCTTAATTTATTACCAGAATACAGGGAAATGGGCACAGTCTGTTTAATTGAATATTCATGTATATTGCGTATTGTTGACTGGCAAAATGGGCAAGTTGAATGTGTTGTATGAAGAATTTAAGTTTGTCATCCTACCTCTTAGCTTTACTCGTGCAATTAATGTAGTATTCATGGAGATGTTATAAGTAGGAACTCCACAGAGGAATGAAGTATTGTTCACTGATGGCTAATATTGACTTGGTCTGCAATACTATTAACAGTCAGGTAATGTAGCTGGTGCCTCGAGTTTAGCTTCCCTAATATGTGACTAATAATTGTACAATACATAATTTGATGCCTTCTTATAGTATCACATCCTGAGAGATGTTGGATGCTTTTCAGACATTTATAACCATGTTGTGGTGTCAGAACATTTGTTGCAGGAGATAAACAGAGAACACAGAACAGTTATTCAATCAGTTCTTTTGCAAAAAAAAATTCATATAATCTTTTGTATTTTCTCAGCAATGAAGAACCTGTAGAAATAAGGTTTGTTTTGTAGACTTTCATAAATTTTTTATAAAAAAGTATAACATAATAATATTTTTTATCTATAAATTACTTACCTTTTAATTGTTTACTTTAAACACTCTTTAACTTGAGGTCTGATTTCTGAACCCATCAGAAAGTCGCTTTTACACAAATTAGAAATTAACATAGGAATTAAGGCAACCTGAAAAAGAGTTACTTTCATTTTTTTCAAAACTCTGGTTTCCTGAAATCCTTGTTCTCCAGGGTTCCTATGGGGCCTTGGATTCAAGGAATGGCCTTGAATTTAGCTAAGGTTCATTCAAGGCCTAGAAACCTCGGAAAATGTGTCGGGAGGCCTTGAATATTCGTGAAATAAAAATGCTTTTGAAGCATGTCATCATAACTATACAGTTTCATGTGCCAGTGTTAGTGAAGGCATAGTCCTAACAAGGACCCTCTTGTCATTACCTCATCCTCCCACTTCCTTTTAGGGAAGTGGGTGGTGGGGGGTAATGACTGGAAGTCCCAGTTAGGACTAGTCAAGGCAGAACCTTGAAAATCCTTGACTTTGGCTATTGTAGGGTCTTTAAAAATGCTTAAATATATCGAGAAAGAGCCTTGAATAGCCTTGAATTTTATTAATCCTTGCCTGCAGGAACTCTGTTCTGATTATGGAGGCAAGAGAAAAGCAGATTGAACCTGATATGTTTACCAGTGTCGGTGAAATGGCTGAGATGAGAACCTAGTATACTGCAGTTTATTTCCTTATATTATCACATTGGGGTGCTGTGATATAATACAGCCAAGAGCACTTTCCAACAGTGTTTTACATCACAGTGCATCATTGTCGAAAATCAAGAACACATGTTTTATCATTATTACAACTCAGATGTTGGTTCTGGAAGAGCTGACTAATGAAAATCAAGGGTAGTTTGAGTGTACATTTTTGTACTATGTCTAATATTTAGCAGTGTAGGTGAATGAAAAATAGATCCCATCATTTCTTTTGAGGCAAACGATAGACAAACGAAATGATCGTACCCCCAATTTGTTCAGGCCTATTTGATTTTTATTGTCATCAAGGTGCAAAATCAGGCCTATGAATGAACTTGTCTGACATCTATAGGCTCGCAGCCATTGTCAGGTCTCAGCTGTTTTTTGTAATGAACATGAAACTGAAAAGATAATTGTTAGACAAACTTGTTGTTACAGGTGGTTGGAGGGAGCAGTTACTCAGTGGTTAAAGCATTCGTCTTTAACCGTTTGAACCCTGGTGGTATCTTCCATGTCAGTTCAATGGCAGCAATTGGAAGAAGAGTTCATATTCATTATTTTGGGGTAGTCCAATTAATATTTTCAATGTGCAGCCATGGGGCTGCTCGTTGAAAATATTGATTGGTCTACTCCACACATTCACTTAGCAGCCATCCTACATAATGAAAGTATGGTGTATCATGTTCTTAGGCTGGAAAAGTGACCTCTCGGGTTCAAAGAGCTAAACCAAAAGGTGGATGGTTCGATCCTGACCAGCAGTGACTACATTGTGCCCTTGGGCAAGACACTTAACCCTGTTGGCCCATGTGGGGGTGGGGGGGGGGGGGGGGGGACAGTGGTACCATGTACTGTGGCATACTGCCCATGGCACACTTCCCTTCAATCACTGCTAACTCTTCTAGTGCAGAATTAGTATGTTGAAGAATCTGACAGTTTCTCGCTTCTGCTTGGTGGTTCACTCTGGGTCATCCAGCTTCCTCCACCCATAAAACTGTCTATCAAAATATGACCCTGGCTGTTGAATGTGTCATTCAGCCTCAATAAACAAATAAACAAGTTGTTGGTGAGTGCTTTGAGGCACTTTCCTTTCACATTTTACCAACTGTAATAGCAATATCAGTATTCTCAAAAATCACCATTCTAATTTTAATGTTTTTAATTTTTTGTCTCCAAATCATAGCAGATGACTGTCATTGTAACCAGCTCATGAGGGCAAGCCTGAAAATAAGCAATCTTTCATTTGCAGAATGAGGTCCCCAGGGGGTGAATTTGCTGATGCTTTCCCATACAGTTGGCTAGAATTACCCAAACTTATCATCTGGGTACCTCTTTCTGTTTAGGCCTGAGACTGAGGTTCACAGAGGGTAAATTTAGTAATGCAACCCTGCTGTGCAGGGTAGCATCACCAAATTCTCCCGCTGGGGACCTCATTCTGCAGATGACAGTCCACTTTTTCCAGACTTGCATGAGGGGGACATAAGCTAGGTTTTCAACTGAATAAGTGAAGTTATTTTGTTATGTAAGAACTTTTTTTTTGCAAGCATCATCATCAACCAAAAGTAAAGGATTAAAATGTGACGGAACAATTTACTTCACTCAAATTTACCTAAAGTATCATGTTATTTTCAATGGAATTAAAACAATGATGAAAAAAGCATGTTTTAAATTACCTTAAACTAATTTACCTCTTAACATTTAATCATTTCTTCATAGTAATAATAATAATAATAATAATAATAATAATATAATAATAATAGTAATAAATTATAATAGTATACTAAATTTAATAATAACTTAACGTACATGTGGTTTTGCCTCCTAAGTCCTTCTGGTACCACCAAGATTACATCCAAGGCATCATGGAAGGTAATAATTTTCTATTTTGTGGGATAAGTACACCCACCAACATGATATCAGTTGAATGCTATATAAATTACATGACGCATTCATGATTTAAGCCATGAATTCCCTGTGGGAACCCCGGGAAGTAAGCAGCACTTGTTTACTGTGGTAAACCAGTTCCACTTTACTAGTAAAATAGGACCCAGTCACCAATGCTTGGGGTGAAAGTCCTCTAAAATGGGCAACATGTTGATCAACGATTGACAAAACTTGACTTCATCTCCATGTTGTGTCACGATTAGCCATGGTGCATAAATATGTGACGTTAACCACCAACAAACAAACAAGCCATGAATACATAATCGCCTCAGTGTGAAATAACTTTGATATAATCTTTTTATTATGATATTATTTATATGAAAAAGGCATATATTTTGTCCAAACGTAAGTGAAACGTATTTCAGTGAGAAGTCACAATTTACATTTTGAAAACAAAAAATAATATTTCTCTTATTTTTGTGGACATTGAAGTTAACATTGTAAAGATCCTTTTCAAACATTAGAGTTGAAGTGTGATGTAAAATCCCTTTAATGTTTTACCAAATGCACAAGATATAAAAATTTATTATACACTAAATGATAGATTATCGAAAAAATTGCAGCAAGATAGAAATTGTATCCCCCACTGTGAAAATATAGAAATTTTCACTTTCACGGTATCAGTCAAAATGAAAAGAAAGTCTAGTGTTTTTGGTGTGTATACCGATCATTTCCAGCAATAATTCAACACATATTCACCTTGAATTGATGCATGAAACCCGCCAGCTGAATCAGATTGTAAAGATGCGACCTGTTTCAAGTACAGTAGAACCTGTCTTGAGAGACCGCCCTTTGGGTCACTCAAAAGTGGTCTCTCAAGACAGGTTGGCTCTCATAACAGGTTTCAGGTTTTCTCAAGTCAGTGAATAGCCAACCACAAAATTCAGAAATGGAGAAGAATGGATTTTTGTAATTACTTTGTAGTTCTTTTTTATGAAGTTTTTGTAACAAACTGAAATGGACTGTTATAAAAATTCTAAAAATAAATTAGTGTTAAAAATCTTTATTGAAGATTTTCGACACTAATTTATTTTTAGAATTTTTATAACAGTCCATTTCAATTTGTTACAAAAAGATTTTCAACACAAATTTATTTTTATTCCTATCTGTCACATTTCAGGTATGTATGAAATTGTTTATTCAGCAATAATCCTAATCTTTTCACAGGGGTCTTATAAAAACATCTTAATCTGTAATGAGTTAGCAATTGAAATCCAATTGAGAGCTTTTAATACTTTTAATTATGTTAGTATAACCACAATCAATTTTGCAATTCCAGAACAGGTAGAAAGTTTTTGTCATGGTTTCAGTCTTCAAAGGGGTGGTCTCTCAAGACAGATCTATTATGGCATAAAAATACAAGTTGGTACCAGGTCACAGTGGTCTCTCAAGACAGGTGGTCTCTCAAGACAGTGGTCTCTCAAGACAGGTTTTACTGTATCAATCAAATTACTTCTTCATATCAATGCGCATCATCGGTTTACTTTCATGCATCAATTCAAGGTTGAAACACACAGAATTATTGATAGGAATGATCAGATTCTTATAAAAAGCATATAATAAAAAGAAAATCTAGTGTTTTTGAGTGGACACCGAAAATTATCTCACTCGTAACCAAAACAAATGGTTAATTTAGCTCTCATAAGCACTCACAAAAAATAAACATTTGTCTCGGTCACTCATGAGATAATGTTCGGCATCCACTCAAAAACACTAGATATCCTCTATATATTATTTTTATTTTTTCAAATTTCTCCAAATATTTAAACAAAACCATATCATGTAAAACCTTGTTGGAACAAGCTCAATGAGCTGTTCTAATGTGAGGTCATATGATAAGGTTTTGTTGAAATTTATAATAAAATAATATTTTTTAAACAGCTCAGTTTGTAAATTAAACAAAGGGATGCATTCAATTCAATAGGTAAAGGTGTTCAAAAGTTAAGTATAGTTTAGGCATAAGCTGACAGAGCATTTCAACCGGATCGCAAATGAATCATGATCTGATAAACTGCCTCTGTTTTCTTTTCTGTCACCATCAGAGTAGAATATCACCAGTTGCAAAAGAAATACAAACAAATGCATCTCCATGCTATTTTTCTTTTGTTTGTTTTCCATGATTCATTCTTGGTTTTGAAATATTTTTTTTTATAAAATCTCCATCCACCAGTGCACATGTGACAAGATAAGAATCCAATTATGATCCAATCAAGAAAAAGACCACTTTAGTGATTTGAGTAATCATTGCAAGCTCTCACCTTGTCATTGCATGTATGAGAGCTTATTTTATAGAACAAGCTATTAATTGAAAATTGATAGAGGATATCTAGTGTTTTTGAGTGGATACCAAAAATTATCTCATGTGTGACTGAGACAAATGTTTATTTTTCGCGAGCGTTTGCACTAGAGAAAATAACCGTTTGTCTCGGTCACAAGTGAGCTAATTTTTGGTATCCACTCAAAAACACTAGATTTTCTTTTTATTATACGCCTTTTATAAGAATCTGATAATTCCACTGCTTTCAACCTTGAATTGATGCATGAAAATAAACAGCGCATTGAACCATTGACAAGCTGAAGTGATTTGATCGATACTGGGAACAGATAGGGCTGCACGATATTCGGATTTCAATACCGGTAACGATATTCTAAAAAATATCGCGATATACCGGTATATCGTCAAGTTCAAAACATGTAAGATTCTAACCCAAATTGTCCCAATATTTTTTTGACATTCGAAGTCAAATAATTGTGTTTTAAAAGCATTGAAATAATAAACCTAACTTGTCTTAATTCATTCTTGTATACATATTTGGAAATAAACGTCATGATGGCACAATAAATATCGTTTATTTTGAGTTGATAATTTCAAATAAATATATACTATTTGATCCATCGTTTTACAAAACAAAAACGCGTTTTGTCATTTCCATGTGAATAGATCACCACTAGAGGTTGTTTGCCATGTACTGGTTAAGCAGGACACCGCTAGAGGGCTAGGAGTTTGTACACTTTTCCACAAATGAAAGCAGTCAGTTTTGTCACGCAGTATCACAAACAGCTGAAACGCACATGCTCGATAGGCACATTTTGATGTACCGGTGAACCACCTCATGCAGTGGGTGAATGCTGGCGATGTATAAATACTATTTCAATATTAAATCACTCTTAACAAAGTGAAAATAAACAATATTATTCCCTTTATATTTTTATTAGTGTTTTGATGATTATCTGTCTAATTTTTAAGATGTGGCATACAAGTCAGATCAAAACGTTCAGCTACTTTTCAAAACATTAACACGTGCGAACTGATGTTGACAAAAATGAGTATTCATTACCGCAGCGCTTGGAATTGTGGGTTCATTAATACGTATGCGATTTGTTCACATTGAAAAG
The DNA here is from genome assembly GCA_031216915.1 of Pictodentalium vernedei. Classification (NCBI taxonomy): domain Eukaryota; kingdom Metazoa; phylum Mollusca; class Scaphopoda; order Dentaliida; family Dentaliidae; genus Pictodentalium; species Pictodentalium vernedei. The sequence continues at coordinate 327,160,666 of CM062291.1, forward strand.
CACATTCCAAGTGTGCCGGTAATAAAATAAACTTTGAAAATATTACTGCAGTGCTTGGAATTGCGAGAACAAGTGCAATGAAGTGGGAGGAACTATTAGTATTAAACCAGAAATTTCCTGGTCCAACAAAAGCCATTATTAATGGAAATACGGTAATCATTCTTCATGGTTTACATTCGAAGCCATACTGTTTGGGGAAAATCTGTACTTACCTGTGTCATCGGAGAAACAAAAATAAAACAGCTTATGGGAGAATATTTTACTAGTACCAGGACATGAAGTGTATTGATAAAAAAAAACAAACAAACTGATTTCACAGGGTCTGTTTACACTTTTTTTCAATCAGCTGTGAGATTAAATAGAATTTTTATGGAAAATGTCTGTCACTAAAAAACGAGGCTCGAAATGAATATCGTCACAGATGATATACCGGTATTAAAAAAAATGGACGATATTTAACCGGTTAAGATTTCAATACCGGTATTACCGGTATATCGAAATACCATGCAGCCCTAGGAACAGATACCGTTTTGCAGTGTGATTCAGCTGGCGGGTTTCTTGTCCAAACATGGCCTGAAAGTCTGTAATATAAGTTTTTGGTTTAGTACGTCCTTTGAAGGCCATGTTTGGACTAGTGGGTTTCATGCATCAATTCAAGGTGAATACATGTTGAATTATTGCTGGAATTTCCACTCAAAAACACTATATTTTCTTTTCATTATACGTTTTTAGAACAAACTGATCATTTCTGGTGATAATTTTACTCATATTCCCCTTGAAGTGATGCTTTGAAAGCCACCATTTTGATTGATACTGTGAACGTAAAAATTTCTATATCTTCACAGTGGGGAATACAGTTTCTGTCTTAACACAATTTCTTCGATAATCTATCGTTTAGCGTATATAAAAACAGGTTTTCATTTTTTTTTCACTTTAAAAAAATTTCCATAATCCACTATAAGTATAAAGTAGAGTTTCTTGTCTCCTGCACCCTATGTAACAAGTAACCAGGTAACCCTGTGCATTTTTACAGTCTTAGTGAATATTTTCATGTTTGTGATATGGCAGCCAAGCAACTAATCATGTGCAATGCCTATGGTTAGTTGGTGTATGTTAGCTGACCAACTAACTCTGTACATTGCATCGGATAAGTTACTCTTTTCTGTCTGGTTATAAATAAGATCATATCTATTGTGCAACTAATCCTGTCCCTTGCACAGCCTTAGTGAGTGTACATTTCAATGTAGTGTGTGATAAAGCAGTTACTAATTTTTATATGCCTGTTTGAAAAAAATGGTTGTATTATGTAAATGGTCTGTCCGTCCGTCCATCCATCCATCTGTTTCCATCCATCCATCCATCCATCCATCCGATAACTCCAGTTTGGAGTATTTGATCTCAACGAAAGTTGGTATGTGTATTACCCAGCTAGTAATACAGGCCAAGTTCGAATATGGGTTCTGTCGAATTATTTTTACATGAATTACAGCCCTTTTTTTTTACTTAGAATTCAACCACCTGTCAACATTTTTGGTTTCCAACCGATAACTCCAGTTTGGATTGTTTGGTCTCAACCAAAGTTGGTATGTGTATTGCCCAGCTAGTACTTCAGGCCAAGTTCGAATATGGGTTCCGTCCAATTATTTTTACATGAGTTATGGCCCTTTTTCGTCTTAAAATTTGACCATCTATCAACATTTTTAGCTCAACTTTGGCGAAGCCAAATTTGAGGTATGTCCATGGCCCGTCGTCCGTCTGTCCGTCCGTCCGTCCATCGTGGCATACACACGGCTTGGGCTAGGGGCCATATTATGAACCTATCTTTACGAAACTTCTTGGGTACCTTTGTTGTCACCGTGGGACGAGAACGAGTGTTTTTGGGTCCGGTCTGAAATTCAAGATGGCTGCTGGCAGCCATTTTGTACAAAATTAGGTGCAGTCATATTTTTGTGCAGAACTTCCATATGAAAGCGCTGATTTGAATAATTTTTTGTGTGAATGTTGAGTACCATGGGATACATCACATATAATATGGGTTTTTTTCTCGTGCATAAATTATGCCAATTAGACTAACTTTGATCTATTTAATGTTACTTTCAGCACTGTAACTGCAAATGCTAATACGGCTCGGGCTAGAGGCCGAATTTATGAACCGATCTTTACGAAACTTCTTGAGTACCTTTGTTATCACCGTGGGACGAGAACGAGTGGTTTTGGGAGCGGTCCGAAATTCAAGATGGCCACCAGCAGCCATTTTGTACTTTAGTTAGTGCAATCAGTTTTTAGCTCATCTTGACAAAGTCAAGCTGAGCTAATCTCATCGCTCTCCGTCCGTCGTCCGGCGTCCGTCGTCTCTCATCCGTCATCCGTCGTCCGTCAACACCATGTTTTGGTCTTCTCCTCCAAAGCCACTGGGCCAATTCAAGTGAAAGTTTGTGTGAGTGATGGTCCCAAAGGGGCATTTCATTTTTGTTCAACTCAGCATGCCCAGCCCCATAGGGAGGGAGTGGGGGAAAATGCTCCAAAATATTTTTAAAATCTTCTTCTCAAGAACCAGTGTGTACAATGACTTGATATTTGCTATGGAGCTTCCATATGAGGTGTAGAATCAAATTTGTTCAAACGAAGTTCGTGAAGTAATATTTGGCTTTGTAATAGGAGGGGTAAGATTTTTGGCCCCGCCCAAAATTTCTATTTTCTGAACCGATGGTCCGGTATGAACCAAATTTGGTTTGTGGTAGTATTGGGTCATAAGTACTTGACCCATGCAAAAAAAAAATTCCTGCATCCCCATGGGAACCCTGGGAGCTAAAAATAGAAATATTTTCAAATGCCCATATTTCCCAAACCCCACGGAACAGAGAGCTTTTATTTGGTATGAAGTATCCTTATGACCAGTAGAATTGAATGGTAAAAAAAAATTGCCATCGGTTATGTTAGGGTGTTCTGTAATGGGCATCGAAAAAATGCTGAGTCAGCATATTTGCAAAAATTAAAAAAAATCTTTTCTCCAGAACCAATCATCAGAATCTTTTGATATTTGGTATACAGCATTCATAGGGGGGTCAGATAAAAGTTTGTTCAAATAAAGCTCATTGGTTCGTATTTGGGCTCTCTACAGGAGCCCGAAGTTTTAACATAGGGTAATATGGGGAATATTCTTTAAAAATCTTCTTCTTCAGAACCACCAGTCAGAATCTTTTAATATTTGGTATACATCACTGTTATGAGGGTCAGATTCTAGATTTTTCAAACCAAGTCCCTAGGTTAATATTTGGGCTTCCTACGGAAGCCCATATCTTATCTTTGTTCAATATGGAGGGTAATTTAAAAAAATCTTCTTCTTCAGATCCATCGGTCAGAATGCTTTGATATTTGGTATGCAACATCTCTATGGGGGTCAGATTCAAGTTTGTTCAAATCAGATCCATAGGTATATATTTGGGCTCACTATGGTAGCCCAAATTTTTACTTAGTGCAATATGAGGAAATTTCTTTAAAAATCTTCTTCTTCAGATCGACCTGTCGGAATGCTTTTATATTTGGTATACAACATCTCTAGGGGGGTCAGATTCCAGGTTGTTCAATTTGAATGCCTAGGTTAATATTTGGGCTCCATATGGGAACATGAAATTTAACTTAGTACAATATGAGGGAATTTCTTCAAAAATCTTCTTCTACAGATTCACTTGTCAGAATGCTTTCACATTTGGTATACAACATCTCTTGGGGGGTCAGATTCAAGTTTGTTCAAATCGGATCCATATGTTAATATTTGGGCTCGCTATGGTAGCCCAAATTTGAACTTAGTGCAATTCGAAGAAATTTCTTTACAGGCTCTCTATGGGAGCCGGAATTGGCCATTTTGCTGAAGAATTCAAAATTTTGTATTCAGTACCCTCTAGAGGTACTAAGATTAATCCACATAGGTTGTATCAAGGGGCTTCATAGGGGAGCTCTACATTTTACTTATGATCGACTGAAGAAAAGGCATGATGCCCAGATTATTTTTGTCACTCCTGAGGGACTCAAGGATTGACAGTGTAGCCTATGGAGATGGCTTGCTTAATGTAGACTCATTCTTGGACTCTGTTTAAATTGTGTTCTGTACAAGATGAGCGCTTCAGGCCCCGTGGGGCCTCTTGTTTGTACAGAACTTCTGTATGAAAGTTCTGATTTGAATAAATTTTTGTATGAATGTTTAGTAACATGGAATCACATCACATATAATACAGGTTTTTTTCTCGTGCAAAAATTATGCAAATTAGATGAACTTTGATTTATTCAGTGCTACTTTTTCACTGTAAGTGCACATGTCAATACAGCTCGGGCTAGAGTCTGTATTTATAAACCGATCTTCACGAAACTTCTTGGGGTACCTCTGTTATCACCTTGGGACGAGAACGATTGTTTCTGGTTGTGATCCAAAATTCAGAATGGCTGCCACTGGACATTTTGTCCTGATATTAGGTCCAATCAGTTTTTTGTACACAACTTCTATACAGTTCAGGCTAGAGGCCGTATTTATGAACCAATCTTTACAAAACTTCTTGGGTACCTTTGTTATCACCATGGGACGAGAAAAGTGTTTTTGGATGTGGTCCAAAATTAAAGATGGCTGCCAGCAGCCTTTTTGTACCAAAATTAGTGCAATCAGTTTTTTGTACAGAACTTCTGTATGAAAGTTCTGATTTGAATAAATGTTTGTAGGAATGTTTAGTAACATGGAATACATCACATATAATACAGGTTTTTTTCTCGTGCAGAAATTATGCAAATTAGATGAACTTTGATTTGTTCAGTGCTTCTTATACACAGTAAGTGCACATGTCAATACGGCTTGGGCTAGAGTCTGTATTTATGAACTGATCATCACGAAATTCTTGGGGTACCTTTGTTATCACCTTGAGACAGGAACAAGTGTTTTTGGGTGCCTTTGTTATCACTGTGCTATGAGAACAAATATTTTTGGGGTTCAGTCAGACCCACTCTGGGACTCAAAGATTTCTTTTCTAGTTTAGCATCTAACTGTCACCCCATTTTTACAATACTTTACCTTTATATTTGTTACAGACTATGGTTAGCATTTATGTACAGACCGTTACAATACTTTACATGTACCTTTGTTATCAGGACATTATCTAGATGTTTGTCATTGCTGTGTCACATACTATACATGTACATGTCTTAAACAAGTTGAGCTACAGTGTCATTACACTTTCATTGGTTACAAACTAATAACTCCAGTTTGGATTTTTTGATCTCAACCAAAGTTTGTGTTTGTATTGCCCAACCAGTAATACAGGCCAAGTACGATTATGTGTTCCGTCCATTTATTTTTAAATGCGTTACAACCCTTTTTCGACTTAGAATTTGACTGTCTATTAACATTTTTGGTATCTGACCAATAACTTCAGTTTGGATTATTTGATCTCAACCAAAATTGGTATGTGTATTTTCCAGCTAATAATACTAACCAGGTTTGAATATGGGTTCCGTCCAATTATTTTTTTTACATGAGTTACATCCATTTTCGACTTAGAACGTGAGTATTTAGCCACGTCTGGCAGTGCTCTTGTTTATAACCAAAAAGTGTGACTAACCTTGTGCATTGCACAGGGTTAGTCCCCCTTTCTGGTTATAAACTTTTTTCATTATTATCTGAGTAACTAACCCTGTGCACTGTATAGTCTTTGTGTAATTATCATCTGTAGCCACTCTTTACCCATCGTAATGGCCTGTAATATTCTCAAAAAGCATTCAAACTCAGCTTACAACCTTCTCACTGGAATGGATTGTGGAAAGGTTTTATTTTAGTGAATTCCAAAAACAAAAACATATTTTATTTTCAATTAACCCTTTACCCAACATAAAAGCCAAAACCGACCAGCGTTATTCACAAAAATCGCCAATTAATTTTCATTATTTTTTGTCTCAAAAACATTGGTTATGACCCCTATTTGGAACGAGCTCATCGAGCTCATTCCAAAGAGGGGTAATAACCTATGTTTTTGAGACAAAAATTAAAAAAATTAGTTATTCAAGAATTTTGTTTGCAATTGTTGTGTGCTTTTCATGTTAGGTAAAGGGTTAATAGCTTGTTATAGATGAATCGATATCTGTATTTTGAAATCAACATCCAGTAAGCCAATACTTCCTTGAGATCTTTTTTTTTTTACTTCATTAAACTAGTACATAAAGATATATTTAGATTTTAACATAATTAGAATTAACAATCTTAACAATTAAATGCAGAAATTAATTAATCAATCAAATGGTTTGCACCCATTTCATTTTTTATAGATGTATATATATTATAGTTCTACCCCTATGATAACTTTAGTGATTAGTGATAACTGAAAGGGCTAGGTGTTGTTGGCACATTTTTAATACAATATTTTTTAGGATATGCCATTGCCATGGGAACCCCAGGATAACTAACAGGGCTGGGTGTTGTTAAGGTATTTTTAATACAATACTTTTTAGGATATTCCATGCCTGTGGGAATGCCTTGAAATGAAGCAGTGCTTGTTTACTATGGTGATTTACTGGTAAAATAACACCCGGTCACCAATGCCTGGAGTGGAAGTCCTCTAAAATGGGCAACATTGGTATAAATGATTGGCTAGACTTAATGTGAAATCCATGTTGCAGTCATGATTAGCCATTTGAAGAACGTGTGACCTTAAACTCCAATAAATATCACAACAGCTTATGTTACATATTTCTGTAAACCTGAACTAAAAAGTGTACATATTATTGCTTGACTAATTTTAACCCTTTACCGAATGTAACGGTCAAAACCGGCCAGCACTATTCACAAAAATTACCATTCAATTTTCATATTTTGTCTCAAAAACATAGCTTATGACTGCTCATTGGAACGAGCTCATTGAGATGGTTTCAATGAGGGGTCATAAGCTATGTTTTTGACTCAGAAAATGAAAAAAATTAGTTATTCAAGAAATTTGTTTGCAAGTGTCATCTGCCTTTCGTGTTAGGTAAATGGTTAACATAACTTCCACCTGATCTGTATTCAAACATGCTGTTGATAGTATTCATATCAACCATTGTCCTCCAGGTTAGGGACACTATTGATGCTGTTGATATTGTGTGCACAGCACCCACTTGATCTGTATTCAAACATTCTGTTATGGTTAGAATCAAGTGGAGATGCCCTTACACAAAAATACTCTTGTGCCATTTAAAGTTGATGAAGTAGACAATCACTAGGTTGATTCAGTCCAAATTGTCCTGATTATTTTTGTCGTCTATAACTTAAGTGGAACTAGCTCACGATTTACATACCCACCTCAGTGAATAGAAAATTTAAGGGCATCTTAGATGTATCACACTTGTCCTAAAGTATGAATACTCCTCTTTTTCTGAAAAATGTCAACCGTATGTTCATTGATGTCTGAAATCCCTAAAACTGGTACATGTACTCTCACTGATACTTCCTGGGTCATCCAGCTTAACTTGACACAGTCAAGATAAGCTATTGCCGTCACGAGTGCAGAAGTCTGTGAGTATGTGAGTCTGTTCTTCTCTGATCATCACTAAATTTTATGTTCAGGTTCGAGATCACGTCTAGATGAGAAAGTACCATTTTAATTGTGATCGGCCAACCTTGATGGTTGCGCGTGTTAAAAAACTGAAAACCTTTAGCACAGTCAAAAGGTCATATTTATGAAAGGATTTCATTGTAACTTGCTAAGATGACTCGGTATAATGTCTAGATGAGAATGTCATATTTTGGTTGGGTTCGGTCAACCATGATAGCCACAGGGTCTTGTAACCAACATTCTTTTAACACAGTCTACAGGTTGCATTTATGAAGGGATTTCATTTTAAATTGGTGGGATGACTCGGTATATTATCTAGATGAGAACATCGTATTTTGGTCATGATTGGTCGGCCGTGATGTGACCTAGATTTGTTGAGCACAGTCTACAGTTCACAATTCATATTTATGAAACGATTTCATTGTAACTTGGTAGGGAGACTTGGTATGATGTATATATAGATGAGACTGTCCTATTTTGGTCATGATCTGTCAGCCATTACTGCCGCTTGGGAATGTGACCTAAATTCATTCAGCACTGTCTGCAGGTCATATTTATGAAGGGATTCCATTGTAACTTGGTAGGATGACTCAGTATGATATCTAGATGAGATTGTCTTGTTTTGGTCATGATCGGTCAACTTTGACCATCAGATGGGCATGTGACCAAGATTCCTTTTGCATTGTCTACGAGTCATTTTTATGAAGTGATTTATATGTTAGATGTGAGAATCATATCAACCCAGGCCTCAGTTCTTTAGTGCAGTATACACCTCAATTATTCCTGTTGAAAACATAGCATGTTGGGAACAGAACTTAACATATTCTCAATTATCACAATTCTTGTCTTATTTCATAATCCTTTCATAAACATTGAACATTATCCTTTTCATCAAACACAACACACAAACAAGTTGAACTGCAGTGTCATTGACACTTTCATTTTGCTATTCTTATACCTCCTGTTCACTACGGTAAACAGGCTCTGTTTTACTAGTAAAATAGGACCCAGTCACCAATGCTTGGGAGGTGCAAACCCTCTCTAAAATGGGCAACATAGCTTATTAACGCTCACCCCTGGTCTTGAGTTGATATTCATGTTGTGGTCATGATTAGCTATTGTGCAAAAATATGCGATCTTTAACACCAATAAATAAATAAATAAATATTGTTATACCTCCACTTTTTGTGTACGTCCGCCATAAAAAAGGTTCCCAGAGTGGTCTAATTGGCATTAAATGTTAATGTTATGGCCAGGGAGAAGACCCTGGACCTTCACCTATGGGAGATACACACTGTTAACCCGGCATAATGTGAAATGAAGTTGGGCAAAACATATTTTGTCCCCTTCCCACTTAATTTATCTTGACTATGCCCCTACCTCACTTAAAAATAATCATGTATGATTAGGCAATCACCAGTATCCCTGTGTGAACCCTGTGAAATAGAGCTGTGGTACTTGCAGTAAACAAGTATTGTTTTACCAGTAATAGGACCTTGTATGAAGTCAAGAAACTCATGACTCTTCTCACAGGTTTTATCGTTGGGAAACCGAAAAAGTGGAGAATCTCTTATTTACTGTAATAGCCAAATTCTGCATTACTGATAAATGTGACTCACAAACAAATGCCTGGGTTGTGAGTTCTTCACCCAATGCACACGTTATCATAATTTATTGTTTTAATTACTCTTTTTGTCAAATTTTTCAAAACATTTCAACAAAAGCATATGTGACCCCTCATTGGAACAAGCTCGACAAGCTTGTGCCAATGAGTGGTCATATGATATAGTTTTGATGAAAGTTTTAGAATTTTTTTTTTTTTTTTTGTAAATTATGCATGCAGATGCAGCCAATTCGTTAACCCTTTTTTAAGCGAATTGGCCTCATCAGCTCAAATAATTTACAAATGGAGCAGTTTAAGCTAAAGCATTGCAAAGCCTTATTGCACTCAAGGGACAAATTTATCAATTTTATCAACTTGGGTAAAATATCAGATATAAATCATTTAATTATTATTTTTAGCTCATCTTGACAAAGTCAAGCTGAGCTAATCTCATCGCTCTCTGTCCGTCGTCCATCCGTCGTCCGACAACACCATGTTTTGGTCTTCTCCTCCAAAGCCACTGGGCCCAATTCAAGTGAAAGTTTGTGTGAGTGATGGTCCCAAAGGGGCATTTCATTTTTGTTCAACTCAGCATGCCCAGCCCCATAGGGAGGGAGTGGGGGAAAATGCTCCAAAATATTTTAAAAATCTTCTTCTCATGAACCAGTGTGTACAATGACTTGATATTTGCTATGGAGCTTCCTTTTGAGGTGTAGAATCAAGTTTGTTCAAACAAAGTTTGTGAAGGAATATTTGGCTTTGTAATGGGAGGGGTAAGATTTTTAGCCCCACCCAAAATTTCTATTTCAAGAACCGGTGGGCCAACTTCAACCAAATTTGGCATGTAGTTTAAGTGAGTCCTAAGTAATTGATTGATGTCTAAAAAAAAATGTTCACAGTCCTGTAACAATCCCAGGGGCTAAAAACAGAAAAAAATTCAAAAGCCCATGTATCCCAAACCAGAAGGAACAGAGAACTGGTATTTGGTATGAAACATTCTTAGGACCAAAAGGAGGGATTTGTTAAAAACAATTGCCACCAGTTCAATCAGGGTGCCTGGTATTGAAAAAATGATGAGTCTGCATTTTTGCAGAAGTTTTATCCCCGGAGGATTTCATTCACAGAAATTTTTGATTGACATATTGTGTTCTTAAATTAACAAAAATTCTGTTATGAACATTTAATCTTATTATACCCCCGCTTCAAAGAAGTGGGGGCTATATAGGAATCGCCCTGTACGTCCATCCGTCCGTCCGTCTGTCCGTCCATCTTTCCGGACATGAAATTCTTGTGTGCGCAACTCCTCCTACATTTATCAATCAATTTGGACAAAACTTTTCAGACATCATCACTACTAAGTGAACATGCGCATATTCCAAGATTTTTGATCTGCGACAATTTTAACCAGGTTTTCTCCCTTTGACTTAGATTTATTGTGTCTTTCCATCCGAACAAATTCTTGTGTGCGCAACTCCTCCTACATTAATGAACCGATTTTGATGAAACCTTTCAAACATCATCTCTACTAAGTGAACATGTGCATATTCCAAACTTTTTAATCTGTGACAATTTTAACCAGGTTATCTCTCTTGAACTTTGATTTAATATGGGTTTCTACATGAAATTCTTGTGTGCGCAACTCCTCCTACATTTATCAATCAATTTGGACAAAACTTTTCAGACATCATCACTACTAAGTGAACATGCGCATATTCCAAGATTTTTGATCTGCGACAATTTTAACCAGGTTATCTCCCTTTGACTTAGATTTATTATCTCTTTCCGTTCGAACAAATTCTTGTGTGCGCAACTCCTCCTACATTAATGAAACAATTTTGATGAAACCTTTCAATCATCATCTCTACTAAGTGAACATGTGCATATTCCAAACTTTTTGATCTGCGGCAATTTTAACCAGGTTATCTCTCTTGAACTTTGATTTAATATGGGTTTCTGCATGAAATTCTTGTGTGCGCAACTCCTCCTACATTTATCAATCAATTTGGACGAAAGTTTACAGACATCATCACTACTAAGTGAACATGTGCATATTCCAAAATTTTTGAGCTGTGGCAATTTTAACTAGGTTATCTCCTTTAACTTAGATTTATTATGGGTTTCTACATGAAATTCTTGTGCGTGCAACTCCTCCTACATTTATCAATCAATTTGGACAAAACTTTTCAGACATCATCACTACTAAGTGAACATGCGCATATTCCAAGATTTTTGATCTGCGACAATTTTAACCAGGTTATCTCCCTTTGACTTAGATTTAATATGTCTTTCCGTTCGAACAAATTCTTGTATGCGCAACTCCTCCTACATTAATGAACCGATTTTGATGAAACCTTTCAAACATCATCTCTACTAAGCGAACATGTGCATATTCCAAACTTTTTGATCAACTTTTTGACAATTTTAACCATGCTATCTCTCTTGAACTTTGATTTAATATGGGTTTCTGCATGAAATTCTTGTGTGTGCAACTCCTCCTACATTTATCAATCAATTTGGACAAAAGTTTACAGACATCATCACTACTAAGTAAACATGCGCATATTCCAAAATTTTTGAGCTGTGGCAATTTTAACTAGGTTATCTCCCTTTAACTTAGATTTATTATGGGTTTCTACATGAAATTCTTGTGCGTGCAACTCCTCGTACATTTATCAATCAATTTTGACGAAACCTTTCAAACATTATCACAACTAAGTGAACATACGCATATTTCCAAATTTTTGATCTGCGACAATTTTAACCAGGTTATCTCCCTTTAACTTGGATTTATTATGGGTTTTCAAATGGGATTCTTGTGTGTGCAACTCCTCCTATATTAATGAACCGATTTTGAATACATGTTGCACATTGTAAATGTGTTTTTCCAAATGTAAACCATATATGTGTGGGCTCTTTAAGTATTCAGTGCTGTTCTGTGGAAGGCCACTTGCAAATACAAATTTCAACAACAAAAAATGATCTTTATGTATACATTTCCTTATGGCCTTCGCCTACATGATCAGAAGTGCATTCCTCTAAAAACCCAAAGTGGGGGTATTAATCACCTTCAGTGATAGTTCTAGTTATTACAATCTGTCAATTCTGTGAGGTGGGGGGTGGGGGGGGGGGGGGGGACTTTTGTTTGTTTTAGAAAGATTTTTATTTAGGTTTAATGAACCATTTCAATATAGGAGCCCGAATTTTTTACATAGGGTAATATGAGGAATATTCTTTAAAAATCTTCTTCTTCAGAACCACCAGTCAGAATCTTTTAATGTTTAATATATACATCATTGGTATGAGGGCCAGATTCAAGATTGTTCAAACCAAGTCCCTAGGTTAATATTCGGGCTTCCTATGGAAGCCCAAATTTTAACTTTGTTCAATATGGGGGATAATTTTTTTAAAAATCTTCTTCAGATCCACCAGGCAGAATGCTTTCATATTTGGTATGCAACATCTATAGGGGGGGTCAGATTCAAGTTTGTTCAAATCAAATCCCTAGGTTATATATTTGGGCTCGCTGTGGTAGACAAATTTTTACTTAGTGCGATATGAGGAAATTTCTTTAAAAATCTTCTTCTTCAGATCCACCAGTCATATCCACCTTTCATATTTGGTATACAACAACATCTCTAAGGGGGTGGGGGGAGGGGGAGAGTGGGGGGGGGGGGCAGATTCCAGTTTGTTCAATTCAAGAGCCTGCTGGGTTAATATTTGGGCTTCATATGGGAACCTGAAATTTAACTTAGTACAATATGAGGGAATTTCTTTAAAAATCCTCTTCTTCAGATCCACTAGTCAGAATGCTCTCATATTTGGTATACAACATCTCTAGGAAGGTCAGATTCAAGTTTGTTCAAATCGGATCCATAGGGTAATATTTGGGCTCGCTGTGGTAGCCCAAATTTTAACTTAGTGCAATATGAAGAAATTTCTTTAAAATTTCTCTTCTTCAGATCCAACAGTTAGAATGCTTTCATATTTGGTACACAACATCTCTAGGGAGGTCAGATTCAACTGGGTTCAAATCGAGAGCCTGGGTTAATATTTGGGCTCCATATAGGTTGCTGGAATTGGCCATTTTGCTGAAGATTTAAAAATTTTGTATTCAGTACCCTCTAGAGGTGTGTAACTAAGAATAATCCACATAGGTTGTATCAAGGGGCTTCATAGGGGAGCTCTACATTTTACATTATGATCAACTGGAGAAAAGGCATGATGCCCAGATTATTTTTGTCACTCCTGAGGGACTCAAGGATTGACAGTGTAGCCTATGGAGATGTATTGCTTAATGTAGATTCATTCTTGGACTCTGTTTATATTGTGTTCTGTTCGAGATGAGCGATTCAGGCCCTGTGGGGCCTCTTGTTTTAAGTTTACATTGGTTATGAAAAGAGAGCCTGCGGCAGCCAATATGAGCATGCAGGAGGGCCTGAGAAACAGGTTTTTAACTTGTTTAGGCCCAACAAATTTTGATATTGTGTGCATTGGGTAAAGGGTTAAAGTGTGCAGTATAGAAAAACTGATTGGTTAAACATGACTTTATACTTGTGTTTTAGTTATCAGGGACCGACCTGGGCATGCGCCAGTGCGTATTTGGTTCTGAAACATCAGGACCTGGCTCTTAAATCTCAGAAATAGGCTTCTCAGTTGGCGCGTAACTTCTCAGATCATATTTTGATATTCTTTCGATGGATAATCGATAGAGACACTCTTACATGTATTATATATATGATTATCATTTATCTTTGTTGTAGAGTGCTTAAGTTAATACTTCAAGTCTTAATTACCAAGCATTAATCTTCACTGTGGTTTCTGATCAAGTCTTGGCTGCCTAAATAGGCAGCCAAGACTTGATCAGAAACCACAGTGAAGATTAATATTTGCTATAGTGTACTAAATGAAAATGATGAGAGCTATTACATACTTGCAGTGTGTGTTACAAACAGCAGTGTGACTCCGTAAATTGAAATCTGGCGCATGAATTGAAAAAATAGGCTCCGAGGCTAGAGCGTATTTTAAATAGTCCTGATCGGTCCCTGAGTTATGATATAGCTATAGATACTGAAAGTGATTCAAACACTGATCAACAATACAAATGAAATAACTGGCTTGAAAGTCCTTTCTGTGCAGGCCAAATGGTTAGTGTCCTGAGTTCAAATATACATTATATCTTTTATCACCTTTTGACAGCACTGGTCTTTGGTATAGGGCTGCACGATATTCAAAACTGAATACTGGTATCGGTATTAAAAAAAATACTGCGGTATACCGGTATATCGAAAACTGTTCAGATGTATGAACACAAGTACCACAATTGAGACTCGAGGCATCACAGTCAGAACGAATTAGCATGCCTTGATGATGCGGTTCGAAAAACCTTTACCCAACACAGACGATATCAAAATTTATTACTTTCAAAATTAGTTTATCAGATTTTCCCCAAAGATTTCAACAAAACTATATCATGTGACCCCTCATTGGAATGAGCTCAACAAGCTCGTTGCAATGAGGGGTCACATGATATAGTTTTGTTGAAATTTTTTAAAATTATTTTTTCAACTGCCGAATTTGTATATTACGAGGGCACAAGCAGACGATTCCTTGGATAAAGGGGTTATATTATTCACTCGGGGCTGCAGTTAAAAAACTCAAGACATCTTGAAAATTAAATTGTGTGCAAATAAATAATGACGATAAACCGATATTTTTGTAATTACACCGGTATTCAATCGATATTGATTTGAATACCAGTACATATCGGTTTATTGATATACCGTGCAGCCCTACTTTGGTATTGGGTATGTTTGGAATGGACTGCAGTGTCATAATGGTAGCAAACATCAAAAATGAAGCACAGTGTGGAATTAAAATGTGTGGTGAGGGCATGTCCTGTCTATGACCGATCTCTGCAATGTGTTCTTTGATGTAATCACTGAAATACCATTAGGTTTCACCGACATTATGTGTGACAATGCTGGCTGTACTCAATTGCTGATACTTGTCACCAGTGGTACTTTATTGAAAAATTCTTATTGATGTTTTCAAGCTCTTCTATGGTGGCGGTTTAGTCCAGTTTCACTTGATCTGAAGTGATTATAACAGTTTTTCCACTAACTCGAATAAGAGTCTCTTGAATTATGTTGCTTATAATGTCAGTGCACATTTTACATGGTGATGGTCTGGAAGCTCATAATCCATGAGGCAATTAGTTGTTTCTATGCACTGTTCAAAGAAGAGCCATTGCAGTTCAAGGAGCCATTGCAGTTCAAGGTTTTATTTTTTTGTTTTTTTCACAGTTACTGATAGAGTGCTAAATTATTTTTGGTCATCGTAATTTGTTCATGTGTCTTTGTCTTGTTACAATTTATGGGAGAGTGCCTATAGGCACTATAGAGTATGATTTCTTTAAGTTACAGCACATCTATGGAAGAATAAAGCCCAAATATGGGTTTCCTGCTCTCTGCCAGGTAAATTCTGACTGGTGTTGTCTTATTTTATACCCTCTGCAGTCACATTGAATCCTTTGGCACACCACACCATGGTGTACTGCTTCACCCCCACAGCTAACACTAACCTATGAATCAACTATAATTATACCCCCCCCCCCCCCTCCCTTTAAAAAAAGGGGTGTATGTAGTAATCACTTTGTCCGTTCATCCTTCCATTTATCTGTCCATCTGTCACACTCATTTCCGAGCAGTAACTTTTGTTTGGGGGGGGGGGGGGGGGGGAGGCAGATTCCAGTTTGTTCAATTCAAGAGCCTGGGTTAATATTTGGGCTTCATATGGGAACCTGAAATTTAACTTAGTACAATATGAGGGAATTTCTTCAAAAATCCTCTTCTTCAGATCCACTAGTCAGAATGCTCTCATATTTGGTATACAACATCTCTAGGGGGGGTCAGATTCAAGTTTGTTCAAATCGGATCCATAGGGTAATATTTGGGCTCGCTATGGTAGCCCAAATTTTATCTTAGTGCAATATGAAGAAATTTCTTTAAAATTTCTCTTCTTCAGATCCAACAGTCAGAATGCTTTCATATTTGGTACACAACATCTCTAGGGAGGTCAGATTCAACTGTGTTCAAATTGAGAGCCTGGGTTAATATTTGGGCTCCATATAGGTTGCCGGAATTGGCCATTTTGCTGAAGATTTAAAAATTTTGTATTCAGTACCCTCTAGAGGTGTGTAACTGAGATTAATCCACATAGGTTGTATCAAGGGGCTTCATAGGGGAGCTCTACATTTTACATTATGATCAACTGGAGAAAAAGCATGATGCCCGGATTATTTTTGTCACTCCTGGGGGACTCAAGGATTGACAGTGTAGCCTATGGAGATGGATTGCTTAATGTAGATTCATTCTTGGACTCTGTTTATATTGTGTTCTGTTCAAGATGAGTGCTACAGGCCCCGTGGGGCCTCTTGTTTTAAGTTTACATTGGAGAGAGCATGCGGCAGCCAATATGAGCATGCAGGTGGGCCTGAGAAACAGATTTTTAACTTGTTTAGGCCCAACAAATTTTGATATAGTGTGCATTGGGTAAAGGGTTAAAGTGTGCAGCATAGAAAAACTGATTGGTTAAACATGACTTCATACTTGTGTTTTAGTTATCAGGGACCGACCTGGGCATGTGCCAGTGCGTATTTGGTTCTGAAACATGAGGACCTGGCTCTTAAATCTCAGAAATAGGCTTCTCAGTTGGCGCGTAACTTCTCAGATCATATTTTGATATTCTTTTGATGGATAATCGATAGAGACACTCTTACATGTATTATATATATGATTATCATTTATCATTGTTGTAGAGTGCTTAAGTTAATACTTCAAGTCTTAATTACCAAGCATTAATCTTCACTGTGGTTTCTGATCAAGTCTTGGCTGCCTAAATAGGCAGCCAAGACTTGATCAGAAACCACAGTGAAGATTAATGTTTGCTACAGTGTACTAAATGAAAATGATGAGAGCTATTACATACTTGCAGTGTGTGTTACAAACACCAGTGTGACTCCGTAAATTGAAATCTGGCGCATGAATTGAAAAAATAGGCTCGAGGCTAGAGTGTATTTTAAATAGTCCTGATCGGTCCCTGAGTTATGATATAGCTATAGATACTGAAAGTGATTCAAACACTGATCAACAATACAAATGAAATAACTGGCTTGAAAGTCCTTTCTGTGCATGCCAAATGGTTAGTGTCCTGAGTTCAAATATACATTATATCTTTTATCACCTTTTGACAGCACTGGTCTTTGGTATTGGGTATGTTTGGAATGGACTGCAGTGTCATAATGGTAGCAAACATCAAAAATGAAGCACAGTGTGGAATGAAAATATGTGGCCGATCTCTGCAATGTGTTCTTTAATGTAATCACTGAAATACCATTAGGTTTCACCGACATTATGTGTGACAATTCTGGCTGTACTCAATTGCTGATACTTGTCACCAGTGGTACTTTATTGAAAATACTTCTTGATGTTTTCAAGCTCTTCTATGGTGGCGGTTTAGTCCAGTTTCACTTGATCTAAAGTGATTATAACAGTTTTTCCACTGACTCGAATAAGAGTCTCTTGAATTATGTTGCTTGTAATGTCAGTGCACATTTTACATGGTGATGGTCTGGAAGCTCATAATCCATGAGGCAATTAGTTGTTTCCTGTGCACTGTTCAAAGAAGAGCCATTGCAGTTCAAGGTTTTATTTTTTTGTTTTTTTTCACAGTTACTGATAGAGTGCTAAATTATTTTTGGTCATCGTAATTTGTTCCTGTGTCTTTGTCTTGTAGTTACAATTTATGGGAGAGTGCCTATAGGCACTATAGAGTATAATGCCTTTAAGTTACAGGCCCTCCCTGGAAGAATAAAGCCCAAATATGGGTTTCCTGCTCTCTGCCAGGTAAATTCTGACTGGTGTTGTCTTATTTTATACCCTCCGCAGTCACATTGAATCCTTAGGCACACCACACCATGGGGTACTGCTTCACCCCCACAGCTAACACTAACCTATGAATCAACTATAATTATACCCCTCCCCCCCCCCTTTACAAAAAGGGGGGGTATGTAGTAATCACTTTGTCCGTTCATCCTTCCGTTTTTCTGTCCATCTATCACACTCATTTCCAGGCAATAACTTTTGTACCATTAGTCGCACAGTACTCATATTTCACAGGTGGCTGCTTGTAATGGGATGATGATTGGGATTGCTCTTGGGATCTGTATGTCAAAGGTCAAGGTCACTGTTACAAAAATAGATTTTTTGGTTTACATGCAATTACTTTAGTTTTCTTTTGTGTATGAAGCTACAATTTCATATTATGGTTGCATTTGAGATGTCGATCATTGGGATTGCATTTGGGGTCAATAGGTCAAAGGTCAAAGTCATCATGAATTACTATAAATAGATTTTTGGTTTCAGTGCAATAACTTTAGTTTTCTTTTGTGTACCAAGCTATAACTTCCTACTGTGGTTGCATTTGAGATGTCGATCGTTGGGATTGCATTTGGGGTCAATAGGTCAAAGGTCAAGGTCACTGGTACTATAAATAGATTTTTTTTTCTATGCAATAACTTTAGTTTTCTTTTGTGTACGAAGCTATAACTTCATTGTCTCCCGAAAAGAAATTTCAGGATACTATAGTAATAAGTGATATCTGTCCATCCGAGATGTCCCGTCCATGTGTCGAGACATCCGTCCGTCCAAAACACTTTGGCATCCAAATTTTAACTTGAGTTTGGGTGAATTGATCGTAACCAAATTTGGTATTCGACTTACTTGGGAGGTGATGCAGGTTAACTTTGAAAATGGACATGGTCCGTTTATTTTCACCAGAGTTATAGTCCTTTTTCGACTTAGAAAACATGTTTTTTGTATTCTCCGAATTTTATCTTAGGTTTGGGTGAATTGATTGCAACCAAATTTGATAAACATCTTCCTGGGGAGGAAATGCATCACCTTCAGATGGCTGAACGGCAGAGGGGGGATGGGGGGGATTTCTCGCGAGCCCCTGCTCACTTTATTTTTATTTTAAGAAAGCCAATACACGACACCTATTTTTGTGCCATGTTATTCATCAACATATACACCTGGAACTTAATTAAGCACTCCGTTTTTTTTTTTTGCAGTGGTGTAAATAGAAACTGTAATTACTTTCATGCTGTCTTTCAAATGGCCAAAAGTGATTGTTTGTGGAAAGAATGCTCTATTGACAAATGAAAGACAACACAATGATGACAATATGCAGTATTTTAATGGCACTAATTACACATATCTGTCATTAATGTTTTTTATGGAAAATGTTCTCATGACAAGTATGGTGCTGGAATGGTCTGTGATGAAACAGCCGGTAATTACTTATAAAAAAATCAAACTTGTGATCTCCTGAATACAATAGCAGTGTCTGACATCAGTAGCGAGTGTATCCACCATGTGTCCGAATGACAGCCTGACCCCCTCCTCCAAATGCTACCAGTGAGCCTTCTGATATGGTCCAGAGGCAACTGCTGCCACTCCTCATGCAATGCTGCTTCCAAATCAGCCAAATTCTGCACAGGCAGATCTTTTGCACATGGCGTCCAAGAAAGTCCCAGATGTGTTCTAAGGGATTCAAATCGGGGCTCATTGCAAGCAAAGGATGTATTGTAAAAGCATTGTTCTGAGGGAATGCTCTTACAGCATGGGAACGATGTGGCCTTGCATTGTCGTCCATGAATACAGGGCGAGTAGCCAACAGGTGGTTGTCAAAATGAGGCACGACATTGGGATTGAGAATGTCCTGGATGTACTGATGACCATTGGGATTCCCACGTACATTCACCGTATCAAGTTTACAATCATGAGAGAGGCATCCCCTGATCATTACTGATCCTCCACCATAAGGAACAGTAAGTCTGATGTTCCTGTGCATGTAAGCAGCATTTCTATGCCTCCACACTCTCATGCGACCATCTGTGATGTGAAGTACGAACCTACTCTCGTCTGACCAATAGACTATCCTCCACGACCTGAGACTCCAATGTTGTCGTGCCATTCACCACTCCAAGCATCATCTCTGATGCTGTTCGCACAGAGCTGGACGATTGATGAGCCTTCTGGACCTCATACCCAGTGCTTTGAGATGGTTTCGGACAGTTCTGTTGTACAAATGCCTGTTGGGAAAAATAATTTACCACTCAACCAGTTAAATGAATAACCTTTGCCAGTGAGAATTATTCAGTTAACAGAAGTACACAATTAACAGGAATTTGGTCATTTCCTGCATGCTAGAGATTAACTTGAGCATTTAATCTATTATATCTTGTTTGAGAGAGCTCATGGAGCTCTGTCAAGCAAGATGTCATAGATGAAAAGTCTGTATTGGTAGTACTGAGACCATGCTGGTCTATAAACAAGGAGAATTTGGTTATTGTTGAGTAATTTCTTGACATATCACAAGCGTTTTAATTCATTTAACCAGAAGTTCACTTAATAACCTATATGCAATTATTCTTCGCCATCAAATCTTGTACACATGTTTTTGCTTTGTTACAATTTATGGGAGAGTGTCTATGGGCACTCTCCCATAAATTGTAACATGGCAAACTCATACAAACTTAATAATATCACTTCAAAGATAATACAAAGCACATCCACCGAATATGAAGCCTTCAAGTTGTAGTACCTGCACCTCAAAATAAAGCTCAAATACGGTCTTCGAGCATTCAGCCAGCTCATAGGTCAAAATTTCAGGCCTGAAAATACGTAGTCTGACATTTGCAAAATGATGTCCCCAGAGGGTGAATTTGATGATGCTATCCCATACAGTGAGCCAATTTATCCTCTGGGTACCACTTTCTGTTTAGTTTTGAAACCCTGATTCAGATTGAAGTTCACAGAGGGTAAATTTAGTTTTGCTACCCTGCTGTGCAGGGTAGCATCACTAAATTCACCCTCTGGGGACCTCCTTTTGCAGATGACAGTCTGCTTATTTTCTGGCATGGGTCAAATTTGTGCTGAAGGTATGGTATATGGTTTTGTATTTGGAAGTTATATGGAATTAACAGGGTTATTCAGTTAAGAGATATCCTGTAAAGTGTGTTCCACTGTGTAGCCATAAATACTGCATGTGTCCTAAATCTCCAGTAAAGAAGCAAATTGGTCCTGAAGGTATTGTTTTGGTTGATGTCCTTCACATTTCATGGTTAAGCACCAATTCATCCTGTGTGCCATGTCATGAATACGATATTTCTGCTTCCATTTGAAATGTCAGTTGAAAAAATCAATACCATGCATGACTGATCTCTTCCCTCACCTGATCAGCCATGTGTGTCCGCATTGTCACACATTTGTGTTTCCTACAGGAGAACTGTGAGTTCTTCATACTTTGTCAATTATCCCTGTTGGAATCTCTGGTGGTTCATCAGTGCTTTACTGTTGCTAGGATGTTTGTCAGTGACATCATTCATATTATTATTATCAGTAAAACTTTGCTCATTTTTTTGGTTGATGTAACTGTTTTAGTATTGACATTTGTAAACAGATTTGGTAATAGTAGTTGAAATATAATATACAACAAAAGGCCTAAATTACTCTGTTATTATTCGCCTGTTTATAACAGAAGTTAGTTATAATAATAATAATAATTTACTTATACAGTGCTTTTACCACTTTGTTGGCTTCTAGCCATTTCTATGTTCAAAATGAATCAATGTAACTTATTGGTTCACGTCATAGTGCATTGTGCTGTACGTTGTTTCATTCGCCGAGGTGAAAGCGAGGGATCAATCAGATTCCAGTATTCAAAATCTTTCTCCACAAAATTATCCTACATAAGAGCAGTCTCGCTCGTAATTCATGGTCCACTTTATGTTTGGAAAAGAGCTTTGATCTAGCTGGCCAAACATAAACCTATACACAAGGTTAGTTATGGGAACACTTTGTAACATTTGTTGGGTGGAATTTAAGTGTAGTGGACCCGTGGTTTTTGATCCATCATTCGTATTCATGTCCATTTCATATTATACTATTTTTTGCTTCTTTATAAACCTGTTTTATTGTGTGTTTATTTTTGGCTTCTTTATAAACCTATTTTATTGTGTGTTCATCCAGACCACAACACATAACTTAATGTTTATTCTACCTTCAAATGTTTTATCCATGCATCCATGGTTTGCTAGTTGACCCAGATTCCCATAAATATGAAGACCAACAGGGAGATTTCGGCAAGGTTTCTAGCCCCTTAGGAGTCGTTCACCCCAGCCCTGTTACACATTTATTCTAGATGAAGTAAAGAAACTTCATCTCAAAAGATAAAGTGGACTCTTTACCTAACGGGATTTTTGTTCTGGACGGTTCGGAGAATAGTCCAAAACTTTTGTCTATTGTGGTACGACGTTATACAACATTGCACGATGATGAGCAACAGATGAATTCGTATTCATTCATGTAATACAATTCTGACTGATTGGTTGATCAGTCTGTTTCAATAAGATGTTTAGCCAATGGTAATAGTGATTACCAAGAGCTGCACTTTTCCACTAGTTTTAAGTCACTTTAGCCTCGATGTATTTACGAGCAGCACCACATTAAAAAATTTCAAGTTAGTTTCAATTTTTCTTCCTTTTTAAAACTTAACAGTATTAAATAATTACAAGTCATAAAGGATGCAGGGTTCGTACGGGTCATGGAATCCTGGAAAAGTCATGGAATTTTGAAAAAAAATTCAAGGGCCTTGAAAAGTTTTGGAAAATGGGCTGGAAGGGTTAAAGTTTTGGAAAAGTCATGGAATTTGTAACCAGGTTTAACCCTTTACCAACAAGACGACACTTGCAAACAAAATTCTTGAATAACTAATTATTTATCTCAAAAACTTAGGTTATAACCCCTCATTGGAACGAGCTTGATGAGCTCGTTCTAAAGAGGGGTCATAACCTATGTTTTTGAGACAAAAAATGAAAAAAATAATGAAAATTAATTGGCGATTTTTGTGAATAGCACTGGCGGGTTTTGGCCATTATGTTGTGTAAAGGGTTAAAAGGGACTGATTTTGTGTAAAAATTATGTGCAACTTGTGCAAGAATTATGCAAAAAACGAAGCTTTTCTTTTTGGGTGTAAACTAACCCAGTCATGGAATATTTTTGAAAAGTTTTGGAAAAGTGATGGAATTTGATTCTCTGAAAAGTGTATGAACCCTGAGGGCGGAATGTGTGGACATAATTGGTTATATCAGTAACATATATACCCAAATGTTTGGGTTTTGTTTCCTGTATGGACATATTTATTAACCCTTTACCCAATGAATCGGCCGCATCCGCCCGCGTAATATGCAAATTCAGTAGTTGAAAAAATATTATTTTTCAAGAAATATCAACAACACCATATCATGTGACCCCTTGTTGGAACGAGCTCGTTCCAACGAGGGGTCACATGATATGGTTTTGTTGAAATTCTTTGAAAAATTTGAAGAAATGATATTTGAAATAATAAATTTTGATATCGTCTGCGTTGGGTAAATGGTTAAAGAATAATGCTGATTGGAGCAAGAATATTCAATGCTTCCAGAGCTTTTTCCCCAAAAGGGTTTTTTTTTATCCCTGGTTTAACACAGGTTTGTTCATTTGGATCTGAGTACAATACCATTGTTATAATAACGGAACAGAAGTTTCAGTGTTTTACATAGTCACACATGATTGCTGCTCATAAATAATAAAGTAATAATGGTTCTGGCTGATGCTACTCAAATTTGAGTTAGTTTGGTGATTTCATTATAGCTCAGACTGGCAATATTAGGCCAGCACTATTCACAAATGCTGCTATTTGAGTTTTTATTATTTTGTCAGTTTTTGCCATCAATACACCGCTTACAGTGCTCTCATTGGAATGAGCTCATTGAGCTTGTTCCATTGAGGGATCACAAGCAGTTTTGAGGCAAAAAATGAAAAATATTATTCAAGTAATATCTTTGCATTCTTGTCTTTAATTTTGTTAGGTAAAGGGTTAAATACTCTATATGTCAGTAGAGTGCAGGGAACTGTCCAAATTCTGTGAACTGAATACTCCTGTTAACCCTTCACCCAACTCAGCAGACAAAATCAAAATTTGTTAATTTAATTTTTTTTTCTTCAAGCTTTTCAAAAGATTTCAATAAAAGCATATCATGTGACCCATCATTGAGGGGTCACATGATACGGTTTTATTGCAATTTAAAAAAAAAAATTTCAACTGCTCAGTTTCTACATGGGTAGATGCAGCCTATTTGTTAGGTAAAGCGTTAATTGTACCCCCAAAAATTTTTTTCAGGGGACTCTTAACATAGCCGGTGTCCGTCCGTGTGTGCGTCCGTCCCACTTTGGTTTTCTGATGATAACTGTAGTTATAGTTGGCCAAATCATATGAAATTTCATATGTAGGTGTATCAATACAAAATACAGGTCAAGTTCGAATCGGGGTGCTGTCCGTCAATTTTTGCCAGAGTAATGTCCCTTTTTTTACTTCAAAAATTCATTTTTTTTAGCTCAACTTGACAAAGTCAAGCTGAGCTATTGCCATCACTTCTCGTCCTTCGGCGTACGTACGTACATCCACAATTTCCTTTGGCACACCTCCCAGGTCGCATTTATGATCAGATTACTTTGAAACTTGGTATGCTTGTTTGGGGTGACCTCTAGATGGGAGCTATCGATTTTCTTCAATTTCCGGCAAAAAATGTTGCCACGGCCAACGTTCGTAGAACTTAGTTTAGTCAGACCTCAATATTTCCCTTTGGCACACCCTACAGGGCCCATTTATGATCAGATTGCTTTGAAACCTGGTATGCTTGTTTGGGGAGACCTCTAGATGGGAGCTATCGATTTTCTTCAATTTCTGGCAGAAAATGTTGCCGCGGCCAACGTTCTTAGAACTTAGTTTAGTCAGAAGTCTCAATATATTTCCCTTTGACACACCCTACAGGGTACATTTATGATCGGATTGCTTTGAAACCTGGCATGCTTGTTTGGGGTGACCTCTAGATGGGAGCTATCGATTTTCTTCAATTTCCGTTAAAAAATGTTGCCGCGGCCAACGTTTTTAGAACTCAGTTTAGTCAGACCACAATATTTCCCTTTGGCACACCATACAGGGCACAGTTATGATTTGATTGCTTTGAAACCTGGTATGCTTGTTTGGGGAGACCTTTAGATGGGAGCTATCGATTTTCTTCAATTTCCGTCAAAAAATGTTGCCGCGGCCAACATTCTTAGAACTTAGTTTAGTCAGAAGACTCAATATTTCCCTTTGGCACACCCTGCAGGGCACATTTATGATCGGATTGCTTTGAAACCTGGCATGCTTGTTTGGGGTGACCTCTAGATGGGAGCTATCGATTTACTTCCATTTCCGTCAAAAAATGTTGCCACGGCCAACGTTCTTAGAATTTAGTCTAGACAGACCACAATATTTCCCTTTTGTACACCCTACAGGGTACATTTTTGATCGGATTGCTTTGAAACCTGGCATGCTTGTTTGGGGAGGCCTCTAGATGGGAGCTATCGATTTTCTTCGGTTTCTGTCAAAAAATGTTACCACTGGCAAAAAAAATGACATTGGTACCAATGATCTTCAATTTTGCCATTTCATTTATAACTTACCAAGTTCAAGTTTGTCAAGTTGAGCTACAGTGTCATTGACACTTTCATTTGGTTTTCCGATGATAACTTCAGTTATAGTTGGCCAAATCAAATGAAAATTGGTATGTGGGTATATCAACATAAAATACAGGTCAAGTTCGAATAAGGGTGTGGTCACACAAGTTTGGCCAGAGTTATGCCCCTTTTTTGGTTTCCTGATGATAACTTTAGTTACTGTTGACTGATTCAAATAAAATTTAGTATGTAGGTGTATCAACATAACGTACAGGTCAAGTTCAAATCAGGGTTTGGTCTGACATTTTTTGCCAGAGTTATGTCCCCTTTTCGACTTTGAGAAATTCAGTTTTTTTCATATCTCAAATTGTACTCTTTTTTCGGGGGTGTGTCCGGGCGGCCTTTTATTACTTGTAGGAACCCCAGAAGTGCTTAAGTACTGTGGTGAGCAAATTCTCTTTTTATGGATATAATGAAAGGTCCAGGTAACCAATGCCTGTTTGGACAGTATCAATATAAATGTTTGGCTAAGATTGACTTTGTACTTGTGTTGCAGTCATAATATAGCTGCAGATGCTGAATGTGACCAAAAATAGAATTGCTGTTAAATATATATTATTCACTGCAAAAGTTACTATATAATTTTAGTACAGTGAAACCCACAATTATTCCTTAAAAAGTTGAAATATTTGATTGTATTAGAACAGTTGATAAATTTAATTCTTATCGATTATCTATTTTCAGTATTAGTTACATTCCAGCCAGTGAGGCTACTGCTTATAAAGAAGCTGCGGCAACAAGGTCACAAGAACAAAGTCCTGTTCACTATTCTTCAATGCCTTCACCAAAGTAAGTATAAAATGCATGTACTTAATAACACATTTGGGAACATTAAAAAACATGCTGCCCGAATGCACTGGAGTTGGAAACTTGGACTTTTGCAAGTTTAGCATTTCAACCCTGAGTTCCAGTATCTCTATTGTATTTTCCAGTACAATACTATGTGCTGCAATCAGGCATGTCCATTCCAGATTTGTGGGGAGGATCAGTAGATGAGCAAGTTGTTCAAGATTTGTGTTCAGAATTCATTATCCACAATATTTTAATCCTTCAGCTCTTTAGCATCAATAAATCTATTGACAATGAAATTGTGCATAAATCCATGTGTTCAGTCACTTCGAAGCTCAGTAATTCTGTAAGTTATACATACAGCCTTTTTGAGTTCTAAGAAGTGGATGTAAATTACAGAATACGGTCACATGGCTACGATTTGAAAGCCCAACTAAAAGTAGTTTGTGTGGTGACAGTCTTCTGACATAATCCTTTACCTAACATGAAAAGCAGACGGCACTTGCAAAAGAAATTATTGAATAACTATTTTTTTCATTTTTTGTCTCAAAACATAGGTTATGACCCCTCATTGGAATGAGCTCATTCCAATAAGGGGTCATAACCTATGTTTTGAAGACAAAAAATGAAAAAAATAATGAAAATGAATTGGCGATTTTTTAGAATAGCTGGCCGGTTTTGGCTGTTACATTGGGTAAAGGGTTAAACATTGGTCCACATAAATGAATATTTTATACCTGTGAAAAAAACTGCAACAAGATGTAATTTCAGGGGATTTAGTCACTTGAATTCAATCCTTTGAGCATGAAAATTTCACCCTTACTTCTTTTCATTTCTAATATCAGCCCATTTCATTGAATCTTGGAAAGCTCTGTTAAAGGGTTTTTCAAAAATCATTGTAAGCAGCTGGCAGCAGTAGAAGAGAAATTAAGAGTGAAAGTTGCTATGAATTACCCAACAACTTACTTCACCTGGTCGATACCCTCCAAATTGTTTCAAATGGTTTTACCCCATGTGAGGATGGAAAAATAGTTGCTCAACCCCGCCAAGGATGGGAAGTACTCCATTGCATATCAAGGGAGATAATCAGAGCTGCAATTTCTAGCTGGATGGAATCACAGACATCCCATTTATATAGTAGATGAGGCTCGGTAAAATAAATTCTTATTTCAAAGACAATTTTTCTTCAATTTTATGATGAAAGAGCCGGCTTTTTTTGTTGATCCATAGAACAATCCTGAAAATAGTTGTAATTATTAATTCAACTTCTTTCACTATTCTGTGGAGGAAAAGAAATGTGAAACTTTCCTGTAGTTCAGATGCAAATTAAACCAACTATATATTGTTGGAATGAGCTCTGTCAAACAAGATACAGTTGGTTAAATTTTTAGTCCTATAAGTGCAAAGTAGTATCATTAAACAGATTTTCAGGTAAAAAAACAAGTGATAAAGGAGATTTTCAGTATTGAGGGAGGTGCCCTGAGAAACAAAATTTTTTTCTCAGCAGCCTAACCATCAAAACAAGGACCTACATCATCTGACTGATGGTGTGGAATTTATCATTTGAATGCTTTGTATAAGAGCTTTTGCACTATTTCCATACTGCTAATGGTAATGTAAATCCCCTGTACTCAGTGTAGCATGAATGTATATGTAAATGCAGTGTGGTCTGGCATGTCGTCCAATCTGAGCATGCTCATCATAGATAGAGAACTGATAACCAGGTGTCCGATGTGAAGTATTAAATGAAGAACAGATTAATGCATTTGATATTCATATTTTTTTCTTTTGATTGTGTCAGAAGTGGGCAAGGAGAGGGATTCTAACAATTAACTCTTTTTTGAACAAGTTTTATGTCATTGATTAACTTTTTCCAAGGAGATATTGGCCAAACTTGGACTGAAAGAAAAAGAAAAAATTGGTGGGTAGCTTTCAGTTGCAAAGGTTAGTAGATTTGCCAGATTTGTTAGAAGTGGGCAATGGGAGGGATCCAAACATTTTTTAACTTTTCATTGAAGAAATTTTATGTCTTTGATTAACATTTTCCAAGGAGATATTGGCCTAACTTGGAGTGAAAAAAAAATAAAATTATGGGGTAGCTTTTAATCACAGAGATCAGTAGATTTGACATTGCCATTGAATCAAAGATTCATGATCAACTTTTTCAAGCATGATTATGTACAGTGTTTTGTACATGATGTGTCTTACTCAGGATACCTGTGGTTCTTGAAAATCATGAAATTTTAAAATTAGTCTTCCATGTTCGGTAATTTATTGTTTCTATGTGTTTAATATAATACTCTTGGTCATTGATTAAATCACATACCCATACAGTTTGCAAGGATAATGAGGATTGGTTAGAAAAAAAATCTCAACAAGCTGTACAGCCATCTTGGGTTACAAGACAGGAACATAATTAACTGGTAGACTGCTAAATTATTTTTGGCCATCAAATCTTGTACACATGTCTTTGCCTTGTTACAGTTTATGGGAGAGTGCCTATGGGCACTCTCCCATAAATTGTAACAAGGCAATCCCTTATAGACTTAATAATATCACTTCAATGATAATACAAAGCACATGCACTGAATATGAGCCTTCAAGCTGTGGTACCTCCACTTCAGAATAAAGCACACATATGGGCTTCCAGCACTCTACCAGTTAAGCAAAGATTATTAGTTTAGGTACCTGTGCTCAACATAATATTGACTACAGTACAGTCACCACAAACAGCTCGTGATCCACGCATGGGCAGTAATGTCCACGCATGTATTTACCAGGTCATAAAAATCCTCATCAGAAAGTTTTAATTAATGAAGCACCGGGTTGTACCCAGTGCTTCATTTATTAAATCTTTGATGATTATTTCTGTAGTTAGTGTTTAGAATCTATTATTATTGCATCCATGGTAATATTGCCAAACCGTGGAAAGTGACCAGTCCACCTTGGCCATACTGTAGTACAGTTGAACCCTGTTAATTGAATAATGATTGCCAGTGAATAATATTCATTTAACCGGAGTATTCAATTAACATCCTATAGATTCAGAGTTATACCCCATGATTGTTCAAAAACTTTGGTGTGTTTTGGTGGTTTTTCATAAGTTTAACCAATTTTCTTATAATTACAAAACAAAGGCCAAGCTGATTTTCTGATTACTAGCACACATTATTCCATTGACAGAGCAAGAACTTTGTTATTTTGGGGTTTCCACATGTCATTTTAGGGTTTCCACTTGTCATTTTGGGGTTTCCATGTGGTCACTTTACTTTTCTTTGGCGGATTATTTGTAATTTAATAGTTGATGGGTTTTTTAGAATCATAAAATAAGGACGAAGTTCTATTTTCAGATTTCTAATATATAAAATTTCAAAGTTATCATCCTTGTTTGAGTAAAAATTTTGTTTTATTTTGGTTTTCACATTGTTACTTTGGGGTTTCTTGGTAAAATAATATGAAATTTTAATGTATTCATAATGATTACAAACGAAAGATCAAGTTCAGTTTTCAGCTTTTTTCTTTCAGAAATGGAACAACTTTGACTGTATAAAAAAAGAGTTGTTTGTTTTGTATTTTTCACACAATAATGTTTTTTTTTTTGGGGTGGGGGGGGGGGGGGGGGTAGTTTCACCTTAACCCTCTGCACACAGTCAAAGTATCAAAATTTCAATTTGTAAACTTTTCCCATAATGCAACTGGGAATTTAACCAAGTCAGTAATGTTTGACAGAGCTCATTGAGGTCTGTCAAATGAAATTGAATTAGGTAAATTCATATTGCATTATGGGAAAATATAAAATTGAAATTTTTTTATTTTAACATTAGAGTCCAGAGGGTTAGAACTGGAATATCAGTTTCACTCGACATAATAAAAAAGAGTCCAAGTTTGAAGCATATGGTTGTTAAGTTTTTTTTTTCATTGTTTCAACACTGGCAGATCGGTGGGCATTAGTAATTAGTCCTATGTGTACATTCATTCAAGTTTATTCTGGCCTTAACCCTTTGCCTAACGAATTTGGTTGCACCTGCATACATCATATACAGCTGATGAAAAAAAGGATTTTTCAAACAATTTCAACAAAACCATATCATGTGACCTCACATTGGAATGAGCCCGATGATCTCGTTCCAATGGTGGCTCACATGATATAGTTTTGTGCAAATATTTCCAAAAAATTTGAAAAAAAAAAATTAAATAATTATCATAACAAGTTTTGATATTGTGTGTGTTGAGTAACTGGTTCACAAGAATACAAAAACACTGAAGAGGGAGATTAGAGAAGGCAAAATATTTCTAGAATAGCTTAACAGGCCTGGTATTTTCAGGAGAGTGATTTATTTGCTCACCCACTGCTTAAGGAGGGCAACAACTAGCCCCCCCCCCCCCCCCCCCCCCCGGCCTTAGAAAATGATGATTACCATAACAGCCCATTCCTAAAACCCACATCTTTTCAGATCTTTACTATGTTAGTGTTCTCTGTAAGATGGCCACACTGTACCTCCCACATCTCCAGGCCTTGAGGAGGCTCAGAGCTGTGGGAGGGGCAGTGTAGCCATCTGAAAGAGACTACCTTGTTAGAGCAGCACCAAATAAAATGTACAAATCCCACACGGCAGAGTTTATTAAGACCAAAATAGGCCATGTGAGGGGAGCGATTTTTATCCCTCCTGCATTTTTAAGAATGCCAGACCTGGCTTGAATGCATTTTACTAAACATGTTTTTGTTACTTGTTTTTTGCTGATTCATCCTCAAAGGAATATATGGCAAGATGCTTTTGAGCAACCAGTTTAATTTGCATTCATTTCTGTCCTGCAGCAAGAGGGATATTGATTGAACAGAGAGGCATTTTTTATAGAAATAATGAAATCATTCTTTGTGAATGGGAAATTAGCTATTGAACCTTCACAAGTGGTTAACCTGCTCAGATGCCTGGAACACTATTACATAGTGTTCAGGAGACTCGTAAAAAGTTATTGTACCGTTACAACTGTTTTTATTAACTCATTCATCCCCAACCACACTTCATTACAAACCAGCACCATTATGGCTCATGGTATTATGAGTAGCAGGTCAATGAATTTGTAGAATAGATTGTCAGGGCTTTCAAAACCTTTTAACTTTTAACTAAGTATTTGTCTGAATATCTAATAAAATAGAAACCCGGGAAGTGAAGCAGTGCTTGTTTATTGTGGTAAACAAACTGTTTTTCTTGTAAAGCTGGAAGGTAACCTATGCCTGGTATGGAAGTCCTCTAAATGGGTATAAATGATTGTCTAGAGTCGCTTTATATCCATGTTGCAGTCATGATTAGCCATTGTGCAGAAACATGTGACCACAAAGACCAAAAAATAAATAAAATAAAATAATAATAATAATAAAGTCCTGGCTGCTGTAACAGAAAGAGATTTAAGAATTGTGGAAAATCATAAAAGTTTAAAATTTTTATACATCACTTGAAAATCGTAGATTTGGGGAATTTTTTGTTTCAAATTGTGAAAAATAATGGGAGTTTTTCATTTTTAGCTTACTGAAGGGAGCTTAACTTATCACTTGCCATCCGTCGTCGTTGTCCGTCATGAACTTTACATTATCGACTTCTCACAAACTACTGGACATGAACCAAATTTTGTGTGCATGTTCCTGATCATATGTCGATTCAAGTTTAAAATCTTCTTCAGATCCACCAGTTGAAATTTTTTGATATTTGGTATACAGGGTGACCCAAATAAAAGTTTACACTGCCATAATACAACTTTAATACCATGTTTATTCAGCTTAGAATTAGAATTTAATCACAAATTATACATTATTGTAAAGAGCATGTACAGTAGATTCTACTTTTCAATGTGTTCCCCCTTAAGTGTCACAACAGCCTCCAGGCGCCTGTCGAATGCTTGACAGGTCTTCTTTATGTAGGATGCTGTCATCTTTTCCCAAGATGTAACAATGGACCTCTCCAAGGCTGCCACAGAAGGGTGCGGCTTCTTACAGGCACTGTCCTCCACAGTTGCCCATATGCTATAATCCAGGGGATTAAGATCTGGACTCTGGGGTGGCCACATATCCTTAGACCAGAATGCCTGTAAGTTGGCATCCAACCATCCCTGAGTCCTTTTGGAGGTGGGTGCTGGTGCACCGTCCTGCTGGAACACATAATTCCCATCCGGGTAGTTGGCAAGGATCCATGGCTTGACTTTATCATTCATAATATCCAGATATTTGTCTGTGTTGATGCGCACTCCTGAAGGAATGAACACTGGAGGCATCTTCTTTCCATCTGATGAGATGAGGCCAAAAACCATGACAGAAGCTGGGTGTTTTGTAGTGTTGACAGACTTTACATTATCAGGGACATCTGAAGGATCAGCTCCAATCCATCTGTCATTTCTGCAGTTGAGGATTGCATCCACAGTAAAAATCTTTTCATCTGAGAACAAGACCGCACGACCTGTTGCAGCATGCTTGACATCTTTCAACAACACCTTCGACCGACTGACCCGACTTTCTTGTTGAGCCTCAGTAAGCAGTGGAACCTTTACTCTGGCCCTGGACTTCATGTTCAGATCATTCTTGATGAGCCGTTGCATTGAGGAGCGGCTCACATCAAGCTCACATGCCATATTTCTCATGGATCTCACAGGATTTGTCTTGATGTGCCGTTTGACCTTGTCAATCAAGTTTTTGGTCCGCACAGATCGGGGACGACCAGACCCAGGTTTTCGTGAGGCTGTTCCAGTATCTTTCAGCTTCTTTTTAATTTTGTAGACTGCACATCTGGATATTCCCAGCTTTGCTGCAATCTCAGTAGGTGTCAGACCGGCACGCAGCAATTCAGGTACAGCTAAAGTTTTCTTCTTTTTCAACAGAAGCACATGAATTGTAGAGAGAATAGAGATTACCAGCTGCATTGAGAGACTTTAATGAATCATTGAAGCATGAAAACCTATTGAGATATGCTTCAATGGCTTTTAAACAAGCAGTCAACTGAGTGTAAACTTTTATTGGGGTCACCCTGTACAACATTTCTATGGGGGGTCAGATTCAAGTTTGTTCAAATCGGGTGCCTGTGTTAGTATTTGGGCTCTCGATTGGAGCCCAAAGTTTAACTTGATGCAATTTGAGGAAATTTCTTTGGAAATCTTCTTTAGATCCACCAGTCAGTATACTTTCTTATTTAGTATACAACATCTCTAGGGGGGTCAGATTCAAGTTTGTTCAAATCGGGTCTCTGAGTTAACATTTGGGCTCTCTATTGGAGCATAAAGTTTAACTTGGTGCAATTTGAGGAAATTTCTTTAAAAATCTTCTTCTTCAGATCCACCAGTCAGAATCCTTTCATGTTTGGTATACAACATCTATAGGGGGGTCAGATTCAAGTTTGGTCAAATCCCTAATGATGCCCAAATTTTAACTTTGTTCAATATGTGGAAATATTCTTTAAAAGTCTTCTTCAGATTCACCAGTCAGAATCCTCTTATATTTGGTATACATCATCTCCAGGGGGGCTAGATTTAAGTTTGTTCAAATTGAGTTCCTCGATT
Source organism: Pictodentalium vernedei (assembly GCA_031216915.1). Taxonomy (NCBI): domain Eukaryota; kingdom Metazoa; phylum Mollusca; class Scaphopoda; order Dentaliida; family Dentaliidae; genus Pictodentalium; species Pictodentalium vernedei. The sequence continues at coordinate 327,194,829 of CM062291.1, forward strand.
AATATTGGGGCTCCCTGTTGGAGCCCGAATTTTTACTTAGTGCAATATGAGGAAATTTCTTCAAAAATCTTCTTCTTCAGATTCACCAGTCAGAATCCTTTAACATTTGGTATACATCATCTCTGTTGGGGGCAGATTCAAGTTTGTTCAAATCGGGTTCCTGGATTAAAAATTTAGGATCTGGTTGGGACTTAGAATTTTTGGACCAAAATTCAAAAAAAAAAATTTCTCGATTTTTATGCATTTTGAGATGACAAAATCAAAATTTTAGACTGAAATTTTGGGTCCAGTTCCAACTCCGAAATTTTAGACCAAAATTTGGAGAAAAAAATTGCCGTTTTTATGCGTTTTGTTCAATTCTGAGACTAAAAAATTTTAGCCTGAAAATTTTGTGTTCCAGTTTGGACTCTGAAATTTTGGGGGGATTTTTTATGCGTTTTGTTCCATTTTGAGATGAATAAACATTTTTTTTTACAGCCTCAAAATTTTGTATCCGTTTCCGACTTGTTTTTAAAATCTTCTTCAGACCCTGTAGGGGGGCATGTTAGGTTCAGGTTTGTTCAAATCCATTCCCTTGTGTTTTTCCATAAAATTTGCCTCTCATGACTTCATTCCTTTGTAGTGTTGATGAACCATGTCTAACTGAATGTGACCCCAAATATTTCTTTGAACCACTTTGGCAGGTGAGCGATTAAGGCCCAAGGGGCCTCTTGTTTCTGCGTAGAAGTAGTTACATGGGAAAACCTGTAAGTGTGCAAATATCTTTGCATATGGTAACTATTAGTTTGACTGATAAATTTCTAAAGCTAAAAGGGGCAAATCGGTAAATTATAGATGAGGTTTGAGTTTACTTTATCATTTTTTTTTTCACCCTCAGTAGACACTCTGCTGTTTTTATTAGCTCATCTTGACAAAGTCAAGCTGAGCTAATCTAATCGCTTCCCGTCCGTCGTCCGTCAACACCATGTTTTGGACTTCTCCTCCAAAGCCACTGGGCCAATTCAAGTGAAAGTTTGTGTGAGTGATGGTCCCAAAGGGGCATTTCATTTTTGTTCAACTCAGCATGCCCAGCCCTATAGGGAGGGAGTGGGGGAAAATGCTCCAAAATATTTTTAAAATCTTCTTCTCAAGAACCAGTGTGTACAATGACTTGATATTTGCTATGGAGCTTCCATATGAGGCGTAGAATCAAGTTTGTTCAAACGAAGTTCGTAAAGTAATATTTGGCTTTGTAATAGGAGGGGTAAGATTTTTGGCCCCGCCCAAAATTTCTATTTTCTGAACCGATGGTCCGGTATGAACCAAATTTGGTTTGTGGTAGTATTGGGTCATAAGTACTTGACCCATGCAAAAAAAAAAAATTCCCGCATCCCCATGGGAACCCTGGGAGCTAAAAATAGAAATATTTTCAAACGCCCATATTTCCCAAACCCCACGGAACAGAGAGCTTTGATTTGGTATGAAGTATCCTTACGACCAGTAGAATTGAATGGTAAAAAAAAATTGCCATCGGTGATGTTAGGGTGTTCTGTAATGGGCATCGAAAAAATGCTGAGTCAGCATATTTGCAAAAATTTTAAAAAATCTTTTCTCCAGAACCAATCATCAGAATCTTTTGATATTTGGTATACAGCATTCATAGGGGGGTCAGATAAAAGTTTGTAGAAATAAAGCTCATTGGTTCATATTTGGGCTCTCTACAGGAGCCCGAAGTTTTAACATAGGGTAGTATGGGGAATATTCTTTAAAAATCTTCTTCTTCAGAACAACCAGTCAGAATCTTTTAATATTTGGTATACATCATTGTCATGAGGGTCAGATTCTAGATTGTTCAAACCATGTCCCTAGGTTAATATTTGGGCTTCCTAAGGAAATATGGAGGGTAATTTAAAAAAATCTTCTTCTTCAGATCCATCAGTCAGAATGCTTTGATATTTGGTATGCAACATCTCTATGGGGGTCAGATTCAAGTTTGTTCAAATCAAATTCCTAGGTATATATTTGGGCTCACTATGGTAGCCCAAATTTTTACTTAGTGCAATATGAGAAAATTTCTTTAAAAATCTTCTTCTTCAGATCCACCAGTCGGAATGCTTTTATATTTGGTATACAACATCTCTAGGGGGGTCAGATTCCAGGTTGTTCAATTCGAGTGCCTAGGTTAATATTTGGGCTCCATATGGGAACATGAAATTTAACTTAGTACAATATGAGGGAATTTCTTCAAAAATCTTCTTCTTCAGATTCACTTGTCAGAATGCTTTCACATTTGGTATACAACATCTCTAGGGGGGTCAGATTCAAGTTTGTTCAAATCGGATCCATAGGTCAATATTTGGGCTCGCTATGGTAGCCCAAATTTGAACTTAGTGCAATTCGAAGAAATTTCTTTACAATTTCTCTTCTTCAGATCCAACAGTCAGAATGCTTTCATATTCGGTACACAACATCTCTAGGGAAGTCAGATTTAACTGTGTTCAAATCAAGAGCCTGGGTTAATATTTGGGCTCTCTACGGGAGCTGGAATTGGCCATTTTGCTGAAGAATTAAAAATTTTGTATTCAGTACCCTGTAGAGGTACTAAGATTAATCCACATAGGTTGTATCAAGGGGCTTCATAGGGGAGCTCTACATTTTACTTATGATCAACTGAAGAAAAGGCATGATGCCCAGATTATTTTTGTCACTCCTGAGGGACTCAAGGATTGACAGTGTAGCCTATGGAGATGGCTTGCTTAATGTAGACTCATTCTTGGACTCTGTTTAAATTGTGTTCTGTACAAGATGAGCGCTTCAGGTCCCGTGGGGCCTCTTGTTCTTTACACAATTGAAAAGGACACATGCCAAAAACATTTTGTGATTAACTAAAAAATTTAAATTTTTTTTACTTCAGAAACATAGCTTGTGTCCTCTCATTGTAATGAGCTTGACAGACTCGTTCCGATGAATGGTCATAAGCTGTGTTTCTGAAGAAAATTTTCAAGTTGACTAGTAACCACCTTTTAGTCAACATTCAGTCACAAGTCATCTCTCATCAGACCTATATTAACCCATATTACAGTCAAGCCAGAAAATAAGCAATCTGACATTTGCAGAATGAGGTCCCCAGAGGGTGAATTTACTGATGCTATCCCATACAGTAGGCAAATTTATCCTTTGGGTATCTCATTCTCTTTAGGCCTGAGACCTTGATTCAGATTGAGGTTCACAGAGGGTAAATTTAGTGATGCTATCCTGCTGTGCAGGGTAGCATCACTAAATTTACCCTCTGGGGACCTCATTCTGCAGATTTATTTATTTAATTATTAGAGTTTAATGACATATTAACAGCCAAGGTCATATCATGTCGGTGACAGTTTTACGGGTGGAGGAAGCCGGAATACCCGGAGAGAACCACCGAGCAATGACGAGCAGCTGCCAGCTCCCCAACATCGTAACTCTGCACTGCAGTACATGCAGGGTTAGATTGGTTGAAGACATGTGCACCATTGATGTGAAGTACGCCTTAGTACACGGCGTCATCGTGCCCCCATGTGGACAAGCTGGGTAAAGTGTCTTGCCCAAGGACACAACACTGGAGTCAGAATCGATCGCTCAGATGGTCACCCATCCCAGGACTAACCGGGCTCGACGTTGCTTAACTTCGGTGATCTGACGAGAACTGGTTACCACAACGCCACCGCACCCCCCTATTCTGCAAATGACAGTATGCTTTTTTTCAGGCTTGATTACAGCACCTCCATTTGCACCATGATTTTCGAGTAGCATCTGTACCTGACATTTCTGATATAAAAACAATCTACACACAAATTGCACTCAGAATTTCTCCTCTACAATTGTAAAAAATGCGCCAAATAATCTGTGCAAAAATTGTTGAGCTTTTGAGAGATTGAGTGTCGATTTTTGAGTGTTGTGATGAGATCAGATGACTTTAAGCTGATATTTGTTCTCCTTTTATTTGAATGGCATTTTTCAAACATAAAAAAATGAATAAAAAAAATTAAATAATTCATATTTATTCATTTCTTTCTTTCATTGACTCTTTGTTATTTTTTAATTCTCAAATCAGGTCAACATTGACTGTGATCAAGGGATGAAATATACCACCACCCATGCAATTCTGTAGATTATGAGACCTAAAACATAAAACAAACCAAGAATATGAACTTTTGATGGCAAAGAAATAATTACAAAAATAAAAAGTAAAATAAAAACTGTGCGCCTGCATGTAATTTTATTTTAAAAAATGGCCTGAGAAACAGAAGATCTAGTTTGTGAAGCCTTATATCAATCATAAACTTCTTGTCTAATACTCATCAGTTGTGGAGAAATATTCTCATATCTGTTGTGACAATAGGCATCGCAAAAATATTTATTAAATATCTGCTATCTTATAAGGTAACATACGATAAAAAGGGTTTTGATCTGTTTCAGTAATTGAACATGGTTCTGTCAATAATGGAACCCTTCTCCATTGGATATTTCTGACTTAATTCACCCTGTTAATGGCATATTGCTTCCAAACAACATCCATTTATCAAACCAGGAGGAGTTAATTAGAAAATATTGCCAAGCTTCAATGCTCATAACCAATATAAGTAAAATCTCACAATTTCAGGAGACTCTGCAGGTTTCAAACATAAATTTTTGTTAAATGCTTTTGGAAATGGGAAAATTCAAACAGAATCTCACAATTAAAGAAATAAACTTTCCTCTTCAACCCGTAAAGGCTTAAATTTAACTCCGATCGACTTCGGGTGAGCTTGCAAGTTACATTCCAAGTACTTTGGCAGATTTTTATAGGGAAAAGTCTTGACTGCCTATATAGGCAGTCATTGCCAGCCAAGACTTACCTAGAAACAACTCCAAACCCACCAGACCAAGTCTGTCTGGACTGTCAAAAGTGTTACAAAAAGCTATAAAATCTTCAGGCCTCATAAGGATTATGCCATATAAAAATTGAAATCTCGAATCTCGGTATTTTGCCTGTGGAATCTCAACATTTTACATTTTAACATCTTAACAGATCTGCTCACAGTCGGTGATGTTGCAGAATTTCTGAAAAATTCTCGAACTTTAACGGTTAATCTTAGTAACAACTACAAATGAATTCATATCAGCAACTTGGCTTTGAAGTCTGATTCTTGCTCGGATATTACAACAAAGGTCAAAAGCTCCTGTAAATGTTTTCATGCAGTGTCAGTTATGTTCATAAATGAAGTTCTGATATAATTAATCAACAGCCGCTATCTAAAAATGGTGACATCAACACCAAAGGTGTAAAAAATACAAATAAAATAAATTTGTATTCATCAATACAAGATAAAGTGGTAGATTTAAGCACCAAAACGGTCCCACCCATCATACCTTACCTTATAAGTAAGGATTGTTTATTGATTATTGGAGAGCTATAAAGGGAAAGTTTCATTTCATATCTTATCATTTACAATCATTCCAGATTTATTCCTTTTTCTGCTCTGTGAACCTGTTATTATCTATAATAATATCATGTGAAATTCAGATTCTAATTACACAATACTTTTGTAGTGGTCAATAATATTCTCAAAATAGAAACAATATGGCTAACATTAAGACTTTCTGTTTTGCAGCAGTATCATAAACCGTCTGTGGAAACAAAAACAATTTACACTAAACCTGGATCAGATTTTTCATATAATACAGTGGAGTCTATGTAATTGTATATCTTTTAATCCTTTACCCAACATAATGGCCAAAACCAGCCAGCGCTATTCTCAAAAATCGCCAATTAATTTTCAGTATATTTTCGTTTTTTGTCTCAAAAACATAGGTTATGACCCTCATTGGAACGAGCTCGATGAGCTCATTCCAAAGAGGGGGCATAACCTATGTTTTTGAGACAAAAAATGAAAAAAATTAGTTATGCAAAAGTTTTGTTTGCAAGTGTCGTCTGCTTTTCTTGTTAGGTAAAGGGTTAATTGAATTTATGCTCCACCATCAACACACAAGACTGAAAAAAGATAATTGTAAGACTAGTTGTGTTTTGGACAACCACTGCAGTGCCAAAATGGGGTTGCCAATTTATTAACGAAATGAATAATTATAACAACTAATTAAAGAGAGTATAAAAATATGTATATATAATATAAAATGAAGAAGGATCAAATTTAAATATTTACACAGCCTCATGCTAACTTCTGGGTTTTAGGTGGGTGTAACTGCCCCTACTAATGCATACCTATTACCACTTAATAACAATGCCAGCTAAAATAATATAAAGAAAGAGGGTGGGAAAGAAATTGACCTCTTAGAGCTGGCTACTCCGCTGCTGCCAAACAATGGAATGACCCCCTGGACTGTACATGTAGGAGATGCCAAACTTGCGCGTCTCCAGCTAAACACAGCATCTGATTGGATGGAATCATTGATACTGGTTGTCTTTGAAACTTAATACTTGAAAGGCTGCCTATTAACTTGATACCAGTTTTTGACTTGAATTTTACACTTGATCCTAACCCTGTACCTAGCTCTACAGTTAGTTACCAAAAACGTATACTTGACAGTCGGGCACAAATATCTTTACCAGTAAAGTTCATTTATGCCCCACCATCAGCATGCAAGACCGAAATAGATAATTGTAAAACTAGTTGTGTTTTGGACAACCCCTACAGTGCCAAAATGGGGTTGCCAATTTATTAATGAAATGAATAATTATAACAACTAATTAAAGAGAGTATAACATTCTGTTCCTATAATATATAATGAAGAAGGATCAACTTTAAATATTTACACCGCCCCTTCCAATGGATACCTATTATCAATTAATAACAATGCCAGCTAAGATAATATAGAGAAAGAGGGAGGGAGGGTGGGAAAGGAATTGCCCTCTTCGAGCTGGCTACTCCGCTGCTACCAAACATTGGAATGACCCCCCTGGACTGTAGGAGATGCCAAACTTGCGCGTTTCCAGCTAAACAAAGCATCTGATTGGTTGGAATCATTGATACTGGTTGTCTTTGAAATTTGATCCTTGAAAGGCTGCCAATTAACTTTGATACCAATTTTAGACTTCAATTTTAGACTTGAATTTTAGACTTGGTTCTAACCCTGTACCCAGCTCTACAGTTAGTTTCCAAATAAGTGTACCTGACAGTCGGGCACAAATATCGTTACCAGTGAAGTTCATAACCCTGTTACTTGTACGTAACTTAAAAACAAAGTCATTTACCATACTCTCAGTACAAATTTAATCGTTTTTTTGTATTTTGGGTTATAGAGTAAACTCTTGTTAATTGAATGAAATATCTTATTGTGTCGAGAAAATACCCTGATAGTCACTAAATTCCCCTTGTTTATAGATATATATCTATTTGATCTCAGTGCATCCAGTACATGCCTTCAATCTATAATATCTTGTTTGACAGAACCCTTTTGCAAATAAAGTGTGTCTTTGGTGTCGATAGCACATCTCAGAATGAAGAACCAGGTACTGCTAAAAGGATCTCCAAAAAATGTTATTGTTCATTTATTGATGAAACAAATTCTGTGGGAAGCTTTCGATATGAGCTGTGTTTGTCTACTGTGGTCTACAGGTCTGGCTTTACAAGTGTAATAGTGTCTGGTGTCCTGCAATAAAACTGCCCCCCTCCCTTTACTGCCCTCCCCCTCCTTTTTCTGGGGAGAAGATGAACTAGGTTATCTTCTCCCCTGAGGGTGGGAGATAACCTAGTTTATCTTTGGGGGAAGAGATAACCTAGTTTATCGTTGGCGGATTATCCCTCCCCCACCCAAATTTTTGGGACTTTCTAATTAACCAAAAAAATTCACTATTATGTGAAAGGATAAGGATAATTGGAATAAAAAACAAATTCAGGACTTCTATTCTCATCGACATTGCAGAAGATGCATGTGCCACAGTCAGTTTGAATCAAAAGATGACACTGGATGATAAAATCAGGTGAAAAAAAGGTAAAAGGTAAAAAAAAATCCAAGTGGAGGAAGATAATCAGGGTGAGGCAAGATAAACTAGGTTATTCTGGGGGGGTGGGGGGGGGGATAAACTGTTACATCGGTAACCATTGTCTGAGGCAAGAATCCTCTGAAGTGGGTAGCCTAATTATAAATGATTGGCTAACTTGACTTTATATTGGTATATATGCTATAGCCACAAATTCTGAAAGTGACCTAAAACCCCCTATGAGCAATAAATAATTTAGCACTATTAGAGTTAATATACGATCCATCTCTTTGATATTGGACTTAAACCTAAAGGCCCAGATGGTTTTCTAGATTTTTCTACTGTGCCAATTTATTATCCTGTATATCTTAAAAGCTTAGCAATATTTTCTAGTCAAGTCTTGCCTGCCTGCTTTGTGGTAAACATAGACTTCTGTTTATGGAAATTCTTTTAAACTTTACTGAGAATGAATGTTGATTCTCTCTAATAAATTGTGGAAAAATATATTTACTATGAATAAAGTGCAAATTTAAATTATGTTAGACATAGAAGAAATCCATTGAAAATATTGAAGTTTTAAATGAAGTGTCTGAATTAAATGAACATTATACTGCTTAACTCTTGACACGCTGCTGGTGGATATTCCTGCCCAGCACAGGGTTCCTCTTGCCTCTGAAATAAGTATAATTTGTGCATATTTAATCATATTGCCTCCCTGTAAATGGAATGGATAATTTGACCAATGATTTCCTGTGTGACATTTAGATTAAGTTTTCATCAAATCTAGATTTAACCCTTTACCCAACGTAACGGCCAAAACCGCCCAGCACTATTCTCAAAAATCGCCATTTAATTTTCATTATTTTTTAGCTCATCTTGACAAAGTCAAGCTGAGCTAATCTCATCGCTTCCCGTCCGTCGTCTGTCGTCCGTCGTCCGTCAACACCATGTTTTGGTCTTCTCCTCCAAAGCCACTGGGCCAATTCAAGTGAAAGTTTGTGTGAATGATGGTCCCAAAGGGGCATTTCATTTTTGTTCAACTCAGCATGCCCAGCCCCATAGGGAGGGAGTGGGGGAAAATGCTCCAAAATATTTTTAAAATCTTCTTCTCAAGAACCAGTGTGTACAATGACTTGATATTTGCTATGGAGCTTCCATATGAGGTGTAGAATCAAGTTTGTTCAAACGAAGTTCGTGAAGTAATATTTGGCTTTGTAATAGGAGGGGTAAGATTTTTGGCCCCACCCAAAATTTCTATTTTCTGAACCGATGGTCCGGTATGAACCAAATTTGGTTTGTGGTAGTATTGGGTCATAAGTACTTGACCCATGCAAAAAAAAAAATTCCCGCATCCCCATGGGAACCCTGGGAGCTAAAAATAGAAATATTTTCAAACGCCCATATTTCCCAAACCCCACGGAACAGAGAGCTTTTATTTGGTATGAAGTATCCTTATGACCAGTAGAATTGAATGGTAAAAAAAAATTGCCATCGGTTATGTTAGGGTGTTCTGTAATGGGCATCGAAAAAATGCTGAGTCAGCATATTTGCAAAAATTTTAAAAAATCTTTTCTCCAGAACCAATCATCAGAATCTTTTGATATTTGGTATACAGCATTCATAGGGGTGGTCAGATAAAAGTTTGTTGAAATAAAGCTCATTGGTTCATATTCGGGCTCTCGACAGGAGCCCGAAGTTTTAACGTAGGGTAATATGGGGAATATTCTTTAAAAATCTTCTTCTTCAGAACCACCAGTCAGAATCTTTTAATATTTGGTATACATCATTGTTATGAGGGTCAGATTCTAGATTGTTCAAACCAAGTCCCTAGGTTAATATTTGAGCTTCCTACGGAAGCCCACATTTTATCTTTGTTCAATATGGAGGGTAATTTAAAAAAAATCTTCTTCTTCAGATCCATCAGTCAGAATGCTTTGATATTTGGTATGCAACATCTCTATGGGGGTCAGATTCAAGTTTGTTCAAATCAGATCCCTAGGTATATATTTGGGCTCACTATGGAAGCCCAAATTTTTACTTAGTGCAATATGAGAAAATTTCTTTAAAAATCTTCTTCTTCAGATCCACCAGTCGGAATGCTTTTATATTTGGTATGCAACATCTCTAGGGGGGTGAGATTCCAGGTTGTTCAATTCGAGTGCCTAGGTTAATATTTGGGCTCCATATGGGAACATGAAATTTAACTTAGCACAATATGAGGGAATTTCTTCAAAAATCTTCTTCTTCATATTCACTTGACAGAATGCTTTCACATTTGATATACAACATCTCTAGGGAGGTCAGATTCAAGTTTGTTCAAATCGGATCCACAGGTCAATATTTGGGCTCGCTATGGTAGCCCAAATTTGAACTTAGTGCAATTCGAAGAAATTTCTTTACAATTTCTCTTCTTCAGATCCAACAGTCAGAATGCTTTCATATTGGGTACACAACATCTCTAGGGCAGTCAGATTTAACTGTGTTCAAATCAAGAGCCTGGGTTAATATTTGGGCTCTCTATGGGAGCTGGAATTGGCCATTTTGCTGAAGAATTAAAAATTTTGTATTCAATACCCTCTAGAGGTACTAAGATTAATCCACATATGTTGTATCAAGGGGCTTCATAGGGGAGCTCTACATTTTACTTATGATCAACTGAAGAAAAGGCATGATGCCCAGATTATTTTTGTCACTCCTGAGGGACTCAAGGATTGGTAGTGTAGCCTATGGAGATGGCTTGCTTAATGTAGACTCATTCTTGGACTCTGTTTAAATTGTGTTCTGTACAAGATGAGCGCTTCAGGCCCCGTGGGGCTTCTTGTTTCATTTTTTGTCTTAAAAACATAGGTTATGACCCCTCATTGGAACGAGCTCGATGAGCTCGTTCCAATGAGGGGTCATAACCTATGTTTTTGATACAAAAAATGAAAAAAATTAGTTATTCAAGAATTTTGTTTGCAAGTGTCGTCTGCTTTTCATGTTAGGTAAAGGGTTAATGAAAAATATCTAGAAAATACTCAGCGGGTCAAGAGTTCACCAAATGCAACAGCCATATCCAGCTATCATTATTCACAAAAATCACAAAAATGACTCCTCATTGGAATGAACTCATAGAATATTAAAATTTGAATTCCTGTCTTTTTTTGTGAATAGTGCTGGCTGGATAAGACTGTTAAGCTAGATAAAAGTAAACCCTTTACCTAACAGAACTGTTTGGGATTTTTATTTTGGGTGGTGGGAGAGAGGGGGAGGGGGGTCAATTTTTGTCTCCAGCACACAACGCTCATCATTAGAACAAGCTCATTCCAATGCCAAGTTGTACTTGATGTTTTGGAGGCAGAAATTATAAAAATCAAATAATTAAGAGAAATGTTTCAGTGTTACAGTGCAGCTGTCATGGACTGGTCGTAATCCATGCATGGGCAGTGATGTCCACTCATAGATTTACCAGGTAATAAAAATCATCATCAGTATAATTTTAATGAAGCACCGTGTGGTACCCTGTGCTTCATTAATTAAATTTTTGATGATTATTCCTATAATTTGAGTTTGGAATCAAATATTAGTGTGTCTGTGGAAATATTGCTCATCTGTGGAAAGTGACCAGACCATGACAACCGTACTGTATCTTATTAGCTCATCTTGACAAAGTCAAGCTGAGCTAATCTAATCGCTTCCTGTCCGGCGTCCGTCGTCCATCGTCTGTCGTCCGTCGTCCGTCAACACCATGTTTTGGTCTTCTCCTCCAAAGTCACTGGGCCAATTCAAGTGAAAGTTTGTGTGAGTGATGGTTCCAAAGGGGCATTTCATTTTTGTTCAACTCAGCATGCCCAGCCCCATAGGGAGGGAGTGGGGGAAAATGCTCCAAAATATTTTAAAAATCTTCTTCTCAAGAACCAGTGTGTACAATGACTTGATATTTGCTATGGAGCTTCCATATGAGGTGTAGAATCAAGTTTGTTCAAACGAAGTTCGTAAAGTAATATTTGGCTTTGTAATAGGAGGGGTAAGATTTTTGGCCCCGCCCAAAATTTATATTTTCTGAACCGATGGTCCGGTATGAACCAAATTTGGTTTGTGGTAGTATTGGGTCATAAGTACTTGACCCATGCAAAAAAAAAAATTCCCGCATCCCCATGGGAACCCTGGGAGCTAAAAATAGAAATATTTTCAAACGCCCATATTTCCCAAACCCCACGGAACAGAGAGCTTTTATTTTGTATGAATTATCCTTACGACCAGTAGAATTGAATGGTAAAAAAAAATTGCCATCGGTTGTGTTAGGGTGTTCTGTAATGGGCATCGAAAAAATGCTGAGTCAGCATATTTGCAAAAATTTTAAAAAATCTTTTCTCCAGAACCAATCATCAGAATCTTTTGATATTTGGTATACAGCATTCATAGGGGGGTCAGATAAAAGTTTGTAGAAATAAAGCTCATTGGTTCATATTTGGGCTCTCTACAGGAGCCCGAAGTTTTAACATAGGGTAATATGGGGAATATTCTTTAAAAATCTTCTTCTTCAGAACCACCAGTCAGAATCTTTTAATATTTGGTATACATGATTGTTATGAGGGTCAGATTCTAGATTGTTCAAACCAAGTCCCTAGGTTAATATTTGGGCTTCCTACGGAAGCCCAAATTTTATCTTTGTTCAGTATGGTTTGTAATTTAAAAAAATCTTCTTCTTCAGATCCATCAGTCAGAATGCTTTGATATTTGGTATGCAACATCTCTATGGGGGTCAGATTCAAGTTAGTTCAAATCAAATTCCTAGGTATATATTTGGGCTCACTATGGTAGCCCAAATTTTTACTTAGTGCAATATGAGAAAATTTCTTTAAAAATCTTCTTCTTCAGATCCACCAGTCGGAATGCTTTTATATTTGGTATACAACATCTCTAGGGGGGTCAGATTCCAGGTTGTTCAATTCGAGTGCCTAGGTTAATATTTGGGCTCCATATGGGAACATGAAATTTAACTTAGTACAATATGAGGGAATTTCTTCAAAAATCTTCTTCTTCAGATTCACTTGTCAGAATGCTTTCACATTTGGTATACAACATCTCTAGGGGGGTCAGATTCAAGTTTGTTCAAATCGGACCCATAGGTCAATATTTGGGCTCGCTATGGTAGCCCAAATTTGAACTTAGTGCAATTCGAAGAAATTTCTTTACAAGTTCTCTTCTTCAGATCCAACAGTCAGAATGCTTTCATATTCGGTACACAACATCTCTAAGGAAGTCAGATTTAACTGTGTTCAAATCAAGAGTCTGGGTTAATATTTGGGCTCTCTATGGCAGCCGGAATTGGCCATTTTGCTGAAGAATTAAAAATTTTGTATTCAGTACCCTCTAGAGGTACTAAGATTAATCCACATAGGTTGTATCAAGGAGCTTCATAGTGGAGCTCTACATTTTACTTATGATCAACTGAAGAAAAGGCATGATGCCCAGATTATTTTTGTCACTCCTGAGGGACTCAAGGATTGACAGAGTAGCCTATGGAGATGGCTTGCTTAATGTAGACTCATTCTTGGACTCTGTTCAAATTGTGTTCTGTACAAGATGAGCGCTTCAGGCCCCGTGGGGCCTCTTGTTTTGGTATTTGATGAAGGGTTAACCACTTAACCAATAAGTTTGCCAGTTATGGACTAGGCTGTGCACCGAATTATTCAAGTTATGTTATTTTAGAACTTTTTAGAGGCTTAGTCCTCTTAGATAAAAGGTTCATAAAATGTGCTTGAGTAGTGAGTTGTACTCCCTGCTGATAAAACACGAACACCTTAAATTACGATATTCCACATATTTGTATTGCTAACTTCTTCTCTATGTGAAACAATGTACAGTGTTCAGTTGGTTTTATTGGAATTATATAAATCACAAAAAGCATGTTAATTCAAGTGTATAATTATAGAAATAATTGTAGCGGGGGGCACAAATTGCATTTTTATGATTTACATGGTCTTCCAGTTGGAATAATAATTTAACTCTGTCAGTGCTATCACCTGAAAACCTGTCAGCGCTATCACCTGAAAGCTAATTCATTCCTTGACAAATGAATGATTGTTTCTGTCAATTCATTAAAGAATGTCTGTGATATCACCAGTCACATGTACTAATCGTGATCAGTCTGTAAAAAACACATTTTTAGCTTTGCCCGATAAGTACCAGCAGAGTTTTTCTGGTAATACTTGGTCTGTCATCTGTCCATCATCTGTTATCCATCCGTTGTCCGTCTGTCATCAAGATTTTGTTTGTCCGAGTCATAACTTCTTAACCACTGAATATTTTTTTATGAACTTTATAACAATATGTATTATCAAAAGAAAGTGTGTCGCGAATTATAATATGGTATATACCCCCAGAAGGTCACATGCCCTATGTCAATGCGGCAGTTAGAAAAATTTTGATATTTCACTGTCACTTTTGTCCGGTCCATACAACTTGGTATGACTGGCAGATCTTATTAATACTTGGTACAGTTGTTGCTCATGACTCAACGGTGTGCTGCAACTTTGATCCAAGGTCATATTATAAATGTCAAGGTCACAGACAGCAAAACTTTGATATTGTTATACAGCCCTTGTTCGATCCATATAACTTTGGTGTGATTGACAGATCTTATTCATACCTGGTACAATTATTGTTCATGACTCAAAGGTGTGTTGCAATTTTGTTCGAAGGTCATATCCTTAAGGTCAAGGTCACAGGCAGCAAAACTATAATATTGTTATACAGCCTGTGTCTGGTCCATAGAACTTTGGTGTGATTGGCAGATCTTATTTATACTTGGTACAATTATTGCTTTATATCATCAAGGTCAAGGTCAAGATCACAAGCAGTAACACTTGCATTCTTGTCTTACACCATAATTTCTACCCACCTTCTAGCCCACATACCATACCATGCCATACCATACCAGTTTGCTATTGCCCGAGGACACCGCCTCTCTCATGAGCAGATAGAATTCTACCCTGGGGCAGTGTGCAAAAGTATATAAAAGTTGCATAGTAAACAGATCTAATGATGAAATGCACAGAGACCTCATGCAGTACATGTTGCTTGTCAATTTGTGATTTTCAAAACACTACCCGTGTCCTACTTATTGGCTGCTATGGTGATCAAGGGTGCACGTAGACCAGTATCAAAATAACATTTTCTTATGAAACTATTAAGATTCATAAAACATATAAATATAATTTCAAAAAAGGGGGTGGTTCAGTACTTTTTTATATAGTTTGCTTGAAGTTGAAATCACAGGCCTTTTAATTTCCTAAAATTAATTAATTGTTTTGCTCAAATTATGGTAATTATGCCCAAAGTATGTGGTGTTTAAATACATTTTGCCACATTTGGCAGTGTTCTAACCATGGTTTGGTCACACTTTCAGAAACAAACAACATAGTTACAGCTTGCACATCAAATAAAAAGATAACTGATAAGTAAGAGTGGCACAATAAAGATTGCTTTCCAAATTACAATCAGTTGTCTCCCCTTAATACTTCCGTTGAGAGATGAGAGTTTTTCATTTTGATTTTGATTGCTTTACTCCAGAGAATTTTTCTTCTGCATGCTGTTGAAGGTTGTGGTATTATTTACCATAATTGTTTCGTTTTCTGTTAAACATTATGGATAACTTATATTTAAATAGGATTTTTGTGTGAAGTGGGGGGAAATCACAAGGGTTAAATGTCTGAAAAACAATGTGGACATGAAAAATTTAACCAAATGGTGCCTGTTGGAATTAACATAACTGAAACACACAAAAAATGTTCAGTGTGTACACATGCATTAGATTGGAGAGAATTTATGGCCGTAAATAACATGAGATAATTTTAATACATTGCTTTTATAAATAAATTCACCAAGAGTTAAGAAGAAATATACCTCATTTTAAATAAGTCAGCAGCTCAATTACCACAGGAATATCGCCACAACCTGAAATATGAAAAATGGCTATTTTTGTAAAAAAAAAAAAAAGTGGGTGCATTCTACAACAAACATGTTGTTATGGTTGCGTATTTGGAAGTTATATGCAATTAAAAATATTCAGTAAATTAGAGTGTTCACACCTACAACAGTAAAAGTTAGTCACATTGCGTGTTTGTATAATATGTTAAGTGTATTCAGAGGCCTTGTGGCAACACAAGAGTTATGACACTTAAATTAGATAACAATAACTAAAATAAAATGTCTGATGCGACCTTGTCTTCAAGGTAACTATCAAATCCTCTCATCTGCAACATCAAACTTTGGTGATATATTTTATGGTTATATTCTCTTTATCAAGTTTGATAGCCAGTTTGGTGGTGTAAAAGCAATAGAGTTGTGGTCTTGAATGATTGACTTGCACCTAACAGTCTGATGCAATCTTATTTTCATGATTACTATCCAGTGCTCTTTTTAATACTGAAACAATGTCCACAGCTATAATCTCTTAACCATTTACCCAACGTAACGGCAAAAACCAGCCATCGCTATTCTCAAAAATCGGCAATTAATTTTCATTTTTTGTCTCCAAAACATAGGTTATGACCCCCTCTTTGGAACGAGCTCGTTGAGCTCGTTCCAAGGAGGGGGCCATAACCTTTGTTTTGTGACAAAAAATGAAAAAAAATAGTTATTCAAGAATTTTGTTTGCAAGTGTTGTCTGCTTTTCATGTTAGGTAAAGGGTTAACCTGTAGAGTGCTGGAAGCCCATATTTGGGCTTGACTCTGAAGTACAGGTACCACAACTCAAATGCTTCATATTCAGTGGGTGCACTTCATATTTTCTTTGAAGTGAAATTATTTAGTCTGTGTGGAATTGCCTTGTTATAATTTATGGGAGAGTGCCTAAGTGAATATCAAATGGCATTTGCAAAAACAGGTTTTGAGTAACTGAAAAATTTCTTCTTTTTTTGCTGCAAAAATGTAGTTTATGACCACTCATAGGAACGACCTCTTTGAGATCAAAATTGAAAAAATGAATAAGATTTGAATGGCAAACTTTGTTACTAGTGCTTGTTGGTTTTAATCAATTGTTAATCAAGTTTGATAACCAGTATAACCTGGATAGCATCAGATTTATTAGTAAAAGTTTTATGTGATGCTGTCTTCACTGCAAGAGCAGAATGTTTGAATGTTCTCATTTACAGTAATGAAACTTGGTCGCCCCATGGGAACCCTGGGAAGTGAAGCAGTGCATGTTTACCATTGTAAAGAAGGTCTGTTTTACCAGTAAAATAGGTCCTGGTAGCTAATGCCTGGGGTGGAAGACCTCTAAAAAGGGCTGCCTGAGTATAAATGATTGGCTGGACTTGACTTTATAAATCCATGCTGCTGTCATCATTAGCAAATGTGCGTGCATGCATGCATGCATGCATGCATAAATAAATAAATAAATAAATAAATAAATAAATAAATAAATAAATAAATAAATAAATAAATAAATGAAACTTGGTCACAGTGATTTGACATCCTGTAGGAACCCTAGGAAGTGGAGCAATGCTTGTTTTCTGTGGTAAATAGGTTCTAAATATTAATACCTGGGGTGGAAGTCCTCTAAAATGGGTGGCATTGATATTAACAATTGACTGAACTTAACTTCATACCTATATTGCGGTCACAATAGAGCCATAGAAGTCGCAAGTAACTATTTATTTATTTATTTATTTATTTATTTATTTATTTATTTTTTTTTTTTAATTTATTTATTTATTTATTTATTTATTTATTTATTGGTGTTTAAGGTCACATACTTATGCACAATGGCTAATCATGACCATGATAGTTTTATGGGTTGAGGAAGCTGGAGTACCCGGAGAGAACCACCAAGCAATGACAAGCAGCTGCCAGCTCCCCATCATCGTAACTCCGCACTGCAGCACAGGCAGGGTTAGATTGGTTGAAGACATGCATACAGTATGCCTTAGTACACAGCGTCATCGTGCCCCCATGTGGACAATCGGGGTTAAGTCCCTTGCCCAAGGACACAACACAGCAGTCCGAATCGATCGCTCAGATGGTCACCTATCCGAGGACTAACCGGACTATACAGTTAAAACTTGAAGTCCTGTCATGAACTGTGTGCTTATCTAGGCTTAATTGCGCGTAGGAATTGCGTGCAATTGCCATATTGAATGACATCCAAAGCATGGCAGGTTCTCCTCGTTACCCATAGCAAACACAGGCAATGTTTCTGCCAATGGACCTCCGGGTTACTTGGAGGTCCATTGGCTGAAACATTGCTTGTGCACAGGCCATGTGTACAGAATTTGATAGCCATACTATGGTCATAACGTGTAGATTAACGCACAGATCGACGTACTATTTGTGCGCATTTCATGACAGGTCTTCTAGTTGTCTAAAAAATCGGGAAATATTAAATTCGGGGTGTCCTTCCGTCCTTCCGTGTTTTTCGTTTCCAGACTCTAACTTTCCTAACAGTGACCAGATTTTGATGAAATTTGGGAAGTAGATCACTTTCATCAATTGTGGGTCCAAGTTCGAATATGGGCATTTTCCGCACATATTTAATTAGGTTGCTGAAATTTGATTGGCTGACGGTTTCCAGACTCTCACTTTCCTTACAATCAACCGATTTCGATGAAATTTTGTATATGGATTACTTTTATCAATACCTTGGTCAAGTTCAAATGTGGGAAATTTTGTACTGAAAATCTGTCCATCTGCCTGTCCGTCTGCCCCATGCGTCAATGCACCTCGGACTAAAAGCTGTATTTATGAACCGATTTTCACGAAACTTCTTGGGTATCTTTGTTATCATTGTGAGACCAGAATATATGTTTTGGGGTTTGGTCCAAAATTCAAGATGGCCGCCATCGGCCATTTTGTTCCGAAATTGGGTGTAATCAGTTTTTTGTACAGAAATTCTATATGAAAGTTCGGATTTGAATAAATATTTGTATGAATGTTTAGTAACATGCAATACATCATATATAATACGGGTTTTGTTCTCGTGCAAAAATTATGCAAATTAGGGAAACTTTGATTTATTCAGTGCTACAACTAATACACAGTAAGTGTACACCTTCCGTGTTTTTCGTTTCCAGACTCCAACTTTCCTTACAGTCAGTCGATTTCGATGAAATTTGGGTAGTAGATCACTTTCATGAATTGTGGGTTCAAGTTCGAACATGGGCATTTTCTGCGCATATTTAATTAGGTTGCTTAAATTTGATTGGCTGATGGTTTCCAGACTCTTAACTTTCCTTAGAGTCAACTGATTTCAATGAAATTTCATATATGGATTACTTTTATCAATACCTAGGTCAAGTTCGAATGTGGGAAATTTTGTACCGAAAATCTGTCCGTCTGCCTGTCAGTCTGCCCATGCCTCAACGCACCTCGGACTAAAAGCCGTATTTATGAACTGATCTTTACGAAACTTCTTGTGTAATTTTGTTATCATTGTGAGACCAGAATATGTCTTCATCATTACTTCTTTTGCAACTCTACAAAGTCAAACTCTCCCAGTACCATATACAGACCACCATATTATCTGGACATCACTTCCAAGGTTTCATAACTTCCAATCACAAGCTTTACAGGTTGGTTAACACTTTTCACATCAGTTTAATGTAATATGTCTTATCATACAGTCTTAATTTTTATGTGTACCCATACTATGTATGGTACACATAATGCCGGCATCCGGGGTGACCATCCGTCGTTCGTCCATCCTTTGTCCATCTGTCTGTCTGTCTGTCTGTCTGTCTGTCCATCCGTCCGTCCATCCGTCCGTCCGTCCGTCCATCCGTCCGTCCGTCCATCCATCCATCTGTCCATCCGGCTCCGTATTCATTTCTTTGGCATTCGATAACTTGAAAAATATTGCTTGGATTGTCTAGTTACTTTTATTTGTGTTCATGTTACTGATGTGCCGAGCTGTATAGTTTTTGGTGTAAATCGGATAATTTGATCCTAAGATATTAACCCTTTATCCTTCAAATTGAAAATTCCTCCAATCCCTTTGGCATTCGATAACTTGAAAAATATTGCTTGGATTGTCTAGTTACTTTATATTTGTGTTCAGGTTACTGATGTGCCGAGCTGTATAGTTTTTGGTGTAAATCTGATGATTTGATCCTGAGATATTTGTGTTCAGGTTACTGATGTGCCAAGCTGTATAGTTTTTGGTGTAAATCTGTTATTTTGATCCTGAGATATTAACCCTTTATCCTTCAAATTGAAAATTCCTCCAATCCCTTTGGCATTCGACAACTTGAAAAATATTGCTTGGATTGTCAAGTTACTTTATATTTGTGTTCAGGTTACTGATGTGCCGAGCTGTATAGTTTTTGGTGTCAGTCTGATAATTTAATCCTGAGATATTAACCCTTTATCCTTCAAATTGAAAATTCCTCCAATCCCTTTCACATTCGATAACTTGAAAAATATTGTTTGGATTGTCAAGTTACTTTATAATTGTGTTCAGGTTACTGATGTGCTGAGCTGTATAGTTTTTGGTGTAAATCTGATAATTTGATCAAGAGATATTAACCCTCTTTATCCTTCAAATTGAAAATTCCTCCAATCCCTTTGCATGAGATAACTCAAAAAATATCAATCCGATTGTCATGTTACTTTATATATTTATTCAGGTTACTGATGTGCTGTGCTGTATAGTTTTTTATATAAATCTGATAATTTCATCCGGAGATATTAACCCTTTATCCATCAAATTAGACACTTCTCCAATCCATTTCTATATGTACCCATACCTTGTATGGTGTACATTATGTCGGCATCTGTGGTGGCCCTCCGTCATACAGCTTTCTACTAATTGCGCGTATGGGTACACATCTGACGATTTCATCGGCCTATTTTTTAGTGATTCTCACAGTTATACTCCACATCACTTTACTTGCTTTGATACACTCCATGAAAATAAATCTGATAACCACTGTCTGAAGCACTGTCTGTTCTGTCTCTTCCAAATAATTTCCACTTGCAACTCAACTATATTCCACTGGATGCATTAATTCCCCTTGAAACTGCTGCCCGGCGGGAGACATGAATTCACTGAATTTGCTTGTTTTAACTGTAACACCAATAAATATAAATAAATATTGATTTGACTACAGTATCCTGATACACTCTGATTACCAGTTTAATAACCAGTGTGCTTAGTAGAAACAGAGTTATGGCCCCTGAATTAGTGATATTATTTTCCTGCTGTTTTCAACAACCAAATTCTTGGGAGTTCCAATCTCATAAAAAAAGAGTTATGGGCCTGCATGAGTGGTATTTCTTCTCTCTTTTTTTGTTCTTGGTTTCACTGAGTAGTTTGCATTGTGGTTTGGTAGTAATCAGCTCATGTTATATCTATAATATATAGTTCTAGTTATGCCTTATTTTGATGAGTATTCTGGAAACATGCTGCAATTATATTGCAAATTCCTCATCAATATCCAGGTAATTAACAGCACACAGAATATCATTATTTGATTATTTTACCTACTATTTGATGTTTCATTTAATTGGATTCCTGAATACCTGACTGATACTTAAGAACTTTAATTTTAAGAGGCTGATGCAGTATAGTTAGGTTTTCAACTTGTAAAGTGCTAAATTAGTTTTGAAAGGTGTTTTGTAACATGTGATACTATGCTATCAGAAATGGGAGCTTTAGTTTTTTAATATTTTGTTGATAAATAATTGTTTTGCCACAATTTATTGGAGAGTGCGTGTTGGCACTCTCCAATAAATTGTAACAAAGCTATTTATGTAAACATCATTTTTTTTACTGGAAAGCGAACAAGCTATTGCATGTAGTGTAAAGTCATTAAAGTGGCTTTTAGCACTTTTCTATATAGCCATGGTGCACTCAGTCTGTTAATGTATGCAAAAAACTGAGCAGCCCAAAAGCTTGTGTGTATTTGTAGAACTGATATACTTTAGACTGTTGTGTTCATATACATGTAGTACAGTGCACTCTTTATTTCATGCAAACAGGATTTTCCCCAAATATTACCGGTAAGCTTGTTATGGTATTGTCAATTTATCCTTGTGATTGAAATGTTTTCTGTTTATTGAAATTAATCATGCTAATATTTTATTTTTCTGTTACTTGTATTTGATAGTTTCTCATTTATTGATTTCTTGCTATGTTGTTGGTCATCACTAACGGAATTTATTGTTTAAGGTGCTGTATAAGTAAGAGAAGTTTGTTTACTTTCAGATTCCCCCCTCTGATGTTCCATAAATTCAAATTAAATATACACAAACAGGCCTGGCATGTTCAGGAGAGTGATTTATTCGCTTGCCTACTGCTCGCCTTTAAAAAATTGAGGGCAAAAACTAGCCCTCCTGGCCTTAGAAACTAATGATTACCATAACAGCCTATTCCTAAAATCCACATCTTTTCAGATCTCTACTATGTTAGTGGTTTCTGTAAGAGGCCACACTGCCCCTCCCACACCTCCAGACCATTCCGAGGCCCGCAGGTGTGGGAGGGGCAGTGTAGCCGTCTCACAGGGACTACCTTGTTAGCAGCACTGAATAAAATGTACAAAGCCTGCTTGGCAGAAGTCATTAATAGTGAAACTTCATTTTGCCACTTTTAGCTTCTGTAAGCTTCAGGAGAGCTAATCGCTTCTCTTGGCCATGCATGGGGAGCGATTTTTAGCCGACCTGCATTTTTAAGAATGCCAGGCCCACACAAGTTATACATCAAAATGAAGGTTGTGATGTATAGAACACGAAATATATATGTGGTCAACCCTACAGAGTTGGCAGTAGGTATCAATGACACTCGTATCCAATGCTCTTCATATATCCCAAGAACAAATCTAGGAAATCAAAATTCTTAAAAACGCAGCAACAGATCTACATGGGAGTAAATTCCAACACTCTCAGCTTTGTTTTCATTGTCTGTTTGTTTACATTTTGGTCGGAGATCGTGGTGGCTCAGTGGTAGACTCTTGGACTTCTGTGCAAGAGATCCCGAGTTCGATCCCTGTCCTTGACGACCCACATTGTGTCCTTGGACAAGGCACTTTATCCCGGTTGCCTACATGGGGGCACGATGATGCCATGTACTAAGGCGTACTGCACGTCGATGGTGCACATGTCTTCAACCGCTGTAACCCTGCTTGAGCGGGTCTTGAACAGAGTTAAAATGTTGAGGAGCTGACAGTTGCTTGTCGATGCTCAGTGGTTCTCTTTGGGTACTCCGACTTCCTCTGCCCGTAAAACTGTCATGGTCACGATTAGCCATTGTGCATAAGTATGTGACCTTAAACACCAATAAATAAATTTACATTTTGGTCAAGGTCATCTGGGCCAAAAAAGCATTGATACACAATGCCATCAAAAATCAAATAATGAGAAAAATCGCCTTCATACTACACAGTATTATTATGGAGACTGTACAGTTGCCATAGTATCATGACACCTGTTTGAATTTCTTAGAATTATGTGATTGTTTTTCAATGAAAATTTGTGGTATCGCCTGGTATGCGCATGTCCATCGGTCATGGAATCCATCTTCAATAAAAAATGCAGACAGTGTTGCCCTTTTCCCAAATGCAGTCCTGTCATTGCATTGTAAAGTGTTTTGAATGCCTAGCTTTGCTCTTGGATATCTGAAACACATTTGGCCATGAGTTGTTCTTCTGAAATATTATTTAACCGTTTACCTAACAAATTAGGCACATCCATCCATCCACGTAATTTACAAACTGAGTAGTTGAATTATTCTTAACCCATTACTAACTCGAAAAACAGACAACACTTGCAAACAGAATTCTTGAATAAATACTTTTTTTCATTTTTTGGCACAAAAACATAGCTTATGACCCCTCATTGGAACGAGCTCAACAATTTTGTGAAAATTGCTGGTCGGTTTTTGCCATTACGTTGAGTTAAAAACGTACAAATCCATATCATGTTATTGATCTCATTCCATTGAGGAGTCTCATGATATGGTTTTGTTGAAAATTAAAAACACAAAAACTAAAATAACAAATTTTAATATCGTGTGCATTGGGTGAAGAATTTATTTCTATTTTGTTTAGGCCTGATTTCACAAGCATAGACAGTTACTCTGACATTCACAAATATTGTAATAGAATCTGCACAACATGTACACTGCTTTGTAACATTTATGTAAATTTGATAACCTGCTCAATCTTTTTTGAAGTGGAAGTTTGATAAATGTAAATTTGGACTTTATTACACTTCTAAACTTTATGAATCTACTGCCTGTAGGAACACCCAGGCACAAGTAGTGGTGTAGTACAGTGGAGCCCACTCAATTGGATATTTTTTAATTGAATAACCCTGTTAAATGAATCTAAATTCCTAACCATTTACCATACCTTCATTGCAAATTTGACCTGTTAATTGCACATAGCGCATAGAGTAAACTCCTGTTAATTGAATAAAAAATATTTTAATCTTCCCAATGGGAACCCCGGGGAGTGAATTAGTGCTTGTTTACTGTGGTAAACAAGCTCTGTTTTACCTGTAAAATACGATCCAATAATCCACGATCTGGGGTGGAAGTCAACTAAAATGGGCAACATGGGTATTACTGATTGGCTGGACTTCACTTTATATTCAGGTTGCATTCACGCTTAGCCATTGTGTAGAAATATGTGACCTTAAACACAATAAATAAATGAATAAGTAATTGTAATATGTTGAGAAATTACCCTGACGATCACCAAATTTCCCTTGTTTATTGACCAATTTGGCCTCAGTACTTCCAATACAGGAATTTATTGTACTATATCTTGTCTGACCAAGCTCATGGAGCTCTGTCATGCAAGGTATAATGGAATAAATTCTTGATTTATTACTAGAATACAGGTAAATGACTTGAATACTTTTCAATGCAAAGTGGCTATTCAATGAACTGGGTTCCATTGTACTTACTGACTGTTGTAGACAAGTTTCATGTTACTTACATAACGAATCTGGTAAGCAGTGCCTATTGTGAGGCACATGATGTGAGCAGGATAATTATAAACAATTGGCTAAACGTGACTTTATAATTGTGTTACTGCCACTTTAATGTAACCATAGATGCTGCAAGAGACATAAATATAAGCACTTGTGAATCTACAGCAGTTGTTGGAAAACTACAACCAAAATTGCACTATTTGTTTGAAATCAGTCAAGAGTTGGTATCTTCAAGTGACGAAACTTCTTGAATGAATTTTCTATCTTATAACAAGAAAGTATTTCCCCCAATACAAGTAAAAAGGTCTAGACAAAATACAAATCTGTATTGATGATAGCAACCACACATCCAATCATTTGATTCAGAAAGAGAACATTTCTTACCTGCACATATCGGAAACTGATTACACATGTCGAGGCCACCATTTTGATAAAAAACTAATTAAATGATAAATAAATAACCACCTCATTAAAATAAATTGGAGTAGATCAATTTTTGCCTTGATGATATTTTTATATAGGCCTACCATGCATTAAAGCTGAAAATAAAACAAAAGAAATGTACGACTGAAACACTACTATGACTTAGGCGGTTATAGTACCAGTGGAACAATGAATGGGGGATTATGTCATGCACTGCTCTAGAATGTGACACCATGACATCATCATGATCTTCATTGATAAAAAAATTGATTCATAGATGCTGAATAGTTGTCAAAATACATTCAAACAAGAAAGGGAGGAATATTGTAAGATAAATTGGTTATTACCACCAAGTGGGTTTCTGTGATGGTGAGATAAATTTGTCATCATCACTATGTGTTGATCGAGAAACTTGTATCAATCCTCGATGATGTTCTTATTATGTATTGCTACTCGTGCTAAAAGTTCCACCGTGATACCTGATATGTACACTATCTCGGCTTGATACATGTTACTCAAACAACACAGAGTGGTGATTAGGGCCCTTTACTATTATTATTTTCGATTTGAATCGACTCTTGAATCGAGTCTAATATTCAAAATCAAATTTAACCTTGAATTGAATAAAATATTCCAACTACATCATCAAGGCATGTCTCCGTCGAAGCCATGCCTTGATGATATAGCTGGAATATTACCCAGTAAGGACTTTTGTTCAAAAACAGAAACGTGTCCGAGAATTCTATGCTGGGTACTGCACTTGGCTAACCTCTAGCAACCATAATATTGCTTGGGGACTTTAAATTTGCTTTCATGTTAATATAGCAGAAATTGCACTCAAGTCTTTATTTTCAACATAATTTATGTATAGTTTCTACCTCAGCTATATGTTTTGTGAGACGAGTAAGATGACTGATACCAAACAAAATTCCAGTGAAAAGATTCGAAGGAAAATGAATCGGACAGCCAATTTTGAATCTAATCGAATACCAACTTGAGATTCAAAATCAAATTGAATCGTGAAGCTTCGCAGGGCCCTAATGGTGATAACAGATATGCACCCACCCTTCAGTGAGATGTTGATCAGTTTTATAAAACCACCTAAAACTAATCTTTCTTCGTCTTTCATAATTTTAGTCCAAGTAGCATTTCATAATAAAAATATATTCGTCATTTTTCGTTGTTTTTTTTTCACATATTTTTTATTGAATCTAAAGGTTATGTGGAATACTATTGTCTGTGATATGAGGAATGTTTGATACCACAATGTGTTAAAAATTTGGTAGAAGGCATGAAGTTTTGTCTGAGATCGGATAAATGTTTAAGGCCTAAATGTGACTAATTGTTGTGTGAGGCATGAAGTTCCAATATTTCCGAGATTACTTATCATTATTTTCAGTTTAGAGAATGCTTGATGTAGCAAGTTTTGCATAATTGATAATTTTAGCTCCATAAGTAGTGTGAATGCATTTGTTGTTCTGACTGTAATGACACCCAAAAAGCAACGATTCCAGAAAATGTGCCATTTGATGTATCATCTGACAAAAGTTGTCTCTATTATATAGAATTACCTCCGCAGTAACCGAGCCAGTGTTAATTGGGAGGGATAGGGGATGGGACGTACTCCCTACCTACTTTTCTTGAAAACTGTCAACGTTATATTCATATATGCCCAAACCCTTAAACTGGTTCATATATTCTCACCCTGATAATATTTCTTGGGTCAGTTTGCTTTATTTATTCCTTCACTTTCTGGGTACTCATTTTGCCTGGCTTTGACCTTGCTTGCCTGCTGCAGGTAAATTTACCTGTCTGATACAAAGATACTGGGTGACTTAGTAATTGTGTAATCATGCCAATGTTGTTTTGTCTGCTTTACAAATTCCGAAAGCCAAATGCTGGCTGCTGAAGGCAGTCAACAATGGGTTGTAACTTTTGAACCATGGATATTTCAGTGAAACTTGATAGGGTTATATCTCACCATTAGCTGATCTGTCACACTTAAAATCTTGCTGTTACTAAAATTATAAGTTTGTGTCACAGTTAAGTTTTCTGGTCAGATTTTTCAATCGGCTATAACTTTTTAACCGTTGAAGATATTTCCATTGAACGTTATAGGGATGATATACCCCACCATGATTTGATATGTCCCATCCATAGCCTTCAGGTTCAAGGTCAAGATTGATGTTACAAAAACTCACATTTCACTTCCAAGGTAAGTTTTCTGGTCAAGTTACAGTACAGCGGCAGTGGACTGGTCAAGTTACAGCACAGCCACTGTGGACTGGTCACTTTCCATGGGTGGGCAATATTTCCACAGACACAATAATATATTGCAAACACTAATTATTAGATTAATCATAAAAAAATTAAGTAATGAAGCACCGGGTACAGCCCATTGCTTCATTAATTAAACTTTTGCTGATGATGATTTTTATTACCCGGTAAATGCATGCGTTAACATAGCTGCTCATGTGTGGATTCCTGCCAGTCCACGACAGCTGTACTGTATTCAATTGGCTTTTTAACCATTGAAGATAATTCTGGGGAACTGTATGGGGTTATTCAACATCATGGGATGATATGTCACAATCACAACCATGCTACATGGTTCAAGGTAATTCTGTCAAACTTTATCGAGTAATTCAACGCACCTGAATTTTTTTTTTTTTTTATAAATTGAGTTTCAAAGGATTTTAAGTCATTTCATTAAGGAAAAAAAATCCCCAATTGATCTTCATGAAGTGTTTGATTTTTTTTTTACATAAAATCATTCAAAATTCTTAATCTTTCAAATCTCATTATTTATTTATTTATTTATTTATTTATTTATTTATTTATTGGTGTTTAAGGTCACATACTTCTGCACAGTGGCTAATCGTGACTGTGACAGTTTTATGGGTGGAGGAAGCTGGTGTAACCAGAGAGAACCACTGAGCATCGATGAGCAACTGTCAGCTTCTCAACATTCTAACTCTGTTCAAGCTCCGCTCAAGCATGGTTACAGCAGTTGAAGACATGTTTACCATGGACGTGCAGTACGCCTTACTACACAGCGTCATTGTGCCCCCATGTAGGCAACCTGGATAAAGTGCCTTGCCCAAGGACACAACATGGGTCGTCCCGGACGGGGATCGAACTCGGGACCTCTAGCATAGAAGTCCAACAGTCTACCACTGAGCCACTGTGCTCCCTCAAATCTCATTTTAAAGCAAAGAAAACCTCTCCCCTAATTCACACCTCTACTCTAATGGCCTGCTAGAGAGGTGGGATGCTTGAGGCAGACGAGACCCTGTTAACTCCTAGCACGCTGGTAATATTTCAGAATTTTCATCGTTGACTCCATATTGCCCATTTAGCATGAAAAATTTAACAAATTATATCTTGTTTGACAGAGCTCAATGAGCTCTGTCAAACAAGATATAATTTTTTAAATTCTCAGTTGCATTGTGGGAAAAATGCATTATTGAAAACTTTGGTATTTTGACATCAGAGTGCAGAGAGTTAAGGTGGTTGCCTTGTGAACAAACTAATTCCCACGAAAATGGTGTTATCCTCTTATCAATGGTTTCTTGACGCCAGACTGTTTTTCATCAAATCAAATCATTCTGCTTTACGGCAGTTGTGATTTTATTTGATGCAAAAATTCAATAAAGTCTGGTGTCAAGAAACCATTGATAGAAGTTATAATTTTCAAGAGCCAAATTTTGCCTCTTCTAGGTCATCAGGTGTTTTTGTACCAGCCATGACTTGTTTTTATGGAAAATACTAATAATAACCCGTTATCAAAATTTAGCCTTTCCATTATGAATTTACCAAATTTGTCAAGTTCTATACATGTACAGTTAAATTGACATTTATTTCATATTCACTGCCATCACCAATACTTGATTAAAGAAAAACATTTTAACCCTCTAGACTCTTATGTCAAAATGGCAAAGTTTTCAGTAGCAAATATTTCTCATAATGCAATTTGATATTCAACCGAATACCTTGATTGACAGATCTCCATCAACGTATGTGTAATTGGCTAAATTCATAGTTAAAACAAGAAAAAAACAGAGTGATTGGAGAAAAATCTGTTGACCCCCAGTATGCGAAGGGTTAAATATACCTCTGCTTCCTAAATTCTCTTATATGATACACTGATGGAAAGGACTTGTAGAGTAAATAACATTTTTGTGGTGCCATCCAAGCTTACTTATGTTTCATTGTAGTCGTTTATTTGAGAATATGTTTATCCTCTGTGAGTGCAGGATGGGGAAATTTCAACTGTGGGACATGATATTTGTGCCCAACATGATTCTAACTGAGTGTCTTGCACAAATATATTTCCCCCATCTCATACCCAAAACCCATCATGGATAAATTTTTCTTACACCCTAATATCAATGTGACATCATTTGGAATTTAAGAATAGTCATTTGCTGTCTTATCTGCCCGAAGGCTGGTTGGTTGCTTGCAAAACCTAATCACATATTCCAAAAGAGCAACAGAAAGTTTAACACATACCAAAGATATATACTTATTCGTGAAGACAGGGTCATGGTGTTGTAGCATTGTGAAAATGATGAAATCTACCCGTATAGAACTCATGGTGTTGACGTTTACATGACATGGTGTGAGATATGGGTAGGTCCTACTCAGATATCACCCCAGGCATACATATCTCGACACAGAGTATGTTTGAGAAATAGAATTCTTAGAAATTTCTTTATAGTTTTAGCTCAACTTTGGCGAAGCCAAATTTGAGCTTATGCCATGGCCAGTCGTCCGTCTGTCCATCTGGCCGTCTGTCCGTCTGTTTGTCAACAATTCAATACAGCTCAGGCTGGAGGCCGTATTTATCAACCGATCTTTACGAAACTTCTTGGGTACCTTTGTTATGACCATGGGACGAGAATGGGTGTTTTGGGGTCCGATCCGAAATTCAAGTTGGCCACTGGCGGCCATTTTGTACAGACTTAGGTGCAATCAGATTTTTGCACAGAACTTCCATATGAAAGTGCTGATTTGAATAATTTTTTGTATGAATGTTTAGTACCATGGGATACACCACATATAATACAGGTTTTTTTCTCGTATGTAAATTATGCAAATTAGACTAATTTTAATGTTTTTAATGTTACTTTCAGCACTGTCACTGCAAATGCCAATACGGCTCGGGCTAGAGGCCATATTTATAAACCGATCTTTACAAAACTTCTTGGGTACCTTTGGTATCACCGTGGGACGAGAACGAGTGTTTTTGGGTGCGGTCCGAAATTCAAAATGGCCGATGGCAGCCATTTTGTACAAAATTAGGTGCAATCTGATTTTTGCACAGAACTCCCATATGAAAGCGCTCATTTGAAAATTTTTTTGTGTGAATATTTAGTACCATGGGATACATCACATATAATACAGGTTTTTTTCTCGTGCAGAAATTATGCAAATTAGATGAACTTTGATTTTTTCAGTGCTACTTACACACAGTAAGTACACATGTCAATACGCCTCGGTCTAGAGGCTGTATTTAACAACTGATCTTCACGAAACTTCTTGGGTACCTCTGTTATCACCTTGGGACGAGAACGAGTGTTTCTGAGTGCGGTCCAAAATTCAAGATGGCTGCCAGTGGCCATTTTGTACCAAAATTAGGTCTAATCAGTTTTTTGTACACAACTTCTATATGGCTCAGGCTAGAGGCCATATTTATGAACCGATCTTTACAAAACTTTTTGGGTACCTTTGTTATCACCGTGGGATGAAAATGAGTGTTTTTGGGTGTGGTCCAAAATTCAAGATGGCCACCAGCAGTCATTTTGTACCAAAATTAGTGCAATCAGTCTTTTGTACAGAACTTCTCTATGAAAGTTCTGATTTGAATAAATTTTTGTATGAATGTTTAGTAAAATGGAATACATCACATATAGTACAGGTTTTTTTCTCGTGCAGAAATTGTGCAAATTAGATGAATTTTGATTTATTTAGTGCTACTTATACACTATAAGTGCACATGTCAATACGGCCCGGCTAGAGGATCAACCGATCTTCATGAAACTTCTTGGGTACCTTTGTTATCACCTTGGGACGAGAACGAGTGATTCTGAGTGCGGTCCAAAATTCAAGATGGCTGCCAGTGGCCATTTTGTACCGAAATTAGGTCCAATCAGTTTTTTGTCACAACTTCTATACAGCTAGTATTTATGAATTGATCTTCACGAAACTTCTTGGGTACCTTTGTTTTCACCTTGGGACAGGAATGAGTGTGTTTTGGGGTGCCTTTGTTATCACTGTGCTATGCAAACAAATATTTTGGGGTTCAGTCAGACCCACTCTGGGACTCAAAGATTTCTTTTCTAGTTTAGCATCTGACTGTCACCCACCTTTACAATACTTTACCTATACATTTGTTACAGTCTACGGTCAGTATTTATGTACTGACCATTACAATACTTTATATGTACCTTTGTTATCAGGTCATTACCTAGATGTTTGTCATTGCTGTGTCACATACTATACATGTACATGTCTTGACAAGTTGAGCTACAGTGTCATTGACACTTTCATTTTCTTTTAGAGTATAAAACAAAGTTATTGTTCTGTACAGGTACTTTTGTTTTTAACAAGTACATTTGTCACGTACTTACTTGTCTGCAGGATGACTGATTTGAAACATGTAGATTGAAGTCTGTTAAGCTCTGTTAGTGGTTGGATGTTGTGGGTTTTTTAAGAAATTGTAAATAATTCCAGTTTTCGATACTGTGAACTATAAGAACGTTTGAACATGGCACAGTTGGGGTTCAAACCTCAGTAAAGAGAGCAGCAACGTAGCAAAATTATAAAACCCCTCTTCACACAGATGTCAAAACACCTAAATTTGAACTGGTAGAGTGCTGAATTATTTTTGGTCATCAAAATTTGTTCACATATCTTTGCCTTGTTACAATTAATGGGAGAGTCCCCTCTCCCATAAATTGTGACAAGGCAAATCCTAACAGATTAAATAATTACACTTGAAAAGTGATATGTAGAACATGCACTGAATATGAAGTCTTTAAGTTGGGGTACTGACACTTCAGAATAAAGCCCAAATATGGGCTTCCTGCCCTCTACCAGTTGAGTTGCAACATTTCCCAGAATCCAACTGGGAACTGAACCAATTCAGTTTTGTTTGACAGGGCTATGTAAACTCTGTTAAACAAGAGGAATTGGTTAAATTGCAGGTTGTATTTTGGGAACAATTTGAAGCTTGAAATTTTCTTTTCGTTTTTCGACATCAGTGAGCAGAGTGTTAAACCTCATTTATTATACGCAAAATGGTAGATTATCGAAAAAATTGCAGAAAGGTAGAAATTGTATTCTCGAACCCCACCCTACCCCCCCCACCCCCACTGTGAAGATATAGAAATTTTCACTTTCATGGTATCAATCAAAATTGCAGCTTTGAAAGCATCACTTCAAGGTGAATACGCGTCAAATTATCACTGAAAATGATAATCAATTTGTTGTAAAAAATGATCAACATGTCTCTGCTAGAAGGATATGTGCCTGATGCATGGAAAATAGCAATTGTTAGTCCTCTTCTGAAGAAACAAGGTGCGGAACTTGTGTTTAAAAACTTCCAACCAGTGAGTAACTTACCATTCGTCTCTAAGCTGTGTGAAAAAGCTGCAATTGACCAACTAATGTTACATAGTAATATGCATGCTCCATTACCGACCAACACATCTGGATTCAGAAAATTTCACTCGACTGAAACGGCATTACTCAAGGTTCAGAATGACATCCTCCTTACTATGGAGTCTGGAAGGGTAACATTGCTTGTTCTTTTAGACCTTAGTGCTGCTTTTGACACCGTTTGTCATAAAACTCGCTAGAGGCGATGAATTCTGATTTTGTACTTAATGGTGTTGCTGCTAGCTGGCTATCATCATACCTCAAGAATAAGCAGCAGCATGTATCAATAAACTGTAATCTGTCAAAAGACTTACATCTTGAATATGGTGTCCCACAGGGCAGTCGCCTAGGTCGTGTTCTGCTTCTGTTCTATATTTCAAAAATGTTCACCATCATTGATTCTCACCTGCCTGACGTCCATGGTTATGCTGATGACACACAGGTCTATTTCTCTTTTCGACCATCAATCAAGGATCAAACTAAAGCTCTAGAATCTATTGAATCATGTATTTTGGACATTCGCACATGGATGGTTTCAAACAAATTAATGATAAATGATGATAAGACTGAATTCCTAATAATTGGTTCATGACAGCAACTCACTAAAGTTGACATCAATTCAGTGAAAGTAGGAGATTCCGACATCAGTGCAAGTAACAGTGTACATAATCTTGGTGTCTTCTTTGACTCTACCATGTCTGTGGACAAACATGTTACAAATATGCGCAATAAGGCTTTCAGAGGTCTATACAAAGTTAAACAGATAAGACATTTCCTCACCAAAGACTCAACAAAAACCCTAGTTCATGCCTTTGTAACTTCACATTTGGATTATTGTAATGCCTTACTGTTCAACCTTCCACAATATCAGTACTCTCGCCTGCAGATGGTACTAAATGCATCAGCCCGAGTGGTATGTAGGGTATCACGATCTCAACACATCACTCCTGTTCTGAGGGATATGCACTGGCTGCCAGTTAAGTACAGAATAATTTTCAAAACTTTATTATTAGTTTTTAAGACACAAAACAACATGTCGCCAGCCTACTTAGAAGAACTCCTTAATACCAAGAATGTTTGTCAATATAGCCTGAGGTCCGATGGTAAAATGCTACTACATGTTCCAAAACATAGGTGTAAGACTTTGGAGATAGGTCATTCTCATTTGCTGGCCCTCACTTGTGGAATAATTTACCAGAACACCTAAAAGACTGTCAAATGTTGACCTTTTTAAGAAAGATCTCAAAACATACCTGTTTCAAAAAGCCAAAAAGTGATGTTGTGGACTGTAAGATACTGTATATATTCCGTTTGTATATTTGCACAAGCTCAGTAACATGTACAACGCCTTAGAATATGGTTCTATATCTTCTGAGCTATAATTTTGGCGCTATGAAAATGTGTATATTATTATTATTAGTTTTTATTATTAGATAATGAAAAGAAAATTTAGTATTTTTGAGTGGATACTGATCATTTCCAGCAATAATTCAACACGTAATCACCTTGAATTGATGCATGAAACCTGCCAGCTACATCAGATCACAAGTTCCTTCCTGTTCCTTGTATCGATCATATCACTTCCGCATATCAGTGCGCATCAGCTGTATACTTTTATGCATCAATTCAAGGTTGAAACTAGTGCAATTATCAGTAGGAATAATCACATTCTTATAAAAAGCATATAATAAAAAGGAAATCTAGTGTTTTTGAGTGGCGCTTGCAAAAAATAAACATTTGTCTCTGTCACTCATGAGATATTATAAAACACTAGATATCCTCTATATATCGCTTGGCCACTAGCAGGGTCTGTCAGTGTATCTGGCTTGGTGTCAAACTCTTTTGGCAGGGATTTGAATCTTCATTATGACCTTTTGCAAAATAATTGGCAAACTATCTTGATTCTGCAGCACTCAGAAGTTTGAAACAGTGACGTTCTTGTTTATTTTCAGGAAGCATGTTATGTAGTGTCATTGATGCTTCTAACCAGTCTAATGAAAAAAAAATTTAATTGAAATTATTCATTTGTTTTCCATTAATTATTTTCTGATGCTACTAAAGTTATATACAGGGATGTAAGTTTTACATTTTTTATCGAATTTTTTGTCTGTCCATAGACATAATTTTGTCCGAAGATTTTATCAGACGTTATGGACCAATCTGCTAGAAACTTGGTATGAATGTTCACCACCATGGGAACCTGTGCACCTGCAATTATAGTTTTAGTCGGATTATTTTTGCCAGAATTATGCCTGTTTTCGACTTGAAAAAGCAGGCCTAGGAGTTTGTCCGGAGATCTTCTGAGATGTTTATGGGTTGTTTCCTTTGAAACTTGGTATTGATGTTTACTATCATGGGAACCTGTGCACCTGCAATTATAGTTTTGATCAGACTTTTTTTTGCCAGAGTTATGTCCCTTTTTATCTTAGAATGTCTGAATTTTGTCCGGAGATTTTCTCAGATGTTAATGGTTCAATTCATTTGAAACTTGGTTTGGATGTTCACTACTATGGGATCCTGTGCACCTGCAATTATAGTTTCGATCAGACTTTTTTTTGCCAGAGTTATGCCCCTTTTCCACTTAGAATAATCATGGTAGTAGGGGTGTGGGGTGGGGGGGATATGGACAGGCCCATCTGGGACAGTCACACCTCTAGTTTTATGTTCGAGTGTAGTGAAAACCAGAACAATCAGATGAGTTTTCCAATATTCCTAAATGTGGTTGTTTCCAGTCTCTTATGTCAGGTTAACTATTGATATTGAACCAAGTGAATCAAGGTATGTGCTAGCTCCTGTACATCTTGACATCACCCAGGCAGGCATTAGGTGATGCTGAGACTTTCGAAGATAAGGTATCTGTCCTGACATCTCATACTCTTCTCGCTTAGTTTTTCATTTTTAGCTTAACTTTTGGCGTAGTCAATTTTGAGGTTATGCCATGGCCCGTCGCCCATCTGTCTCTGTCCGTCCATCAACAATTAAATATGGCTCGGGCTAGAGGCTGTATTTATGAACCGATCTTTATGAAACTTCTTGGGTACCTTTGTTATCACCGTGGGACGAGAACGAGTGTTTTGGGGGGCGGTCCAAAATTCAAGATCGCCACCAGCAGCCATTTTGTACCTAAGTTAGTGCAATCAGTTTTTTGTGCAGAACCTCTGTATGAAAGTTCTGATTTGAATAAATTTTTGTCTGTAACATGGAATACATCACATATAATACAGGATTTTTTCTCATACAGATATTCTGCGATGATTTATTCAGTGCTACTTACACACAGTAAGTGCACATGTCAATACGGGCTTGGGTTAGAGGCTGTATTTATGAAAAGATCTTCAAGAAACTTCTTGGGTACCTTTGTTATCACCTTGGGACAGAAACGAGTGTTTTGGGGTGCGGTCCAAAAATCAAGATGGCTGCCGACTGCCATTTTATACTGAAATTAGGTTCAATCAGTTTTTTGTAAAGAACTTCTAGGACTACGTTTGTTATCATCATGGGATGGTAATGAGTGCTTTGGGGCTCGGCCAAAAATTCGAAATGCCTGTTGGCAGTCATATTTACGGGAATTCTGTGTATTACATTTTTTGTACAGAACCTGTAAAGAAGATTTTTTATGACAGTAATGTTTGCTATAAATTTATTGGGTGCCTTTCTTATCACTGTGTTATGAGAACATTAAAAATACTTTCCAAAAACACCAGACAAAATAATGTTTCTTGAATTCAGCATCCCCGGGATGTGTTTTTTCAAATGTGTTGAAGCCAAGTTCCTGTGTTAATATTTGTTGTTGTTTGGGGAGGGTAAACATTATTAGCACAACCCGATTTTCTATTTACAATGAGAAAATAAAACCTCCTCACCCATGGGAACCCTATCAGTGAAAGATAAAAAATTCAAATACCTATATTTTAAGAAGGACTGGACAAATATTTATTAATTAGTAGGAATCAACCTTAGAAGGGTTTGAATCAAACAGGCCAAAACAATTGCTAACATTTGGCTTGTGGTGCACCATACAAGGATCCCCATTGTAACATAAACCCTATGAAGATTTCTTTCTAGTTTAGCATCTTACTGTCGCCCACCTTTACAATACTTTACCTATACATTTGTTACAGGCTAAGGTCAGCATTTATGTACAGACCATTGGTGATTTTTGTGAATAGCACTGGCCAGTTTTGGCCGTTACATTGAGTAAAGTGTTAACAGCATTGTGACTTGATGCAGCCTGATATTAGCTTGTAATCACCTTGAACATGAAGGTGCCAATGAATTGCATGTTTTTCTTGTAAAACACTGTTTCAGTCTGAAATAAAAAATACAATTATTGATCGTACAACATGCATTTCCATGTATTTTTGTATTTGTATTGAATAATTTTATGATTTACGTCTGTGACAAGATAGTTCTGATATTTTGTCATAACTGTCATGTATTGGGTAGTCATATGACAGTTAAATGTGGTTATTCTTTCAGTTCTTCTTCAGAATCAGAAAGCATCAATATATTCACTGATTTTAAATTACTGTAGGTTAACCCTTTTGCCAAATGATTAGTTATTATACAATTATGGACTTTTATGGTGGTGAATATGATGTGATATGAACCTAAAAAACTTATATTGACCGAGGTATCAATATAAGTTTTTTAGGTTCATATCACATCATATTCACCTCCACAAAAGTCCATAACTGTTTTATTTCATACACCATCCTCAAAAAAACAATCTTTTATTTGTCAATTAAACGTTCAATTATATCAACCAGAAATACTTTATTTAACAATAAAATAGTTATCATCTGCAGAATAACATAAAAATAAACAATGTATCACAGTATGTCATATTGTCAGGTTGACTGTGCATGCACGTAAATTGGAATAGAACTAGATAGGGGATTTCCAAAAGCTATATTTAGAAAGTTGATATTCACTGGAAAACCAGTGTACATGGATTTTTGAGTACCAGTCATGTGAATAAAATCCAGCCAATAGAAATGTGGTTATTTATAAAGTATATAATAAAAGCTATTAGGTCATACACTTAAAACTGGAAGTCCTGTCAGAGGCGGTGGAACTAGGGGGGTATACAGAACACGTGCCTCTCCACTTTTCCCACTGACATGTTGCGTGATTACAAATGACTTAAAATGGGCACATGCAAACATGCCAATATACAGGTATCCCTATGATATATTATTTGCAAATCCAAACAACATTTTGGCAATGAATCTCACCTTCGGTTCAGGCCTGAAAATAAGCTGTCTGACATTTGCAAAATTAGGTCCCCAGAGGGTGAATTTGATGATGCTATCCCATACACTGGGCCGATTTATCCTCTGGGTACCTCTTTCTGTTTAGTTTGGATACCCTGATTCAGATTGAGGTTCACAGAGGGTAAATTTAGTGATGCTATCCTGCTGTGCAGGGTAGCATCACTAAATTCACCCTCCGGGGACCTCATTTTGCAGATGACAGTCTGTTTATTTTTCTGCCTTGCTTCAGTCACTTCAGTTCATTTATTCTACTTTGACCATCTTCTGAC
The DNA here is from genome assembly GCA_031216915.1 of Pictodentalium vernedei. Taxonomy (NCBI): domain Eukaryota; kingdom Metazoa; phylum Mollusca; class Scaphopoda; order Dentaliida; family Dentaliidae; genus Pictodentalium; species Pictodentalium vernedei. The sequence continues at coordinate 327,233,309 of CM062291.1, forward strand.
CCGAAGACTAGCCTTCGGGTTGGAAGATGATTGAAGTAGAAGAAATGGACAGGACAGTGACCACACCACGGCATGCTCACCTGAACAAGACACAATAGTGTGTCATGGTACATTTACCGATATACGATTGTAACTTTTCCTCCCATTGGCCTGAACCATGGTAGCCATGAAAATTTCTGCCACTCCACTTTTATCGTGCTTCTGCCACCTCTGAGTCCTGTCACAAACTTTGCACTTACTTTGACATAATTTTGCATAGGAATGGCATGTAATTTTCCTATCAAATGGCATCCAAAATATAACAGATTCTCCTGGTTAACAACAGAAAGCACAGTCAATGTTTCAGCCAATGAACCTCTGGGTTCACTGGTCCTGGTCCATTGGCTGAAACATATGTTCAGAACTTGATAGTCTTACTATCATCATGATATGCAGATCAGCATGCCGAGTGATGTGCTATTTGCAAGCAATTCATGGCAGGACTTCTAGTTTTAACTGTAGGTATCAACAGTTGGGCAAACTTGATTTCATGATGTGGACAAAGCTGCTGAAAATTACCCTAAACACCAATAAAAAAAATAAATAAACTATAAGGTACGAAAAAAAAAATGAAATTCTCTCTGTTCACTGCAGTTGTGATAGGTAAGTGTTCCATGAGCTCTGTCAGACAAGATATAATAGAGTAAATGCTCAGTTTATCACTAAAACATCCCCGCGGGAACCCCGGGAAGTGAAGCAGTGCCTGTTCACCGTGGTAAACAGGCTCTGTTTTACTGGTAAAATAGGACCCAGTCACCAAGCTTGGGAGTTGCAAACCTTCTCTAAAATGGACAACATGGCTTATTAATGCTCACCCCTGGTCTTGAGTTGATACTCATGTTGTGGTCATGATTAGCTATTGTGCAAAAATATGTGACCTTAAACACCAATAAATAAATAAATCACCAGAACTCAAAAAATGACCCAATTCATTTTAACCCTTTACCTAATCTGAAAAGCAGACGACACTTGCAAAAATAATTCTTGAATAACTAATTTTTTTCATTTTTTGTCTCAAAAACATAGGTTATGACCTCTCATTGGAACGAGCTCGTTCCAACGAGGGGTCACACCCTATGTTTCTGAAACAAAAAATGAAAAAAATAATGAAAATTAATAGGCGATTTTTGAGAATAGCGCTGGCCGGTTTTGGCCGTTACGTTAGGTAAAGGGTTAAATGAATACTCCTGTTATTTGAATATTTTTCACTGGCCAAGTGGTTATTCACTTAACAGGGTTCTACTGTAATGAGTTTTTTTCTATTTTTATCAGCATGAGCTTGTAGTGCAGAGTTTCACTTTTCTAATCAAGAGGTCAATTCTGATTGCTTTAGCATGACATTTCAACTCACTTCACCCAACCAGAATAGCACCTGACATTTGCAAAGAAAATTCTTGAACAACTAAACCCATTCAGTTTTGCCTAAAAAATGTAGCTTGTGAAGGAGATGAATGATCAGTGATAAAATACAAACTTCCAATCAGTTTGACTCAACTGAACAACTGTAAAGTGTTGTTAGCTCTGAGTTACAATCAGCCAGTTCTCAAAACAAGATATACCCCCCCTCCCCACCCCCCCCCTCCCCCCCTCCACCCCCCCAGTATTTGATGCTTGCAGAATTTGATACGGCATCTGGGTCTGAGTATCATCCATGTGTTATAGAGTTGTTATAGAGTTTCTCATATTAGAATGTGGAAGGTATAATTTGCCCTTGAGTGTTGCAAGGCTAAAGCATTGCAGATGGTGCCTTGTTGCACTAAAGGGATAATATACATCATTGTAGAACATGTAAGGCATCGGCATTTACAAATGCTCGTGTTCAGTAATAGTAATAATCCCAGTTAAGGGATTACATCTTTCCCATTCTAGTGTAAAGCAATTCCAATCTTAGTGACCCCAGTGCATCTCTATTAAATGTATATGACAGCTGAAGAGTAAATGGATTTTGTCCTGTTGGCTCCATGTTTCCTCTGTTGAAAATATGATATATTCGAAATGTACATTTGTATGTCTGTCTACAGAACTTAGTAATTTGTACTATTATTCATCAAACATTTATCAATAATTTTTTTTTGTTCTTGTAATGGTTTTAGCCCAGAATGACCTAGCTTGTATGTCTAGTTTCGTCACTAGTGAGTGAAGATATAGATTACAAAGTAGGGAGTGTTGTGGCTTATTGGTTTGAGCATTGGACTTTAAGCCAAAAGGTCAATGGTTTGATTCTCACCCACACCTCTTCCCTGTTTCTTTAATCAAAACACTTAATCCTGATAATTCACAGGGAGGGGGGGAGGGGGTGCTATGTACTAAGGCTTATTACACGCCTGTTCTATGAATTCCCTGTCTAGAGCAACACTAAACCATGCGGAAAATAAAAATCTGTTCCACACATATGTGCCGAATGGAAATCGTTGACAGACTATTTTTTGTAACAAAGCGAAATTTCACTGGAACTTTCTACAAATCATGCACCGCAATCACAATTTGAATCGCTAACGATAGCTAAAAATCATCCCCTGAGTTCTAATGTGTTTATGTGCCAGTTGGCACATAGAACACATTGGAATTCAGGGGACGAAACAGTAACACAGGTTTCCATTGCAAATTTGGCTGGCAATAAAATGTGTTCTTTTTGTTGATAGTTGTCAAATGAAATTCTGAGTGTCCTTCTAATAACTGTTTTTTATAGACGTGAAGGCATGTAATAAACACAGAACCACACACGCGTGCAAATGGGTTAATTGATATGGCACTTGTGCCATCACGGAAGGATAAAACTCTAGGCCTTCTGTGCTGGCACTTGTGCCATATCGATTAACCCATTCACACGCTTGTGTCGTTCTGTGTTTATATTGCATATCAGTGGTGCTCTTGCCTTTAACTGCTGCTAACTTTGCTTGTACCAGGTTAGTAAGTTGAAGAGTCGGACAGTTGCTTGATGATTCTCTCCAGGTACTCCAGCTTTCTCCACCCATAAAACCTGTCGAACACAAACATGTCCCTGGCTGCTGAAAGTGATGTTATAAACAGTTACACAGTTTGTTAGTGACTGCACTGCTCAGTGATTCTCTCCAGGTACTCTGGCTTCCTCCACCCATAAAACAGTCCGACACAAGATGACCCGGGCAAGGTGAACCCAAATAAAAAAAAATAATCCCCCCACCCGTCATGGAATTAACTTCTACCATCAATTATTTCTCCCCTTGTCATTCCTATTCCCCACACTACCTCTACTCCCCCCCCCCCCTGGTTATATTTTAAACCAAATTTTAAGGAGACTCATCATCATCACATTTTGATTGACCATATGGCAGGTGTTGGAAACTTCTTGAAATCAATACTCACTTAATACTTTACCCAACGTAACGGCCAGAACTGGCCAGCCCTATTCCAAAAATCGCCAATTACTTTTCATTATATTTTCATTTTTTGTCTCAAAAACATAGGTTATGACCCCTGTTTGGAACAAGCTCATCGAGCTCGTTCCAATGAGGGCTCATAACCTATGTTTTTGAGACAAAAAATGAAAAAAATTAGTTATTCAAGAATTTTGTTTCCAAGTGTCATCTGCTTTTCATGTTAGGTAAAGGGTTAAGTCACCTGGCAAAAGATGTAAATGCTAATCTGATTAGAATGCATCATATGACACTGCAAACTGCTCTTCGGAAATAAGACAGAAAGTGTCTTTTTCAAGTTTCCTCAGTGCTCCTGAAATGGCACAGACAGTTCTCACTAACACTTATACTAAACCACTTAGCCACCAAGAGCCTTATAAGACTGGGGTGTTAAAGAATTTAATTCAGTTTGAAGGGCATTAAATAATTAAATTAATTTGAATTTAATTTAAGTTTATTGAACTCGTTTTAACAGAACTCAAAATCTGTTCAGTTGTAATTATAGTTATGAGGTAATTTTGCAGTTATGGGTTGAAACTTGACATGTGCAATTAGCTAAATTTGACAGTTGGTGTAGCTTTAAGAGAAAAATTGCAGATTTTGTAAGCACCGTACCTCCGAAATCCTGATCAATAAAATAGTCAGTCTGATTGAAGGTTTCCACAATACCAATTTTTCTGCACAGATCAGCTGAAGCGATGGAATTTAATCGAAAATAATTTTTTTTACAGAGTTCAGTGAATTAATATATCCCACAAGATACAATGGATTAAATTATAATTTATCAAGTAATCAGTTTTACTGATGCTTTTCTGATCACTTTTCATTCGTCATTAGTTGTCATTATCCATAGTAAAAACTTTTAAATTATCAACTTTTCCTCAAAAGCACCTGGACTGAACTGAACCAAATTTGATATGCATGTTCCTCATCTTATTTCACTTCAGGGTCGGGTCAGATTAAAGTTTGTTCAAATCAAGTCCCTGGCATGATATTTGCACTCCCGATGGGAGCCCGAGTGCAATATGAGAAATATTCTTCAAAGATCTTTTTCAGATCCACTGGCAGAATCTATTGATATTTGGTATCGGGTATATAAATTTCTTTCTCTCCTAGATTAAAGTTTGTTCAAGCCATTACGCTTAACTGATTTTGGGGGTGGGGGGGGGGGGAGCACCAGAGGGGTTTGAAATTTGCCATCAAACCCAATTGCAAATTTTCTCTTTGTTTCTTTAAATGAATTCTGCTCTGGAGTGATCAAATTTTGTCAGATGTGTATGTGGGGGGGATAAAATCAACACCTTTTCAAATGTGTCTGCTTGAAGTCCTGTGAGTGTGGAGAGGGGTCTATTGGGTGAATTATAATACAATAACATATAAGTTATAATAAGTTATAATAAGACTCTACCCATATCCCCAAACCTAAATCGTGAAATGAAAAAAGCAACTTTTAACGATCACAAGTTAAGTAAATAATCCTCTTCAGTACCCCACAATGTCACTGGACAAATAACCAATAAATCAGATAAGGGTTGAGGTCACTCCATCTCAGTTCAAATCATAAACTGATTTGTAATTTAAACAACACTTCATTCGGAAAACCATCTACAACACGTATGAAAAATCTACAAAAATGAAGCGGTTTGCAAGTCACTTCATTGATGGAATAATTGCAGAATGGGCTACCTCATAATCAAATATTTTGCACTCTTTTGTCAGACGGTAACATATGGTAATGGAGCCGTAAACATAGAAAAAAACTTAGCAAGCTCTTGTTAATCAGAGGGCGGGGATTTTAGTCTTATTGGAACATAAAATGTTCCAGTTGAAGGGTGATATACGTGCATAACAGTATAAATTTCATTTTCAGGATTTTTTTATAATGAGAATTATCTCTAGCCATTATATTATAAACTGGGTCTGTGTTGAAATTATTTACAGTCATTGATTAACCCTTTACCTAACACAACTAGATGATGGCACTTGAAAAAAATTTCTTGAATAGCTCAAACTTTTCACATTTTGGATATAGCACATAGCTTATGATCCCTCATTGGAACATGTGCCTTGAGCTCATTCCATTGACATATCATAATCTATTTGCTTGAGACAAAAGTTTTTAAAATAATAAAATTTGAATGATAATTTTATTTATAACATTGTCCAGATATGGTCATTACATTAGGAAAGGGTTGAAACCTGAATATTTTTAATATATTACATACTTGACGTTAGTTGCATTTGGTTAATAAAACTTATTGTACAATTTAATGATGCTGTTGGCTCTTTCCAATATTTGTCAAAAAATAATTCATATCAAGAGAAAAGTTTTTACTCAGAAATATGTGACCTAAAAATTATTAAATTTATTTACATTGGCTCTCAAATTTGTTCCCAGTTCCCCTTGGGAACCCGGATAAATGAAGCAGTGCTTGTTTACTGAGCTAAACAAGCTCTGTTTTACTGGTAAAATAGGACCCAGTAACCAATGCTTGGGGTGGAAGTTCTCTAAATGGTAATATGGGTATAAACAATTGACTAATTTTGACTTTATCTCTATCTTGTGGTCATGATTAGCCATTGTGCAGAAATATGTAACACCAATAAATAAATATGGTTTTTTTTAAAAGAGCTTAAATATGGACTTCCAGTTCTAAATCACTTAAACAGTTAGGTTTGCATTGAAAATATTGTTGATTTTTTTGTGTTAGAGAATGTATGCAACTGTCAGTGATTGACTGTTATGTAGTATACCGTTGAAGTACATCAGAGTTGAACATGTCAATATTTCTTTCTATTTCAGTTCTACCTTATCCCCTGTGCCTGGTCAGAATAACTCAGAGACGGAAAGTCCATCATCACCAGGTCCTGGTCAGTCAAAGTCTTCCCCATCAGCAGTAGAGTTCTCGAAACCTCGACAGAAATCACTTACTACTGATGGATCCCCAGCCAGTGGTGATCAGACTTGGGGAATTCCACGTACCATAAAATTGAGTCGGGAACCTGGTAGAAGTTTAGGCATTAGTATAGTAGGTGAGTTTTTATGCAGCGATATATTGGTACAATGGAACCCTTAAGGGACTGTAGATTTTTACATATTTTTGCTGTTATAATATTAGAACATTTCTTTTCATGTTCTATCGGTCGATAGTACCTGACTTTGTGTGATTTCTGAAATAAAACCTGAAGCAGCAAAGCTGCTGAAGGTTTTATTTCAGAAATCACACAAACTCAGGTACTGTCGACCGATAGAATATGAAAATAAACATTCTAAATATTTTATTATGCCGAACAAAAAATAACTTTGATTGTTAAGCGTTAACTTGACTGCAACATGCCATCAATCTTGTAATAACAATGTAGTTGAATCCAAAAACATGATGTCATTTCGAACGAATAACGTCTTTTCGAAAATGACTTGTCACAAGTGCTGTCGCTTTGGGAGTTTCTATATCACCAAATGCCAGTGTTTACAACTGCATCATGCTGTTCATGTTATAATTCATTGTTAATGCTTGTGTGATAAGTGGTATAAATTAATGGAATATAAATTCATGTTTCTTGGATGATGACAGTTGTTAGAATTAAGTGGAGTGAAACAATTTATTTTGAACTTGAGGCAGAGGCTCAGTGAGGTCGAGGAGTACTAAGCTTGTGGAAATATAATTGATTGAAGTCATAACTCATATTCAGGATTCACTGAAGTGGTGAACAACACGTGAGTTTTTAATATTTCTGATTCTTTTGAATTCACTGTTTGCAGTTAAAATTAAAAACACACCAACTGAAGATGATATATTTGTTGGTAAGTTTGTGTCTTTCGGTGACGAAAAAGTTAATCAGACACAGCTTCAGGGTTTGGTGTTGAGAAATTCCAATCAGGGGTGCATAATCGACTGATCAATGGAAGTGGAGCTTACATTTTCTTTGTTCTTTTGTCTCCAGGGACGAACGTTCCGATAGTACCCGTGTTTTGCCCAAAAACTTCAGTACTATGACTTTTAGAAGGTGTCAAATTAACCAATCACAGCTGATGTTACAAACGTGAGGCATAATAAACTTTGATAGTCTACCTCCTGTGGCTTTTCAGTTGTTGGCCTACAGAGGCAGCTAAGACTTGTCTAGAAACACTGACAAGGTACTTAGAAAACAAGTTTTGAGTTTATCCAAACATTGCATGTTGGGGCACCTGTTCCTTTGCATTAAAAGTTATCAAAGATGGAATTAGGTCCTTACGGGTTAACTGAAGAGCCATTTTGCCATTAAAAATTATTCAGGTAACAGGAGTATTAAGTTAATCCAGATTTTGTTATTTTCCCATCTTCTGATGATAATGTGAGTATTTATTCTATTATATCTTGTTTAACAAGACTCATGGACATATTTGTCAAGCAAGTAATGGGTTCAGTTAGTCAAATTTTCTAGTTATAAAACATTTTCATTATTAACTTAATAACTAACCATGTGCTCTGTACAGCCCTATTGTAAATCATCTATAGCAACTCTTTACCCAAGATAGGGTTCCCGCAGGGCCTTGGATTCAAGGAATGGCCTTGAATTCAACAAAGTGTGGTTCAAGTAGTTGAAATCCTGGAAAATGGTCAAGGGAGCCTTGAAAATTCTTGAATTTTTGCGAAATAAAAACATACCGCCGATATCAGTAATTAACCCTTTACCCAACGAATCGGCAACATCTGCCCACGTAATATGCAAATTGAGCAGTTGAAAAAATATTTTTTCAAAAAATTTCAACAAAACCATATCATGTGACCCCCTCCTTGGAACAAGCTCATTGAGCATGTTCCAGTGAGGGGTCACATGATGGTTTTGTTGAATTTTGGGGAAATAAAAAAAAGGGGTATTTAAAATAATAAATTTTGATATCGTCTGTGTTGGGTAAAGGGTTAACAGTCTCCATTGTTTGGTGCACTAATGATCATATATCATCATTCATGGTGGTAAGTCTTTGAAAATCCTTGAAGTTGGTTGCTGTAAGTCCTTGAAAAATGCTACAAAATGTCGAGAAACGGTCTTGAATAGCCTTAAATTTGATCAGTCCTTGCCTGTAGGAAGCCTGCAACATAATGGCCAAAACCAGCCAGTAATATTTTCAAAAAGTGTTCAAACTCAGCATATGACCCCGTCATTAGAATGGGTTGTGGAAAGGTGTTTTTTAGTGAATTCCAAAAATGAAAACAGCTTAAAGCCTAAAGGTATGTTGAACTGCTTGGTATTTGAAAATTATTCACAGTTAACAGGATTATTTTGTTAAGAAATATCCAATCTTTTGTACCTTATGTTGAGACAAGAGCAATTGATAATGATGTTAGCACAGCATGTACAAATTTAAAGATTTGTCAACCTGAAAATGGGTTACCATAATTTAGTCAAATCAACTGCCAAATTTAGTTAAGGCAACCCCTTTTCTGATTCTGATTAACCCAGCTGTATCGCACAAATCAGCTATGCTTGGTGAACGTCCTCGCTGAGATGCAATACAGCACACCAGAAAAACTCACTGTACTGATGGTCTTTTTATTATATCTCCTTGCAAGCTGCTGGCAGATATTCTCGCCCAAGATAGGATTTCTCTTGCCTCTGAAATAAGTATAATTTGGACATGTTTAATCAAATTTTCCCCTGTAAATTGAGTGGATTTTTGCATCAATAGTTTTTTGATTTAAATATAGATGATTTTTTCATCAAATCTAGTCATAAGTGCAAGTAACAGTGTACGTAATTTTGGTGCCTTCTTCGACACTTCCATGTCTATGGACAGACATGTTATAAATATGTGCAGTAAGGCTTTCAGAGGTCTATACAAAGTTAAACAGATAAGACAGTTCCTCACCAAAGTCTCACCGAAAACCCTAGTTCATGCCTTTGTAACTTCACATTTGGATTATTGTAATGCCTTACTGTCCAACCTTCCACAATATCAGTACCCTCGTCTGCAGATGGTACTAAATGCATCAGCCCGAGAGGTAGGTAGTATATCACGATCTCAACACATCACTCCTGTCCTGAGGGATATGCACTGGCTGCCAGTTAAGTACAGAATAATTTTCAAAACTTTATTATTAGTTTTTAAGACACAAAACAACATGTCACCAGCCTACTTAGAAGAACTCCTTAATACCAAGAATGTGTGTCAATACCACCTGAATTCCGATGGTAAAATGCTGCTACATGTTCCAAAACATAGGTGTAAGATATTTGGAGATAGGTCATTCTCATCTGCTGGCCCTCACTTGTGGAATAATTTACCAGAACACCTAAAAAGACTGTCAAATGTCAACCTTTTCAAGAAACATCTAAAAACATACCTGTTTCAAAAAGCCTATAAGTGATGTTCAGGACTATAAGATACTGTATATATTCCGTTTGTATATTTGCACGAGTCAGTAACATGTACAGCACCTCAGAGTATGGTTCTATATCTTCTGAACTATAATTTTGGCGCTATATAAATGTGTATATTATTATTATAGTCATGGCTGCTCTGATATTTGTATGACCTCAGTAACATGCACAGTGCCTTAGAATATGGTTCTATATCTTCTGAACTATAATTTTAGCGCTATATAAATGTGTATATTATTTTTATTATGGCTGCTTCAGAGCAGCCATGACTAGATTTGATGAAAAATATCTTGAAAATACTCAGCGGGTGAAGAGATATACCTACCTTTAGGACATAAATGAGCATCTCAATTTCAAAATCTTTTTTTTCTATTCGAGAAAAGAGAAAAAAAGTATATACATCCATAAATACATACAAACATGTAAACATATATATAATAGGTAAGTAAATACAGTTTGTATAAATATGTATAGTATGTAGGTACCAAAGATGAGAGACGGAAGAAATAAGAAGTGTAGAGAGATAGGAATGTGTTATAGAAAAAGAGACAAAGGTACACACGCTGGGTAAGGGGACGATTTTACTGAAAGGTAGTATGGGTTTTGTTAAGTCATTCTCCTTCTTTTAAAATTATTTGGCTTTGTTATTTTTGTATAAGATGAGATGCTGAGTCAGAAATGTATACATATATACACATATACAGATATACATATATACTTACATTTCTGCATACCTATATACATGAATATACACATATGTATACATGCGCATACATATGTAAATATATATATACATTCCTAGCTATGAATTGTTGTCTCTGATACTGCAACCAAAAGTGCCCCAGCGCATTTCTAATTTCCCTGAATCATGCTGTTGGTAATATACCACTCTTTCGACATAGTATTGTACATGTATTTCATTCTTATATGTATTGAAGTTGGGTAAAAGTTTCTGCATTTTAGCTCTATAAATATGGAATTTGGCAGATATAATTAAAAAATTAAGTATTTCTGAAATTGGATCTAAAAGTGAAATATCGAGAAGTATAGTTTCTTCTGAGAGATTCAGTGGGAAGTCAGAATTGGTGGTGATCCAGTATGCAAAATCTCTCCAGAAGGACTTTATTCGGATAGATTTGCAAAAAAGATGGATTAAAATTTCTGAGTTTGACAGGCAGAACGTACACAGATCTGCGGAGGAGATTCCAATTTTTTTAAGCAGCACATTTGTTCCTAATATTCTTGTATTGATGCTATACTGAAACCATATGTATTTGGTTTCTGTAGTTCATCAGAATGGGTTCGATAGAGCTAAATACCATCGATTGTTTTCCAGTTGACATTCTAGGTCGGTTTCAGGCATATTCTTTATCTCCATTCCGGACTTGGTGGACTCCATCTATCTCATCATCTCGTATCCAGTGCAAATCTAACGTAGATTCAGCTGCATTTATTGAAAAATGAATTGATGTATTTGTACAATGAGAAAGATGTAAAAATCTTATTTAAATGATGGTTTGTGCATTTAGAGCACATTTTATAGCGCCAGATGGAACTATGTGGAAGAAAAGTACACAGTTCTCACCTAGTCTCGTTTTGAATTTTGTAGTATCACACTGCATGCATTCTGCCAGCATCGCACTCCATCTGATACTGCAGGCGAGATTTAACTGGTTGAGTGCTAGAAGCCACAATCATGGCCCTATTGGAAAGTGCTGAAAGCCACTTGTGGTTTTACACTATATGCATTAGCTTGATGTCTGCTTAGTAGTAGAAGAAAAATTTCTTGCGAAAAATTGTTTGGTTGCAATTTATTGGAGAGTGCTTTGGCACTCTCCAATAAATTGTACTCAAACAGTTATGAAAAAAATCTTGCTAAACTATTGCTACTCTTGGTAATAGCATTGTATCTTTGAAAAAATACCCATGTTTCAGATCACCTTTAAAAAATAATTTAGCACTTAATCAGTCAATGGCTCAGTAGGTAGAGCTGCAGGCTGCAAGCTGCGAGTTCATGGTTTGAATCCCACCTTCGTCAACCGCGTTGTGTCCTTGGGCAAGACACTTCAACCCCATTGCCCTAGTGGTGGCATGGTGGTGCTGTGTACTAAGGCATACTGAACATTGGTGGTGCACCTGTCTTCAACCAATGCTAACCCTCCTTGTGTGTAGTAAGTATGTTGTGGAGCAGACAGTTGCTTGCCATTGCTCAGTGGTTCTCTCTGGGTACTCCAGCTTCCTCCACCCATAAAACTGTCATGGTCATGATTAGCCATTGTGCATAAATATGTGACCTTATTCACCAATAAATAAATAAATAAATAACCAGTTAATGACCAAAATCGTATCCATATCAATGATAGTTATATATTATATTTTTTATTGTGTAATCATAATCCAAAAGATATTTGTTTCCATAACAGCACAACTTTGGGGCTTTGTGATTGTTTTGTGGGGCTTTTGTCCTACACCCATTTTCAAAATGTTATTTCAAAAAAGGACATAGCATTTGTATCATTTAATATTAACTTTTTGGCCTTTATTCATCTTGAATACAGATATTTGACACATTTTTCCTGAAAATTATGAAGCCCAATCAGAGTTCATCTGAATAAAATTTATATAAAATAAGTAAATACTCCCTTCATCAAAGACTGTGGTATGGCTAGCTGAATTGATTTGCATGGACTGTTGGGTTTTTTTTCACCACACTTAGATTTGGTACATTGTAAGTTGTTTTAACTTGTTATCTCCCCTATACTGCAGTCAGAAAAATTTCACTCATATATGTTCCTCAATTAACTGGTCTGTTGATTTCTGATTTAGTCTTTTGTTACACTAACTTGGCAACAAATTTAGATTGTGATTTTGGCTTCTAGCACACTACAACAGAATCCAGATTTGGGGACCCAACGCTTCAACAGAGTATAAATTTGGACCTGTAGCACTATTCAACACTTTAGGTTTCGGCTTCTTGCACTTTTCATCAGAGCCCAGAGTGGTCTTCTAACACTTTCAGACAGAGCTCAGATTTGGGCTTCTAGAACTTTTGAACACAGCTCTGATTTGAGCTTTGCACTGAGTCAGTTGAAAGTGATACAAAAATGAGTATAAAACATTTTCTTTTTTCATTCACACAGGTGGTAGAGTAGATTTATTCCATGTAGCACAAGAAAACATCATCTCAGGTATTTTCATCAAACATGTGTTAGAAGACAGTCCTGCTGGCAGGAATGGAACACTGAAAACAGGAGATAGAATATTAGAGGTATTAAACTTTTGAATGGTTTTGAACAAATCCTTGTTAATTGAATAGGCTCTTTGCCAGAAAAACATATTCAGTTAACAGGAGTATTCATTTAAGTACAGACTTTCAAGCAGCCCTTATTTTCCTAATTTTTTAAACACCCCTTATTTTTAGCTCACCTGAGCGAAGCTCAAGAGGAGCTTACTAATCACTTTCTGTCCATTGTCCATCCGTTGTTCGACATTAACTTTACATTATCGACTTCTTCTCACAAACTACTTGACTAAATTGAACCAAATATGGTGTGCATGTGCCCTATCATATGTCAATTCAAGTGTGTTCAAATCAAGTTGCCCTGCCCCTCATTAGGGCCCTGCCCCAAAAGTGTGCCTAAATCTTAAAAAATCTTCTTCTCATGAACCAGGAGTAGCAGAGACTTGATATTTGGTGTGCAGCTTCCTTTTTGAGGTATAGACTCAGATTTGTTCAAGGGACGTTCGAGGGGCTATATTTGCCATTGTTATGGGAGGGGCAAGAATTTTTGCCCTGCCCAAAATTTGTATTTTCCAAACTGAGAGGCTGATTTGAACCAAATTTGATACGAGGGCTTATTGAGTCATGTTTTGATATTTGGTATGCATCATCCTTAGGGGAGTGAGATTCAAGTTTGTTCAAACTAAGTCCCTGGGTTCATATTTGGGTTCCCTGTGGGAGCCCAAATTATAACATAGTTCAATATGAGGAATATTCTTCAAAAATCTTCTTCACATCCACAGGTCAGAATCTTTTGATATTTGTTATACATTATTCTTTGGGAGGTAAGATATAAGTTTGTTAAAGCCAAGTCCCTGGGTTGATATTTGGGCTTCCTGTGGGAGCCTGAATTGTACCAGAATTTCTACTTTCTGAACTGAGAAGCCAATTTGAACCAAATTTGATATGAGGGCTTATTGGGTCATAAGTACCTAATTTATGCAAAAAAGTTTGCTGTTGCCCCATGGAAACAGCAGGAGCTAAAAATAGAAAAAATTTAAAATGCCCATATCTCCAAAACTACACGGCACTGAGAATTTTTATTTTTGTGTGAAGCTTCCTTAGGAACAGCAGAAAGGAATGGTCCCACAAGAAATTGCCATCAGTTTTATCATAGGGTACTTTTCCAGGACTTTGAAAAAATACTGAGTCATCATTTTTTAACACTGTGAGTAATGGGGAAAAACATTAAAGAATCTTCTTCTTCCATACCACTGCTCCAAAGGCTTTCATATTTCACATATAACATCTTTGGAAGATTCATTCACATGTTGTTGAAATCAAATCCCTGGGTGCATATTTGGGCTCTCTATGGGAGCCCAAATGTTCAGATTAGTGCAATATGAGGAATATTCTTTAAAAATCTTCTTCCGATCCACCAATCAGAATCTTTCGATATTTGGTATACAGCATCCATAGGGGGGTGAGATTCAAGTTTGTTCAGTTTGAGTCCCTGGCTTAATATTTGGGCTTTCTATGGGTGGGGTGAGGGGGGTGGCAGGGGGGGGGGGGGGGTGCATGATAGGTTCAAATCCATTCCTTAGTGTTTTTCCATAAACTTTGCCTTTCATGACTTCATTCCTTTGTTGTGTTGATGAACCATGTCTAACTGAATGTGACCCCAAATACTTCTTTGAACCACTTTGGCAGGTGAGCGATTAAGGCCACTTGGGGCCTCTTGTTTTTATAAAAGCTTTAAAATCATAAAAAAAACTTATTTTTTTAGGAAATTCCTACTTTTTGAAATATTGGAAAATCATTGGGTTGGGCTCATCTGTAAAAATAAAAATCAAAAATTATTAGCTTAGGCCATACAAAGTTGATTGTCTGTTTCTCAGGCCATTTTTTTCCAAAAAAGCATGCGGGCGGTCTTTTTTTTTTATTTTTCTTTTCTCCCCGAGAGGTTGTTTGTGGTAATTTGACCCCCACCCAAACGCCTGGTGGACCACACAAAATTTCGCAAATATATTGGTTATTCACCGTAGGGGTGTTGGGTCATAAATGAAGTGGGGTTTGAGTGGGTTTTTTTTCAGTGAAACGTGAAAATTATGACACAGGACGAAATGCCTCGTGGGTGAAACGTCTCTGGATGAAACGTCTCTGGGACAAATCAAATGTCGAAGTGCCAACTTTCACAGATTTATTTTACCAAAAAAAAAAAAATCCTTTCACAACCTGCCTAATAAAATCGTGAATCGTAATTTTTCCCCATTATATTCAAAATTATCACAGCCCATTTGAACGGGCAGTTCATCCATAAATCATATTTTTCGGAAATCTGAAAATGAAATACAAAACGAATGTTTGCATGTTTTTATTAACCAATTCGACCACACATACCTGCCTATACGCGATTTATTTTCAACTATGACTGTTACTTTTATATCAAGCAACGGTTACTATTAGTTATCCAATTATCCTGCATCTCAAATGCATTTTTTTAAATTAACTGGGAAACTCATAACGGTTTCAAATAACAGTACACAAATTCCCAATGACGGCCATTTACAATACAAATGTTACTAAAAATAAATGCCAGGAGACTGTGTTCCATTCAACATAGCACCTGACTTTGCAGACTTTCTGAGGGTTGGTGCAAATCAGACGTGGTGCGAATCGACATTCCCCTTTGTGACTGTTTGTTGTCAGAGTGAAAGACACCTTCCTTCTTGCTGTCATTATGACTTACCTTTTATAGAATAAAACACTTTCTGTCGTGAATATTGCTAAAACTCACCCACTTTATTAAAGTATGATGTAGAAAAAGCTTGAAGTGTTTTAATTTAAAATTTGCGAACGCATCGATATCGATTTACCGAAATGAGCACAATATCTAAAAAAAATATTTAAAGATTTTTTTGTGTCATAAAAAGGTTGCATGCGCACCAAAAATGACCATGCGCACGGGCCTGAGAAACAGAGATTCTTTTTTTATGACCTTACTGCTTATATAAATATTATATACGTAACAATGAAATATTTTCTTTCAAATCTATCTTAGTATTCTTTCGGTAGAGTTACGATGTTGGGGAGCTGGCAGCTGCTCGTCATTGCTCAGTGGTTCCCTCTGGGTACTCTGGCTTCCTCTACCCGTAAAACTGTCACCAACACAATATGACCTTGGCTGCTCAAGTTTCATTAAATAATAAAATAAATAAATATATTTCATAAACATTGAACATTATCCTTTTCATCAAACACTAAATACAGTCAAGTTAAGCTACAGTGTCATTGACACTTTCATTCACAAAAAGTTGCTTGAAAGCCTGTAACTAGAATTCTGTAATTTTGCTTCATTCTGGTGATGCTTCTGTCTAGTTTAAACATAATTTAATTTCTTTTTTATTGCAGTACCAGCACCTTTGAGTAGTGAACAAATATTGGCTGCTTGCACTCCACTAGTTAATTAATTCTTTAACAGGCAAATATGATGTCTACTGTCATATTCAGTTAATCAGATTTTGATGAGTTCCATATGTTCAGTCAAACGGAGTAAAATAGATTAAAAGGTATATTGGAAGAATCTTGAGCATTGGGGCCCCCCTCCACCCCCACCCATTTTAATAAAACATCCACCTCCTTAAAAATGTATCTTGACTGATATAGCTGTTACAACTTTCTCTCTTCCTTATTCACAGGTAGATGGAAATGATCTTCGCAATGCAACACATGATCAGGCAGTTGAAGTTATACGAAATTCTGGAACCACCGTCACATTTGTCGTCCAAAGTCTTTCCGATCCGGAATGTGTAAGTTTTATTCGTGTGAGTTATGATTTTTTCTCTTTTTTTCATCCTTCACTCTTGGACAGTGGTCAGCGGCAGCTCTGAAAAAAGCTTCACAGCTTGAGTATATGGTACAGGATATAATTTGCTTTGCACTTCCATTATGGGCTTTTTTAATTTTATGAAATTATATTGTGCATTATTTTCTGGAAGATAATGTTTTGTTCTATCAAACATATGTTCTCTCCATTTCAGGAATGAGCCGACACTCTTTTTGATGAATTGTCACATATTTTTTCAAATAGTGTCAATTTTTGTGTCGCCTGCCCCACAAAGTGGGGAGCGACATATAGGTATTACTTTTGTCATCTTGCGTCGTCCACGTCGTCTGCGTCGTCATCCACGTCTTCCGCATCACACTTTCTCTTATCCACCACTCCTCTTTAACCTATGAATGGATTTTGATGAAACTTTCAGTGATTCTTTATCACATAATGGCATTGTGCACCTCCTATTTTATTTTTTGATCCGCTGTATTTTTTCCAGAGGTATGCCCCTTTTCCACTTAGAACAGGCGACATGTGTCTTCCATGGAAGACTCACATCTAATTTTTTAAATTCTTCTCCAAAGATATGTTTGTTTTGTTGCAGAGTTGTTGGCCATGTTAGTTCAAAGAATTATACGAATATCTTGCCTAGACCATTAAAGTGTATTCACTGGAAAAGTTATAACTTGGCCTCTATTTTATAAAATGTAATTTGGACCAACAATTTTTGACACTACTTTTTCTTGAGTTTTTCAATCAAATTAGATAAAGCAGTCAAGCCTTATTAGAAAAATACCATGCTTGGTAATAGTTGCTACAGATGTTTTGCCGAGACATTTTGTCTTCAATTTTCGACATAAAAATAGGAATGGTTCTTTTTGCAAGCGATTATTAGTCTTGCATTGAATATGCACAATGTTAAAGCCTAAAAAAGTTAAAAATCTGTTTCTCAGCCCCACCCCACCCCCAACTTCCCAGATGGTCCTTTTGGCTGTCACATGCTGTCTTTGTATAACTAATGCAAACTTAAAAAAATAAAAATGAAATGGTTTGTCTGATATTTTACCCAAGTTAAAAAAATTGATAAATTTGTCCTTTGAGTGCAACAAGGCCTTTCAGTGCTTTAGCATTGAAAACCTTCTTGCACTCAAGGAACGAAATACACCACCACCCATGCTATTCTGTAGATAATGAGGCCTAAAACATAAAACAAACCAAAAACATGAATTTTGATGGCAAAGAAATAATTACAAAATAAAATAAAAAAAAACACCTGCCCACATGCAGTTTTACAAAAAGTGGTCTGAGGAACAGAAGATGTACTTTTGTGGGCCTCTAACCCTAAAAAGCCTGCAGAATTTTTTTGCTAGATTGTAACATTTTATGTTCTGTGACTTTGCAATTGTGTCTCAGCAGTTCTTGTCTCCCCATATCGGCAGCCATGTCTTATCAAGAAACCCCTTCTAGTGTACTTAATGTACGTTGCAAGTTTACCCAAAGGCGGCATGTTTCGTCATCTGTTCTAAGGTGTTAAAAATTTACTGAAGTCATACATAGCGTCAACGAGTAATTTAAAAGAAAATTGACACAGGGGCATAATGTTCAAGACAATCAACAAGTTTTTTACAAAAACATTCCGAATTCCTGAGGATAGACTGCTTCCAGAAAGGTGTAATTATTGAAAAAAACATGAAATTTTAAAACTGTATTTTTTCGAACTGTAAGTATATAGGGACAGAGGCATTCCTGTTGTGTAATTTCAGTTACCCAACCAATGTATGTCCTAAGAGCCTAATAATGGTTTCAACACTGCTTTCCTGAATGGAATCATCCAAAACAATACTGCCTGCAGCAAATGAGTAAATCTATTTTGCACTTTAGGGAGATTCTGTGACAAATATTAACTCTACAGTTCTGTCAAGCTCTCAAGGCACCAGTCAAATTTTGTAATGAATTTGACACTGTTATGACTTGGAACCAGTCTAGCCCTTAAATAGTTAATTGCCTATGTTTTAGATTCAATCGTTTGGAATATGTCAGTTGGTCGGAAAAGTGAACCATTCGGAAGTATTCCAGATGATTATCTGACCAACTGAAATATTCTAGATGATTGAATTTAAAAGTACCATAAACAGTCATTTTCTTTGCATCAACACAAGAAATGTTTCCCAACCAAGTTTTATGATTATGCTGTGTAGTTCCACCAATAATGTTAATTTCACATTAAATCAGTGGTAGTCTGCGTGCCAACTCCAGAAAAAGTGAGTAAACAGACAGCTCACAACAGCGTTGGATTCCTTACAAAATAAGACTGGTGGCCTGAGAGCTTGCAGCCCTATAGGGCTATTGGGTGAAATTATTAATGATCCTCCTCACTGATTTGTTACTCTTTGTGCTGTCTACCAGCCACTGCTTAGGTTTTTCTTTGCGCTATAATTTTTGCATGTCGGATTCCAAAGGTTACAGTATTTTATGGTTTTACTATACAGCTTGCTTGTGAAGAGTTTTACAGATGTGTAATTCAATAAGCTATTTATTATATCCTTGTCTTGGCATCTATTCTATGCTCTCCTGAAATGGTTTTATAAACATTGTCATAATACATTTGTTTTGGGCTACAGTTATGTCATGGTAGTGTCTGTCTTTTTTGTATAGCTGTTCCTCCTTCAGAATGCAGTACAGTTGCTGTGGACCGGTTGTAATCTACATGTGGGCAGTGATGTCCATGCATGTGTTTACCAGTTAATAAAAATTATCATCAGCAAAATTTTAATGAAGCAATGGGTTCATTAATTAAATTTTTGATGATTATTCCTATAATTAGTGTTTGGAATCTGATATTATTGCACCCATGGAAATATTGCTCACCCATGGAAAGTGTCCAGTCCATGGCGGCTGTGCTGTATTCAACCTTTTGCCAGTCCTATTGTCTGTCCCCTTATGGTAAAAACCGCAGATGTGACATCATGTCACCACATTACATCATCTCCATGGGAATCCCAGGAAGTGAAGCAGTGCTTGATTACGGTTGTAAACTTGTGTTGTTTTACGAACATAAAAGGATCTGATCATCAATGCCTTCAGTGTGATTCCTTTAAAGTGTACAGCTTAGGTATAAATGATTGTCTGGAGTCCTGTTTAGTGGGCAGCATTAGTATAAACTATTAGTTAAAACTTGATTATATACTAGTGCTTTGGTCATGATGTAGCTATAGATGCTGAAAGTTATCATTAACCCTTTACCTAATTTGAAAAACAGACGACACATGGAAACAAAATTCTTGAATAACTAATTTTTTTTTAATTTTTGAGTCAAAAATATAGCTTATGACCCCTCATTGGAATGAGCTCTATCTGATTAGGAGTCATAAGCTATGTTTTTGAGAAAAAATAAAAAAAATAATGGAATCTCCCCCGGAGATAAGCCGGGTCCAAAACCGACTATGTGTACATGAGCCCCACCCCCTTCTCCTCCCAGATGAATTGTCAGGATGGATACGATCCCCCCAGTCTGAAAATTCAGGTTGGACAGAAGCCCTCCTGCCTAAAAACCACCAGACATATTAACATAAACACTCAAGGTAGAAATGTCGAAGAATGGCTTGTTAGATCACTGTATTCTAATAACAGCTCTTGGACCTCGATTGCTCTTGAGTTACAAGGTGAAAATACTCATTATACCACAAATGGAAAAGGTGTAAATACTCTTTTTTTACACAAAGTGACAAGGTGTAAATACTCCTTACCACAAAGTGACATGGTGTAAATACTCTATGCTTCAAAGTGGCCAGGTGTAAATACACTTTAGTATACCACAAAGAGAGAAGGTGTAAATACACTTTTTTACACACTTACAGTGTGTAAATACTCTCTGTAACACAAAGTGACAAGGTGTAAATACTCTTTTTGTCACATGATCACAATCAAAAAAACTCATTACAGTAATATACTTTACAGCACATCTAATAAGCATATGACGTCATAAAGCAACGTCAGTGTTGTAACATTGTGTACTTTCGAAAGGTAGAATTGAATTTATCTTTTCTTATATTTAAAAAACTGTGTATCAAATACTAAAAGCAGACGACATTTGTAAAAAACATTTCTGGAATAATTTATAAATTTTCGCCTTTTTTTTTGTCTCGATAACATAGCTTATGATCCTTCATTCAAATGAGCTTGACAAGCTCAGATAAATGGCCATAAGCTTCTTTTTTTTTTAAATTTGGTAGCCGATTTTTGTGAACAGCACTAGCTACTTTTTGTCATTACATTAACCATTTAGCCAACGTGTAACCAAAACTGACCAGCACTATTCACAAAAATTGCCATTCAATTTTCATTATTTTTCCAAGTTTTTGTCTCAAAAACATAGCTTATGACCCCCTCATAGGAACGAGCTCATTGACCTCGTTCCAATGAGGCATCATAAGCTATGTTTTTGACACAAAAAATTAGTTATTCAATAAGTTTCTTCACAAGTGTCATCTGCTTTTCATGTTAAGTAAAGAGTTAAACAGAAGGTTAAAATACACATTATGTGATAACAAGAATCTCAAAATTAGTCACAATTTGATATTAAATTTCTAAACCTTGTTTAACCCTTTACCTAACATGAAAAGCAGACGACACTTGCAAAAAAAATTCTTCAATAATTATTAGTTTCATTTTTTGTCTCAAAAACATAGGTTTTGACCCCTCATTGGAACGAGCTCATCGAGCTCGTTCCAATGGGGGTTGGTCATAACCTAGGTTTTAGAGACAAAAAATGGAAAAATAATGAAAAGTAATTGGTGAGTTTTGAGAATAGTGCTAGCCGGTTTTGGCCGTTACGTTCGGTAAAGGGTTATTAAAATTGGTCTGAGCCTCAGTAAACTTCCCTCGTCTAAGGTTGATTTTAGTGAACATTGTTGAAAATTTCCATATCAAATCATGACTCTAATTAGATATGCTATATGTACCAGCAATACTCTTCATACCAAAAAATGAGTTGAGGACACATTTTGGGATGCAATGTTGAGAAACTTCCATCGCAATGTAACCCAAATCTGCAACCTCAGCATGTTAACATTGCTACCAATAGTTGCTGTAAGACTGATGAGCCCAGTTAGGCACTGGTGGGGCAGTGTCTTTCAGAGATTATGTTATTGTTTACCCTTCAGCTTCACATATGATTTTTCAATAATCTAATTTATACTTTGTTGGTGATATGCAGCTTTTTAACTGGTTGAGGGCTAGAATATTTTTTGGTGGTTTAAATTATTTGTTATTAAAAAAAATTGTATTACAAATTATTGGCAATTGCCCACAGGCACTCTCTAGAGATGGGACGGTGTTGGAGTTTTGTTTTTGGTATCGGTTTCGGTATTTTTAGGGGGTATACCTCTGCATTGTTTCGGTATTTGGTATCTGACTTGACTGGGATTTGCTGATAGCACCAAAGAGGAATTTACATCAGGAAAAACAGAATAAGTTTCAGTACCATTCTACCATAACACTATAAGTGACAATACCAACAGTGGCATTCTTTTATGAGCACAAATCATATCCACAGTAATTTTGTGACTTGTTCTTAATGCACCTTAACGTTTAAAGACATATTTCAAGCTTCTGCGATGTCAGAGCATGTGTCCTGACCATACCACCTTTAGGAGGTCCTGCTGACAATAGACAAAACATCTGGGTAGTGATTTCTTGTCAGGTCTTAACAGGCAGCCAAGACTTGTACATGGAAATCACAGCTAAGCACTTGCATATGTACAGGGTGTAGTCTAGTGGGGATTCAGGACAGTTGCTCAGCCCATTGAGAGTTAACAAAACTGAGAAGAAAATCAATCACATGTTTCATGAAAATGAACCTTTCAACTGTGATCAAGCATCAATATTATCTGACGAGTGAAATCAATGCACTTATACAGTTGGCCATCACCCTCCTTCCTTAGTGGGACTATGCTAATTTGATAGATAAAGGGCCATTGATATTTTGTTTGAAGTTAGGTCAACAAGAAATGTGTATACATTATAAAGATATCACAAGTACAAAAATTTTGGGAGGTTTTTTTTAGACGTGATTATTGTTGTGAATATCAGATAAATGAATAATATGTAAACTCCGTAATGCCTGATTCTCTCTCTCTTACAATTATTGTGACCCCTACCCTCTTTCCAGAAAAAAAATCATCATCATGCTGTCAAGAGAAATTATTCAAGATAATTATAAGAGACCCTGACAGTGTTTTGGTGTCCAGTCTTGGATGCTCATACAGAAAGCCAAGACATGACTAGGAAGCTCTTCCAAGCCACAGGTCTTGCAGCTTCTGGTGTAAAAAAGTTTCAGAAAGTGTCCACCAAATTCAGATTAAAGTGCAAACAATGCCATTTGTAACTTTTCAGCAGAGACCCCGGAATGGAGTTTTATCATACAACAAGAATGTTTTTTCCCCAAAGTGATAATATTGAGTCAAAATACAAATCTGCACTGAGGGTAGCAACTGCATGTGCGATTATTCTATTCAGAAAGATCAAACATTTTTTACCTGCTCTCATCGAAAATGGATTACACATGTTGAGACCACTGTTTTTGATAACAGAAATTATATGATAAATAAATCTCCAACTCAACAAAATAAATTGGACGGGATCATTCATTTTTTGCCCTGATGATATTTTTACATAGGCCTATCGTGTGTTAAACATGAAAAATAAAACTAGAAAACACAGAGGTTAAACACTACTATAAATGTAATTGGTTATAGTACAAGAAGAACAATGAAGGGGGATTAAGTCACGCACAGCGCAAGAACTCAATATTATGGCACCATGATCTTTATTCATAAAAATCAATTCATAGAAGCTGAATGATTGTCAAACCAGACGCGTTAAAAACTGTACCCAATCCCTTCGTTATGCAAACAAGTCGAGGAATATTGTAAGATAAATTGGTTATTACCACCATGTGGGTGTCCGAGATGGTGCATTGAGGTCTCAACCTCACCTCTGGGTTATATATTGACTCATCCTAATGTGTTGATTATATGATAGTCTTGTACTCTCCTGTCTGTATGACAGTATTATATTCATAATGATGGTCTCTCTGACAAATTGGTTATGAATTAATGATGAAATTTGGTTTAACTCTTTACCCCGTTATGAATATCAGATAACATTTGCAAAAACATATCTTGAATAACTGAAACATTTCATTTTTCTTTGAGCTTGTTCCAAAGAGAGGTCATAAGCTTTCTTAAACAAAATTTACTTCATGGCAGTTAATGAAACAGTAAATCACCTATCCATGAATGTTTATATTTCCCTTCAATCCATATACACATTCCTAGGGTAACTGAATGATCTACTAAGCCCTATGCAAAAAAATATTATACAAGTGAACCAGTTATCTCGCATTACAATAAATGAGTCTGTGCTTTGTCATACAATCTTAAGTTATATTCATACCCTCCCCACCACCACATGCAGGAACCCTGGGAAGTGAAGCAGTGCTTGTTTACTGTGGTCAACAAGTTCTGTGTCTCTGGTAAAATAGGACCCAGCCACCAAAGCTTGGAGTAGAAGTCCTCTAAAATGGGCAACATGGGTATAAAAGATTGACTAAACTTGACATTATCTCTAAGTTGAGGTCTCGATTAGCCGTTGTGTAGGAATATGTTATGTGACCTAAAATACCACTAAATAAATAAATCGATATTCATAACTCTTTCAATACTGAGATTCTGAATGGTATCGTCTTAAAGAATATAACAAACAGTGTTGGTGAATCTATATTGTATTTACAGGGAGGTTCTGTAATAATTTAATCCCGCAGCCATTTTTCCCACAGTGATTTGTTTTGTATTGTCATCTTGTCATCAAATGCTACTATTTTCTCTATGCCCAAATTTATGCATATAAAAAATTGAAATGAATTATCTGTCACTTGATCAGATGTGAATGTGGGATGTGTATTAACCCTTTACCCAATGCAGACGATATCAAAATTTATTATTTTAAATATTTTTCAATTTTTAGCTCAACTTTGACGAAGTCAAATTTGAGCTATTGTCATGGCCCGTCGTCCATCCGTCTGGCCGTCTGTCCGTCTGGCCGTCTGTCCGTCTGTCTGTACGTCAACAATTGGCTATGGCTCGGGCTAGAGGTCGTATTTATGAACCGATCTTTACGAAACTTCTTGTGTACCTTTGTTATGACCCTGGGACGGGAACAAGTGTTTTTAGGTGTGGTCCGAAATTCAAGATGGCTGCCAGTGGCCATTTTGTACCGATGATGCAAAAATTAGTTTTTTGTACAGAACTTCTGTATGAAAGTTCTGATTTGAATAAAGTTTTGTATAAATGTTTAGTACCATGGGATACATCACATATAATACGGGTTTTTTTCTCGTGCGTAAATTATGCAAATTAGACTGACTTTGATTTATTTAGTGTTACTTTCAGAGCTGTAAGTGCCAAGCTGCTATGGCTTGGGCTAGAGGCCGTATTTATGAACCGATCTTTACGAAACTTCTTGGGTACCTTTGTTATGACCGTGGGACGAGAACGAGTGTTTTTGGGTGCGGTCCGAAATTCAAGATGGCTGCCAGCTGCCATTTTGTACCGACGATGCAGAAATCTGTTTTTTGTACAGAACTTCCATATGAAAGCTCTGATTTGAATAATTTTTTGTATGAATGTTTAGTACCATGGGATACATCACATATAATACGGGTTTTTTTCTCGTACGTAAATTATGCAAATTAGACTAATTTTGATGTTTTTTGGGGTTACTTTCAGCACTGTAAGTGCAAATGCCAATACGGCTCGGGCTACAGGCCGTATTTATGAACCGATCTTTACGAAACTTCTTGGGTACCTTTGGTATCACCGTGGGACGAGAACGAGTGTTTTTGGGTCCGGTCCGAAATTCAAGATGGCCGATGGCAGCCATTTTGTACAAAATTAGGTGCAATCAGATTTTTGCACAGAACTTCCATATGAAAGCCCTGATTTGAATAATTTTTTTGTGTGAATGTTTAGTACCATGGGATGCATCACATATAATACGGGTTTTTTTCTCGTGCAGAAATTATGCAAATTAGATGAACTTTGATTTTTTCAGTGCGACTTACACACAGTAAGTACACATGTCAATACGGCTCAGACTAGAGTCTGTATTTATGAACTGATCTTCACGAAATGTCTTGGGTACCTTTGTTATCACCTTGGGACGAGAACGAGTGTTTCTGGGTGCGGTCTAAAATTCAAGATGGCTGCCAGTGGCCATTTTGTACCGAAATTAGGTCTAATCAGTTTTTTGTACACAACTTCTATACAGCTCAGACTAGAGGCCATATTTATGAACCAATCTTTATGAAACTTCTTGGGTACCTTTGTTATCACTGTGGGATGAGAGCGAGTGTTTTTGGGTGTGGTCCGAAATTCAAGATGGCCACCAGCAGCCATTTTGTACCAAAATTAGTGCAATCAGTCTTTTGTATAGAACTTCTGTATGAAAGTTCTGATTTTAATAAATTTTTGTATGAATGTTTAGTAACATGGAATACATCACATATTGTAAGGGGTTTTTTTTCGTGCAGAAATTATGCAAATTAGATGAACTTTGATTTATTCAGTGCAACTTACACAATGTAAGCACACATGTCAATACGGCTCAGGGTAGAGGCTGTATTTATGAACCGATCTTCACAAATCTTCTTGGGTACCTTTGTTATCTCCTTGGGATGAGAATGAGTGTTTCTGGGTACGGTCCAAAATTCAAGATGGCTGCCAGTGGCCATTTTGTACCGAAATTAGGTCCAATCAGTTTTTTGTCACAAGTTCTATACAGCTCGTATTTATGAACTGATCTTCACAAAACTTCTTGAGTACTTTTGTTTTCACCTTGGGACAGGAACGAGTGTGTTTTGGGGTGCCTTTGTTATCACTGTGCTATGAGAACAAATATTTTGGGGTTCAGTCAGACCCACTCTGGGACTCAAAGATTTCTTTTCTAGTTCAGCATCTGACCTTTACAATACTTTACCTATACATTTGTTACAGGCAACGGTCAGTATTTATGTACAGACCGTTACAATACTTTATATGTACCTTTGTTATCAGGTCATTACCTAGATGTTTGTCATTGCTGTGTCACATACTATACATGTACATGTCTTTGTCTTGACAAGTTGAGCTACAGTGTCATTGACACTTTCATTTTCAAAAAATTTCAACAAAACCATATCATGTGACCCCTCATTGGAATGAGCTTGATGAGCTCGTTCCAACGAGGGGTCACATGGTATGGTTTTGTTGAAACTTTTTTGAAAAATACTATTTTTTCAACTGCTGAATTTGCATGTTATGCGGGTGTATGCGGCCGATTCGTTGGGTAAAGGGTTAAGTTGTATGCTTCATACAAAACTTAACACGCTCATCCTGCACTCATACTCCAATAAAGCAACAGATATTTCAATTGTTATAATGTAATTCAGAGTGTTTCCTCATTAGCTCACCTGACTGAAAGTCAGTCTGAGCTTTTGCCATCACTTGGTGTCTGTCATGCATTAACTTTCGCAACTCGGTCTTCTCCTTCAAAACCACTAGCCCAAACCCAAACAAATTTGACATACAGTATATTGGAGGTTTCCTCTTTCCAGTTCGTTAAAATGAACTCAGTGCCCCCACTGGGGTGGGAGTGATGCCCCAAAAGCATCAATTTCTCCTGAAATCTTCTTCTTATGAACCACCAGTCAGAATGCTATGATATTTGGTATTTAAGCTCCTTTGGTACTCAAGATTCAAGTTTGTTCAAAGAAATTTTCTTGGTCAATAATTGTGCTCGCTACAGGAGGATCCTCATTTTGTGCCCCGCCCAAAATTTCTATTTTCCGAACCGAGAGGCTAATTTGAACCAAATTTGCTATGAGGTATTATTGGGTCCTAAGTACTTGATTCATGCCCAAAAAAATTTCCCTGCTGCCTTGTGGGAGCCTCAGGAGCTAAAAATAGAAAAAAATTGAAACGCCCATATCTCCAAAACTATATGGCACTGAGAATTCTTATTTGGTGTGAAGCTTCCTTAGGACCAACAGAATAGAATGGTCAAAAAAATTGCTATTGGTTTTATCATGGGGTACTTTTTTGGGACTTTGAAAAAGTGCTGAGTCAGCATTTTTTAACACTGTGGGTAATGGGAAAAACATTTAAGACTACTTTTCTCCCAAACCACTGCTCCAAAAGCTTTCAAATTTCACATATAACATCTTTGGAAGATTGTTTCACATGTTTATTGAAATCAATTCCCTGGGTCCATATTTGGGCTCTCTATGGGAGCCCAAATGTTTAAATTAGTGCAGTATGAGGAATATTCTTCAAAAATCTTATTCAGATCTACCAATGAGAATCTTCTGATATTTGGTATGCAGCATCCTATGGGGGGGTGAGATTCAAGTTTGTTCAAGCCAAGTCCCTGGGTTCATATTTAGGCTGAAAATTTGGGGTCCCAGGCCGGACTTAGAAATTTTGGACCAAAATCCGGAAATTAGTTTTTGGGTTTTTTATGCGTTTTGGTCAATTTTAAGACAAAATTTTTTTATTTTTTTTTACACTGAAAATTTTGGGTCCGGGTAGAACTTAGAAAATTTTGGACCAATATCCGGAAATGAGTTTTTTTTTTTGTTTTTATGCATTTAGGACAACTTGGTCCAGGTGAGCGTTTCAGGCTCTCTTGAGCCTCTAGTATTATAATATACCCTTATGTGGCCAGGGTCTGTCATTTATATCATTGCAGTCATATTAACTTGTGTGTACATGACAGTTTTATTATTTTCAGTAGGGGGCGCGGTGGCTCAGTTGGTAGAGGTGCAGGCTGCAAGCCGAGAGGTCCTTGGTTCGAATCCCACCTGCGGCAACCGCGTTGTGTCCTTGGGCAAGACACTTCACCCCCATTGCCCATGTGGGGGCATGGTGATGCTGTGTACTAAGGCGTACTGCACGTCGATGGTGCACTTGTCTTCAACCAATGCTAACCCTGCTTGTGTGGAGTTAGTATGTTGGGGGCTGACAGTTGCTCGCCGTTGCTTGGTGGTTCTCTCCGGGCACTCCTGCTTCCTCCACCCATAAAACTGTCATGGTCATGATTAGCCATTGTGCAGAAATATGTGCCCTTATACACCAATAAATAAATAAATAAATATTATTTTCAGCATAGGCTAATGCATGTGATCTCGAATTCTGAAGAGAAAACCAGTGTGAACAACCCACTTGAATACCAACTTTTTTTGACAAATGGACAGAAGAAAGAAAAATCTTTCATATGCTAGGAAAATTATTTGAGTTATGAAAAACTCACCTCGACCAACCATATGCAAGCAAATCAGACATCATCAAAAAAATTCACTTATAAGGCCTAAAAAAATTAAAAATCTGTTTCTCAGGCCTTTACATGTGGTTCTTTTGGCTGCTGCATGCTCTCTTTTTAGCTCACCTGACTTTCAAGATGCCTCGCCCCTCGGTAGGGCCACACTCAAAAAGTGTGCTTAAATCTTAAAAAATCTTCTTCTCATGAACCAGTAGTAGCAGAGACTTGATATTTGGAGTGCAGCCTCCTTTTGAGGTGTAGTCTCAGATTTTTTCAAGAGATGTTCGAGGAAGCTATATTTGCCTTCGTTATGGAAGGTGCAAGAATTTTTGCCCCGCCCAAAATTTCTATTTTCCAAACTGAGAGGCAGATTTGAACAAAATTTGATATGAGGGCTTATTGGGTCATAAGTACTTAATTTATACCCAAATTTTTTTCCTGTCGCCCCATGGGAACCACAGGAGCTAAAATAGAAAAAAAATTAAAACGCCTATAACTCCAAAACTACATGGCACTGAGAATTCTTATTTGGTGTGAAGCTTCCTCAGAACCAAGAGAATGGAGTGGTCAGAAAAAATTGTTATCAGTTTTATCATGGGGTACTTTTTGGGGCCTTTGAAAAAGTGCTGAGTCAGCATTTTTTAACACTGTGGGTAATGGGAAAAACATTTAAGACTACTTTTCTCCCAAACCACTGCTCCAAAAGCTTTCAAATTTCACATATAACATCTTTGGAAGATTGTTTCACATGTTTATTGAAATCAAATTCCTGGGTCCATATTTGGGCTCTCTAAGGGAGTCCAAATGTTTAAATTAGTGCAGTATGAGGAATATTCTTTAAAAATCTTCTTCTTTAGATCTACCAATCAGAATCTTTTGATATTTGATATGAAGCATGCTTAGGAGGGTGAGATTCAAGTTTGTTCAAGCCAAGTCCCTGGGTTCATATTTGGGCTCACTGTGGGTGCCTGAATTATAACCTAGTTCAAAATGAGGAATTTTCTTTAAAAATCTTCTTCTTCAGGTCCAGCAGTCAGAATGCTTTGATATTTGGTATGCAGCATCCTTAGGGAGGTGAGATTCAAGTGTGTTCAAGTCATGTCTTTTGTCTTTTTTAAAAAAATCTTGTTCTTCAGATCCAGCAGTCGG
Organism: Pictodentalium vernedei; assembly: GCA_031216915.1. NCBI lineage: Eukaryota > Metazoa > Mollusca > Scaphopoda > Dentaliida > Dentaliidae > Pictodentalium > Pictodentalium vernedei. The sequence goes on from CM062291.1 coordinate 327,263,661, forward strand.
AATGTTTTGATATTTGGTATGCATCATCCTTAGGGGGGTGAGATTCAAGTTTGTTCAAGCCAAGTCCCTGGGTTCATATTTGGTTTTACTGTGGGAGCCCGAATGATAACTTAGTTCAAAATGAGGAATTTTCTTTAAAAATCTTCTTCTTCAGATCCAGCAGTCAGAATGCTTTGATATTTGGTATGAAGCATCCTTAGGGGGGTAAGATTCAAGTTTGTTCAAGCCAAGTCCTTGGGTTGATATTTGGGCTCCCTGTGGAAGCCCAAATTATAACTTAGTTCAATATGAGGAATATTCTTCAAAAATCTTCTTCTTCACATCCACCAGTCAGAATCTTTTAATATTTGGTGTACAGCATCCCACTGGAGGTGAGATTCAAGTTTGTTCAAGCCAAGTCCCTGGGTTCATATTTGGGCTCCCTGTGGGAGCCCAAATTATTACTTAGTTCAGTATGAGGAATATTCTTTAAAAATCTTTTTTTTTTAGATCCACTGGTCAGAATCTTTGGATATTTGGTATAAGTTTTTCTTAGGAGGGGCAGATGCAACTTGTTGAAATCAATTCCCTGGCTTGATATTTAGGCTATCATGTCAGGTAAGCGCCCTCAGGCCCCCTGGGGCCTCTTGTTTATAAACAATGCAAACTTAAAAAAATAAAAATTAAATGGTTTATGACTGATATTTTACCTAAGTTAATAAAATTGATAAATTTGTCCCTCAAGTGCAACAAGGCTTTGCAATGCTTTAGTATTGTAAAAACTTCTTGCCCTCAAGGGACAAAATACACCACCACCCATGCTATTCTGTAGATTATGAGGCCTTTAAAATAAAACTAACCAAGAACATGAATGTTTGATGGCAAAAAATTAATTACAACAATAAAAAATGAAATAAAAAACCGCTCGCCCACATGCAATTTTACAAAAAAATGGCCTGAGAAACAAAGATCTACTTTTTGTGGCCTAACAGGATGAAAGGGTTTACTCTTAATTCTTTAGAATGGCTATGGAGGGGTAATTTAAGTGTGGTGTTGCTAACTGTTAGAGTCTTTTGTGCCAGTGCCATGCTCACTCATGTATTTTGACACATAATAACAAGTAAGATACTGAACTTTTTATGTAGTTTATGATCTCGTTATTTTTAGCCAATGGATCTAGAAGCAGATACAAAATCAGTCAAATCATATGATGAAGCTATAACTATTCCTGCAGCAGAGGCAGCTATAACACCTGTTGTTCAGGTAGGAATATTGCATCGAACACTTCATGCTGATTACATGTAGTGGGTTTAGTATAGCAGTGAGACCTTGTTAATTGCATAACCACAGTGACAGTAAGAGAAAATTTATTGACTTCGATATTCAATTACCGGTAGATTTCAGGATTCTTTTTGGTTGTCAAAATGTTCACACATGTTTGTTCTTGTTCCAGTTGGGGGTGCGGTGGCATTGCAGTAACCAGTTCTCATCAGACCACCGAAGTTAAGCAACATTGAGCCCGGTTAGTCCTTGGATGGGTGACCGGCTGAGCGATCGATTCGGACTCCCGCGTTGTGTCCTTGGGCAAGGCACTTAACCCTGATTGTTCACATGGGGGCACAATGACGCTATGTACTAAGGTGTACTGCACGCCGATTGTGCGCATTTCTTCAACCAATCTAACCCTGCCTGTGCTGCAGTGCAGAGTTACGATGTTGGGGAGCTGGCAGCTGCTCGTCATTGTTTCGTGGTTATCTCCAGGTACTCCGTCTTCCTCCACCTTTTGACCATGGCTGTTAATGTGTCGTTAAACCTTAATAAATAAATTGTTCCAGTTTTTTGCATTGTGCCAACAGGCACTCTCGTATAAATTGCAACAAGGCAAATTGATACATATGAAATACTTTCTCTTCAAAGATAATGTTAAGCACTTCTGCAGAATATGGAGTCTTGAGGTTGCAGTATCTGCACTTTGGAATGCAGTTTGAATATGGCCTTCCAGCATGCAATCAATTCGCCAGAATTGGGTCATTTTCCTACATTTTGTTGTTAAATTAGGTTTATATTCAGTCATATCTTGTTTGACAGGACTCATAAATTAATTAGTTGTATTGGAAGTAATGAGGCCAATGAGGGCTGTAAATCTGGGAATATATGTATGTGAAACAGTGCCTGTTCACTGTGGTAAACAGGCTCTGTTTTACTGGTAAAATAGGACCCAGTCACCAATGCTTTGGAGGTGCAAACTCTCTCTAAAATGGGCAACATGGCTTATTAATGCTCACCTGTGATCTTGAGTTGATACTCATGTTGTGGTCATGATTAGCCATTGTGCAAAAAAAATATGTGACCTTAAACACCAATAAATAAATAAATATAAATAAAAGTGGATTGTCAGTATGTTTTTTCAACAGATCGCTATTTTTATGCTTTTTGAAAAAATTTGGAAGATCAGTATCATGGTCACTTCGTATATCTTAATCCAACCACTTACCAGTTGTTTGTCAATCCTCTAAATTTGATCCAATAGACAGATCTTATCCATACTTCACCAAAATGTTGTCAAAAACCTATGGGTGTGTCATTACTCTGGCTAATATCATATTTCTAAGGTCGAAGTTGCAGATTTGAAGACTGTGATATTGTTGGATTACCCTTGTCGAATACATGTACATATAGTTTGATCCATTTGGCAGATCTGGTTCATAACTTGGCACAGCTGTCACCTGTACCACAAGGGTGTGTCATGACTTTGACCAAAGGTCATATCTTCATGGATAAGATCACAAACAGGAAGACTGATATTGACTGTAATTCTCTGCACGTTGAGTCTAAAACAAGTGACAGATCTTTTTTTGTACTTTACAAATGTTGTTTCTCGTGATGCTACTATGTCTAATTATATCGACCCAAGGTTATACCTTCAAGGTCTATGTTACAAATGGGAAGACATGATATTGTTGTACCATTCTTGTCTGGATCTTTGAATCTAATCCAGTTGAAAGATCTTGTTCACACTTCACACAATTGTTGTCCATTTCTTTTTATCTCTCTTTCCTTTTTTTCTCTCTTTTTACACTCCTGTTCTCTATAAACCCTCCAGTAATTTGCAATATATATCACAAAAATGAGGTCCTTCACTAGGCATAGTTGGACTGTATTGAACAGAAGAGGGACTGGCTCTTCATTTGTAGTCTACAAATTAATTCTTTAATTTCCCCCCCCCCCCCCAGCCCACCCTTCCCCCCCCCAAGTATTTTTAGTATATCTTTCACCAAATCTAGTCATGGCTGCTATGAAGCAGCCATGACTTGATTTGATGAAAAATTCATCTAAATTTAACTCATGAAATCATTGGTGAAATAATCCATTAATTTACAGGGTGGAAACTGGATTAAATGTGCCCCAATAATACATATTATAATGACAAGAGAAATCCTGTCCTGGGCAAGAATATCCACCAACCGCATGCAAGTAGTCAAACACCAACATCTTAACCCAGTATTACAGTTCTCATTTTTAGCTCAACTTTGGCAAAGCCAAATTTGAGCTATTGTCATGGCCCGTCGTCCGTGTTGTGTCCGTCCGTTTGTCCGTCTGTCCATCTGTCCGTACGTCAACAATGGGATACGGCTCGAGCTAGAGGCCGTATTTATGAACCGATCTTTATGAAACTTCTTGGGTACCTTTGTTATGACTGTGGGACGAGAACGAGTGTTTTGGGGTTCGATCCAAAATTCAAGATGGCTGCCAGCCACCATTTTGTACCAACAATGCAGAAATCTGTTTTTTGTACAGAACTTCCACATGAAAGCTCTGATTTGAATAATTTTTTGTATGAATGTTTAGTACCATGGGATACATCACATATAATTCGGGTTTTTTTCTCGTGCAGAAATTATGCAAATTAGATGACCTTTGATTTTTTCAGTGCTACTTATACACAGTAAGTACACATGTCAATACAGCTCGGGCTAGAGGCTGTATTTATGAACCGATCTTCACGAAACTTCTTGGGTACCTTTGTTATCACCGTGGGATGAGAACGAGTGTTTTTGGGTGTGATCCAAAATTCAAGATGGCCACCAGTAGCCATTTTGTACCAAAATTAGTGCAATCAGTCTTTGTACAGAACTTCTGTATGAAAGTTCTGATTTGAATAAATTTTTGTATGCTTGTTTAGTAAAATGGAATACATCGCATACAGTACGGGTTTTTTTTCTCGTGCAGAAATTATGCAAATTAGATGAATTTTGATTTATTTAGTGCTACTTATACACTGTAAGTGCACATGTCAATACGGCTCGGGCTAGAGGCTGTATTTATCAACCGATCTTCACAAAACTTCTTGGGTACCTTTGTTATCACCTTGGGACGAGACGAGTGTTTCTGGGTGCGGTCCAAAATTCAAGATGGCTGCCAGTGGCCATTTTGTACCGAAATTAGGTCCAATCAGTTTTTTGTCACAACTTCTATACAGCTCGTATTTATGAACTGATCTTCACGAAACTTCTTGGGTACCTTTATTTTCATCTTGGGACAGGAAAGAGTGTGTTTTGGGGTGCCTTTGTTATCACTGTGCTATGAGAACAAATATTTTGGGGTTCAGTCAGACCCACTCTGGGACTCAAAGATTTCTTTTCTAGTTTAGCATCTGACTGTCACCCACCTTTACAATACTTTACCTATACATTTGTTACAGGCTACGGTCAGTATTTATGTACAGACCGTTACAATACTTTATATGTACCTTTGTTATCAGGTCATTAGCTAGATGTTTGTCATTGCTGTGTCACATACTATACATGTTCATGTCTTCACAAGTTGAGCTACAGTATCATTGACACTTTCATTAAAATTTCAGTTATTCGGTTTAGGATGCCTTACGATGTGTGCGATTATTTGGACACAAAACCCCACCAGACTGAAATATACCTCATACAAGTGCTACTTCTCTTTTCTTGAACTGATAACCCAAACATGCAACATGTGCATACATTTTCATAATGTGACTTTGTTTCACTTCTTGTCTGGACAATATATAAATGTTCAATGTGTAATTTTGGAGGCAGCTTACATACGCTATAGCTTGTCGCAGGATCCATTTTCCAATGTTTGTTTTGTTCCATCCTTTGCATTTTTGTTTGTATATGTTCTTGCAAGTTCTGAAATAAAATATTCTTTTAACTAAAATATTGAGGCCTGGAAATAATCCTTAAACAATCGTTGAGGTTACATCAATTGTGAAATACACGAACGAACTACAGGTTACTACAAAATAATGCATCGACACAATACAACATAAATTTCATCTTTTGTCTGTCAGAACTAACAATCTGTCGGGACTAGCTTGACTCATTGGTTGCACATTGCATCCTTATTGAGTAGAATGGCAAAACTAATACGCGATCTCGCTTTGGTGAGATCGCATGTTAGCTGGTGCCATTTATTGGGGCAGATTTTCTGTTTTTATGTATGTAGCTCGCATAGTAGAAAATCATCACAACAGATTATTTCTATATGTTATTACCATGCTATTTAGCGTAACCTGCTAACAAGTTACGATGTAATCTCTTTATTTCCAGGCCTGATATTGTTTAACCTAAATGTTGTCCATGATGTCTTTTCATAGTCTTGTTCCAAAGTATTGCAAAAAAGTAATAAAATTTGAATATTGACATTTTGTGAATAGTACGGGCCTTTATATATGACCATTATCTTCTTAGGTAAAGAGTTCAATTTTGTAGGGATATTCTCACATTGTTGTTCTTCTTGCATTGCTCATGCAAAATCAGATCTGTTTACATGAGCTTTCTGGGGAGGTAAAAATGAACACCTGCAAGTTTTTTTTTTATTTCTCATATATCTTGCGAGAAATTTGACGAGATTGTGGAGTAAAGTGGAAAATCCCACCAAGTTATTTTGTATTGCCATTGCAGGACATAGTGGAAGCCAATCCAGAGGAAGAGCCTGTTAGTGAAGCTGTTGCTGAGAAAAAAGAAGAGATGGAGGAAAATGAATCGGATGATGAGGATGAGTTTGGTTATACAATGAGTGAGTAGATGTTTTTTTTCTTGGCTTTTCTCGTTTGTGTAGGTGAACTATTTTTACATTGATTTACCTTGAAATTACATCTTTATAGCTCTTGTAACTGAAAGTAAGTGTTGTCTTTTGCCATCATTGCATCCATATCATTACTTCTGTTAGCCTTTACATTCCAATCTTCTAAAGAGCAATCAGCCCCAATCTAATAAAACTTGGTACCTATACAATCCTTAGGCCACAAAAAAGTTAAAAAATCTGATTCTCAGGCCGTATGATCTCTTTTTATAACCAATGCAAATTTAAAAATATAAAAGTTAAATAGTTTATGTCTGATATTTTACCCAAGTTAATAGAATTGGTAAATTTGTCCCTTGAGTGCAACAGGGCTTTGCAATGCTTTGGCATTGCAAAGCTTTCTTGCACTCAAGGGATGAAATATACCACCACCCACGTTATTCTGTAAATTATGAGGCCTAAAACATAAAATAAACCAAGAACATGAACCTTTGAGTATTAATTACAAAAATGAAAAAAAACTTAAACCAATAAATAATTTCAAATTTCATCTGTAGCTTTGGTGTGATGTCAAGATGGGAGCAATTAAATTTTTCTGAATTTTGATGAAAAGTTATTTATTTATTTATTGGTTTTACGGGTGGAGGAAGCCGGTGTACCCGGAGAAAAACCACCAAGCAACGGCGAGGCAACTGTCAGCTCCCCAAACATACTAACTCCATACAAGCAGGGTTAGCATTGGTTGAAGACAGGTGCACCATCGACGTGCAGTACGCCTTAGTACACTGCATCACCGTGCCCCCACGTGGGCAATGGGGGGTGAAGTGTCTTGCCTAAGGACACAACGCGGTTGCCGCAGGTGGGATTCAAAACGAGGACCTCTCGGCTTGCAGCCTGCACCTCTACCAACTGAGCCACCGCACCCTCATTTTGATGATAACATGGCTGCCAGCAGCCATCTTGGATTTTCATATAACCATGAAATTAGCACACCCTACACGCCACTTCTCCCACCCAGTCTTTTTCAAATTTCATATGTAGCTTTGGTGTGATATCTAGATGTAAGCTATCAAGTATTTTTGAATTTTGTGTGAAAACATGGCCACCAGCAGCCATCTTGGATTTGGATATAAATTGTCAACAATTCCATTAGCACACCCTACAGGCCGCATCTCTCACCTGATCTTTTTTGGATTTCATAGATAGCTTTGGTGGGATGTCTAGATGGCAGCTATAAACTTTTTCTGAATTTCGTTGAAAAATATGGCAGTCAGTGGCCATCTTGGATTTGGCATATAAATTGTGAAAAATCCCATTAGCACACCCTACAGGCCACTTTTTTGGTGTGATGTCTAGATGGTAACTATCAAATTTTTAGCTCACCTGACTGAAAATCAGGATGCACTAGAGTGATCACTCACCATCCGCGGCCGTGAACAAGGTGTTTGTACCTGCCTCTCCTAAACCGCTGAACCAATTTTAGTTATATTTGAAGTGATTGCTTGTTCAGACATCACGTTTTGTTTTTTCTCAAATCAACTTGCCTAGCCTCATAGGGAGCGGGTGAGGGAAAATCCACCTGAAATTCGTAATAAATCTTCTCATGAGCCAGTGGTACAATGACTTGATATATATTTCATATGGAGCTTCTTTTTGAGGTGTAGACTGAAGTTTGTTCAAACGAAGTTTGTGGATCAATATTTGCCTTTGTAAGGGGAGGGGCAAGATGTTTTGGCCCCGCCCAAATTCCAATGGTCTGATTTGAACCAAATTTGATATGTGGCATTATTGAGTCTAAGTACTTGATTCATGCCCAAAAAAATTTCCTGTGTCCCTGTGGGAACCCCAGGAGCTAAAAAATATAAATATTTTCAAATGCCCATATTTTCCAAACAACCCGAAACAGACAACTGTTATTTGATATGAAGCATCCTTAGGACCAGTAGAATTGAATGGTAAAAAAAAATTGCCAACGGTTATGTTAGGGTGTTCTATTTCTATAGGGAGGAGTGGGGGGGGGGGGGGTTGAATCGCAAAAATGCCGAGTCAGCATATTTGCATTTGCAAAACTTAAAAAAATTATTTTCCACAACCACTGATCAAAATTTTTTGATATGTGGTATACAACATCCATAATGGGGCGTGGAGGGGGGGGGGGGGCAGCTACAAGTGTGTTAAAATGAAGCCCCTTGGTTCATATTTGGGCTCAGTACAGGAGGAGCCCAAATTTTTAACTTTGGGCAATATGGGGAATTATCTGTAAAAATCTTCTTCAGATCCACCAGTCAGAATGCTTTCATTTTGGTATACAACATCTCTAGGGGTGGAGGGGGGGGGGGGGGGTGTTTCACATTCTAATTTGTTAAAATCTAGTCCCTGGGTTTATATTTGGTTTCCTATGTAAGCCCAAATTTTAACTTGTTGCAATATGAGGGAATTTCTTTAAAAATATTCTTCTTCAGATTCACCAGTTAGAATCCTTTCACATTTGGTATACAACATCTCTAGGTGGGTAAGAATCAATTTGTTCAAATCGGATCCCTAGGTTAATATTTGGGTTCCCTATAGGAGCCTGAATTATAACTTAGTACAATATGATGGAATTTCTTTAAAATCATCTTCTCCAGATCCACCCGTCAGAATGCTTTTGTATACAACATCTCTAACGGAGTGAGATTCAAGTGTGTTCAAATCGGGTCCCTGAGTTAATATTTGGGCCCCCTGTGGTAGCCCAAATTTAAACTTAATGTAATATGAGGAAATTTCTTTAAAAATCTTCTCCTTCAGATCCTCCAGTCAGACTGCTTTCACATTTGGTATACATCACCCTGGTGGTGGATGTGAAGGGCTCAGACTCAAGTTTGTTCAAGTTAAGTTCCTAGGTTGATATTTGGACTCTCAAGTTTTGCATTACTGGAAATCGGGGCATTATTTCTGTGGTAGCATCCCAGCACTAGAAAAGAATCATCTGGCATGGACAGCAGAGTTATAAATAATTAAATAACTTCATTCCTCTGTAGTGTTAACTAGCTATAGATATTATTAATTTAAACCCTTCTTTAAAAAACTTAGTCAGGTGAGCGCCTCAGGCCCCATGGCGCTTCTTGTTCTGAATTTTGTTGAAAAACATGGCTGGCAGTGGCCATCTTCAATTTGGTATATATATATTGTCAACAGTTCTATTATCAGACCATAAAGGCCACATCTCTCACCTGATCTTTTTCAAATTTTATATGTAACTTTGGTATGATGTCTGGATGGGAGTTATCAACTTTTTCAGCATTCCATTGAAAAAGATGGCTGCCACCAACCATCTTGGATTTGACATATAAATTGTCTACAATTCCATTAGTACACCCAACTGGCCCCCACCCCCAGCCGATTACTTTCAGATTTCATATGCAGCTTTGGTGTGATGTCTTTTCTGTAGAAACTTGAGTGAATGACTTGGCAATACTGGATCTTTCTATTTAGTTCAGTCCCTTCTTGGACAAGTTGAGTGGCAGTGTCAGTGACACTTTCAGTTTTCAAGTATTACCTCCTAAACATTGGTTTGGTCTTTTCAGGCTTATTCCAATGATGGGCATAAGTCATAAGTCACGTTTTGGGGCAAAAACAAATATTTTTAGTTATTCAAGAAACTTTTTGCAAGTGTCCAGTCATGTTAGGAAAAGGACTAACATTGGGAGTGTACAGTGTCCACATAGTGAATTTGAATGTTGGGGGGGGGGGGGGGGGGGGCTGTACTGCAAGTGGTGCTTCCAGGAACCTCTCCTAAAAAATCCTATTGAAATTTTTGGCCTGAGAAAACAGCCTTTGTGATTTTACGGCATTAGTGAACTACCAAAAACACAGACCCGGTACCAGTAGTCCACTAATTCCCTAAAATCATCCAAATCGCTTGATAGGGTAGTCACGACTCCACTGCAGATATTGACTCAGATAATCACTAGCTCAAAAAGTAGGTCTTTTAGTATTAAGGATGACAGATAGAATAACAAGTATTTAACTGGCAGGGATCATGGTGGCTCAGTGGTTACAGCGTTTGAACTTCAAACCGAGAGGTCAATGTTTCAATCCCCACCAGGGGTAACTGCATTGTGTGCTTGGGAAAGGCACTTAATCCTGATTGCCCACGTGGAGGCATGGTGGCTCTGTGCACTAAGGTGTACTGCACATCGATGGTGCATTGTCTTCAACTATAGTTAACCATTCTTGTGTGGAGTTAGTACATAGTGGAGTCTGACAATTGCTCGCTATTGCTCGGTGGTTCTCTCCAGGTACTCCAGCTTCCTCCATCCGTAAAACTGTCTGACACATGGTCACCCTGGCTGTCGAATGTGTCATTAAACTCCTTTAAATATAGAAATAAATATATTTAACTGGTAGATTGCTGTAAGTCCATATTTGGGCTTTATTCTGAAGTGTAGGCATCACATTTTAAAGGCTTTGTATTTTGTGGTTGTGCTTCATATTATCTTTGAAGTGAAGTTATTTATTATGCATGGATTTGCCTTGTTGCAATTTATGGGAGAGTGCCTATTGGCACTCGCCTATAAATTGTAACAAGACAAACACACATGAACAAATTTTGACAACCAAAAAGAATTTAGAAATCTACCAGTTAAGAGTTTGTTACACACACAAGCTAGGATAATAAAATGCGCATTGTGGAAATGCATTCCTTCACTATTTTCAAATATTTTTTAACATTGTTGGCCAAAAAAAGTGAGGGGCTAAAGCACCCCGGCTCCATGACCCCTGGTGTATGCAAGAACCTATATTCTGTACATATAATGATGTGTGAGGTATTACTGGAAATCCTAATTCTTACCTCGGTGTATTATATGTGAATACATAATGTTCCAGTTAGAGACCACTTTGTCCAGTCCTAATTGTATTGATTCTGTCTGACATTTTCTTTGTGAAGCATTCAGTCATCTCTCATCAAATGGTGAGCTTGAGAGTCTCAACAGATTTCTTTTTTAATCAGACTTGAAGATACATTTGACGGATGGAAAAAACTCAAATCAGTCAATGTCCATCATTCTGACCTCAACCTCAAATCTTTCTCTCTAGTTATCACACAGGCCTTTCTTATGCTAATAACTCTCATTGATGAAGTACATCCAGGATTTCTCAACCCTGCCCACTGATGTCAACATTCTTGAATTATTTACAGTCCTAATCAACTCAAATAGATATGGGAATATAACCCAATATGTCTCTTTTGAAAGAACTCAAGAACTGTGTCAAACAAGGTCTACTGGGTTATTATTTCAATTTTCTAGTATTTGTTGCATGAAACATGAATGTTTCCACAGCAATTCATTTCTGTCAACAAAAGTTGAGTAAAGGAAGTGGAGCAGTGCTTATTTACTGTGGTAAACAAGTTCTACTTTACTGGTAAAATAGGCCCTGGAACCCATGCCCAATGTAGAATTCTGCCAAAGTGGGTAGCATAGGTATAAATGATTGGCTAAACTTCACTTATATCTATGTTCCAATAAGAGTAAAATCCTCGCCCTCTGATTGGATGAGAGCTGACATAGTTTCTTTTATGTTTACGGCTCCAGTAGCAAATGTTACTGTCTGACTTTGACTTAAAGATGGAATGAGTTTATCTGGTTTATTGTTTATTTATCCAGTGCTGGCGTGGAGTACACAAGATGGTTATTTACTAAACATGTGATCGTTAAAAGTTGCCTTTAATTTGTCTCTTGAATGCAAGAATACTTTGCTATGCTTCAGGTCTGCGATGTGTAATAGAAATTATTAGATAAATCTTGCAGGTGCTATTGTAGGAGTGTGAGAAAAAGTTAACCTCTCTGACAAAAAAGGTGTATCCATTGTGCCGACGTGATAGCATGCTTCAGAATTGAAGCTCTGGTTTTAAGCTTTATCATTTGAGAAAGAGTGACAAGCAAGTTCTAAAATTAATATTATCACATGGTCTCACTTGAATGTTAAACTCATACTTTAATAGCGGTAAATAGAGCTGGGCAGTATCAGTGTGGTATCCGATGTCAACAACATACGTATACGTGCATCAACACCAATATTGTATTTTGAGTATACTTCCCCAGCTGAAGGTCACTGTTTACAGTTGATAATGCTGTAGAATTGTCAAAATGTTTGAAGGAACAAGGGCACTCGTCACTGGTCATTTGATGTAACAAAAAGCTGACTATTTTCTCTCAGCATTTTTGTTAATTCAAATGACTGTTTGCGAATGCACATAGAAATACATAGTTAGTTTAAACAATATTTATTCAGCAATTCTGATGTTGTACATACTACAGTATAAATTCAAACACAGATCAAAGTAACTGTACATTATGCCAATTAACAAGGTATGTAATATTACCAAAATAAATGAAGGAAACTACATATACCTCTCCCAAAATACATAGTTGAAGGGGAGTGGGCTTAACCCTTTACCCAATGTAATGGCTAAAACCAGCCAGCGCTATTCTCAAAAATCGCCAATTAATTTTAATTATATTTTCTTTTTTTGTCTCAAAAACATAGGTCATGACTCCTCTTTGAAACGAGCTCGTCGAGCTCGTTCCAATGAGGGGTCAGAACCTATGTTTTTGAGACAAAAAATGAAAAAAAATTAGTTATTCAAGAATTTTGTTTGCAAGTGTCGTTTGCTTTTCATGTTAGGTATAGGGTTAAAGAGGTTCTGTTCTCATTACAATCTATTATGTTCCTCAGGTTTGTAGTCAATTGAACTTTCACTTAACTCCAAAAATAGCTGTTACCCCAATAACCATGTTTTTTTTCCTGTAAGAACTCTCAAGAACATCATCTGTGATACACAAGTGCTACTCCTCTGTTAGAATAGGGCTCAGAAGCCATGTTGCAGTCACAATTAGCCATCGTGCAGAAGTATGTGACCTTAAACACCAATAAATAAATGAAAGAGTCAAGCGATATGGCATGAGTACCAGCGTGGAAGGATAGAACGAGAGACCGCAATGCACGTGTCGCTGTGTTTATTACATGCTTTCACATCTATAAAAAACAATTATTAGAAGGACACTCTCCAATTCATTTGACAGCTGTCAACAAAAAGAACACATTTGCCAACCAAATTTGTGAGGGGAACCCATGTTATTATTTTTAGCTATCGCTAGCGATTTCAAATTGTAATTACGGTGCCCGAATTGTAGAAAATTTCAGTGAAATTTTTCTTCTGTTTGATGTTATTGTGTCATTCGACATCCTTCCACCACATGAAACTATTTGAGATGATTTAGTTCACAAGCTATATAAAATGGATTATTGTAAAATGTGTCATAAAACGTTCTTTTCTAAAAAGTTTGCCTTGTTTTCGAGTCTCGAGTTGTTGTTTTCACTTTTGGAGAAACAAAGTTGTAGGCTTGTCGGACTGTGTGTTACCACAGAACTTAATTCAATAATTGGAATGTTATGGAATAATTATTGAACAATTTCACAAGTTCCTTGGATATCAAAGTCGTGAAACATAGGGATAACTGACGGGCGAACTATCTAGACTATGGTTAGAATGTATATTTCATTCATTCTCACAATCCAGTTTTACCCATTCAAGGAACTGCTGTCTACCGAATTTTCCAATAATTTCCTGGAATTTCACCAATTCCAATAGCACACAAATACAAACAGAAGGTCCGAACTCTAACCCCACATGGTCTCCATATTTTTAATATGACATTGATAGCAATATTTCACCTGGAATTCTAAATTTCATTCTGAATATCAATATTTTTATACTGTACCAATGACCCAGACTTAGCTGGTGCTAACTCTAACAAAACCAGGGCCAAACACAAATTTTGCCCCCCAATCCCCAAAATTTGCATCCAAAACAAAAAGAAATCATGTCCTAAAGGACCTCCATACTACGCCTCTACTGCGCATGCACAGTGACGCAGACGTCCCGAAATTGGCGTCAATTATCATTCTCTGTTTGGCCCTTCATCAGTCAACATCTCACTGATCTTTGTGCTTGTAAATCTCAGTTTAAAGGATGCCAGACACGTAATTTTTGGAGAAAATGTGATTCTAAGGAGGATAGAAGGAGGAGAGGAAAAAGAAGTGACAAAAAATAATCAGGGCTGTACTTAAAATTTTTTGATGAAATTATGTTAAGTTGCCTATTTTCGAGGCATGGGCCTCTTGTTGTCATTCTTGCTAATTGTTGCACTGCTTATTCAGTGTTTCCTCTCCCCTAGCCTTCTAAAGTCCCCCCTTGCAATTCTCCCATGCTTTTGGCATATTTTTGAGAAATTTCATTTCTAAAATTTCCTGGGAGAGTTGCTTGGTTACAGAATGTTTTCTGTTATTTTCCCCATAGTTACGTTTTCACCCATGGGTGTATAACGTTTGTGTTCTGCATCTTCCATCTGATGTTCTACAGATTCTCCCCTGGGAGTCTCTGTTTTGCATCAGATAGAGTGTAATTGATGACTGATTCCGGGCCAGTTTTTTCAGTGCCTGGAGTCATGTTTTCTGGTGTTTTCACACTGTTTGTTTTCATTGGCAACAGCCTTTTTTGAGGGGGGCTGTTTGCCTTTGCTGTAGTTTATCTCACTATAAGATACATTTATATTATCCGAAAGTGTCTCATTAATTATTTAATATAAATTTAAAATTTTTGACCACACTTTGCCATTGGATCCATCGGGGCTCAACGTTACTTTTCAGCAACTTGGGCTTCGCTGAAAAAATATTTTTTCAAAATTATTTTGTTTTGCAATTGTTTTTTCATTTATTAATGGATCATGTTATTATGTATCTTTGTGTCAGGGGTTTTTGCGAGTAACTAGGACTTATTGTTGTTCTTTCACAATGAAGGGACATTGTTCAAATTGTAATAGGAAGAAATCTTCCTCTGACTTTCATGATCATTGTATTAATTGTAGTCAGTGTTCTCGCATTGATCCCTGTCCTATATGTGAACATTGGGATGAGAAACATTGGAAACGTGTGTCACGATATGTTGTTTCTGGAGAAAGAGCGATTCCGGCTCTTTCTCCGCAAGGTCACTCTACTCTCTCAGTTTCTATTTCAGAGGAACCAGAACAGGGTGAGGTTTCCATGTTATCTTCTTCAAGTGTGCGTCCGTCGTCACAAATGAATTCAGAGCTAGCGGCAAAAGTGCTCATGGAGATTAGACAAATGTCGTCCGCTAGCTCGCCCGGTGTAGCGTCCATTCACCGAATGGTTCGGCAGCCAGGTTCGTCTGATGCGGTCCAAGAGGAAATTTTGGGTGATGCGAGCACTATAAACATAATAGATGCACACCCAGTGACGGCGGATAGTAAGCGAGAACGGAGGAAGCCTTTGAGTCCGGTTCCTAGCTCGTCCAGGTCCAGCCGGGCCGCGAGCGAGAGAGGCCCCTCTCTCGTACAACAACATCTGGGACCAGATGTTGTGGTACAAAATGTGTCTTTAGCAGAGCATACGTCCGTCGCTCGGGACGCTCCGTTGTATAAGCAGTCCACAGAGACTGTTAAGGCTTCCTCTTCTCGTCAGCGCACACGACCACACCTTGGCTGCGTGACCGCCGATATATTACCAGCTTCGCCGATGAAGGATTCTTCGGCGACCAGGTCACACCATCCGACAGCCAGGGATTCGAGACCGATGGACTCTGGACGTTCGCATAGGAAAAGTATGCGGGGGCCATCTGATGCGGAGCTGCCCTCGGCGAAGCAGCGAAAGACTGCGCCTCCGCAGGTCTCGACGCCGGACATTCTTGTGCAGATAGCACAGCTTATCGCAGCATCCCAGCAGCCGACAGAAACGGTGTCGGATCGAGAATTATCCGACGGCGCTGGGTCGGTACGCTCCGCCGAAGCATCGGGGGCGGACGACCGGGAACATCATGAAGTCCGACCGGATGGTGAAAGGGATACGGATGACTTGGAGCTATCCCTTTCGGAACAACATAAAGCTGCCGTGGACTTCATCCGGCACTTTCTCCCTCAAGTTGTTCCGTCGGGCCAGACTGCTGCGCTTCCGGACAAGAGAATTATAGCGTCATTGGACTCTGAATTTTTTGAGCGGTTCAGGGACATCGCTCCCGAGTTTCCGTCGCAGTCCAATAATGTTGCAAGAACATTTGAATTATTGAACGACGCTATATTTAAACTTGCTTCCAGGACGGGGAAAGCAGGTTTCTTGTCCGCTAATACTCTCAACCTGCCTTTCATTAATGCAAGGAATAAATTCGATACGGCAGGACAGGGTATACCGAGAGTTCCTCTGCGTATGGACGACGAGGCGGAAGACTTAGAGCTATCATTACCGTCGTCAGCTTCTATTCCAACCGCGGTGTTGGAAACAGCTATTGCGTCTAACAGAGCCAATTTAGATGCCTTATCTTACGCAGATCACCTTACTAAGGCGTTATCACTGCGCCTTCAGGGGAAAGAGTTTCAGGATATACAATCCTCTTTAAGACTTCTTTCAAGGGCAGTAGCTTATTCCACGTGTAACTCCGCCCTTTCAGTGGCAAATCTGGAGTTGGTTAGACGTGACGCAGCCCTAGCTACATCCACACTAGTGGATTCTAAGGTGAAGAACTCTCTTAGAGTCGCTTCGGTCTCAGGAGAACTTCTCTTTGACGGCAAGCTTTCCGCTATTTATGATAAAATTAAAAAGAAAGCTAATGATTCTCTGTTGTTCAGATCTGCTCCTAAGAAGTCGGATACAGCAGACACGAATAAGACAGGCACTTCTGGGTCTAATGCGCCCAAGAGAGGTTCCTATAGAGGTTCCGGTGCGTCCTCTTGGTCTTATTCGAGAGACCGTCAGGATAGCGACTCTCGTTTGGGACGTCCTTCAGGCCGGGACAATCGGTCGGACGCCCCGAGGTCGACGAGGCGAGGTGCGGGTCGTGGAAGACGTGGTTTCTCCTACCGCAGGCCTCGCAGGTCCAGGAGGTGATGGCTTAAACCTCTATCGCGTTCCGGTTGGCGGAAGGTTGTCGAGCTTTTCACAAGAGTGGGCGTCGATTACGGACGACCCTTGGGTGAGAGGAGTGACTTCGGAAGGTCTAAAGATATCCTTCAAACGAAAGCCTCCATTAACTCGAAGTCCAAAGTGGACTCATCTTCCGTCAAATCCACAGAAAAGAGACGCTCTGTTATCAGAGGTGCAGTCTCTTTTAATGAAGAACGCGGTAGAGGTCGTAGAAAACCAGGAATCTCCGGGATTCTACAGCCATCTGTTTCTGGTTCCGAAACCAAACGGCTCATTCCGTCCAGTCATAGATTTGAGCTGGATAAACAAGCTGATCGTCGCTCCGAAGTTTTATATGGAGACGATTCGATCGGTCAGAGCGAGTATTCGGGTGAACGATTATGCAACGAGCATAGATCTCAAAGATGCGTACTTTCACGTCATGGTACATCCGACATTCCGAAAGTATCTACACTTCGCAGTCCTAGGAGTGGTGTATCAATTCCGGGCGATGTGCTTCGGATTGAATCTAGCACCCTGGGCTTTCACTCGGGTAATGAACTCGGTAATGATCTACTTCCGAGCTCATTCGTCTGCGGTAACGTCGTCCTACCTGGACGACATTCTTCAGAGGTACGGCAACGAGTTAACGCTTCAGAACGATGTTCAGAATCTTCTTCTATTGCTCCGACGTCTCGGTTTTATAGTAAACGAGGAGAAGTCGGATCTGGTGCCGTCCAAGTCATTCACTCATCTGGGAATGAGCTTCGAGACGCACAACAATCTCGTTCGTCTGCCGTTAACCAGAGCGAAATTAGTCAGTTGTTACGCTCGCTATTGTCTGCACGCAGACAAAGTCATGGCGAGAGAATTTATGAGACTGATAGGTCTGTGCGGAGCCGCCACGGATCTCATTCCGATGGGGCGGTTACGCACACGTCCTCTTCAAATTTTCCTGACTCAGAATTGGAGTGTGAAAATTCATTCGCTCGATGTAGACGTTCTCTTGTCAGATCAAGTGAAACAAGAGATTCAGACTTGGGCAAACATTCAGTGGTTAACTCAAGGAGTTCCGCTGCAGTTGCCGGATCCGAGTTTTACCGTTATGACGGATGCCAGTCAAACAGGTTGGGGTGCATCATTAATCCCAACGGATTCGAGATGCCAGGGTCTTTGGGATCCGCAATTCCTGTGCAAGCACATAAACATCAAGGAAATGATGTCAATTTGGCTTGCATTACGTCACTGGATGGACATTATTCACGATGCTCATGTCCAAATCCTATCCGACAATACGACAGTAGTGGCGTATATACAGAATCAGGGAGGCACTCATTCAGTTCCGTTGTTCAATCTAACGGAAAGAATCCTTCTGTTTGCGTTAGAACATCACGTTCTTCTTTCGGTCCGTCACATACCGGGTCGTCTGAATGTGCTAGCAGACTCCCTTTCACGAAAGGGTCGCTTGTTGCCGTCGGAGTGGACTCTCAACAAACAAGTATTCAATCAGATTTGCTACCAATGGGAACGGCCAATGATAGACTTATTTGCGACACATCTCAACAATCAGTTGCAGACGTATGTGTCTCCGTGTCCGGATCCAAGAGCATTTGCAGTAGACGCTCTGTCGATCCCTTGGGACGGAATGATAGGATATGCGTATCCTCCAGCGCCGTTAATTCAACAAGTATTGCTAAGATAAAACAATCTCAATGCAAGATTCTGTTGGTAGCATCTCTGTCGCCACAGAGACCGTGGATAAATCTACTCAGGTGTCTGTTGTGGGACCTACCGCGGAAGCTTCCTCCACGGGAGGATCTTCTTTCACAGGGGAAATCGCGCCAACTCCATCACAACCCGCAAGGTCTCAACCTTCACGTTTTTCCATTGTGCGGTCCTTCTTGCATGGCAAGCACTTTACAGGACGAGCAGTGGACGCGATTTCTAACTGTAGGAGGACCTCCTCTTCGCTAAACTATGCGGCTAAGTGGAAGGTTTTTCGTCGTTAGTGTAGGGATCATTCTGTAGATATATTCGATCCCTCTATACCAGACATTGCAAACTTTCTAGTATACTTGTTTGACGAAATCAAACTGCAGCCTGTTACTATAAAGGGTTATAGATCTATGTTATCTGATACCTATGCACATCATGATAGTTTACAAATTGGATCTAATGTCTCTTTATCGAAGTTGGTTAGAAACTTTTCGATAAATAGACCCAGAACTCTTAGATTAATTCCTAAGTGGAATTTAGCTTGGGTTCTCCTTAAATTGAAGGAAAAGCCATTTGAACCTCTTGGGACAGTAGATTTCAAATTCTTATCTTATAAGACAGCTTTTCTCTTAGCTTTCTCTTCTGCTAGAAGAGTCAGTGAGCTTCATGCACTATCGGTGGATGATTCTCATTATCGTAGTGTTGGGAACACTATCACCTTCACTACTAATGTGGGTTTTTTAGCTAAGAATCAGGCTCCTAATAAATATCCGGAACCTATTGTTATTAAGGCTCTTCCGTCTTCAGACGGGCGTAGGCCTTTACTCTGTCCTGTTAGAGCACTACGTATCTATAAACAGAGATCTCAGTTTATCAGAAAGGGACGGAAACGTTTCTTTCTGTCTTTGATGCCTAATAGAAAGGACATTTCAGTCCATTCTATTGCTAGACGGATTCAGTTAACTATCCGTACTGCTTATGAAGATTTATCTTCTTCTCAGCAGTCTGTGCTTAAGATTTCTGCTCATGAAGTAAGAGCTCTTTCTACTTCCTGGGCTTATGCTAATAGTGTTGCTATTACAGATTTAATGAAGGCTGCTTATTGGTCTCAGCCATCCACATTTACGAATTTTTATCTCAGAAATATTGAGTCCATTTCTGGAGACCTGCATTGTTTAGGTCCGTTATCTGTTGCTCAGAATGTCGTCCACTAAACAGTTGCAACTATAGTTATGCAGGCTTTCTGTTCCGGCAGTGACTCCGTCCGGCTGCCCTCTTCGCTCTGGGCTATTTGACCCAGGGCAAGGGGAAGGGGGGGGGGGGGGGGGCGGGTGTTCCCTTAGGTCACCTGCTTTATAGTGAAAAGCAAGGGAATGCCTCCTCCAAGTCAGTATTTCTGAGTCGCTTCCGGGATGGTTTTAAAGTGTAATATTAATGTTTAAATTCATTCATGTCTTATTTTTAAAGTGTAGCTCGGTGTGAAGCATTTGTATATGTCAAGTGTCAAACGGGCTTTAATATACAATACTCGGACACTTTTAAATGACTATAAAGAGTCTCAATTCTCTGGACTACTTTATTTATTGGCTTGCTTTAAAAATAATTAGTATAAGGGTTATACTGGATGTTAATAGAGAACATGAATGTTATTGTGCTCAATTATTAAGGGTAGTGTATCTTTCTAATTTAATATTAAATAAGAAAGATACATGTAAAGCCTAATACTCCTTTTCTCCTTAAGGGGTTACATCTTTACTATATAGTTGAGCTTATTGGATTTTCCTCTATGTCCTAGGCCCTCCAGTCTGTTTACTATTCAGCTAAGTCTGGGTCATTGGTACAGTATAAAAATGTTAAAAAATTTATAGTAATTTATATATTTTTTATACTTACCAATGACCCAGACGGGGATGGCCCTCCCTGGAGTTGGGAACTCTTGCCTCCCCATTGAGTACATAGCGCTGACCAGGCACTGCCAGTAAGAATGATAATTGGCGCCAATTTCGGGACATCTGCGTCACTGCGCATGCGCAGTAGAGGCGTAGTATGGAGGTCCTTTAGGACATGATTTCTTTTTGTTTTGGATGCAAATTTTGGGGATTGGGGGGCAAAATTTGTGTTTGGCCCTGGTTTTGTTAGAGTTAGCACCAGCTAAGTCTGGGTCATTGGTAAGTATAAAAAATATATAAATTACTATAAATTTTTTAACTTTTAGCCCAAATTTGAGCTTATGCCATGGCCATTCGTCCGTCGTCCGTCTGTCCATCAACAATTCAATACGGCTCGGGCTAGAGGCCGTATTTATGAACCGATCTTTATGAAACTTCTTGGGTACCTTTGTTAAGACTGTGGGACAAGAACGAGTGTTTTGGGGTCTGATCCGAAATTCAAGTTCGCCGCTGGTGGCCATTTTGTACAGACTTAGGTGAAATCAGATTTTTGCACAGAACTTCCATATGAAAGCACTGATTTGAATAATTTTTTGTATGAATGTTTAGTACCATGGGATACATTACATATAATACAGGTTTTTTTCTCGTACATAAATTATGCAAATTAGACTAACTTTGATGTATTTAGTGTTACTTTCAGCACTGTAAGTGCAAATGCCAATACGGCTTGGGCTAGAGGCTGTATTTATAAACCAATCTTTACGAAACTTCTGGGTACCTTTGGTATCACCGTGGGACGAGAACCAGTGTTTTTGGGTGCGGTCCGAAATTCAAGATGGCCGATGGCAGCCATTTTGTACAAAATTAGGTGCAATCAGATTTTTGTACAGAACTTCCATATGAAAGCGCTGATTTGAAAATTTTTTTGTGTGAATGTTTAGTCCCATGGGATACATCACGTATAATACAGGTTTTTTTCTCGTGCAGAAATTATGCAAATTAGATGAACTTTGATTTTTTCAGTGCTACTTACACACAGTAAGTACACATGTCAATACGGCTCAGGCTAGAGGCTGTATTTATGAACCGATCTTCACGAAACTTCTTGGGTACCTCTGTTATCACCTTGTGACGAGAACGAGTGTTTCTGAGTGCGGTCCAAAATTCAAGATGGCTGCCAGTGGCCATTTTGTACCGAAATTAGGTCCAATCAGTTTTTTGTATACAACTTCTATACGGCTCAGGCTAGAGGCTGTATTTATGAACCGATCTTTACGAAACTTCTTGGGTACCTTTGTTATCACCGTGGGATGAGAACAAGTGTTTGTGGGTGTGGTCCGAAATTCCAGATGGCCACCAGCAGCCATTTTGTACCAAAATTAGTGCAATCAGTTTTTTGTACAGAACTTCTGTATGAAAGTTCTGATTTGTATAAATTTTTGTATGAATGTTTAGTAACATGGAATACATCACACATAGTACGGGTTTTTTCTCGTGCAGAAATTATACAAATTAGATGAACTTTGATTTATTCAGTCCTACTTATACACTGTAAGTGCACATGTCAATATGGCTCGGGCTAGAGGCTGTATTTATGAACCGATCTTCACAAAAGTTCTTGGGTACCTTTGTTATCACCTTGGGACGAGAACGAGTGTTTCTGGGTGCGGCCCAAAATAAAAGATGGCTGCCAGTGGCCATTTTGTACCGAAATTAGGTCCAATCAGTTTTTTGTCACAACTTCTACACAGCTCATATTTGTGAACTGATCTTCACGAAACTTCTTGGGTACCTTTGTTTTCACCTTGGGACAGGAATGAGTGTGTTTTGGGGTGCCTTTGTTATCACTGTGCTATGAGAACAAATATTTTGGGGTTCAGTCAGACCCACTCTGGGACTCAAAGATTTCTTTTCTAGTTTAGCATCTGACTGTCACCCACCTTTACAATACTTTACCTATACATTTGTTACAGGCAACGGTCAGTATTTATGTACAGACCGTTACAATACTTTATATGTACCTTTGTTATCAGGTCATTGCCTAGATGTTTGTCATTGCTGTGTCACATACTATACATGTACATGTCTTTGTCTTGACAAGTTGAGCTACAGTGTCATTGACACTTTCATTTTAAAATTGGTTTTAAATGCAAAATCAAAAAGGTTGTGTGTTCACTGTGTTGAATTTAAATTTGAAAGCAAGAGTTGCCTCCTTGGAAGATTCAAGAATCACAGTGATGTACAAGAGAGAATTTTTTTTACCAATAAGTACATATTTTAAAATATTTGGTGACAGTCAAATTTCACGATTTTAACATTTTTAAATCTTAAATTTAGATAGATTTGCAACTGTAGACTGCATAACTTTCTTGTTTGTCAACCTGCAGTGTCAAACACAGATAATCTTTTTGTTTTGAATTTTGAATTCAGCTCGTCATTTTGTAGATTTGGGATTCAAAAGAAAATTGTTTTAAAATTTGAAATTAAAATTCTAATTTGGAATTCTGAGTGAAATACTGGTATCAGTGTCAGAGTGAAAATCTGTGGACCATGTGGAATTTAATTTTCTGATTTTCAGTTTGCTTTTGCGTGCTGATTTTTAAATCTGTAAATTTCCTGAAAAAGTGAATACCTGTAACCAAAGTCCTTAAATTTAAAAAAAAGGAATGCTCAACATGACAACAGGTAATCTTTGACATTTCACCGAAAGTGCATTTCGTCGGAAAACACAGTTCACCAGAACAGCAAATACTGAAAAAAATAACAAAATGTAACTTTATATGGGATGTGGACGTTTCATCCACAACCCAAATCATCCACATGTAATTTTACACAAATCTTCTGCCAAGGGATTGAAAATCATCAAAATATGGGATGGAAAATAACTTTAATGATATTTATTCAGTATCAAATAATAATAAATAGATAGGGCCTAAAAAAATTGAAAATCTGTTTCTCAGGCCCTCCCGCATGGTCCTTTTGGCTGCCGCATGCTCTCTTTTTATAACCAATTTAAACTTAAAAAAAATAAAAATTAAATGGTTTATGTCTGATATTTTACCCAAGTTGAAAAAATTGATGAATTTGTCCCTTAAGTGCAAGAAGGCTTTGCAATGCTTTAGCATTGCAAAGCCTTCTTGCACTCATGGGATGAAATACACCACCACCCATGCTATTCTGTAGATTATGAGGCCTAAAACTTGAACCAAGAACATGAACTTTTGATGGCAAAGAAGTAATTACTGAAATAAAAAATAAAATAAAAAAACGCTCGCCTGCATGCAATTTTACAAATAATGGCCTGAGAAACAGAAGATCTATTTTGTGTGGCCTAGCATAGCATAGCATTTTTTTTTATGTACAACATAGCACATCTTTCAAATCTTTCAAATATGTTTCTTGACATACATTCTTATCATCTATTCATGCACTACTTTTATGATTATTCATTGGGCGATTTTAACAATTTCTTTTAATTTTTTTTTTTTATAATTTCGCAATTATTCCCGTTTTAGCACGGTGATGCCTTACAATGAATACTTGCAAAATTATAAGATTTTTTTATCAGACTTACTGGTACTATAACATAAGTTTTGATGCATTTCTTAATATAATTAATTTTTATAATATGTTTGGTAATAATTTTGTGATTATTCATTGTTAAGCATTGGTGGCACCTTTCAATGAATATAATTGCAAAATTGTAAGATTGTTTTACAGAACTTGATATACTTGAAGAAGTTTTGATGTGTTTCTTAATATAATTAATTCTTAAAATATATTAGCTAATTTGCCACCAATAATTTTTCAGAGCCACGTTAAACAATGTTAAAATTAATTAGATGGCTTAGTAGTTTATTTTGTTCTGGCATGTATGTTTTCACAGTTTCATATAAGTATATGAAATTTTAATGCAAGGAGGAACATTAAGAAATATTACAATAGATAATGTACGATAAAATTTTTAAATGATTCAAAATACAATAATTCCAAATTTTCCCCAGTGGTTGAATTTTGGGCGATTTGGAGAAAATTACACTGGACAACTTGGATAAAATTGCAGCGGACGATTTGGCTGGCAGACGATATAGGTGTAATTCCTTTATCTTACCACCTCGCAAATATCATGAAAATTTCTTACCAAGAATAACAATATTTTTTTTTTATATGAAATCTGTCTATATCAATGATTTTCTTCCAATACAGTATTGTTCTCAGTTTCACACTCTGCATGTACATGGTTTGTAAGAATATTTAGGATATACATAGTTAAAACCTTTTTCCAAGTCTCTATACAGTATGGTCGCCATGGACTGGGCACTTTCCACTAGTGGGCAATATTTCCACAGACACAATAATATCAGATTCCAAACTCTGATCACAGGAATAATCATTAAAATTTAATTAATGGAGCACAAACGAGTACTTCATAATTAAAATTTTATTGAATATGATTTTGATTACCTTGGAAACACATGCGTTGACATCACAGCCCACACATGGATTATTACTGACTAAGTTCAACAACCTGCAATTTTGCACACCTTTGTTCTGGCGTGAAAACTATAAGAGGAGTTAGATGGACAAACCTTGTACCTTATATGCTGATGGATAAAGGCACAGACCATGGTGAAACAATATCTCCCCGACTTCTAGTCGTGGGGGCATAAAAAATACTTGGTGTGATCCTCCAAACGTAGTCTGTCATTGATTTCCGTTCGGCACATCATGTGGAACAGATTTTCATTTTCCGCGTTATTGAATATGGTGATTTCATAGAACAGGCATGTAATAAATTTCTTTATTAACATGTAGAGTGCTAAATTTCAATTGGTTACCACAATTTTGTCCACATGTCTTTTCTTTGTTACAGTTTATAGGAGAGTGCCTATAGGCACTCTCTTATAAGTTGTAACAAGGCAAATACATACAAATGAAATAAATTGACTTCCAAGATAATGTGAAGCACATCCACAAAATCTGAAACCTGTAAGTTGTACCTGCATTTAAGAACAGAGCCCAAATATGGGATCCAGCAAGTTAACAAACATATATAAAAATTCTAAATTTCAAAAAAAAAAAATCGAAAATCAAAATAAAAGTCTCCCTCCCTCATTGATTTGAAAAATTAATCGTTTGAGAATCAAATTTATTTTTTTATTTGGCCTAAAGGGGTTAATGTGCAGAGAGAGAAACATTTTGTCCACACAGATTATGGCAGTCTTTCCAACTTATTTTCAATCATAATTATTAGTCCGTTGGAGCTTTGCGGATTACTGTTATATCAGAATTTATCCCATTTCCAATAACTCTATTTACTGATAAAATAATCAAGTCACATGCATCTCTAAGTATGATAGAGTCTGGATGTAATATTCATGATAATGCTAATTAATCAGATTTAGTGCATGTATCCTCCTTCTTACACATAATTATATAATATTGATACATGTCATTTTGGATCAGAAAAAATACCCAACTCACTATTCAAAATACTTGTGTTTAGGTGAAAAAAAATAAATGATTTGGTTTTGGTTGAGGTTAGACAAACGGGATTGTTTGTCCATGATTTTATTTTATTTTAACCCATAAGGGATGGAGATTTTATACATTTTTTCTGTACTTTGACAGTCCACATACTGTGACTTTAAAGTTGTTTCTAAGTAAGTCTTGGCTGCCTATATATATATATATATATAGGAAAAATGATTCAAGTCAGAATTAGGTCCTTAAGGGTTATTTTTTTTTCTCATACAGTTTCTTATCCCTTTACTCAACACAACTGCCATAACTGGCTAGTTCTATTTACAAAACTTAGTATTGAATTTTTATTATTTTTTTTAATTTTTTGTCTCAAAAACATAGCTTATGATTCTCTCATTGGAACAAGCTCTTTGAGCTTGTTTTTGTGAGGGGTCACAAGGTATGTTTTTAACCCTTTTCCTAACACAGCTTTTTAAAAAAATAAATTTCACATTTTTTGAAAAAAATTCTCACAATTTTTCTATAAAACTTAAGAAAATATGGATATCATTAGAAACAGCTCATCGAGCCTGTTCTAATGATATCCATATTTGTATGGTTTTATTTTAGGCTATTTTTAGGCTTATTTTGGTCAATTTCCTGTCTGTTTTTGGCCAGTATGTCAGGTAAAGGGTTAATTTATTTATTGATTAGGGTTTAACGACACATTAACAGCCAGGGTCAGGTAAAGGGTTAAAGCAAAAATTAAAATTTTTATCTATTCAGAATATTTTTTGAGGGTTAGAATGTTTGGCCTTGGGTTAAAATGCATGTTGTATATTCACTTGGTACAACGCATTTGAAGTTGGGCCCATAAGTATCTTCAGATATCGATTTAAATGAAAATATAACTCTTTTTGTCAAGTGGTCATAAAAAGATTTGGAAATTTGGGATCGGTCAGAACCATTCCATTTGTGTTTTTTTCAGTATTAGTACACAAGAGAAAATTTTTTTCGTCGTCTGGTCTTCAGTTTTCAAATTTGCCGTAAAATTGAAAACTTAATCATTTGTAGTAAAATTGAGGATTTAAGCCACTATTGTTCATTATTTTTAGCTCGCCTGACTGAAAGTCAGGGGAGCTCAAGCGATCATTTTCTGTCCATCGTTCATCTATTCATCAGTCCGTCTGTTGTGAACTTTACATTATCGACTTCTCCTCCTAAACCCCTGGGCCAAATTAAACAAAATTTGATATTCATGTTCCTTATCATGTGTTAATTCAAGTTTGTTCAAATAAAGTTGCCACGCTCCATAGGGAGGGGGTGGAGGAAAATGCTCCAGAATTCTAGAAAAGTCTTTTTCTCATGAATCAGTGGGTACAATGACTTGATATTTGGTATGGAGCTTCTTTCTGAGGAGTAGAATCAAATTTGTTCAAACAAAGTTTGTGGAGCAATATTTGCCTTCGTAATGGGAGGGGCAAGATTTTTGGCCCTGTCCAAAATTTCTATTTTCTGAACGGATGGTCTGATTTGAACGAAATTCAGTATGTGGTATTATTAGGTCATAAGTACTTGATTCATGTTAAATAAAATTTCCCATGTTCCCCGTGGGAACCTCAGGAGCTAAAAATAGAAACCATTTTCAAAAGCCCATATTTCCCAAACCACAGAGAACTGTTAATTGGTATGAGGCATCCTAAGGACCAGTAGAATTGAGTGATATAAAAGAATTGCCATCGGTTGTGTCAGGGTGTTCTATGGGAGGGGGAGAAGTGCATCGAAAAAATGCTGAGTCAGCATACTTGCAAGTATTAAAAAAATGTTCTTCTCTAGAATCACTGATTAGAATCTTCTGATATTTGGCACACAGCATCCATAGGGAGGTCAGATACAAGTGTGTTCAATTTTAGCCCCTCAGTTCGTATTTGGTCTCCATACAGGAGCCAAAATCATAACTTAGGGCAATATGGAAAATAAGCTTTAAAAATATTCATCTACAGAACCACTGGTCAGAATGTTTTAATATTTGGTAAACAGCATTGCTACAAGGGTCAGGTTCAAGTTTGTTAGAATCAAGTCTCTCACTTAATATTTGTGCTTCCTTATGGGGATTCGAATTTTACCTTAGTGCAATATGAGGAAATTTCTTTAAATATCTTATTCATATCCACCAGTCAGAATGCTTTCATATTTGGTATACAACATCTCTAGGAGGGTCAGATTCACATTGTTAAAATCGGGCCCCTGAGTTAATATTTGAGCTCTCTGCTGGAGCCCAAAGTTTAACTTAGTGCAATATGAGGGAATTTTTTCAAAAATCTTTTTCTCCACAAACTCCAATCAGAATCTTTTCATATTTGGTATACAGCATCTCTAGGCGTGTCAAATTCAATTTTGTTCAAATCGAGTTCCTGGGTTAATATTTGGGCTCTCTATGGGTGCCCGAATTTTACCACAGCGCAATATGGGATATTTCTTTAAAATTCTTCTTCAGATCCCCCAGTCAGAATGCTTTCATATGTGGTATACAACATCTCTAGGAGGGTCAGTTCACTTTTGTTCATATCAGGCTCCTGGGTTAATATTTGAGCTCTCTTTTGGAGCTCAAAGTTTAACTTTGCAATATGAGGGAAGTTCTTTAAAAATCTCCTTCTCCAGAACCATCAGTTAGAATCTTTTGATATGGTATACAACATCTCTGAGAGGTGGGGGGGAGGGAAGATTCAAGTTTGTTCAAATCGAGTCCTTGGGTTAATATTTGGGCTCGCTACAGGCGCCTGAATTTTACCTTATTGCAATATGAGGAAATTTCTTTAGAAATCTTTTTCTTCAGGTCACCAATCAGAATCTTTTCATATATGGTATTTAACATCTCTTGGAAGATCAGATTCAGGTTTGTTCAATTCAAGTCACAGACTTAAAATTTGGACTCTCTTTGAGAGGGGGGGGGGGGGTGAGGTAGATGGTGGGAGGGGGATGTCCAAGTTTGTTCAAATCCATTCCTTAGTGTTTTTTCATAAAATTTGCATTTCGAACTGCAGTGACATAATAACCCTTGGAAGTTTGGCAATGCTGGTCTACAGCTGATAGAATTGGAAGCAGTCAGGAAGACCTATGATAATAATCATTTGACATGGATACTAGCTTTATGAATAATTTCATGACTTCATTCCTCTGTAATGTTGATGAACCATGACTAACTGAATGTGATCTTCTTTGAACCACTTTATCAGGTGAGCAATTAAGGCCCATTGGGGCCTCTTGTTTTCATTAAACCTCTGCACTCTGATGTCAAAATTCCAAAGTTTTCAGCAGCGAATGTTTCCCTACAATGCAACTGAGAATTTAAAAAATTGTATCTTGTTTGACAGAGCTTATTTGTTAAATTTAAATAATGCTTCCAAATTTTAAAAGTACCTTCTTCTTATGAACCGATTGGTTCAGTGACTTGATATTTGGTACTGCTTTTGAGATGTAGAATAAACTTTGTTCAAATGAAGTTGTAGGGCAATATGTGTCTGTAATTGGAGGGGAATGATTTTTGGCTCCGGCCAAAATTTCTATTTTCTGAACAGATGATCCGATTTGAATCACATTGGTATATGGTAATATTGAATTTGAGTCATAAGTACATGCAAAAAAATGCTGCATCCCTGTGGGAACCCCAGGAGCTAAAAATAGAAATATTATCAAATGCCTATATTTCCCAAACAGCATGGATCAGAGGACTTTCGGTATGAAGCATCCTTAGAACCAGCAGAATCAAATGGTACAAAATTTGCCATCAGTTGTGTCTTTGAGTACTATAGGGAGGAATCAAAAATATGCAGAATCAGCATATTTTAAAAAATTAAAAAGCTTCTCCAGAACCACCAATCAGAATGTTATGATATTTGGTTTTTAGCATCCATAGGAGAGATGCAGATACAAGTTTGTTAAAATTAAGCCTCTTGGTTCAGTATTCTTTAAAAAATGTTCTCCAGAACCAACAGTCAGAATCTTTTAATATCTGGTGTACAACATTTGTTACAGGGTTCACATATAAGTTTGTTCAAATCAGGTCCCTTGGTTGATATTTGGGCTCCCTATGGGAGCCTTAATTTTAACCCTTTACCCATTATAACGATTGATATTTGGGCTCCCTGTGGGAGCCTTAATTTTAACTCCTTACCCAATGTAATGGCCCAAACTGGCCAGTACTATTCACAAAATTCACCATTCAATTTTCATTACTTTTTCATTTTTTGGCACAAAAATATAGCTTTACCTAAGCTATGTTTTTGACGCAAATAACGAAAAAAAAAAAGACTTTTGTTTGCAAGGGTCGTCAAATCAAGTCCCTGGTTTGATATTTGGGACTCCCTATGGTAGCCTGAAATTTAACTTAGTGCAGTATGGGGAATATTCTTTAAAAGTCTAGGCCATAGGGCATAAGATAACACCATTTAGAGCATCAGGATTGAAAAGTCTAAGTAGCGAAGCTGATAAATAGCATGTATGGCAAGAGTAACCATAAAATTAGTCTGAGGAACAGAGAATGGTTTCTTGGACATCCTTTTAAGAATCATTTTGCAATTTAACCTGAATTAACACCTATTTTCAAATGTGTGAATGATTGCATTCTCAGTACCAGAAATAAATTCTGGACACAGCAAAGGCATTATGTTTGTGGGTTCCTAAGAATAAGTTCTACTCTGGAAGTTTGTTTCTTTTATTTTATCAGTTACATCCCATAATTTCAATTTCTTTGATTCTTTTTATAAAAGAAACTTGTAGCTGCTTTACAGGCAGTATGGACTTTATTTGATAGAACTTTTAACCTTTTATCTAAGGCCCCACAAAGTAGATCTTCTGTTTCTCCGGCCATTTTTTGTAAAATTGCATGTGTGCGAGTGGTTTTTTATTAGTTCAACTTTGACGTAGTCAAATTTGAGGTTATGTCATGGCCCGTCTGTCCGTCCATCTGCAATTCAATACGGCTTGGGCTAGAGGCCGTATTGATGAACCGATCTTTACAAAACTTCTTGGGTACCTTTGTTATCACCGTGGGACGAGAACGAGTATTTTTGGGTGTGGTCCAAAATTCAAGATGGCCACAGGCAGCCATTTTGTACCAAAAATTAGTGCAATCAGTTTTTTGTACAGACCTTCTGTATGAATAAATTTTTGTAGGAATGTTTAGTAACATGGAATACATCACATATAATATGGGTTTTTTTCTCGTGCATAAATTATGAAAATTAGATGAACTTTGATTTATTCAGTGCTACTTATACACAGTTAGTACACATGTCAATACGACTCAGACTAGAGGCTGTATTTATGAACTTCACAAAACTTCTTGGGTACCTTTGTTATCACCTTGGGACGAGAACAAGTGTTTTTGGGTGCAGTCCAAAATTTCAAGATGGCCACCAGCGGCCAGTTAGACAAACTTTGATTTATTCAGTGCTAATTATACACAGTAAGTGTACATTTCAATTCGACTCCGGCTAGAGGCATCTAACTGTCACCCACCTTTACAATACTTTACCTGTACATTTGTTACAGGCTACGGTCAGTATTTATGTACAGAAGACCTTTACAATACTTTACATGTACACTTGTTATCAGGTCATTACCTAGATGTGTGTCATTGCTGTGTCACATACTATACATGTACATGTCTTACACAAGTTGAGCTACAGTGTCATTGACACTTTCATTTTATTTTTTATTTTTTAAATTATTTCTTTGCCATAAAAAGTTCATGTTCTTGGTTTGTTTTATGTTTTAGGCCTAATAATCTT
This sequence comes from Pictodentalium vernedei, assembly GCA_031216915.1. Taxonomy (NCBI): domain Eukaryota; kingdom Metazoa; phylum Mollusca; class Scaphopoda; order Dentaliida; family Dentaliidae; genus Pictodentalium; species Pictodentalium vernedei. The sequence goes on from CM062291.1 coordinate 327,295,519, forward strand.
CAGAATAGCATGGTGTATTTCATCCCTGGAGTGTTAAAGCATTGCAAAGCCTTGTTACTCAAGGGGCAAATTTTTCAATTTTATTAACTTGGGTAAAATTCAGCCATAAACCATTTAATTTTTTTGTTTAAGTTTGCATTGGTTATAAAAAGAGAACATGCGGCAGACAAAAAGGAGGGCCTGAGAAACCAATTTTTAATTTTTTAGTACTAATGTATCATGAGGAGTTCCTGTTACCAACAGACAAAGAAATAAGGTAGAGGTTTCTAGTCAAGTCTTGGCTGCCAGATAGGTAGCCAAAACTTTACTAGAAACCTCTACCTTATTAACTGACTTGACTTAGACTATCGAAAAAAATTGTGGAAAGATAGAAATCATATCCCCCACTGTGAAGATATAGAAATTTTCACTTTCATGGTATCAATAAAAATGGCGGCTTTCAAAGCATCACTTCAAAGTGAAAATGAGTCAAATTATCACTGGAAATAATCAATTTGTTCTAAAAACGTAGAATGAAAAGAACATTTAGTGTTTTTGAGTAGATACCGATCATTTCCAGCAATAATTCATCACGTATTCACCTTGAACTGATGCATGAAACCCACCAGCTGAATTAGATCGCAAGATGCTACATGTTCCAAGTATCGATCAGATCACTTCTGTGTATCAGTGCGCATCAGATGCTTACTTTTATGCATCAATTTAAGTTTGAAACGAGTGGTTTTATCAATAGGAATGATCAGATTCTTAGAAAAAGTGTAGAATAAAAAGAAAATCTAGTGTTTTTGAGTGGATACCAAAAATTATCTCACTCGTGATTGAGACAAATGGTTAAAAATAAACATCTGTCTCGGTCACTCATGAGATAATTTTTGGGTATCTACTCAAAAACACTAGATAGATATCCTCTATTGATTACACCACATAAAAACACAGGTACAGTAGAACTCTGTTAATTGAATAGCCACTTTGCCAATGAAAATTATTCAATTAACAGGAGTATTCAATTAACAGGGATTATCACTTTCCTCTATTCTAGAGATAAATTTAATATTTATTCTATTATATCTTGTTTGACAGAGCTCTGTCAAACAAGATATAATAGAGTAAATGCATGTATTGGATGTACTGAGGCCAAATAGGTCTAAAAAACCAAGGAAAACTGGGGAGAGTCCGGGTAATATCTCAACAGGTTACAAGATTTTTTATTTAATTAACAGGAGTTTACTCTATTACCTATATTCAATTAACAGGTCAAATTTGTACTGGAGGTATGGCAAATGGTTTTGTGTTGGGAAATTATATTCAGTTAACAGGGATATACAATTAAGAGATATCCAATTAAGTGGGCTCCACTGTATTCATATTCAGTATTCCTTGCAAAATTCCACTATAGAAAGTTAAAATGTTTTGCTGTCATGAATACTTATGACATTCTTGCGTATGTTATTTTGTTCAGCCCGTTGTCACTTTACTACGGGATATATTATAAAATATGACCTGGATGAGTTAAAATAGATTAATAGTGAGATGAAACAACTGAGTCGGAATTTTTGCAAATATTAACTTTAACCCTTGACCCAACATAATGGCCAAAACCAGCCAGTGCTATTCACAAAAATCGCCAATTAATTTTTATTATTTTTTCATTTTTTGTCTCAACAAGATAGGTTTTGACCCCTCTTTGGAACGAGGTTGTCAAGCTCATTCCAATGAGGGGTCATCACCTGTGTTTTTAGAAAAAAATTAGTCTTTCAAGAATTTTGTTTGCAAGTGTCGTCTGCTTTTCATGTTATGTAAAGGGTTAAAGGTTTTATTATTTTAGCTGAACTTGAAAACGTCAAGTATGAGCTATTGGGATGGGTTGTGATCCTTCATCCATCTGTGCATACGTTCCACTGTCTATCCACAAATCCTTTAACACGCCCTACAGGCCGCAACTCTCACCCGATAAGTTCCAAATTTCATACGTGGCTTTGGGGCAATGTCTAGATGGGAGGTATCAAATTTTTCTGAATTTCATTGAAAAACAGCCATCTTGGATTTGGCATATAAATTGTCAACAATTCCATTAGTACACCCAACAAGCCACATCCCTTACCCAATCTATTTCAGATTTCATACGTAGCTTTAGTGTAATGTCTTTTCTGTAGAAACTTGAGAGAATGACTTGGCATTAATGGATCTTTCTAATCAGTTCAATCCCTTCTTGGACAAGTTGAGCTGCAGTTTCATTGACACTTTTATTTTCAATTTTTGTCTGCAAGATATATCTTATGACCCTTTATTGAAACAAGCTTGTTCCAATAAGGATCATAACTGATGTTTTGGAGGTAAAAATGAAAACTTTTTACTGCGGTAAACAAGTTCATTTTACTGGTAAAATAGAAAATAGAACCTGGAACCAATGCCTGGAGTATAAGTCCTCCATAGTGGGCAACATAGGTATAAACCATTGACTAGACTTCATAACTATGTTGTGGTCATGATGTAGCCAAAGATGCGGAAAGCAAGCCAGAAAATAAGCATACTGTCAGCTGCAAAATGAGTTACCCAGAGGGTGAATTTATTGATGCTACCCTGCATAGCAGGTAGCATCACTAAATTTACCCTCTGTGAACCTCAATCTGAATCTGGGTCTCAAAACTAAACAGAAAGAGGTACCCAGAGGATAAATTGGCCCACTGTATGGGATAGATAGGTATAAACCATTGACTAAACTTCATAACTATGTTGTGGTCATGATGTAGCCAAAGAAGCGGAAAGCAAGCCAGAAAATAAGCATACTGTCAGCTGCAAAATGAGTTCTCCAGAGGGTGAATTTATTGATGCTACCCTGCATAGCAGGTAGCATCACTAAATTTACCCTCTGTGAACCTCAATCTGAATCAGGGTCTCAAAACTAAACAGAACGAGGTACCCAGAGGATAAATTGGCCCACTGTATGGGATAGCATCATCAAATTCACCCTCTGGGGACCTCATTCTGCAAATGTCAGACTGCTTATTTTCAGGCCTGGCGGAAAGGGACCTTAAACACCCGTCAGTAAATTAGTTATTCAAGAATATGTTTGGTTAGTGTCATCTTTAGTGTTTTTCAGTAAAGGGTTAAAAAATTGTCATGTAATCTACTAAAATAATTTCTTCCCAGTTCCTTAGAGATTAAACAATTTTCATTTGCTGTCTATGCATTCATTGGCACAGTTTGCAAGGATTTGTTCACGAGATGTTGGTGCATTTTATGCAACTATAAATTGGTTTTGCTTCAGTATCTTTCTTGGAGTTGGATTTGGAATTCCATCAACTTGTCACAGTTCAGTTTGAACTGAGCCACTTTAATAGAAAATTTGTAACATTGATTGAACAAGAACTTGTAATGTACTGGAAAGTACAAAGTTTTTAATCTAGTGAACTTGTTGGGTTTATTCTTTACTTATGCACTTTGCTGATTAATTAGTGAGTAGTCTTTTTCAGTTGAGTTCATGGAAATGTAACTTAATTTTTGGCTAAATCAAAATTTATCACAAATATAATCAAATGTGAATTTGTTAGTGGGTAACATAGGATCACAGAGATAGCATGGAACCCTGTTAATTTTAATAGTCCAGTACTTGTGAAAAATATTCAATTAACAGGAATTTTGTCCTTTTCTTACATTCTAGTGTTACCCTATGTAATGGTCAAAACCGGCCAGCACTATTCACAAAAATTGCCATTCAGTTTTCATTATTTTTTTCATTTTTGCATCAAAAACTTAGTTTATGACCCTTCATTGGAATGAGCTCATTGAGATCATACTATTGAAGGGTCATAAGCTATGGTTTTAACACATAAAATGTAAAAAAATTGTTATTCAGTAATTTTGTTTGCAAGTGCCGTCTCCTTTTCAGGTTAGGTAAAAGATTATCAGGAGTATTTATTGTAATAAATCTTTTTTGCAATGCCTATAGAGCTCTGTCAAACAAGATATTATAAGTTATCTCTGCCAACATGTATGGTATATGGAGATTTAATACCTGGATGTCGGTTTTTAAACACCGAGCCACTGGCAAGGAGTTTAAATGAGACATCCAGGTATTAAATCTCTGTATACCATACATGTTGGCAGAGATAACATTTTTGTCCCATTTTAAACACAATAGAAACATAGTGGAAACAAATTTGTGGACAATTTTCTCACATTCCGCAATCAGTTGGACCAAATGCGTGAATGATTGTTTTGTTTTTACAAACACAAAAGACAACAGATAGGGTTACATCCCTTTCCCTTGGAAACGTTTAAAAATATCGGCTATTTTGTTATCAGATTTGCTCTTATTTTATTTTTCTCAAGTTGTTTGATTTAATTATTCAACTATTTAATTTATAACAGCAAAATACGATCGAATTGTCAGAAATCTGATGATATTTGTGACTATTTTCAGATTTTTTGGTTTGATTTTTATATAGAGGCGAGTGAAAATAAAAAGCTTTCATTTAAACCATATACCCCCAATGTTTTGTGTGCCTATATACTCTGGATGTTGTACTCTCTCATATGCCTTGGATGTTGGGTGGACCCTTTGCCATGCTTATTTGTCGAAGGCATTCCGACCAATCAAAAGACAGAATATATATTGGGATATAGGGACAAAATAGAATAAACACACAATTCTGTGGTTGTCAGAGTTATTCATTGATTTATTGTAAGATTTTTTTGTTCATTTAACTCCTCGTGGGAACCTCAGAAAGTGATGTAGTGCTTGTTTACTGTGGTAAAATAGGTTCCAGTCACCAATGCCTGGAGTGGAAGTCCTCTAAAATGGGCAACCTGGGTGTAAACGATTGGCTGGACTTAACTTTTTGTCCATGTTGTAGTCACCATTAAACTTTATATCCATGTTGTAGTCAGGATCAGCCAGTGTACAGAAATATGTGACCTTAAACACCAATAAATAAATAAATTATCTATTTACCAAGAGTTTTGTCAATAACTTGTATGCAATTAACAAGTCAAATTTGAACTGAGGATATGGTAAATGGTTTGGTGTTTGGAAACTATATTAAATTAACAGGATTATTCAATAAAAAGATAGGCAATGAAGTGGCCCCACTGTGTCTTCTAAATCACAGTGATTACCAGCGTATAAATATATTGAAACATGTTGTGACACCAGCAATAAAACCTGATAGAAAACTGCAAAAATTGTTACTTTTTTCAGTTGATGCAATAAAGTTTTGTCACAATACTGTTGTTTACAAGGAATGGTGATGGGAAATGTCTATTAAAGATAATTAATTTCAGTTATCGAGCTAAAGTCTTGCATTTGTGCAGATAGATTTACAGAAAAAAATTATACAGAAATATTACACAAATTAACATCAGTGGCAATTGTATTTTCAGTGGGTGTATGACAGTACAGTTGTATGAGCTTCTTCTGCAGTAAACCTCTTGGATACAAAACTGTCATTCCCATTTTGGAAAGCATTATTGCTGCTGTTACTGTCAGTATTGAAGACAAACATTGTTTTTGTCTTTTGTTTTTGAGGAGGTACCAGAATTATCTCATGAGTGACTGCAAGGAAATATTAGTTTTAAGCCTTTACCCAATGCAGACGATATCAAAATTTATTATTTTAAATATCAGTTTTTTTAAATTGTCAAAACATTTCAACAAAAGCATATCATGTGACCCCTCATTGGAACGAGCTCGTTCCAATGAGGGATCACATGATATGGTTTTGTTGAGATTTTTTGAAAAATAATATTTTTTCAGCTGTTGAATTTGCATATTATGCAGGCAGATGTGGCCGATTCGTTGGGCAAAGGGTTAATGAGAGGCTGAAAGCAGCAAATGAAAACTCCGATTTCCTTGCAATCATGGATGAGATAATTATGATACTTTCTAAAAAATGGTCGGTATTCTTTTTAGCTGACCTACTATGAAGTAGAGAGAGAGCTCATGCTTTGACTTTGGATGTGTCGGTGTCTCTGTCCAATTTGTAAGAGTTTATGTTCAGCTCAGTTACTTTGAATCCCATTGTTGCAAAGCTTTCATATTGCAGCTATGTGTTGTTTACCACTATCCCAACACCATGGTTCCCACTCAGTCCTTGAATTTCGGTGCCTTCCTTCAGAAGTGTTTGAATTTCTTTACATCCTGGAAAAGTACTTGATTTTCCACTACCTTCCTTGAAAAGTACTTTAATTCAGTTGACCTATAACCTCTGAGACCAGAAGTTTCTTGATAACCCGCCTCACATGTGTAGATTCTAGACCACTACAATTTTTTTAGCTCCACCTGACAAAGTCCACAGAGCTTTTCTGATGGTAAGTTGTCCATCCATCCGGCGTCAACATTTCGTTAGTCCGGGCCATAATTTCTTAACTGCTGAATTTCTTTAATGAAACTTTTTTTCCAATATGTAATATCAAAAAACGGTGTGTCGCGAATTATAATATGTTATGTGCCCCTCAAGGTCAAGGTCACAGGCCCTATGATAAGGTGACACTTAGAAAAACCTTGACATTTCTTTGTCTGGGCCTTAATTTCTTAACCAATGAATATTTTTAATGAAACTTCATACCAATATGTAATATCATAAGACAGTGTGTCACAAGTTATTATATGGTATGTGACCCTCAAGGTCAAGGTCACAGGCCCTATGATAAGATGACACTTAGAAAAACTTTGACATTTGTTTGTCCGGTCCATAATTTCTTAGCCACAGAATATTAGCTCAACCTGATAGAATGGCAGTGGAGCTTTTATGATGCTAACATGGCCGTCATCCATGCATCTGTCCATCCGTCCATCACCTGTCCATTCGTCATCAACATCTTGTTTGTCTGGTCCATATAATTTGATCTAATTGGCAGATCTTGTTCATTCATGGTACAATTATTGCTCGTGACTCAAAGGTTGTGTCGCGACATTGATCCAAGGTCATATATCATCATGGTCACCAAAACTTGGATATTGTTATACAACCATTGTCTGGGCCATAAAACTTAGTGTGATTGACAGATCTTATTCATAGTTGGTACAATTATTACTCATGACTCAAAGGTGTGTCATGGTTTTGCTCCAATGTCATATCATCAAAGTCAAGGTGACAGGCCGCAACCCTTATATTGTTATACAGCCCTTGTCTGGTTCATGTAACTTTGTATGATTGATAGATCTTATTCATAGTTGGTACAATTATTACTCATGACTCAAAGGTGTGTCATGATTTTGATCCAAGGTCATATCATCAAGGTCGAGGTCACAGGCAGCAACACTTACATTGTTATACAACCCTTGTCTGGGCCATATAACTTGGTGTGATTGACAGATCTTATTCAGAGTTGGTACAATTATTACTCATGACACAAAAGTTTGTCGCGACTTTGATCCAAGGTCATACCATTCAAGGTCAAGGTCACAGACAACAAGACTTTGTTACTGTTTTGCAGCTCTTGTTGGGTCTGTATAATTGAATTTATGTGACAGATCTTGTTCATACTTCACACCATTGTTATCTTCTCCGATTCTCTTTCTTGTTTACAGGCTCTTCTCAACCCCAGGTTGAAGAACCCTCTAATCTTGTCACTTCGTGAACGACTTACTGTAATGAAGTCTGACCAATATGATATTGTGTTTTGCTGGTTACCTGGACACGTTGGTATTGCTGGTAACAACAGGGCAGACAGTGCAGCGTAACAGGCCCTGTGTAAGCCAATCACTGATTTTCCAATTCCTTACAGTGATTACAAGCCACTTATTTCTAAATACATCCGGTATTTGTGGCAGTCGGAATGGGATGGAGCTACCAATAACAAGCTCCACCGATTCCGACCAACTGTGTCTGATTATTATCCTCTTTCTCATCTTTGTCGAAAAGATCACGTTATCCTTACACGATGTCATATTGGTCATACTAGACTCACTCATAGTTTCTTATTAGAGGGCACTCTGCGACCTGAATGTGTTCCTTGTCAGCAGGGGCTGACAGTGGAACACATTCTTTTAGATTGTACAGATTTCGATCACATTAGGCGGCGGTTTTTCACTGTGGAGTCTCTTAGAGACCTTTTTTACACTACCAGTCCGCGCAAGCTTTTGTCTTTTCTAAAAGAAATCAACCTTTTTAGCAAGTTTCAGAGCTTTGTCTTTTAATCTTCCCATCATGATTTGGTATCAATAGGTTGATTTGTATTATATTTGTTGTTCTTCTTTCATTATGAATATTCATTTTCACATTTTCATTGTATTATCGTTCATCTATCACAATTTTTTTTCTTTTTAAAAGCAGTCCTGACCATTACATTTTTAACTCATTTTCATGACTTTCTCGCCACGATATGGCCTTTGTTGCTGATGTGGCATTAAGCACCAATAAATAAATAAATAAATAAATAAATAAATAAATAAATAAATATGTTACCCATAACCCAACCTTGTGTCATGACTTTGGCCCATTGTCTTATCATGAAGGTTAAAGTCACAAGCAGTAACACTTGGATTCTTGTCTTGTATTCAGCTTCCCCTAAAATGTGACCCTCGGCGGAGCTATCTAGGCATAGTTGCCTCTTGTGTTGCATGCTTTTTGCCATCCAATGTACTCTGTCTGTAATCCGATAATATGCTATGATGTAATACACTGTTGCTCACAGAGCCCTTTCCAATACTGTCTTACATCACATCATATCGTCATCATGTCATCATAATAATAGGTCTTATCATCATTACAATGTAGATTATGGTTCTGGAAAAGTTAACAAATGAATAACATGACAATTCCAGTTAAGGTATTTGTCGAAGATGTAGTAATGTAGGTGAACAAAAAATTGGTCACCTTATTTCTTTTAGGCAAACAATCATTCGCCCAATATGTACAGACCTGTCCTGATAGTTCTTGAAAATTGGCGTCAGTTTCCTTGAAAAATATTTGAATAGTGCTTAAATGTGTTTCTCTGATATTTGTGGGAACTCTGAAGACTGTTTAACCCCTGTACCGTCTATATTTTTCTAGGAAATTATTTTTGGCGGGGGGTGGGGGAGGGGGGGGTACATGTAGTAAGTCTTAGTAATTTTCAGTGGTCAGAATTTGCATTTGGATCAGCATTGTTGCCTCAGGTCCGTCCATTGCAGGTCACTTAATGCTTTCAAATGTTTGTTTGGCCATGATTACTTCCATCAATCTTCATAGTTTAGGTATAGATATGTTTTTGTAAGTTTTTTAACATTTTTGTGCCAAAAATGACTTGGTTTCTGGTTGTAAGAATTTCTGTTCACCTCAGCTGTTGTACATTTTGTAAGATTTTTTGTTTGGCTCAGTTTGTTTGAATCCCACCGCTCCAAAGCTTTAATGTTGCAGTTATATATTGCTAAGCACTATCCCTACACTGTTTAAATCTTATACTGTGTATATTTTAATAGGATTTTTTTTATGGAAAATCTTTTTTCATGTTCAGTTGCCAGAATTTACATTTAGGTCAGCATTGTGCTCTAAGTCCTTCTTTGACAGGGCAGTTAAACTTTTCAGATATTGTTCCTGACTGTAATCATTTCTATTAACCTTCATAGTCTAGGTATGGGTGGGTTTTTGTCAATTTATTAAACTTTTTTCTGTCAAAAATAATTTAGTTTCTAGTGGTAAGAATGTCTGTTGAATCAGATGTTGAATTTTAGTTTTTTTTAGTTCAGTTACTTTGAAGCCCATTGCTGCAAAACTTTTATATTGCAATTATGTATTGTTTAAGACTATAAAACATTGTCTAACCCTTATGCTGTGTTTATTTTGTTTGGAATATTTTTTTTCTGGGTAAATCATTTTCAGTTGTCTAAATTTATGTTCAGGTCAGCATTGTAACTTCAAGTCCTCCTGTTGTGGGGGCAGTTAATATTTTTATATGTTGTTTTGAGCTGTGATCACTTCTATTCTAACCTGAATTAGTTTTTAGTTCTAATTCTTAGTCAGCATCTTTACATCACATGGCCTTATGACTTTCATATTGTGTTTGTGCCTTGTGTTTTAAAATTCTCAACCAAAGTTAGTTATGTGCAGATCTAATATTTTACAAGTGATATAAAATTTGCTTCATGTAGCTATCTTGGAATTTGTAGAAATAATTGTATCAAATTTATTTATTAAGGTTTAACGACACTTCAACAGCCAAGGTCATATCGTGGCCATGACAGTTTTTTGATGGAGGAAGCTGGAGTACCCAGAGAGAACCACCAAGCAACGATGAGCAGCTTCCAGCTCCCCAACTTTGTAACTCCAAACTGCAGCACAGACAGGGTTACACTGGTTGAAGACATGTGCACCATCGACATGCAGTATGCCTTAGTACACGGCATCAAGGTGTCACCATATGGACAATTGGGGTTAAGTGCCTTGCCCAAGGACACAACGCGGGAGTCCAAATAGATCGCTCAGACCGTCACCCATCCAAGGACTAACCAGGCTCGACGTTGCTTAACTTTGGTGATCAGACGAGAACTGGTTGCCACCACACCCCAATTATATTAAAGCAGAAGGTACGTGAAAGTTGGGGGTTCTAGCATGTGTCTTATTATTGTATGCATTGCAGTTAAAACACCCATATGTCTAAAATGATCAGTGTGCTGTTCTATACTTGTTGTGTAGCACACCTCTCATCCCCAGAGGTATTATATCTATCATGACAATAAATATTAAAAAATATTTAAATATTTGGCCTAAAAAAAGTAAAAAATCTGTTTCTCACACCCTCCTGCATGGTCATTTTGGCTGCCACATGCTCTCTTTTTATAACCAGTGCAAACTTAAAAAAATACAAATTAAACGGTTTATGTCTGATATTTTACCAAAGTTAATAAAATTTATAAATTTGTCCCTTGAATGCAACAAGGCTTTGCAATGCTTTAGCATTGCAAAGCCTTCTTGCACTCAAGGACTGAAATACACCACCACCCATGCTATTCTGTAGATTATGAGGCCAAAAACATAAAACAAACCAAGAACTTGAACTTATGATGGCAAAGAAATAATTACAAAAATAAAAAATGAAATAAAAAACTGATCGCCTACATGCAATTTTACAAAAAATGGCCTGAGAAACAGAAGATCTACTTTATGGGGCCTTAAGGTCTGCTGGTGGCCAAATGGTGTGCATGGTTAAGTGTAGTTTTTCTAGACGGTTGGTGCAGATAGAAACTTTCTTGGTGTGGGTTTGAACTCCTAGCTGCTGTGCCAGTATAATGGCATCCTGTCTTCATTCTATAGTACTCAGGAAATAGAAAATGAGATGTTCTTGCTGATTTCTGGTGAACGGCACAATGTTGATTCAAGTGGTGCAATCTTCTGAATTTATTTTCTGTTTACAAAATAAAACTTATGGATTGAAGGCAAAAAGCTCATTCCATTTGAGGGTCATAAGGTTCAATTTGGCAGCAAAAGAAAGAAAAAATTGGAACATCATTTTTTGCAAATAGCGCTGGCTTGATTTATTCAGTGTATGAGGTAGAATGTTAATTGCACTTGACATTATTCCACTGACATCAGCGAAAGTGACTTCAGAACGAAAACTCTTTGTTTTGTACACATGACAGATGTATCCAGACTATTTACAAAATGTATACCAATTGCTCACATGGTGTGCCAGCAGTAATTCTGCAATATTCAAGAAAACCTTTATCATGGGGCTGATATGCGGAAAACAGCTATTCTGTAAAAGCAATTGAAAGCAACTGAACAGTAACTATCTGTTGTTTGTTCTGGGTACCAATTGAAGATGTAATGATTGTGATTATAGCCGAAAGCTCAATAAACTAGAATTCATCCATGATAGGATTCTGCGATTTCCAGTAAAATAATCAATTTTGTCATTTAAGTAAATAGCGACTGCCAACATTCTTTCATTTTAAATGGAAAATTGCAAAATCTATAATCAGTTGGATTGTGGTTGGGCTGGTTAACAAGGTGAGTGCTAGAAGCCTAAATTTGGTGTTTGTTTAACTCATTAAAGGTCTCAAATTTTTTTAACAAATTTTTGCTACCACTGTCATTGTGTTATATACTACTCAAAGTTTGCTAAGCACCAAATATTTGACACATCATTGTGAAATTTGCTTGTGACATATTGGCGATATTTTTGGTGGATATGATTGAGGAATGTATTGAGATGGTCCCCAGTGTTTACATTAGCTCTCTTGACAGGCAGACTTTTCGTAACAGTCATGGAAAGCATGTACCCCTTGATTTTCATGATGTTTTCGTGTACTGTCTGCATGTACATGACATGTGTAGGGTATTCAGTCTTCATTTCAGCACAAACCCTTGTGATTTAATGATTGAATATGGGCTGTAGGGATGGTGGAGCAAGGGGCTACCCATCATCAGGTTGATGAAGCCCTTGGTGTGCACCATACGTGATCATCATAGCCTAGGCAAGATTTCAGCAGTATGGCACACCAGTGAGAGGGCATGGTGGTGGCAGAGACAGGGCAACATCTGCAGCTGAAGACCGATTTTTTATCATTGAGGCCCGTAGGAACCTTCATAATGCATCCGGGGTAAATGTTTCAACGCAGACTTTCTGGGCAAGGTTGCACAAAGGTGGTCTCCGATCGAGAAGACCATGTATTTGCATTCCGCTGTCCCAGAACCACTGCCAGGCACAATATGAATGGGCCATGGACCTCATTGGATGGACCAGAGAAGATTGGCGACCTGTCCTTTGTACAGATGAGTCAAGGTACTGCCTAGACCACACAGATAGGCGTTCTAGGGTATGGAGAAGACCAGGAGAGCAATTCCATGCAGCCAACATTGCTGAGCATGACCGCTATGGTGGAGGGTCATTCATGGTCTGGGGCGGCATCAGCTGGGATGGATGTACAGAGCTCTGTGTCCTTGAACGTGGTACATTGACTGCACAACGGTATATTGATGAGATCCTGGATGTCCATGTCAGATTGTATGCAGGTTCAGGGGGTGATAGATTCATTCTGATGGATGATAATGCCCATCCTCATGTTGCCCATGCTGTTGGGGAGTACCGACGGAGAGGATTGAGCGTATGGCCTGGCCAGCAAGATCCCCTGACCTCAGTCCAATCGAACATGTCTGGAATGAGTTGCAGCTTGCAATTTCAGCCCGTCCAGTCCAGCCAAGAAGTGTCCAGGAGCTTGGTGCCATGCTGGTCCAAGAATGGAATAACATCCCACAAAGGACCACCAGGAACCTGATTGGGAGCATGAGAAGGCGTTGTCAAGCTGTAATTTAACAGTAATGGGTCTCATACTCGATATTGAAGCCATACCAGTTTGCTCCGACAACTTTTTGGCATATTGAAAAATTTCCTCTTTTACCAATAATATCCATTTTCCATGGTTATCATATTCAAAAGCTAAAAAATAATGTCAAACACAAATAAAATCTTAATTTCTGAACTTAAAACATTGAAGATATAATTAAATAAAAAAATTTCTACACTTTTCATTACAATATTTCAACCAAAACGTAAACAGGTAGTTGGATGTACTTTGTGCTTAGCAAACTTTGAGTAGTATAATTAATTCCTGTTTTTAACCCTCTACCAGACGTAACGGCCAAAACCAACCAGTGCCATTCTCAAAAATCGCCAGTTAATTTTCATTATTTTTTTCATTTTTTGTCTCAAAAACATAGGTTATGACCCCTCATTGGAACGAGCTCGTTCCAATGAGGGATCATAACCTGTGTTTTTAAGACAAAAAGTGTAAAAAATTGGTTAAAGAATTTTTTTGCAAGTGTCGTCTGCTTTTCATGTTAGGTAAAGGGTTAATCAATTATTTTACATCATTACTGATAATAAGATGTTGTACCCTCCTACTATTTTCTTGCCATGATATAGTCTTAGATGCTGATGTAGCATTAACCCACCAATAAATAATTATAATAAATAATACATTTTTATGCTCCCGAAAAAATTTTGGAGAGCCTATAGCTGCCGCTTTGTCCATTCATCTGTCTTTCTCTCTGCCCATCAATCCGTCTGTCAGAAGCGATATCTCAGCAGTGAGTGGATGGATTTCAAGGAAATTTGGCATGCGGGATCCTTATGACAAGCTGCTCCTGTGCATGTTATAAAAAAGTTGCCCTCATATTTTTCACCCGAGTTATAGTCCTTCCATTTCAAATACATGTACCAAATTATTTCCCAAAGCGGGGGACCACAGTTTTATGAATCTGCTTATTAACTAAGTCAACTGTCGGGGAACATCCATCTGTTTTACTGATTTTCTTGTTGCTACTCTTTGACAATCTCCATCCTGTGGCTTTGCAGTTGTTTCTATGCAAGTCTTGGCTGCCTAGAAACAACTGCCAAGGTACTTATAATGTTATTTGCAATTTTCGTAAAGGCTCTGTGTTGAGGTACTTGTTTTGTTGCAGTAAAAGTGACAAAAGATAGAATTTGCTCTTTTGGGTTAAAGGTGTTGAAGACCATTATTAAATTCATTGGGGGCCGGCGGCTCAGTTGGTAGAGGTGCAGGCTACAAGCCAAGAGGTCCTCGGTTCGAATCCCACCTGCGGCAACCGTGTTGTGTCCTTGGGCAAGACACTTCACCCCCATTGCCCACGTGTGGGCACGTTGACGCTGTGTGCTAAAGCGTACTGCACGTCGATGGTGCTTCTGTCTTCAACCAATGCTAACACTGCTTGTGTGGAGTTGGTATGTTGGGGAGCTGACAGTTGCTCAGCGTTGCTTGGTGGTTCTCTCCGGGTACTCCGGCTTCCTCCACCCGTAAAACTGTCATGGTCATGGTTAGCCATTGTGTAGAAATATGTGACCTTAAACACCAATAAATAAATAAATATTAAATTCATTTTATAATCATCCCTTTTTTTGGAATTCACTTAATTAGACCTTAGTTTATGTTGATAAAAAACATCTTACAGTTTTATGCAGATTATCTCTCCATGGAAGCTCATGAAGTAGTGCACTGCTAGTTTACTGTTATAGAAAAGTCCTGCTTCACTGGTGTAAAATCTGATCAGGTGAAAGATCTCTGAAGTGGGCATCGTAATTATAGAAAATTATGTTTAGCTTAACTTCACTTCATAAATTATGCATGTGTTCCGATAGTCATATAGATACAGATGCTGAAAGTGAACTCAAACTTTACTCAGTAAAGAAAACAATAAACAAGCCATTACTGATTGTCTTTTGGCATTCTAACAATACTTTTTAGTTAAATAATTTTGTCTGGTGAATTAGAAAGTAAAGGTATTTGTAGTTACATGCAAAAAATGAAAATTTGTCACCTTTATTTTTAGCTCAACTTTGACGTACCCGGTAGTCAAATTTGAGGTTTTGTCATGGCCTGTCATCAGTCTGTCTGTCTGTCTGTCCATCAACAATTCAATACGGCTCAGTCTGGAGGCCGTATTTATGAACCGGTCTTTACGAAACTTCTTGGGTACCTTTGTTATCACCGTGAGACGAGAACGAGTGTTTTTGGGTGCGGTCCGAAATTCAAGATGGCCACCAGCAGCCATTTTGTACCAAAATTAGAGGAATCAGTTTTTTGTACAAAACTTCTGTATGAAAGTTCTGAATTGAATAAATTTTTGTATGAATGTTTAGTAACATGGAATACATCACATATAATAGTGGGTTTTTTTCTCGTGCAGAAATTATGCAAATTAGATGAACTTTGATTTATTCTGTGCTACTTATACACAGTAAGTGCACATGTCAATACGGCTCGGGGTAGAGGCTGTATTTATGAACCGATCTTCACAAAACTTCTTGAGTACCTTTGTTATCACCTTGGGACCAGAACAAGTGTTTTGGGTGTGGTCAGAAATTCAAGATGGCTGCCAGTGGCCATTTTATACCAAAATTCGGTACAATCAGTTTTTCATACAGAACTAATAGGACTACGTTTGTTATCATCATGGGATGGTAACGAGTGCTTTTGGGCTCTGCCCAAAATTCAAAATGCCTGTCAGCAGTCATACTTCCGAGGATTGTGTGTATTACATTCTTTGTACAGAACCTGTAAAGAAGATTTTTTATGTCAGTAATGTTTGCTATAAATTTATTGGGTGCCTTTGTTATCACTGTGGTATGAGAACAAATATTTTGGGGTTCAGTCAGATCCACTCGAGGACTCAAAAAGGGAGATAATTAAAAATCTTTTCCAAAAACACCAGACAAAATAATGTTTCTTGAATTCAGCATCCCAAGGATGGTATATTCAAATGTGTTGAAGCCAAGTTCCTATGTTAATATTTGGTGTTGTTTGGGGAGGGTAAACATTAGCACAACCCGATTTTCTATTACCATTGAGAAAAATAAAACCTCCTCACCTGTGGGAACCCTATGAGCTAAAGATAAAAAATTCAAATACCTATATTTTGAGGACTGGACAAATATTTATTAATTAGTAGAATCGACCTTAGAAGGGTTTGAATCAAACAGGCCAAAACAGTTGCTAATATTTGGCTTATGGTGCACCATACAAAGATCCCCATTGTAACATTAACAACTGTCACCCACCTTTGCAATACTTTACCTGTACATTTGTTACAGGCTACAGTCAGTATTCATATACAGACCTTTACAATACTTTACATGTACCTTTGTTATCAGGTCATTACCTGGATGTGTGTCATTGCTGTGTCACATACTATACATGTACATGTCTTAAACAAGATGAGCTACAGTGGCATTGACACTTTCATTTGTTCATTAACTCTTAACTTTCTCAGTATATTACTGAATTTCTCATAAACTCAAACCAAGGCTGCTGGTTCACTGACCAGTTCATAAACCACTTGTAATACTTGTTATAAAATTCTCAACCAGTTAGGAGTTATCCCATCAATGCTATTGTTCTGAAACAGTTAAAAATTATCACATCAAATAATGGAAGCAGACTGTTCTGTTGGTTGAAGATAGAAATTGACATTGAATTCTGTTCAGGTCATGCTGATGCATTGCTTCACATTTAAGGCATTAAAAGCATGCAAACGCATGTAGCACTCTGCAGATTTATGGGAAAGTGAGTGACGAACCTGCCACTTGCACACAGCAGGAGTTTTATTGGTTTTTCACTGAAAAATTTGTCTTCAAAGGTTCATTGCAAGTTTTACCCAGGGGAGTGAAAAATTATGTGGGATGCTCCAACATTCAGGAGTAAATTGAAATTTGTGATTTTGATAAATCTTGACATTGACACTGATATGTCACTTGGACTTTTTGAACTGGGTTCAGTGCCAAAGGCATATTTTTAGGCCATGGTTAATTAATTTTTAGCTCAACTTTGGCAAAGCCAAATTTGAGGTATTGCCATGGCCCGTCGTCCGTCTGTCTGTCCGTCCGTCCGTCGTGCCCTACACACGGGTCAGACTAGAGGCCGTATTTATGAACCGGTCTTTACGAAACTTCTTGGGTACCTTTGTTATCACCGTGAGACGGGAACGGGTGTTTTTGGGTCCGGTCCGAAATTCAAGATGGCCGCTGGCAGCCATTTTGTACAAAATTAGGTGCAATCAGATTTTTGTGCAGAACTTCCATATGAAAGCTCTGATTTGAATAATTTTTTGTATGAATGCTTAGTACCATGGGATACATCACATGTAATACGTTTTTTTTTCTCGTGCGTAAATTCTGCAAATTAGACTAACTTTGATTTATTTAGTGTTACTTTCAGCACTGTAAGTGCAAATGCCAATATGGCTCGGGCTAGAGGCCGTATTTATGTACCGATCATTACGAAACTTCTTGGATACCTTTGTTATCACCATGGGACGAGAATGAGTGTTTTGGGGTCCGGTCTGAAATTCAAGATGGCTGCTGGCAGCCATTTTGTACAAAATTAGGTGCAATAAGATTTTTGCGCAGAACTTCCATATGAAAGCGCTGATTTGAATAATTTTTTGTGTGAATGTTTAGTACCATGGGATACATCACATATAATACGGGTTTTTTTCTCGTGCATAAATTATGCCAATTAGACTAACTTTGATCTATTTAATGTTACTTTCAGCACTGTAACTGCAAATGTCAATACGGCTCGGGCTAGAGGCCGTATTTATGAACCGATCTTTACGAAACTTCTTGGGTACCTTTGTTATCAATGTGGGACGAGAACGAATGGTTTTGGGTGTGGTCCAAAATTCAAGATGGCCACCAGCAGCCATTTTATACTTTAGTTAGTGCAATCAGTTTTTCGTACAGAACTTCTGTATGAAAGTTCTAATTTGAATAAATTTGTGTATGTATGTTTAGTAATATGGAATACATCACATATAATATGGGTTTTTTTCTTGTTCAAAAATTACGCAAATTAGATGAACTTTGATTTATTCAGTGCAACTTATAAACAGTAAGTGCACATGTCAATACGGCTCGGTCTTGAGTCTGTATTTATGAACTGATCTTCACGAAACTTCTTGGGTACCTTTGTTATCACCTTGGGACGAGAACGAGTGTTTCTGGGTGTGGTCCAAAATTCAAAATGGCTGCCAGTGGCCATTTTGTACCGAAATTAGGTCCAATCAGTTTTTAGCTCATCTTGACAAAGTCAAGCTGAGCTAATCTCATCGCTTGCCGTCCGTCGTCTGTCAACACCATGTTTTGGTCTTCTCCTCCAAAGCCACTGGGCCAATTCAAGTGAAAGTTTGTGTGAGTGATGGTCTCAAAGGGGCATTTCATTTTTGTTCAACTCAGCATGCCCAGCCCCATAGGGAGGGGGTGGGGGAAAATGCTCCAAAATATTTTTAAAATCTTCTTCTCAAGAACCAGTGTGTACAATGACTTGATATTTGCTATGGAGCTTCCATATGAGGTGTAGAATCAAATTTGTTCAAACGAAGTTCGTGAAGTAATATTTGGCTTTGTAATAGGAGGGGTAAGATTTTTGGCCCTGCCCAAAATTTCTATTTTCTGAACCGAAGGTCCGGTATGAACCAAATTTGGTTTGTGGTAGTATTGGGTCATAAGTACTTGACCCATGCAAAAAAAAAAATTCCCACATCCCCATGGGAACCCTGGGAGCTAAAAATAGAAATATTTTCAAACGCCCATATTTCCCAAACCCCACGGAACAGAGAGCTTTTATTTGGTATGAAGTATCCTTATGACCAGTAGAATTGAATGGTAAAAAAAAATTGCCATCGGTTATGTTAGGGTGTTCTGTAATGGGCATCGAAAAAATGCTGAGTCAGCATATTTGCAAAAATTTTAAAAAATCTTTTCTCCAGAACCAATCATCAGAATCTTTTGATATTTGGTATACAACATTCATAGGGGGGTCAGATAAAAGTTTGTTGAAATAAAGCTCATTGGTTCATATTCGGGCTCTCTACAGGAGCCCGAAGTTTTAACATAGGGTAATATGGGGAATATTCTTTAAAAATCTTCTTCTTCAGAACCACCAGTCAGAATCTTTTAACATTTGGTATACATCATTGTTATGAGGGTCAGATTCTAGATTGTTCAAACCAAGTCCCTAGGTTAATATTTGGGCTTCCTATGGAAGCCCAAATTTTATCTTTGTTCAGTATGGAGGGTAATTTAAAAAAATCTTCTTCTTCAGATCCATCAGTCAGAATGCTTTGATATTTGGTATGCAACATCTCTATGGAGGTCAGATTCAAGTTTGTTCAAATCAGATCCCTAGGTATATATTTGGGCTCACTATGGTAGCCCAAATTTTTACTTAGTGCAATATGAGAAAATTTCTTTAAAAATCTTCTTCTTCAGATCCACCAGTCGGAATGCTTTTATATTTGGTATACAACATCTCTAGGGGGGTCAGATTCCAGGTTGTTCAATTCGAGTGCCTAGGTTAATATTTGGGCTCCATATGGGAACATGAAATTTAACTTAGTACAATATGAGGGAATTTCTTCAAAAATCATCTTCTTCAGATTCACTTGTCAGAATGCTTTCACATTTGGTGTACAACATCTCTAGAGGGGTCAGATTCAAGTTTGTTCAAATCGGATCCATAGGTCAGTATTTGGGCTCGCTATGGTAGCCCAAATTTGAACTTGGTGCAATTCAAAGAAATTTCTTTACAATTTCTCTTCTTCAGATCCAACGGTCAGAATGCTTTCATATTCGGTACACAACATCTCTAGGAAAGTCAGATTTAACTGTGTTCAAATCAAGAGCCTGGGTTAATATTTGGGCTCTCTATGGGAGCCGGAATTGGCCATTTTGCTGAAGAATTAAAAATTTTGTATTCAGTACCCTCTAGAGGTACTAAGATTAATTCACATAGGTTGTATCAAGGGGCTTCATAGGGGAGCTCTACATTTTACTTATGATCAACTGAAGAAAAGGCATGATGCCTAGATTATTTTTGTCACTCCTGAGGGACTCAAGGATTGACAGTGTAGCCTATGGAGATGGCTTGCTTAATGTAGACTCATTCTTGGACTCTGTTTAAATTGTGTTCTGTACAAGATGAGTGCTTCAGGCCCCACGGGGCCTCTTGTTTGTACACAACTTCTATACGGCTCAGGCTAGAGGCCGTATGTATGAACTGATCTTTACGAAACTTCTTTGGTACGTTTGTTATCACCGTGGGACGAGAACGAGTGTTTTGGGGTGTGGTCCAAAATTCAAGATGGCCACCAGCAGCCTTTTTGTACCAAAATTAGTGCAATCGGTTTTTTGTACAGAACATGTGTATGAAAGTTCTGATTTGAATAAATTTTTGTAGGAATGTTGAGTAACATGGAATACATCACATGTAATACAGGTTTTTTTCTCGTGCAGAAATTATGCAAATTAGATGAACTTTGATTTGTTCAGTGCTACTTATACACAGTAAGTGCACATGTCAATATGGCTCGGGCTAGAGTCTGTATTTATGAACTGATCTTCACGAAACTTCTTGGGGTACCTTTGTTATCACCTTGTGACAGGAACGAGTGTTTTGGGGTGCCTTTGTTATCACTGTGGTATGAGAACAATTATTTTGGGGTTCAGTCAGACCCACTCTGTGACTCAAAGATTTCTTTTCTAGTTTAGCATCTAACTGTCACCCCACTTTTACAAACAATACTTTACCTATATATTTGTTACAGGCTACGGTCAGTATTTATGTACAGACCGTTACAATACTTTACATGTACCTTTGTTATCAGGGCATACCTGGATGTTTGTCATTGCTGTGTCACATACTGTACATGTACATGTCTTAAACAAGTTGAGCTACAGAGTTACTGACACTTTCATTAGTTTAGTGTTATTTGCCTCATTTTGTTTTTTGCCTGAAATAATTATGCATTTTCTTTATTATTGGCTACGTAAATGGGCCACCTCCTTTATAGGACAAAGCAGGGGTTTAGATTGCTCTATTTTGCACGCATCTTGTTTAGGGCTGTAAATATGCCCAAATTACAGAAAATTCCTTTATCAATAGATATTGTTGATTTTCAATCCTGACTGCAACTTTACATAAAAACGAAGGGAAAACCTGTCTTCCAGCTGAAAAATTTTGAAATACATTTAACCCGAGACAAATCAAGGACTGTATTTTATTATATTTTTACCACCTTGAATTTGGTGTAATCTATTGTCCTGGGATGAGGAGAATATTCCATTTCATTTTTCTTCCTCGTCCATTGAAATGCCAGATTATTGCCTCACTTAATGAGGCAATAGTCTGGTGTTATTAAAGGTAAAATGTTGACTGGTGGTATATTTTGTTACAGGCTGTTCTGTATATAACCCTGGTCATTGAAAGTTTTACCATCTGAGACAACCCACACATGCAAGGAAGCTGTGTGTAAGTGCAAAATGATAAAATATGCATTATGTGTAAAGGGATATAT
The DNA here is from genome assembly GCA_031216915.1 of Pictodentalium vernedei. Classification (NCBI taxonomy): domain Eukaryota; kingdom Metazoa; phylum Mollusca; class Scaphopoda; order Dentaliida; family Dentaliidae; genus Pictodentalium; species Pictodentalium vernedei. The sequence goes on from CM062291.1 coordinate 327,317,310, forward strand.
TACGTCATTTCCCCACAAGGATATAATTAATAAATAATAATAACCTCATTCAACATTTTGTTGTTTGTGCACTGATGTCAACTGAAATTTTAAACTACAAATTTTTTCCTTTGAATTTATCCAATTAAGTTTTGTTTGACAGAGCTCATTGAGCTCTGTCAAAGAAGATTGGATTAGTTAAGTTCCCATGTGCAATATGGGGGAAATTTTCTGCTTTAATTTAACTTAATTTTTAAATTTCAACTTCAAAGTGCAGAGGGTTAGTCTAATTATAAACTGTTTGCTAAATTTGACATCCTCCCTGTGGTAACCCCAAGGAAGTGGAGCAGTGCTTGTTTACTGCAGTAAATAAGTTCTGTTTTATTACTTTAAAATAGGATTCAGAACCAAAGCCTGGGGTAAAAGTCCTCTACAGTGGGCAGCATAGGTGTAAACGATTAGCTAAATTAGCTAAATTTGACTTCATACCTATGTTGCAGTCACGTGATAATCTAAAATGCAGAAAGTGACTTTAAACACCAATAAATAAAACATTTAAATAAACTTGACTTGTGTTGTGATCACGATGCAACCACAGATGCTGAATGTAACCTGAAACCTCAATGAACCTAAATTATATATTGTTTTATGATTACCTATTGAAGCGTGTCTATAGTTGCCCTGCAATAAATTGTACAAAATAGTTGACAGAATATTGGGAACAAAATGTAATCAGAATTATATCATTTAAGAACACATTGATAGTCCTGTTTTCCCTTCAATGTGAGATAGGTAAAGATAAAATTAAATGTGAAATTATTAGGAAAACCTTGATACTTGCTTTTTTTCTTGAATAACTGAAAACAATCGTTTTCTATTTTTTAGCCGATGATGTAGATCCACTACGAGATCAAGGAGAGTGTGGTGGCTCATTGGTTAGGGCATCAGATTTTCTGATCGCAAGGTCGAAGTTTCATGTCATCCTCCATCTTTCCTTGAGCAAGACACTTTTTTCTCCTCCCCACTTCCTATACAAGATATGCGTGTCTCATGTGAGAAGGCCATGTGAGATAGATATCTATCTCACATGACCCACATGTCTGTATCTTATGTTTCATTGGTGTTCAAAGTATTGTTTGTTTCACTTGATGTTAATAATAACAGTATATTGTATACAGTTTGTTCAATTTCTTAACTTAATTCCTATCACTACAGCATCCATCTTTCTATTGATACACGCACCCAAATCTTTAACTCCCATCTTGTCTGCGTTAGAATTTAATTTTCTGGTATATACCTATGGTATATACATAACTTTTGTGTGCTCTTTCCGATAAAAAAATTGTTTGAGAAAGCTGCATGTGCCCCTGAATTACTTTTGATGACGAGGCTTACCGAGTGTCTGGACCAAATATCTTGTCCCGAGGGTGAGATATCCCCATCTCGCACCCACCCCCATCGAGGATAATAATAATCCTGTTTGCATAAGTTGGACACTCTGCCACTGTAATGGGTTTGTTTGTTTTGTTTTATTGGGGTTTAATGACACTTTCAACAGCCAGGTCACATCGTGTCAGACAGTTTACTGGTGGAGGAAGCCTGAGGGAACCACTGAGAAGTGGCGGGCAACTGTCAGACTCCTGAACATACTAACTCTGCACAAGCAGGGTTGAAGGCAAGTGTACCATCAGTGTGCAGTATGCTTTAGTACACAATATAACTGTGCTCCCGGGTGGGTAATCAGTACCTTGTCCAAAGACACAATGGAGTTAGTGAGGATCAAGTTGTTGACCTTTTGGTTTGAAGCTCAACGCCCAAACCACTGAGCCACCATGCTCCCACTGTAAGGGGTATTCCACATCGATGTACACTTTCCTTCATGCTAACTTTGCCCTATCAGAGGTAATAATTGAAGAGTTTGACAGTTACTTGCTGTTAAGCCAGAAAATAAGCAGACTGTCATCTGCAAAATGAGGTCCCAAGAAGGTGAATTTAGTAATGCTATCCTGCACAGCAGGGTAGCATCACTAAATTTACCCTCTATGAACCTCAATCTGAATCATGGTCTCAAAACTAAACAGAAAGAGGTACCCAGAGGATAAATTGGCCCATTGTGTGGGATAGCATCATCAAATTCACCCTTTGGGGGACCTCATTTTGCAAATGTCAGACTGCTTATTTTCAGGCCTGCTTGCTGTTGATCAGTGGTTCTACCCAGGGGCTCTGGCTTTCTCCAGGTGAAAAACTGTCTTCCGTGATATTATCCTGGCTGTTGAAATTGTTGTTAAACCCAAATAAACAAACAGTGAGAGGACACCAGCTATATTTCGTAACCAGAAAATGGAAAAAAAAAAAATTTTTTAGGCCTCTTGTTATGAATGGTACTGGGCAGAACTGGTTGACACATTTGGAAAACCAGTAAATAAATTGTTCATTAATAAAGCGATGGAATGGGAAGTGATGGGTGATGATAAAAGTAGGAGTACATATACATATATTCAAAGATTGAATGAAAGGAAAATTTATTACAAGTGGTCTCTTTTCTGTGAAGAATGTGCTACAGATGGAGAACATGATTTTAGTATAGAAGGAACATTAAAGTAATGAGGGGAGAATTAATTGAATGCCCAGTAGGAATGGAAGCTGTTCAGTAGCTTATTAGTGTTATCCTAAATAGCTCACAGAGTATGAAGTAAATCAATAAGAATCACACCATGCCCTCCATATTTCACCTGTTAGTTTGGCTGTGTTAACCCTTTAACAGACATAATAGAAATAAAGGACCAGCTCTTTTCATAAAAATTGTCCTTCACAGGCCTGAAAATAAGCAGTCTGACATTTGCAGAATGAGGTCACCAGAGCATGAATTTGATGATGCTATCCCATACAGTGGGCCAATTTATCCTCTGGGTACCTCTTTCTGTTTAGTTTTGAGACCCTGATTCAGATTGAGTTTCACAGATGATAAATTTAGTGATGCTAGCCTGCTATGCAGGGTAGCATCACTAAATTCACCCTTTAGAGACCTCATTTTGCAGAAGACAGTCTGCTTATTTTCTGGCTTGGTCCTTCAATTTTTTTTAAATTTTTGCCTCAAAAATATAGCTTATGACCAAGCCTGGAAATAAGCAGACTGTCATCTGAAGAATGAGGTCCAGAGGGTGAATTTGGTGATGCTACCCTGCTCAGCAGAGTAGCTTTGCTGTATTTACCCTCTGTGAACCTTCATATGAATCAAGATCTCAGACCCAAACAGAATGATGACCCCAGAGGATAGATTGGGGGATTGTAGCCCACTGTATGGGATAGCATAAATAAATTCGCCCTCTGAGGACCTCCATCTGCAGATGACATTGCTTATTTTCAGGCTTGCTTATGACCCCTCATGTGAATGAGTCCTTTGAGCTCATTCCAGTGAGGTGCCCTAAGCTATGTTTTGAGGCAATTTATGAAATTTTTGGGGTTATTCAGGAAATCTTATTGTCAAGTGTCACATATTTATTTATGTTTGAGCTCATTCCAGTGAGGGGCCATAAGCTATGTTTTGAGGCAAATAATGAAATTTTTTTGTATTATTTAAGAAAACTTTTTTCCAAGTGACACCTGTTTTTTTACAGAGGAACCCTGTTAAATGAATTTGTTTGAAAAATATGAAGGTATGGTAAATGATTTGGTGTTTAGAAGTTATATTCATTTAGCAGGATTATTCAATTAAGAGATATGTAATAAAGTTGGCTCCACTGTATTTATTTATTGGTATTTAGGGTTACTTTCATCATGTATGGCTACTTTGAGATCCCAACACAGGTTTGAAGTTAGGTTAACCCGTTACTTGACGTGAAAAGCAGACTTGCCCAAAAAATTCCTGAATAACTAATTTTTTTCATTTTTTGTCTCAAAAACATAGGTTATGACCCTCATTGCAATAAGCTCAAAGAGCTCGTTCTAAAGAGGGGTCATACATAACTTATGTTTTTGAGACAAAAAATGAAAAAATAATGAACATTAATTGGTGATTTTTGTGAATAGCGCTGTGCGGTTTTGGCCGTTACGTTGGGTAAAGGGTTAAGCCACTTGTATGCTCGTACCATTGTCCTCTTTAGAAGACTTCCACCCCAGGTGTTGGTGCCGAGTCCTTTTTTAACTTCAACTCTTAATCCGATGAGTATTTTCAAAATATTTTTCCTCAAATGGCAAGCAACTGAGTCAATTCAATTTACAATGGGAAATATTGTTAAATGTGCCCAAATTATACTTATTTGAATGACACAAGATTTTGTGTCCTGGGCAGGAATATCTGCCAGCCGCATACAAGGAGTTAAAGCAGAACTTCTTTTCACTCCTCCACTTCTCAGGTTCCCTACAGGGGTGCAAGTGTTATCTGCTATTCAGGTTAAGCAGAGGGTTAATGAAGGGTGGAGTACAAATCAGAACATGAGTACAGCAGTAGCTAATTTCTTGACTTATTATTGATTTTCAGAACCCTAATGGAATTTATTCAGAAACTTTATGGATAGTTGGAGGAAATGTTCTTTCAGCACTTGTTTATTCAAATTATTTCATCATATGCTTTGTGATAAGGAAAGTTATTCAGTAGAATTTGTGAGAGATTCAGCGGTGGCTATGACTGCATCTTGTGTTTGTTAAAATATTTTCTGTTGGCGTCATCTTTATTGGAAACCATGTTTAATATTTTGTAAAACCAGATTCTGTGTGACAGACAATTTGTCTCCACTCTATCTCATAATGTGAATTTTTCTTAATTGTTTGTTTGGGGAACTCCTTTGGTGAAGCAAGTTTATTGAGCACCATCTTGTAAGGTTTGAAAGAATATTTGTGTTGAGCAGAAGGAATGGAGAAGATAAAAAGATTCATTGAAAATAGCTGAAACTTAACCCTCTGCACACTAATGTTGAAATATTAAAATTTTCCGGTCATGCAGCTTGTTATTTAACTCTTTACTTAACATAGTGGTCAAAAATGGTCAGAAGATTAACCCCAATAAGCCAACCACAGCCTAAAATATCTCAGAAGTTTCTCAATAAAACCATACAAATATGGACATCATTAGAAGAGCTGGTTCCAGTGATATCCATTTTTGTGCTGTTTTATTGAAAAATTGTTGTTATTTTTTAAAAATACTGTGTTAGATAAAGGGTTAACTAGTTGAATGCTAGAAGCCACTATCGTAGCTGTATTGAAAAGTGCTGAAAGCCTCTTTAGTGGCTTGACACTTCATGAAATAGCTTGTTGTTTGCAAGGGAGAAGCAAGAAAAGTTTTTATATAAAATTGCTTTGTTAAAATTCATTGGAGAGTGCCAGCAGGTACTCTCCAATAAATTAAAACAAAACAATTTTTATGAACAAATTTTTTCAAAACTATGCTGGTGGTATGGTATCTTAAAAAAAAAAAAAAAACTCATTTACTAATCACCTTTGAAAAATAATTTAGCATTCCACCAGTTAACATTTTCAGTTTTGTTTTAGCAGATCTCTTTGAGCTCTGTAAAACAAAGCCAAATTCATTAAATTCCTTGTTGCATTATGGGAAATATTGCTGCATGGAATTTCATTGTTTTGACATCAGTGTGCAGAGGGTTAATTGTTTTTCATGTTCATTAAAAAACTTTGTTTACTGAAATTGATGCAAGATCTGTAAACAGAAGTATATCGTCCATCTTAATTTAACACAGATGTACTTGTTATTCCACCTCCATAGTAACTCTAGGAAGTGGATCAGTGCTTGTTTACTGTGGTAAACAAGTTCTGCATTACTTATAAAATAGAATCTCCTGGTGGGAACCCTGGGAAGTGAAGCAGTGCTTGTTTACTGTGGTAAACAAGCTCTGTTTTACTGGTAAAATAGGCCATGATCACCAATGCCTTGGGTGGAAGTCCCCGAAAATGGGTAACAGGGGTATAAATGATTGGCTGAGCTTAACTTTATATCCTTATTGTGGCCATGATTAACCATTGTGCAGAAATATGTGACTTTAAACAGCAATAAATAAATAAATAGTAAAATAATACCTGATAACCAATATTTGGTGTGGAAGTACCTATAAAGTGGGCAGCATAGATATAAACAATTGGCTGAACTTGACTTCTTGCCTATGTTGTGGTCATGATATAGCCATAGATGCTGAAGTGACCTTAAACATTACTAAAAATTCCCTGTGTGCCCCCCCCCCCCCCCCCCCCCCCAGGAAGTGGAGCAGTGCTTGTCTATTTTGGTAAAGCAAATTCTGCTTTAGTGGTAAAATAGAACCTGGAACCAACTTCTGGGGTGGAAATCCTCTAAAGAAGGCTACACAGGCATAAACAATTGACTAAACTTAACCCTTTACCTAATATGAACAGCAGACGACACTTGCAAAAAAAATTCTTGAATAACTAATTTTTTTTCATTTTTTGTCTCAAAAACATAGGTTATGAGCCCTCTTTGGAACGAGTTCAGTGAGCTCGTTCCAAAGAGGGCTATTTTTGTCAATAGCACTGGCCGGTTTTGGGTGTTATGTTGGGTAAAGTGTTAACTTCATACTTATGCTGCAGTTGTGATGGAGCCAGAGATGCTGAAATTGACCTTAAAAACCAATAAATAAATAAACACCTGTAAAATAAAAATTAAATACTTATTATTTGAATGTTAGAATGTAAGATGGGCTATATAGTTATACCCCCCGCAACGAGTTTTGTTGGGTGGGGGGGGGGGGGGGGATATACTGGAATCACCTTGTCTGTCCATTCATCTGTTCCATCGGCACATAGACATAAATTTGTCCAGAGATTTTCTCAGACATTTATGGACCATTGTCATCTAAATTTGGTATGACTGTTCACCACCATGGGAACCTGTGCACCTGCAATTATAGTTCTGGTCGGACTATTTTTGCCAGAGTTATGCCCCTTGTCTTAGAATGCTAGAATTTTGTCCAGAGATTTTTTTATCAAACTTTAGTCAAAGATCAGAAAATGTAAATGTTTTCAACAGCCAATTTCCCATGATGACTTCAGGAAGTGAAGCAGTGCTTTTTAACTGTTTCATTGGTAAAAATGGTACCCAATAACCAATGCCTGAGGTCCTCTAAAGTGAGCAATATGTATATAAATGATTTGTTTGACTTGTTTTTTAAAGTTGTGTTACCATCATAATATGGTCATAGATGCTGAAAGTGAACTCAAGTGCTTTAAAATAATTTTAAAAGCCAATCAAAATTGTATTATTTAAAAATTTGTATGAAACCTTACTGGAACAAACCGATCCAGGACCTTTCAATGAGGGGGTTGTGTTGTTCGGGGGGAAATGAAAAACCCAAAAATCATATTAACCCTTTACCTAGTGAATTGGGGCATCCACCCACATAATTTACACATTTGGCAGTTGAAAAAAGACCCACATTTTTCAAATGATCACATGATATGGATTTCTAGGAAACTCTTTTTAATTTTAAAAAACGTAATTTTTCTTCTTTTTTTTTATTAAGGTTTAATGACACATTAACAGCCTAGGTCATATTGTGTTAGTGACAGTTTTACGGGTGGAGGAAGCCAGAGAACCCGGAGAGAACCACCGAGCAATGACGAGCAGCTGCCAGCTTCCCAACATTGTAACTCCACACTGCTGCACAGGCAGGGTTAGATTGGTTAAAGACATGCACACAATCGACGTGCAGTACGCCTTAGTGCACGACGTCATCATGCCCCCATGTAGACAATCAGGGTTAAGTGCCCTGCCCAAGGACGCAATGCAGGAGTCCGAATCGATCACTTAGACAGTTACCCATCTGAGGACTAACCGGGCTCGACGATGCTTAACTTCGGTGATCTGATGAGAACCGGTTACCACAGTTCCACTGCGCCCCCAAAAACGTAATTAAAATAATAAATTTGGATATAGTGTGCGATGGGTTAAGGAATACTTTCATAAATTATTAAATCGATTTCATTGATGCTAAAAGGGTTAACAAGTCTCTACAAATTTGGAATAGAGGAGATCTGTATTTTCCATCTTGATGACTTGTAACCTTTGTTTCTCAAACAAATCACCCGTGAAATAGCCATGCACAATCCTTGTTAGAAAATAGCTTACTTGAAGTAAGTGTTGGGGGGGGGGGGGGGGGGGGGGGGGGGGTGGGGTGCGGTGGCTCAGTTGGTAGAAGTGCAGGCTGCAAGCCAAGAGGTCCTCAGTTCGACTCCCAAATGTGGCAGCCGCGTTGTGTCCTTGGGTAAGACACTTCACCCTCATTGCCCATGTGGGGGCACGGTGACGTTGGGGGGGGGGGGGGAGGGGTGCACGGTGGCTCAGTTGGTAGAAGTGCAGGCTGCAAGCCAAGAGGTCCTCAGTTTGAATCCCAAATGCGGCAGCCGCGTTGTGTCCTTGGGTAAGACACTTCACCCCCATTGCCCATGTGGGGGCACGGTGACGTTGTGTACTAAGGCATACTGCACGTCGATGGTGCACTTGTCTTAAACCAATGCTAACCCTGCTTGCATTGAGTTCATATGTTGGGGAGCTGACAGTTGCTTGCTGTTGCTCAGTGGTTCTCTCTGGGTATTCTGGCTTTCTCCACCCGTGAAACTGTCATGGTCATGATTAGCCATTGTGCAGAAATATGTGACCTTAAACACCAATAAATAAATAAATAGTGTCAATTGTAATATTAATAATAAGGTAAATCTGAGTGGAATACAAAACTTGAGGCAACGAACAATATGAAGTAATTGATGTTAACTGTCATTGCTGTCTCTCCATTTTGCTTTATTGTTTTGTGAATAAAGGTTGAGTGGGTGTGGTGGGGGGGGGGAGGGTCATACATCATCAATATGGGAAATGATGGTAAAGTTTGTAAAGGCAACCAGAAAAGAGGTTACTATAACTTTTTTAGGCAACCTATTTTCAAAGTGATCCTTTTTCAGATTTTGAAGCAAGATGAAGGTTAAAGGAAAGCTGGCATGTTCACCATTGTTGCTTAACCCTCTGCACTCTGATGTCAAAAAGTTTTCAGCAGCAAATATTTCCCATTATGCAGTTTGATATTTAACCAAACATATCTTGTTTAACAGGGCTCAGTGAGCTCTGTCAAACAAGATGAAATTGGTTAATTTCATAGTTAAATGAGAGAAAAACAGAGTGATTGCTGAAAATTCTCTTGCACTATCAGTGTACTAAAGGTTAACTGGAAGAGTGCTGAATTATTTTTTAAAGGTTTTTTCGTAACTTGAATATTTTTTCAAAAGATTCTACTTTTTGCCACCAGCAAGGGGAACCTTGACTGAACAAAATTTTGTTCACAAATAATTGATTTGTTACAATTTATTGGAGAGTGCCTTTTGGCACTCTTCAATAAATTATAACAAAACAATTTTATGTTCTACTGCTGAGCAAATATCAAACTAATGCATAATGTATAAAGCCACTATTGTACTTTCAGCACTTTTCAATAGAGCCATGATAGTGGTTTCTGGCATTCTACCAGTTAAGTTGAGATGATCGAGAAACTCATAATACTTACTGGAGATATTTCATGAGTTTCGTTCATCAAGCCGATATGTGGCGTTGTAAACCACTAATGGAAAGAGCTTGCCCTTTCAAACTATTTATTTACAGAAGGACAATTCCTTGTGAAGGAGTAGCTCAGTGGTAGACTGTTGGACTTTTGTGCTAGAGGTCCCGCATTCGATCCCCGTCCGGGATGACCCGTGTTATGTCCTTACAAAGCACTTTTTCCTGGTTGCCTTCATGGGGGTCACGATGACGCTGTGTACTAAGGCTTACTGCACGCCGATGGTGCACATGTCTTCAATCGCTGTAACCCTGCTTGAGCAGAGCTTGAACAGATTTAGAATGTTGAGGAGCTGACAGTTGCTGGTCAATGAGCGGTGGTTCTCTCCGGGTACTCCGTCTTCCTCCACCCGTAAAACTGTCACCGTCACGATTAGCCATTGTGCATAAGTATGTGACCTTAAACACCAATAAATAAATAAATTCCCTGTGAAGGTTTTTTTTATCATCATCACAATACATTGTAGCCCTGATAACCCTTTACCCAACATAACAGCCAAAACCTGCCAGCACCATTCACAAAAATTGCCATTCAATTTTCGTTATTTTTTCATTTTTTGCCTAAAAACATAGCTTATGACCCTGCATTGGAATGAGCTCGTTGACGGGTCATAAGCCATGTTTTTGACACAAAAAATGGAAAAAAAATTTAGTTATTCAATAATTTTGTTTGCAGGTGTTGTCTGCTTTTCATGTTAGATAAAGGGTTAATTGAATAGTCGCTTTGACATTTAAAATTATTCAATTAACTGCAGTGAATTTTACTTTAGTTGACAGAAGTTTACTTGATAGCCCATATGAAATTAACAGGTCAAATTAGTACTGAAGGTATGATAAATAGTTTTGTGTTTGGAAGTTGTATCCAATTAACAGGGTTATTTAATTAAGAGGTATCCAATTAAGTGGGCTTCTCTGTAATAGTTCTGGGTGAGTTAAATGAATACAAATGAAAAATTATCAAATTTCTCGCCTCAGATATAATCCAGACGAATGAAAAAATTATTGACCTATTTGGGAGCATAGAGGCTCAGTAGGAAGAGGTGTATGCAAGCCAAGAGGTCCTCAGTTTGAATCCCATTTGTGGCAACTGCGTTGTGTTCTTGGGCAAGGTTCTTAATCCTGATTGTCCACATGGGGGCACAGTGACATTGTGTACTAAGGTAGACTGCACGTCGATGGTGCACCTGTCTTCAACCTGTGTTAACCCTTCTTGTGTGAAGTTAGTATGTTGGGGAGTCTGACAGTTGTTTGCCATTGCTCAGTGGTTCTCTATGGGTACTCTGGCTTCCTCCATTTGTAAAACTGTCCAACACGAGGTGACCCTGGCTGTTGAAAGTGTCGTTAACCCCAATAAATAAATAAGTAAATAAATTGACCTATTTTACTCTGTTGGTGAATGAGAGGTGAATGAAACAATCGTTTGCCCAATTTGTGCAGGCCTGGTTCAGCTTAGTCTTTTGGGGATTACATAATGGCATTTGCTAAAAATGAAATTGCGATGGAAAGTGTTCAAAACCTTTGTAGAATTTTGTTTCTTGTTGTATTTTGGTAAGGGTTAGATTTGAATTTGGCATGTGATGAATGGCAGACATTTCAGATTTCAGAACAATTTGAAAAGAGTTATGCATATTTGGATGAGGGAATCGTGTTACTGGCTTATTATTTAGCTTGAAATCAATTGGAAGATGTGGGAATTAGTAAAGTATGAGGGGAGAGCTTTACAGTGAAATTCTTCATAATTCAGTCTATACACTTGCCTAATTGTCACAAATTTGTTGTAAAATGCTGATCCTGACTGAGATTGTTGTTTGAGCTGAGACAGTGATTTATCGAAAAAAAAAGTTTTATTATTGAACTCCTGCTAGTGCCAATAATTCATCAAATTCTTCAAGCTGTTTCTCTGGTGTAGTAATTCTGTGCAGTGGCATATAGATTTCCACAGAGTGAGAAATTCATTTAGGAGCTGTTTTTCAGTCATGATGCTTGGATTGGGAAATTTGTGAACAAAAATTGTTTGAAATTCACTTGGTGATTCATGTTCCTTGGTAGTGGTTCTTTTGTGTACATTTAGGATAAATAGGCATCAATTTCTGGAAAATATTGTTTTCAACTTCAGTGTCTTGTGGTGTTTTAAGAGTAAAATAGTTGACAGTGCACCTCCCTTCAAACCTGAGTTTCTATTTTGTCAGATTATAGGCTGTTGAGCTGGGAAATCAAATGATATGCAGTATGTGGAGAGTGGATTACTACTAAAACATTGCGCTGCATGCAAAACCTGGGAAGTGGAGTTGTATCTTCCTTTCTGATAAAATAGAACCTTGTTACCAAAGCCGGAAATTAGAGTTCTCTGGAATGGGCACTGTAGTAAAAATTATTGGCCAAAGGTTGATTTTATGCTCTTGTTGCGGTCATGATATTGCCAGTGATTCTGGAAGTTACCCACACGTCATTTGGAAAACTCAGATGTTAGGCAGGTGCTCTGACACTGATGATGTGTATAATAATGAGCAGAAACACATTTGTTTTTTTTTGTCAAGTGTCATCTGCCAGAAATGGCAGACAACACATGACAAAAAACAACTTGTAGGCTAAAAATCTTGATAATTTTTTATGTTATATAAATTCATTCCCACTTCCCAGGCTTCTACAGGTAAGTGCATTGTGTGCCATTCTGCAGTGTTTTAGTGGTGATTATTTCCTCCTTGCACTGTACTTTCTATAGGACAGTACTTTCCTTTAACCCTTAAGTCCTCAGATTAATTTTGCGTCAATTACTACCGCATATACATGTACAGAGCTGCAGATGACTTAGCAGTGTTGTTACATTATTGTTGGCTGCCTGTACAGGCAGCCAACAATGATGGAAAATCACTGTCATGATAAATAAATCCTGCCAGTAGAGTAATCAAGGAACAATACACTTAGGACAACTTTTTCAGAGCAAAATAAAAAAAGGTGTGGGGGGGGGGGGGGGTCAGTTTGTGGCTGTATGGCAGGGCTGCAATGATATGTTTCCCTAACTATACGATATGTATCACAATTCAATCTACACTATACGATACATATCATGATACACATGATCTGTCATGCCATGCAAGTACAACTATTAAATACTTTGAACAACATGTATTCATTTCCAGAAGCTTCCTTTTATTACAAATGTTTGAATGCACTCTTTAAACAACTTCCCAAAATGATGACCATTGGCATTCATTTATTTCAAGTTTTGATTTTATGACCTGTTTTTTGGTGTTTTTTTCCTCTCAGTAAATATGTTCAAACAATTTAATCCCTTATATCTTGTTTGACAGATCAAAATATAATGGATTAATCAAATAAATATTTAGCAAATTAGAGGGAATTCACCAATCTTTGGTTAACCCTTTACCTAACATGAAAAGCAGACGACACTTGCAAAAAAAATTCTTGAACAACTAATATTTTTCATTTTTTGTCTCAAAAACATAGGTTATGACCCCTCTTTGGAACGAGCTCGTTCCAATGAGGGGTCATAACATGTTTTTGAGACAAAAAATTAAAAAAATAATGAAAATTAATTGGTGATTTTTTAGAATAGCGCTGGCCGGTTTTGGCCATTACGTTGGGTAAAGGGTTAACTGAATAATTTTGTGTTAATGGCATATTGAGCACTATCAATGCTGGGATGCAAAAAAAACAGGGTTTCAAAATGTATGAAATTTTCTTGCCTGATATTATTTATATTTATTGTATCACGACACACAGTGAACAATGATATATATTGAATTGTTACCAAGTGTATCGTAGTTCGGGTGTATCATGATTAATCATTGCAGCCCTATTGTATGGGGTCCTAAGGGTTAACCCTTGACCTAACACAATTGGTAGATGACACTTTCAAAAAAATAATTCTTGGAATAACTAAAAAAAACTTGTCCATTGGAACAAGCTCAATGAGCTATTTTTTTTACGCAAAAATTTTTAAAAAATGATAAAATTTGAATGGCAATTTGTTGTGAATAATGCTGGCTGATTTTTGCCACTACATTAAGAAAAGAATTAAATACTTCTGATTGGTCACAGCACTGAACAAACTGAAAGGTCCATGATTTGATCCCCGCCAGGGGTAACTGCATTGTGTCTTTGGTCAAGGTACTTCATCCTGATTGCCCATGTGGGGGCATGGTGGTGCTGTGTACTGATGCATACTGCAAGTCGATGGTACACTTGTCTGGTGCAGAGTTAGCATGTTGGGAAGTCTGATAGCTACTTGCCGCTGTCAGACTCCCTTCAGATCTCTGGCTTCCTCCACCCAAAAACTGTCTGACACAAGGTGTCCTTGGCTGTCAAAAGTATCATTAAAACCCCAATAAATAAATAAATTTCCAATAATTTATTTAATTTTTATCGTAAATAACTTTGACAGACTATTATCTGTGCAGGGAAAGTAGATTAAACAGCAACCTGGAGCAAATGACATCTTGGTCAATTAAAAATTATTCTCACTGTTTTGCACACAATCATTTTAGTTGAACAGGTCTAATTAATTTAAGAAATAAATTTGATTTTTTTTTTATTTTATTGGAAACTCATCAGCCATGACTTGATTTGATAAAAGATAACTTCTGGAGTGAAGCAGCAATACATTTCCTTTAAATTAATTTCACTTCAATTTTCAAACAAATTATGTGGACAGAAATTCAGAGAACACTCATTGAACAACTTTATGTCGAGAGGAAACTTTTTGTGTTGAAATGGCAGAAAGACACAGCCTTTGTGGACATGCCATTTGCATGTGTGGCAAACATTTTATTTGTTCCTTGTTGTGTGCACAGGGTTCTCTGTTAATTAAACAGCCATTTTGCCAGTGAAAAATAATCATCTAACAGGTGTATGCAATTAACAGGAATTTGGTTATTTTTCTTTCCAAACTGAGCATTGTATTTGTACGGTTTTATTGGTACATGTAAATATTGTTTATTCTTTAAAAAATTATCAAATTTTGTTTATGGTTTAGCCCTTTACCCAACAAATCGGTCGCATCTGCCTGCGTAAAATGCAAATTCAGTGCTTGAAAAAAATATTATTTTTCAAAAAATTCCAACAAAACCATATCATGTGACCCCTCGTTGGAACGAGCTCGTTCCAACGAGGGGTCACATGATATGGTTTAGTTGGAATTTGTTTATAAATTTTAAAAAAATTATATTTAAAATAATAAATTTTGATATCGTCTGCGTTGGGTAAAGGGTTAAAAATTAAAAAGCTGTGTTGGGTAAAGGGTTAACATATGTTATTAGTATACAAGAGGGGTTCAGCCTTGTGGCCTCATGGGATCCTAGGACACTCATAGCAGGTATGAATTCTCGTAACCATTTTTGCGAGAATCTAAATGGATTCTCCCAAATTAAGATGAAATATAAGCCCTGATGGAGCTCTGGAAAACAAGATATAATAGATAAAATAGCTATATTGGATGGACTGAGGCCCAAAAAGGAGTATGGTGGCTCATCGGTTAGAGCACTTGTCTCTAAACCAAAAGGTTGACAATTGAATCTTGACTGTGTCACCTGCATTGTGTCTTTGGGCAAGATACTTAATGCCTATTGCCCTCATGGTGGCACAGTGGTGTTGTGTACTAAGGTGCACAGCACATTGATGGTGCACATGTCTTCAACTGCTCTTAACCCTGTTTGGGCCTGGTTAATAAGATGAGGAGTCGGAGCCAGTTTCTCTCTGCTGCTCGGTGGTTCTTTCCACTTTCCTTCCGACATCATAACCCTGGATGTTGGTGTCGTTAAACTTCAATAAACAAAGAAACTGAGATAAAAAAAACAGGTTAAAAATCCAAAGGGGATAAGCTTATCCTAAACTCCCCATACAGCCACAAGCTGCTCCTTTTCTATGGCTCTAAAGAAGTTGTTCCAAGTATTTTTATGCACTTAACCCTTTACCCAGTGTAACATCCAAAACTGGCCATCGTTATTCTCAAATATCACCAATTAATTTTCATTTTTTGTCTCAAAAACATAAGTTTTGACCCCTCATTGGAATGAACTCGTTCCAACGAGGGGTCATAACCCATGTTTTTGAGACAAAAAATGAAATAAATGACTTATTCAAGAATTCTTTTTTGCAAGTGTTGTCTGTTTTTCATGTTAGGTAAAGGGTTAACTTTATGTATTTATCTTGATAGTGTTTTTACATCATTGTTGGCTGCCTGTAGATGGCATCTGCAGCTTTGTTAATGTATTTATGGTAGTTGTTAATGTAAAATTAATCTGAGGACCTAAGGGTAAAGTCCCTCTCCAAAAAATGGGAGGTGATGCTCCAGTGTTGGGAGTTTGCAATAGATGTTCCCTATTTTATGGAAAATATCATAATGTTCAACTGCTTGTGAAATTCATTGGCAAAATGCAAGTAAACTTGTTTACATTTGCAGATAAAATAAATTACTTGAATGCCTGGATATCGACACATTTTCATAACCTCAAATTTTTAACCTTTTTCCTAGTGAATCAAGTGCATTTGCCCAAGTACAGTACAGCCGTCATGGACAGGTCACTTTCCATGAGTGGGCTATAATTCCATGGATGCAATAATATTAGATTCCAAACACTAATTCTAGGAATAATCAGCAAAAATTTAATTAATGAAGTACCAGGTACAACTCGGGGCTTCATTAACCCTTTACCCAACGAAACGTCCAAAACCGGCCAGCGCTATTCTCAAAAATCACCAATTAATTTTTTTAATATTTTCATTTTTTGTCTCAAAAACATAGGTTATGACCCCTCGTTGTAACGAGCTCGTCGAGCTCGTTCCAACGAGGGGTCATAACCTATGTTTTTGAGACAAAAAATGAAAAAAATTAGTTATTCAAGAATTTTTTTTGCAAGTGTCGTCTGCTTTTCATGTTAGGTAAAGGGTTAAATAAAATTTTGCTGAAGATAATTATTATTACCAAGTAAATTCAGTCGTGGACATCACTGCCCATGCACGGATCACAACCAGTCCATGGCGACTATACTGTAATTTACAAATTGAGGAGTTGAAAAAACATGTTTCAAAAAATTTCAACAAACCCATATCATGTGACCCCTCAGTGGAACAAGCTTGTCGAGCTCGTTCCAATGAGGGGTTGCATGAAATGGTTTTGTTGAAATTTTTGGAAAAAAATGAAAAACACACATTTAAAATAATAAATTTTGATATTGTGTGCATTGGGGAAAAGGTTAACCCTTTACCCAACGCAGACGATATCAAAATTTATTATTTTAAATATAATTTTTTTAAATTTTTCAAAAAATTTCAACAAAACCATATCATGTGACCTCTTGTTGGAATGAGCTCGACGAGCTCGTTCCAACGAGGGGTCACATGATATGGTTTTGTTGAAATTTTTTGAAAAATAATATTTTTTCAACTGCAGAATTTGCATATTACACGGGCAGATGTGGCCGATTCGTTGGGAAAAGGGTTAAAATCAGTGTGCAATCAGGTAGAATGTCCAAGAGAAAAATGGAGGGCATGTGCCCCCCTCCCCAAGTTCTGTTGCCTGTCCATTTAACCATCTGCACACTGATGTCAAAATACTGAAACTTGAAGGAGCAATTTTTCCCCATAATGTCAGTAGGAATTTAACCAAATCAGTCTTGTTTGACAGAGCTTGATGAGCTCTGTCAAACAAGATTCAATTGGTTACACTTTTAGTTGCATTATGGGAAATATTCGTAATCAAAAGTGTGATATTTTGACATAGCTGTGCAGGGGGTTAAGCTTCTCTGAATTGCTCCAACTAAAGTCTGAAGGAGATCAATATTTTTTCTTTCTTTTCACTTTCTGCAGTTCTAAACAAGATATTCCAACATTGTTTTAAGTAAGTTATTTTTGACTGGAGTTGCCTGGGGGAAGGGATTAGGAAAAGTACAACAGACAGTTTTTCTCTCTCGGTGAACGTTATTTTTCTGCTTCAAGGGTTATCTTTGTTGGTTGTATTTTGGGTAGAATTTCAGTGCATTGGAAACAATAGCTAACATTATATTATCTAATCTTCTATAAATAATACATAAAGGATGGTTCTGGTTATATGCATTCAGCAATGATTTTTATAATCTTGTTCATATTGGAATAGTTCAGATTTCTTGGCATTGTTACTTATATAACAAATAGTTTTATGTAATTTGTAGTACTCAATGTGGTTGTAAGTAAAAAAAAAAATGGTGGATAAAGAGTTTGACAAGATACAGATGTGATCTTCATTGCAAATTGTTCCTGTTTCCCCCAGTACACTGATGGTGTTTTAGAAAACAATATTTTCAGGAAATAAGAGCGCATTTTCAACCTATAATGGAACCCTGTTAATTGAATAGCCACTTTGCCAATGAATATTTTTCAGTTAACAGGAGTATTCAATTAACTGAAATTGTGTCACTTTCCTGTATTCTAGAGATAAACTTAGCATTTATTCTATTATATCTTGTTTGACAGAACTCACTGGATGTACTGAGGCCAAATAGGTCTATAAACAAGGGAAAACTTGGGAGAGTCAGGGTAATTTCTTGACAGGTTACAAGATTTTTTTATTCAATTAACAGCAGTTTACTCTATAACCTATATTCAATTAACAGGTCAAATTTGTACAGGAGGTATGGTAAATGGTTTTGTGTTGGGAAATTAATTGAATTAACAGGGTTTTTCATTTAAGAGAGATCCAGTTAACCCTTTACCCAATGCAGACGATATCAAAATATATTATTTTAAATATCTTTTTTTTTAAGTTTTCAAAGAATTTCAACAAAACCATATCATGTGACCCCTCATTGGAACGAGCTCAATGAGCCCGTTCCAATGAGGGGTCACATGATATGGTTTTGTTGAAATTTTTTGAAAAATAATATTTTTTCAACTACTGAATTTGCATATTACGCGGGCAGATGCAGCTGATTTGTTGGGTAAAGGGTTAAGTGGGTCCCACTGTATTTCTAAATAATAATAATAATTTCTGACTTTTTTTAAATTTTACTTCCTCATTTCATTTTGTAAGGATTAGTAAGCAACTTGTAATTAACTTGCCTTGGCCTTGAGGTGCAGATTTTGGTGGGAAAATTTCCTCACTCTTCTCAACAAATACCTTGGTATTGTAAGATTACATGGAGCGTGTCTCTGCACAGGGAAAGCCATTTTCTGACCACATCCAATAGGACCATATGCTGTCAAATCATCATCTTCACAGAACAGTTTCTTTGGAATTTGTCCTTATGTTCAGGATGTTGAATTTAAATGATCTTTGGTATACTAATACATCACCATTGGGGACAGGATATTCACAAGTAACAGGTTTTGTTCATATTCTTTTTCTAGAGTTATGGGCCTTTTCCCACTTTTTTCAACTTAGAAAATTGAAATTTTTATGGTTTCTGCTCGGTGAGCGATACCGGTGGCATTGCACGTTGTTTTCAATGGCAAAGTGGTTATTCCACTAATATGGTTCTACTGTATTCTGTGTCAGTTTATTTATGGTATGCATTTATTACAAAACAATATTAGATCCAAGTTTGAATTTGAAGAACTTCAAACAATTTTTTCTGATTTTTTGGCCAAACAATACTGACAAAAAGTTTCAGATTTTTTCATTTCTGCCCATTAAGTTTTGAACAAATATTTGTAATCATTTGTTATTTGCCATGAATTATAACTGCATAGTATTGGATCAGGTTTGATTTTGAACAATTTCTGACTCTTTTTTTCTAGATTTTGGTCCCAAAAGATGAGCACAGCTTTAAATAAATAATTTTATTATATGCTAGCCTGTGAATTATCGCAAATTATCTAAAAGATATTTCTCGATATCCAGCAAATCGATGTATATAGAGGAATATCCCTCAGTAGCTTCCTAAAATGACGTCACGCTACGCCGCATCAGGCAGCCTCAAATGAACGATCAGTTAATCTTTATTGTTTTGTTACGTACACGTTTAGGGTCGAATTGGGCTGAATATTGTGCAATAAAATGTCTCGTATCATATTATAAAAAAAGAAAATCTGCTCTATTTTAGTCAGTATCAGGAATTATCTCCTAAGTGTGGACCTGAAAGTTTTATTTTTCATGAGCGTTTGTGCGAGTGAAAAATAATATTTTCAGGTCCACACTATGAATTTTTTCAGTAGCTTTCTAAACGTTTTGGCACATGACGTCGCCTTGAACGTCGCCTTGAAGGAATGATGAGCAACTTTTTGTTATTGTCTTGAAACTGTTTGCAGTCAAATTGGGCTGAATATTGCGCAGTTAAATGTCATGTAGCATATGATAAAAAGAAAATCTCGGATATTCACTAAAACAGTGTAGATATCCTCTATAAAATAATTATTTAAATAAATAAATATCAGTTTGTCCTCTGCATATATGTATGTGGGGACAGAACTTCTAACAGAAATTTAGAATGCAATAATTCTGTTGGCTCTATCTGTTCAAACATTTTTCCTTGTGTTTTTAAAGAACTTGTAATTTGGAAACATGATAACCTTGCTTGTGGATGATTATGTCAACCATACTCAGTGTGTTGGAAATAATTGTTCTGCTTTGCCATAATCTATTCAGATTTATGCATAACCATTTATAGGAGGTGCAGCAGTGTGAAAGAATTGTGTTGGTCAGACATTGAATATTTTACTGTTGTGCCAGCATGAATTTTGATCATCAAGCTTATTTTGTGATTATTACTCATGTACTTCATGCACCTTTCTGTGTTACTAAACAAGATTTCTTTGGATATTGTGGAAATTTAAAGTGAGGATTCCTTTTCCAAGATTCACTGTGGACATACAATACAAGCACTGATGGTAATGAACTTGCATTCATCTGAGACTGAATCAGGTAATTTTCACATGTATTGTTCAGGGCTTTAAACTCACACCATTAAGCTCAACTGGGGGGCCATTATGTTCAATGGGAAGAGTTTGTTCTCCAGTGCCCTCAAGACAAAAAACTATCCATTTATTGATTATGAGAAAAATATACTGAGTGCTTTCAGAATGTTAAGCTATTTTTTAGAGCTGGGTGGTATTGAAATTTCATGTTCAGTTTGGGTATTTTTAGAATGCTTTACCACGGTATCTGTTTGGTATTCGGTATCAACAACATGCAAGTTCTCACACAAATACCAATATTGAATGTTATTTTGGATCACCGTTTTACAGCAGACAAAGTGACCAAATTGTCAAAATGTTGGAAGTAAGACACACTTTCGACATCGGTGATTTGATGTGACAAAAAGCTGAGCAAAAATACCCCTGGGTATTTTCTCTCAGCTTTTTTGTTCCATCAAATAACCGGTGGCAACTGCTGCTAAAAATCTGTGGACCCTTTTTGTCAAGCATTTGCGTTATGTTCTGTTGTATGTCCTTCTTTAGCTCACCTGACTTTCAGTCAGGAGAGCTATAGTGATCACTCACCGTCCGTCGTCCTGCGTCCGTCGTCCGTCGTCCGTGAACATGGTGTTTGCGTCTTCTCCTCCCAAACTGCTGAACCAATTTAATTGATATTTGAGATAATAGTTTGTTATGACATCGCAATTTGATTTTGTTCAAATCAAGTTGCCCCGCCCGTGGGTAGGGCCACACCCAAAAAGTGTGCTGAAATCTTAA
Organism: Pictodentalium vernedei; assembly: GCA_031216915.1. NCBI lineage: Eukaryota > Metazoa > Mollusca > Scaphopoda > Dentaliida > Dentaliidae > Pictodentalium > Pictodentalium vernedei. The sequence goes on from CM062291.1 coordinate 327,338,476, forward strand.
AAAATCTTCTTCTCATGAACCAGCAGTAGCAGAGACTTGATATTTGGTGTGCGGCTTCCTTTTGAAGTGTAGACTCAGATTTTGTTCAAGAGAAGTTTGTGGGGCTATACGTGGCGTCGTTATGGGAGGGGCAAAAGTTTTGGCCCCGCCCAAAATTTCTATTTTCCAAACCGAGAGGCTGATTTGAACCAAATTTTATGTGAGGGCTTATTGGGTCATAAGTAACTAATTTATGCTGATGTTTTTTTTCCCGTAGCCCCATGAGAACCGCAGGAGCTAAAAATAGAAAAAAATTAAAACGCCCATATCTCCAAAACTGCATGGCACCGAGAATTTTTATTTGGTGTGAAGCTTCCTTAGGACCAACAGAAAGAATTGGTAAAAAAAAATTGCCATCGGTTTTATCATAGGGTACAGTTTCGGGACATTGAAAAAGTGCTGAGTCAGCACTTTTTAACACTGTAGGCAATGGGAAAAACATTAAAAAATCTTCTTCTCCAGATCCAGCAGGCAGAATCTTTTGATATTTGGTATGCAACATTGGAGGGTGGATCTGATTCAAGTTTGTTCAAATCGGCCCCCTGGGTTCATATTTGGGCTCAGTATAGAGCCCGATTTCGAACTTGGTGCATTTCAGGCAAATTTCTTAAAAAATCTTCTTCTCCAGATCCAGCAGGCAGAATCTTTTGATATTTGGTATGCAACATTGTGGGGTGGATCTGATTCAAGTTTGTTCAAATCGGCCCCCTGGGTTTATATTTGGGCTCAGTATAGGAGCCCAAATTTGAACTTACTGCATTTCAGGCAAATTTCTTTGAAAATCTTCTTCTCCAGATCCAGCAGGCAGAATCTTTTGATATTTGGTATGCAACATTGTGGGGTGGATCTGATTCAAGTTTGTTCAAATCGGCCCCTTGGGTTTATATTTGGGCTCTGTATAGGAGCCCAAATTTGAACTTAGTGCATTTCAGGCAAATTTCTTTGAAAATCTTCTTCTCAAGATCCAGCAGGCAGAATCTTTTGATATTGGGTATGCAACATTGTGGGGTGGATCTGATTCAAGTTTGTTCAAATCGGCCCCTTGGGTTTATATTTGGGCTCAGTATAGGAGCCCAAATTTGAACTTAGTGCATTTCAGGCGAATTTCTTAAAAAATCTTCTTCTCCAGATCCAGCAGACAGAATCTTTTGATATTTGGTATGCAACATTGTGGGGTGGATCTGATTCTATTTTGTTCAAATCGGCTCCCTAGATTCATATTTGGGCTCACTATAGAAGCTCGAATTTGAACTTAGTGCATTTCAGGCAAATTTCTTCAAAAATCTTCTTCTCCAGATCCTTCAGGCAGAATCTTTTGATATTTGGTATGCAACATTGTGGGGTGGATCTGATTCCAGTTTGTTCAAATCGGCCACCTGGATTCATATTTGGGCTCACTATAGAAGCCCAAATTCGAACTTAGTGCATTTCAGGCAAATTTCTTTGAAAATCTTCTTCTCAAGATCCAGCAGGCAGAATCTTGTGATATTTGGTATGCAGCATCCTTAGGGGGGTGAGAGTCAAGTTTGTTCAAGCCATGTCCCTAGGTCCATATTTGGGCTCAATGTGGGAGCTTGAATTGTAACTTTGTTCGAAATGAGGAATTTTCTTAAAAAATCTTCTTCTTCAGATCCAGCAGTCGGAATGGTTTGATATGTGGTGAGTAGCATCCTTGGGGGGAGGGGGGATTCAAGTGTGTTAAAGCCAAGTCCATGGGTCCGTATTTGGGCTCCCTGTGGGAGCCCAAATTATAACTTAGTCAATATGAGGAATTTTTCTTTAAAAATCTTCTTCTTCAGATTCAGCAGTTGGAATGTTTTGATATTTGGCATGGAGCAACCTTGGGGGCTGAGATTCAAGTTTGTTCAAGCCAAGTCCCTTGGTTCATATTTGGGCTCACTATGGGAGCCTGAATGACAACTTAGTTCAAAATGAGGAATTTTATTTAAAAATCTTCAGATCCAGCAGATGAATGCTTTTGATATTTTTTATGCAGCATCCTTAGGGGGGTAAGATTCAAGTTTGTTCAAGCCATGTCCCTAGGTCCATATTTGGGCTGATTGTGGGAGCTTGAATTGTAACTTGGTTCAAAATGAGGAATTTTTTTTAAAAATCTTCTTCTTCAGATCCAGCAGTCGGAATGTTTTGATATTTGGTGTGCAGAATCCTTAGGGGTGTGAGATTCAGGTTTGTTAAAGCCAAGTCCCTGGGTTCATATATGGGCTTCCTGTGGGAGCCCGAATTATGACTTAGTTCAGTATGAGGAATATTCTTTAAAAATCTTTTTTTAGATCCACTGGTCAGAATATTTGGATATTTGGTTTCAGCTTTTCTTAGGAGGAGCAGATGCAACTTGTGGAAATCAATTCTCTGGGTTGATATTTAGGCTACCATGTCAGGTGAGCGCCCTCAGGCCCTCTGGGGCCTCTTGTTTTTTTAACAAATGTCTGGAATATTTTCGGCCCTGAAATTTCGGTAGTTTGAGATTCCTTCAGTACGATAAATTGGAATTGACTCGTTACTGATACGGAATGGTATTTACGGTATACTGCCCATCTCTACTATTTTTAACCATTTCAGCCTGAGAATTCATTTGACGATGAAAGAAACATGATGTATAATTTCCTTTGTTGGTGAAAATTTTTAGATATACTATTGGAAAGGGTTCTCTGGGATCACCAGCAGTATGTTTCCTAACGTCACACCATTTTAACCCTTTCTCATACCATATTCGGCCAGTACTATTCACAAAAATCACCATCCAGCTTTTTTTTTATACTGTTGGAAAGGGCTCTCTGGAATCACAAGTAGTATGTTTCCGAACCCCACTCCATTTTAACCCTTCCTCATACCATATCCGGCCAGTACTATTCACAAAAATCACTATTCAGCTTTTATTTTTTTTTATTTTTTGCCTCCAAACCATAGCTTATGATCCCTCATTGCAACAACAGGGCTTATATTTCATCTAAATTTGGGAGAATCCATTTGGATTCTTGTGAAAATGGTCGCGAGAATCCAAGCCTGCTATGAGTGTCCCAGGATCCCATGAGGCCACCATTGTTGAACCCCTGTTGTATACATCTTACCCTTCACCCAACACCGCTTTTTAATTTTTAAAGTATAACCCTTTACCTAACCTGAAAAGCAGACGACACTTGCAAAAATAATTCTTGAATAACTAATTTTTTTCATTTTTTGCCTCAAAAACATAGGTTATGACCCCTCGTTGGAACGAGCTCGTTCCAACGAGGGGTCATAACCTATGTTTTTGAGACAAAAAATAAAAAAAATAATGAAAATTAATTGGTGATTTTTGAGAATAGCGCTGGCCGGTTTTGGCCGTTACGTTAGGTAAAGGGATAAACTGAATTTGATAATTTAAAAAAATAATAAACAATATTTTCCAATAAAACCTTACAAATATGGATGGCATTGTAACTGGCTCATTGACAGTCATATTGGTACAATTTGTTTGGCAGTGTTAGCATATTTCAGTACATGATAGTCTTGTATTGGTTAATTTGCTCCCACTATGTTAGGTAAATTGTTAAATTCAGTTTCACTTGAATCCTTGCAGAGGTTCAGCAAAAATCTTCATGGATTCTTCCCGGTTTGGTGGCGTGAATCTTTACATGAATCGATTCTCGGATTCTCGTCAAAAAGTATAAGCCCTCAACCATCTCATCAAGCTTATTGCAATAAAGGTCAAAAGTTGTGTTTTGGAGGCAAAAATGATCTTGTTGCAGTGAGGGTCCAAAGTTATGTTTTGGAGGCCATTCAAAATATAAAGTTGTTCAATAAATTCTTTTACTAGTGTTGTCCACTAATTGTGTTTGGTGGAGAGTTAATAAAAGAAATTCAAGAAAATGCTAGTATTTTGAAGAACTCAAATTGACTTTCATCCAAATTTCTATTCAAATTTCCTTCTTTTTCAATTTTTGCTTTCAAACATAGCTTGTGACCTTTTTGGGAAGAAGCTCATTGAACTTGTGCGAGTGAGGAATCCTAAGCTATTACTTTGGAGTGAACAGTTTAGATTTATTTATTTAGTGCTGTAGGATTAAATTATTACTGATCCTCCTAAAAAAAAATTGTTGCATGTTCGTGGATTGTCAACTGTTTTTTTACACAAAAACTCTTGCATAACAGTTTGAAAGTTATTATTTTTTATTTTTTCAAGTTTATACTCCATTGTGTATTTTCAGCCTTTGGAGCCACAAAAGTTGACTTTTTACTGGACAGAACAATAATTTTAACTGGTAGAGTGCTGGAAGCTCATTTTTGCACTTTATTCGAAAGTACAAGCTCCACAAATTAAAGTCTCCATATTCTGTGGATGTGCTTCTTATTTTCTTTGAAGTGCAGGTATTTTGTCTACAAACATCTGCCAAGTTACAATTGATGGGAGAGTGCCTATAAGCATTCTACCAGTTAAAAAACATCCATTGATTGATAAATATTTTTTTCATATCAAATTATAAGTCACATTTTTTTCCCTGTGCAAATAGGAATTTAACCTATAGGCCTCAGGGATGAAAGTTTTCAGGGATTTGACTGAATTCAGGGATTTTCGTAACAGGTTTTGTTCGTAAAGTGTTCAGAGATAGTGATTTTAATTGAATGCAGGTTTCAACTTTTTGTCTTAACACACACAGATCCCTGCACATATGATGAGAAATCACCTGTGGCTCCTCTCAGGTTCTGCCTTTGGCATTAAGCAAGAGCCTTTGGCTTCTGATCCAAGATTTTCAGGGATTTTTGTCTCTGGGCTCTTTCATTTCTGACAGGCCTTCACCCAAATGCACACAACACTGTGGAACCCTGTTAATTGAATAGCCATTTTACCAGAGAAAAAATATTGAATTAACAGGAGTATACAATTAACAGGAATTGGGTCATTTTCCTGTCTTCTTGTTATAAACTGAGTATTTATTCTGTTCTACCCTGTTTGAAAAAGCTCATTGAGCGCTGTCAAACAATGTATAATAGATTAAATTCCTATATTGAATGTATTGAGATGCATAATTACTATAAAAGTAGGGAATTCATAGGATGGTGAAGTAATTTATTTGACAGTTTACAAGACTTTTTATTCATTTAAGAGGAGTTTACTGATACCGGTAACCTTTCTGCAATTGACAGGTCGAAATTTGTACTGAATGTATGGCAAATGGCTTCATGTTTGTAACTTATATTCAATATTAAAGATATGCAGTTAAGTGGGCTCCATGTATCAAAATTTAATTTTTCAAATTGTTTTTCAAATTTAAAAAAAAAATTCAACCAAACCATATCATGTGACCCCTCATTGGAAAGAGCTTATTCCAGGGGGGGGGGGGGGAGGGAGGGGGCACTTGATATGGTTTGTTGACATTTTTTTTAAATAATTTTTTTTTCACCTGCAGAATTTGTTAATTACATTGACTGAGGGGGCCATGTGATTTGTGATTGTGATTCATGTGATTTGGTTGAATTCCATGCTGCATTAGGTAAAAAAATTAGCAGGTTGAATTTTTCATATTTTGGCATTGGTATGCACTATGCAGAGAGTTCACCTTTCTGTGACGGTCCCAACCTTACCCCCCCCCCCCCCCTCCCCCCCCCCTCCAATTGCACCAACCTGTATATCTTTCCTTCACATGATAGTGATTACACAGGGAAGACTGCGAGTGCACAAAAGACATTGGATATCAATTGCAAATGGTGTGCCAGGTAGTACATGCTATGATTGAATTATTGGCGTGTGGTGTACCAAGTAGTTCTGAAAGGGTTAACAGGGTTCCCATGGGGCCTTGGATTCAAGGAATGGCCATGAATTTAACTAAGGTTTCATTCAAGGCCTTGAAATCGTAGAAAATGTATCAGGAGGCCTTGAAAAACCTTGAATATTCTTGAAATAAAAATGCTAATGAAGCACATAATTATAACTACATGTATATAGTTTTATATGCCAGAGTTGGTGAAGGCATAGTCCTAACAAGGTCCCTCGGGTCATTACCAGGCCTGAAAATAAGCAGTCTGACATTTGCAGAATGAGGTCTCCAGAAGGTGAATTTGGTGATGCTACCCCATGCAGTGGGCCAATTTATCCTCTGGGTACCTCTTTCTGTTTAGTTTTGAGACCCTGATTCAGATTGAGGTTCACAGAGGGTAAATTTAGTGATGCTACCCTGCTGTGCAGGGTAGCATCACTAAATTCACCCTCTGGGGACCTCATTTTGCAGATGACAGTCTGCTTATTTTCTGGCTTGGTCATTACACCCTCCTCCCACTTCCCTAAAGAATTTTGCAATTGTTGGTCCTTGAAAAGTGCTGAAATAGATTGAAAAAGGTCCTTGAATAGCCTTGTTGAATTTTATCAGTCCTTGTCTCCAGGATCCCTGGTTAACCCATTACCTAACATGAAAAGCAGATGACACTTGTCAAAAAAATTCTTGAATAACTAATCTTTTACATTTTTTGTTTCAAAAACATAGGTTATGACCCCGCATAGGAATGAGCTCGTCATGCTCGTTCCAATGAGGTTCATAATCTATGTTTTTGAGACAAAAAATGAAAAAATAATGAAAATTAAGTGGTGATTTTTAGATCACCTGAAGGTCAGTCAGGAGAGCTATAGTGATCACTCACCGTCCGTCGCCCGTGAACATGGTGTTTGCATCTTCTCCCAAATCGTTGAACCAATTTAACTGATATTTGAGATCCTAGTTTTTTATGACATCGCAATTTGATTTTGTTCAAATCAAGTTGCCTCGCCCCTCGGTAGGGCCACACCCAAAAAGTGTACTTAAATGTTAAAAAATCTTCTTCTCATGAACCAGCAGTAGCAGAGACTTGATATTTGGTGTGCAGCTTCCTTTTAAGGTGTAGACTCAGATTTGTTGAAGAGAAGTTTGAGGAGCTATATTTGCCTTCGTTATGGGAGTGGCAAGAAGTTTTGCCCTGCCCAAAATTTCTATTTTCCAAACCGAGAGACAGATTTCAACCAAATTTGATATGATGGCTTATTGGGTCACAAGTACTTAATGTATGCCCAAATGTTTTTTCCTGTCGCCCCATGGGAACCGCAGGAGCTAAAAATAGAAAAAAAATAAAATGCCCATATCTCTAAAACTACACGGCACTGAGAATTCTTATTTGGTGTGAAGCTTCCTTAGGACCAACAGAATGGAATGGTAAAAAAAAATTGCTATCGCTTTTATCATGGGGTACTTTTGGGGGACTTTGAAAAAGTGCTAAGTCAGCATTTTTTAACACTGTGGGTAATGGGAAAAACATTTAAGACTACTTTTCTTCCAAACCACTGCTCCAAAATCTTTCAAATTTCACTTATAACATCTTTAGAAGATTGTTTCACACGTTTATTGAAATCAAATTTCTGGGTCCATATTTGGGCTCTCTAAGGAAGCCCAAATGTTTAAATTAGTGCAGTATGAGGAATATTCTTTAAATAAAAATCTTCTTCTTCAGATCTACCAATCAGAATCGTTTGATATTTGGTGTGCAGCATGCTTATGGGGTTGAGATTCAAGTATGTTCAAGCCATGTCCCTGGGTTCATATTTGGGCTCACTGTGGGAGCCCGAATTATAACTTAGTTCAAAATGAGGAATTTTCTTTAAAAATCTTCTTCAGATTCAGCAGTCGGAATGTTTTGATATTTGGTATGCAGCATCCTTAGGGTGGGTGCGATTCAAGTTTGTTCAAGCCATGTCCCTAGGTCCATATTTGGGCTCACTGTGGGTGCTCGAATTGTAACTTAGTTCAAAATGAGGAATTTTCTTAAAAAATCTTCTTCTCCATGGAGATCCAGCAGTCGGAATCTTTTGATATTTGCTGTCAAGCATCCTTAGTTAGATTTTCAAGTTTGTTAAAGCCAAGTCCCTGGGTTCATATTTGGGCTCCCTGTGGAAGCCCGAATTATAACTTAGTTTAATATGAGGAATTTTTCTTTAAAAATCATCTTCTTCAGATTCAGCAGTTGGAATGTTTTGATATTTGGCATGCAGCATCCTTAGGGGGGTGAGATTTAAGTTTGTTCAATCCAAGTCCCTGGGTTCATATTTGGGCTCACTGTGGGAGCCCAAATGATAACTTAGTTCAAAATGAGGAATTTTCTTTAAAAATCTTCTTCTTCAGATCCTGCAGTCAGATTGCTTTTGATATTTGGTAAGCAGCATCCTTAGGGGGGTAAGATTCAAGTTTGTTCAAGCCAAGTCCCTGGGTTGATAAATGGGCTCCCTTTCAGAAACTTTTGATATCAGGTATACATCATCCCACTGGAGGTGAGATTCAAGTTTGTTCAAGCCAAGTCCCTGGGTTCATATTTGGGCTCCCTGTAGGAGCCGAATTATTACTTAGTTCAGTATGAGGAATATTCTTTAAAAACCTTTTTTTTTTTTAGCTCGCCTGACTTTCAGTCAGGGGAGCTATAGTGATCACTCACTCTCCGTTGTCCGTGAACATGGTGTTTGCATCTTCTCCTCCCAAACCGCTGAACCAATTTAATTGATATTTGAGATAATAGTTTGTTATGACATCACATTTTGAATTTGTTCAAATCAAGTTGCCTCGCCCCTCATTAGGGCCACGCCCAAAAAGTGTGCTTAAATCTTTAAAAATCTTCTCATGAACCAGCAGTAGCAGAGACTTGATATTTGGTGTGCAGCTTCATTTTGAGGTATAGACTCAGATTTGTTCAAGAGAAGTTCAAAGAGCAATATTTGCCTTCGTTATGGGAGGGGCAAGAATGTTTGCCCCGCCAAAATTTCTATTTTCCAAACTGAGAGGCAGATTTGAACCAAATTTGATATGAGGGCTTATTGGGTCATAAGTACTTAATTTATGCCAAAAAATGTTTTCAGTTGCCCCATGGGAACCGCAGGAGCTAAAAATAGAAAAAATTAAAACGACCATATCTCCAAAACTACATGGCACTGAGAATTCTTATATGGTGTGAAGCTTCCTTAGGACCAACAGAATGGAATGGTAAAAAAATAATTGCTATCGGTTTTATCATGGGGTACTTTTTGGGGACTTTGAAAAAGTGCTGAGTCAGCATTTTTTAACACTGTGGGTAATGGGAAAAACATTTAAGACTACTTTTCTCCCAAACCACTGCTCCAAAAGCTTTCAAATTTCACATATAACATCTTTGGAAGATTGTTTCACATGTTTATTGAAATCAAATACCTGGGTCCATATTTGGGCTCTCTATGGCAGCCCAAATGTTTAAATCAGTGCAATATGAGGAATATTCTTTAAAAATCGTCTTCAGATCTACCAATCAGAATCTTTTGACATTTGGTATGCAGCATGCTTAGGGGGGTGAGATTCAAGTTTGTTCAAGCCAAGCCCCTGGGTTCAAATTTGGGCTTACTGTGAGAGCCTGAATTATAACTTAGTTCAAAATGATGAATTTTCTTTAAAAATCTTCTTCTGTTTAGAATAGCGCTGGCTGGTTTTGGCCATTAAGTTGGGTAAAGGGTTAATAAGAATACTTGTTTGTTCAGTAGGTTTATTTGTTAGATAGAGGACAAGAATGTCTGTGTGTGAAAAAACTATTCTCTGGTGTACTGAAAATGTTACAAGCATTGGTCATAACTTACATTGCAATAAAAATTGAGATATCCAAATTAATGCCTGAAGTGGATAAAAAGCAAGAAATTTAAATTATCTCACTGACAGTGAAAGATTAATGATTGTGATGGGATTCCCCATGAAATGGATTGAAATGAATCAAATTTCAGCAGTAATCCACATTCTTTACTCCTAATTACATCATTGAGAAAAATTTCATGGTTTTTTTTTCCTGTGTGTGTATTTTCAATTTATCAGAAAGTTATCTGATTGTGTAGGAAGTCTGATTTTGTTTTTATGACTTGTACAAGTAAATCATAAGATTCCATGCTCAAATGTTTTGACTGTTTTAGTGCCACAGCTACTTTGGGAAATGGTCCGGAACCCATGCCCTTGGGGAAATTTGCATCATGCAAGTTTCAATTTGGAATTTGTTTGCTATGCCCCTGACTTGAAAAGTCAAAGGGGTATATAGCGGAGACCTCTGTCCATCTGTCCGTCCCTCTATCCGTCTGTCCATCCATCCATTTGCACCAACATTTTCCCTTGTATCTCAGCCACTGCTACTCTGATTTGAATGATGTTTGTTGTTGTTTTTGAGCACCATGGGGGAACGATACCTGTACAGCGTGAGTTTCTTCAACACATTTTTTTCAGTGTTATGGCCCTTTTTCACTCTTTTGACTTAGAAAATTTTTGGTGGATCACTGGCATTGGCCCACGCTTTGCGTTGCCCTCATGTTTTTAGCTTAACTCGACAAAGTCAAGATGAGCTATTGCCATCACGCGTGCGGAAATCTGTTAGTCTGTGAGTCTGTTCACATTTTGCATCACAAAATTTCATATGCAGGTTTGGGGTCATGTCTAGATGAGAACGTCCCCTTTTGGTCGTGATCGGTCAACCGTGATGGCTGCCAGAGCCCAAAACCCGAAAACCTTTAGCACAGTCTACAGATTGTATTTATGAAGGGACTTCATTGTAACTTGGTAGGATGCCTCTGTATAATATCTAGATGAGAACGTCCCCTTTTAGTCAAGATCTGTCAACTGTGATGCCTGCCCAAGCTCGAAACTCAAAAACTTTTAGCACAGTCTGAAGGTCATATTTAATATGGAGGATTTCATTGTCACTTGGTAGGATGACTCTGTACAATGTCTGGATGGGAACTTCCCCATTTGGTCGCATTCTGTCAACCATGACAACTGCCCAAGCCCAAAACCCAAAAACCTTTAGCACAGTGTACAGGTCGTCTTTACGGAGGGATTTCGTTGTAACTTGGTAGGTTGACTTCGTATAATGTCTAGATGAGAACGTCCCCGTTTGGTTGCGATTGGTAGACTGTGCCGGCTACAGAAGCCCAAAGCCCAAAAAACTTTAGAACAGTCTACAGGTCATATTTATGAAGTGATTTCGTTGTAACTTGATAGCATGACTCCAGATAATGTCTAAATGAGTTTGTCCCCTTTTGGTCGCCATCATTCAGCCGTGACGGCTGCCCAAGCCCAAAACCTGAAAACATTTAGCACAGTCTATAGGTCGTATTTATGGAGGGATTTTATTGTAACTTGGTAGGATGACTCAGTATAATGTCTAGATGAGGACATTCCCTTTTTGTTGCGATCTGTCAACCGTGATGGCTACAGGGTTCCGAAGCCCGAAAACCTTTAGCACAGTCTACAGGTCATATTTATGAAGGGATTTCATTGTAACTTGATAGGATGACTCCAGATAATGCCCAGATGAGAACATCCTCTTTTGGTCGCAATCGTTCAACCATGATGGTTGCCCGAGCCCAAAATCCGAAAAAACTTTAGCACAGACTACAGGTCGTATTTATGAAGGGATTTCATTGTAACTTGGTAGGATGACTCAGTATAATGTCTAGATGAGGACATTCCCTTTTTGTTGCGATCTGTCAACCGTGATGGCTACAGGGTTCCGAAGCCCGAAAACCTTTAGCACAGTCTACAGGTCGTATTTATGAAGGGATTTGGGAGCACGGTGGCACAGTGGTAGGCTGTTGGACTTCTATTCTAGAGGTCCCGAGTTCGATCCCCGTCCAGGACGACCCATGTTGTGTCCTTGGGCAAGGCACTTTATCCCGGTTGCTTGCATGGGGGCCGATGAAGCTGTGTACTAAGGCATACTGCACATAGATGGTGCACATGTCTTCAATCGTTGTAACCCTGCTTGAGCAGAGTTAGAATGTTGAGGAGCTGACAGTTTCTCGGTGGTTCTCTCCGGGTACTCGGGCTTCCTCCACCCATAAAATTGTCACAGTCACGATTAGCCATTGTGCATAAGTATATGACCTTAAACACCAATAAATAAATAAATAATAAATAATATGAAGGAATTTCATTGTAACTTGATGGGATGACTCATTTTGGAATAATTTCACTGTAACTTGGTAATTTTTGTTGACAAACATAAACTGTGAGGGTCACATTAACCCACCCCTCAATTCTTTAGTGCAGTCTACACCTCATATTGTTTTTATTGAAAACATAGCATACATGGAAAAAGAAATTAACATATTCCCAAGTATCATAATTCTTGTCTTATTTCATAATCCTTTCATAAACATTGAACATTATCCTTTTCATCAAACACAACAGACAGACAAGTTAAGCTACAGTGTCATTGACACTTTCATTTTTTTTTTGGGGGGGGGGGGGGGGAAGGGGTGGCTGTTGTGGAATGCCTTTAAGAAATTTTACATTCGAACTGAGCAGAGAACATTATTACTGATGCTGCATGTATACCACTTGCAACAAGTAAGTTTTATAACAAACAGTCACACGGAATCATGTTCATGCAGTCTCTGTAGTCTCTATTAACCCTTTGAACACTGGTGGTATTTTCCATGTCAGTTCAATGTTAGCAATTGGGAGAGTCCATATTCATTATTTGGGGGTAGAGCAATTAAAATTTTCAACATGCAGCCTTGGAGCCCCTTGTGTCCTTTCATCAATTCATACCAACGTTTTGCCTTGTAGTTTGGGTGTGGATATCACTGGATAATCAAATTTGGTTTTCCTCTGGTATGCTGACAGAATAGGAAAAGGACCTCCAAATAGGATGTGATTCGGTCTGCATTTTTAGTTTAACTTGACAAAGTCAAGATAAGCTATTGCCATCATGCGTGCGGAAGTCTGTGAGTCTGTTCACATTTTTCTTTAGCACAGGCTACACCCTGTAGTTATTATCCGATTGTGACAAAATTCATATGTAGGTTTGAGGTCATGTCTAGATGAGAACGTTCCCTTTTGGTTGCGATCAGTCAACCATGGTGGCTGCCCAAGCCCAAAACCCGAAACCCATTAGCACAGTCTACAGATCGTATTTATGAAGGAATTTCATTGTAACTTGGTAGGATGCCTCTGTATAATATCTAGATGAGAACGTCCTCTTTTGGTCATGATCTGTCAACCGTGATGGCTGCACAAGCCTGAAACCCAAAAACTTTTAACACAGTCTACAGGTCATATTTAATATGGAGGGATTTCATTGTAACTTGGTAGGATGACTCCAGATGATGTCTAGATGAGAACTTCCCCAATTGGTCGCGATCTGTCAACCGTGATGACTGCCCGAGCCCAAATCCCTAAGCACAGTCTACATGTCATATGTATGGAGGGATTTCATTGTAACTTGGTACATTGACTCCATATAATGTCTAGATGAGAACGTCCCCTTTTGGTCATGATTGGTCAATTTTGACGGCTACAGGCGCCCAAAGCCCAAAAACCTTTAGCACAGTCTATAGGTCATATTTATGAAGTGATTTCATTGTAACGTGGTAGGATGACTCCAGATAATGTCTAGCTGAGAACGTCCCCTTTTGGTCATAGTCATTCAGCCGTGACAGTTGCTCGAGCCCAAAACCTGAAAACCTTTATCACAGTGTACAGGTCATATTGATGGAGGGATTTCATTGTAACTTGGTAGGTTGATTCCTTTTAATGTCTAGATGAGAACGTCCCCTTTTGGTCGCGATTGGTCAACTGTGATTGCTACAGGGGCCCGAAGCCTGAAAACCTTTAGCACAGTCTACAGGTCATATTTATGAAGGGATTTCATTGTAACTTGGTAAGATGACTCCAGATAATGCCCAGATGAGAACATCCTCTTTTGGTCGCAATCGTTCAACCATGATGGCTGCCTGAGCCCATAATCCGAAAAAACTTTAGCACAGGCTACAGGTCATGTTTATGAAGGGATTTCATTGTAACTTGGTAGGATGACTCAGTATAATGTCTAGATGAGGACATTCCCTTTTTGTTGTGATCTGTCAACCATGATGGCTACAGGGTTCCGAAGCCCGAAAACCTTTAGCACAGTCTACAGGTCGTATTTATGAAGGGATTTGGGAGCACAGTGGCGCAGTGGTAGGCTGTTGGACTTCTCTAGAATTCTATTCTAGAGGTCCCGAGTTTGATCCCCATCCGGGACGACCCGTGTTGTGTCCTTGGGCAAGGCACTTTATCCCGGTTGCCTGCATGGGGGCCGATGAAGCTGTGTACTAAGGCATACTGCACGTAGATGGTGCACATGTCTTCAATCGTTGTAACCCTGCTTGAGCAGAGTTAGAATGTTGAGGAGCTGACAGTTTCTCGACGATGCTCGGTGGTTCTCTCTGGGTACTCAGGCTTCCTCCACCCATAAAATTGTCACGGTCACGATTAGCCATTGTGCATAAGTATGTGACCTTAAACACCAATAAATAAATAAATAATAAATAATATGAAGGGATTTCATTGTAACTTGATGGGATGACTCATTTTGGAATAATTTCGCTGTAACTTGGTAATTTTTGTTGACATACATAAACTGTGAGGGTCACATTAACCCACCCCTCAATTCTTTAGTGCAGTCTACACCTCATATTGTTTTTATTGAAAACATAGCATACAGGGAAAAAGAAATTAACATATTCCGAAGTATCATAATTCTTGTCTTATTTCATAATCCTTTTATAAACATTGAACATTATCCTTTTCATCAAACACAACACACAGACAAGTTAAGCTACAGTGTCATTGACACTTTCATTTTGGGGGGGGGGGGGGGGGGGGAGGGGTGGCTGTTGTGGAATGCCTTTAAGAAATTTTACATTCGAACTGAGCAGAGAACATTATTACTGATGCTGCATGTATACCACTTGCAACAAGTAAGTTTTATAACAAACAGTCACACGGAATCATGTTCATGCAGTCTCTGTAGTCTCTATTAACCCTTTGAACACTGGTGGTATTTTCCATGTCAGTTCAATGTTAGCAATTGGGAGAGTCCATATTCATTATTTGGGGGTAGAGCAATTAAAATTTTCAACGTGCAGCCTTGGAGCCCCTTGTGTCCTTTCATCAATTCATACCAACGTTTTGCCTTGTAGTTTGGGTGTGGATATCACTGGATAATCAAATTTGGTTTTCCTCTGGTATGCTGACAGAATAGGAAAAGGACCTCCAAATAGGATGTGATTCGGTCTGCATTTTTAGTTTAACTTGACAAAGTCAAGATAAGCTATTGCCATCACGTGTGCGGAAGTCTGTGAGTCTGTTCACATTTTTCTTTAGCACAGGCTACACCCTGTAGTTATTATCCGATCGTGACAAAATTCATATGCAGGTTTGAGGTCATGTCTAGATGAGAACGTCCCCTTTTGGTTGCGATCGGTCAACCATGGTGGCTGCCCGAGCCTAAAACCCGAAACCCATTAGCACAGTCTACAGGTCGTATTTATGAAGGAATTTCATTGTAACTTGGTAGGATGCCTCTGTATAATATCTAGATGAGAATGTCCTCTTTTGGTCATGATCTGTCAACCGTGATGGCTGCACAAGCCCGAAATCCAAAAACTTTTAACACAGTCTACAGGTCATATTTAATATGGAGGGATTTCATTGTAACTTGGTAGGATGACTCTGGATGATGTCTAGATGAGAACTTCCCCAATTGGTCGCGATCTATCAACCGTAATGCCTGCCGAGCCCAAATCCCTAAGCACAGTCTACATATCATATGTATGGAGGGATTTCATTGTAACTTGGTATGTTGACTCCATATAATGTCTAGATGAGAACGTCCCCTTTTGGTCATGATTGGTCAATTGTGACAGCTACAGGAGCCCAAAGCCCAAAAACCTTTAGCATAGTCTATAGGTCATATTTATGAAGTGATTTCATTGTAACGTGGTAGGATGACTCCAGATAATGTCTAGCTGAGAACGTCCCCTTTTGGTCATGATCATTCAGCCGTGACAGTTGCTCGAGCCCAAAACCTGAAAACCTTTAGCACAGTGTACAGGTCATATTGATGGAGGGATTTCATTGTAACTTGGAAGGTTGATTCCTTTTAATGTCTAGATGAGAACGTCCCCTTTTGGTCGCGATTGGTCAACTGTGATTGCTACAGGGGCCCGAAGCCTGAAAACCTTTAGCACAGTCTACAGGTCATATTTATGAAGGGATTTCATTGTAACTTGGTAGGATGACTCCAGGTAATGCATAGATGAGAACGTCCCCTTTTGGTCATGATCATTCAACCATGATTGGTGCCCGAGCCCAAAACCCGAAAAACTTTAGCACAGACTACAGGTCATATTTATGAAGGGATTTCATTTAACTTGGTAGGATGACTCAGTATAATGTCTAGATGAGGACATTCCCTTTTTGTTGCGATCGGTCAACCATGATGGCTACAGGGCCAAAAACCCTTAGCACAGTCTACAGGCCGTATTTATGAAGGGATTTCATTGTAACTTGATAGGAAGACTCGTTTTGGAATAATTTCACTGGAACTTGGCAACTTTCGTTGACATACATTAACTGTGAGGGTCACATACATTAACTGTGAGGGCCACTTTAACCCACGCCTCAATTCTTTAGTACAGTCTACACCTCATATTATTTTTATTGAAAACATAGCATACAGGGAACAGAAAGTAACATATTCCCAATTTTCACAATTCTTGTCTCATTTCAAAATCCTTTCATAAACATTGAACATTATCCTTTTCATCAAACACAGCAACAGTCAAGTTAAGCTACAGTGTCGTCGACACTTTCATTTTATTTTCACCATCTGTTGCAGCGTAGGTGCAAGAACTCACTTTTTTATGCAATTAACAGGTTTACTCAAGATGACAACCTTCTTGCCCTTGTAGAGTGTTAAATTACGTTTCAAAGGTTTTTTGTAAGTTGAGCATTTTTTTTCAAAGATACCATGCAAACAGCAAAAGGAGTCTTGGTTCAGCAAGATTTTGTTGTTAAATAATTGTTTTTAACAGTTTCTTGGAGAATGCCAATTGGCACTCTCCAATAAAAAAAAACTATTTTATAGAATAAAATTTCTACTGCAAAACAAAAACAAGCTAATGCGTCAAGTGTAAAGCCACTTTCAGAACTTTTCAATGATAGTGCCTTCTAGCTTTCAACAAGTTTACCCTCTGTGCAATGAATGTTACCAAAATCTTGAGCAGCAGTTTTCCCCATAATGCAGTTGTTTATGAGCTGTGTCAAACAAGATTGAATTGTCTCAATTCCTATTTGCATTATGGGAAAAAATTGCAGCTAGAAATTGTAATATTTCAGCATTAGCATACTGAAGATTAACTGGTCCATTTTTGCTCGAAATGTATATATGGCACATGGTCTGGAGTTTAAAAGTTATATGCATAATTATTATAGTAAGCAGTCTCCACTTAAGTGGGAAACACTGAATCCTATCAGTTAAAATTGGAACTTTGTAACAGGAATACTTCATGCAATTACTCAGTGAATGTCATTTCATACGAACATCCTTATATCTGAACAAACAAAATGTTTAATCAAGTAAAAATTATTTTTACTTTTGAAAATTATTATTACTTTGGAGATGTTTTTTCAATTAGTAGTTTCTAAAAGAAAACATTATTTGAATTCATTTAAATTTTGTATTATAATGCCAAGTGAAAATAGGTAACTTGTAACTAGACACATATTTTGATACAGTTACATTTCAACTATAATCAGAGACATGGTGTAATACTTTCTATTGTGGAAGGCTTTTTTGGAAAAATTGTGAACCTACATTTATAAGGCACCATAGCTCATTGGTTAGAATGTTAAACTCATTAGAAAGAAGTGGTGAGTTTGGATTGGACATGTCACTTGCAAGTTGCATCCTTGAGCAAGACACTTACCCTCACTTGACCCAGTGACAAAGTAGTGATACTGGATGCCTTTAAAGATTGTGACCTGTACTCTAGCCTGGCTTGTGCCATGTAAATATGTTAAAAAGTCTTTACAGATGTTTACAACTGCTGAGTGTTTATCTACAGGCGCTCCAGCTTCATGGGATTGATGTGACTCAGTGGGTACAGTTCACGTGGGAACCCTGTGAAGTGAAGCAGTGTTTGTTTACTGTTTACACAAGCTTTGTTTTACTGTTAAAATAGAACCCACTAACCAAAGCCTGGGGTCAAAAACTTTTTAACCCTTTACCCAATGCAGACGATATAAAAATTTATTATTTTAAATATCATTTTTTTTAATTTTTCAAACAATTTCAACAATACCATATCATGTGACCCCTCATTGGAATGAGCTCGATGAGCTCGTTCCGAAGAAGGGTAACATGATATGGTTTTGTGGAAATTTTTTAAAAAATAATATTTTTTCAGCTGCTGAATTTGCAGATGACGCGGGTGGATGTGGCCTATTTGTTGGTAAAGTGTTAAGTGGGCAACATTGGTATAAATCAATTGGCTGGGTTTGACTTTATATCCATGTTGCGGTCATGATTAGCCAGTGTGCAGAAATATGTGACCTTAAACACCAATCAATCAATCAATCAGTAGTTACAGCATTGGACTTCAAACTGAAAGAAAGGTCTATGGTTTGATCCAGACCAGTAGTAACTGTATTGAATCCTTGTTGTCCTTGGACAAGACTCTTAATCACGATTGCTCCCTTGGGTGAGAGGGAGGGTGGCATTGTACATTACTGCACTTTGATGGTATACTTGCATTCAGTTGCCGCTAACTCTGCTTATATGGAATTAGTAAGTTGATGAGTCTGATGGTTGCTCGCTGCCGCCCAGTGATTCTCTCCCGGTACTCTGCTGTTCTCCACCTGTAAAACTGTCCAACATGATATGACCCTGACTGTTGAAAGTATCATCAAACCCCAATAAACAAAACAAACTCTGGCTTTTTTTTTTACACTTACAAGTCCATACTTACCCCATGTGAAAGTGGAGCAGTCCTTGTTTACTGTGTAAACAAATACAGATACAAAGTTGTCATGAATATGTGATATATGATTTAGTGTTTGGAAACTCTGTCAAATAAGATATAATGTATTTAAACTTATTTTGGATGTACTCAAGCCTGAAAATAAGCAGTCTGACATTTGTAGAATGAGGTCCCCAGAGGGTGAATTTGATGTTGCTATCCCATACATGGATCCCATTTATCCTCTGGGTACCTCTTTCTGTTTAGTTTTGAGACCCTGATTCTGATTGAGGTTCACAGATGGTAAATGGCTATGCAGGGTAGCATCACTAAATTCACCCTCTGGGGACCTCATTATGCAGATGACAGTCTGCTTATTTTCTATTCTGGCTTGGATGTACTAAGGCTCATCTAAGTCCATAAACATGGGGAATTCAGAGGTTCTCAGAATAATTCTTTGATAAATCAAAATACCTAAATTTGAAGCAGAAAGTTTTTCCCACAATTGAGTTAGGAATTGAACAGCCTCTACACTTAGGTAAAAAAATATCGGAATTTCAACCTGTAAATATTTTAAATAAGGCAACTAGGAATTTTAACCAATTCAGTCTTATTTGACGGAGCCCGTGCCATCTATCAAACAAGTCTGAATTGGTTAAATGTCTAAGGCCTAAAAAAGTTAAGTCTCCTTCTCAGGCCCTCCTGCATGCTCTCTTTTTATAACCAATGCAAACTTAAAAAATAAAAATTAAATGGTTTATATCTAATATTTTACCCAAGTTAATAAAATTGATAAATTTGTCCCTTGAGTGCAAAAGGCTTTGCAATGTTTAGCATTGCAAAGCCTTCCTGCACTCAAGAAAGGAAATACACTACCACCCATGCTATTTGAAGATTATGATGCCAAAAACATAAAACAAACAAAGAACCTGAACTTTTGATGGCAAAGAAATAATTACGAAAGTAAAAAATAAAATAAAAAAACTTCCACCCACATGCAATTTTTAAAAAAAATGGCCTGAGAAACAGAAGATTTACTTTATTGGGCGTAATTGCATTATGAGAAATGTTTCTACTTGAAATTTCAGTATTTTGTCATCAGTGTTAAGTGTCAACCAATGCAATCTTGTTTGAACTCAGTGGACTCTGTCAAACAAGAGTGAATTGGTTAAAATTCCCAGTCACATTATAGAATGAACAATTTGGAGGTTGAAATTTTCGAATCCCTGACATCTGCCCCCGGATGTTTGCTAGAAAATGGGCCATATGTCCAAGGTCTATAAACCAGCAGGGGGACAAGTGTCCACAGTATAAAAATTAACTGGGGGGCAGGTGTCCTGTTAAGAAAATTTAGTAGGGGGGCAGGTGTCCAGTCCTGGAAAATCTTAAGGGGGGCAAGTGTCCTCTTCTGTTAATTTTGACAGGGGGAGCAAACAGCCGGGGGCAGGTGTCCGTATCCCGAAATTTTCATATTTCGGCATTGGTGTAGAGAGGATCAATATGAGTTTACTTAAAAACTTATATGCAGTTAACATGTCAAATTTGTACAGAAGGTATAGTAAATAGTTTTGTGTTTGGAAATTCTGTGCAGTAAACAGGGTCAATTAACTTGTCGAGTGCAAAATTATTTTTTAAAGGTGATTTGTAACGTGAGTATTTTTTTCCATGGGACCCATGCAGCAAGCAAAAGGAGCCCTAGTTTATTACAATTTTGTTCATAAACAAATGTTTTGTTCCAATTTATTGGAGAGTGCCAAGAGGCACTCTCCAATAAATTGTAATAAAACCATTATGTTTAAACATTTTTTTGTGTTTCAAATGCTGAGTACCAGTAAATGGGGTAATCAATACAGTGTAAAGCCACAAAAGTGACACAAAAAAGCTTTGATAGTTGCTTCTTAGCACTTAACCAGTTAAGAAATATCCATTTAAGTGAGCTGTACTGTATCATATGACAAGGTTGACAACAAATCATCAGCAGAACAAACCTCCCGGAAAGGTCTAAGTTATTCTCGACCTGTCGAACAATTTTCTATTCATTTATAGGAAAGTGCCCATAGGCACTTTAATCTAAAAACAATTGTTATCAATAAAATAGAGCATGAAATGAAGGTAACTATCTTGTTATTTACATGTGATGCATTAACCCTTTACCTAACGAATCGCCCACATCCGCCCGCGTAATATGCAAATTCAGCAGTTGAAAAAATATTATTTTTTCAAAAAATGTCAACAAAACCATATCATGTGACCCCTCGTTGGAACGAGCTCCTCGAGCTCGTTCCAACGAGGGGTCACATGATATGGTTTTGTAGCAATTTTTTGAAAAATTAAAAAAAAATGGTATTTAAAATAATAAATTTTGATATCGTCTGTGTTGGGGAAAGGGTTAACTGGTAGGCTGCTGGAAGCCCATATTTGTGCTCTATTCGGGGCGTAGTGGCTCAGTAGCCTAGAAGTGCAGGCTGCAAGCCGAGACGTCCTCAGTTCGATTACCACCTGCGGCAACCGCGTTGGTTCCTTGGACAAGACACTTCACCCCCATTGTGTACTAAGGCCTACTGCACTTCAATGGTGCACTTGTCTTCAACCAATGCTAATCCTGGTTGTGTGGAGTTAGTATGTTGGTGAGCCTGAAAGTTGCTTGCCATTGCTTGGTGGTTCTCTCTGGGAACTCCAGCTTCCTTTACCCGTAAAACTGTCCAACACGAGGTGACACTGGCTGTCAAAAGTGTTGTTAAACCCCAATAAATAAATGTGCTCTATTCTGAAGTGCTGGTTCTAGAACTTGAAGTCTTAAAATTCTGGGGATGAACTTCATATTATCATCAGGTGAAATGACCCAGTCTTTAGGGATTTGCCCTGTTACAATTTATGGCACTATCTCATAACTTGTAACAAGACAAATACATATGAGCAACTTTTGATGAACAAAAAGAATTTAGTACTCTACCAGTTGACTGTTTTTATGACATGGTCCTTTACAGGCTCTCAGGCCACCAGTCTAATTCTGGAAGAAATTTGATGTTGTTATTGCCTGGAACAAGTCGAGCTCTCTAATAAGTCAGCGTCTTTATCTGTCCATTTGGTGCTGTGGTAAACAAGCTCTGTTTTACTAATAAAATAGGACCTAGGAACCAATGCTTGGATTAGAAGTCCCCTAAAATGGGCAACATGGGGATAAACGATTGCCTGGACTTGACTTTGTATCCATGTTGCAGTCACGATTCGCCATTCTGCAGAAACTTGTGACCTAAAACACCAATAAATAAATAAATAGCTTCCCACGTATAATTGCTAAAAAAACTTGTATCTGACTGACAACTACCATATATATATATTGAAATACTAATAAATATCTAAAAAAGTTTGCCACAATGCAATATTTTCCTTTGGTTACGAAATTACCAGGTTATGAAACATACATGTTTACGAAATGTCCAAGTTACTAAATCAAATGAGGTTACGTAGTTACTAAAGGAGGTTACGTAGTTACTAAAGGAGGTTACGAAGTTACTAGGTTACAAAATGACCATGTTTCGAAATGACCTGATACTCCTTATACTTGTGTGGTGGATGTGATAAATCTATAGTGGAACGGAACCATATTCTCCAATAAATATTAACGTGCATTCCATTATGCACCTTTTAGAGTTAACCTTTTGTACATTAATGTTGAAATATTAAAATTTCAAGTTGCAGATTTCCCCTCCCCCATCCCCGCCCCCCCCCCCCCCCCCCCCCCATAATGCAACTAGGAATTAAACCAATTCAGTCTCGTTTGACAGAGCTCATTGAGCTCTGTCAAACAAGATTGAATTTTTTCAATTCCTCGCTGCATTATTGTAAAAATTTGCAACTTGAAATTCCAGTATTTTGATATCAGTGTGCAGAGGGTTGTGGAGGTCATTTGACTCATTCCAAAGAAAAGTCCTTCAGAAGAAAGTCTTTCTCAAGGAGAAATCTCAACTAGGTCCCATTCATCATGATTTCATCATGATAAAGGGTGACAACAGAGTTCTTTACTGCATGGTTTGAGGAGGCCAGTCAATCTCAATAAATTCAATTCTACTGTCTGGAATACTGTAATCTCATCAGCTTCATTTAATAATTGAACTATTTATTCAATGATTGTTACATGCCTTCTGTGGCTGAGTGTCTCCTTGGGATTTCTGAGAACAATGGCATTGTTTATTTTTGCTTGTCTTTTCTATTCCATGGTTTTGACCATATTAAGATACTTTGTTAGTGAATGTGGTACAGGTCTTGCCAATCCTATCTTCCTTCTGATGTTATCACAGTATGATGAAAATGATTGTTAAATAAATAGCCATGCCTTTTGTTGTAAACTCAGCTAGCTAGAAGATGACACTTGCAAACAAGAATTTATTGTTTAACTGGACATTTTCTCTTTGATAACCATGCATTGGTCCATTGAGGGGTCATAGGCTATGTTTTGGAGGGAAAAATGACACAGAAATTGAAAGTTCATTTTTAGCTTAACTTGAAAAAGTCAAGATAAGCTATTGCCATCACGCGTGCGGAAGTCTGTTAGTCTGTGGTCTGTGAGTTTGTGAGTCTGTTCACATTTTCCTTTAGCACAGGCTACACCCCGTAGTTTTTGTCCGATCATCATGAATTTCATATGCAGGTTTGAGGTCATGTCTAGATGAGAACGTCACCTTTTGGTTGCGATCGGTCAACTGCGATGGCTGCCCGAGCCCAAAACCTGAATACCATTAGCACAGTCTGCAGGTCATATTTAATATGGGGGCTCATTGTAACTTGGTAGGTTGACTCCGTATGATCTCAAGATGAGAACTTCCTCATTTGGTCGTGATCTGTCAACCGTGACGACAGCCCGATCCCAAAACCCCAAAACCTTTAGCACAGTCTACAGGTCATATTTGGGGGCATGGTGGCTCAGTTGGTAGAGGTGCAGGCTGCAAGCCGAGAGGTCCTCGGTTCGAATCCCACCTGCGGCAACCGCGTTGTGTCCTTGGGCAAGACACTTCACCCCGATTGCCTACATTGTGGCACGATGACGCTGTGTACTGAGGCGTACTGCACGTCGATGGTGTGCATGTCTTCAACCAATCTCATCCTGCCTGTGCTGCGGTGCAGAGTTCAGAGTTACGATGTTGGGGAGCTGACAGCTGCTCGTCGTTGCTCGGTGGTTCTCTCCGGGTACTCCGGCTTCCTCCACCCGTAAAACTGTCACGGTCACGATTAGCCATTGTGCATAAGTATGTGACCTTAAACACCAATAAATAATAAATACAGGTCATATTTATGGAGGGATTTCATTGTAACTTGGTAGGTTGACTCCAGAAAATGTCTAGATGAGAACGTCCCCATTTGGTCGCGATCATTCAGCCGTGACGGCTGCCTGAGCCCCAAACCCGAAAACCTTTAGCACAGTCTACAGGTCGTATTTATGGAGGGATTTCATTGTAACTTGGTATTTATTTATTTATTGGTGTTTAAGGTCACATACTTACGCACAATGGCTAATCATGACCGTGACAGTTTTACGTGTGGAGGAAGCCGGAGTACCCGGAGAGAACCACCGAGCAGCTGCCAGCTCTCCAATATCGTAACTCCACACTGCAGCACAGACAGGGTTAGATTGGTTGAAGACATGTGCACCATCGACGTGCAGTACACCTTAGTATGTGGCATCATCGTGCCCCATGTGGACAATCGGGGTTAAGTGCCTTGCACAAAGACACAATGTGGGAGTCCGGATCGATCAATCAGACGGTCACCCATCTGAGGACTAACCAGGCTCGACGTTGCTTAACTTTGGTGATCTGACGAGAACCGGTTACCGACACGCCACTGCACCCCCTTGTAACTTGGTAGGTTGACTCCATATAATGCCTAGATGATAACATCCCCTTTTGGTCACAATTGGTCAGCTGTGATGTCTCAGGGGCCCGAAGCCCGAAAACCTTTAGCACAGTCTACAGGTGATATTTATGAAGGGATTTCATTGTAACTTGGTAGGATGACTCAGTATAATGTCTAGATGAGGACGTCCCCTTTGGTTGTGATCAGTCAACCATGATGGCTGCACATGCCCGAAGCCCAAAAACCTTTAGCAGATTGTACGGGCTGTATTTATGAAGGGATTTCATTGTAACTTGATAGGATGACTCGTTTTGGAATAATTACACTGTAACTTGGTAACTTTCGTTGACATGCATTAACTGTGAGGGCCACATACATTAACTGTGAGGGCCACATTAACCCACCCTCAATTCTTTAGTACAGTCTACACCTCGTATTATTTGTATTGAAAACATAGCATACAGGGAACAGAAATTAACGTATTCCCAATTATCACAATTCTTGTCTTATTTCATAATCTTTTCAAAAACATTGAACATTATCCTTTTCATCAAACACAACACTCAGACAAGTTGAGCTACAGTGTCATTGACACTTTCATTCTGAATTGTCCTGTTTTTTTTGTTTTTATACCCCCCCCCACAAAACAAAGTTTAGGGGGTATATGGGAGTCAACTTGTCTGTCGTTCGGTCTGTCATCGTCGTCGGTCCATTGCACATGTGAACTTGTGGAGCGAACTACTTCCACAGTTTTTGTCACATTTTCATGAAAGTTCACAAAAATGATCAACATGATGAGGGGAAGTGCGTGAGATCTCCTTTTTCCAGATCAGATTCAAGATGGCTGACTCGTGACCATATTGGATTTTGCAAAATACTTGTGGAGCGAACTTCTTCTACAGTTTTTGCTGCATTTTCATGAAACTCAATATAAATTGATCGATATGATGAGGAGCAGTGCGTGATATAAATTTTTCCAGATCGGATTCAAGATGGACGACTGGAGGCCATATTGGATTTCGCAAAATACTTTTGGTGTAAACTACTTCCACAGTAGTCGCATTTTCATGAAACTTCACCAAAATGATCAACGTGATGAAGAGCAGTGTGTGACATAATCTTTTTCCCGATCGGTTTCAAGATGGCCAACTGGCAGCCATATTGGATTTTTTTTTTACTTAGAAAAATTAAATGCCCCTTTCAGTCACCCAAACTAGGCGTTATTCCATGGTGGGGGTGTACCAGGCAACAGATCATTTCTAGTTTTGTTTCCTTTGTTTAACAACACTTTCAACAGCCAGGGTCACCTATTGTAAGATAGTTTTACAGGTGGAGGAAGCTAGAGAACCTGGAGAGAACCACTGAGCAGCAGTGAGCAACTGTCAGACTCCTCAATGTACTTGCTCCTCACAAGCAGGGTTAGCATCGATTGAAGATAAGTGAACCATTGATGTGCAGTATGCCTCGGTACACAGCACCACCGCGTGAACTTAGATTACTGGTTAGGTAAATTATGTCTCCTGCATTCAGCACTCCAAATAAAATTTTGATGCATGCACAGGGATTAATCTAAACCTGCAGAGTATTTTCAAAATATTTTTCAGCAAATCTAGTCATGTCTGCTGTGAGGCAGCCATAACAAGATTTGATGAAAACTTCATCTAAATTTAACTCAAGAGAAATCATTGGTAAAAAGGTCTATTCAGTTCACAGGGGAGAAGTTTGGTTAAATGTGTGCAAATTATACATATTTCAGTGGCAAGAGATTTTGTGTCCTGGGCAGGAATACCTGCCAGTAGCATGCAAAGAGTTAACCGTACAGTGAAGTTTTCTTGCTGTATCTGCTATGATGACTTGTGCGATACTGCTTGGTAAAGGTCCTCAATGAGATATGATACTGCACACCTGAAATCTTCACTGTTCTGATGGTATTTTTGCTATATACCTGCCTTCAGGGAACAATTAAATTTTGATTTCAGAATCTTGTCAAATCTGTTTTGTATAAAATCAGGCGACAAACTTTTTGTTCACAATATAAAGATTAAAAGTCAATCTCCTCCATTGACTTCTGACAAAGAGGCCATGGGTTATTACACACACACACACACACACAAAAGAGGTGGGGGGGGGGGGCAGGGGGGGTGCAATTTGACCTTTTGACCCCGAGGAGATGCAGCCGCCCCAGATGGCTGCATCCACCACATCACCTCAGGATGACCTCATGGCATCACTTGACCAGGTCAGGACACCCTCTCAAGGGGGTATAAAAGGGAATGAGTAACAGTGACCTCTGGCTTTCATGCCACTGAAGAAGAATGCAACAGTTCGAAACTAGTTTGGCTCAGCAAAGCTCGACTTAGCAACACAATAACCTTTGAACTTTGTCTGACCTCTGTTATGTATATTATTTGACAAACTTTTTGTTGTTGTTGCTTCTCTGTGCATGTGTGAATGGGTTAATCGATATGGCACGAGTTCCAGCGCAGAAGGATAGAACAAGAAGCTTCAGGCCTCGAGTTTTATCCTTCCATGCCATATGGATTAACCCATTCACACACACATGTTATTATGTGTTTATTACATGCCTTCACATGTAAAAAAACAATTATTAGACTCAGCAATTCATTTGACAACAGTTACTATCAACAAAAAGAACAGATTTTATCGCCAACCAAATTTGCGAAGGGAACTTGTGTTACCATTTCGTCACCTGAGTTCCAATGTGTTCTATGTGCCTACTGGCACATAGAACACATTAGAACTCGGGGGGACGATTTTTAGCTATTGTCAGCGATTCAAATTGTATAATTGTGGTGCACAATTTGTAGAAAATTCCAGTGAAAGTTCGCTTCCATTTAAAAATAGTCTGTCAGATGATTTCCGTTCTGGATTCAGATTTTCATTTTCCACATGGTTTAGTGTTGCTGTAGATGGGGATTTGAAAGAACAGGCATCTAATAAAATGTTTTGTGCAAGCACAAGCGCACGAGAAAATACCCATGAAACACTCTTATTTTGTGCATATATCATGCAATCTCTTTGTATTGGGGGCACGGTGGCTCAGTATGTAGAGATGCAGGCTGCAAGCCAAGAGGTCCTCAGTTTGTTTCCCACCTGCGGCAGCCGCGTTGTGTCCTTGGGCAAGACACTTCACCCTCATTGTTCACGTGGGGGCATGGTGGCGTTGTGTACGAAGGCATACTACACGTCGACGGTGCACCTGTCTTCAACCAATGCTAACCCTGCTTGTGTGGAGTTAGTATGTTGGGGAGCTGACAGTTGCTCGCCATTGCTCAGTGGTTCTCTCCAGGTACTCCAACTTTCTCCACCCGTAAAACTGTCATGGTCATGATTAGCCATTGTGCAAAAATATGTGACCTTAAACATCAGTAAATAAATAATTAAATAAATATCTCTTTGTATTAGAACAAAAACATGAAACATTCGGTGAACAAAGTTGAAACTCTCTCACAAAAAGAAGGCGAATACCACATCACAAAGCATTGTGACTAATGATTCACAATAAATTAGTTTCAACCTTATTAGAAAGAGTTTCTGGATATGGGGGTTAACATCTTCCTTCGAAAACACTTGAATGGGCACCTCTCCCATATACAAAAAACCCTCCCCAAAAAAGATCAGCTTTTTGGACGAATCGTCTCTGTACGAAACTCGACTTGGAACAAAAAATGCTGAGGTGATTTTTAGAGGAACTGTCCCGGCACCATCTCCCAAGTATTGTCAATGGTGGTTGGCAAAAAGTCTTTAAAGAATTTCAAGCTTATTGGACAAGGGGAGGTCATAATTTTTTTGTGTAACTAGAAAACACACCATATGAGGGCCACCAGCACGAGAGCTTGTTTGATCCAAAGACAAGAGGCAAAAGTTCCGAAAAGGACACTCTGCATTTATTTGGTATTATGATGAGCAAGTTGTTCAACTGCAGAGTGCCGAATATACCATTTCCAAATACTTACAACTATACATATATGCAAAAATGGATTGAAGGTGGCATTAAACAGGCCTGAGATGCCGCAGACTTGCACAGCAAGTCCATGTGTGGATCAAGTTTAAACAATATTTATTCAAAGAAAATACTATATGTTACAAAACTGAACAACAAAAAAGTAACAGCACACGGCACCGCATATATATAACATATATTTAACACTGAACAAATTGCTAATTGAAGGAGGGATTTGACAGGAAGCTTGGAGCTTATGTGAGTCATCTCCCTAAGCTTATGTGAGTCATCTTCCTAATGTGTGGATCTGACAGAGTGAAGCTGTGGCATCCCGCCATCTGTCAGTACTAGTATATTTTTTCAGTGGATCCTATTTTTTTTTTCTTATTAATTGGAATTTACTCTTTACTTATAAGCAAAAAGAGATTGAATTTGTTCTGATGGTAAGTGATTTGGTGTTTAAAAGCAACATGTAACTAGAGAAACAGAATTTACTGCCACCAGTAAATTCAAGTCTGTGTGAAAGGGGTTAAAGTATCAGGAATAAACTATAAAGAAAGAGAATTCATGGAGGCTTATTTTTCAGGAGTAAAATATTTTTGAACGAGCCAGAAATGGGTTTTCGTTAGCAGTATTTACAGATATTCATACAGGAATCAGAACATTTTTATAAGAAACCAGAAATAGCATATATGTGACCAGCATTCAAAGGGTTTGATACACGAATCAGAAATGGACATTTTTGGCTCTGCCCACTAATTTGAGTGATGAAATACATTCATAAACTTTAGAAATGCATTAAGGTGTAATAAAATGCATTTCCCAGTCTTTCAGGATAATGCCCCCATATTAAGATCTTCAGAGGGTTAAAATATTCCCTTTAAATACTCCATTTTAATCCTTTAAATGGGGGCGCAGTGGCTCGTTTGGCAAAGGTGCAGGCTGCAAGGCTTGAGGTCCTCACTCTGTCCTTGGGCAAGACACTTCACCCCATTGCCCACGTGGGTGCATGGTGGCGCAGTGTACTAAAGCGTACTGCACATCGATGGTGCACCCGTCTTCAACCAATGCTAACCCTGCTTGTGTGGATTTAGTATGTGGGGGATCTGACAGTTGCTCATTGTTGCCCGGTGGTTCTTCCTGGGTACTCCGACTTCCTCCACCTGAAAAACTGTCATGGTCATGATTAGCCACTGTGCAGAAATATGTGACATTAAACACCAATAAATAAATAATCCTTTAAAAAAGAGCTCAATCCAATAAAGGGTCATAAGCTATGTTTTTCAAGCAAAAATGAAAAGGTAATTAAAACTGAATAGACGTTTTTGTGAATAATGTTGACCAGTTTTCGCCATTATGTTGGCTAAAGGGTTAAGAATCCCTTACTTTGGAAGGCACACCGAAAGGGTGTCCCATTCCACATAGAATTAAATGTTAAGAAAATAAAGCGAAAAACATTAAGTTTCTCAGCTGAGAGTACCTGCTTTTGCACTCCAGAGGGATGGAACGGCACAAATCAGAGACATTCTCTTAATGGCACTTTGGCACCAAAGGTTTCTGCACTCTCGGTGAGACCGCGCCGTGCGCAGTGAAAGACTATAGAATTCCTCTAACAAATGAGTTTTAAACAGTCATAGCACTAACACAGTTAACAATACAGTCGACCATGTAGGCATTGGATTGTTACCGGCACCCTGACAGTTTTGTGAAAGGTTTAAACAATTATTCAGTGCAGTTTTATGGAAAGGGTTAACTTTATTCTGCCTGAAATAAAATATGTGCAATCCACATTGAAGTCTTGAGAGGGTTGAAAGCATTGAACTGAATAATTTATAATTTATTTCCTTGCAAGACAAAGGGTTTCTCTCGGTGAGACCGAGCCGAGCGCAGTGAAAGACTATAGAACTCCTCTAACAAAATGAGTTTTAAACAGTCATAGCACTAACACAGTTAATAGTACAGTCGACCATGTCAGTATTGATAGGTTTCAACAATTATTCAGCGCAGTTTTATGGAAAGGGTTAACTTTATTCTGCCTGAAATAAAATATTCCATGACTATTCCATGTCAGTATTGCATTGTTACCGGCACCCTGACAGTTTTGTGATAGGTTTCAACAATTATTCAGTGCAGTTTTATGGAAAGGGTTAACTTTATTCTGCCTGAAATAAAATATGTGCAATCCACATTGAAGTCTTGAGAGGGTTAAAACCATTGAACTGAATAAGATAGGTTTCAACAATTATTCAGTGCAGTTTTGTGGAAAGGGTTAACTTTATTCTGCCTGAAATAAAATATGTGCAATCCACATAGAAGTCTGGAGAGGGTTAAAAGCAGTGAACTGAATAATTTATAATTTATTTCCTTGCAAGGTAAAGGGTTTCTCTCAACTTAGTTTCAGGAACTTACATCCCATTATGATGACAAGATCAGATTTCATTTTGACAGCTTTCTCCACTGGCGTTCACATAGTCTCCAGTGTGAACATAACATTGTATTGCTTGGGGGAGAATTTACTGTATCAGGAAATTGGAGGCTGTGAAAACTCCATGGCCTATTGGACCATACTCAATGGCTCTAGCGACCTGAAAAACATAGGTGGTCGAGAAGTTATGAATATCTACCAGTACGCCAAAAATCAGCAAGATAGGACAATTCGTTTTTGAGTTATCGTGAGGACAAGGAAGTGCATAGAAGACAGGAGAATAAGAAAAAGAAGAAGAGGGAAGAAGAAAAAGAAAAAAAAAAGAAAAAGAAACCGTACAAAAACAATAGTCTGTGTGTTCACACAGACTAATTAATAGGGTTATTCCACTGTCCAATTAAGTGAGACTTATTGTCATCAGAACTGTCTAACTCTGGGAACTCAGGAAGTGGAGCATTTTTTTTATTCACTGCAGTAAACTTGTTCTGTTTTACTTGTAAAATCAGTTCTGGTAAACAATGTGAGCTGCACAGGTGTAAACAATTGGCTAAACTTGATTTCATACTCATGTTGCTGTTATGATACAGTGGATCCCACTTAATTGGATATTTTTTAACTGAATAACCCTGTTAATTGAATATAATTTCCCAACACAAAACCATTTACCATACCTCCAGTACAAATTTGAACTGTTAATTGAATATAGGTTATAGAGTAAACTCCTGTTAATTGAATAAAAAATCTTGTAACCTGTCGAGAAATTACCCTGACCCTCCCCAGTTTTCCTTTGATTATAGACCTATTTGGCCTCATGGAGCTCTGTCAAACAAGATAGAATAACTTTATCTCTAGATTATAGGAAAGTGACACAAGCCCTGTTAATTGAATACTCATGTTAATTGAATAATTTTCCTTAGCAAAGTAGCTATTCAGTTAACAGGGTTCCACTGTATAATAGCCTCAGCTTCTGACCTTAAATGTCAATCCCTGTGTGAACCCCAGGAAGGGAGCAGTGCTTGTTTATTGTGGTATACAAGTACAAGTTCTGCTTTACTGGTAAAATAGGACCCATAACCAATGCCTGGGGTAGAAGTCCTCTAAAGTGTATAGCATAGATATAAACGACCAGCTTTACAAAATGACTGGCTTCATTCACATCTGTGTTTGAATCATTACCCCTCATTGGAATGAGGTCACTGAGCTTGTTCCAATGAGGGGTCATAAGCTATGTTTTTGTGACAAAAAATGAAATAGTAAAGTAATAAAAATTGAATGGTGAATTTTGTGAATAGCTCTGGCCAGTTTTGGCCGTTGTGTTGGGTAAAGGGGTAAATTCTGTTTACCTATAACCCCACAGGAAATAAGTCTTGGGATAACCCTCTCCACATACAGAAAATGTCACAAAATCGGCCAGGAATCACATTTATTTGATCTGTTTATTGTCACTTGAGTGCAACAAGGCACCATCTGCAGATGGCTCCTTGTTGAACTCAAGAAACAATATATGTCTTGTTAGTTGGGTTTTCTAGAGATCAGTCTGTCGAGACTGAAATTCTTCGTGTTGCTATGGCTTTGTAAACTTCATATCAAAATTATAACAGTCCTTGAAGTTAATGGTCAGAGTCCTTGAAACTTGAAGTTAATGGTCAGAGTTCTTGAAAAGTGTTTAAGTGGTGCTTAAATTTGATTTTGTAATATCAGTGGGAACCCTGATATAGCAGAAAATGCTGAAAATTATCTTAAACGTCAATAAATAAATAAATGCCAACAAATAAACTAAAATTTCTCATCAGCAAAGGTATTCAGCAGTGAAAATAGTGAATAATTCTCAGTTAGTCAAACTCTATGGAGCATAAGGAGTTTAGAATATTGCAAGATCACTCAATATTATTTCCATCAACCGGATATAATATTCATTGTAGCTTATCCTTTTGCCTGTCTATCAATGGCAGACATCTCCACCATCGGCTACCTATGAATGACAGAATTGACATGTAAATTTCTTGTGGTATTATGCTTTCTAATGGATCTATTTTGAGTGAAAAATGAAATTATAATTTTGTAACTGATTTGTGCTGCCTTTCTGATTTGTAATTATGCCATATCCTTCTCATCAAGTAACTTATCCACCTTGAAGAGTAGTTGACACTTGCAAAAGATTTCTTGACTAGCTGAAATTTATCATTTTTTGCCTCCAAAACAAAACATATCTTATGACAACCAATTGGAATGATCTCACTGAGTTCATTCCATTGGCATCAGCCATGTTTTTATACCCCACCCCTCACTCTTGAAGGGGAGAATGGGGGGTATACTAGTTTACATGTGTCCATCTGTGCATCCATCCATCTGTCCATTCATGGACAAAATCCAAAATTTGACAAAAAAATAAAACTTCAATGGCAAGTTTTGTGAATAGCCCTGGAAGGCTTTTGGCTTTTATTTA
Source organism: Pictodentalium vernedei (assembly GCA_031216915.1). NCBI lineage: Eukaryota > Metazoa > Mollusca > Scaphopoda > Dentaliida > Dentaliidae > Pictodentalium > Pictodentalium vernedei. Next base: position 327,372,002 of record CM062291.1, read on the forward strand.
TGTTAGAAAGTGGGTTAAAAATATGTTTATACCATGCTCACCTATGTTACTAAAAAAGCCTGTATGTTAAATTTTAGCTTTTAACCCCACTACCAGTGTAAAGCTTCCACTGCAGTTGAAAAAATTTTACACCTGTAGTCGGAAGGTCATCCAACTTGACCTTTGCCATGACACAATTTGCCAACTTCGATACATTCACACTTTACGATGTTTCATTCAAACATACGACATTTTACCATCTACTGCGTGCAAATGCTTATGAAGTTTAAAATACCAACAATTAAATATTTAAAATAAAATCAAATTTAAGAATTGTTAAGAATAATATGACTGAAAAAAATTCAAGGTAAATTCAGTCAACTTTGACAATGTGTCTCGCTGTCAATCAAGAATTCACGTACAGCCGGTAGTACTGCCCACCGGCACAGATGTAAACAAAACAAACCTGTGTGTTTGCGATAGAAAGTGTCATTTTTTCTCCATTTTAAGTGACAAAGTCCATTATTTATTAAGAGCATGGCATAAATAAAACTAATAGATACTAGAGCGAATAATCAGATTTAAACCCTTATCCTACTTGTGGTTTAAATCTGAATACCAGCCCTAGTATCTATTTATTCTGTATTTTCATGATAGTTACTGCTTTAACCCCAAAATAGGTTCTGTGGGGCATCAGATGCAAGGAATCTGTTTTCCAATTCCACCAGATAACAAAATCTGCATGCCCTTTGTGGTCATTCTATAATGTGTTCCAGCTGGTACTGTAACACGGATTTCATATCATTTTGTTATCAGTTTTCCATTTTATTAACAGTTCCATTCATGTGTGTAGTTGGTCTCAGCATGGCTTGGTTATACTTGGCAGCTCCCTGCAAACACAATGATGGATCTTGTCATTTACATATTTATGCACAGAAAAATGTCTTCTGTCACTCTGTCGATATTTTCTGTTTACCCTCTGCACTGTTCATGTAATTGGGTGTCAATTTAGCATTGTCATCTGCATATTTGTGCACAGAAAATTCTCTTCTGCTAATCGGTCAATACTTGCAGTCTACCCTATGCACAGTTCACTCTGTTGGATGCCTGTTAAGCCAGGTACACTAAAACATTTTATGTTGCACCCAATAAGCTCTAATTGGCTGAACATTTTTCACCAACTATATCCTTGTATGTGTGAGGAAAAGCCATTGCAGTAGTGAATAGATTGGGTGAAACAAACTGAAGAATTACTTGATCACTTGCCCGAAAATGAAGTTATCAACTGACATTTAACCCTTTCTTGCTTTGTGTGCTAGAGGTCGACAGTTCCAGCCTCATCTCCCGCACTTCTCTCTCCATCTGTTACAAATGTATAAAAAATCTCCAGTTCCTTAAGGGTTAAAGATAGAAACAAGAACAGAGTTTCACAAAACACACTCAAGTGACTGTATTAATAGAGTTTGTCCAATTGGTTGGTTCCCAAATGCAATGGAGACAGCGAAAATAAGTGTTATGTTTGCTGCTGAATCCATTTTCATATATCGTACCTTTTATGATTGTTCTGTTCTTGTATATCACATAACTTTGATTTGAAATAAAATATTCTTCAGACAAATGCAATGGCCATGATGGCCCTGCACCATTTTAATTTTTTTTTGTTTTTGCCTTGAAAATACAGTTGATGACTTGAGCCATATAAATTCTGGACAAACAAGATTCACTAGTTTATATGTATATAAAGCTATGTGATAATTTGATAAACTTGTCATGTGTTTTATTTGACAGCAGCTGTTGTTTGTATTATTTTTAGCTCACCTGGCCTAAAAGGCCATGTGAGCTTTTCTCATCACCTGGTGTCCGTCGTCTTCTGTCGTCCGTAAACTTTTCACATTTTCATCTTCTTCTCTGTAACCACTGAACCAAACTTGCCAGGAATTGTCTATGGGAGGTCCTCTACAAACGATCCTCATTTTGTTCCCGTCGGATGAAAAACGTGGCTTCCAGAGGCATTCTTTGATTCTGGTTGGTGGATTTTCAAAAATCTTCTCCTCTGAAACTGCCAGGCCAAATGTTTTGAAACTTCAAATAAATGATGACTGGGACCCCCTCTACCAACGATCCTATTTAATGTTGATTGGGTCGCAAACATGGCCGCAATTGTGGCTTATAGTTACTGTAGAAACCCTATGAATAATCATCACATCACATTTTCATCATCTTCTCTGGAACTACTGATCTGACCTGAACCAAACCTGGCAGGGATAGTCTATGGGAGGTCCTCTACAAACGAGCCTCATTTTGATCCAGTGGGTTTGAAAACATGGCTGCCAGAGGCATTCTTTGATTGTGATTGGTGGATTTTGAAAAATCTTCTTCCCTGAAACCACAGGGCCAAATGTTTTGAAACTTTGCATGGTTGATGACTGGGACCCCCTCTACCAACGATCCTCATTTAATGTTGATCGGGTTGCAAACATGGCCACAATTGTAGTTTATAGTTACTATAGTGGTCAAGATGGCCACTAGCAGCCATTTTGTACCCAAATTAGAGCAATCAGTCTTTTGTACAGAACTTCTGTATGAAAGTTCTGATTTGAATAAATTTTTGTATGAATGTTTAGTAACATGGAATACATCACATATTGTAAGGGGTTTTTTTTTTCGTGCAGAAATTATGCAAATTAGATGAACTTTGATTTATTCATTGCTACTTAAACAATGTAATCACACATGTCAATACGGCTCAAGGTAGAGGCTGTATTTATGAACCGATCTTCACAAAACTTCTTGGGTACCTTTGTTATCACCTTGGGATGAGAATGAGTGTTTCTGGGTACGGTCCAAAATTCAAGATGGCTGCCAGTGGCCATTTTGTACCGAAATTAGGTCCAATCAGTTTTTTGTCACAAGTTCTATGCAGCTCGTATTTATGAACTGATCTTCACAAAACTTCTTGGGTACCTTTGTTTTCACCTTGGTACAGGAACGAGTGTGTTTTGGGGTGCCTTTGTTATCACTGTGCTATGAGAACAAATATTTTGGGGTTCAGTCAGACCCACTCTGGGACTCAAAGATTTTTTTCTAGTTTAGCATCTGACTGTCACCCACCTTTACAATACTTTACCTATACATTTGTTACAGGCAACAGTCAGTATTTATGTACAGACCGTTACAATACTTTATATGTACCTTTGTTATCAGGTCATTACCTGGATGTTTGTCATTGCTGTGTCACATACTATACATGTACATGTCTTTGTCTTGACAAGTTGAGCTACAGTGTCATTGACACTTTCATTTGATTCTGATTGGTAGATTTTAAAAAATGTTCTCTGAAACCACTTGAACAAATGTTTTGAAACTTTGCATTGTTGATGACTGCGACACCCTCTACCAACGATCCGCATTTAATGTTGATCGGGTTGCAAACATGGCCACAATTGCAGTTTATAGTTACTATAGAAAAACCCTATGGGAAATCCCATTTTCATCTTTTCTCTGGAATTACTGAGCCGACGTGAACCAAAACTTGGCAGGAATGGTCTATAGGAGGCCCTCCACAAACGATCCTCTTTTTGTTCCTGTTGGTTGGAAAATATGGCCACCAGAAACATTCTATGATTCTTTTTGATGGATTCACATGTTTTGAAATTTCACGTGCTTGAGGACTGGGACACCTACCAATGATCCTCTTGTAATGTTGATGTAATGTTGCAAACATGGTCACAATTGCAGCTCATAGTTACCATGGAAAGCCTATGGGAAATCACATTTTTATATGTAGTTCCAGGTGAGCGATTACAGGCTCTTTAGAGCCTCTAGTTGTACCCTAAGATTGTAACAGCCAACTGTTCCTCATTCAGTGAATGTAAGTGAAAGGACACCGATATTTCCATACTTAACACAAATGTTATCCCAGAATGTATTTCTATATTTGTTCAAATTTGGACAATTGTGAAAAACCCTCGATAGCAATAAGGCACCACTTCAAATGCTAAAGCATTGCAAATGGCACCTTGTTGCACTCAAGTCTGAAGGTCATCCTATTCATAATGCATCCATACTGTTTAGAGAACTTGCTTGTATTGGTATTTTTGCAGTACAGTGGAGCCCACTTAATTGGATATCTCTGAATAACCCTGTTAATTGAATATAATTTCCCAACACAAAACCATTTACCATACCACCAGTACAAATATGACCTGTTAATTGAATATAGGTTATCCAGTAAACTCCTGTTAATTGAAAAAAAATAAAAAATCTTATTACCTGTCGAGAAAGTACCCTGACTCTCCCAAGTTTTCCTTTGTTTAGTGATGCATTTGGTCTCAGTACATCCAATACAGTCATTTAATCTATTACATCTTGTTTGACAGAGCTCATGGAGCTCTGTCAAACAAGATATAATAGAAGAAATGCTAAGTTTATCTCTAGAACACAGGAACGTGACACAATCCCTGTTAATTGAATACTCCTATTAATTGAATAATTTCCATTGGCAAAGTGGCTATTCAATTAACAGGGTTCCGCTGCACATTTGTAAGTAATGATTCTTAGCTCAGCTTGACAAAGTCAAGCTGAGCTATTGCCATCACTTCTCGTCCGTCGGCCTACGTACGTACGTATGTACATACGTAATAGGATTGTTTTTGAACTTGGTGTGCTCATTAGGTAAGACCTTTAGATAAGAGCTATTGATTAACATTCATTTCTGTGAAAAAAGTTGCCATTTACAATAACCTCTGAACATACTGCATTTGTGTATCAACATTCTTCCTTTAGCCAGTCTTACAGTTTACATTTAAAAATGCATGGATTACTCTGACGTTGTGCACACACAATGCTGTTATGTTGAAATTTCATCAAATAACATTGGTACCAATGATCTTCAATTTTGCCATTTCATTTATAACTTACCAAGTTCAAGTTTGTCAAGTTGAGCTACAGTGTCATTGACACTTTCATTTTTTAGGGGGGGGGGAGGGCTGGGCATCATATCTTTGATCTGTATACAGCTAGTCTTCTGTACAGGGTGGACAGATTTTGATCCTTTTTCTTTGCCATTTAGTTTAAATTTAGTTTAAACAATATTTATTTTCCAGCCTTAGTGAGTACAGTACATAACATGAAGATGTTTGTGGATTCGACAGTAAGCCGTTGGCTTGTACAAGGTCGTTTGCCATTTGTTAAGCATTTGGCATATATTACCTCACTGATATATATCTACATGTATTGCCTTGAAGTTCTGTTTCACTGGTAAAATAGGATGTATTAACCGATGCCTGGTGTGGAAGTCACCTGAAGTGGGCAACATAGATATAAATAATTGGTTAAAGTTGACTTCATACTTGTGATGCAGTCATGAAAAAGTTATAGATGCAGAAAATAACCTCAAACCCAATAAATAATAATTTTTTTTTTTTATTTATTTGTGCTTAGTGTCACATCAGCAGCGAAGGCTATAGCATGATGAGAAATAATAATAATAATAATAATAGTACAAATTTCACCTGTCAACTGACCAGATGTTTTGGAGTAAATCCCAGTTAATTGAAGAAATAAATATTGTCATCCACCAGAAAAAGTAAACGGAGATATCCCTAATTTGCCAGCGTTACAGACCACTTTGACCCCAGTGTGTCCATTATGAACATTTAATCTATTAATCCTGTTTAACAGAGTTTATGAACCCCTTTCAAGCAAGATACAATGGAATAAATATCCAATTTATCGCCAGATTACAGGAAAATGACAAGAACTCTGATAAATTTTATATCCCACTTAATATGAACATTTTTTCTTGTCAAGGCAGTGATTTAATGTCATTAACAAGTTTCTAGTCTGTGATGGCTGGTTGAATTTGAACAATTTATTAACTCCTAGCACTCGGGTAATATTTCAAATTTTTTCTTCATTGACTCCATATTGCCCATGCAGCATGAAAAATTTAACAAATTATATCTTGTTTGACAGAGCTCAATGAGCTCTGTCAAACAAGATATAATTTTTTATACCCCCATAATAGGGTATATAGGAATCACCTTGTCCATCTGTCTGTCCATTCGTCTGTCAGTCCAGGCTTAGCAGAGGTACATTGTGGGGTTTACAATTTAGGGTCAGTGGTAGGTGTGGCGTTGGGTTAGTACAGTGACCACTTTTGGAGTTATTTTTTGTACAGTGGGGTTAATTTTTTGACCTTGTGGGGTTAGGGTTTAACATGAGAAAAACCCCACAAGTAAGAATGTTTAAATCCATCTGTCCATCCATCTGTCCGTCCCAAACTTCAATCATGAATAATTTGTAAAGTACCTGGTTGAGTGACTTGATATTTGGTATGCAAGTGTATCCTATTGTTGTATACCCAAAGTGAAATGCAGGTGTTGTTCAATATTTTATTGCCAATCATTGCCCTTTATGGACTTAGAATTTGTCCGCCTTGAAATTAATTCATGAATAACTTGCAGAGTACTCAATAGAATGACTTCGTATTTGATGGGCAACTCTGTCTTATTGATGTCTACCCACAGTACAAGGTCTGTTTGTCCATCCATCTGTCCATCCATCCATCCCGAAATTCAATGGTGAATAACTTGTAAAGTACTTTGTTGAGTGACTTGATATTTGCTATGCAAGTGTATCCTATTGCTGTATACCTATAGTGAAATGCAGGTGTTGTTCAAGATGTTATTGCCAGGGTCATCGTCTTTTATGGACTTAGTATTTGTATATACCCAAAAACTGTATCACCTGTAGCCAGGCTTGCATGTTAAATAAGCGGGGGTATCTTTTCGTGTCACTGTATGGAGACACTTTATTTTCCTTTCCTTTTCTGAGTATCAAAATGAAGCACCTACACAATGTGCTAACATATTTTTAAAAATCGACTTGATAGCAATCTTTATTTTGGGTTGGCCTGCACTTTGTGGGGGTATTTCGTTAGCTGTGCTTACGAACAGGTCTAGTTAAGTTCTCAGTTGCATTGTGGGAAACAGCTGCTGAAAACTTAGATATTTTGATATCAGAGTGCAGAGGTTTAAAGAGCTTACTCTTCACACTGATGACTAAATATTAAAATGTTAAGCTTCATATTTTTCCTGTAATATAGCAGAGTCCACTTAATTGTGTATCTTTTAAATGAGCAACCCTGTTAATTGGGAATAACTTAAAAACACTAAACTTTATTTATAAATTTGGCCTGTTCGTAATTGCATATAGGTTACAGAGTATATTTATTTATTTATTGGTGTTTAATGTCACATACTTATGCACAATGGCTAATCATGACCATAACAGTTTTACAGGTGGAGGAAGCTGGAGTACCCGGTGAGAACTACCAAGCATCGATGAGCAACTGTCAGCTCCTCAACATTCTAACTCTGTTCAAGCTCCGTTTAAGCAGGGTTACAGTGGTTGAAGATGTGCACCATCGACTTGCAGTACGCCTTAGTACACAGCGTCATCGCGCCCCCATGTAGGCAAGCATGATAAAGTGCCTTGCCCAAGGACACAACGCGGGTCGTCCCAGATGGGGATCGAACTCGGGACCTCTAGCACAGAAGCTCAACAGTCTACCACTGAGCCACCACACGAGTAAGCTCTTACTAATTGAATAAAAAATCTTGAAATCTGATGGATTACTCCGACATCCACTGAAGTCCTCACACTTGTAGAAATTTTTGGCCTCAATACATCCAATATAAACATTTAATATATTTTATTATGTGCTAAACGATAGATTAACGAAAAAATTGTGGAAAGATAGAAATCGTAAACCCCACTATGAAGATATAGAAATTTTCACTTTCACGGTATCAATCAAAATGGTGCTTTCAAAGCATCACTTCAAGGTGAATAAGAGTCGAATTATCACTGGAAATGATCAATTTGTTTTAAAAATCTATAATGAAAAGAAAATCTAGTGGTTTTGAGTGGATACCGATCATTTCTAGCAATAATTCAACACGTATTCACCTTGAATTGATGCATGAAACCTGCCAGCTGAATCAGATCGCAAGTTGCTACCTGTTCCGAGTAGTGATCAAATCACTTCTGCATATGAATGCACATCAACTGTTTACTTTCATGCATCAATTCAAGGTTAAAATGAGTGGAATTATCAATAGAAATGATCAGATTCTTATAAAAAGCGTATAATAAGAAGAAAATCTAGTGTTTTTGAAAGCGTTCCTGACAAACATTTGTCTCGGTCACTCCTGAGATAATTTCTGGTATCCACTCAAAAACTCTAGATATCCTCTATATATCATTTGACAAGAGTGGAATGAGTGCTGTCAAACAAGATATAATACAATAAATGCTCAGTTTAAAACTAGAAGATATGAAAACGACCATATTCCTGTTATCATTGTGTACTTTCATTAATTGAATATTTTTCTGTGGCAAAGTGGCTATTCAATAACCAAACTTCCACAGTAGAACTAGAAATTTAATCAGTTTAGTCTTGTTTGACAATGCTTATTGAGCTATTAAATAAACAGGGTTTCACTATACTTTGTGTTCAATACATTTTGTATTTTGTAATGTTCTGTTCTCAAAGTTGACAGCATGGAAGGTATACACAGTCAAGCTTAATCAATGAAATACTTGTATTTTAATGAGGGAATGTATGGTTTTGAGAATGGGTCCATTTTTTGGAAGTGCATAGTGGTGGAAGCCATATGTAGTTTCATATGACTCAAGTTATACTGTATCTAATACTCAGTTAGAAATGACTTGAAAGCTCCTTGCAATAGTGTACCCCACATAACCGTGATAAATTGGCAAATGCAAAGGTAAATCCACATTTTATTTTGGAATAGCTCATGCCATGGAAATTGTTTATCAAATTTTTAAAAGAATTAGAGTTTTGCTTTGAAAACAGAATGTAAACAAAACTTTAAATGTTCAACTGCTAACCTTGACCTTACACTTGTGTTACCATCACAATATAGCCATAAGCAACATAATGGCCAAAAATGGCCAGTGCTGTTCGCAAAAATCACCATTCAATTTACTTATTTCATATTTATCCCGACTTTACAGTCTGGGCTATAGTCATGACTTTCGTCCATCTGTCTGTCCATCTGTTAACATTTAGAGTTTTGGTTAAAGTTTGTGGTTAAAGTTTTTTAGTCAAGGTTAAAGTTTTTTTCTTTTAAATTAATATTAATTACTATTGATTGTATCATACTCATTATGTTTCATGTTATTTTGGGAAATATTTAATCCTTTTTTTTGTATGGCAATTTAACTTACAACTTCCAGGTTAAAGTTTTTGGTTAAAGGTTTTTTTGTTTACAAAGTTACATCTTTCATTCTTCAAACAGTTTAGTGCAATGTCACTGTTTCTCATTTGGGACAATGTCTACTGTCTACTGAACCTTTCTACAGTGATTTTCATTAATACTGGCACGATTTTAACCCCTTTTAAACATGTTTTCAGACTTAGTTTCTTTCTGTTTGAAATTAGGCTTTGCCACATACTTTCTTACTTTAATTCTTCCATGGTCAATACAACTCAGTGACCGCATTTACATTAATGATTTCTTTTATCAGTTTTAGGAAATGTTTAACCCTTTTTTGCAGTCAGTTTCACTTAGTATTCCCAGCTTAAAGTTTCAGATTAAAGTTTTGCTTTTCAAGGCAGTATCTTTCATTCTTCAAACACTGTGTTTCATCGTCATTGTTTTTCATTTGGGCAAGGTCTACTGAACCTGTATACAGTGGTTTCAAATATTATTGGCATTAAATTAACCCTTTTCAAAATGGTTTTCAAACTTAGTTTCTCTAAATTTTAAATTAGGCTTCTACCACATACTTTGTTACTTTTTATCCCCCCTACAAGGGAGTGATATAGCCTAGAGCTCTGTCCGTCCATCTGGTCCATCCGTCCATCCGTCTCTCCAAACTTTGTTTATGGCATAACTTGAACAATAGTTAACAGATTTCAATTTTTTTCAGTGTATATCTCTATAGCAACAGTGTCTACATAAAGTTCGATGACCACCATTATCCAGTGAAAATTGTTGGGAGTTATTCCCCCATCCCCCGCCCACCAATTAGGCATTTTTTTTCTTTTCTTCAAAATGGATTTTTAACTATTTAGAGTGACAACATACAGAAATTTTTTTTAACTCCTAAACCTCTCCTCCCCGGTGCCAATTAGGTATTTTTTCTTTGGTCCAAAATGCATTTTAAAGGATTTAAAGTAACTACATGCAGAAATTGTTTTTCCTCCTATACCCCCCCCCCCCCCCCCTTTTCCCGGTGCCAATTAGATATTTTTAGCCCGACTGTTTGCAGTCTGGACTATAGTCATGACTTTACACTTGTGTTTCCATCACAATATAGCCATAAGTGTGGAAAACTACCTTAACTCTTTACCCAACATACTTGCCAAAAACGGCCACCGCTGTTCCCAAAAATCACCATTCAATTTTCCTTATTATTTCATTTTTAGCCGACTGTTTACAGGCTATAGTCATGTCTTTCGTCTGTCCATCCTTCCATCCTTCCATCCATCCATCCATCTGTCTGTCTGTCTGTCTTTCTGTCTGTCTGTCTGTCTGTCTGTCTGTCTGTCTGTCTGTCTGTCTGTCTGTCTGTCTGTCTGTCTGTCTGTTAACATTTAGAGTTTGGGTTAAAGTTTGTGGTTAAAGTTTTTTAGTGAAGGTTACAGTTTTTTTTCTTTTTTATTAATATTAATTACTATTGATTGTATCATTCTCATTATGTTTTATGTTATTTTGGGATATATTTAACCCTTTTTTCAGTCAATTTAACTTAGAACTTCCAAGTTAAAGTTTTTGGTTGAAGTTTTTTTTATTTACAGAGTACACCTTTTATTCTTCAAACAGTTTAGTGCAGTGTCACTGTTCTCATATGGGACAATGTCTATACTGTCTACTGAAGCTTTCTACAGTGATTTTCATTAATATTGGCAGGATTTTAACCCCTTTTAAACATGTTTGCAGACTTAGTTTCTTTGTTATGGAAATTGGGCTTTTACCACATACTTTGTTACTTTAATTCTTACATAGTCAATACAACTTAAGTGATTTCTTTTATTGGTTTTAGGAAATATTTAACCCTTTTTTGCAGTCAATTTTACGTTGTATTCCCAACTTAAAGTTTTGCTTTTCAAGGTTGTACCTTTTATTCTTCAAACACTGTTACAAGTTCATTGTTTTTCATCACGGGCTGCATGCGTGACATCACTCTAGTTTATCTCAAAAACATAGCTTATGACCCCTCATTGGAACGAGCTCGTTGAACGGGTGTTCTTTGTTAGCAAAAGCCAGGATTATTCCTCCATCAGGAAACAGTATATTTTTGTAAAGTAGAGCCCTGTTAATTGAATAGCCAATGTCTGGCCAATATGATACCATGTTTTCTCTGGTAACACCAGGGCAGACAGTGCAGCACAATAGGCTTTAAACTAGAGAAACAGAATTTGCTGCATCCAGTAAATTCAAGTCTGTGAAAAGGGTTAAAGTATCAGGAAAAATGTAAAGAGAAAGAGAGGCTTATTTTTGGGAGTAAAATATTTTTAAACAAACCAGAAATGGATTTTCGTTAACAGTATTTACAGATATTCATACAGGAATCCGAACAATTTTTCTAGGAAACCAGAAAAGGCATATTTGTGCACAGCATTTAAAGGGTTCGATCAAGGAATCAGAAATCGACATTACTGGCTCTGCCACTTATTTGAATGATGACAAACGTGTAATCTTCAGAATTCCATGAGTTGTCATAAAATGCAATTCCTGATAGTTCTGAAAAATATGCACTTAATGACCTCTGTTGACCGCATTGAGGTTTAACTCATTCCGTGTAGGTCCCATGTCTATAGGTCATACCAAGCTTGAAGTATGAGCATAAACCACTTTAAAATATTGGCTCTATCAACTCCAGATATGCCATATTTGTAGATGGTAGCAAATATTCCTATTAGCTAGAAAATGTTAAGGTCCATGGTACCTCTGGAAAATATATTGCGAGTAAAAGAATTCAGTAATTTGGGAATATAGACATAAAGTGGCCTTAAAGGCCCCCCAAGAGCCTATCTGAAGACTTATTGGCATTGGCAAAATACGGAGGTCCCATCGTTGCCCATGGGTATTTAGAGCAACATTGAGAGAACGGAAAGGGTTTTCATTACTCTCGTATTGCAGAAAATAATATTTTTGGGACCCATATTAAGATTTTGAGAGGGGTAAAATACTCCCTTTAAATACTCTATTTTAGCCCTTTAAAAAACGAGCTACTTCCATTGGGGGTCATAAGCTATGTTTTTTAAGCAAAAATGAAAAAATAATGAAAACCAAGTAGAAATTTCAGTGAATAATGCTGGTTGGTTTTCGCCGTTATGTTGGGTAAAGTGTTAAGAATGCCTTACTTTGGAAGGTAAACTAAGAAGGTGCCCCATTCCACATAGAATTAAATTTTACAGAAAGAAAAGCATAAAAAACATTCTGTAAAAACATTCTGTTGCCATGAGTTATATGAAAGATGTTTGTACTCATATTAAAGTATTAAGAGGGTTAAAAACAGACCATTCAAATATTCTATTTCATTACTTTATAATTGTGATAGGTGCTTCAAGAAAGAAACACACCACTCCATCCCGAAACCTGTTGATCTTTAGTTTTGATTGAGAATAAATCAATTTTAAAAATGCTTTGCAAAGTGAAGTGTTCTTTATTGTTTGAGAGGGGGGTTCGGTGGCGTCGTGGTAACCGGTTCTCGTCAGATCACCGAAGTTCAGCAACATCGAGTGTGGTTAGTAGTTGGATGGGTGACCATTTAAGCGACTGATTCACGCTCCTGCACTCTGTCCTTTGGCAAGGCACATAACCCTGATTGCCTACGTGGGGGCACGATGACGCTGTGTACTATGGTGTACTGCATGTCGATGGTGCACATGTCTTCAACCAATCTAACCCTGCCTGTGCTGCGGTGCAGAGTTCAGAGTTACAATTTTGGAGAGCTGACAGCTGCTCGTCGTTCGGTTAAAAACAGACCATTCAAATATTCTATTTCATTACTTTATAATTGTGATAGGTGCTTCGAGAAAGAAACACACCACTCCATCCCGAAACCTGTTGATCTTTAGTTTTGATTGAGAATAAATCAATTTTAAAAATGCTTTGCAAAGTGAAGTGTTCTTTATTGTTTGAGAGGGGGGTTCGGTGGCGTCGTGGTAACCGGTTCTCGTCAGATCACCGAAGTTCAGCAACATCGAGTGCAGTTAGTAGTTGGATGGGTGACCATTTAAGCGACTGATTCACGCTCCCGCGCTCTGTCCTTTGGCAAGGCACTTAACCCTGATTGCCTACATGGGGGCACGATGACACTGTGTACTATGGTGTACTGCATGTCGATGGTGCACATGTCTTCAACCAATCTAACCCTGCCTGTGCTGCGGTGCAGAGTTCAGAGTTACAATTTTGGAGAGCTGACAGCTGCTCGTCGTTCGGTGGTTCTCTCCAGGTACTTCGGCTTCCTCCACCCATAAAACTGTCATAAAACTGTCACCGACATGATGTGACCATGGCTGTTAATGTGTCGTTAAACCGTAATAAATAAATATTGTTTGAGAATGAATTTTGTAACGTTGTAGTAAATAAATAAATATACAATGTTATTCTATGTAACAGTTACAGAAATCTCTTTGACCGCTTTGTTTCTCTCCTGTTTTAAATAATGTCTATTGCTTTAGTGAACTCATTTGCCAGTACATGTTGAAGCTGTGAACATCTTTTAGCCTCTAATAGATCTTAGATGACTGAGTACTAGTGGCACTCTATCACAAAAAAGATTTTTGCAAAGTGAAGTGTTCTTTATTGTTTGAGATGGGGGCACTGTGGCGTCGTGGTAACCGATTCTCATCAGATCACCGAAGTTCAGCAACATAGTGGCACTCTATCACAAAAAAGATTGAGATAGGATTGATTGTATTCAGGTTATCATGTTGACAAACAGTGCATAGAAGACAGAAATATTCCAACTACACCTCGAAGGCATGCCTTCTATGAATTTTATTTATTGGAGTATACTGACACTTTTGACAGCCAGGGTCACCTCATGTTGGAGAATTTTACTGGTGGAGGAAGCCATAGTAGCCAGAGAGAACCACTGAGCAACAGTGAACAACTGTCAGGCTCCTACTAATTCCACACAAGCAGGGTTAGCATTGGCTGAAGACAAGTGCACCAACGACGTGCACGCCTTAGTACACAGTGCCACCATGCCCCGTTGTGGGCAATGGGGGTGAAGTGTCTTGACCAAGGACACAATGCGCTTGCCGCAGGTGGGATTCGAACAGAGGACCTCACGGCTTGCAGCCTGGACTTCTACCTACTGAGCCACTGCACCCCCTCTATGAATGTAATATTTTGGAGGCTTATTTTCGGGGATAAAATAGTTTTAAAAAAATCAGAAATTGTTTTTTGTTAACAGTATTTAAAGATGTTCATTCAGGAATCAGATAAATTTTTTTTTCCAAGAAACCAGAAAAGGCATATATGTGCATAGCATTCAAAGGATTCGATCAAGGGAGTGCATTAAGGGGTCCAAAAATGTGATTTCCCGCAATTCTGAAAAATGCACTCATATTACCCCTGGTTGACCTCGGTGACCTTAACCCATATTTTGAACCTCCATCGAGTTTTGACTCGTTTAGTATTGTTCCCCGCTTCATATGTCATACTAAGCTTGAGATATGAACATGACCCACTTTCAAAATGTTTGGCAATGCCCACTTTTTTTAGTGTAAAAAAATGAATGTATGCACTTCAGGAATGCATTAGGAGGTCCCAAAAATGTGATTTCCGGCAATTCTAAAAAATGCACTCATTGACCCCCAGTGACCTCAGTGACCTTGATCCATATTTTGAAGCTCCATCGAGTTTCGACTCATTTGGTGTTGGTCCCAGGTCCATAGGTCATACCACCTCTGAGATATGCGCGTGACACACACTTTCAAAACACCCCTACGGACACCCCAAATACCCAAGGAACCTGAAAACATAGGGTGCCAAGAACTTCTGACTATCCGTCAGTATGCAAAACATCAACAAGATAGGCCAATTCGTTTTCGTGTTATCATGTGGACAAGGAAGTGCTTAGATGACAGGAGAATAAAAAGAAGAAGAAAAAAAGAAAAATAAACCATACAAAAACAGTAGTCTGTGTGTTTCACACAGACTGACAAGTCTATCACTGATTTTAAACTTCATTAACAGTGATTTTAAATCACATATCAGTACATGTACCAACATCAAATCTTTTTGGCAGTGAATGATATGGAGCAACAAATAACAAGCTCCATCACTTCTGAACTACTATTACTGATAAGTATCTGTCTAGTAACCTTTGTAGAAAAGATCATGTCATTCTGACATGATGTTATTTTGGCCACAGAAGACAAAAACACTCCATTTTGTGAGAGGTTTATATGCAAGCAGAATGTACTCCCTGTCAATGTTGTTTGACAGTCGGAAAACATTGTATTAGATTGTACTGATGTTAAGGGCAACATTATAGTGTACCATCTCTGATAGAACTATTTACATAATCGCTTCTCACCAGATTATCTTGTTTCTCAAAGAAATCAACCTTTTTAATAAGTTTTAGTTTTTAACCTTTCTCTACATCTCATTTTCTAAAAGTATTCTTGTCATTGGGTTCATTTACAAGGTATTTGTTCAGCTTTTGGTATCATTATTCACTACTGCCCGTACTGTTTATTTTTATGTCATGACCATAGGCAGGCCTCATTTTCCTGCTTAGCACGATAACTTGAACAAATATCATTGGATTTGGTCAGTATTTGGTATGTGAGAATTTCTTTACAATGTCTTGAATGAGTTCGAAACTGGTACGGTTTGGCCATACTGCATGGAGTTATGACCGTTAATTAGTTATTTTTGCCTGTTTTCAGTTCAGTAGCATGATAACTTGAACAAATATCAGTGGATTTGATTTTCTCAAAATATCAAGCCTTACAGGTGCAAAAAACTCATTCCCACATTGGCGATGAATAATCCTTGTTATTCAATGAAGGGGTGTTTACTCTTTAACCAAAATGGAATTAACAGGTCAAATTTTGTACTGAAGGTATGGTAAATGGTTTTATGTTAGGAAATTATATTCAGTTAACAGGGTTATTCAATTAAGAAATATCCAATTAAATGGGCTCCATAGTACTGGGCAGAAAAATACACCGACTGCAGACAAAGATGTTAACCCTTTATCCAACATAATGGCCAAAACTGGCCAGCTCTATTCACAAAAATCGCCAATTAATTTTCATTATTTTTAGCTCAACTTTGGCGAAGCCAAATTTGAGCCATTGTCATGGCCCGTCATCCGTCGTCCGTCTGTCCGTCTGTCCGTACGTCAACAATTGGCTATGGCTCGGGCTAGAGGTCGTATTTATGAACCGATCCTTACGAAACTTCTTGTGTACCTTTGTTATGACCCTGAGACGGGAACGAGTGTTTTTAGGTGTGGTCCGAAATTCAAGATGGCTGCCAGCCACCATTTTGTACCAACGATGCAGAAATCTGTTTTTTGTACAGAACTTCCATATGAAAGCTCTGATTTGAATAATTTTTTGTATGAATGTTTAGTACCATGGGATACATCACATATAATACAGGTTTTTTTCTCGTGCGTAAATAATGCAAATTAGACTCACTTTGATGTTTTTTGGTGTTACTTTCAGCACTGTAAGTGCAAATGCCAATACGGCTCGGGCTAGAGGCCGTATTTATGAACCGATCTTTACGAAACTCCTTGGGTACCTTTGTTATCACCGTGGGACGAGAACGAGTGTTTTTGGGTCCGGCCCGAAATTCAAGATGGCCGATGGCAGCCATTTTGTACAGAATTTGGTGCAATCAGATTTTTGCACAGAACTTCCATATGAAAGCGCTGATTTGAATAATTTGTTGTGTGAAAGTTTAGTACCATGGGATACATCACATATAATACGGGTTTTTTTCTCAGAAAATTCAGAAATTATGCAAATTAGATGAACTTTGATTTTTTCAGTGCTACTTGCACACAGTAAGTACACATGTGAATACGGCTCGGGCTAGAGTCTGTATTTATGAACCGATCTTCACGAAACGTCTTGGGTACCTTTGTTATCACCTTGGGACGAAAACGAGTGTTTCTGGGTGCGGTCCAAAATTCAAGATGGCTGCCAGTGGCCATTTTGTACCGAAATTAGGTCTAATCAGTTTTTTGTACACAACTTCTATACGGCTCAGGCTAGAGGCCGTATTTATGAACCGATCTTTACGAAACTTCTTGGGTACCTTTGTTATCACCTTGGGACGAGAACAAGTGTTTCTGAGTGTGGTCCAAAATTCAAGATGGCTGCCAGTGGCCATTTTGTACCGAAATTAGGTGCAATCAGTTTTTTGTCACAACTTCTACACAGCTCATATTTGTGAACTGATCTTCACGAAACTTCTTGGGTACCTTTGTACCTTTGTTTTCACCTTGGGACAGGAATGAGTGTGTTTTGGGGTGCCTTTGTTATCACTGTGCTATGAGAACAAATATTTTAGGGTTCAGTCAGACCCACTCTGGGACTCAAAGATTTTTTTGTAGTTTAGCATCTGACTGTCACCCACCTTTACAATACTTTACCTATACATTTGTTACAGGCAACGGCTAGTATTTATGTACAGACCATTACAATACTTTATATGTACCTTTGTTATCAGGTCATTACCTTGATGTTTGTCATTGCTGTGTCACATACTTTCCATGTACATGTCTTTGTCCTGACAAGTTGAGCTACAATGTCATTGACACTTTCATTTTCATTTTTTGTCTCATAAACATAGGTTATGACCCCTCTTTGGAACGAGCTCATCAAGCTTCTTTCAATGAGGGTTCATAACCTATGTTTTTGAGACAAGAAATTAGAAAAAAATTAGTTATTCAAGAATTTTGTTTGCAAGTGTCATCTGATTTTCAGGTTAGGTAAAGGGTTAAGGAAGAGTTTGTTCTGAAGAGGAATCTCATGATATCACTACAGTAAAACCTGTCTTGAGAGACTACTGTCTTGAGAGACCACCTGTCTTGAGAGACCACCTGTACCAGGCACCGATTGGTTTTACTCTATAATGGACCTGCTATGGGAGACCACCTGTCTTGAGAGACCACTGTGACCTGGTACCAACTAGTATTTTTATGCCATAATGGACCTGTCTTGAGAGACCGCCCCTTTGAAGACTGAAATCATGACAAAAACTTTTTACCTGTTCTGGAATTGGAAAATCCATTGTGGTTATACTAACATAATTAAAAGCTCTTAATTGGGTTTCAATTGCTAACTCATTACAGATTGAGATGTTTTTATAAGACCCCTGTGAAAAGATTAGGATCATTGCTGAATAAACAATTTCATACATACCTGAAATGTGACAGATAGGAATAAAAATAAATTTGTGTTGAAAATCTTTTTTGTAACAAATTGAAATGGACTGTTATAAAAATTATAAAAATAAATTAGTGTTGAAAATCTTCAATGAAGATTTTCAACACTAATTTATTTTTATAATTTTTATAACAGTCCATTTCAATTTGTTACAAAAACTTCATAAAAAAGAATAACTACAAAGTAATTACAAAAATCTATTCTTCTCCATTTCAGAATTTTGTTGTTGGTTATTCACTTACTTGAGAAAACCTGAAACCTGTTATGAGAGACCACCTGTCTTGAGAGACCACTTTTGTGTGGCCCAAAGGGCGGTCTCTCAAGACAGGTTCTACTGTATAACAAAATCTTTGCTTGCAAATTCTTCCCTCTCTTTTTCCATCATTTTGGAGATTGAACTGTTTTATCTGATAAAGTGTTGAATGCCCATCCAGTCGAACAAACAAAAAATGTTCCATGTTGTAATGTAGCATCATGATATTGCATGGAATGTGCAAGAACTTATGAATATTGAAATAGACAAGTAGAAAATAAACATTTTAACTAAAAAGGAAATGGCAGTAGTATCGATTTTTCCATTTTTCCAATTGGTTAAGTAATAAAACATTTTAGTTATATGCCATTTACTTTTCTTCCCGTTCCTACACTATTTAATTAATCTTGATTGATTACCTTCACTTTGTTTGACAAATCTTGGCAATTTCCTAGCCAACAATACAATGTAGTAGAAATTTGTGTTGGTCTTCATTATATAAATTCAGTGAATTTGTCAGGGTTTTTTATGATAAATTACACTATCTTTAGTTTGGATTTCATTTTTAACCATCACCTATACCTCATACCGGTATCCATTAGTTTCTGTACCATCTATTATCATTCTTTACTGCCAGGAAAAATGGATGTGTCACTGAGATAAGTTTTTTAAAACTTCTACTGAGTAGCCTCACAAATAAAGTAATAATGAAGTGGAAGTATGTGTCTTTAACTTTTCTTGTTAGCTTCCAGTGATTTTGATGTGTGTGTGGTGGGTAGGGGAGCATACTCTGAAAATCATTTTTTCGGGGATTTTTTTTAGAGTTAATTCCTATATTATCTCTTACATAATGTCTCTTTATGGTTAAAAATAAAAATAACTGCCAATTTTTCATCGAGGTCCAGAAATAGATTCCTGGCAGTCACTGACTTCTAAAAAACAATTTCCAAGTCAAGAAATTGTCGATTTGGGCACTTGCGCTTGAAGTGGGCGGGTTTGAAACTAGACTATTTCCAACAGCTATTTGTGATGCAAAGCATTGCCGCTTGCCACTTCTGGGTATTGGCAATTGCTTTGCATCACTCATTTCCATCAGAAATTTTGTGGCATCACCCATCCTATGGGAATCTAAGGAAGAGAAGCAGTACTTATTTTCTGTGGAAACAAGCTCTGTTTTACTGCTAAAATAGGACCTGCTTACTTTGGAAGTCCTCTAAAATGGGCAACATGGGTATAAACGATTAGCTGGACTTGACTTCATATCCATGTGGCATGTTTAGCTATTGTGCTGAAATATGCGACCTTCAACTCTTAACCCACTGAATAATACTTTTCGTTAACCCTTTACCTAACGTGAAAAGCAGACGACACTTGCAAAAATAATTCTTGAATAACTCATTTTTTTCATTTTTTGTCTCAAAAACATAGGTTATGACCCCTCGTTGGATCGAGCACGATGAGCTCGTTCCAACGAGGGGTCATAACCTATGTTTTTGAGACAAAAAATGAAAAGAATAGTGAAAATTAATTGGCGATTTTTGAGAATAGTGCTGGCCGGTCTTGGCCGTTACGTTGGGTAAAGGGTTAAATCTAGTCATGGCTGCTGTGAAGCAGTCATGACCAGATTTGATGGAAATTCCTCAATGGTCAAATTGTTGATACAAAACTTGTCTCTGTGCCGATGTTGTATTCATGAGATATCCACAGGTGCTGAAAGTTACCTTAACCCTTTACCCAACGTAACGGCCAAAACCGGCCAGCGCTATTCACAAAAATCGCCAATTAATTTTCATTATTTTTTCATTTTTTATCTCAAAAACATAGGTTATGACCCCTCTTTGGAACGAGCTCATCGAGCTCGTTCCAATGAGAGGTCATAACCTATGTTTTTGAGACAATAAATGAAAATTAGTTATTCAAGAATTTTGTTTGCATGTGTCATCTGCTTTTCATGTTAGGTAAAGGGTTAATATAATGCTAGAAACAACTGACATTCTCTTGAAAGATATTTGTTTTGCTAAAAAATATTGGAGAGTGTCTATAATTTGTAACAGAACAATGTTTGTTGAATCGACTCTAATCAATTCAAAAAATGTAGCACATGACCAATAAAATGAATTCAGAAAATGAAATAAATTTAGTTTGGGAGACTCATATTTGATATGATACTATGTTTCAATAAGACAAAAATCCTCAACCTCTGATTGAACGAGAGCTCACTTAGTTTTTTTTAGCTCACCTACAAAGTTGGGTGAGCTCATGTCATGACCGAGGCGCGTTGGCGTCAACACTTGTGTTAAAGTTATTGTAAGAGTCCACTTTGACTTTCAGCCCTGTTACTATGCACCTCATACTGTTTCTGTGGCTTACAGTTACCCACAGACCCTTACCCAGTGATATTTTTTCGATTTTTAGAGTGTTTTTGCAATGTTCGACATTTTTGTCAGTGTGGGCAGAAAATTTCTGACCTGTTTTGTTATACATGAGTGGAGGCTACCACCAGTATGCTGTGGCTTTTATATTTCATATATATGTTAAATGCATCAATATAAGACAACATTAACCCTAGTCCAGACATTTTTTGGAGATTTTGGACTGTTTTAATGCAATGTCAAACCGGTATGCTGTTGCTTTTATATTTCATATGTATGTTAAATGCATCAATATAAGACAACATTAACCCTATTTCAGACATTTTTTTGAGATTTTGGACTTTTTTAATGCAAGGTTAGAGTTTTTTTATGAGTGTGGACTTAAAACATTTTGGACCTGTCATGCAGTGTACATGACCAGACATTTTTTGCAGATTTGTAATAAGCCTAGGTTTATTGCATGCCATGCGTTGGTGAGCTAATGGGGATGCCCCTCCCCTGTTCTGATAGTGAAATATTTGAAATTTGATAACAATGGGAGCAGATTCAAAGTGCAGACTGCTTATGAAATCATATTTTTCAAGTCCTGTGATCATGCTATGGATGTATACACACTACCCACTTATAAAAAGGTCGAGGTTACTCCATCTCGGAGATCAAATCATGAATTTGTTCATGATTTGAACTGAGATGGAGTAATTTTGACATTTGTCTAAGTTATTGATTTTTTGTTGTTGTCCAGTGATGTGGGGTTTATTTACTAAATTTGTTATCGCAGTATACCGCCCACCTCCAGCATATAGTGTTACCCTTGTGCATCCGTCATCCCATCATTCTGTTTTTCCATCATTCTGAAACAACAGTTTTCCAGGCTTTTTTTCCCCCATACATTGAGATAATTGGCTAATTTCTGGTATGTCGCTTTGTAAGGATACCTACAAATCAGGTTTGAGGTTGGTCCCGGTCAGATTGTTTTTCGTGGAGTTATTGACATTGAACTTAGTTTATGATGTGAAAACTCAGAATCAGTTTTCCAGACTTTATTTGCTCGATGGGGTGTACTTCTCACACCAACACCTCTAGTTTATAAGAAGTTTAAAATAACAATTTTTTGTGCATTGACTAAAGGGGACAAAAACCTTGAGGTATGAATTTTATTTGGATATTTTTTTTTAACTCTTTATAGAAAAACTACAGAGAAAGTATGGTGACTTGAATGGTGAGCTGACCATCCTTGAGTTGGATAAAGGCAGCAACAGTTTAGGTCTGAGTTTGGCTGGTAACATAGACCGAAGTATAATGAGTGTATTTGTAGCGGGAATCCAACCTGAAAGTTTGTGTGCCAAAGATGGAAGAATATTAGTTGGAGATGAACTCCTTGAGGTAGGTTCTGTGTAAACATTTTTAAGATGGGATAAACATTTGTTAAGATGATAGATGAGGTACCTGTTCTTGAATTAAATCACTCATGTGTCTGAGAAGTATTGATCTTTCAGAAAATAATTTGGGACTGAGAGACTTCCTTTATCCAAATATGTAATAAATATTCAATTTGATCATGTATATTTATTTAACATAAAAAACACTGCTGAAGTTATGATTAAGGTGTAGTACGTGCCTTGAAATCTTTAAATCCAGTGCATTTTTAAGATCCTGAAAGTGTTGGTACAGTGGCTTTTGAATCGCAAATTCCCTTGAAAGTGCTGGAATCCAATGTTATTGTTAGCATGCTCTCTTGTTGGAGGACTTTTAGTAGGAGCATGAACAGTGTCCAGCACAAATATTTTTTTGATGCTATAAAAATTAATTGCAATTAGTTAGGCTCCACAATGTAGATCTTCTGTTTCTCAAGACATTTTTTTTGTAAAATTGCATGTGGTCGGACGGTTTTTAGCTCATCTTGACAAAGTCTCATCGCTCTCCATCCGTTGTCCGTCAACACAGTGTTTTGGTCTTCTCCTCCAAAGCCACTGGGCCAATTCAAGTGAAAGTTTGTGTGAGTGATGGTCCCAAAGGGGCATTGCAATTTTGTTCAACTCAACATGCCCAGCCCCATAGGGAGGGGAAAATGCTCAAAAATATTTTAAAAATCTTCTTCTCAAGAACCAGTGTGTACAATGACCTGATATTTGCTATGGAGCTTCCTTTTGAGGTGTAGAATCAAGTTTGTTCAAATGAGGTTCGTGAAGCAATATTTGGCTTTGTAATGGGAGGGGTAAGATTTTTGGCCTGCCCAAAATTTATATTTTCTGAACTGATGGTCCGGAATGAACTAAATTTGGTATGTGGTATTATTGGGTCATAAGTACTTGACCCATGCCAAAAAAAAAATTCCTGCATCCCCATGGGAACCATGGGAGCTAAAAATAGAAATATTTTCAAATGCCCATACTTCCCAAACCACACGCAACAGAGAGCTGTTATTTGGTATGAAGTATCCTTAGGACCAGTAGGATTGAATGGTAAAAAAAAAAGCATATTTGCGAACATTTTAAAAAATCTTTTCTTCAGAACCAAACATCAGAATCTTTTGATATTTGGTATACAGCATTCATAGGGGGGTCAGATACAAGTTACTTGAAATAAAGCTCATTGGTTCATATTTGGGCTCACTACAGGAGCCAGAATTTTTAACATGGGATAATATGGGGAATATTCTTTTAAAAATCTTCTTCTTCAGAACCACATACAGTCAGAATCTTTTAATGTTTGGTATACATCATTGTTATTAGGGTCAGATTCAAGATTGTTCAAATCAAGTCCCTAGGTTAATATTTGGGCTTCCTACAGAAGCCCAAATCTTGACTTTGTTCAATATGGGGGGTAATTTAAAAAAATCTTCTTCTTCAGATCCACCAGTCAGAATGCTTTCATATTTGGTATGCAACATCTCTATGGGGGTCAGATTCAAGTTTGTTCAATTCGAGTGCCTGGGTTAATATTTGGGCTCCATATGGGAATCTGAAATTTAACTCAGTACAATATGAGGGAATTTCTTCAAAATATCTTCTTCTTCAGATCCACTAGTCAGAATGCTTTCATATTTGGTATACAACATCTCAGGGGTCAGATTCAAGTTTGTTCAAATCGGATCCATAGGTTAATATTTGGGCTTGCTATGGTAGCCCAAATTTTAACTTAGTGCAATATGAAGAAATTTATTTAAAATTTCTCTTCTTCAGATCCAACAGTCACAATGCTTTCATATTTAAGACACAACGTCTCTAGGGAAGTCAGATTCAACTGTGTTCAAATCGAGAGCCTGGGTTAATATTTGGGCTCCCTATGGGAGCCGGAATTGGCCATTTTGCTGAAGAATTCAAAATTTTGTATTCAGTACCCTCTGGAGGTGTGTAACTAAGATTAATCCACAAAGGTTGTATCAATGGGCTTCGTCCGTCTATCCGTCTGTCCATAACACTTTAGGGGGTACACATCAGCTATCCGCAACTCCTCCTAAACCAGTGAACGGATTTCATTGAAACTCTCAGACCTTCTTTTACATACATTGAAGATGTGCACCTCCTATTTTCTTTTCAGATATTTTCATTTTTAGCTCAACTTTGGCGAAGCCAAATTTGA
The DNA here is from genome assembly GCA_031216915.1 of Pictodentalium vernedei. Taxonomy (NCBI): domain Eukaryota; kingdom Metazoa; phylum Mollusca; class Scaphopoda; order Dentaliida; family Dentaliidae; genus Pictodentalium; species Pictodentalium vernedei. The sequence continues at coordinate 327,396,654 of CM062291.1, forward strand.
GCTTATGCCATGGCCCGTCATCCGTCTGTCCATCAATCAACAATTGGATACGGCTCGGGCTAGAGGCCGTATTTATGAACCGATCTTTACAAAACTTCTTGTGTACCTTTGTTATGACCGTGGGACGAGAACGAGTGTTTTTGGATGCAGTCCGAAATTCAAGATGGCTGCCAGCCGCCATTCTGTACAGACGATGCTGAAATCTGTTTTTTGTACAGAACTTCCATATGAAAGCTCTGATTTGAATAATTTTTTGTATGAATGTTTAGTACCATGGGATACATCACATATAATACGGGTTTTTTTCTCGTGCAGAAATTATGCAAATTAGATGAACTTTGATTTTTTCAGTGCTACTTACACACAGTAAGTACACATGTCAATACGGCTTGGGCTAGAGTCTGTATTTATGAACTGATCTTCACGGAACTTCTTGGGTACCTCTGTTATCACCTTGGGACAAGAACGAGTGTTTCTGAGTGCGGTCCAAATTTCAAGATGGCTGCCAGTGGCCATTTTGTACCGAAATTAGGTCTAATCAGTTTTTTGTACACAACTTCTATACGGCTCAGGCTAGAGGCTGTATTTATGAACTGATCTTTACGAAACTTCTTGGGTACCTTTGTTATCACCGTGGGATGAGAACGGGTGTTTTTGGGTGTGGTCCGAAATTCAAGATGGCCACCAGCAGCCATTTTGTACCAAAATTAGTGCAATCAGTCTTTTGTACAGAACTTCTGTATGAAAGTTCTGATTTGAGTAAATTTTTGTATGAATGTTTAGTAAAATGGAATGCATCACATACAGTACAGGTTTTTTTCTCGTGCAGAAATTATGCAAATTTGATGAATTTTGATTTATTTAGTGCTACTTATACACTGTTAGTGTATAAGTAAGTGCACATGTCAATACGACTCAGGCTTGAGGCTGTATTTATCAACCGATCTTCACAAAACTTCTTGGGTACCTTTGTTATCACCTTGGGACGAGAACGAGTGTTTCTGAGTGCGGTCCAAAATTCAAGATGGCTGCCAGTGGCCATTTTGTACCGAAATTAGGTCCAATCAGTTTTTTGTCACAACTTCTATGCAGCTCGTATTTATGAACTGAGCTTCACGAAACGTCTTGGGTACCTTTGTTTTCACCTTGGGACAGGAATGAGTGTATGTTTTGGGGTGCCTTTGTTATCACTGTGCTATGAGAACAAATATTTTAGGGTTCAGTCAGACCCACTCTGGGACTCAAAGATTTCTTTTCTAGTTTAGCATTTGACTGTCACCCACCTTTACAATACTTTACCTATATATTTGTTACAGGCTACGATCAGTATTTATGTACAGACCCTTACAATACTTTATATGTACCTTTGTTATCAGGTCATTACCTAGATGTTTGTCATTGCTGTGTCACATACTATACATGTACATGTCTTGACAAGTTGAGCTACAGTGTCATTGACACTTTCAACACAGTTTCCCATACTGAAAAATGAACTTTGTCAAATTCAATTGACATTCTGTACAGATCTGCTATCCGCAACTCCTCTTAAACCATTGAACATATTTCATCGAAACTTTCAGACGTTCTTTTACATACATTGCAGATGTACACCTCCTATTTTCTTTTCAAATATTTTCATATTTACAGTTCCCCATATTCAAAAATGTTCTTTGTCAATTCAGGTTTTAGTAGGGAGGGGTATAGATCTGCTATCCGCAACTCCTCTTAAACCATTGAACAAACTCTATTGAAACTCGCAGACCTTCTTTTACATACATTGAAGATGTGCACCTCTTATTTTTCTTTCAGATGTTTTCATATTTCGATGTCCGTCCATCCGTTACGCTTTAGGGATATACACATCTGCTATCCACAATTCCTCTTAAACCATTGAACGGATTTCATTGAAACTCTCAGACATTCTTTTGCATACATTGAAGATGTGCACCTCCTATTTTCTATTCAGATATTTTCATATTTACAGTTCCCCATATTCAAAAATGGGTCTTTGTCAATTCAGGTTTTAGTAGGTAGGGGTATAGATCTGCTATCCGCAACTCCTCTTAAACCATTGAACAAACTCCATTGGAACTCTCAGACATTTTTTAGCTCACCTGGCTTTCAGTCAGGAGAGCTATAGTGATCACTCGCCGTCCATGAACATGGTGTTTGCATCTTCTCCTCCCAAACCGCTGAACCAATTTAATTGATATTTGAGATAATAGTTTGTTATGACATCGCAATTTGATTTTGTTCAAATCAAGTTGCCTGGCCCATTGGTAGGTCCACACCCAAAAAGTGTGCCTAAATCTTAAAAAATCTTCTTCTCATGAACCAGCAGAAACTTGATATTAGGTGTGCAGCTTCCTTTTGAGGTGTAGACTCAGATTTGTTCAAGAGAAGTTTGTGGGGCTATATTTGCCATTGTTATGGGAGGGGTAAGAATTTTTGCCACTCCCCAAATTTCTATTTTCCAAACTGAGAGGCAGATTTGAACCAAATTTGATGTGAGGGCTTATTGGGTCATAAGTACTTAATTTATGCCCAAATGTTTTTTCCCGGCGCCCCATAGGAACCGCAGGAGCTAAAAATAGAAAAAAATGAAAACTCCCATATCTCCAAAACTACACAGCACTGAGAATTCTTATTTGGTGGGAAGCTTCCTTAGGACCAACAGAATGGAATGGTAAAAAAAATTGCTATCGGTTTTATCATGGAGTACTTTTTTGAGACTTTTGAAAAAGTGCTGAGTCAGCATTTTTTAACACTGTGGGTAATGGGAAAAACATGTAATACTACTTTTCTCCTAACCCTCTGCTCCAAAAGCTTTCAAATTTCACATATAACATCTTTGGAAGATTGTTTCACATGTTTATTGAAATCAATTCCCTGGGTCCATATTTGGGCTCTCTATGGGAGCCCAAATGTTTAAATTAGTGCAGAATGAGGAATATTCTTTAAAAATCTTCTTCTTCAGATCTACCAATCTTTTGATATTTGGTATGCAGCATCCTTAGGGGGGGTGAGATTCAAGTTTGTTCAAGCCAAGTCCCTGGGTTCATATTTATGCTGAAAATTTGGTGTCCCGTTCCGGACATAGAAATTTTGGACCAAAATCCGGAATTTTTTGTTTTGTTTTTTATGCGTTTTTTTTTTTTTGCACTGAAAATTTGGGGTCTGGGTGGGACTTAGAAATTTTGGACCAAAATCCGGAAATTAGTTTTTGGGTTTTTTATGTGTTTTGGTCAATTTTAAGAAGAAAAAAAAAATTTAGGCTGAAAATATTTTGTTTGGGACTTCGAAAATTTCCGAACAAAAATAAAAAAAATGTGTTTTTTATGCGTTTATCTCAATTTTGGGACGTAAAAGTGCAGGAACTGAAAATAGAAGGAAAATCCTGTGTATTGTGTGGGCACAATCGCTTCATCTAGTTGGTATATGCTTTTCTTAGGAGGGGCGTATGCAGCTTATTCAAGTCAAGTCCCTGGTTTGATATTTAGACTACCATGTCAGGTGAGCGCCCGCAGGCCCCCTGGGGCCTCTTGTTGAAGATTAGACCAAGATGTTTGTGACTGCTAACCTCTCTTATGGTAGTGCCTAACATACCCAGAGGAAGATGTATTGCTCCAGAAACTCTACGCAAAACTATCAGCGATTCAGTCTTAGTCGGGTTAAAATCTACTAACCATTGACTTGCCCAATTCTCAATCCCCATTAAGTCATCTCCTATAAGTTTTGCAGTTCTACTAGGGTCTTCAGCAATGAGGTAAAGGGATGTGTCATCCGCAAATAGACAGATGTTACAGAAGACGTCGTCAACAATGTCATTTATGTATATTAAAAAATGGAGGGGACCCAGTGTAGATCCTTGGGGAACACCAGCGCAGACTTTTCTCCATTCTTAGGAGTGGGACCTGATAACTACTCATTGTTGTCTATCCTCCAAATATGACTTGAACCACTGGAGCAATTGTCCTGCAATTCCTATCTTTTCCAATTTGAATAGTAATCCCATGTGCCATACCTGATATCACAGAAAACAAATTGTATTTCTTTCCCCTCATCAAGGGCACCACTGATTGTATTGTACATTTCACTCAGCTGAAGGACTATCTAGTCTTTGGGCATAAACCCAGATTGGAATCGGGTCAGCAGGGAGTTTGTGTCGAGGAAGGCGCTCACTTTTTTGAATGTGCATCTTTCAAAGACTTTCCCGATACAACTCAAAAGAGAGATGGGGCGATAGTTTGTCACGAGGTTAGGGGACTCCTTTTTGAAAATCAGGGAAACATTTGCCTTTTTCCATTGCGGGGGGGGTAAAAACTCTCATTCAGGTGGCGGTTGAAGATTATAGTCAATGGTTTGGCTAAGCTATCTGAGCATTCCTTGAGAATTCTTGAGCTTATTTTGTCGGAACACATGCTTTCGAGATGTTGAGTGACTTCAGGGCATCGAGGACGTCTTTTGGGGTAAGGGTGATATTTTCGAGGATTGGATGACTGGGGTCGAATACCGGTGGTGGGAGTACATCATTGGAATCAATAACATTTGATATCGAACAAAAAAACTTGTTGAAAGCTTCGGCATTTTCGACTTCTGAGCTCAGTATTTGACCGTTGTGGTGGAGATCTGGTATCTCCGAGGCTTTACTGCCGAGAAGAGATTTTAGTGTTTTCCACCAAAGCTCGGCTGATACTGTACGGGATTTCAGTGTATTTTCAATGTCACTAAACTATCTGGCCTTGGCTTCCCTTACAGAAGAGGTAGTTTAATTTCTTTTTTTACGATATTTCTCCCAGGCATGCACAGTGTTTTTTAGCTTCTCTAGGTGATGAAGGCACTTTCGCTGATGAATTAGATGCTTTATTCCGGTATGTATCCACCTGGGCTCATTTGGTCGGGTTGAGATTTGTTTGTTAGGGATAAAATTGGAAGTCATCTTACCTAAGAGTGTTGTAAAATGATCAACAACAGCGACTGTCGACTGCAAAGATAAAGTGTCTTCCCAGTCCGTGTCCACAATGCACTTATTAAATGCGGTGAAATCGGCTTTTGACATTGTTTACTTGTTAGGTAAGTAGAGAATTTTGTCCAGAACATTATTCATAGTTTTAGTTTTTGACGTTTGAAGGCCTAACTTGTTACTATTCACATTCTTAAGAACGTCAGTAGTAACAAGTTAAGCCTTCAAAAACTAAAACTATGGACAATAGGCCTAGCTGTTTCAGCGGCGGTGCTACAGAGAATATTTATTTATTGATGTTTAAGATGTTCACTCAGTCTTGTAAGGGTCCTCACAGTGTTCCATAACTTCCGTTTGGTGCAATATGAAATAACTTGTCTTTTAAGATTTAATGCGAGATTCGATTCAATATCGATATCAGAGACACAATTCGAGATTTGATATGGGATTTGATTTGAAAAAAAACTTTGTCATTCGCAGATCCCTAACACCTTCTGATACAGTGGAACCCATTTAATTCAATATCCACTTTGCCAGTGAAAATTATTACATTAACAGGAGTATTCATTTAACAGGAGTATTCAATTAACAGGGATTTTGTCACTTTCCTGTATTCTAGAGATCAACTTAGCATTTATTCTATTGTATCTTGTTTGAAAGAGCTCCATGAGCTCTGTCAAACAAGATATAATAGATTAAATGCCTGTATTGGATGTACTGAGGCCAAATAGATCTACAAACAAAGGAAAGCTGGGGAGAGTCGGGGTAATTTCTTGACAGGTTACAAGATTTTTTTATTCAATTAACAGGAGTTTATTCTATAACCTATATTCAATTGACAGGTCAAATTTGTACTGGAGGTAAGGTAAATGGTTTTGTGTTGGGAAATTATATTCAGTTAACAGGGTTATTCAGTTAAGAGATATACAATTAAGTGTGCTCAGCTGAACAATTTATGTTGCTAAATTTGATTTTAGTGGTCCCTTACAACTACTAAAAACTTCTGCAATGTCATCATTGAAATAATGGTAACAGCGTACAATATCAGCAAAATGTTTGCTGAGTTATTTCATATTTGTTTTGTTTTGTTTGCTTTTTATTAAATTATTCACAAAATGACATCTATTGGAACATTGGTCTGCACATTTTTTGGTCATCATGTTCATGAATTTTCATTATTTCTATTCCTTCAGATAAATGGCCAAGTATTATATGGAAGAAGTCACCTTAATGCCTCGGCTATGATTAAGGGAATACAAACGAATATGCTGAAATTTATCATTCTAAGGTAATTTAGAAACAATCGATATTTTATATCACTTATCAATTTGCAAGAAAAAAAACCCAAAGGGGAGTCTGAGGAACTAACAGATCAGCTGGTGCACTATATAATTTTCTTTCAAATGAGAAATACTGTTTGTTTACTTCAAACAACATGTGGTAGCAGTGTGTCCATGTACCAGGAATGAGTAAAATATTACAGCAAAAAAAAAAATGTAATTTTTGTTTTCACCAGTTAGTTAAGAAGTTCATTGGAACAAGCTCTTTTTCAGGGTTCCTGCAGGGTCTTGGATTCAAGTATGGCCTTGAATTTGACAATATTCAAGGCCTTAAAATTCTGGAAAACATGTCTGGAGGCCTTGAAAAGCCTTGAATATATACAAAACAAAAATGATGATGAAGCACATAATCATAACTATATAGTTAGCTTAACTTGACAAAGTCACCATAAGCTATTGCCATCACACTTGCGGAAGTCTGTTCACATTCTCCTTTAGCACAGGCTACACCCCGTAGTTCTGGTCTGATCATCACAAAATTTCATATGCATGTTTGAGGTCATGTCTGGATGAGAACGTCCCCTTTTGGTCGTGTTCGGTCAACCATGATGGCTGCCCGAGCCCAAAACCCGAAAACCTTTAGCACAGTCTACAGGTCATATTTATGAAGGGATTTCATTGCAACTTGATAGGATGACTCTGTATAATGTCTAGATGAGACCGTCCCCTTTTGGTCATGATCTGTCAACCATGACGGCTGCCCCAAAACATTTAGCACAGTTTACAGGTCGTATTTAATGTGGAGGGAATTCATTGTAACTTGGTAGGATGACTCTGTATGATGTCTAGATTAGAACTTCCCCATTTCGTCACAATCTGTCAACCGCTGTGGCTGCCCAAGCCCAAAACGTAAAAAACCTTTAGCACAGTCTACAGGTCCTATTTATGGAGGGATTTCATTGTAACTTAGTTGGATGACTCCATATAAGGTGTAGACGAGAACGTCCCCTTTTGGTTGCGATCGGTGAACTGTGACGGCTACAGGGGCCCAAAGCCTGAAAAGCTTTAGCATAGACTACAGATCATATTTGTGAAGGGATTTCATTGTAACTTAGTAGGATGACTCCAGATAATGTCTAGATGAGAATGTCCCCTTTTGGTCGCGATCGTTTAATCGTGATGGCTGCCCAAGCCCAAAACCCGAAAATCTTTAGCACAGACTACAGGTCGTATTTATGAAGGGATTTCATTGTAACTTTTTAGGATGACTCGGTATAATGTCTAGATGAGGACGTACCCTTTTGGTTGTGATGGGTCAACCGTGATGACTACACAGGCCCGAAGCCCAAAAACCTATAGCACAATCTACAGGACGTATTTATGAAAGAATTTCATTGTAACTTGATAGGATGACTCATTTTGAAATAATTTCATTGTAACTTGGTAACTTTGGTTGACATACATTAACTGTGAAGGTCACATTAACCCACCCCTCAGTTCGTTAGTACAGTCTACACCTCAAATTATTTTTATTGAAACATAGCATACAGGGAACAGAAATTAACATATTCTCAATTATCACAATTCTTGTCATATTTCATAATCCTTTCATAAACATTGAACATTATCGCCTTCATCAAACACAACACACAGTCAAGTTAAGCTACAGTGTCATTGACACTTTCATTTTATATGCCAAAGTTTGTGATGACATAGTAATAACTAGGACAGTCTGGTCCTTACCCCCTCTTCCCACTTCCCTACAAGGGAAGAGGGTAATGACCAGAGGTCCTAGTTAGGACTAGTGAAGACAGAATCCTGAAAATACTTGAATTTGGCATTTGTAGGGCCTTGAAAAATGCTTAAATATATTCAGAAACAGCCTTGAATAGCCTTGAATTTTATTAGTGCTTGCCTGCAGGAAAGGTGACTCACTTTAATGCAGGGACAAAACCAAAGTTTTGAGAGACATGAAAGTATTTCAAGTTGTTTTGAAAAAATAAATTCTGTTCCTTCTTGTATAAGATAAACTGGGTATCTGTAGGTCCATGTAATCTTTACTCTTTGAACCCAGATGTATCTCCTGTGTCAGCAATTGGATGAGTCCATATTCATTTTGGGGGGTTAAACCAATTAATATTTTAAACATGTAGCCTTGGTGCTGCACGTTGAAAATATTGACTGGTCTACCCCACACATGCACTTAGCACCCATCCTACTACTTACTGAAATTATGACTTATGTTCCTAAACTGGAAAAAATGCCGCTCGCATTCAAAGTTCTTGAATTTAGTTCTTGAATTCTGAAATGAATCAGCAAGGCTGATGACCACTCCACACTTATGTTAAAATATTAGAATTTCAAGAAGCAAATATTTCCCATATTGCAATTAGGAATTTAACCAATTTATTCTCATTGAACTCTGTCAGACAAGATTGAATTGGTTAATTTCCTAATTGCATTTTGAGAAAAATTTTTTGCTCCAAATTTTGGATTTTTGTTATTCCCAGCCCCTGCTATGTGTGCTTGTTTTCCTTTTACCCAAGCGAAATAGCAGACAACTCTTGCAAAAAATCTTTTTATTGGGACAAGCTCAATGCTATGTTTCTTGAGAAAAAACTGAAAGAATAATAAAATTTGAAAGACGATTTTTTTTGTGTCGCCTGCCCCACGAAGTGGGGAGCAACATATAGGGATTACTTTTGTCGTCTTGCGTCATCCGCGTCGTCCGCGTCACACTTTTTCTTATCCGCCACTCCTCTTTAACCTGTGAATGGATTTTGATGAAACTTTCAGTGATTCTTTATAACATAATGGCATTGTGCACCTCCTATTTTATTTTTTGATCCGCTGTATTTTTTCCAGAGTTATGCCCCTTTTCCACTTAGAATTCTGTCTGAAACGCCTTGGAGTGTCTCTTATCCGCCACTCCTCTTTAACCTATGAATGGATTTTGATGAAACTTTCAGTGATTCTTTATCACATAATGGCATTGTGCACCTCCTATTTTATTTTTTGATCCGCTGTATTTCTTCCAGAGTTATGCCCCTTTTCCACTTAGAATTCTGTCTGAAACGCCTTGGAGTGTCTCTTATCCGCCACTCCTCTTTAACCTATGAATGGATTTTGATGAAACTTTCAGTGATTCTTTATCACATAATGGCATTGTGCACCTCCTATTTTATTTTTGATCCGCTGTATTTTTTCCAGAGTTATGCCCCTTTTCCACTTAGAATTCTGTCTGAAACGCCTTGGAGTGTCTCTTATCCACCACTCCTCTTTAACCTATTAATGGATTTTGATGAAACTTTCAGTGATTCTTTATCACATAATGGCATTGTGCACCTCCTATTTTATTTTTTGATCCGCTGTATTTTTCCAGAGTTATGCCCCTTTTCCACTTAGAATTCTGTCTGAAACGCCTTGGAGTGTCTCTTATCCGCCACTCCTCTTTAACCTATGAATGGATTTTGATGAAACTTTCAGTGATTCTTTATCACATAATGGCATTGTGCACCTCCTATTTTATTTTTTGAACCGCTGTATTTTTTCCAGAGTTATGCCCCTTTTCAACTTAGAATTCTGTCTGAAACGCCTTGGAGTGCATATATCTCAGTCATTGTCAGGTGGATTTTAATGATATTTGGCATGCACATGAACCAGGATGGGGGAAAGGATATCCACATATAACCGTTATCATCCAAACATTTTTTCAGAGTTATGTCCCTTTTTCGACTTGGAATTCCATATAACTTACATAGAAGAACTTGATTAACAAGGTTTGAGGTAAATATTTAAAGACACACTATTAAAATATAGTGCAGGCGACACACGTCTTCCATGGAAGACTCACATCTAAGTTGTGAATAAGATGATGATGGATATGGCCATTTCATTGAATGAGGATTAATTCCATTACAATGATCACCCAGTGCTCAATACTCTTTGCCGTCGATGGTAGTTGACATGTTGTGCATCAAAAGGTTGTGTACTCAAGCAAATTTGCCTATGATTCCATTCAGGAATACAACGTCTTATTGAAGTTAACCCTATACCTAATGCGTCAGCTCCACCTGCCTTCCTATTTTATAAATTAAGCAGTTGAAATTTTTTTTTTTTTAAATTCCAACAAAACCATTTTATGTAGCCCCACATAGGAACAAGCTGATATGGTTTTGACACAATGTTTTGAAAATTTAAATAAAACAATTACTAAAATAATAAATTTTGATATTGCGTTAGGTAAATATACAGAACCACACTTATGTTTGAATAGGTTAACGATTACTGGATGAGAGCGAGTGGCGCAGGGATACCACGAGAGCCGGTAGGCTCGAGTGGTTATCCCAGCGCCACATGCTCGAGTCCAGTAATCGTTAACCCATTCAAACATAAGTGTGGTTCTGTATTTATTACACACCCAACCATGAAAAAGAATTCACTGTAATTAATCGCTAATTTAATTAAATAGTCGACAATTTGAACGGTTGAAAGAATTTTAGAGAGAAACAGGCAATTTTGTCAGAGAACCAGTCTTAAGTCTTTGACCTTGCCACCTGTAGAATCGCTGGTGATTCATTTTATTCGCAAAAAAATGTCGATCCGAACACTCAAAACTCAAAAGATTGCATTCAGCATATCAGACGTCACAAATTATGAGGTCTCTAATGTGTTTTCAAAATTGTGTGTGCAGGCATCATTATATCTGGAGGATGGAAAATGTAGGCAAGGATTTTAATTTGAATACGGTGCGAACTGGCCGCTCTGTTTAAATTTCGTGCTTTTTAAACTGAAACTAAAAATATAAGTTTGAACTCGGCTTGATGATACATGCACTACTGGCAGTACTGCCACAAGGCTATCGCATGTGGACATCGGTCATTTCTGTTCTGCACTGTAACAAACGTACACACTGGACGAGAACTGACATTTTGTGCAATAATTAACCTTCCGGGACTTTCATTCATTCGATCGTTTGGAGTAAATGAGCCTGAGGCAATTTGAGATTCCATTCTGACTCTGAGTGAACTCTGCAGTCTTGGTAAGTTTGCACTTTATTTTTCAACATTATAAAGACATTAAAGTTTCTGACTTGAAATTTAACCTTCTTTTTATTTTACCTCATGTCTTGATAACCTTTGTTTGAAATGGGCTGCACTTGCAAATAAAAGCTTTAGGTTGTCCACATAATACTGCAGATATACAAAGGGAGGAATATATTGCATGATAACTGCAAGAAAATGTCATGTCTCCACAAGTAATTTAGTTTGTACACCTTTTTTACAACCCCCCCACCCATCTATAACCTGTCAGCATTTTCTTGAAAGCTCACGGAATGAGTATCCAACAGTCCTAGGCAGAGGCTGAAAGAGAAATAAGGAGGGGGGGGGGGGGGGTTCTCACCAGTAAGCTCCAACTTATTTTGATTGATAATATTTTCAAAGATTGATTAATGTTTACATTATTTTGTACTAGAACGATACTTCACCAGATTGTTATCTGAACGGTTCTGTCAATAAATTTTCTTGGTATCTGGTTCAAAACAAAATAATTTTTTATGTGTCTGCTCCAATATCTTGTCAGTCTTAATTTGGAATTTGGTATTCTGAATTTGCATTTAGCAAGTAGTTTTAAAGAGGACTGATAGAATGTAGCTAAAATGATAGGCTTTTGGAGAATATTTTCTTGGGAATGGGGGCTGACCAATCAAACTGCCCTGAACTTTTGTTTCAAAATCAAAATGCAGGGCCTTGCCTTGAATTTGCCTATGTAAATGCTCTTCCCACTGCCCTGATATTTGCCTAAATTATAAAAAATACCCCTTCCCTCTGAACAGTCTGTTCTGAAAATATCAGTCCCTTTCAATGAAAACTGCAAAATTAACTGTTTATTGGGAAGGGGGTGAGAGTGCCTCAACCCCCTTCCCATCTCATACACCCATGTAGCTAAGTCACATAGGTGGCATTCGATTTAAGTTTTGTTGCTGAGAATTGAAGCAAAATAATAAATATCCTTGTATAAAACAGAAATACTAGCAAAAATCCTAAATTAGTCATTTAAAAATACACATCAATCTGTGTCTGGAAAATTTTGTCATATTGTCTGTGTTTTAAATATTCTACTAATTATTTTTGAATTTCATGGAAGTCATCTTATAAAATTGACAATATATTGCATTCTTCAGACCACATATATTTACCACCCCTCCCCTCTTCATGGTCTCATTCCCAGCCTACTCGAGACTTTTCAGAATTTCTGTAGTGGGCAGCTGAAAACATTTTTTAATTTCCCCAGTACAAACTCCAGAAAGTCATATTTTAGCAATACTATATCCCCCTAAAAAGCCCATCCCTCCTGTCCCCACAAAAAAAATTAAATAAAATAAACCTGTTGCTCCAACACCCACTAGCACGTAAAAAACATTGGTTCCACAAATGTAAAATACCAAGTTTTTTTTTATAAAACCAGGCTTTTCATTCTTCCGAATTTATTTTCTTTATTCAGCTAGTGTGTGTGTGTGTGTGTGGGGGGGGGGGGGGGGGGGGGGGGGGTCATCTAGTAAGGCTGGAATTGGAGATAGTTAATTAGTAACTGTATGTACTAGCTGTCAAACATCTCCAGCCAGGCGCTGTCGGCGTCTGTTTTTTCCACTTCATGGTAACCAGTATTCAAGATTCCTTTAGTCTTGCTTCCTGAGAACGACTTCAACTTAACATGCTTTTCAAAGTATGTTTGCGTTGGTAAACGTGCTGCTTCATTGCCGAAGTGTGAATCGAATAAGATTACAGTTAAACATTAGGCCTCGTGTCGAGTTGCTGTACTAGTGGCTGGCTGCAATATCGAACCCAATTGGACTTTTTTGCACTAAAATTAATAAAGTTGTCCTCGATTTTCAATAACGAAAGCAAAGGTTGAGTTTCACTGTTCAATTTCTTGGCAGAGATCATGTGTCTTTCATGACTTTCAACAGTTTTTAGCATAGTTGTGCATCAAACATTTTGTAATTGGAATCGGTCATTCCGACAGATAAATATAGCCGATGGTTCTCATTGGTCATATTCCACTGAACGCTGCAAACTATAAGAACCAGTCTAACGAGAGAACTTGTGCACGCGAAGGGTACTTTTTATCGGATTGCACTAGAGCTTTCTGGTTAAAATTACTGCATGCCCCTAAAATTCATGTGATCGTGACAAATACAGTTACGGGTGTGTAATAAAGAGTTAATGAATGAATAAGCAGTCCAATAAACATATGATTTTTATTCCACAGTCCAAATCCAAACCAAGATACATCTCTGTTGTCAAGCAGAAGTTAACACTTTTTATACCTTTGTTCTGGCGATCTCAAATATGCAGAAGCTACTCAACAATCATCGGAAATCAGCATGCCAATTTGCAAAACACATCTTTTCTTAAGCAATGAGTTAAGTTATCAGGGAAAAAGGACTTCTCATGAAGTTAGTTATCTCTAATTTCTTGGTAGGCAGAGACATCAAAAGATTCTTTAAAAAGATTGATTCAGTTTGTAAATATATTCAGTGATCAAATCGAATGAAAAGGCTCAAATACAGGGCTGAAAAAATTGTCCTTGCAATTGTTGTTACCTCCTAAACCGATGACCTAATTCAGAAAAACACCATCTTTCAGATGAACTTTGTAACATGAGGTCAAATTGATGTTTTTTGCTATGTAAAACATTTGATTTCAGAGATTTTGGCCACATGGCCTTCTTCAATGATTATTTGCCGACACCAATTTCAAGTTGTTACACTCAAGGGGAAATATGTAGTTGGTGTTTTCAAATATCACTGAAGAAGATCACAAAGTTAAAAACTCCCAACAATTTTGAGGAGATGATAACCTGAAAATTTTCTTGAATTTGGACCAAAGAACAGCTGTTGGTCTGCTAGTCAGATTGTACATTATCCAGCTTTTATGATATACAATATTGTGTTCATAAAAGTGATATTTTTCTTAACTAGTTAAGTTAAGTGCTAAATTATTTTTGGCCATCAGAATTTGTTCACATTAACCCTTTACCTAACGTAACGGTCAAAAACCGCCAGCGCTATTCTCAAAAATCGCCAATTAATTTTCATTATATTTTCATTTTTTTGTCTCACAAACATAGGTTATGACCCCTCTTTGGAATGAGCTTGTTCCAGTGAGGGGTCATAACCTATGTTTTTGAGACAAAAAATAAAAAAAAATAGTTATTCAAGAATTTTGTTTGCATGTGTCGTCTGCTTTTCATGTTAGGTAAAGGGTTAAGAGGGTGCCTGTGGGCACTCTCCCATAAATTGTAACAAGGCAAATCCTAACAGACTAAATATTATCACTTCAAAGATAATATGAAGCACCGCCATTGAATTTATACTCTTTAAGTTGCAGTTGCTACACTTGAGAATAAAGCTGAGATATGGACTTCGAGCACTCTACCAGTTAATCGGATCATGATCAGATCGCAACACACTTGAAACACTAGTGGGTTGAGGTTTCATATATAAGATATTGCAAAATCATGATTAAATCATGATAAACAAACAAAAATAGCTTCTCAGATTCAGTGTTCTCTCTTTTCTACAGTGCTGTGGGGAGAGAAGCAGAAAGATAACTTTTGAGTCGGGCAAAAAGAAGGCAGAGAATTTTGATTGGATCGTTGCTAGATTGTGATCTGAATGAAATTTCCTCTGTGTTTTTTTTTAGCTAAGTAATGAAAGAGGATCATTAATTTTCCTCCACCAACTCTGTTCTCTGGTGTTGAAATGTCCAAAGTTGGAACTGCAAATTTTTTCCATAATACAACTGGAAATGTAATCAATTCAATCTTGTGTAATAGAGCTTGATGAGATTTGTTAACCCTTAAAAGCCTAATTCTGACTATTGTAACTTTTTAATGCAAAGGAACAGGTGCCCCAGTATTGTTAGAATAAACTCAAAACTTGTTTTTTAAGTACCTTGTCAGTTGTTTCTACTCAAGTCTTGGCTGCCTTTGTAGGCAACCAAGACTTGACTAGAAACAACTTCAAAGCCACTGGAGGTAGACTTTCGAAGTAAAGCGAAAAATGTATAAAATTCTTCAGGTCCTTAAGGGTTAAACAAGATTGACTTGGTTAAATTCTTAAATTATGGGGAAATTTGCAACTTGAAATTTTCCAAATTTTGACATCAGTTTGCTGGGAATTAATCTTTTTTTGTGAGAAACTGTATGCATTTTGTTTCTTTAAATTTTATTTGTAAATTTAAAACATTTTTGAATTCATTTGGGCAATGAATGAGAGTTTAAATATGTTTCTGTTACAGAAATCCAGAAAACGTTGATCGCATGGCTATTCGACCATTGAAGTTGCATCCACCTACTCCAACCTTTGAGGTAGTATTTTATTAATAACAGTAGAGTAACACTTGATTTTCTATCTTGTGATTATTGTGTGAAAACCTTAGAAACACATCCTGTTAAATGGCAGCATTGCGACTAATTGGTTAGTGCCTTGGGCTTCAGATCTAAAGGTTGTATGTTTGAATCTGACCAATTTGATTTGCACAAAGGAAGCATGGTACAGTATGGCTGCCGTGGAGTGATCACTTTCCATGGGTGAGAAATATTTTGACGGATGCAATAATATTAGATTCCAAACTCTAATTATAGGAATAATCATCAAAACTTTAATTAATGAAGCACCGGGTACAACCCGGTGCTTCATTAATTAAAATTTTGCTGCTGATGATTTTTATTACCTGATAGACACATGTGTGGACATCACTGTTCACACATGGATTGTGACAGGTCCACGGCGGCTGTACTGTAGTACATTGCGCTTGGCATACAGCAGCATACTGATGGCACACTTGCCTTCAGCAAATGCTAAACCTGCTTGTTCCAGAGAGAGGGGTTAGAGAGGTTCTACAACAATGATTCCTCTCATTCTTTCTGTCAGTATTGACTCAAAAATCCCATAATTGCAGAGATTATTGGTATGAAATCTTATAATGCCACTAAATTTGTTTCTACAAAAAACGTTTTATTGAGAGTGCCTGTGAGATGGCCTAGCGGAAATGTTTCTGCTTCTATCAAATCTTAGTTCTTATTGATTACTTGACTGAACGAGACTCTTCAAACCAAATTACTATCAGGAATCAATATTTCAAATTGGTCAAGTGGCAAGCTGTATTTCTTCCTCCCTTGACTCACCAATTTTAGGAAGCTTAACAGATTTGAAATGTCATATTTTCTACTTTTATTTTATGTGCATTCCTTTTATGAAAAGTGTGGTGGTGAACCCTTTACAAAACGAAATGGAAAAATATTGGGCAGCACCAGATGAGAAAATCTGAACCATCTTTAATGTGTTTATTTTTTAATTTCACTGTTCTAATTTTTGCATTTTGTCACCTCATTGGAACAAGTTCAATGAGAATGTTCAAGTCATGGAAATCAATGAGTTTTCAGGTCACCAGTCTAATTCTGTTCGGAATTCGACACTGTTATGGGCTGTTTGTTTACCCACTTTTTGTGGTGTTTGAGTGCACGTGACTGTTGATGAAATGTAATGTGCCTTTACTTAAAAAGACATACGGGTATTCTTTCCTGACCCAGTTTTTAGCTCACCTGACTTTCAGTCAGGAGAGCTATAGTGATCACTCACCGTCCGTGAACATGGTGTTTGCGTCTTCTCCTCCCAAACCGCTGAACCAATTTAATTGATATTTGAGATAATAGTTTGTTATGACATCGCAATTTGATTTTGTTCAAATCAAGTTGCCCCGCCCGTGGGTAGGGCCACACCCAAAAAGTGTGCTGAAATCTTAAAAAATCTTCTTCTCATGAACCAGCAGTAGCAGAGACTTGATATTTGGTGTGCAGCTTCCTTTTGAGGTGTAGACTCAGATTTGTTCAAGAGAAGTTTGTGGGGCTATACTTGGCGTCGTTATGGGAGGGGCAAAATTTTTGGCCCCGCCCAAAATTTCTATTTTCCAAACCGAGAGGCTGATTTGAACCAAATTTTATCTGAGGGCTTATTGGGTCATAAGTACCTAATTTATGCTGATTTTTTTTTTCCCGTAGCCCCATGGGAACCGCAGGAGCTAAAAATAGAAAAAAATTAAAACGCCCATTTCTCCAAAACTGCACGGCACCGAGAATTTTTATTTGGTGTGAAGCTTCCTTAGGACCAACAGAAAGAATTGGTAAAAAAAAATTGCCATCGGTTTTATCATAGGGTACAGTTTCGGGACATTGAAAAAGTGCTGAGTCAGCACTTTTTAACACTGTAGGCAATGGGAAAAACATTAAAAAATCTTCTTCTCCAGATCCAGCAGGCAGAATCTTTTGATATTTGGTATGCAACATTGGAGGGTGGATCTGATTCAAGTTTGTTCAAATTGGCCCCCTGGGTTCATATTTGGGCTCAGTATAGGAGCCCGATTTCGAACTTAGTGCATTTCAGGCAAATTTCTTAAAAAATCTTCTTCTCCAGATCCAGCAGGCAGAATCTTTTGATATTTGGTATGCAACATTGTGGGGTGGATCTGATTCAAGTTTGTTCAAATCGGCCCCCTGGGTTTATATTTGGGCTCAGTATAGGAGCCCAAATTTGAACTTACTGCATTTCAGGCAAATTTCTTTGAAAATCTTCTTCTCCAGATCCAGCAGGCAGAATCTTTTGATATTTGGTATGCAACATTGTGGGGTGGATCTGATTCAAGTTTGTTCAAATCGGCCCCTTGGGTTTATATTTGGGCTCAGTATAGGAGCCCAAATTTGAACTTAGTGCATTTCAGGCAAATTTCTTTGAAAATCTTCTTCTCAAGATCCAGCAGACAGAATCTTTTGATATTGGGTATGCAACATTGTGGGGTGGATCTGATTCAAGTTTGTTCAAATCAGCCCCTTGGGTTTATATTTGGGCTCAGTATAGGAGCCCAAATTTGAACTTAGTGCTTTTCAGGCAAATTTCTTAAAAAATCTTCTCCAGATCCAGCAGACAGAATCTTTTGATATTTGGTATGCAACATTGTGGGGTGGATCTGATTCTATTTTGTTCAAATCGGCTCCCTAGATTCATATTTGGGCTCACTATAGAAGCTCGAATTTGAACTTAGTGCATTTCAGGCAAATTTCTTCAAAAATCTTCTTCTCCAGATCCTGCAGGCAGAATCTTTTGATATTTGGTATGCAACATTGTGGGGTGGATCTGATTCCAGTTTGTTCAAATCGGCCACCTGGATTCATATTTGGGCTCACTATAGAAGCCCAAATTTGAACTTAGTGCATTTCAGGCAAATTTCTTTGAAAATCTTCTTATCAAGATCCAGCAGGCAGAATCTTGTGATATTTGGTATGCAGCATCCTTAGGGGGTGAGATTCAAGTTTGTTCAAGCCATGTCCCTAGGTCCATATTTGGGCTCAATGTGGGAGCTTGAATTGCAACTTTGTTCGAAATGAGGAATTTTCTTAAAAAATCTTCTTCTTCAGATCCAGCAGTCGGAATGGTTTGATATGTGGTGAGTAGCATCCTTGGGGGGAAGGGGGATGCAAGTGTGTTAAAGCCAAGTCCATGGGTCCATATTTGGGCTCCCTGTGGGAGCCCAAATTATAACTTAGTCAATATGAGGAATTTTTCTTTAAAAATCTTCTTCTTCAGATTCAGCAGTTGGAATGTTTTGACTTGGCATGGAGCAACCTTAGGGGGCTGAGATTCAAGTTTGTTCAAGCCAAGTCCCTTGGTTCATATTTGGGCTCACTATGGGAGCCTGAATGACAACTTAGTTCAAAATGAGGAATTTTATTTAAAAATCTTCAGATCCAGCAGATGAATGCTTTTGATATTTTTTATGCAGCATCCTTAGGGGGGTAAGATTCAAGTTTGTTCAAGCCATGTCCCTAGGTCCATATTTGGGCTGATTGTGGGAGCTCGAATTGTAACTTGGTTCAAAATGAGGAATTTTCTTTAAAAATCTTCTTCTTCAGATCCAGCAGTCGGAATGTTTTGATATTTGGTGTGCAGAATCCTTAGGGGTGTGAGATTCAGGTTTGTTAAAGCCAAGTCCCTGGGTTCATATATGGGCTCCCTGTTGGAGCCCGAATTATGACTTAGTTCAATATGAGGAATATTCTTTAAAAATCTTTTTTTAGATCCACTGGTCAGAATATTTGGATATTTGGTTTCAGCTTTTCTTAGGAGGAGCAGATGCAACTTGTGGAAATCAATTCTCTGGGTTGATATTTAGGCTACCATGTCAGGTGAGCGCCCTCAGGCCCCCTGGGGCCTCCTGTTTGTATTTCAATCAATAGGTATTTAATTCCCCTTGAAAACATCAAGATATTAACATAACTATGCTGCATAATTCTAAAACTACAGTTGTGATGAGTCTTCATTTCTGATTATAATGTCATCAAAATATCGTTCAAATAAAGTATCAATTGAGGCCTAAATAAGTTGAAAATCTGTTTCTCAAGTCCTTTTGCATTGTCCTTTTGGCTGCCGCATGCTCTCTTTTTATAACCAATGGAAACTTAAAAAATTAAACATTAAATGGTTTATGTCTGATATTTTGCCAAAGTTGATAAAATTGATAAAATTATCCCTCGAGTGCAACAAGGCTTTGCAATGCTTTATCATTGCAAAGCCTTCTTGCACTCAAGGGTTGAAATACACGACCACCCATACTAGTCTCTAGATTATGAGGCCTAAAACATAAAACAAACCAAGAACATGAACTTTTGATGGCAAAGAAATAATTACAAAAATAAAATAAAAAAACACCCGCCTGCCTGCAATTTTACAAAAAATGGCCTCGGAAACAGAAGATCTACATTCATTTTCTGTGATTCAAAGTGAGAAATGTTGATTATGCGGCCTAATCAACATTTCTCGTTCTGAATCACAGAAAATGAAAGTTCATGAAATATGTGACGTCACATTCAATCATCAGTTGGTCAGAAATGTGAACCTTAGATTTGCTTTTCCGACTAACTGAAATATTCTAGACAAGTGAATCTAAACATTGGCACTGATGACCTTTTTGGGAGGCTAGACTGGTTCCAGCCCATAACAGCATCAAATTTCTTACAGAATTAGTCTGGTGGCTTGAGAGCTTGGAAAAGTAAGCTATGTTTTGGAAAGATTTTGTTTGGCAAATAAATATGTTGGTACTTCCCTGAAATGTATTATGTGAAGGATTTACCTATTTTCCAGTTTTCCAACCATTCTCTGCTTTCTTTTCTTTTTGAATAAAATCACTAACTCTCTTCTGTCTAAATATATAATAAAGAAAACAGGTGCATGGTGGCTCAGTGGTTATCAGGGCTCAAAATAAGCGGTGTCGCGTCGCTTTTTGCTATGCAAAACTTGCAAAAAGCTACACAATGTTCAATTATGTATAGCATTTTGCGATACAAGATAATCAACTGCAGCCTATTAGGCTGCGGTTGATTATCTTGTATCGCAAAATGTGAATGAAAATTTGCAAACAAATTTGAAAACTACCGGTAGTTCACTGATGCTTTACATCTGATTGTGGAACATTCCAGGCATAACTCTGATTAACTCTCCATCAAGCATCATTTGCAACTTCATATGTAAGATGAATTCTATTGGTTTAAATTCTTCCTGTTTTTACAACATTTTGCATAAAATGCCCATTAAAAATAACTTCAAGCCCATCAAATTAAAAATCCCAACTTCAATTTTGAGAACTCAATTAAACAACCAAGACGCCATTTGAAAATATCCAGGTCCATGCAACCCTTAAAGGCATTTCAGTTAAAGAAAAACATAGTAAATGCTTCGTGTGTTGCAGATAATTTGGAAATGCCCAAAAATGGATGGAAACTATTCTATCTACTTAGACGAATTCAATACAAAACAGCATAACATAACTCTGGTACACAAAAACAGCTATGTAATTTTTACAAAATGCTATTCATTTTTTGGAAATGTGTAGCATTTTGCTATGCAAAGAAAAAAAGTTATTTTGAGCACTGGTGGTTATGGCATTGGATTTCAAACCAAAAGGTCCACGGTTTGATCCCTGCCAGGGGCAATTGCCTTGTGTCCTTGGGCCAGGTACTTAATTTCTGATTGCCCATGTGGAGGCACAATGGCAGTCTGTACTGAGGCGTACTGCACATCTGTGGTGCACTAGCCTTCACCCAATGCTAACCCTGCTTGTGCACAGTTGGTATGTCAAGGAGACTGACATTAATCGTCACTGCTAGGTGCTTCTCTCCGGGTACTCCAGCTTCCTCCATCCATAAAACTGTCCAACATGAGATGGGCCCTGGCTGTCGTAATTGTTGTTGACATCCCAATAAATCAATAAATAAATTAATACATAATAAAGAAAAAAATGAATAGACAAAATTTTCAGTGCCAGCTGCTGTATTTTTACCCCTGTGTGGCCTGCAAAACTTCCTTATGACTACTTTTTGGATCATCTATTTATAAGCCCTAAAAATTTGTGAAAGTCTTGAGTTAGGCCTTTGAGGGTGAAACAAGAGCAAATGCCTGTGCATGTAAAGCTGCAACTGTTTGAACATTTGATCATGAACAGACAGACACATTGACAAACAACAAAACACTAACACTCACAGATCATCTTTCGATCACAGCTTAAAATTGACAGACACATTGACAAACAACAAAACACTAACACTCACAGATCATCTTTCGATCACAGCTTAAAATTGGTGACCAAGATGAACAGTTTTGCAGGTAGAGTAGGCCTGACTACTCCAAAAGCATTACAGATTATTGAAACTATCAGACACTTCAACATATCAAGCAGGGCCCAAGTTTAGGTTGCTTTGGAGGAAGGCACACTTCAATTGCACTCTTACAAGAGCAAATTAGGTGAAGTGGCTTTGTCAAGGACTCAAAAGAAGTTATACAAATTGATTTGAACTCTCTGTCTCGATCGACACCAGATTTGCACAATTTGAGTCCCCATAACCCAGTAAAATGATGTATAAAAGTCCCTATAATTACCTTGGCACCAGACCAGCCAGTATTCCATTTGTATAGAGATTTACAAGGTCGGCTAATTTAAACATATCTGCTATGTTTACCTCCAACCCCTTCCCTCCCCCATCCACCATACCATGTAGAAAACCTTGCAGTTATTGAATTTAGCATCTTCTCTATTATGTGCAGTGTCAGGTACAGTGGAAACCTGTTGAGTAGCCATTTTGTCATTGAAAAATATTCAGTTAACCCTTTACCTAACATGAAAAGCTGACGACACTTGCAAACAAAATTCTTGAATAACTAATTTTTATACCCCCGCAAACAAAGTTTGGGGGGGGTATATAGGAATCACCCTGTCCGTCCGTCTGTCTGCCTGTCCATCTGTCCATCTGTCCATCCTTGTAAGCGCAACTCCTCCTAAACCGTTTGAAGAATTTTCATGAAACTTTACACAATGGATTAACTCCATATGAAGATGTGCATGAAGCAATATAATTCCGTTCTGACATTTCCGAGGGGAGATAATCTAACTTATGCCGTCTGTCCATCCTTGTAAGCGCAACTCCTCCTAAACCGTATGAAGAATTTTCATGAAACTTTACACAATGGAAGAACTCCATATGAAGATGTGCATGAAGCAATATAATTCCGTTCTGACATTTCCAAGGGGAGATAATCTAACTTATACCGTCTGTCCATTCTTGTAAGCGCAACTCCTCCTAAACCGTTTGAAGAATTTTCATGAAACTTTACACAATGGAAGAACTCCATATGAAGATGTGCATGAAGCAATATAATTCCGTTCTGACATTTCCAAGGGGAGATAATCTAACTTATACATTTCAGGTGTGTGGGGGGGGGGGGGGGGGTATCACTTTGTGAGTTTGCTCACAGTACCTCCAATTTTAATTTTTTTTTTAACCTATTTTCCAGTTTGCCAACCATTCTCTGCTTTCTTTTCTTTTTGAATAAAATCACTAACTCTCTTATGTCTAAATATATAATAAAGAAAAAAGCTGCGTGGTGGCTCGTTCCAACCAGGGGTCATAACCTATGTTCTGAGACAAAAAATGAAAATGTAATGAAAATTAATTGGCGATTTTTGAGAATAGCGCTGGCAGGTTTTGGTTTTTACATTGGGTAAAGGGTTAACAGAAGAATTTAATTAATAGGAAGTTGGTCCTTTTCCTTATTCTAGTGATAAACTGAGCATTTATTATATGAATGGGATGTCTGTGATGCTGTCTTGCTATCATTCTATCGAGTGAGAAATTCAAACTTTATCTCCCTTGATGTCCCCTATGGGAGCACTGGTAAGTGGAGCAGTGCTTGTTTAGTGTTGCAAACAAGGTCTTTTCCTGGTAAAATAGGACCCAGTCTCCAATGCTTGGAATGGAAGTTCTCTAAAATGAGTAACATGGTTATAAATGATTCCACTCATGATTAGCCATTGTGCAGTTACCATAAACATAAATAATTAAATAACTACTCCCTTGATGTGCAGTGCAATACAATTTTCCATCGTGCGGTCCTGTGATGGGTTGGTCTGCGCTTTCCATTATATCTTCATTGACAGAGCTCATAGAGCTCTGTGAAACAAGATATAATAGATTAAATGTCTGTATTGGTTGTATAGGTCTATAAATATTGAAATTCAATGGTTGTCAGCAAGCCTGAATATAAGCATCCTGTCATTTGCAAAACAAGGTCCCCAGAGGGTGAATTTGTTGATGCTATTTCATACAGTGGGCCAATTTATCCTCTAGGTGCATGTTTCTGTTTTGGCTTGAGACCTTGATTCAGACAGATTCACAGAGGGTAAATTTTTTTATGCTACCCTGCTGTGCAGGGTAGCATCACCAAATTCACCCTCTGGGGACCTCATTTTGCAGTTGACAGTCTGCTTATTTTCATGCTTGGTTGTCAGGGTAATTCTTTGATAGATTGCAGGATTTTTTATTCAATTAACAGGAGTTCCCTCTATATGCAATTAACAGTTTAAATTTGTACTGAAGATATGACAAATGGTTTGGTGTTTGAAAGTTATACCCAGTTAAGAGGTTTATTCAGTTAAATGATATCCAATCAACTCATTGAGTGCTAGAAGCCACTATCGGGGCTTTAAAAAAATGTATGAGATCAAAAGCCAACGTTTTCCTTCCACTTGTTTCAAATTCAGTCAAACGCAAATAATATTTTATTTCTAAAAATTTGTTTCATTTCAAATTATTGGAGAGTTCCTGTGAACACTCTCCAATAATTTGTGATAAAACAAAATTTGATGAACAGATTCAGACCTCCAAAAATAATCTAGACATCAACCAGTTAAGTGAGCTCCACTGTATTTTGGCTCGCTTAAAAATTCTTTATGTTGGAGTGTGTGTAGTGCAAGATGATTTGGTCGATATGTTCAGTCAGGGGACTAATTATATTGCCAATGGCTGTGTACCAAACATTTCTAATTTTAAGGGCAGCATTTGTAGACATCATTATCTGAAAGATTTATCATTTCAGAAATCATTTTCTCACTAACAAATTGCTTCCATGGAAATACTCAAGACATCTTTTCCCATAAAATGTCTTCTTATTGATTACTATGCATGTATACTTACTGTGGAGATGAGAGATTGTGAAGGGCTGTAACCTTCTCTACTTGCTTTTAGTGATTTACTTTAACATGTCGCTCATGATTGATTCGACGGTACTTGACTATATATTCCATTACTCTTAGTAATTTTTATGTTTATTGAGGATGCATCTGGAATTAACATTTAAAAAATCTATTCCAGGCCTGTTCAAATAAAATTTAAAGCAATGGTTACCTTAATATTTTTATATCTCCCTTCTCAAAAGAGGGGGATACACTGGATTACATGCATCTGTCCTTCCGTGCTTCCATCCATCCATTCGTCCATCTGCAGCGATATATTACTAGTGTGTGGATGGATTTCAGTGAAATTTGGTATGCCAGATCCATATGACAAGCCTCTCTTTCACATGTTATAAAAAAGTTGCCCACATTTTTTCAACAGAGTTAAGTTCCTTACTTTGATTTTAATTCATTTTTGCTTCATCGGTCAAGAGCTGCATTGGGGGTATAATTGCCTTCAGCAATAGCTCTTGTTTGAGCCAGGGAAAGGTGAAATAATACATGTAAGTTTACCATTGTTAGTGGAAAGGCTGAGGTGGAAAACCCTGAGTACAGCTGTTTATTTCATAAGTTTCATAAAGCAGCTGTGCTGTTGTTCTGAATTTCATAGAAAAACATGGCCGCCAGTGGTCATCTTGAATTTGGCATATAAATTGTCAGCAATTTCATTAGCACACCCTACAGGCCACATCTCTCGCCCGATATTTTTCAAATTTCATATATAGCTTTGGAGTGATGTCGAGATTGGAGCTGTTGAATTTTTCTTTATTTGTTGAAAAACATGGCCATCTTGGATTTGGCATATGAATTGTTAACAATTCTTTCAGTACACCCAACAGGCTGCATCTCTCACCCGATCTTTTTCAAATTTCGCAGTAACTTTGGTGTGATGTCTTGATAGGAACTATTGAATTTTTCTGAATTTTGTTTCAAAATATGGCCGCCAACAGCCATCTTGGATTTGGCGTATAAATTGTCAACAATTCTTTTAGCACACCATACAGGCCACATCTCTCACCCGATCTTTTTCAAGTTTTATATGTAGCTTGGTGTGATGTCTAGATGGGAGCTATTTTTGGAATTTCATTGAAAAACAAGATCGCCAGCTGCCCTTCCTCCAACACAGTTTTTCTGAAAAATGTCAACCTTATATTCATTGATGCTTGAAATTCCTAAAACTGGTTAATGTAGACTGACCATGATATTTCTTTGTTCATTTTGCTATGGTTATTCCTTCACTTTCTGGGTACTTAAGCCTTCAAAAAGTACTCAACGTGTACCAACTTGCATGAAAAGTCATTGGAAACCTTTATTCTGACAGCACACTCATTTGTTTGCTTAGTGGTCTCTACATTCCAAAGTCAATTGGGTTGAAAATTAACCGAAATCAACTGGGTTGAGTGAATATGAACCCAATTGGGTTCATATTCACTCAACCCAATTGATTTGGGTTGATTTTTAATCCAACTGATTTTAGCATGTGTAAAAGTACATTGCATGTTAAGTGGCATAATCTTGTGTGTAGTTAATAAGTTAAAATACAACCAAGGCCTGCAGGAATAAATTATCAAATTACATTTCCATCTGTGTTACCATGGAGGACCCCCTCCCCCACCTCACCTACATACAGTTTTCAAGGAAAATGTCAACCAGATATACATTGATGACTGACATTCCTACAACTTGTTTGTGTACTCTCGCCTTGATATATCTTGGGTCGTATTGGTCGTATTGCTATGGTTATTCCTTCACTTTCTGGGTACTTCAGCCTTCAAAAAGTACTCAGGATGCACCATATGGCATGAAAAATTAATTGTTTTTCCCAGGGAAAACCCTGGATCTAATACTATAAAACTTTTACAATGGTATTTTCTAGAACTGTATTTTCCACCTATAAATATAACTGACTAAAATGAATCACTTGGCAAATTGCCAGATCTTTGAAAATGCTAATGGTTCATTTAAACCCATTTCAAGTCGTAACTAGAAAATACAATTCTAAAAGTTTTATAGTGTTGGCCCCTGGACTTTCACCTATGGAGATACACAATATATCAACACAGCAGGCGGTGAGATGAGGTTGGGGGAATATGTTTTTCATGTCATTGACAGTAGAAAAATATTTTGTCTTCTCCAGAACTTCATTTACCCTACCTATGCCTCTGTTTGGTATTTAACTCTTTTGGCGCAACAGGCGACTAAAGTCGACAGACCGCGGAAAGGAACTGCAGTAGTCATTTTAGCCAACTGTGTGTGTCCATTTCAAAATTTATTATTTTAAATATCATTTTTTCAAACTTTTCAAAACATTTCAACAAAACCATATCATGTGACCCCTCGTTGGAATGAGCTCGTTCCAACGAGGGGTCACATGATATGGTTGATGAGCGGCCGATTTGTTGGGTAAAAGGTTGAACAAACATACGTATTCCTATGTTTCATGCACCATTTATGTCTAACCCATGAACGATGATATCATGCCTTGAAAGTATAAAGGTGCCATTTAAATATATACAGGAAATCAATTGAAAAACTGTCAATGAGATCATTAGAACATCTTTTAAAATAATAACGCTTTAGTCTAACAACCTATACTTTTTGTAAAATTTCTGATGAATATTAGGCGCTAAGAATTCTGTTTCTCAGATTATTCTGCACCCAAAAGGGATTTTCCTGTTTATCAGTAAACATTGAAGTGAAAGCCGCTGTATTCACACCATTTCAATCTTTTGAAGTGTTCAATTTATTTTTTTTTGCGCACTATTCATATTTGTTTCACCAACAGAAAAGCCACATCAACAAAGATTGCAGCACATTCTCACCTCATCCAAATATCCATACTTTAAGTTTTCATGTAAGCTGCTCCCATTTGTTTCAGATTGGTTGAGAAGTTCATTGTGTGTCATTAACTTGAATTCTGTCAAAAAACCTGAAAATAAAACAAAATTTCAGTGTCTTTTTTTAGCTCACCTGACTGAAAGTCAGGGTGAGCTTTTCTGATCACTTTTCGTCCGTCGTCCGTCGTCCGGCGTCCGTCGTCCGGCGTGAAGGTGGTGTTTGGGTCTTTTTCTTCCAAACCACTGGCCGCATGTTAATGAAATTTCATGTGAGTAGGGGTTATATAGCGGCATTTTGATTTTTGGGCAAATTAGGTTTCGGCTCATATTGAGCAGAGGGGTGGGGCAAAAATGCTCCAATTCTTAAAAAATCTTCTTCTCAAGAACCAGCAATAGCAGAGACTTGATATTTGGTATGCAGCTTCCTTTTGAGGTGTAGACTCAAGTTTGTTCAAGAGAAGTTTGTAGGTCTATACTTGGCGATGTTATGGGAGGAGCAAAAATTTTGGCCCCACCCCAAATTTCTATTTTTTAAACCGAGAGGCCAATTTGAACCAAATTTTATGTGAGGGCTTATTGGGTCATAAGTACCTAATTTATGCAGAAATTTTTTTTCCTGTAGCCCCGTGGGAACCACAGGAGCTAAAAATAGAAAAAAATTAAAACGCCTATATCTCAAAAACTGCACGGCAGTGAGAATTTTTATTTGGTGTGAAGCTTTCTTGGGACCAACAGAAAGGATTGGTAAAAAAAAATTGCTATCGGTTTTATCATAGGGTACTTTTTCGGGACTCTGAAAAAGTGCTGAGTCAGTATTTTTTAACACAGTAGGCAATGGGAAAAAAATAAAGAATTGTTTTCTTCCAAACCACTGCTCTAAAAGCTTTCATATTTTACATATAACATCTTTGGAACATTGATTCACATATTTGTAGAAATCAAATTCCTCGGTCCATATTTGGGTTCCCTATGGGAACCCAAATGTTCAAATTAGTGCAATATGAGGGATATATTTTAAAAATCTTCTTCTTCGGATCCACAAATCAGAATCTTTTGATATTTGCTATGCATCATCCTTAGGGGGGTGAGATTGATGTTTGTTCAAGCCAAGTCCCTGAGTTCATATTTGGACTCCCTTTGGGAACCCAAATTGTAACTTAGTGCAATACGAGGTATATTCTTTTAAAATCTTCTTCTTCGCATCCACCGGTCAGAATCTTTTGATATTTGGTATACAGTATGCTTAGGGAGGTGAGATTCAAGTTTGTTCAAGTCAAGTCCTTCGGCTCATATTTGGTCTCCCTGTGGGAGCCCAAATTATAACTTAGTTCAATATGAGGAATATTCTTTAAAAAAAAATTTTTTTTCAGATCCACCAGTCAAAATGTTTTGATATTTGATGTACAGCATTCTTAGGGGCTGAGAGTGAAGTTTGGTAAAGCCAAGTACCTGGGTTCATATTTGGGCTCACTGTGGGAGCCCAAATTATACCAAAATTTTTATTTTCCAAACCAAAAAGTCGATTTGAACCAAATTTGATATGAGGGCTTATTGGGTCATAAGTACCTAATTTATGCCGAAAATTGTTTACCCTGAGCAATATTCTTTAAAAAAAATTTTTTTTTCAGATCCACCAGTCAAAATCTTTTGATATTTGATGTACAGCATTCGTAGGGGGGGGGGTGGGGGGGGGGGGGGGGGGGGGGGGGGGGGGCTGAGAGTGAAGTTTGTTAAAGCCAAGTCCCTTGGTTCATATTTGGGCTCACTGTAGAAGCCCAAATTATACCAAAATTTTTATTTTCCAAACCAAGAGGTCGATTTGAACCAAATTTGATATGAGGGCTTATTGGGTCACAAATACCTAATTTATGCCATAAATTGTTTTCCTGTCCCCCACGGCAACTACAGGAGCTGAAAAAATTTTTTTTTTTTGAATGCCCATATTTCCAGAACTACATGGCACTGAGAATTTTTATACAATGTGAAGCTTCCTTAGGGCCGGGAGAAAGGAATGGTGAAAAAAATGCCATTGGTTTTATCATAAGTACTTTTCCAGGACTAAAAGTGCCGAGTCATCATTTTTTAACACTGTAGGTAATGGGAATAACGTTGAATAATCTTCTTCTCCCAAACCACTGCTTCAGAAGCTTTTGTTTTTGGGTTCCCTATGGGAGCCCAATGTATAACTTAATTCAGTATGAGAAATATTCTTAAAAAATCTTTTTTTTCTGATACTCCTCTCAGAATCTTTTGATATTTGATTTTTAGTTTTCTTAGAAGCGGCAAATTGAAATTTGTTCAAGTTCTGGTTTATTGATAAAATTGGGCCCAGTAACCAATTCCTGCGTTGAAAGCCCTGTAAAGTGGGCAGTAATAGGCATAAACGATTGACCAAACCTGATATTATAATTATGCCTCTGTAATGATGTAGCCTTAGAAAGTGACCTTAAATTCCAATAAATAAATAGATAAATTATTGAGTACCCAATATGGGGATCTAACATATGAACACTCTGGGTTACTAAGTAGAGAAAACACTTTTATGTTGAAAAACTGATAATAACCACAAGGCAGAATCCCTTGCTATTTTGGTGATATGACTCGGCCAGTATCAGGTGAGCGCCCGTGGGGCCTCTTGTTTTTTTTTGGGGGGGGGGGGGGGGGGGGGGGGGGTTGGTTTGTGAGGCAAAAGTGAAAATTTTTTTGTTAACGTTAGGTAAGATGAACTCTATGGGAAACCATATCAATAAATATTACAAAACACTTATACAATAACAAACAGTATCAGGAAAAGCACATCTAGTCATGATCTAAGTGATTTCCATAAAATGAAGACTGAAAACCCCTTAATTGTTTCCACATTATTGGTGTGTTTTTCTAATTATTCCTTATGTCTGGGGATACGTGGGGGCACGGTGGCTCTTTGTTTTGAGGCGTACAACACGTTGATGGTCCACCTGCCTTCAACCAATGCTAACCCTGCTTGTGTGGA
The DNA here is from genome assembly GCA_031216915.1 of Pictodentalium vernedei. Classification (NCBI taxonomy): domain Eukaryota; kingdom Metazoa; phylum Mollusca; class Scaphopoda; order Dentaliida; family Dentaliidae; genus Pictodentalium; species Pictodentalium vernedei. The sequence continues at coordinate 327,427,346 of CM062291.1, forward strand.
GTTAGTATGTTGGGGAGTCTGACAGTTGCTCCCCATTGCTTGGTGGTTCTCTCTGTGTACTCTGGCTTTCTCCACACATAAAACTGTCCAACACAAGGTGACCCTGGCTGTCGAAAGTATTGTCAATCTCCAATAAATAAATAAATATAAATAAATGTCTGGGGATGCTCGTGTAAAATCTACTCCATATTCATTCCAAATGTCCCCATTTAGGTACAGTTAAGCCCACTTTATTGGATATCTCTCAACTGAATAACCCTGTTAATTGAATATAATTTCCCAACACAAAACCATTTACCACACCTCTAGTACAAATTTGACCTGTAAATTGAATATAGGTTATAGTAAACTCCTGTTAATTAAATAAAAAATCTTGTAACCAGTTGAGAAATTACCCTGAATCACCCCAGTTTTCCTTTGTTTTTAAACCTATTTGACCACAGTACACCCAATACAGGCATTTACTCTATTATATCTTGTTTGACAGAGCTCATGGAGCTCTGTCAAACAATATATAATAGAATAAACACTAAGTTTATCTCTAGAATACAGGAAAGTGACACAATCCCTGTTAATTAAAATTTCCTGTGAATTGAATAATTTACATTGGCAAAGTTTCTATTCAATTAAAAGGGTTCCACTGTATTGCTAATTAAACATACAAAAGACATTTCATAATGCTTCAATTTACAAGCTTGAAAATCCATATACAAATTCTAGAAAATATAAATGACATACTTTTAAATTTTACAGAATTTCTACATTCTGATGCACAGCATTTTGTTGTTGTGTCATTTTGTCACTGCAGCAAATTGGCCCGTGACATGGTGTTGTCCTGAATAATGTCATTCAGCAAAATGTCATGGAACCCACATATTGGGTAAAGAGTTAAAAAGGATCATTTAAAACTTAGATTACATAGAAATGCTTTATGGAAATTTGTTAACTGGTCTTGGAATGATGTTTGAAACTACAAGGACTCATTCAATGTAATGGAACATGTCGTTGTACTTAATTGGAAATATTAAGCCTTTAAGGCAAGACAAACAAATGGTTTTCTCATGTTATATGTTTATAACTGTCTTACCGCAAGATTCATTGGGAATGATTATTTGAAACTTCCATAGTTTTTTCTTGTATCATATGCCAAGAGCTATGATTAGCTGGAATTATGTTTTGTAAATACAAATCAGTTCCATAATCTGCCCTGTGGGACCTTGGGGAGTTCTGTAATGCTTGTTTTTCTCCTGGGAAAGTTCTGTTTCACTCACAAATTACAACCTGGAAGCTGATGACTGGCACAGCATAAATATTATAAGCAAATTTTATTAACCCTCAATGTCCTGTAGATTATCTACTCTCCCAAAACAAGAAAGTGTGCATGCTAAAAAATAACACTAAAAAAAGATATATATCATTTTCATTCATGGAAATTTTATTCAATCACAGATGAATCAATTTGTGATCAACACGAGGAATTTCATTATGCTACGGCGAATACTCTTGGTGCCATGGAGAGTCAAAGACACTAAGGGTCCAACACAAAAGTCACACACTCAATATCTGGTATGACCTCTGTCTGCATCGACTACTGCTGTGCATCTACGCCTCATGGAAGCGAACAAGTTAGCATGGAAGTGTTGTGGGATGTTGTTCCATATTCTGATGAGCTGTCTTTGGAGTTCCACAAGCGTTGACGGTGCATGGGGGAGCCGGCGTAGCTGACGTTTCATTTCGTCCCATACATGCTCAATGGGTGAGATATCGGGCGAATTTGCGGGCCAGGGAAGAACATCCACTTGATGTTGCTGCAGATACTGTTGAACAACACGAGCTGTGTGGGGTCAGGCGTTGTCCTGCTGTAGAATGACGCCGGGGCCGTGACGTTGCAGAAATGGGACAACAACAGGTGTAAGCACTTCATCACGATATCTGGCTGCATTGAGATTGCCATCAATAATAACCAGCTCAGTTCTGTTACGGGGAGTGATGCCACCCCACACCATGAGAGACCCTCCCCCGTAACGGTTTCTCTCCACGACGCATGGATCTGCGTAGTGTTCGTTTCGACATCTGTACACTCTCTGGCGGCCATCTGATGATGAAAGATGGAAACGACATTCATCTGTGAATGAAACACGTCGCCACCAGTGTAAGGGATGCCTGAGATGTTATCTACACCAGTGCAGTCAAGCACGACGATGACATAACGTCAAAATCTGATGAATGGCAGGTCTTCGAGGACGTAAGTCGTATTCTCTCAGCCGGTTGATTACTGTTTGAGGATGTATCCGTCTCAGGTTAGGGATGTTCCTGGCTGTCGTCGTTGCCGTTTGTTGCCGGTTCCGGAGATGGACGACACGGATATACCGATCTTGTGCAGGGGTGGTAACTCGGGGTCTCCCGGAGTGGGGTCGGTCTTGAACGTCATCATGTTGTGCATGTTGATGGACTAGCCTGTCTACAGTGTTACGGTGGCAGTTCAAATGCTGGGCAACCTCTCGGTGTGTTCTGCCAGCTCTAATCATACCCAGGGCAAGGAGACGTTGATTCATTGTCAATCTTGGCATGCTAATGTGGAGTTGTTTTAACAGCAGCGCAAGTTTGAATGTGAACGATGGGAAGGCCTTACTTTAGTGTTTAAATACCCAAGGATTCACACTGCTGCATGAATTTTCAGACTCTCCATGTGCAAAACATGCCTTTTCACAAACGTGCAGCACATCATTTAACGTTAATGCAATTTTAACGAGGAAAGCTGTTTTTGTGTTCAATATAACTTATTCATGAACAGGTTCACACTCTTTACTCCTATGAAATTATTTTTTTGGAGTTTGATCAATTTCTGCAATGCACACTTTCTTTTTTGGGCGAGTATACACACAAAGCCAATTGGGCAAATGAACATCTGTACCCTAAAGGACAATTTGGCTACCTTTTCATTGATGGTGCGATTTGTTGCCTGTGGGGATCATGCCCCTTGGCAGCGATATGCGAGGTCCACTTCTGATTCATGCCATCATCCTTTGAAAAGTGCTCTTGAACAAAGGAGATGACTCATATAAGCCTATGGCTTCTTGTTGAATTCTCGTCTACTTACATTTCCGATTATTTCTGTTTCTGTTATACCGTGTACAACCATGAAAACTGTTTGCCATTATGTGATATTATCATTATGTAATGTATATGTGTAACACTGCTTTCTGGAATAAATATTGTTTAAACTAAAGCCAATTGACTCAGAAGGTACCAGTTTATCATTGGAAGTTTTTTATGGTATCCTCTTTCAGGATACTTTGTTGGAAAGGGCTCCCTGAGGCCTTTTCAACAGTGTATCACATTGCATTGTGGACTCTGTGTTTGGGGATGGGTGAGTGGGAAGTAAATTCTTCCACCATTCCTGACCACGACCTTTAGATGATTGGTCATGTCACCTTATTGGATGTAAATCCACTAGAACTCCTGCTTGGTACTCTGGGATATGATGCTGTATTTGTTTACTTTGAAAGCCAAGTGTTCCCTTTCCAGTATATTAGGATTCAGTAACCAAAACCATTGTACTGATATGAGTGTGTCAATGTGGGCAACATAATTATATATCCCTGCAGGAACCCCGGGAAGTGAAGCAGTGCCTGTTCACTGCGGTAAACGGGCTCTGTTTTACTGGTAAAATAGGACCCAGTCACCAATGTTTGAGAGATGCAAACCCTCTCTAAAATGGGCAGCATGGCTTATTAACACTCTCCCCTGGTCTTGAGTTGATACTCATGTTGTGGTCATGATTAGCCATTGTGCAAAAATATGTGACCTTAAACACCAATAACTTGCTTCCGTCCATCTAGTGAGTCGATCCATCCATACGGCTGTCTATCAGTGTGGGCATCCATCCAGCGATATCTCGGCAATAAGCATATAGATTTCAATGAAATTTGTTATTTTGGATCCTTATGAAAATCCACTTCTACATATATTATAAAAAAGTTGCCTGCATATTTTTCACCAGAGTTATGGTCTTTAGTTTGTCAATTTTTCATGATTTTTTTTCCATCTGCAACAATATCTCAGCAGTGAGTGGACAGATTTTAATGAAATTAGGTACGAGGGATTCTTGTGACAAGCTTCTCCTGCACATTTTAAAAGAGTTGCCCACATATTTTTGATGAGCTTGTTCCAGTGAGTGGTCACATGATACGGTTTTGTTGAAATTTTTCTTTAAATAATATTTTTTCATCTGTTGACTATGCATTTCATGTGAGCAGATGTGACTGATTACTAAGGCAAAGGGTTAAACTTGACTGATTACTAAGGCAAAGGGATAAACTTGACTTATTAGCTCAACTTTGGCAAAGCCAAATTTGAGCTTTTGTCATGGTCCGTCTGTCCGTACGTCAACAATTGGATACGGCTCAGGCCAGAGGCCGTCTTTATGAACCGATCTTTACGAAACTTCTTGGGTACCTTTGTTATTACCGTGGAACGAGAACGAGTGTTTTTGGGTGCAGTCCAAAATTCAAGATGGCTGCCAGCCGCCATTTTGTACCGACGATGCAGAAATCTGTTTTTTGTACAGAACTTCCATATGAAAGCTCAGATTTGAATAATTTTTTGTATGAATGTTTAGTACCATGATATACATTACATATCATACAGGTTTTTTTCTCGTGCTTAAATTATGCAAATTAGACTAACTTTGATTTATTTAGTGTTACTTTCAGCACTGTCAGTGCAAATGCCAATACAGCTCGGGCTAGAGGCCGCATTTATGAACCGATCTTTATGAAACTTCTTGGGTACCTTTGTTATCACCGTGGGACAAGAACAAGTGTTTTTGGGTCCGGTCCGAAATTCAAGATGGCCACTGGAAGCCATTTTGTTCAAAATTAGGGGCAATCAGATTTTTGCGCAGAACTTCCACATGAAAGCTCTGATTTGAATAATTTTTTGTATGAATGTTTAGTACCATGGGATACATCGCATATAATACAGGTTTTTTTCTCGTGCAGAAATTATGCAAATTAGATGAACTTTGACTTTTTCAGTGCTACTTACACACAGTAAGTACACATGTCAATACGGCTCGGGCTAGAGGCTGTATTTATCAACCGATCTTCACGAAACTTCTTGGGTACCTCTGTTATCACCTTGGGACGAGAACGAGTGTTTCTGAGTGCAGTACAAAATTCAAGATGGATGCCAGTGGCCATTTTGTACCAAAATTAGGTCTAATCAGTTTTTTGTACACAACTTCTATACGGCTCAGGCTAGAGGCCATATTTATGAACCGATGTTTACGAAACTTCTTGGGTACCTTTGTTATCACTGTGGGATGAGAACGAGTGTTTTGGGGTGTGGTCCAAAATTCAAGATGGCCACCAGCAGCCATTTTGTACCAAAATTAGTGCAGTCAGTCTTTTGTACAGAACTTCTGTATGAAAGTTCTGATTTGAATAAATTTTTGTATGAATGTTTAGTAACATGGAATACGTCACATATAGTATGGGGTTTTTCTTGTGCAGAAATTATGCAAACTAGATGAATTTTGATTTATTTAGTGCTACTTATACACTGTAAGTGCACATGTCAATATGGCTCGGGCTAGAGGCTGTATTTATCAACCGATCTTCACGAAACTTCTTGGGTACCTTTGTTATCACCTTGGGATGAGAACGAGTGTTTCTGAGTGTGGTCCAAAATTCAAGATGGCTGCCAGTAGCCATTTTGTACCCAAATTAGGTCCAATCAGTATTTTGTCACAACTTCTATACAGCTCGTATTTATGAACTGATCTTCATGAAACTTCTTGGGTACCTTTGTTTTCACCTTGGGACAGGAATGAGTGTGTTTTGGGGTGCCTTTGTTATCACTGTGCTATGAGAACAAATATTTTGGGTGTTCAGGCAGACCCACTCTGGGACTCAAAGATTTCTTTTCTAGTTTAGCATCTGACTGTCACCCACCTTTACAATACTTTACCTATACATTTGTTACAGGCAACGGTCAGTATTTATGTACAGACCGTTACAATACTTTATATGTACCTTTGTTATCAGGTCATTACCTAGATGTTTGTCATTGCTGTGTCACATACTATACATGTACATGTCTTGACAAGTTGAGCTACAGTGTCATTGACACTTTCATTTTTAGCTCAACTTTGGCGAAGCCAAATTTGAGCTTATGCCATGGCCCGTCGTCCGTCTGTCTGTCAACAATTGGATACGGCTCGGGCTAGAGGCCGTATTTATGAACCGATCTTTACGAAACTTCTTGGGTACCTTTGTTATGACCGTGGGACGAGAACGAGTGTTTTTGGGTGCGGTCCGAAATTTAAGATGGCTGCCAGCCGCCATTTTGTATCGACGATGCAGAAATCTGTTTTTTGTACAGAACTTCCAAATGAAAGCTCTGATTTGAATAATTTTTTGTATGAATGTTTAGTACCATGGGATACATCACATATAATACGGGCTTTTTTCTCGTGCATAAATTATGCAAATTAGACGAACTTTGATGTTTTTTGGTGTTACTTTCAGCACTGTAAGTGCAAATGCCAATACGGCTCGGTCTATAGGCCGTATTTATGAACCGATCTTTACGAAACTCCTTGGGTACCTTTGTTATCACCGTGGGACAAGAACGAGTGTTTTGGGGTCCGGTCCGAAATTCAAGATGGCCGATGGCAGCCATTTTGTACAAAATTTGGTGCAATCAGATTTTTGCACAGAACTTCCATATGAAAGCGCTGATTTGAATAATTTTTTGTGTGAATGTTTAGTACCATGGGATACATCACATATAATACAGGATTTTTTCTCATGCAGAAATTATGCAAATTAGATGAACTTTGATTTTTTCAGTGCTACTTACACACAGTAAGTACACATGTCAATTTGGCTCGGGCTAGAGTCTGTATTTATGAACCGATCTTCACAAAACGTCTTGGGTACCTTTGTTATCACCTTGGGACGAGAACGAGTGTTTCTGGGTGCGGTCCAAAATTCAAGATGGCTGCCAGTGGCCATTTTGTACCGAAATTTGGTCTAATCAGTTTTTTGTACACAACTTCTATACGGCTCAGGCTAGAGGCCGTATTTATGAACCGATGTTTACGAAACTTCTTGGGTACCTTTGTTATCACCGTGGGATGAGAATGAGTGTTTTTGGGTGTGGTCCGAAATTCAACATGGCCACCAGCAGCCATTTTGTACCAAAATTAGTGCAATCAGTCTTTTGTACAGAACTTCTCTATGAAAGTTCTGATTTGAATAAATTTTTGTATGAATGTTTAGTAACATGGAATACATCACAAATAGTACAGGTTTTTTTCTCGTGCAGAAATAATGCAAATTAGATGAACTTTGATTTATTCAGTGCTACTTATACACTGTAAGTGCACATGTCAATACGGCTCGGGCTAGAGGCTGTATTTATAAATCGATCTTCACAACACTTCTTGGGTACCTTTGTTATCACCGTGGGACGAGAACGAGTGTTTCTAGGTGCGGTCCAAAATTCAAGATGGCTGCCAGTGGCCATTTTGTACCGAAATTAGGTCCAATCAGTTTTTTGTCACAACTTCTACACAGCTCATATTTGTGAACTGATCTTCACGAAACTTCTTGGGTACCTTTGTTTTCACCTTGGGACAGGAATGAGTGTGTTTTGGGGTGCCTTTGTTATCACTGTGCTATGAGAACAAATATTTTGGGGTTCAGTCAGACCCACTCTGGGACTCGAAGATTTCTTTTCTAGTTTAGCATCTGACTGTTACCCACCTTTACAATACTTTACCTATACATTTGTTACAGGCAACGGTCAGTATTTATGTACAGACCGTTACAATACTTTATATGTACCTTTGTTATCAGGTCATTACCTAGATGTTTGTCATAGCTGTGTCACATACTATACATGTACATGTCTTGACAAGTTGAGCTACAGTGTCATTGATACTTTCATTTTTTTGTGATGCAGTCATAAACTAAGCCACTGGAGTGGCTCTCAGTCATTTTCACCAGTGTACTTGTGGCACTGAAGTGTTAAACACTTAACATTGGGTGATCATAATTGTTTTGTTAAGTGATTTGTGAAATAGGTATTAATTAAATCAAGTCCTTCCCTGTCAGAAGTGTGTTTAATATTTTATTGCAGATTAACAACCATATTATTGAACTAATGTCATTTCCTCTATGAAATGTCATTAATGATAACAATTACAGACAGATATCTTGAAAATCTAATTACTGTAATATTATCAGTTGAAAGTACAGTGGCACCCTGTTAATTGGATATACACGTTTACACTGAAAAATATTCAATTAACAGGAATATTAAATTAAGCAGAAAACTAGTCATTTACCGTATTCTAGCTCTGTCAAACAAGATATAATAGATTAATATTTTGTGTACTCTGTCCATATACATTAGGATGAACTCATTCCAGTGAAGAGTCACAGGCAATGTTATTATGGCCAAATTACTTTTAAAATAATTAAATTTGAATGGCCTTTTTTGTCAATAGCTCTGATTATATATGGCATTATATTTGGTAAAGGGTGAATGTTTGGTTGGCTAAAGTAAAATTTGGCATAATGGAATATCCATCTGATCAAAATAATTTGTTTCTGACAGTTTCTGTATTGAAGTAAATGAATTGTATTATGGAACACTGCCTGTTATTTTACTCTCTGGTTACAGAGCCTTTGATACATTCTCTGATTTCTATCAAATTTAATTGGCAAAAGAAAAGATACACTGGGCCTGTGACTGTTTGCCTGCTGCTGACAGATATTCCTTGCCCATATAGAAATTTATGACTTGAAGAAGATAAGTTCCTGGTTCACATGAACAAAATTTACACACACACCTTTTTATTGGGGTTGAATGACACTTTCACCAGCAATAGTCACCGAATGTCAGTTTTATGAGTGGTGGAAACCAGAGTACCTAGAGCAAACCACTGAGAGGTGGCAAGCAACTGTTACACTCCCTAATGTAGTAATTTTGCACAAGCAGGATTAGCATTGGTTTAACTGGCAGAGTGCAAGAAGCCACTATCATGGCTCTATTGAAAAGTGCTGAAATGGCTTTACACATACCATAGATATTTGTTTACTCAACAGTAGAAAATAAATATTTAATAAATTTCGTTTTGGTGCAATTCACAGGAGAGTGCCAAATGGCACTCTTCAATAAATTGTAACAAAACAGTTATTTATAAACAAAATTTTGATAAAATAAGTCTACCCTTTCTGGTAGCATGGAATCTGAAAAAATACTCATGTTACAAATCACGTTTGAAAATTAATTTAGCACTCAACCAGTTAAGACAAGTGTACCATCAATGTGCGGGATGCCTTATTACACAACACCGCTGTGCCCCCACGTGATCAAAGCAAGATTAATTAATTGCCTTGCCGAAGGACACAATACGGTTATCCTTGATGGGTATTTACCATGGACATTTCGGTTTGAAGTCAGATGGATTAATTAATTGCCTTGCCGAAGGACACAATACGGTTATCCTTGATGGGTATTTACCATGGACATTTCGGTTTGAAGTCAGATGCCATAACTACTGCACCATGCACTCAGGCCTGGCATTATTTAGAAGTGAGGGAGTGCTGCACGCCTACTGCACGCCTAGAAAAAAAATGAGGAGGGCAATTTTTTGCACCCCTTGATTTCTGGATCTGTTTGGGACTGCCTTGAAAATCTATTAACCTTTCGTCTTGTGAGTTCCAGTGTGTTCTCTGTGCCTACTGGCACAGAGAACACATTGGAACTCAGTGGACGATTTGACAATGTTGCATTGATTTGCAATTATTCATGACCCATTCTGTGTTGCATTTCGATATTTTTTGAGTGTAGAAGACAGTCACCTAAGAATTAAATACAACATTTTGAATAATGAGAAGATGTGTGTGCCAATTTTCCCGCTATGAATGTAGTGCAATTTTTCAGTCACAACATTAATAACTTGAAGTGAATATAACCAAAATAGCATACAAGTTTTTGCATTGAAAATTTCGGGTGCAATTGCACTTCCAAGCAATCTTGAGGAGGGCAATTGTTTTGCACTACTAGATTTTCTAGATTGCCAGGCCTGATGCACTCCCACCTCCAATAAATAGGATGAGACCTCTTAACAATATCTTGACACCAGCATCATAGAATTTTTCATCAAATGAAATCATAGATGCTGTTCACCAGCCCTGACTTGATTTTATGAGAAATTCAAGAAATTAATCAGCAGGCTAAGAGTTAAAAAACAAAATGTTTTGGAAATTTTTTTAAGTTTTCACCAGTGCCCAAAATACTGATAAAAGAAGTAAATAAAGGCATATTATTAGCAAAATAATTACTAGAGTACAAGGAAATGGAATATATTCACTTTTCCCGAAAAAAAAATTTTTTTTGGAGTTTGACGAGACCTGCTTCCATGGCACAAGTAATGATTTGCAAAAATCATGCATAGATTGGTAATTCCAATGAGAGGGTTTCAAATAAATGAACTCCAGACTCGGAGAAAGCACATTTTACCATTTTGTCTGTGATGTGTTACAAATTCCTAAAGAAAATGCACACAAAAGAAATAAACTTCCATTTAAAAATACCATGAGGAGGGGAATCAGTCACATGACGGTTTGTAACCTTATAGGTCAAATCGTGAACTTGGGCAAAATATTGTTTTCAAAGATCAAAGAACTGCAGAAATGGTCACATTCTTCTCAGATCTGCAAGATGGTGGCATTGAAATCGCTCAATACATTCAAAGGGAAAATTTGCATTGTGCATTGAGAATGCCATTAATACGAGATAAAGTTGAAATTGCAGGACAACTTTTCAATTTCCTTATCCTGGGATGCCATATTTAGAAATGGATCACTACACTTCTGTTTCACAATATTATGATTTGGTTGTTGTTGATACGTAAAATATAAAACTGAATAAATAGGTTTCAAAACAAAAATATATCCGCACAAACATTAAATGGTGATCATTATAATTGTGTTTCTACGAAAATATCATTTGATTGAAGTCTGAACTATAGTTTTTCACAAACTTCCTGTTTCCATTTCCATGTTTGTCTGCTACTCAGAAGATTTCGAAATAAGAGAACAACAGTGCTTTTAGCTATTCATCTGGAGAGAAATTTGGGAGCATCATAAAATTAACCTTTCTTTGCCATGCAGTTCGTTCAGTGTCAAATTGATCTATACCAATCTTATCGCTTAAGCCTTGTAATATGAAATTGGTGCCACCGAAATCGCATGTCAGTATTGTATCCACAACATTCTCTTGTGGTTAGAACTGTTAGCTTACCGAAATGAGTGCCGAATGCTTATGAAATTACAGATAAATGAAATCATTAACCCTGTACCTAATATAGTGGCCAAAAACGGCCAGAATATTATACAGAATAAGCCGACTATAGTCTAAAATATCTCGGAAATTTCTCATTAAAAACAAACAAATATGGATATCATTAGAACCAGCTCATTGAGCTGGTTCTAATGCTATCCATATTTGTATGGTTTTACTGAAACATTATGAAATTTGTTTTTGAAATATGTGAAATTTAATTTATTTTTTAAAAATACTGTATTAGGTAAAGGGTTATCCAAAATAGTGTTGGTTTTGTTCATGCCTTTCATTGGATACCTATCAAATTAGATTCAGTCAACAAATAAGCTATTATTGTTGTAAAATCAGTCCGTTCTGATAACAGTCCACCTTCCCAGAAACGTACTACAGGATGATAGTTTCAAAACAAATTATGCAAAGTAAAGCATAGAATGAACAATCACACACTCTAAATCAAATCAGTTGATCAATACACATTTTATTTTAATGTGGGTCTGTTAATATTGATGGTTGTTCCAATCTTTGCCATAGTTCACTTTATTTGAGCTTTTAAATGGTAGTTGTCATAACTAAACACCAGAAATGACCCACGTGGTAACAAGTAAATTAATTAAGATTTTTTCTCTTAGCTTATCAATGAAATCATTTTCGTGAATTTGCCAAGAATATTAAACCATCTTCAACAGAATTATGAGGTATAAGTACCACAAAATGTTCAATTGAGCATTGTTTATTTTTAGCTTAACTTGACAAAGTCAAGATAAGCTATTGCCATTACATGTGCGGAAGTCTGTTAGTTTGTTCACATTTTCCTTTAGCACAGGCTACACCCCGTAGTTCTTGTTCGATTGTCGCAAAATTTCATATACAGGTTTGAGGTCATATCTAGATGAGAACAGCCCCTTTTGGTCATGATCGGTCAACCGCGATGGTTGCCAAAGCCCAAAACCCAAAAACCTTTAGCATAGTCTACAGGCCGTATTTATGATGGGATTTTATTGTAACTTGGTAAGATGACTCTGTAGAATAAATAGATGAGAACGTCCCCTTTTGGTCATGATCTGTCAACCATGACGGCTGCCCAAGCCCGAAACCCCAAAACTTTTAGCACAGTCTACAGGTCATATTTAATATGGAGGGATTTCATTGTAATGTGGTAGAATGACTTTTTAAGGTGTCTAGATGAGAACTTCCGCATTTGATTGCGGTCTGTCAACCCTGATGGCTGCCCGAGCCCACAACCTGAAAACCTTTAGCACAGTTTACAGGTCGTATTTATAGAGGGATTTCATTGTAACTTAGTAGGATGACTCCATATAATGTCTAGATGAGAATTCCCATTTTGGTCACGATCGGTCAACTGTTACAGCTACAGGGGCCCAAAGCCTGAAAACCTTTAGTCTACAGGTCGGTTTTATGAAGGGATTTCATTGTAACTTGGTAGGATGTCTCCAGATAATGTCTAGATGAGAACGTCCACATTTGTTCGTGATTGTTCAACAGTGATGGCAGCCCAAGCCCAAAACCTTGAGCACAGACTACAGGTCGTATTTATGAAGGGATTTTATTGTAACTTTGTAGGATGACTCAGTATAAGGCCCGAAGCCCAAAAACTTTTAGCACAGTCTACAGTATGTATTTATGAAGGGATTTCACTGTAACTTGATAGGATGACTCATTTTGGAATAATTTCACTGTAATTTGGTAACTTTGTTTGACATACATTAACTGTGAGGGCCACATTAACCTACCCCTCACTTCTTTAGTACAGTCTACACCTCAAATTATTTTTATTGAGAACATAGCATACAGGGAACAGAAATTAACATATTCTCAATTGTCACAATTTCCTTTCATAAACATTCAATAAACATAAACATTTCATCAAACACAACACACAGTCAAGTTAAGCTACTGTGTCATTGATACTTTCATTGACTCATGAAGTCACTTGTGCCTTTATACCTATTGCTCTGAACTGTTTGGAGTTGACCTCTGCTGAACTTTCTTCATCAAAACAAAAGGACGACCCATGTTGTGGCCTTTTCGCAAGGCACTTTACCCTGGTTGCCTACATGGGGGCACGATGACCCCATGTACTAAGGCGTACTGCACGTTGATGATGCACATGTTTTCAACTGCTGTAACCCTGCTTGAGCAGAGCTTGAACAGAGTTAGAATGTTGAGGAGCTGACAGTTGCTCATCGATGCTCAGTGGTTCTCTCTGGGTACTCCGGCTTCCTCCACCCATAAAACTGTCACGGTCACAATTAGCCATTGTGCCATAAGTATGTGACCTTAAATAAATGAATAAATAAATCAAAACAAAACAAAATAGCAGCATTTGGGAATTGTAGATACCATGGATTGGAATTAGTGTTACTGCTCATTCTTGTCATAAATGACAAAAAGATTTCTCCGAGTCTGTACTAGAAGGATTGCAAAATACAACCATTCAGTTATTATACCCCCTACAAATAAAGTTTGGGGGGTATATAGGAATCACCCTGTCCGTCCATCCGTCTGTCCGTCGGTCCATCTGTCCGGGCCAACATTGGGGGTTTAGGGAATATTATTATTAGGGGCTACCTCCAAATGAAGGTAGTGTTAGGGTTAGGAGTGGGGTGGGGTTAGGGGTAGCCCCAGAGTAGGGCTTAAGGTTGGGGGAGGGTTAGGTCCCAGGAGGGGGGTAGGGTTGGGGTCAGGGGTGGGGTTTTAGTTTTAGTAGCCCCTAAACCGAAAAATAGCTCCTAATCCTATTGGTTTGGCTAGGGTGGGGTTGGGTCAGGGGTGGGTGGGGTGGGATGGGGTTATGATTAGGGGTAGCCCCAGAGTAGGGCTTAAGGTTGGAGGGGTTAGGTCCCGGGGTGGGTGGGGGGTTAGGGTCAGGGGTGGGCTTTTAGGGTTTAGGGTCAGGGTGGGGTAAGGTTAGGGTTAGGGTGTGGTTTTTGGGTGGAGGGGTGGGGTTAGGGTTAAATGTAAGTTCTAGGGTGGAGGGGTGGGGTTCTGGGTAAAATAAGGTTTTGGACTTACAAAATGTTTTTTTGGTAGCCCATAAACCCGAAATGTTGGAGTGTCCATCTGTCTGTCCATCTGTCCATCCTTATAAGCGCAACTCCTCCTAAACCGTTTGAAGAATTTTCATGAAACTTTACACAATGGAAGAACTCCATATGAAGATGTGCATGAAGCAATATAATTCCGTTCTGACATTTCCAAGGGGAGATAATCTAACTTATACATTTCAGGTGCGGGGGGTATCACTTTGTGAGCTTGCTCACAGTACCTCTAGTTTTAAGGTAGTTTATTGTCAAAATTTTGGTCTGTTATTCATGTCATAGCAGACTTCCAGACAGTGCTCTCAACCACACCACAGCAGTTCCATGGCAAATTTCAGTTTCCGCATGTTCTATGTTTCTTTCCAAACACTTGGGTATATAATTTACTGGGGTTATTTCATTCTACCCATTTTTGGACTTTGGAGAAAATTTCCTGAAATTTGATCAAGTTTAATTTGGTCGAACCCTTAAGGAGAATGGATGAGCTTTTTCGATTTTCAATTTCTGAAGTGCTTTGGTACCAGGCACTTTGAAACCAAAGAATCTACACCACATGTCCATTCTCCAACTGAAAAACTTGGCCAATCAAAAGAAAATAATATTGTGAATGTACACTACTCAAGATATCTAAGCACGGCAGAAGTAAAGTAAAGTAACCTTATTAAGTCAGTGAATGGGCTCAGAACATGAACATACTCCACTTAAAATGATTACAGAGACTACTACTGTAGATTATGTCAACGACACAGTGGATTCATTAAAAATATAATCAACACTTCAGACAGTTGGTTGGTTGAAGCCAGAGGAATATTCCAATAATTTGCTCCTTGGGAACCCCAGTAAGTGCAGCAATGCTAATGTACTGTTATAGACAATTTTTCTTTTCCAGTGTGGGACATGGTAATCAATGTCAGATTGGCTATACTTCATACTTGTGTTTCAGGCATGATGTAGTGTAGCCAAAAGAGGCTGAAAGTGACCTGAACACCAATAAATGAATAATCCTTCAAGAAGGATCCAGCACTAACACTGTTAACCCGTAACCCTTAAGGGCTTGGACATTTTTATACAGTTATCACTACAATTTGACAGTCTACATCCTGTGGCTTTGCAGTTGTTTTTAGGCAAGTCTTGGCTGCCTATATAGGCAGCCAAGACTTTCCTAAAAACGACTGCCAAGGTACTTAGAATGTAACTTAGGATTTAACCTAGATATTGTAAGTTGGGGGATCTGTTCTATTTTAGTAAAACTTATCCGAGGGTTAAGGGCCTAATTATAGCTTTGACCACTTTTTACTGCAACAAAACAGGTGCAGCAACGCGGGTCGTCCCGGACAGGGATTGAACTCGGGACCTCTAGCGTAGAAGTCCAACAGTCTACCACCGAGTCACCGTGCTCCCAGGTATTGTTCTCATAAAAAGGTGTGAATAACTAAGACAATAGAGATTTAAAGTATAGTCTGTACTATTTTTCTTGGTAGGGTTACAGTTTAATGATTATTATTGCCTGTGACAATTTAGAATTAACCCTTTACCTAACATAGTGGCAAAAAACAGCCAGGAAATTGACCAAAATAAGCCTTGAACAGCCTAAAATATCTTTCAATTGTCTTGATAAAACCAAACAAATATGAAAATCATTAGAAGCAGCTCATCGAGCCGGTTCTACTGATGTCCATATTTGTATGGTTTCATGAAAAAATTGTGAGAATTTTTTTTTTTAAAATGTGAAATTAAAAAAGCTGTGTTAGGTAAAGGGTTAAATTAAATACATTGTATTATATACATTTTAGACTCAATAAGTGCACTTCTGACAATATTAATTTTTAGCTCAACTTTGGCGAAGCCAAATTTGAGCTTATGCCATGGCCCGTCGTCCATCTGTCCATCTGTCCGTCAACAGTTGGATACGGTTCGGGCTAGAGGCCGTATTTATGAACTGACCTTTACGAAACTTCTTGGGTATCTTTGTTATGACTGTGGGACGAGAACGAGTGTTTTTGGGTGCGGTCCGAAATTCAAGATGGCTGCCAGCCACCATTTTGTACCGACGATGCAGAAATCTGTTTTTTGTACAGAACTTCCATATGAAAGCTCTGATTTGAATAATTTTTTGTATGAATGTTTAGTACCATGGGATACATCACATATAATACGGGTTTTTTTCTCGTGTGTAACTTATGCAAATTAGACTAACTTTGATGTTTTTGGGTGTTACTTTCAGCACTGTAAGTGCAAATGCAAATGCCAAATGCCAATACGGCTCGGGCTAGAGGCCGTATTTATGAACCGATCTTTACGAAACTCCTTGGGTACCTTTGTTATCACCGTGGGACGAGAACGAGTGTTTTGGGGTCCGGTCCAAAATTCAAGATGGCCGATGGCAGCCATTTTGTACAAAATTAGGTGCAATCAGATTTTTGCACAGAACTTCCATATGAAAGCGCTGATTTGAATAATTTTTTGTGTGAATGTTTAGTACCATGGGATACATCACATATAATACGTTTTTTCTTGTGCAGAAATTATGCAAATTAGATGAACTTTGATTTTTTCAGTGCTACTTACACACAGTAAGTACACATGTCAATACGGCTCGGGCTGGAGTCTGTATTTATGAACCGATCTTCACAAAACGTCTTGGGTACCTTTGTTATCACCTTGGGACAAAAACGAGTGTTTCTGGGTGCGGTCCAAAATTCAAGATGGCTGCCAGTGGCCATTCTGTACCGAAATTAGGTCTAATCAGTTTTTTGTACACAACTTCTATACGGCTCAGGCTAGAGGCCGTATTTATGAACCGATCTTTACGAAACTTCTTGGGTACCTTTGTTATCACCGTGGGATGAGAACGAGTGTTTTTGGGTGTGGTCCGAAATTCAAGATGGCCACCAGCAGCCATTTTGTACCAAAATTAGTGCAATCAGTCTTTTGTACAGAACTTCTGTATGAAAGTTCCGATTTGAATAAATTTTTGTATGAATGTTTAGTAACATGGAATACATCACATATAGTACAGGTTTTTTTCTCATGCAGAAATTATGCAAATTAGATGAACTTTGATTTATTCAGTGCTACTTATACACTGTAAGTGCACATGTCAATACAGCTCGAGCTAGAAGCTGTATTTATGAACCGATCTTCACAAAACTTCTTGGGTACCTTTGTTATCACCTTGGGACGAGAACGAGTGTTTCTGGGTGCGGTCCAAAATTCAAGATGGCTGCCAGTGGCCATTTTGTACCGAAATTAGGTCCAATCAGTTTTTTGTCACAACTTCTACACAGCTCATATTTGTGAACTGATCTTCACGAAACTTCTTGGGTACCTTTGTTTTCACCTTGGGACAGGAATGAGTGTGTTTTGGGGTGCCTTTGTTATCACTGTGCTATGAGAACAAATATTTTGGGGTTCAGTCAGACCCACTCTGGGACTCAAAGTTTTCTTTTCTAGTTTAGCATCTGACTGTCACCCACCTTTACAATACTTTACTTATACATTTGTTACAGGCAACGGTCAGTATTTATGTACAGACCGTTACAATACTTTATATATACCTTTGTTATCAGGTCATTACCTAGATGTTTGTCATTGCTGTGTCACATACTATACATGTACATGTCTTTGTCTTGACAAGTTGAGCTACAGTGTCATTGACACTTTCATTTACATATATTTTCTGCACTTACATACATGAAATACTAATTAATATTTCTATTAATTTATACAATTAATTAAATTGTCTCCTGGGTGCAACAAAGCATCATCTGCAATGCAGTGGCATTGCAGATGGCACCTTGTTGCACTCAAAGGATGATAACATTTTAAATGGAAAACTTTCAACTTTCCCCGCAACGCAATTGGTAATTTAACCAATTCATTCTTGACTGACAGTGCATGATTGAATTGGTCATTTGCTTCAGTGCATTTTGTATTGTTCAGTTTCAAATTCCAGCCCTCGTGACAGATCTTTGTGATAACACTGCTGACCAATGGAGGACAAACAACTGTGAACATTTGACAATAATACTAATACAGACTACAGCAGAGGTGTGAAAATTTCTTACTTCAGTCTGCTGGCAAAGTGAGAATACACCACTTCATATTATCCTTGAACTGATATTATTAAGTATGTGAGGATTTGCCTTGTTACAATTTATGGAGGGAGCGCGGTGGCTCAGTAGGTAGAGGTGCCGGCTGCAAGCCGAGAGGTCCTCGGTTCAAATCCCACCTGCGGCAACCGCGTTGTGTCCTTGGGCAAGACACTTCATCTCCATTGCCCGCGTGGGGGCACGATGAAGCCGTGTACTAAGGCGTACTGCACGTCGATGGTGTGCATGTCTTCAACCAGTCTAACCCTGCCTGTGCTGCAGTGCGGAGTTATGATGTTGGGGAGCTGGCAGCTGCTCGTCGTTGCTCGGTGGTTCTCTCCGGGTACTCCGGCTTCCTCCACCCGTAAAACTGTCGCGGTCATGATTAGCCATTGTGCATAAATATGTGCCCTTAAAACACCAGTAAATAAATAAATAACAATTTATGGAAGAGTGCCTGAAGGTACTTTTCCTTAAAGCAGCAAGGCAAAGACACCCTACCAGTTGAGGGTTAAGTAATTATTGGAATGTTGATACGTTGACAATGGTGATTGATTTAATTTTAACCCTGAGGAATTATCAGCGATCAACTGAATAAAATAAGTCGACTCATTATTCTCTCAATATAATCAGGGAAAAGTGGATTAGACTTGTCAAATAGTGGTTTGGACTTGGAGTAGAATACTATCTCCAGTGTTCATGGTGGAATAATCAATAATGCCAGACTCTTGCTAATCCTATCTGAATCTCCCAATTTCCAAAACAGATTAACTGTTGTTCAGTGGGCAGTAGAAAAGTTCCTTGGTCAGTTTTGTTTCATGATTTAGGTTGATCGATATATGTTGGTATTGTTTCAAAAGCTTTCAAGTGCCAGGAAATAGCAATAAGAATTGTAGCTTGACCAGTAGGTGAATTAAATACAGCAACACCCTGGCAATTGAACAACTTTACCCATGAATTTCCCCATAGGAACCCTTTGAAGCAGCTCAGTGCTTGTTTACTGTGGTAAACAAGTTCTGCTTTACTTGTAAAATAGGACCCGAAACAAAACCTGGGGTGGACAAGCCAGAAAATAAGCAGACTTTCATCTGCAAAATGAGGTCACAGAAAGGTACCATCACTAAATTTACCCTCTGTGAACCTTAGTTTGAATCAAGGTCTCAGGTTTGAACAGAAAGAGGTACCCACAGGCTAAACTGGTCTACTGTTTTAGATAGCAGCAGAACATTCACTCTCTTTGGACCTCATTCTGCATCTGACAGATTGCTTAGTTTCAGGCTTGGGGGTGGAAGTCCTCTAACGTGGTCAGGCAGGGTATAAATTATTGACTAACAGGAATATTCATTTCACCAAATTTGGTTGATTATTTGATATACGCTGATTTTAAAATAAAATATGTCCCTGCAGGAACTCTGAGAAGTGAAGCAGTGCTTTGTTCATGTGGTAAACAAACTCTGTTTTACTGGTAAAATCAAAAACCAGTCATCGATGCTTGGGGTGGAAGTTCTCTGAAATAGGCAACATGGGTATACTGATTTGATTAAGCTTGACTTAACTCTTAGCATGCTGGTGGCAGATATTCTTGGCCCAGCATAAGGTTTCTCTTGTCACTGTGCGGGGGCAGTGGCCAACACTTCGCGTTGCCCTTGTTATAATTATTTTTCATCAAATCTAGTCTTGACTGCTCATCATAAATTGTTTACATAACTTAGTCTTGTGAAAATTTATTGGAGAGTGCTTGTTGTTACTTTCCAATGAATTTTAACTAGACAAAGCTGTGTGAATGAAATAATTCTGCTTCCAAAAGAATATGAGTCACACCCACAGAATATGAAGCTTTTTAATTGAGGCTCGGTTTGGTACAAGTACTTTTGAATGGAACCCAAATATCAGATTACAACAATCATCCAATTAATAAGTTATGTTTAACTGGCCAAATAGGACATGATGTAGTTCATGCGCTGGTCAGTTAGGGCCGTCACATTGGGTAAAGGGTAAAAGTGGACAGCATAGGTATAATCAGTTGGCTAAACTTGATTTAACCCCTCCCCTCACAGTCAGCCACATCTGCCTGCATTAACCCTTTACCTAACGTAACGGCCAAAACCGGCCAGCGCTATTCTCAAAAATCGCCAATTAATTTTCATTATTTTTTTCATTTTTTGTCTCAAAAACATAGGTTATGACCCCTCGTTGGAATGAGCTCGTTCCAACAAGGGGTCATAACCTATGTTTTTGAGGCAAAAAATGAAAAAAATGAGTTATTCAAGAATTATTTTTGCAAGTGTCGTCTGCTTTTCAGGTTAGGTAAAGGGTTAACAGGGAGCATGGTGGCTCAGTGGTTATGGAATTGGACTTCAAACCGAAAGGTGACAGGTCCACAGTTTGATTTACTGTCGAGGAATTTTGCTTTTTCTAAGGAGCGACAGGAAGACAGCTAACTTTGCTATGTCGCTTCCTTGCAGTGTATCAAAATATGTGTAAATGATTTTATTTTAATTATTGTATTTTCAATGTAACTGATATACTGCAAATAAAGATTTCCCCACCAGTGGTAACTGCCTTGTGTCCTTGAGCAATGAACTCAATCCCAATTGCCCACATGGGGGGCGCTGTGGCACTAAGGCATACTGCACGTCGATGGTTCACTTGTCTTCAGCCAGTGCTTACCCTGCTTGTGTGGAGTTACTTCATTGGGGAGTCTGGCAGTTGCACACCATTGCTCAGTGGTTCTCTCCAGGTACTCTGGCTTCCTTCACCCGTAAAACTGTCTTGACACAAAGTGACCCTGGCTGACAAAAGTGTTGTTAAATCCCAATAAATAATAAATCTGGCCACGTAATTTGCAAATTGAGCAGTTGAAAAAAAAGTATTACCTTCAAAAAAATCACCTAATCTGTCAGTCATTTCTATCCACCCATCAGGTCAGAAGTTTGTTTTTCCTGTAACTTGAACAATAGGTATCAGATTTTAATGATGTGCTGCTTTATATTAACATTGTTTTCGACAAGTCTGATAATCCCCATCATACGATGAAAATTGAGGAATTTATTGCCATTTGTTTGTTGAATTTTGCCTCAAATTCTATTGTTTATGCAATAACTTAAAACAATACACCCACCTCAGATTTCAATAAAAACTGCTCTACTTTTTAGACCCCCGAAAAATTTTGGGGGGCATATAGTGTTTGTCATTTCTATCCGCCTGTCTGTGAAGATTTTCTTATCTGCTCCATAACTCTTGAGATGCTTCGTTGGATTTTGTTGAAACTAGGCATACATGTTGCTTATGGGGAGACGATGTGTCATGCACAAATTTTTTTTTTGTTTCATGGAGGTCAAGGTTACAGATCAGAGTTATAGTTCGGGGGCATCCATGACCGTGTGATCACTGTTAGTCTTGTTTATATTTACATTATTTTGGTCAAGTTCAAAAGCCATTGAGATCCCTCTATTGCCCTTTATTTGTTTAAATTTGTTGGAAATTTCATTGTTTATGCACTAACTTATGAATGATTATCCTAAGAGGCTTAGCCACCTTAAACCTTCACTTAACCCTTTTCCTAACATGAAAAGCAGACGACACTTGCAAAAAATATTCTTGAATAACTAATTTTTTTCATTTTTTGTTTCAAAAACATAGGTTATGACATCTCATTGGAACGAGCTCAGCGAGCTCGTTCCAACGAGGGTCATAATCTATGTTTTTGAGACAAAAAATGAAAAAATAATGAAAATTAATTGACGATTTTTTAGAATAGCGCTGGCCGGTTTTGAATGTTATGTTAGGTAAAGGATTAATATGAATAAAAGATGACAGATACCCACAAAATTAATGTTTACAGGCAAAAGTTACAAAAATGATTAAGTTATTTATTTATTTATTTTATTTATTTATTTATTGGTGTTTAAGGTCACATCTTTCTGTACAATGGCTAATCATGACTGCAGCATGGAGAGAAAGTAAAATTTAGACAATCGTTTACACCCATGTTTCCCATTTTTGAGGACTTCCACCCCAAGCCTTGGGGACTGGATCCTGTTGTACCAGTAAAACAGAGCTTGTTTACCCAGTAAACAAGCACTGCTTCACTTCTCAGGGTTCCCACTGGAAAAAACATTGACAAAATTAAATTTGAATGGAGAGTTTTCTGAATAGCACTCTTTGGTTACAGTTGTTAATAAATATAAACAAATCGTGATCATCTATCCACCAGGACTATGCCTGCAATATAGAAGGAAAATGTGAAACTTTTAGCCGATCAAGAAAAATATTCTTTTATTGTTGTCTACAAGTTGTGTAAAGTACAGGGTTAAGATGTCATTGTTCCTGTATGGTATTCTTATTTCACCATATTGATCCTGATATTTAGATTGCATCCCTTTACAATTTCACATGCGTTACAGAATAAATATTTGAAGAAGTACAGACATTACAGTAATAGATTCAACTCCATTCCAAACAAGGGAATTTCATTGTGTATTGGACATTCTGTCCACATTCAGGCATTTTTATTACACTAAATCTTCCGTTCGATCTGCATCAACAAACCTCTAAGTACATGGGTCCGTAATTTCATATGAAATAAAATCAACTTCAAACTCCAACTCTTAACTCCTAGCACACTGGTAGTATTTCAAATTTTTCATCACAGACTCCATATTGCTCATGCGGAATGAAAAATTTAACAAACAAGGTATATTTTTTTAAATTCTCAGTTGCATTGTGGGAAAAATTTGCTGCTGAAAACTTTGGTATTTTGACATCAGAGTGCAGAGGGATAAAAGAACTGAAGATTGAATTGTTCTGTTTTTATGAAATAATTCTGTCACATACTCTTGACGAAGTCTATTTCAATGATATTTTTTCCAAAACATTCCCTTTCACCACATCTGTAGATGCTGAGAGTGATTTCAGACCCCAAATAAACTAAATGAACATAAGCTTGGATTGAGCAGCTTCTTCATGCAGTGTATTTTTCAGACAAAATTATTTTAGAACAGACATGGAGCCTCCTGTTTTTATTTTCGCCTTGAAAATACAGCTGACGACGACTCATAGAAATGAGCCGTATAAATTATAAAGCTATGTGATAATTTGACAAACTATTTCGACAGCAGCTGTTGTTAGTATAAAATCATAACTGAAAAAAATAACTTTTGTGAGATTGACAACTTTTGTTCAAATATTTGAGACTATTTTAGCGTTGGGTTAAGTTGGGCAATTTAAATCTGGTCAAAATAACTGAAATTCAGTATAAAGTATTTGGTTTATGTACAAATGGGTTTGAAAAAGTTTTCATTGTCTTCCAACACCTTTGCATCAAGTTGAATTCTGCAAGGACCAGACAATTTTTATGAAAATTTTGCTCATCAAATCTTTAAATATTAACAGTCTTGTATGGGTCCTTGTCAAATCTCAGTTGTCAGTTTTGCAGCCAAGACTCCACAGGGAACCACTGCCAACTTGAGTCAGTGCTTTAGGGTTAGATAATTTTGTCATTACAGCCATTTTATTCTCTTCATTCACTTTGCCATTTTAGTCACTGCCATTTCTTCAAATTTCTATTAACCCATCACCTAACACAATTTACAGATAGCAGGTGACAGTTGCAAAAAAAGGAAAAAAGTGCTTTACTAAAAAAAAATTCACCTAAAAAAACAGCTTATGAATCCGCATTGAAATGAGCTCAATGACCACCTTCCACTTTGGCATTAGAAACTATCTTTTTGAGACAAAAATTAAAAAACTAATAAAATACAATGTAATATTTGTGAATGACCCTGGCCTGTTTGGGCTGTTATATTACTAGATCTGCCAAGTCTTACACACAGGTGCTTGTATAAAATATTTATGAACTGAATGAAAATTTTAAAAGATTGTTAAGACTTGTGTCTGAAGTTTGAGTTTCTACATGGACTGCAATATTCATTTTCTTTTTCTTGTTGGAATTCAATAAATTATCCTTTGTTCTCTTTCTTTTCAGGACAGATCACCTTCTCACCAAAATAAATCTGACAGCTCACCATCCTCTCCCCTCAAAGAAGATTTCCAAACTGTCACACTAACTAAGGTAAGTAAGCTTGGCTGTTAAATGTCTTTTCATTATCATTCTAAGAATGAACACCCCCACCTCCCCCACTTCCTTTCACACTGATGTCAAAATATTGAACTTTCAACCTGCACAAGTTTTTCTATAATGCATATTGGAATTCAACCAGTTCTCAAGCTCGTCAAAAAGTTTTGATTTTTTTTTACATCAATGTACCTGGTAGTTGAGTCACTTGTGTTACATCCTCGAGGCTTTTTGTTTTATGCTGCGTTGTATGGTTTAACGACACTGTAACAGCCAGGGGGGGGGGGGGGGTGGCTCAGTTGGTAGAGGTGCAGGCTTCAAGCCGAGGGGTCCTCAGTTCGAATCCCACCTGCAGCAACTGCGTTGTGTCCTTGGGCAAGACACTTCACCCCCATTGCCCACGTGGTGGCACGGTGACGCTGTGTACTAAGGCGTACTGCCCGTCAATGGTGCACCTGTCTTCAACCAATGCTAACCCTGCTTGTGTGGAGTTGGTATGTTGGGGAGCTGACAGTTGCTCGGTGGTTCTCTCCGGGTACTCCGGCTTCCTCCACCCGTAAAACTGTCACGGTCATGGTTAGCCATTGTGCAGAAACATGTGACCTTAAACACCAATAAATAAATAAATAACAGCCAGGGTCATATCATATCGGTGACAGTTTTATAGGTGGAGGAAGCCAGAGAGAACCACCGAGCAACGACGAGCAGCTGTCAGCTCTCCAACATCATTGCTCTGCACTGCTGCACAGGCAAGGTTAGATTGGTTGAAGACATGCTCACCATCGACGTGTAGTACGCCTTAGTACACAGCATCATCATGCTCCCATGTAGGCAATCAGGGTTGAGTGCCTTGTCCAAGGACACAACGTGGGAGTGCAAATCAGTCACTGAAATGGTCACCCATCCAACTACTAACCGTGCTTAAAGTTGCTTAACTTCGGTGATCTGACAAGAACCAATTACCATGATGCCACCATGCCCCCTAGGAACCCTGTGAAGTGAAGCAGTGTTTGTATACTGTGGTAAACAAGCTCTGTTTCACTGGTTAAATAGTACCCAGTTACCAATGCTTGGAGTGGAAGTCCTCTAAAATGGACAACATGACATAAATGAATACTACACTTGACTTATCTCCATGTTGTGGTCACAAAAAGCCATTGTGTAGAAATATATGGCCTTAAACACAAATAAATAAATAAATATTGTGGTTCATCTTTTTTGGTGTGCACTTATAAGCTGTGGTATTTGTGTATTCTCTGTGGGAACCATGGGAAGTGGAGCAGTGCTTGTTACTTAGCTAAACAAGTTTGCTTTACTGATTAAATAGAACCCGTAACCAATACCAGGGGTGGAAGTCCTCAAATGTGGACAGCACAGGTATAAATAATTGGCTAAACTTCACCTATAACCAAGTTGTGGTCATGATATAGCCACAGATGCTGAAATTTACGTTAAACACCATTAGATAAGGAGATTTGTGTATGGTGGTTGCATTAATTTATGGTATCACGGAACTAAATATTTGAATTAGAAATACCCGCCATGAAATGTTGCACTCGGAAGTGATGCAATCTCTAAAAATAAACAGCCTTGGGAAAATAAATTGTTGCAATAAACGTTTGAAGCATTCTATAGACATCTAACATTATTGATGAATATTCCAGATAAAAAAGAGTGTGATTTGATGACTTTTGAACCTAAAAAGTACAATTTAAATTTGATGTGTTTTAGTAGGGAATTCCCTGAGAAATATGTGCATGTGACCGGTACTTCCCTTGCTGTCAATTTTTCTCTTATTTGTTGCATGACCCCTGTTTTGGGGTCAGAAAAAGTTGTCTGAAGAGCTATACTTGACAAAGATATTTGAATGCCAAAATTAAAGTGATGCGATCATATTTTTTTTGGCGGAACACTATAATGGTCGCCTATGGGAAAATATTTAGTTCCATGATACCTTATGCACTGAAATAATAGTGACACCTGACTAGGGCTGCACGGTTTTTCAATAAACCGGTAATTACCGGTATTCAATGTGCTACCGGTTGAATACTGAGACATCTGAAGAAATATCGGTTTATCGATATTCACAGTATTTTTAAAAATACTTATGATATTGTTCGGTATGCCTTCTAGCACTGTCTTTCCAGTGGTGAAATTCATCTTCAATTATCAACAGGTGCCCAGGAGAAAAGTTTCTACAGTTGTTTTCATGACGATTAAGTTATGATAACGGTTAGTGTCAAAACACGTGGTGCAGGCTGACTCTTATGTTGTGATAGTGATTGTACCCTGCCCTAATCCGCTACTGTCTTGCACAAGATAAATGAACGCCATTAATCCCATTGAAGTTGTGTGAACCTAATGATACCGCGATGGCGAAAGAGAATAGACAATAAATATTCCCTTTTGTTTTCAATTTGTTTGTCGTGTTTGTGTTAACAAATTAGGGTAATATGAGTAATGGGCATCGATTAATTAGTATATATTAATCTCCCACCTCATACAGCGACAAACTATTTTGTTGAAAACATGGATTCCACACTAGTATCGAAACAAAATGCAAAATCGCCTGTATGGACGTATTTTGGATATGAAGCAGATGAGAAGAAAAAAACAAAAGATGAAACTCGGGCAGTATGTCGCCTTTGTCATAAAATTATATTATCAAAAGGAGGAAACACATCAAACTTAGCAGCACATTTAAAAGCAAACCACCCTGTAGCCTTTTCAAAGCTGTCTGCAGAGAAGAAAAGAAAATGCGACACAGAAGTTCCAGCAACATCTATTGGAAGCCAGCCAACAATTACGGCTGCAGTGACAAATTCACTTTCATATGAAAAAAGCGATGGAATATGCTAGCGCAGTCAGTTACTAAATACCTGGTTGGTAGTATGCTTCCAACATACACTGGATTCAAAACATTTTCATGAAATGTTGGCAGTTTTCGATCCCAAGTTTAAGATTCTTGGAAGAAATTACTTCAACAAAACGGCAATTCCAAGTTTGTATAATGAAGTACGTGATCGTGTTAAAAGTGAAGTGCGTTCGGCAAAATATTTTTCTGTCACAACATACTTGTGGTCCTCTATTGGAATGGTTCCTTACCTAGGACTTGTTCATTTCATAGACAGTGAGTGGCAATTGAAGTCTCGTGTATTGGAGACATTATACTTTCCAGAAAACCACACTGGTGAAAATATCGCAAATGTTTTGAGAGATATACTTAATAACTGGCAATTAGATCTATCAAAACTTGTCTGCATAACAACAGATAATGGTGCTAACATATTAAGTGCTACAAAAATACTTAACTGGCCGCAACTGTCATGCTTCGGACATAATTTAAATTTAGCTGTAAATAACTCTATAAAAAGTGACAAACGAGTATCTCGAATGTTAGGTGTGTGTCGGGCAATAGTTTCAGCATTTTCAACAAATTGGATTCACCGAAGAAATTTGATAAGTTACCAGGTCGAGTTAGGTTTGCCCCAACATTCTTTAATAACAGACTGTGTGACCAGGTGGGGGTCAAAATTTGAAATGATTCAGCGTATTTTAGAACAGGAGCCTGCAATTAGGAAAGAACTAAGCTCAGAGAGAAAAACATCACATCTCGTGCCAACTTGGCAAGATATCCAGGTAATGGAAGCTGTCTCATGTGCACTTGAACCAGTGTACAAGTTTACAGACATTCTGTCGGCCGAAAACTATGTCAGTATATCGGCAGTGAAGCCATTACTTTCACACTAAGAAAATGACCTTCTTGTCACCTCCACGGACAAACATCAGCTCACCACGGATATTAAAAATCGCATAAACTCTTATTTGTCAGACAAGTATTGTGCTGAGAAAACTCTGCACTTGCTATCGATCACATCATTTTTAGATCACCTTTCAAAAACACTTTTCTGACAGAGAGTGATTTTGCCAGTGTTAAATGTGAAATTGTAACCGAAAAGTGTGTGAACTCAGATAAGAACATTGTTGATAAAACTCAAGCTCCATCAGAAACTGTAGAACCCCCCTCTTAAAAAGAACAAGACAATTGGTAGTATTTTTGCAAAGAAAATTAGTGATAATCCCATGGACATGAAAGGGGACATAGAAAAAGAACTATCTGCTTATCTCAGATCAGATACTCCTGATAGTGAAACTAACCCACTTGACTGGTGGAAAATGAATGGGACTAAATATCCAACATTAGCTCAGTTTGCCATGAAATATCTGTGTGCTTGTGCTACAAGTATACCATCAGAGAGGCTTTTTAGCAAGTCGGCGCAAATTGTTTGTCCCAAACGAGCATGTTTGAAGCCAGAGAAGGTTAATATGTTATCATTTTTAGCTGCTAATTTGTAAAATAATTAACTGTCTCGATCAGTCGAACTCTCTTTTTTTTGGCGTGTGTAACCATTAAATAACAAATGGGGTAGGCTGCTCAATTGACAAATATTTATAATTTCTCAAAAAAATACACTCGCCAAATTTTAGCGCATGGACCACTTTGTGGCACATGAGCTGAAAATTGGTTAGCGTCTTTTATTAGAAATTATAAATACTTGTCAATTAAACAACCTACTCCCAGCGTGATTTTGCAGTAAACGTCTGCCAGCATTCTCTCATTCATTGATAACACCAGTCGAACTGTGTATGCATAATTATTTCTTGATCTTTTTTTCACAGCAGTCGAACTGTGTATGCATAATTATTTCTTGATCTTTTTTTGTGTGTGTGTGGAGGGGGGGGGGGGGGGGGGGAATACCATTAAATAACGAATGGGGTAGGCTGCTCAATTGACAAATATTTACAATTTCTCAAAAAATACACTCGCCAAATTTCAGCGCATGGACCACTTTGTGGTGCATGAGCTGAAAATTGGCTAGCGTCTTTTATCAGAAATTATAAATACTTGTCAATTAAACGACCTACTCCCAGCGTGATTTTGCTGTAAACGTCTGTCAGCATTCTCTTATTCATTGATAACAGCAGTCGAACTGTGTATGCGTAATTATTTCTTGATCTTTTTTTGTGTGTGTGTGGGGTGGGTGGGGGGGGGGGGGGGGGTGTGGAGGAGTACTATATAACGAATGGGGTAGGCTGCTCAATTGACAAATATTTATAATTTCTCAAAAAATACACTCGCAAAATTTCAGCGCATTGACCATTTTGTGGTGCATGAGCTGAAAATTGGCTAGCGTATTTTATCAGAAATTACAAATACTTGTCAATTAAACAACCTACTCCCAGCGTAATTTGGCAGTAAACGTCTGTCAGTCAGCATTCATTCATCCATCCATTGATCACAGCGCTCGAACTGTGTATGCGTAATTATTTCTTGATCTTTTGTGTGTGTGTGTGTGGGGGGGGGGGGGGGGGGGGGGGGGGGGGGGGGACACCATTAAATAACAAATGGGTAGGCTCCTCAATTGACAAATATTTATAATTTCTCAAAAAATACACTCGCCGAATTTCAGTGCATGGACCACTTGTCAATTAAACAACCTACTCCCAGCGTGCTTTTGCAGTAAACGTCTGTCAGTCCGCATTCATCGATCACAGCCGCCGAACTCTGTGTGATGTTCGGGGCAACATCTTTAATGAGGGAGATTTGATTGTTCTTGTGTTTGTTCTTTTTAGCAGTTTGGGCTTTTTGTTGATTATGATGTTTTAAAGTTCTTTGATGAAATAAAAGTGCAGAATACAAAAGGACGTTTGGGTTTTTTTTGTTTTATTCCCATTCACCCCAACAAATTGTTGAAAAATAATGCATATCTCTTTTCCCATCGGGAGCCTCACGCGAATACGCTGGATATTCATTTTCCTTCTTCCTGTTCTTCACCTTCGGTGCTCGGCACAAGCCAAGAACTAGAAAAAAAAATTATACTTGATAATTATTTTTGATGGACCCTTTTCACTGCCTTAATAGATATATACATATAACTATTTTTATTTATGAATCTATCAAGAGAGCAAAAAGTATCACTAAAAATAATTTTCAAATATAATTTTTCCGAGTTCTCAGCTTGTGTCGACGCACATGCCCCTTGAGTCTTCAAGTGACTCCCTTCGATTCGATGATCTGGATACTGGAAACAATAATAATTATTTTCCGGTTCTTGACAAGGTGGCATCTCCGGCGAATGTGCACTGTCGTTTTCAAATTAATTCAACTGTGGTATGTTTTCTACTATTTGTATGACCCCATTTGATGAAAAAAAGGAGTAAGACAACAACAATGAAAATTGTTTTTGTCCCATCGACTGATTCTGTTGGCATTTGTCGGAGTTTTACGTTCCAAATTAAATATACATTTTCTGTCAACATTCTGTTTTCAATGTTGATTTTACGATGTATATTTTATTAGGTATGCTATCTCCCCCCAAAATTTTTAGAAACAGAGAAAAAAAGATGATTTTCTGTGCCCTCATCCCTCTTCAGTATACCTGTAGGTAATAGGCAGGTCAACAGTCGATTTCGTCCGACTTCGGTAAACCGGTATACCGCGGTATTTTTTTAGATACCAATACCGGTATTCAATTTCAAATACCGTGCAGCCCTACACCTGACACTGATCCTTGGGAAACTCTCTCAGAGATCTTCCCATGAATTGCTGTCAAGTGGTATTAATGGAATAGAATATTTGTATAGGAATTTATAATTGAAAATGACTTGGCTGGAAGTTTTTAACTGATAATGTTTCCAAAAACATCAGAACATTAAAATAATTTCAGGTAAAAATCATTGAAAGTGTTTGAAAATCCCCATAAGAAATCCTTGGAAATCCTTTTTTTTATCTCCCCTGCATTTCTGTAGTTCAAAATGGTTTGTCATTTGTGTGACATTTCTTCCAGTGAGTGCCCCTGTGCTGTTACTCTTCATACTGTAACCTATTGAAGATCAAAGGGGCTCGTTTTGAATCAGTTTACTGAAGATTACTAAAGTTTGGATTGCAGTACTTTATCGATAAATTTAATGTGAGTGTGTAGGTGGGGGGGGGGGGGGGGGGGGGGGAGGGGCATGGCATCCATCTGAAGTAGCTTCTGCAGAATGAAGATTGTTGGAATGATTCTCTAATTACAACTGTTACTTGAATTTTTTTCAGGGTAATGCTGGCTTGGGCTTTGCAATTATTGAAGAAACCAGAGATGGAGTCGAAGGAATCTTTGTGAAGAGTATAACACCAGGAGGAGTCGCAGCTAAGGTAATATAATTGTTACATGGAGGGCCTTGGACATTGCAGCAATGGTTATTCTAGGAAAGAGACAGACTCAATTCATTGAATACAAAATTGACACCTGAAAAATATTTTTTTGCAGAATCATTTTTGGGGTTTATGTAAATTTTATGTTTCCAAATGCCTGATTAATACATGCAGTTTTTCAAACATCTGGTTTTGATTTAAGTGAGCTTCTCTGGATTTGTTCATTGGAGTAGAAGGTTACTCAATATAAACCTGTATGCTATTAACTGATAGAGTGCAAAATTATTTTTATGCCCCCCAACTTAGGTCGGATGGCATATAGTGATTGAAGTGTGCGTGTTTCTGTCCGTCCATCCATCCGTCCGTCCATCGGTCCACACTAACAAATGACTACTTATGTGGCTACGAGTTAGTAAAACAGGATACTAATGTGGTTAAAGTCTGTTACGTGGTAATCTCTTATTGTGGGGGGGTGGGAGTGGTTGGGGGGTGGGGGTTTGGATAAATGTAGAGTAGGATTAGGGCATTCCAGGGTGGGGGTTTAGGAGTGGGGTGGGGCTCAGTGAAGGGGTGCTAGAGTTATGTGGCTAGGGTTAGTGTTATGTTAGGGTTAGCTTAGGGTTAGGGGTGGTTAGGGTTAGGGTCAGTAAAGGGTAGAGTTAGCTAACCCCCCAAAAATTTTCCCCAAAAAAACTTGTTTTATTAGTCCCCTACCGGCATCGCCGGAGGGGACTCTAGGTTTGCACTCTGTCCATCCGTCAGTCTGTAGGTCTGTCAGTCTGTCAGTCACACTTTAGTTTTCCGGAGTTTTTTTGAAAACTCTTCAACGGAATGATTTCATTTTTGGTAAACTACTATAGAACGATGACTTACAGATCAAGTTTGAGTTTCATGCTGATTGCATTATTCTTGTGTGAGTTACGGCCCTTGGAAATATGGGAAAAAGCACCGAAATATCAGTTTTCCGGAGTTTTTTTGGAAACGCTTCAACGAAATGATTTCATTTTTGGTAAACTACTATAGAACATGACTTACAGATCAGGTTTGAGTTTCATGCTGATTGCATTATTCTTGTGTGAGTTACGGCTCTTGGAAATATGGAAAAGCACCAAAATATCAGTTTTCCGGAATGTTTTTGGGAACGCTTCAACGGAATGATTTCATTTTTTGTAAACTACTATAGAACGATAACTTACAGATCAAGTTTGTGTTTCATGCTGATTGCATTATTCTTGTGTGAGTTATGGCCCTTGGAAATATGGAAAAGCGCCAAAATATCAGTTGTCCAGACTTTTTTTTTGGAAATGCTTCAACGGAATGATTTCATTTTTGGTAGCCTACTATAGAACGATGACTTACAGATCAAGTTTGAGTTTCATGCTGATTGCCTTATTCTTGTGTGAGTTATGGCCCTTGGAAATATGGAAAAGCGGCAAAATATCAGTTTTCCAGACTTTTTCTGGAAACGCTTCAACGGAATGATTTCATTTTTGGTAACCTACTATAGAACGATGACTTACAGATCAAGTTTCATTTACACTCTGTCCATCCATCCGTCAGTCTGTCAGTCAGTCTGTCGGTCATACTTTAGTTTTCTGGACTTTTTTTTGGAAACGCTTCAACGGAATGATTTCATTTTTGGTAACCTACTATAGAACGATGACTTACAGATCAAGTTTCATTTGCCCTCTGTCCATCCGTCAGTCTGTCAGTCATACTTTAGTTTTCCGGACTTTTTGGGGAAATGCTTCAACCGAATGATTTCATTCTTGGTAACTTACTATAGAACGATGACTTACAGATCAAGTTTGAGTTTCATGCTGATTGTATTATTCTTGTGTGAGTTATGGCCCTTGGAAATATGGAAAAGCGCCAAAATATCAGTTTTCTGGACTTTTTTTTTGGAAATGCTTCAACGGAATTCATGCTGATCACATCTAGGTTATAACATTTGTATAATTATTAATGCTCATTAGTCTGGTAGGGGACATTGTATTGCTTCAGCGATACGTGCGCTCTTGTTATGTTGGATATGTGTTTTAGGTTAGCCACCTAACATGTCCATTAAATAGCCACATAAGTAGCCATTGTCCATCCGTCTGTGTGTGTGTGTGTCCGAGCCAATAACTCGAAAACAGTTAGGGCCACAGTCATCAAACTTCACACAATTATAAAGGACCATGGGAGGATGTGTCACACACCATAGTCAGGTTCATACTGTCAAGGTCACATTTCAAGGTCACACTAAAAATTGGCCAATATTTGTGTCTCAGCCATAACACAGAAATGAATCATAGTACAATTGTTAAACTTTTTACAAATGTTAAGGACAGTCAGAATCTAACATCACTCAATTATAAAGGACAACAGGTGGATGTGCCACGCACCACAGCCAGGTCCGTAAGGTCAAGGTCACATTTCAAGGTCACACTGAACACGGTTAGGGCCACAGTCATCAAACTTCACACAATTATAAAATACCATGGGAGGATGTGTCACACACCATAGGCGGGTTCGTACCTTCAAGGTCAAGGTCACATTTCAAGGTCACACTAAAAATCGGTCAATATTCGTGTCTCAGCCATAACTCAGAAAAGAATCATAGTACAATTGTTAAACTTTTTACAAATGTTAAGGACAGTCAGAAGGTGTGTCGCATAGTTTCCGCCGCATCTGCAAGCTGAAGGTCACAAGGGTGGGGGGGGGGGGGGGGGGGATGTGTTACCTTAGTAACATTCTTCTTGTTCAAATGTAATTTGTAAGATGAGTATACCATGTGCCCATCTTGAGGAGCCTTAGTTTAGCAATATATTGTTAATAAATTTTTGTAGCAATTCATTAGAGAGTAGGACCCTGCGATTACTCGAATTTCGAGTTGAATCTCGAGTCTGAATGCAAAATCGACTCGACTCATCTCCGATTGGCGGATGTGCTTTATCGTGAGTCGATTCGGTCCCAATAAATGACAGTCTTTTCATTGTGAGTTCTTCCTTTAAACAATGTAATAATCCAACTGCGCCATGAAAGAAATAGGAAAAAAACGTATTCGTATCACTGTTAAATGATGCCAACACGATTTACTGGCCAATTGAAAGTCGCATTTACGTGATGAAAGAACGTTAAATCCCTCTCTGTTGAGAAGAAATTTTGCCATCGGTTTTATAAGAATTGACTCGAAAAATGACTCGACTTGCGAATTTTAAACTAGAATCGAATCGAGAATCAACTTGAACTAAAATATCCGACTCGCAGGGCCCCATTAGAGAGTGAGAGTGAGAGCTTTCCAGAAAATGTTGCCAGATTCTGGTCTTATCAGTGTAGGAAGAGAAAGATACATAGCTTATAGCGGTTATCCTACAACTCAATTTGACTTGTACTGTTGTGTAAAGCCACTAAAGTGGATTTCAGCACTTTGAAGAGAGCCATGATAATGGTTTCTAGCACTCCATCAGTTAATGATAAGTATATAATAAAAATGGTAATAAGATGAGTACTTTTAAGTCACTATTTTTGAGAGCGCGGTGGCTCAGTGGTTGACTGTTGGACTTCTATGCTAGATGTCCTGAGTTCGATCTTCATCTGGGACGACCCGCATTGTGTCCTTGGGCACGGCACTTTATCCCGGTTGCCTACATAGGGGCACGATGACGCCATGTACTAAGGCACACTGCACATCGATGGTGCACATGTCTTCAACTGCTGTAACCCTGCTTGAGCGGAGCTTGAACAGAGTTAGAATGTTGAGGAGATGACAGTTGGTCGTCGAGGCTCGGTGGTTCTCTCTGGGTCCTCCGGCTTCCTCCACCTGTAAAACTGTCACGGTTACGATTAGCTATTGTGCGTAAGTATGTGACCTTAAAACACCAATAAATAAATAAGTCACTATTTTTGCACTCAACCAGTTGATGAGTCAGATTTTACTTAAAGAATGGTAGGTAAATGGTTTAGTGTTTTGGAAGTTGTATGCAATTAATAGTTATGCCTACCACTGAACAGGAACATATTTGCATGGTAATGTCTGACAAAATATGCAAAACTAATATAAACATCTAAATATATTATAAACAAACATTATTTTACTAAATTATCAGAAAACACAACCGCATCATTTTTCAATAATATTATTTGTAGATTACAGCATACATTTAAATTGTAATTGCACTGGAGAGTAATGTAAATTGTGGCTGAGAGAGAATTTTCTCAAGTTAGTTAAGCTGTATATCTCTTGATGAAGTAATAATGTTATTCTGTATTATAGGAAGGTAGCCTAAAACTTGGTGATCAGATATTGGATGTTGGTGACAAATCATTAAAAAATGTGCATTATGATGCGGTGAGTATCTAAGAGACTCAACAGATGTATTATGTGCAAACAGATTCTGTCTTTAGGATAATCTTGTTAATTAACCCTTTACCCAACACACAGGATATCAAAATATATTATTTTAATTATTGTATTTTTTTTTATTTTTCAAAAAATTTGAACAAAAGCAAATCATGTTAACACTCATTGGAATGAGCTTGACCAGCTCATTCCAATGAGAGGTCACATGATATGGTTTTGTTGAAATTTTTTGAAAAATACTTTTTGTTCAACTGCTTTATTTGTAAAGTACATGGGTGGATGTGGCCATTTTCTTTAACACTTTACCCAACGAATCGCCTCATCCGCCTGCGTAATATGCCAATTCAGCAGCTGAAAAAATATTTTTCGAACAATTTCTACAAAACCATATCATGTGACCCCTCTTTGGAACGCACTCAATGAGCTCATTCCAAAGAGGGGTCACATGATATGGTTTTGTTGAAATGTTTTGAAAAAATTAAAAAAATGCTATTTAAAATAATAAATTTTTAAATCATCTGCGTTGGGTAAAGTGTTAAGCAAAGGGCTAATTATATATAGTTTCACATAGAAGTAGAGCTTGTTCACTGTGGTTTGATAAAATCAAGTCATAGGGCATAATGAGGTGTGTCATATGCCCTAAAATTTAACACTAGGGAAAAGATTTTTTAAAAAGTTCTCACAGACCACTGGTTCAAATGCTTTCATCATTGTAAGGAGGTTTACACATTTGTTGAAATGAACTTTCATAGACCTCATTTTTGGGAGACTTACAGGACTAATGATATAACATGGAGAAAACATTTAATAAAATATACAGGATATCTACACTATTTTTGTGAATATTGGGAATTATCTCATTAGTGTGGACCTGAAAGTTTTATTTTTCACGAGTGCTTGCACGAGTGAAAAATAGTACTTTCAGGTCCACACGAATGAGATAATTCCCGATATTCACTAAAATAGTGTAGATTTTCTTTTTATTATGTGCAACTTGACATTTTACTGTGCAATATTCAGCCCAATTTCACTGCAAACGGTTATGTTTCAGGACGACGTTCAAGGCAACATCATTCGCCGAAGCGTAACATCATTTAGGAAGGTACTGAAAAAAATTCACCGTGTGGACCTAAAAGTATTATTTTTCACATGCGCAAGCGCGCGTGAAAAATAAAACTTTCAGATCCACACTCATGAGATAATTGCAGATACTGACTAAAATAGAGTAGATTTTCTTTTTATTATATGCTATGAGACATTTTATTGCACAATATTCAGCCCAATGCGATCCCAAATGCTTACCTTTCAAAACAATAACAAAGATCACCTGATCGTTCCTTCAAGGCGACGTGATGCGGCATAGCGTGACATCATTTAGGAAGCTACTGAGAAATATTTCTCGATATCTATCGAACCGATAGATATAAAGAAATATCTTTTAGATAATTTGCGATAATTCACAAGCTAGCATATAATAAAATTGTCTCTTCAATTTCTGGTTCAAATACTTTATTATTTTACATCATCCTCAAGTTCTGAATTAAATATTTGATTGAATATTCTCCCACCATATGCCTATTGAAATATGCGTGCCCCAGGTGAGATAGCTGGGTAAGACAGATCTACCTTACCCACTGACCATCTCTGTTTGAATATGTAATAAGAGTTTCAATAATATCTCTACAAACAAACACTGTGTCATATTTCCTTCATAAATACAGCTACCCATCATACTTCCACACCGCTCAGAATGATTTTTCTCCCACCACACTCACAGGACATCATTAAAATTCATAATTTCAAAAGTGACATAACTAGAATGTCAGCTATTGCAACTTCAATATGTTAACCCATCACTGTCAAGAGCTAATGCTCATTTTCTTGCTTGGTTCCAGTACATACAAAACTTTTCAGTGCACTTCCCAATTTTGCAATTCATTTTTCTCTGCGATCAGTCAGTAAAACAGTTAAGTTTCTGTGAACAGTAATTTGATTGTGATGGTGTCATGGGGAATGTGATGGGAGAAAAATCCCCCCTCATGTGGTGTGAGGGAGATGGGTAATCCTCATCCTCTTTGAAAGATATTTGGACCAAATCCTTAGAAAGTCTTGTTTCTGGGTCAAATATCTTTGGTCAGCATGTGTTGTGTCTAGGTCAT
Organism: Pictodentalium vernedei; assembly: GCA_031216915.1. Lineage (NCBI taxonomy): Eukaryota > Metazoa > Mollusca > Scaphopoda > Dentaliida > Dentaliidae > Pictodentalium > Pictodentalium vernedei. The sequence continues at coordinate 327,465,641 of CM062291.1, forward strand.
ACATATTTTTAGCTTAACTTGACAAAGTCAAGATAAGCTATTGTTAGTCTCTTAGTTTGTGAGTCTGTTCACATTTTCCTTTAGCAGAGGCTACACCCCGTAGTTCTTGTCCGATCATCATGAAATTTCATATGCAGGATTGAGGTCGTGTCTAGATGAGAACGTCCCCTTTTGGTCATGATCAGTCAACCGTGATGGCTGCCCGAGCCGAAAACCTTTAGCACAGTCTACAGGTTGTATTTATGGAAGGATTTCAAGGTAACTTGGTAGGAGGACTCTGTATAATTCTTAGATGAGAACGTCCCCTTTTGGTCATGATGTGTTACCTGTGATGGCTGCCCAAGCCCGAAACCCAAAAACTTTTAGCACAGTCTACGGATCATATTTAGTATGGAGAGATTTCATTGTAACTTGGTAGGATGACTCTGTATAATGTCTAGATGAGAACTTCCCCATTTGGTCACGATCTGTCAATCGTGACGACTGCCCGAGCCCATAACCCAAAAACCTTTAGCGCAGCCTACAGGTCGTATTCATGGAGGGATTTCATCGTAACTCGGTAGGATGACTCCAGATACTGTCTAGATGAGAACATCTCCTTTTGGTCGTGATCATTCAGCCATGATGGCTGCCCAAGCCCAAAACCTTTAGCACAGATTACAGGCTGCATTTATGAAGGGATTTCATTGTAACTTGGTAGGATGACTCAGTATAATGTCTAGATGAGGGAATCCCCTTTTGGTCACGATCGGTCAACCATGTTGGATGCCCGAGCCCAAAACCCCAAAACCTTTAGCACAGGCTACAGGTCGTATTTGTGAATGATATCAGGTAACTTGGTAGGATGACTCTGTATAATATCTAGATGAGAATGTCCCCTTCTGGTCATGATTGTCAACCGTGATGGCTGCCCAAGCTCAAAACCCGAAAACCCTTAGCACAGTCTACAGGTCGTATTAATGAAGGGATTTCATGGTAACTTGGTAGGATGACTCTGTATAATATCTAAATGAGAATGTCCCCTTTTGGTCATGATCTGTCAACAGTGATGGCTGCCCAAGCCCAAAACCCAAAAACTTTTAGTGCAATCTACAGGTCATATTTAATATGGAGGGATTTCATTGTAACTTGGTAGGATGACTCTGTATGATGTCCAGATGAGGTTGTCCCCTTTTGATTGTGATCGTTCGACCATGATTGCTACACAGGCCTGAAGTTCGAAAACCTTTAGCACAGTCTACAGGCCGTATTTATGAAGGGATTTCATTGTAACTTGATAGGATGACTCGTTTTTGAATAATTTCACTGTAACTTGGTAACTTTCATTGAGATACGTTATCTGTGAGGGCCACATACATTAACTGTGAGGGCCACATTAACCCACCCCTCAATTCTTTAGTACAGTCTACACCTCAAATTATTTTTATTGAAAACATAGCATACAGGGAACAGAAATTAACATATTCCCAATTATCACTATTCTTGTCTTATTTCATAAGCCTTTCATAAACATTGAACATTATCATTTTCATCAAACACAACACAATCAGATTAATCTACAGTGTCATTGACACTTTCATTAAATTTCTTATTATGTTGAATATTTGGATTTGCTACCTGTTAATTTTAGAGTCTTGGGTATTAATTACTTTGAATTCATTATAGGTCATCTGTTCATCTTGGAAGTTTGCCACTCAGATGAGTGTCTTCATCCTCCTGGACCTCTTGTTCATTTACTTGAAATCTTATGACTTGATCTCGTTTTTTTATGCTTCTTTCTTTGTCTATAAACCTGTTTGCATGCAATGTATTAACCCTAAAGTCCTCAGATTAATTTTATGTGTTAATAACCACCATAAAAACATGCACACAGCTACAGATGACTTAACAGTGTTTTTACATCATTGTTGGCTGCCTGTACACGCAGCCAACAATGATGTAGAAACACTGTCAAGATAAATGTGTTTACCAGTCGAGTTCTCAAGGAAGAATACACTTGGGACAATGTTTTCAGAGCAATATAAGAGGGGTTGTTTATAGCTGTATTCGAACTTGGGGTTAAAGAACACCTATTGGTAATATCCACCAAATTATAACAACTATTGTCCAAAGTTAATACTTTTTGGACTTACAACTGATGCGTAAATATGCACACATGACAGTGTATTCCAGCCTGGAATACACTTAGCCTAGCTGTAGTTTCTAATCCAATTTTGGCCGTTTATAAATTCCCCAGCCATTCAAGGATTAACCTTTTACCTGACAATTCGGCCACATCTGCTTGCATAATTTACAAACTGAGCTTTTGAAAAAAATTATTTTAAAAATAATTTCCACAAAACCCAACATAGGAACCCACACAGGAACAAGTCAATCAGGTAAAGGGTTAAGTGAAAACTTGAAATGGGCATGTGAAACATTCTAAACAATGGTTGTAAATGATAAGTTTGAATCAATCCAATGCTGAATCAGCTGACAGTGCTACCAGCAATAATATCTCACTTACCCAAATATATTTTTCCACCTACATGATTATTTTAGTAACTTTCTAATATTTTTATATCTTATTTACCCAAATATATTTTTCCACCGACATGATTATTTTAGTAATTTTCTAATATTTTTACATCAATTATTTATTGTATTATTAGTAAGCACAGTTTATGACTATCATTGAAAACATTAGAATTGATATTTTTAAATTCAAGGCCTTGAAATCCTTGAAATTTTGAAGACGATCATTGAAAATCTAGAAAAACTGTTGTAAATATCTTTCAGAGCTTTCCTCCAAGCATCTGACATAGATTATTTATAAATTCTCCAAGAGAGAGTTTTCCAGTAATCAGTGTCAGAAACTAGTGTGCATATCCATTAACCCTTTACCCAACGCAGACGATATCAAAATTTATTATTTTAAAGATAATTGTTTTAAATTTTTCAAAAACAAAAAATTTCAACAAAACTATATCTTGTGACCCCTCATTGGAACGAGCTCAATGAGCTCGTTCCAATGAGGGGTCACATGATATGGTTTTGTTGAAATATTTTGAAAAAATTAATTTTTTCAACTACTGAATTTGCATATTACATGGGCGGATGCGGGCGATTCGTTAGGTAAAGGGTTAAAGTTCTCTCTTTTTGAATATTTTTGAAGCTCTTTTTCAATTGCAGAGTGAAAAAAATGTTTATTTTCATATTTTGAGTTATGGCGGCATGTTAGTATTCGTTTGTAATTTACAGGGAGTTTTTTGCTTTCATACTGGATTTCTCAACCTCTTTCTACCTCCTTTTCCTTCCATGCACCCTCAAGTGACATTTGAAATTTTAGTTCTCATCAAATTATGTCAGTCCAGTATGTTTGTTGAATACCATAGAAAATCGAAAAAATTATAGTGGGAAATAATGAAAAAGTTATAGAATTTTAATTCTCTGTACACTAATGTCAAAAAATCAAAATTTAAAGGTGCAAATTTTTCCCATAATCCGGCGTCTGCGTATTCCACAGTTTTGAAGCTCCACTTTTAGCAGCATAATCTAGAAAGCCGAAAAGAAAGCCAAAAGTGGGTGTGTTAACTCTTAACCTGCTGAGTATTTTCAAAATATTTTTTATCAAATCTGGTCTTAGCTGCTGTAAAGTAGCCACGATTAAATTTGAGGAAAATTCCCCGAAATTCAACTCTCGAAATCATTGGTCAAAAAGTCATTTCAATTTACAGGGATAAAATTGGGTTAACCCTTACGGGCCTAATTCCAACTTTGATCTCATTTTTTGCATGCAGCCTTTGGTTAAGTCACAAGTTACATTTCCCTGGTAGTTGTTTTTATAAAAATATATCGGCAGCCAAGACTTGCCAAAAACAGTAGCAAAGTCACTGAATGTAGACTGTCTTGAGTGTAGCAAAAATCTATAGGTCCTTATGGGTTAATTGTGCCTGGATTATACTTATTTTATTGGTAGAAGATTTCACGACCTGAGCAGGAATATCCTCCCACAGCATGCAAAGTGTTAATCACCTTCATTCAGAGTTCTAGTTGCTGGGTCTTCCTGTTTCATGTACAGAAAATGGAAACACGCTATGCTTATTACATAAGTTATTTATTTTATAGGCATTGGATATCTTACGCAATAGCCATGGTGCAGTTAAAATAAAAATAAAAGCTGGACCAACTCAGGAACCTGGTGCTAATAATTCAACGGTACCTGAAGGTGAGTGTTTAATATATAATTTTACTATATTAGAGGTCTATTCAAATGATGCACACACACACTCACAGAGCATTTTTAGCTCAACTTGACAATGCCAAGTATGAGCTATTGGGATGGGATGTGATCCGTACCTCTGTCTGTTTGTACCTCTGTCCATCCACAATTCCTATAGCACACTCTACAGGCCATATCTCTCACCTGATCAATTATTCTAATTATTTCTTTGCCATCAAAAGTTCATGTTCTTGGTTTATGTTTTAGGCCTCAGAATCAATGTATGAATCCCTGTATGAACGTTCTGATTTGAATAAATTTTTGTATCAGTGTTTAGTAACATGGAATACACATCACATATAATACAGTGTGTTTTCTCATGCAGAAATCATGCAAATTAGATGAAGTTTGATTTATTCAGTGCTACTTATACACAGTAAATACACATGTCAATACGGCTTTGGCTAGAGGCATCTAACTGTCACCCACCTTTACAGTACTTTACCTGTACATTTCTTACAGGCTACGGTCAGTATTTATGTACAGACCTTTACAATACTTTACATGTACCTTTGTTATCAAGTCATTACCTAGATGAGTGTCATTGCTATGTCACATACTGTACATGTACATGTCTTACCCAAGTTGAGCTACAGTGTCATTGACACTTTCATTATTTTTTAAAGTTTACATTGGTTATAAAAAGAGAGCATATGGCAGCGAAAAGGGCTATGCCTGAGAAACAGATTTTTAATTTTTTTAGGCTTTATTTGTTTATTTTGCTAAAAATGCGTTGGTGTAACATTATGCGGAGTTGTAACATTATCAATTGTAATACGTCCCATGGCTTTCAACTTGCAGCTAGGGGTTATTTAGGACCATGACTACAGTACTTAAGCTTTATTTTTTTTTTACATGAAAACTTGCTTAATTTTCTGTTGTAAGAAGTTGTGTTAAAAGTAATTTTTCTAGTTCACTTACTTCAAAGAAATGGTGAGCGACTACAGTTGCATTGGTATCAGACGCATGTGCTCAATTTTGTAAGAATTTGTGTTTGGGCCATTTTCTCAAAGACCAGTGGGGTCCAGGGTTTTTAAATTGCATATATATGTTGTAGGGGGCTGTTACAACAGTATCCAACCCTAATACTGTTACTTTTTGTCTAATTTTCCTAAAATTGTCAGCCGAAACTTAGTCAATTTCTGGTGTGAGAATTGGCATTTAGGTCTGCTTTTAACTTCCCTTTACTGTGGATTTTTTTTTATTTCAGTAACATCTTTAGGGTTAAGCCTACTGTCGGTGAAGATTTAACAGAATTTTTAGCTTAACTTGACAAAGTCAAGATAAACTATTGCCATCACGCGTGCAGTCTGTGCATCTGTTACTTTGTGAGTCTCTTAGTCTGTTCACATTTTCTTTAGCACAGGCTACACCCTGTAGTTCTTGTCCAAACAAAACAAAATTTCATATGCAGGTTCGAGGTCATGTCTAGATGAGAACGTCCCGATCGGTCAATCGTGATAGCTGTGCACTCCCAAAACTTGAAAACTTTTAGCACAGCTCTTCAGGTCATATTTATAAAGGGATTTCATTGTAACTTGGTAGGATGACTCTGTAGAATATCTAGATGAAAATGTCCTGTTTTGATCAGGTTCAGTCAATGGTGATGGTTGCAGGGCCACATTACTTACATTCCTTTAGCACAGTCTACAGGTTTAATTTCTACAGGGATTTCATTGCAAATTGGTAGGATGACTCAGTATAATGTCTAGATGAGAACATCCTATTTTGGCCATGATCAGTCAACTGTGATGGCCACACAGGCACATGACTTAGATTTGTTTAGCACAGTCCACAGTTCATATTTATGAAGCAATTTCATTGTAACTTGGAAGTATAACTCAGTATGATGTCCAGATGAGACTGTCCTATTTTGGTCACGATCGGTCAGCCATTACCACCGCCTGATCACGTGACCTAGATTTCAAATAGCACTGAATACAGGGTTGTTTTTATGAAGGGATTTCATTGTAACTTGGTAGGATAACTCAGTGATATCTAGAGGAGACTATCCCATTTTGCTCATGATCAGTCAACCATGACCTAGGTTCCTTTAGCAAAGTCTACTAGTCATATTTTATTAAAGGATTTCATGGTAGGATGAATTGTTTTGAAAGGATTTTACTGTAACATGGTAACTTTGGTTGACATACGTTTAACTGTGAGGGCCACATCAACCCTGGCCTTAATTCTTCAGTACAGTCCACACCTCAAATTATTCTTATTGAAAACATAGCATACAGGGGACATAAGCTAACATATTCTCAATTATCACAATTCTTGTCTTATTTCATAATCCTTTCATAAACATTGAATGTTATCCTTTTCATCATATGCTACACACAGCCAAGTTAAGCTACAGTGTCATTGACACTTTCATTTTATTTTTCTGTCAAAATTTTCACGTTTTTCTCAGACACTTCAGTTTTAGTTTGTAAAAGTTTGTGTTTAGGTTAACGAGGGACTGAAAAAGGCTATAAAAGAAAGGAAGGTAAAATGCGCTGCTTACAGAAGAAGTAGGAAGCTTAAAGGGGTGGATAACAATGACACAAGACTAATGAAAGGAGAATATGAACTGGCACGGAAAAGGGTGAATGAGATAAAGAATAATAATAGGAAGGAGCGCAATTGCAGTCTTGCCAGAACAATAAAGAAAACGGGGGGTTCGAGCTCAAACGTATTTTGGAACTGGGTAAATAAACGGGGGAAAAGTAGTGTGCAGAGTATCAAAGTGGATGGGGAAAGTACAGAAGATAAAGGCCGTATCGCTTCAGAGTTAGTCAAGCACTGGGAAAAGATAAACGATAGGCGATGGGGCAGTGGGTCCCCACCAAAAAGAAATACACTGGTGGAGGAGAACCTATTCAATCGTGTATGTAGCGAAATAACGACAGAAGAAGTGCGGAACGTGGTCTCGAAGCTAAAAAATGGTAAAGCGGGAGGGACTGATGAAATTCCGAACGAATTCCTCAAAAATGGAGGGGAGGCACTTATTGAAGTCCTGACAAACCGTTTCAACCTGGCTCTGCGAAAGCAAGAGGTCCCCAGAGAGTGGAGGGAAAGTAAGGTGTCGTTCATACACAAAAAGGGGGATAAGGAAGTTCTAGATAACTATAGGGGGATATCAGTTAGTAGTAACATCGGAAAAGTATTCTGTAAGGTCATATACAGTAGACTAGAGGAAGTTATTGAAGAGAAAGGTTTTCTAGGAGAAATTCAAAATGGTTTCAGGAAAGGACGAAGAGTCACTGATCACCTATTTACACTCACCCAACTGATAGAATCAACAAAGGCTGAAAAGAAAAAGATGTTTCTGGCATTTCTAGATGTGAAAAAAGCGTACGACCGAGTGTGGAGGGAAGGTATGTGGCGAAAGCTCGAGGGCATCGGACTGGGGGGTGACTTTGTGGGAATCATGAAAGCACTGTATACAGATGTGCAAAGCCAACTCAGTCTAGGGAGTATCACTACAAAACGAGTCCCTATGGATATAGGCCTCAAGCAGGGGTGTATCTTTTCACCGATTTTGTTTGCATTGTATGTTAAAGATTTAGGGGACGAACTAATTCAGAGTGCGGAGGGGGTAAATGTTGGAGACATAAAGATACCAGGCTTATTCTTTGCGGACGACATGGTGTTAATGTCTAGAACTGAACAGGGGCTAGAGAAATTGCTGGAAATTGTTGGTAGTTATGGGAACACTTGGCGGCTCGAACTAAATGAAAATAAAAGCAAGGTAATATCCGTTGGACGCAAGGTAGATATGATGAAGAGATGGAGAGTGGGGGAGTTCTCAATCCCCGAAGGGGAAAGCAAACAAATCACTGTAGGAGAAAAGGGAGAGTATGAGTATCTAGGGGTAAGCATAAATATAACGGGAAGAGGGGTGTACAGAAATTACTCAGCCAAACTGATTCTGAAAGGGAAAAGAATTCTGAACCAACTAAAACTTTTAGGGAAAAATAGTTTCAACAAGGTCTTTGTGGGGAAAACACTGTGGGAGAGGGTGGGTTTACCAAGTATAACGTATGGCACGGACGTGATTCCATTAAACCAAACCGTTATTAAAAAGTTGGAAAGTACTCAGAATGATGCCGGCAGATGGATAACAGGGTCGAGTAATGCTGCAGCTTTGGAAGCAGTAAGGGGGGAGCTTGGGTGGATGAAAATCAAGGACAGGGTAGATTTGGGAAAACTGTGTTACTTTAACTACTTGAGAAACCTGCCTGACAACCGGTGGTGCAAATTGATGCTCGATACCATTTGGAATTCTAATATAGAAACGGGGTGGTCAAAACATGTGAGGGAACTAATGGACAATTACTCTATAGAGGTCACAAACATAGAAGTAGGAATGAAAGAAGGCAAAAGGTTTGTCAAAGAGAGAGTCATGGAAGATTGCAATCGAAACTGGTGAGCAGGGGTTAGCGTGAAAAGATCACTGCAGGGGTTACAATATAAAGAAAAGCCAGCTTTTGAGAAGTACCTAGATGGCACCTTTGGAGGGTCACTGCTGTTCAAACTGAGATCAAGATCACTGGAGCTTCGATGAAAAATTGGGAGAGATGGGGAAAAGGGATGCCAAATGTGCCACTCTGGAGTAGTGGAGACCCTGGAACATTTTCTCTTGGAATGCCCACAGTATATACCTCATAGAATAAAATTTACTGGAAGAATAATGCAGAAGTGGGGTGAAGAAACAAAGGATAGATGGCTGAAGGCAGACACGAGGGAGAGGGTAGGAATGCTTATTGAAGAAATTGAAAAAGAGGAAGTGAGGGACACTATTAAGCAGTTTATATCTGAATGCTGGGAGGAGAGGTGGGGAAGAGGGGGTGGGGTGCAGGGGGAATGATGGCCTTCTCTTATGAGGACCGCGACAAATCAGCGGCTGGCCAAAGAGTTATTATTATTATTAGGTGAGTTTTGTTTCTGTGGGTGTATCCAGGTCATTGATATTATAGACTTGGATTTCTGAAAATCTTTGCAGTAATATTAACTTAACCCTTTACCTAACATGAAAAGCAGACGACACTTGCAAAAAATGTTTTGAATAACTCATTTTTTGTCTCAAAAACATAGGTTATGACCACACATTGGAACGAGCTCAACAAGCTCGTTCCAAAGAGGGGTCAGAACCTATGTTTTTGAGACAAAAAATGAAAATATAATGAAAATTAATTGCCGATTTTTGAGAATAGCACTGGTTGGTTTTGGCCGTTACAGTGGGTAAAGGGTTATTCACAATATATCCTTTTAAAAATTAAGTATATCCATTATTTGGAGTGATATATAGGATATAAATGAAGCTTGAAGGAGCTTTCTTGACATTGGATTGACTGTATCAATCATGAATGTTGGTGAGCAGCTGGAATGTAACATCCCCCTTGTTGTTCAGGGTATGTTTGTTTCTTCAAGGAAAATCATTAATCATATAATGCCCTTAATCCAAACATGATCTGATCAAGGAAAATGCTACCTTTGTGTTCACATGGAAGGGTCTGAATACTCCTTAAATTGACTTATTGTTTTAATGCAGGAGCCCTGTGAACTCAAAGTTTTTCTTTACTGCTTGTGCAGTAGCAATAACAGAAACTATTGTTTGGGAAATGAGTTTTTATATCATGTGCAAAAGAAATTTTATTCACAGCACTTGCTGAAATAATAAAACAAATTACATTCTAATCTGTTGGCACTGAACTAGGTGCATTCTATCTCACCTACCAGGTAATAAAGAAATGAATTACCTACAATTGATTATTCTATTGATTTTTTTGTCTTCTTCAAGATTTTAGACAGATTCATTAACTGTCACCAAATCTCTATTGAATTGGGTGGGGGCACTTAGTATTAATTAACTGTCACAATCATTTTGTGGGCAATGCAGTGTGGCAGGAAACTGCATAGCACATCTTGAAGACTTACACTATCAGTGTACGTTGCCGCATGTTACATCAGGGTGCCTCTGTTTGACTTAACATTGACCCCACAAATGTTTCCTTTGGGAAATGTCTGGTAAGTCTTGTGATACTACTGTTTGTTGTCTTAACTAGCATTCCTGAAGTCTTTACATGTTGCTGTTCTTTCTTATTGAATTATTTTGTTGCAACAGAACACTTAAACTTGAGTAGATGGTGTAGATGCAGTAAAATCCTGGTAATTGAGTAACTATTTGGTCTCGGACATTTCAGCCCCTATGCACTCTGATGGCAAAATATCACAGTTTTCAGCAGCCAACTTCTCCCATATTGCAAATGCCAATTTACCTGATATATCTGGTTAACTCCTTTGTTTTATCTGAGGAAAGTTAAATCATCGAGCAAAAACATTTTTGTACTTCCAGAGTGCTGGGAGTCAAGCCAATGAGTTGTAAAGAAGGTGCAATTCTGAGGAAACCATGAGATTCAGATTCTTTTAATGGCTTACAGATGAAAATGAATCGAAGTTAATAGTCGTATTAGGCTAAATGCCCTAATTTTTAGTTTCACTTTATGAACATTTGGTTCGAATAAATACTGACTCTCCCACTGATATTTTGAGACTTAAACCTCTTGGTCACACAAAATAAATTAATTGATTCTCAAACCTTTTTTTCAAATCATTGAGGAGGGAGGTTTTTATTTTTAATTTTTATTTTTTTCTTGTGTATAATGAGCAATGATTCAGAAGCTTCCCACTGTTTTTTCACACACAGAATATGTACAATGTATAAAATTATACAAATTAATTCATTTAATTTTAACCCACAATTACCTAAATTTGACTTTGATCACAGGATAGGTGCTGCAGTCTCTGGAGAAACTTTAAAGTTACATTCTAAGTGCTTTGACAGTTGTTTCTTTGCAAGTCTTTATAAGCATCCAAGACTTGCCTTGAAACAACTGCAAATCCACAGGATGTGGACTGTCTTTAATTATGCTCTTCTAATTTTAGTTACGAACATCAAAACAAAAAATGTGAAAATTTTTGAGTCTCCTGATTTTGTAATAATACGGTGGAGCCCACTTAATTGGATATCTCTTAACTGAATAACCCTGTTAATTGAATATAATTTTCCAACACAAAACCATTTACCATACCTCCAGTGCAAATTTCATGCCAGAGAATCAAAACATTTTTGTATGGGGGGGGGGGGGGGGGGGGAGCAACATAATGGCATTAACTGGTCATTGCCATTCACAAAAAATCGTCATTCAATTCTTTTAATTTTTGCCTTCAAGACATTACTAATGATCCCTTATTCTGAGAGTGTCTTCAGGTGAAAACTGAAAATATAATCTCTTGTCCTTTGAGGTGAAGCCAAAAAATAGGGTTTTGGGTCTCAGTCAATCCTTCACTGAAATTAACCTCCCCTTTTAGAATGCTTTTATTGACTTGCTGTGTCTTTAAAAATTAGAATGAAATCATGAGACTTTAAATTTTACCTTTTTTCATTAATGTATATTTATTTGAGCATCAAGAATGCAAGATTAAAATACAGTGTCCATGTAATATATTTGGTTTGTAAACATCAAGTTTGCTCTGTTCTGCAGAAAATAACTTTACATATTATGTGGACAGTGTTTATTTCTTGAAAAAGTTGCACAAATATCACTGATCACAAATGTATTTGATATTTTTATTTATTAACTGGTAGAGTGTTAAATTTTTATTAGCTTAACTTGACAAAGTCAAAATAAGCTATTGCCATCATGCATGCAGAAGTCTGTAAGTGTGTGAGTCTGTTCACATTTTCTTTGGTACAGGCTACACCCCATAGTTCTTGTCCGATCATCACAAAATTTCATAAGGTCATGTCGAGATGAGAACGTCCCCTTTTGGTCCGATCAGTCAACTGCAACTCCTGCGAGAGCTCCAAACCAGAAAACTTTAGCACAGTCTACAGGTCGTATTTGTGAAAGGATTTCATTGTAACTTGGTAGGATGACTCTGTATAATGTGTAGATGAGAACGTCCTATTTTGGCTGTGATTGGTCAACCGTGACAGCCGATCAGGCACATGACCTAGATTTATTTAGCATTGTGTTCACTTGCCCTAGATTTCTTTAGCACTGCGTGCAGGTTGTTTTTTTCTTTATGAAGGGATTTCATTGTTACATGGTAGGATAACTTGGTATGATATCTCGATGAGTCTGTCCTATTTTGGTCATGATCAGTCAACTGAGACTGCCAAAACATCACATGACCTAGATTCCTTTATCAAAGTCTACAAATTATATTTATGAAGGGATTTCATTGTAACTTGGTAGGATGACTCATTTTGAACTGATTTTACTGTAACTTGGTAACTTTGGGTGACATACATTAACTGTTAGGGTCACATCAACCTAGGTCTTTAATTCTTTAGTACAGTACTACACTCAAAATTATTCTTATTGAAAACATAGCATACACGGAACAGAAATTAACATATTCTAAATTATCACAATTCTTGTTTTATTTCATAATCCTTTCATAAACGTTGAACATTAACCTTTTCATCAAACACTACACACAGTCAAGTTAAGCTACAGTGTCATTGACACTTTCATTGTTGGTTACCCAAATTTGTGTACATGTCTTTAGGCACTCTCCCTTAAACTTTAACAAGGCAACTCCATGCATGAGAAATAAATTCCCCCCCCAAGATAATGTGAACCACATCCACAGAATATGAAACGTTTAATTTGTGGTACCTGCACTTAAGAATGGAGCCCAAATATGGGCTTTCAGCTCTCAAACCAATTAACAAACAACTGAAAAATGAAAATAAAAACCTTAACCCTTTACCTAACATGAAAAGCAGACGACACTTGCAAAAAAAATTCTTGAAAAACTAAATTTTTTTCATTTTTTGTCTCAAAAACATAGGTTATGACCCCTCGTTGGAACGAGCTCGACGAGCTCGTTCCAACGAGGGGTCATAACCTATGTTTTTGAGACAAAAAATGAAAATATTTTGAAAATTAATTGGCGATTTTTGAGAATAGCGCTGGCCGGTATTGGCCGTTACGTTGGGTAAAGGGTTAAGGGTCAGTATAGCCTCTGAATACTGAGACTTAAACCTTTGAACCCAAGAGGCCGCTTTTCTGGCCAGATAGACCACTCAATATTTTCAACGCCCAAGGCTGCACGTTGAAAATATTTATTGGTCCACCCCCAAATAATGAATATGGGCTCTTCCAATTTTTGCCATTGAACTGACATGGAAGATACCACCTGTGTTCAAAGGGTTAACATTTCTGTTTGTCAGATATAAATATCCAAATAATGGAATGTAGCAGATCGTAATTTATTGGATATTGCCCAATAAAAGATCCTGGTTAATAGCATATAAATTAAAAAAACAAGCTATTTACCATACTGTTACTGCAAATTTGACCTGTTAATTGTTCTAAAGTTACAGAGTAAATATTTCTGGACTCAAATTATATCAAAATATTGCATTGACAAACCATAATTTTGTTTGCTGAAGAGGCCTCTGGCTTCTGTACTTAATAATATCATGATTTAATCTGTAATAAGCTTTCGCCAAAGGCCTTCATCACTTTTGCTAGCTTCAGAAAATATTACATACTTGGTTGAATGCAAATTTCACAGTGAAGGCAGAGAAAGAACGTCAGACGTCGAATCACCCTTTACATAATTCTAGCGTCAGAAAATGTAATTTCTGTTATTCCTCATGTTAAATCCCGGCCCCTTCTGCGTTTCCAATTTCATACACCAGTAATCTTCACGTATGAGTCTGAGTTGCTTACCCCCATTTACTTTGTCAGAATATTGAAGTAAGCATCTTTCAATTAATGTCCTGGTCTGGAAAAGTAATTGTAACTGGGCATATGGTCGTGCAACCTAATGCTCTTGAAGTGTTCATTTAATCTCTCGTGAACAGTCCTTACAATCTTTTGGGAGGAAAAAATGAACATTTGTCTTCACTCAAAAGTTAGTTAAAGGATTAACTCAGCTCCAGACAAAACAAAGTTGGGGGAAGGGGCTGACAATTATTTTTTTCTTTCAATATTTTGCCCCCAACCCCCCCCCCCCCCCCCCCCCCCCCACCCACACACTTCATTTAGCCTGGATATGCCACTGTAAACATAATTAACATTCAGAATGGCAATATGATCTATAGGCTATAACTAATGTTTTAGAGTACTACAGGCTCAATTATAATCAGTCTATAAAGCAATTTATAAATGAACTTGCAAGATAAGGGTAAATAATCGGTTAAATGTTATCTTCTGTGTTCTGTCAACAGCCTGAATAATGAATTTGTCATACTTAAAAGCATTTTCTTGTTTTGTTTTTAAAGATGAAATAAATATAAGTGATTATAGGATTGAACAGTTGGTGTAAAATGCCTGTTTCCCCCTTATGAATGGACTGACTTGTGGGGCAAAATACTTCCTGTGTGCTAATTATTCCTCCCACTCCCATACCATGATGAATCAATTAAATAATATTTTGATATTGGAGATATACAGTCGAGGATCTAAATTTTCAGTTTTAGTCAAGTTGTGACGAAGTATTGGACTTCAGATCGAATGGTTGATGGCTCAGTCCTGACCTGTGTCATCTTCATTGTGTCCTTGGGCAAGACACTTTAACTCTGCATACTGCTGGCAGATATTCCTACCCAGGACTCAAAATCTCTTATCACTGAAATAAGGATAATTTTGGCATATTTACCAAATTTCCCCCCGTAAATTGAAAAGGACCTTTTGACCAATGATATATCAGGCTTGTCATTTTGAGGCGGGCGATTGCCCCGGGCCGCAGTCGCCCACTCGAGTTCAAAATTCTGCGGGCGGTAAACGTCTGCCTAACCACGCTTTCTGCGGCCCATTAATTCAGTCGAAGGCACCTCAAAATCGGCCATCTCAAACGGCAATTTTCGCAGATTGAAGGAGGTAACAAAGTGCAATTTGTGAAGTTCATAGTGTGTTGTCGACGCAGTCAGCCAGAGACACTAAGTAACTTTACAAATACGAGCGAGAGGTCTGCCAATTCCAAAGTTGTAATTAGTTATTACATAATACATCAGACTGTGACAACTCTCGTGTCACATGCGATTACAGGACGTGTCATCCCCAAGCCAGTTCTGATGATTCGCCTGGGACGTTTCATCCCAAAATCAAAGCCGGCACGATTCGTCCCCCAAATCTGTTTGATTCGCCCCAAGTTATCAGCATCTGGCATTGAGCATGCACAGTGCACTGGCTTGTACAGTCATCATGTAATGTATAGATATGGGCTTGGTTATTTGAATGCAAGATAACTATGACACTCACTGTTTGTGAGTGTCATGGGTAACCTGTTATCTTGCATCCAAATATTCAAGCCTGCATCTATACATTACGTGATGACGTACTTCATAATTACGCAAACCAGGTACCTTAAAATGATGTTCGTTGTCTACCCAGCAGGCTGAAACAAAATGGCTCCAACAAACTATAAATGGCCCCCGGGGTAATTTTAGGCAAACCCAAAATGGCCCTCCTGGTGTGATTTGAGGCGAACCATAATGGCCCTCCTGTAATTTTCAAAATGACAAGCCTCATTTATTGAGTTAAATTTAGATAAATTTTTCATCAAATTTAGTCATGACTGCTTCTTGCAGCCATGACTAGATTTGATGAAAAATAATTAAAGAATACTCAATGGGTTAAGAGTTAATGCAAATTGTCTAAGTTGGAGCATTGTGGTGCTGTGTACTAAAGTGCAAAGAAGCATGTCGATGATATATATCCAATCTGGTTGCCTGTCAAAACCCCCCCATATTTTTCAACTTTTAGACTTTTTTTTTTATACCTTTCCTAACATAATATCAATAACCGACCAGCACTATTAAAAAAAATCACCATCAAGATTTTTTTTTTTTTACATTTTTGCCTCAAAAACGTAACTGATGACCCCTCATTGGAATGGCTCAGTGAGTTTGTTCCAGTTTTTGTGGGAAAAAATGAAGATATTTAATTATTCATAAATCCGAAAAGTTTGGGGATTTTTTTTTTCTGGTGTTTTCTGCTATTTGTAGTTTGTAAAGGGTTATACAAACTTTTAGTATTCATGTTACTTTCAGATAATGATGTGAATCAAGGAGAGTTGCATCAAAAAGCAATATTGATAAATTGTGGCATACCGTTATTACAATTACATTTGAAGTTTTCTAAGAGGCAAAGCAGTGATCTAATAACTATGACAGTTACATATTTTGATGTTTAATATTGGGAAGTTCTGTTCATCAGTCGTGACCAATATTGGTATACCCATGGACAGTAAAAACATTTTTAGCTCAACTTGACAATGTCAAGTATGAGCTTTTGAGATGGGTTGTGATCCGTTGCACATACGTACGTCTTTCCATCCACAGTTCCTTTAGCACACCCTACAGGCCGCAGCTCTCACCTGATCAGTACCAAATTTCAAATGTAGCTTTGGGGAAATGGCTAGATGGGAGCTATCGAATTTTGTCGAGTTTTGTTAAAAAACATGGCCACCAGTGGCCATCTTAGATTTGGCATATAAATTGTCAACAATTCCATTAGCACTCCCTACAGGCTGCATCTCTCACCCGATCTTTTTCAAATTTCATATGTTGTTTTGGAATGATGTCCAGATGGGAGCTATTGAATTTTTCTGAATTTTGTTGAAAAACATGGCTGCCAGCAGCCATCTTGGATTTGGATATAAATTGTCCAACAATTCCTTTAGCACACCGTGCAGGTCACGTCTCTCTCCTGATCAGTGCAAACTTTGATATGTAGCTTTGGGGCAATGTCTATATCGGACCTATCAAATTTTACCAAAGTGTCATTGACACTTTCATTACTTCTTTATTTCTAAACAGTCTTCAAAAACTGGTTGTCCAGTCGGGCAAAGGTGATAGCAATGTTAGGTGCTGAACAGAAATGTTTGTTATCCTGGTACACCAGGAAGCCGATTTGTGAGCCTTACAATACAATATGAAATAAATTTTCTTTTACACAGTATTTTTTTTTTTAACTTTTTCACAATAACAGAGCCAGTAGTACAAGCAGAGCCTGCACCCAAAGCTGAAGAAGAGAGTCCACCAGTAGATCCCAAAACTTGCCCAGTTGTTCCAGGCAGAGAAACAGAGATTGAAATCGAGAAAGGCAGGACTGGTCTTGGTTTGAGTATAGTTGGTGGTGCTGACACATTACTTGTAAGTTTTCTGCATAGAAATGACTACTTGTAGGATTTCTTGACATAATTTCATAATTTCAGATTTTTCTGGGAAAGTGGATGAATTCATTATAAAACTACTCTTAAAATATTTTACATTTACCTTCCCTTCAAATGTTGTTTCCTGTTGACTGAAATGAATTAAAAAGGAATTGAGTAGTATTTATGTAGTTTATATATCCAATTCATAACTTAATGCAATTTTGCAGAATAATTCTGATTAAAAACAGTTTGCATTTTGTTCACAGCAACTCACACTGATACCATGTGATGCTGACTCTTTTTAACTGAAATTCAGTTTTTGAGAGACATATTTTATTTTTACTCTGATTCATTAGTGAGATCATCCTTAACCCTTAACTCTCCATACAACCACAAACTGCCCTTTTTAATTTCCCTGAAAAAGTTGCGCAGAGTGTATTATTCTTTGAGAATTCTACTGGTAGGCTGCATTTACCTTAATGTTTTTACATCATTGTTGGTTGCTTGAGCAGGCAGACAACAATAATGTAGAAACACTGTTAAGTCATTTATAGCTTGTTCATGTAACAGTAGTTATGCCCCCGACCTCCGAAATAGGATTCGGGGGTATCTAGTGAAGCCCTCCGTCCGTCCATCCATCCATCCATCCATCCATTTGTCTGTCTCTCTGTACAAACGTTTTGTATTGTAATTTCAAAGCCATCGGTCAGATTTGGATCTCCTGTGGTATGCTGATAGACCTGCATGAGGGAACAGCTATGCACAAGGATCGGGTTCCGTCCAATAATTTTCCCAGAGTTATGACGCTTTGTCACTCTTTCAAGATAGAAAATGTTTCGGTTCCACAATACCTTTAAGGCTACTTCGAACATGCCTATGGGTAGGGGGTAGTGGCCACCGCTTTGCATAGCCCTTGTTATAATAAAATTAATGTGAGGATTTAAGGGTTAACTGGAAAGTTCTGAATGGAATGTATAATTGCAACAGAGTGAAGTGGCTCGACTTGAGATTACTAGGTGTGAACCAACTTATATATGTCCCTTCAATAAGAAGTCTTACGCTAAACTATATGCATATAGTTGGAATAATCTTTAAAAAAATTGTTTAAAAGGTCCTTGAAAAATCTTTGAATTGACCTCATCTTTGAAAAAATTAATCCTTGGTAGGTCTTTTAAAAAACAAGAATTTACAAGTATTAACTGGTGCAGTGCTAAATTATTTTCAGTCATCAAAATTTGTCCACATGTCTTTGCCTTGTAGCAATAATTGAGAGAGTGCCTCCATAAATTGTAACAATTGAAAGCAAATCCATATTTTATCTCGAAGATCATATGAAGCACATCCACAGAATATGAAGCATTAAAGCTGCAGTAACTGCACTAAAGAATAAAGCCCAAATATGGTCTTCCATCACCCAACCAGTTAAAACACTTATTGTAACTGTTTGTCAGGCAGTCCCCTCCCATAAAATGTCTCAAATTCTGTGAGATGTGCTAAACAGGTACATACAAGGTTGCAGCAGTTGCACCCAGAGGTTCATTGACTTGTGCCTTTTATTTTATGCTTTTCTTGTATACAATTTCCTGTGGGAAAACTCATCTTTGAGGATTTCATTATGGTATTCAAATATTCAAATACTTCCTCTTCCTTTCACAAGCACTTTTCCCTGAATGACATGCTATTTCTTCGAATATATAAATTCAGTTGCAAGTGAATTGCATTATATCTTTTTTTCTTTTTTTTCTTCTTTTTTTTATTTCAGATACACTTGCTTACATAGACAATTAACATACAAAATTACACAAAACCTATCTAGACTGCATTATATCTTTGATCAAAGTCTGTCTCAGACATTTTGGCAGTTTCAAGTGTCAGTGAATAATTTTCAAAACTTTTTTTTTTTCAAGTTGATATAAAACAGGAGAACTTTCCTAGAGTAACGTGGAGCTGGTCTGAGAATTAAGGACTGTGTTCATTAGTAAAGCAACAACAAACAGTAACATCGATAAAATATTCTGTGACAGAGTGACTCTATTGGAACCCCAGGAAATGGAGCAGTGTTTGTTAAAACAAATCTTGTTTTACCTTTAAAAAAGGACCCAGTAATCAATACCTTGGGTGGATATCTTGAAATAGGTACAAAGAGTTGGCTAAACTAGACTTTAATTTAAGACTCCTATTAATCTTGAACTGTTTACCCAACGAATCGGCCCACATCCGCCCACGTAATTTTCAAAATGAGCCATTGGAAAACATTTATTTTTCAAAATCTTTCAACAAAACCATATCATTTGACCCTTCATTGGAACAAGCTCATGGAGCTCATTCCAATGAGGGGGCCACATGATATGGTTTTGTTGAATTGTTTTGGAAAAATCTTAAAAAATAATATTTATATTAATAAATTTTGATATTGTCTGCTTTGGTTAAAGGGTTAAAGCCTCAATTTATTTTTTTTGTTAATTACAACCGTGTGTACATGTACATAGTTGACAACAGTGTTTCTACATAATTGTTGTCTGCCTGTACAGGCAACCAACAATGATGCGAAAACATTGCCAATCAAGTCTGGAAGTAAGCAATCTGTCATTTGCAGAATGAGGTTCCCAGAAGGTGAATTTGCTGATGCTATCCCATATAGTGGGCTAGAATCCTCTGCATATCTCTTTCTGTTTCGGCCTGAGACCTTGATTCAGATTGAGGTTCACAAAGGGTAAATTTAGTTTTGCTACCCTGTACAGCAAAGTAGCATTGCCAAATTCCCCCTCTGGTGACCTCACTCTGCGGATGACAGTCTGCTAATTTCCAGGCTTGCTGCCAATATAAATGAATCCTAAAGGTTGACTTCTCAAGCAAGAATACCTTTGTGTGCAAATATAAAATGGCAGTTTGTAGCTGTATGGGGACCGCACAAGTGGCTATTTAGTCAATAGCACTCTCTGTATTTAAATTGGTAAATTATAGAATATCATACAAATTAATGAGTGCATTTATTTATCCATCATCAGAGGCAAGTATAGGATTGTAAAAAAAAATTCCTATTATATTGAAGATTATTATACCCCATCCCCCCCCCCCCACCCTCCTGAAAGAAGTTCATGGAGGTATATAGGAATCACTTTGTCAGTCTGAACATCAGCTTGTTTTTCTCTCTGGCTATCCATCTGTCTGTGCAAGTCCAGCTCAGAACTTTTGATGGCCCTGAAGGATATTAATGTTGCCCACCACCAGAAGGTGTGTTGCAAATAAGGTTGGAATGCCTGTCTTCAAGGTCACGGTCACAGATTTAGTTCAAGTTCACAGACCCATATCCAAATATACACAAGTTGTGTCCGACCCCACATTCATATCCAGCTTTTACAAGTCATATCCAGCTCAGAACTTTTGATGGCCTTGAAGGATGTTAATGATACTTGATATTATTGTTGCCCATTATCAGAGAGTGTGTCTCGCGGCGGGTATTCTTGGTCCCAAGTTGGGACAGGCCACATCTAGATTAAAATTGGTACTTGCATTTGAATAAACGTAAGGTGCCTGTTTCTAAATTTTTGAAAATTTCTTCCAGGGTGCAATCATAATTCATGAAGTTTATGAAGATGGTGCAGCAGCAAGAGATGGCAGATTGTTAGCTGGCGATCAGATCCTTGAGGTAACTTTTCTTGTTTGCACTGATCCACAACTTCGTTTCTCTGCAGTGTGCAAAATTTCAAAAATGTTTCTAACCGACTGACTGTTCACGTGGGTTGGAGATGGCTAACCAAATGCTCGGCTATTGTAAAAAGTCTTGGGAAACTGCTTTTTTATCATTAACAGGTATTCATATATTGCATGGAATTGAAATAAATATAGCCTACATATAGCCTCTCACGGCAAAAGTCTAAAAATATATCAAGACACAAGAAAGGCTGCTTAAGTGACTCAGGCTTTACCATTCAAGTTGCAACTTTTGGCTAATCGGACATCCGTTCGCGTAGATTTAAATTTGCGTAACCACCGCATGAACGAAACAAGTGTTGTCATCAAATTTTGCACACTACTCTGGAATCAAAAATCATCAAAATTCTGGCCAGAGAATTAATAAATTATTTCTAAGAATTTATTAAAAACAAATTGTTCACGGATACCCAGTTTTATAAAAATGACTTTTTAGCTGAAATGCAGGATTTCAAACATTGTAGCTGACTCACTTAATCTTTTTAAGGCCAAATTCTGACTTTGTATAATTTGCTGCCCTTAAAACAGATGCTCCCACATCCACTGTAAGCTATTTCTAGAAAAGATCTGGCTGAAAATGTTTGCAACCCCACTAGAAGGTGCACGGTGGCTCAGTCGTTACAGAATTGACTTCAAACTGCAAGGTCCTCAGTTTGATCCCTGCCAGGGGTAACTGCGTTGTATCCTTGGGCAAGGCATTTAATCCCAAATGCCCACATGGAGGCATGGTGGCACTGTCTACTAAGACGTGCTGCACGTTGATTGTACACTTGTCTTCAACCAATGCTAACCCTTTTACGTTGGAGAGTCTAACAGTTGGTTGCCATTGCTCAGATGTTCTCTCTGGGTACCCCTGCTTCATCCACCCATAAAACAATCCAGCACGAGGGTGACCCTGGCTCTTGAAAGTGTCATTAAACCCCAATAAAGAAATAAACCCCACAAGACATTTACTGGCAGGTTGTGAAATATTGGGAATTTTCAGAAATAGCCCATGCATTTTAGTGTTAACTATTAGAGTTATTTTTAGCCATCAAGATTTGTTCACAAGTCTTTGCCTTGTTACAATTTATAGGAGAGTGCCTGTAGGCACTCTCCCATTATTGTAACAAGGAAAATCCATTCATACCAAATACTTTAGATTCAAAGATAATATGAAGGACACTCTCAGAGTTTGAAGCCTCTGCGTTAGAGTACTGCACCTTAGAGTAAAGGGCAAATGTGGGCTTCCAGCACTCAACAAGTTGATGATGCATCCTGTCGCCCAGTTCATCTTATTTTTAGCAACGAATTTCTCAGAGAATTTCAACATAAAATGAGGAATTTTGGTCTTCACACTCTTGCATCTTGGAGCATTTGTATTTTGTTTTACAAAAGGCAATGTAAATATATGTAAATATATTGTACAATTTTTCCTACATCAAATTCATTTGTTGTGCATGTTTGATTAAACATCATTGTTATGTGACAGTAGATTTTCTCTTTTCCAATTTGTTCAATTCTGATCACTTGCACCTATATTGAATAGTCTATTATATAATATAAACCGACTGTGTTAACCATTTTGATAAAAAGCAATAGATTGGGTTAACCTACCATAGAACACTTCAGTTAACCATATCATTTGTTTGAAACTGCTGTCCAATCTAAAATGGGTTTTCGAGATGTAGTTGTTTACATGGGTGAACAACAAATCTTTGAATTAATTTATTATTTTAGACTAAGAAATGTTAGTTTTAGTAGTTTCTTATGTTAATAGCATGTAGCTGTTGCCATATTCAAAATGGTTAATGACTTTCAATTTCAGTGGAAACATGATTATACATTCAGACCGGGTTTTATTCACCTTGGTTTTCAGCATCGGTGAACAAAACTATGATCAGGTCAATATAATGAGGTATCATCCTCACTAAAAGTCAGTAAATGTATAATATTGAATACTCATGCAGCTTCTTAAGTGAATATCCATCATTTGTCAGTCCCCAAATCAGTTCATTTATCAACCCTTTTGTTCCACCATCCATCTGTCTGCATTTATCCATTTTCTTTTCTTCAACTTTTTCTTGCATATGCAGAAACTTTGTTCTGGATTGTACAGATAAATCCATGGTATCTGAAAGTGATTTCTTAGCACATTAGCAGCCCTCATTAGCCCCAGAAAAATTAAAATTGTTACTCATTACATCTTGCTTGCAAAAGCCCATTCTTGCATGGTGTGATGGGTTCTATTTCTTATTCGCTTTTAGATGTCGATAACTTCAGCTGAATAAACAGTTTGGATCCATATACAAGGTTACTAACACATGGTCTTGGTCACACTTATGTGAATTTTTACAAAAAGTGGCCCAAATACAAGAGTTTTCTCAGAAAATAATTGTGCTATAGTTGTGAATATGAAAAAAAATAGTTTAAATAAGGAAGTAAAACAAATTTCTATTGTGTATTCTGTTTCTATAGGTCAATGGTGAAAATTTACGAGATGCATCTCACGATTATGCAATACAAGTTCTTCGACAAACGCCTTCAGTTGTGAGGGTGATTATGTATCGTGATGACAACCAACAAGTTCGAGAAGAAGACATATATGATATATTCAATGTAGACTTGATGAAAAAGCCTGGAAAAGGTCTTGGATTAAGCATTGTAGGAAAAAGAAATGATGTGGGTGTTTTCATTTCAGATATTGTAAGTTTATAACATGTATTTATTTTCATGTCATTATGAGAAATTAAAATTTTGGTTCCACACAAAAAAATGAGGAACTGTTTAGTACTTTACAGTCCACATAAGTGAATCTCTCTTACTTGAACAGTTCTGTTAATTGCATACAATTTCCAAACACTATACTATTTGCTATATCTTAAGTACTAATTTGTTAATTTCATATAGGTTGTAGAGTAAACTGCTGTTAACTGAATAAAAAAATTTGTGATCTTTCAAAGGACTCCTGACAGCCACTGAATTCCAGATGTTTCTAGACCTATTTGGCCTCTGTACATCCCATATAGGCCTTAAATCTATTATATATTGTTTGACAGACCTCCACTTCTTAATTGAATACTCCTGTTAATTGAATATTTTCTACAGGCTAAGTAATTATTCAGTTAATGGCTATTCAATTAACAGGTTACCACAGCAGTTGAAAGCAAGAATATTTGGCCATATTGTGTTTCATTCAATCGTTTCAGGGCAATAACCCTTTTGAAATTGCTGGGAATTGGGCTATTATAATATATGTTATAGTTTATCAGGCATCTCCCTCATCATTTCAAACCTGCCCCATAATTCTATTTTCTATCTGGTTTATTGTTTACTGATGAAAAGTTTTGTTACTTCATCCAATAGATGAAGAACATGTACATCTACACTGATGACGAAAGCTAAAACTTTGATGATTATTAAAAATGACCAAGACACAGACCAGTAAAAAATAGCTGTTGAATGAAAAGTGCTTTCCTGGAGAGATTTTTACCCCTGGTAATTAACTGGTAGAGTGCTAAATTATTTTTGATCATCCAAATTTGTCCACGTCTCTTTGCCTTGTTACAATTTATGGGAGAGTGCCTAGTGGTAGTAGAATATGAAGACATTATGTTGCAGCACCTGCACTTCAGAATAAAGCCCAAAAATTGGCTTCCAGCACTCTACCAATTAAGAGAAATCTCTACGTGGATACCATTTCACACTTGCAGGAGTAAAATTTTAACCAGTTAAATCTTGTATGACAGAGCTCACTCACAGCTTGAACCAGATGAGTATTTTAGGCTCACTATCGTGTACATGCTGTACTGTTTGAGACTTTAGTAGAACCATTTTATTTAACACTAAAGGGGCGTGAGTTTTCGATTTTGGAAGGAAAATTGATGTTTTAACAGAATACCATTTTTGTGTCAGGCAAATAAATGAAAAACAGTGGAACTCTGTTAATTGAATAGCCACTTTGCCAATGAAAATGATTCAATTAACAGGAGTATTCAATTAACAGGAATTGTGTCACTTTCCTGTATTCTAGAGATAAACTTAGCATTTATTCTATTATATCTTGTTTGACAGAGCCCCATGAGCTCTGTCAAGCCAGATATAATAGATTAAATGCCTGTATTGGATGTACTGAGGCCAAATAGGTCTATAAATAAAGGAAAAACTGGGGAGAGCCAGGGTAATTTCTCGACAGGTTACAAGACTTTATTCAATTAACAGGAGTTTACTCTATAACCTATATTCAATTAACAGGTCAAATTTGTCCTGGAGGTATGGTAAATGGTTATGTGGGAAATTAAATTCATTTATAGGGTTATCCAGATAAGAGAAATCCAATTAAGTGGGCTCAACTGTACTTTATATATCCTATTTATGAGGTTGATGTTGATAAGTATATTTTGTAAAGAAAATACTTCACTAGTTTTATAAAGCTGTATATAAAGTGGTAACTTATTTGAGAAGTTCTAATATTTTTTTCCATTGGTTTACAGGTGAAAGGAGGTGTTGCAGAAGCTGATGGCAGGCTAATGCAAGGAGATCAAATACTTGTGGTAAACAGTGAAGATTTAAGAGGGTCCACTCAAGAACATGCAGCTGCAGTGCTCAAGGTGAGTAACCCAAATCCTGAAGAGGCCTAGTTTTGCTAACATATAACCAAATTATTGAAAGCTTCATTTTCCCACTAATTTAACTGGTTGAGTGCTAGAAGCCACTATTAGGGTACCAGAGCAAAAGCCAGTATTTTCTGTGCTCATCTTTCATATTCAGTCAAATTCAGATAATATTTTGTTCATATAAATTTGTTTTATTACAATTTATTGGAGAGTGTCTGTGGGCACTCTAATAATTTGTAATAAAACAAATTTTGAATAACAAATTCAGACCACCAAAAATAATCTAGCCCTCAACAAGTTAATTTTATAGGTCCAGAACCACAATAAATGCTGCATAATTTTTAGATGTGCTTCATTTTCAGTATTTTGCCTCCTATACACTTATTGGAATTTCATTGGATTTAGCTCTTAACCTGTTGAGTATCTTCAAGATATTTTTCAGCAAATTTGATGCAGCCATGTCTAGAATGAAAAATTTCATCTAAATTTAACTCAACAAATCAATATTGAAAAAATCTGATCAATTTATTTATTTTTGGGGGTTTAACAACACTTTCAGGGTCACCTCTTGTGTTGAATAGTTTTATGGGTGGAGGAAGTTGGAGTACCCAGAGAGAACCACTGAGCAGCAACTGTCGGACTCCCCAACATACTAACTCCACACAAGCAGGGTTAGCATTGGTTGAAGACAACTGCACCATCAATGTGCAGTAAGCCTTAATACACGGCACCATCTTGCCCACATGTGGGTACTTGGGACTAAGTACCTTGCCAAAGAACACAATGCAGCTGCCCCTGTTGGGGATCGAAATGTAGACCTTTCAGTTTGAAGTCCAATGCTATAACCACTAAGCCACTGTGCTCCCTATCTGATCAATTTATAGGGGGAAAATTCGATTAAATGTGTCTTAAATTATACTCATTTCAGTGGCAAGGGAAATCCTGCACTGGGCAGGAATACCTGCTAGCAGCATGAAAGGAGTTAAAACATCACATGGAAGCTTTGCAATAGTCAGAATAATCTCCCTTTTGTTGTCATCCATCAAAATGGTGGCAGATGAAAAACCCTGGTAAAAGATCTTGGATTCTGGTATTGGCTAAACTAAATATTTGAAATAGAATTACCTGCCTTGAAATGTTGCAATCTCTAAAAATAAACAGCCTTGGGAAAATATATTGTTTCAATAAACATTTGAAACATTTTATTGACATCTTGCATTATTGTTGAATATTCCTGATAAAAAAAGTGTGATTTGATGACTTTTGGACCTAAAAAGTACAATTTACTTTTTGTGTGTTTTTGGTGGGAATTCCCTGAAAAATATGTGCAGGTGAACGGTACTTCCCTACATGTCATTTTTTCTCTTATTTGTTGCATGACCCCGTGTTTTCAGGTCAAAAAAAGCTGTCTGAAGGGTTATACTTGACAAAGTTATTTGAATGCCAAAATTAAAGTTATGCGACCATATTTTTTTTGGCCTGAAGATTATAATGGTGGCCTTGGAGAAAATATTTAGTTCTGTGATACCTTCTGACTGTAACACAGCCTACAGTCAGAATGATCTCCCTTTTGTTGTGACCATCAAAATGGTGGCAGACAATAACCACTTCACATTAAACAAGTAACAATTCTATGATGAATTATTTATTGCAATTGCTGGATCAGAATATAGAAAAAGTTGGATAGGATATATTTGTTACATAGTTTTTAGCTCACCGAAGGGAGCTAAACTTATCACTTGCCGTCCGTCGTCGTCCTTCCGGCATCGTGAACATTTTTCAAACGACTTCTCCTCTGAAACAGCTAGGTCGATTTGCTCGAAACTTGGTATGGATGTTCATTACCATATGTCAATTCAAGTTTGTTCAAATGAAATGGCCACGTCCCTTGGAGGCTCTGTATGGGGCATAACTCTGATAGCACCGTATGAATTATAGAAAAATTATTAAAAAATCTTCTTCTCCAGAACCAGTGGGCAGAATCTTTTGATACTTGGTACGCAGCATCTTGGTATGGGTCTGATTCAAGTTTGTTCAAATCGGCTCCCTGGATTCATATTTGGCCTCACTATAGAAGCCCAAATTCGAACTTAGTACATTTCAGGCAAATTTCTTAAAAAAATCTTCTTCCCCAGATCCAGCAGGCAGAATCTTTTGATATTTGGTATGCAACATTGTGGGGTGGATCTGATTCAAGGTTGTTCAAATCGGCCCCCTGGATTGACATTTGGGCTCAGTATAGAAGCCCGAATTCGAAGTTTGTGCATTTCAGGCAAATTTCTTAAAAAATCTTCTTCTCCAGATCCAGCAGGCAGAATCTTTTGATATTTGGTATGCAACATTGTGGGGTGGATCTGATTCTAGTTTGTTCAAATTGGCCCACTGGATTCATATTTGGGCTCAGTATAGAACCCCGAATTCGAACTTAGTGCATTTCAGGCAAATTTCTTAAAAAAATCTTCTTCTCAAGATCCAGCAGGCAGAATCTTTTGATATTTGGTATGCAACATTGTGGGGTGGATCTGATTTAAGTTTGTTCAAATCAGCCCCCTGGATTCATATTTGGTCTCACTATAAAAGCTCGAATTCGAACTTAGTGCATTTCAGGCAAATTTCTTAAAAAATCTTCTCCAGATTCAGCAGGCAGGATCTTTTGATATTTGGTATGCAACATTGTGGGGTGGATCTGATTCAAGTTTGTTCAAATTGGCCCCCTGGGTTCATATTTGGGCTCAGTATAGGAGCCCAATTTGAACTTAGTGCATTTTAGGCAAATTTATTTAAAAAATTTTTTCTCAATATCCAGCAGGCAGAATCTTTTGATATTGGGTATGCAGCATGCTTAGGGGGGTGAGATTCAAGTTTGTTCAAGCTATGTCCATTAATTCCATTTTGGGAATGAACTTCACTCTTTCCTAATGTCGAATTAACTGACACTATTTCTTCCATAGATTAATTTTGAAAGCCAGAATTTGTTCGTATAAATTTGTTTTGTTATTATTTATAGGTGAGTGCCCATGGGCCCTTCTTAAAAAATAAACTGCAACATGACAAAGCAATATCAACAAAATATTTGAGCTTATAACTGAATCTGAAGTGTTCCAACACTTTTCACTGGAGCCCAAATTTGTGCTTCTTGCATGCAAGACCTTTCACCATATTGTTCTTGGCTACAGCTGTTGCTCTCTCATTCAAAAGACCTCATTTATTAATTTCAAATGCGACTTTGACCAAGACCTCTGTCTGAAAATATTTGTTGCATGAAATATCCAGTACATTTCTTACCACTTATTGAGACTTGGCGGACAACAATTTTTGTCTTTTTTTTAAAATCATAGCTGTAGATTCTGTAGTCGGATCAGATCATTGAGCTTTTCTTAGTATAGCTCTGTTTTGGAAAAGATAAAATATTTTCAAGTTATTTTGAAATAGATGACAGATGTGTTTACAGAAATGTTGGGTTAAGGAATCTGTTTTTACATTTGTTAACCCTTAAAATATGCCCCTGAAAATCAAAAATTTTGGGTGATATCAAATCAGACAGAGGTTTTTAAATTGAATTGAATCAAATTTCATGGTTCTTCAGATTGTAAATATTGCATCTTCAATGCTGATTCATCTGTTTGGGCAGTCAATCAAAAAAGTGAAATATTCTAGGATGAGATCAAAATAGTTTTGGAAGCGGAACCTTCTTGAACTCTTCTATCATCAGGTTTCGTGTATTGGAAAAAAGATGTTAGAAGAGTTCAAGAGGAGACACTTTGTATGATTTTCAGAATATCTTGACAATTCAAATATTTACGAATTACCGCAGCTCAAATCAAATTGAATCACCAGGACATTTTTAAATCAAATCAAATTTTGAAATTTCACAGAGCCCTACCTTAAAGGTATTTCACTGTATTTGTACTAACCACAGCTTTGTTAGTCTGTGAGTCTTTTCACATTTTCCTTTAGCACGGGCTACACCGGCAGTTCTTGCCTGATCGTCACAACATTTCATATGCAGGTTTGGGGTCATGTCTAGATGAGAACATCCTCTTTTGGTCGCGATCGGTCAACCAGTATGGCTGCCCAAGCCCAAAACCCGAAAACCATTAGCACAGTCTACAGGCCGTATTTATGAAGGGAATTCATTGTAACTTGGTAGGATGCCTCGGAAAAATGCCTAGATGAGAACATCCCCTTTTGGGCATGATCTGTGAACCGTAATGGCTGCTCAAGCCCGAAACCCAAAAACTTTTGGCACAGTCTGCAGGTCATATTTAATATGGAGGGATTTTATTGTAACTTGGTAGGATGACTCCGGATGATGTCTTGATGAGAACTTCCCCATTTGGTCACCGTCTGTCAGCCATGACGACTGTCCGAGCCCAAAACCCTTTAGCACAGTCTGCAGGTCATATTTTTGAGGGATTTCATTGTAACTTGGTAGGTTGACTTCATATAATGTCTAGATAAGAAAGTCCCCTTTTGGACGTGATTGGGCAACTGTAATGGCTACAGGGGCCCGAAGCCCAAAAACCTTTGAAGGGATTTCATTGTAACTTGGTAGGATGACCCCAAATAATGTATAGATGAGAACGTCCCATTTTTATCACGATCATTCTGCCTTGATGTGTGCCCAAGCCCAAAAACCTTTAGTATAGGCAAAAGGTCATATTTATGGAAGGATTTCATTGTAACCTGTTAGATTGACTCCATATAATGCCTAGATGATGACGTCCCCTTTTGGTCGTGATTGGTCAACTGTGATGGCTACAGGTGCCCGAAACCATTGAGCACAGTCGACCGGTCATATTTATGAAGGGATTTCATTGTAACTTCGTAGGATCACTCCAGATGATGCCCAGATGAGATTGTCCCCTTTGGTTGCGATCATTCAGCCATGATGGCTGCCCGAGCCCGAAGCCTGAAAACCTTTAGCACAGTCTACAGGTCATATTTATGAAGGGATTTCATTGTAACTTGGTAGGTTGACTCCATTTAATGTCTAGATGAGAACGTCCCCTTTTGGACACAGTTGGGCAACTGTGATGGCTACAGGGGCCCGAAGCCCGAAAACCTTTAGAACAGTCTACAGGTCATAATTATGAAGGGATTTCATTGAAGCTTGGTAGGGTGACTCCAAATAATGTCTAGATGAGAACATCCCCTTTTGTTCACGATCATTCAGCCTTTATGGCTGCCTGAGTCCAAAGACCTTTAGCATAGTCTGTAGGTCGTATTTCTGGAAGGATTTCAGTGCAACTTCGTAGGATCACTCCAGATGATGCCCAGATGAGAATGTCCCCTGTTGGTTACGATCATTGAACCATGATGGCTGCCTGAGCCCAAAGCCCAAAAACCTTTAGCACAGTCTACAGGTCATATTTATGAAGGGATTTTATTGTAACTTGGTAGGTTGACTTCATATAATGTCTAGATGAGAACGTCCCCTTGGGACACAATTGGGAAACTGACAGCTACTGGGGCCCGAAGCCCGAAAACCTTTTGCACAGTCTACAGGCCATATTTATGAAGGGATTTCAATGTAACTTGATAGGATGACTCGTTTTGGAATAATTTCACTGTATCTTGGTAACTTTCATTGATATGCGTTAACTGTGAGGGCCACATACATAAACTGTGAGGTCATATTAACCCACCCCTCAAATCTTTAGTACAGTGTACACTTCATATTATTTTTATCAAAAACATAACATACAGGGAACAGAAATGAACATATTCCCAGTTATCACAATTCTTGTCTTATTTCATAATCCTTTCATAAACATTGAACATTATCCTTTTCATCAAACACAACACACAAGTTAAGCTACAGTGTCATTGACACTTTCATTTTTTAGATGCTTCTTGCAAAAACTGTATTTTTTCTGTGACATATAGTTATAATGTTTATACCACAATTGCTGTGTGTATTTAATATGATCTGATACAGTACAGACATTGAGAAGTGTGCTAGATACACCACATGTGGAATCTGACCTACTTGTAAGAATGTCATACAAGAACACATCAGATTGTCATTATGCATCTGATTTACATTATGACCGCCAAAGGTGATATTTTACATTAAAAATATCAGCTTCTTTCACTTAATTCAAGTTAAACCCTTTTCCAAGCGTAATGGCCAAAACCGACCAGCGCTGTTCATAAAAATTGCCATTCAATTGTCATTATTTTTTTCATTTTTTGCTTCAAAAACATAGCTTATGACCCCTCATTGGAACAAGCTTGTTGATCTTGTTCCAATGAGGTGTCATAAGCTGTGTTTTTGACACAAAAAATGAAAAAAAAAATTGGTTATTCAATAATTTTGTTTGCAAGCGTTTCATGTCATATAAAGTGTTAACATGGTATAATTACTGAACAAAACTCCAGCAAAGTACGGGGATAGGAATCAACAACTCTTGTTTGAGTTTTCCCTATACAGTGAAGCCCAGTTAATTGGATATCTCTTAACTGAATAACCCTGTTAATTGAATATCATTTCCCAACACAAAACCAATTACCATACCTCTAGTACAAATTTGACCTGTTAATTGAATATATATTATAGAGTAAACTCCTGTTAATTGAATAAAAAATATTGTAATCTGTCGAACAATTACCCAGTTTTTCTTTGTTTATAGACCTATTTGGCCTCAGGACATCCAATACAGGCATTTAATCTATTATATCTTGTTTGACAGAGCTCATGGAGCTCTGTCAAACAAGATATAATAGATTAAATGCTAAGTTTATCTCTAGAATACAGGAAAGTGACAGAATCCTGTTGATTGAATGCTCCTGTTAATTGAATAATTTTCATTGGCAAAGTGGCTATTCAATTAACATGGTTCCACTGTGTTACACTCATGCATATGGTGCTTGTGAAATACTTGAAAAACTCCCAACTTGTATTGTTGATTCCTCTCCCCTACTCCACTCTCATTACATTCTGTCCTAATCTGTACAGTATAATCACATTTCAAACTGTTCTTTCTTTGTGGTAGACCTTGATGGGAAAAGTTAGTTTGACAATTGGAAGATTGAAAGCTGGGTCAAGATCTTCATCACGATTTAATGCATCAAGTGGAGGAATTAAAAAATCGGAATCTAGTGTTAGTACTGGTAATAAACCAAAAGCAAAACATAATAAAGGTATGTCATATTGATTATTCATAATAAATACAGCTTTATCTTTCTAATAGTCTTTTATTTATTCACTTTTCACCTTTGATTATAAAAGAAATGTTTCAGTTGTAAAAAAAAATGTGTTTGAAAATCATTGTGTAAGAAGAAATAAATATAGAGTACTGTCGCTGTGGACTGCTCGTAATCCACGTGTGGACAGTGATGTTCACGCATGCATTTACCAGGTAATAAAAATCATCATCAGCAACATTTTAATTAATGAAGCACCTGGTTGTACCCGGTGCTTCATTAATTAAATATTTGATGATTAGGCCACACAAAGTAGATCTTCTGTTTCTCAGGCCATTATTTGTGAAATTGCATGCGGGCGAGCGTTTTTTTATTTTATTTTTTATTTCAGTAGTTTCTTCTTTGCCATCAAAAGTTCATGTTCTTGGTTCAAGTTTTAGGCCTCATAATCTACAGAATAGCATGGGTGGTAGTGTATTTCATCCCTTGTGTGCAAAAAGGCTTTGCAATGCTAAAGCATTGCAAAGCCTTCTTGCACTGAAGGGACAAATTCGTCAATATTTTTAACTTGGGTAAAATATCAGACATAAACCATTTAATTTTTATTTTTTTAATCTTTAAATTGGTTATAAAAAGAGCACATGCAGCAGCCAAAAGGACCATGCGGGAGGGCCTGAGAAACAGATTTTTTATTTTTTTTAGGCCTTATTCCTATAATTGGTGTTTTCACTCTAATATTATTGCATCCATGGAAATATTGTCCACCCCGTGGAAAGTGATCAGTCCCATGGCAGCCGTACAGTATAAAAGAAGACAATGGTTTTTCAGTATTTACATGGCATTTTCTGTTGTTACAGTTTAATTCGTCAAATAACACAGTGTTGCTTACCAGCCATTTTAGTGTCATTACTGATTTGATCTTGAGGCTATACTTTGAAAGTCTACCTCCAGTAGCTTTGCAGTTGTTTCTAGTCAAGTCTTGGCTGCCTTCAGAGGCAGCCAAGACTTGCCTAGAAACAACTGGCAAAGTACTTAGAAAACAAGTTTTGAGGTTACCCAAACAATGCATGTTGGGGCACCTGTTCCTTAAGTCGGAATTAGGCCCTAAGGGTTAATCCTGTTTCTGTGATGAGTCACAAGCTTAGAATGAAGCGTTGTAGATGGTGCCTTGCTGCACTCAAGGGATGATATATTTCTAGAGTGTTTGTGAGATAACACACATACATACAGCTGAAACCAAAAACAACTGACAACACTTGTATTTTTGTTATCAAACTGTATCATTGAGAAGGGCAACCAACCATTATATATGGTTGTTGTTGGACAAATAAAGAAAACTTGTGGAACATAAAAAGAATGGTCTGTTGACTGAAAATCACAAAGAATGCAATGAAAAGCGATTTGAATAGAGTTCAAATCATTTGAATAGAGAGGTCAACCCTGAAAGGCCTAATTGAGGCTTTTATAACTTTTTTACTGCAACAAAACAGATGCTCCAGGATGCAGTCTTTAGGTGGACATGTTTTTGTTTCTAAATATCTTGTCAGGTTGTTTCTTGCCTAAAACAACTGCAAAGCCAAACTGTCAAAGGGCAGCAAAAATATCTAAAAATCTGGTTAATGTAATGAATTTGGCATCCACTTTCATTCAAGGTTTGGATTGTTTTGAACAGTTTGATAGATTCTTGAGTTGCATTTCATGCCCTGACCTCCGACCAGTACTGCTCTGAAGTTGGGATATTACCCACTCCCATCTCATTTCAACCCAGAATTCTTGAAAGAGATTGTCAAACTCTGTACAGGCTGTCATATTTGGACAAACACAGAGTGTTATGCCTGAATGAGATTGTCAAACTGTACAGACTGCCAGATTTGGACAAATACATTTTCGCATTTGTCGGGAGATGCATTTATAATATGATCCTATAGGCTGTGGGATTAAATGTTTACTGACTGTTAACTATTTTGAGTCAATATAGTTGTTTGATAAGCTACCAATGAATTTCCTTTCACACAAATATGTATGCATATTTGATTGTAAGAGTTAACTCTTAAAGGCCTGTCGATTTTTTTTTGGCACTTGTTCTATACGTTGACAGTTTTCATCCTGTGACTTTGCTGTTGTTTCTAGGCAAGTCATGGCTGCCTATATAGGCTTGCCCAGAAGCAGCTGCCAGGGTACTTAATAATGTAACTTGCAAGCTTACATAGCGAATGCATGTTTGAACACCTGTTCTGTCTCAGTAAAAGTGACCCGAGTCGGAACTGGGTTTTTATATCCAAATATCCCTTTTATTAACATTGATCTCAAGATGGGAAGAAATATGGATGAAATATTTGTGTTAAAATGAGAGTAAGTCTCATCATGGCATGTGATACATTTTGACCAATAGCCACATTTCAAATTATCATTGTGAACCAATTTGGTACTGTACCATTTAATAGGGCCAAGTTCTCTGAAAATTTAGGCCCCTTGCCCATGAAATTCAATGTTTACTGGTAGTGGTTTCTATAGGCAGTTCAAACAAGACTAGAAACTACTGCATAAGGCCTATTGTGTATGACAGAAATTGTGTAAATTGTTTATGACTTTAAGCATTAAGATCTGCAGTATGTTGAGTTGTTTGAATGTTAAAACATCTTAAATTTGATCAGTCTTTGATGGTACTGAGCATTTGACTGATGAAAACTTCATTCAGCAAATAATTCAAACAGGTGTTTGATATGGTCAGAACATCAGAAAGCTTTTGAATCTTTTGGAGGGGTTGTGGGTTTTATTAATTGCAAAAATGGAATGCGGTAGAGAAGAAAGTATGTTTCAAAGGTGTTAAGTTTTTATGCCAGCAGTGAACTGACTTTGTGAGAGCTGTCCAACTCCTAGCTTGGATGTTGCTCCATAATGACTTGATTTTCTTTGGGACGAGGGTCCATGGAGAACAAATATTTATACTTTAATGTTTTGGGGGAGAGATTTAATGGTTAATTAGTTTTCACAAATGGTCAATGCTTACACAAATGACATTTCCATGTTTTCACTCTCATAATTCCAAGATTTGGGCTTCCTTCACCTAACCAGTTAATAAAGTATTGTGACATTGTGGAGAGCTCCTGTTCATTTACAGATCTGCAGATCTGTAATCTGGGGAGTTATTCTTTGACAACTATTAATAGCCCGAATCTCTACTAATAAATATCACACTTCATCCAAGAAAAATACATTCTGTTTATAGTGAAAAACTTTGATTGAAAAAAACACATAATTAATCATTTTAAATTGAACACAGTTGTGAACAGGAGAGCAAATTATGCTTTGGATTGCCTTGTGTTTATGAAATCAAGGACCAAGTGTTTCTGTTGACAGAATGTTTGTGTGTGGGAGTGCTGCGCAAAATGTGATACATTATGGTACTTAACAAATGATTCATGACTATTTTATAATTTTCCAAAAATAATTTGATGTTATCACTATTTTTATTAAAAAGAAAGTAATTTATGTTTTGAAAATATTAATTTTGTAGCATGCATTAGCTCTTCACCTACCAACAAATAAATCATAAATAACTTGAAAAGAAAGCAAGATGAATAGTGATTAATGTTTAAATCTCTAAGATATATAAAAGCTGTATTAATCACATGTATCACTTTACAGTGGAACATAAATATGATCTTGTGCTGAAGCTATGAACTGGTTGAGTGGCAGAAGCCACTGCCATGGCTCTATTGAAAAGTGCTGAATTACTTTACACTGTATGCATTAGTTTATAACAGGCATGCCCCAATACATTTTAACCCTTTACTTAACATGAAAACTTGCAAAAATAATTCTTGAATAACTAACTTTTTTTTTCATTTTTTTTATCAGAAACATAGGTTATGACCCCTCATTGGAACGAGCTCGATGAGCTTGTTCCAAAGAGGTTCATAAGCTATGTTTTTGAGACGAAAAATGAAAAAAATAATGAAAATTAATTGGCGATTTTTTAGAATAGCATGGACTGGTTTTGGGCATTACGTTGGGTAAAGGGTTAACAGAGTAATTAGTTTTGAACAAATCTTGCAAAACTAAGGCTCCCTTCAATGGTAAAGTGTTTTCTTTGAAAAAAATATGTTACATATCACGTTTTGAGAATAATTTATCATTTGACCTGTTAAAGGTTTGAAAGCAGATTTATAGATTTTATTCTCATTTATCTTCTACACACTGATGTCCAAACACTGATACAGTGGAATCCTGTTAATTGAATAGGCACTTTGCCTATGAAAATTATTCAGGTAACAGGAGTATTCAATTAACAGGGATTGTGTCATATTCTTGTATTCTAGAGATAAACTTAGCATTTATTCTATTATATCTTATTTGACAGAGCTCCATGAGCTCTGTCAAACAAGATATAATAGATTAAATGCCTGTATTGGATGTACCTATGCCAAATAGGTCTGTAAACAAAGGAAAACTGGGGAGAGTCAAGGTAATTTCTCGACATGTTACAAGATTTTTTATTCAATTAACAGGAGTTTACTCTATAATCTATATTCAATTAACAGGTCAAATTTGTACTGGGGATATGGTAAATGGTTTTGTGTTAGGAAATTATATTCAATTAACAGGGATGTACAATTAAGAGATATCCAGTTAAGTGGGCTCCACTGTATTTCAAACAGCACTTTGTCTCATTAGGCAACTGGGAATTTAACCAGTTCAGTCTTGTTTGACAGAACTCACTAAGCTCTGTCAAACAAGATTGAATTGGTTAAATTCCTAGTTGCATTTATGGGAAAAGTTTGCAGCTTGGAATTTTAATTTTTTTTACATCAACACAATACCACCATGTCTTCAGAAAGTTGGGGTTTCTTTAAGAGAGTATTTTGGATTATAAGTTTCACTTTCAAAATTATGCCTCTTCTGTTATTTAAAACAAGTAGAATGAGCTTGTTCCAGTTGCAGGACTAAACGTATAAAAAAGTAGTAATCAGCAGATTGGTTATTGAAGAACATTGTATTCTTTAAGACTTACTGTAGGTGAGGAGTTAATATGTGTTGAACAAAAAAACTTATGCTGTTTTGTTACATTATTTTATAAAACACTGAGGATACGTTTTTTGAATTTATGGAATGTCATATACTTTGGGAACCAGTTTAGCACCAGACTGATTCAGTTAGATAGTTTTTCAATTTTTATAAAACTCAGCTTGAAGGTAAAATCTTACAAGAAAATACTCAAGAGTTTGTGTCGTGAGTGTCATGATGGAGATATCTGAGAATGAGAACAGATTTTGTTTACGATCACAGACATTATTTTATGAGTTTTAACCATTTACCTAATGAATCGCCCGCATCCGCCTGCGTAATTTGTAAACTGAGCAGTTGAAAAAAAATAATTTTTCAAAATATTTCAACAAAACTATATCATGTGACCCCTCATTGGAACGGGCTCATCGAGCTCATTCCAATGAGGGGGTCACATGATATGGTTTTGTTGAAAATTTGTTGAAAATTTTTCAAAAATAGTAATTAAAATAATAAATTTTGATATTCTCTACGTTGGGTAAAAGGTTAGGCCACACAAAGTAGATCTTCTGTTTCTCAGGCCATTATTTGTAAAATTTCATGCGGGTGAGCGGGTTTTTATTTTATTTTTTATTCCTGTAATTATTTCTTTGCCACCAAAAGTTCATGTCCTTGGTATGTTTTAGGCCTCATAATCTACGGAGAAGCATGGGTGGTGGTGTATTTCGTCCCTTGAGAGCAAGAAGGCTTTGCAATGCTAAGGCATTGCAAAGCCTTCTTGCACTCAAGTGACAAATTTATCAATTTTTTTTTTAATTTTGGTAAAATATCAGACATAAACCATTTAATTTTAATTTTTTTTTATGCTTGCATTGGTTATAAAAAGAGAGCATGCAGCAGCCAAAAGGACTATGCGGGAGGGCCTGAGAAACAGATTTTTTATTTTTTTAGGCCTTAAAGACATTCTTTAAAACAAAATTAATATGTAAACAAGTAAATTATTCCAATTCATGTAAATGACCAGCAAATGGTGGACTATTCTTTTAAAACTAGAGATCTAATTTTCTATCCAGCAGTGTTGTAAAGGTCTAATTTATGTGATATAAATGGTGCTAGATAAATTTTTCGGATAGAACAGTTGAAAATTTCAGTTAATCATCCCTACAGTTTGAATGTTTATTTATCCCTTCGTCGTCATTTACCTAACATGAAAGATGCATGTACAAATTAGAATTTTAGGTAACCCGACAAAAGGTAATCTTATCTTGTTTTGGGCAACTCATATTTCCATTCAAACCTTTTAAGCATGGGAAGTACGGTAAATTGGAAACATTTCCCATTTTTTCGTGCAACATCTGATATGCAAACCCCAGAATTTGGCATATTTTGAGCTTGTTTTATTAAGTCAATTTACTATGTTGTCATAGAATGCTGGAAAAGGCTCAATGAGCCCTTTCCAACAGTGTATTACATATCAGTATATTAGTGTCAATAAATTTATCATCATGAAAAAGACCAGGTTAAAAACTCTTTGAATGTACATCAGGTGGAAACTTTTTTGTCTCAAGTGACAAGAAGATGACACTTGTAAAAAAATTCTGGAATAACTGAAAAAAATTCATTTTTGCCTCAAAAGCTTAACATTTGAGATCTCATAGCCCATTCCAATGAGGTCATAAGCTTTGTTTTGTTGGCAAAACTTGAAAGAAGTGACTAAATGTGAATGTCGATGTTTGAAAATAGTGGTGTCCAGTTTTTGCCATTGAAGGGTAAATTGAAATCAGTCTGTGTGCTAACTGAGGTAATGTATTGTAGTATTCAACTGTATGTATCCTGTAGATAAAGCAGTCTCCCTGTGTTGGCTTTTTGTGTTACCTTTCCCTATATTTTAGTTTCTCCATTCAACCCAATTCATTCCAGTAGCCCAGTCACCCAGTTACCATATTTTAACCAAAGACATTTTCAAGTGTAATTGTTGATCCAAGGTTTTAGCTTTAACTCTATTTTTCTGAGAAAGACAATTTTTATCTTTACACCTATTTTAAACTTTTATATATATTTTACAAATAGCAGTATCATGCTTCCACTTGGTACCAAAATATTTTGTGTTCTGGGCAGGAAAATCTGCATGCAGCAGAAAGAGACTTATTGGTCAGATTTGAGCAGGGCTTTTAAGCTGTTTGTTGAAGATATAAATGGGGAAACAATGAAAATGGTCTTTGTGTGATGATAAAATTGAACCTGGCATCATAAATATTTCTGTCACCTTCTTGACCTTACTGAATATCCATTGTAAAAGCAATATCAGTAGTACCCCAGTTTCCTATTTAGATATAAGTTCATGGAATATCTCTTGAGTATTTAAAGATTGTGTATATAGTTTCCTGGCACCAAACCATTTACTGTGCATACAACAGAAATTTTCTCTTACTTCCCCATGAGTTTTATAAAGAATCCTTATCAATTGAATTTGAAAATTCCCATCTTTGCGTGAGAAATTTAAGTTTTCTTGGCTGCATTCTATACTATTTTTTATTGGAACTGAACAGTTGAGTATTAATTTTTCATGTCTTATGTATCCAATTCAGCTTACGATATCTTGTTTGATGGAGCTCTTTGATATCTATCAAATATGATGTTTTTCTTTAGAAAGTGGGTAGTTACCGGTAACAAAATTATGTACCAGAACATACCCCAGTTCACAATATTGTTAGCTGACAAAATAGCTATACAATTAACCAAATACGTACAACTAAATTTTCCCAGTGCTATTTATAAAATGACCATTCAAAACCTAGTACATTTTATTTCAATTTTGGCTTTCAATACATGGCTTCTGGCTCTTTGTTGAAACAAGATCATTGAACTTGTTCCAATGAGAGGTGGTAAGCTGTGTTTTACAAGGGCAAATTTTCCATTTATTTAGGAAAGATATTGCAGGTGGCACCAGAAAATTATGTTAAATGGTTAGCACAACTCATTTGACATACCCTTGTGTGATAGAAGTGCATGATAGATTCTATTATCCAAGCTTTTCTTGTATTATCAGTGATAGGAATTTGTTTCTTCTTGAAAGTATTGCTAATTCCCTTTATCCATGTTTTATTGTTGTGTTAAATTGTATCCTTCCTGGTATAGTGCTCAAACCAGTTCATTAATGTAAGAAAATGTTTATTGCATCCACTGTCTCTCTCAGTAATGAATTAACTCTTTCAGTGGTGTATGTTAGGGTCCAATGAAGTTTGATATTTGATTCAGTTCGATTTGAAATTGATCTGATGATTTGATCCGAGCCGCATTGATTCGAAAATGTTCAAATTAGGCCTAAAAAGTTAAAAATCTGTTTCTCAGGCCATCCCATATGGTCCTTTTGGCTGCTGCATGCTCTCTTTTTTATAACCAATGCAATCTTAACAAAATGAAAATTAAATGGTTTGTGTCTGATATTTTACCCAAGTTAATAAAATTTATAAATTTGTCCCTTGAGTTTAACAAGGCTTTGCAATGCTTTAGCATCGCAAAGCCTTCTTGTACTGCTTTAGCATTGCAAAGCCTTCTTGCACTCATGGGACGAAATACACCACCACTCATGCTATTCTATAGATTAAGAGGCCAAAAACATAAAACAAATCAAGAACATTAACTTTTAATGACAAAGAAATAATTACAAAAATAAAAAAAATAAAATAAAAAACTGCCCACCCACATGCAATTTTGCAAAAGAGAGTCTGAGAAACAGAAGATCTACTTTGTGGGGCCTTATCAAGGTGTTCTCAAAATCCTACCAAGTGTCTCCTCTTGACCTCTTCTTCTGTCATCAGGTCTCCTGCACAGGAGACCTGATGACAGACGAAGAGGTCAAGAATGTTCTGCTTCTGAAACTACCTGGATTCCATTCTGGACTATTCCGTTCTTTATTGACTTGTCCTAACAGGCAAGTTGCCATTGAATGCCATACTTGAGCAGAGGCTGACAATATTTACTGTTGTAAGATGGTGCAATAACCACAACCTGAAGAGCAGCAAAGTTTCATTTGATTTGAATCATCTTCCTTGTTCGATTTGTCACAACTTTTGAGATTTGCAGGGCCCTAGTTTTTATGCGTTTTTTCAAATTCATCCTCAAGACAAGTTCAAATCTGGCTAGTGTCTTGTATTTGTCCATAAGCATTGCCAAGGATTCCCATGGGTCCTTGGATTCCTGGAATGTCCTTGAATTTGAAAGTCAGTTTTCATTGTGCAGGAAAGTGCTTGAATTTTGCTGTGTATGCCTTAAGTACAACCTGGTTTCCAGTCCAACTTGTGTTTCGTTGAAATACTTAGAAACTCTGTCAGTTAGTTCCCATTACTTGGTTATCTTTCAGTTCTCCATCTTCATCCAACCATAAAACGGTCTAGCCAATATGACACCAGTCTGGAAGTGTTGTTAACTCTTAGAAGCAGGGGAATCAGAATGAAGTTATTGAACATAACATACCACGAAAAACTTACAGTAAATAAAGCAGGTTCTTCTTGTCAAGTGTCGTCTGCCTATTCAGGCAGACGACACTTGACTAGATGCACCTGCTCAGTGTTTAATTCTCCCCCAGCCCAAAGATAGCAGAACCTTCACAGCCAGATTACCTGCCGTATTAGATCACAGGCAAGAAAACCCATCTACCGGCTTCTGAGTGTTGAAATCTGATAAAAAGAAAGGATTATAATATATGATAGAATATATTAAAATATAGACTGCTGCATTAATTTTATGTTATGCCATCATAAAAAATCTCATGGAAAGGTAGTTTTCTTTCATCATATAAAGTGGGATACCTCTTTCTTGGTGTTATTTGCCAATAACACTTCTGTTCAGAAAAAGCACTTTGTTAGATCTCTTCCATAATATTCAGTTGGGGGCAGGAAGTTAGAAATGTGCAGAAAGTCTTTTCAGTTAAAAAAGACTACTGGACAGATACAGGTCCTTGAAGATCCTTGAATTCAAAAATTTATTTTCACTGCCTTGGAAATGGCCCGAAATCCTCAAAGTTCCTTGAAAATACTTGAAAGCGTTTGTGGTTAGCCAGTTTGTTGAAGCCTTTCTAGGAACTACTTGACTGGTGCCAACAGTGATCAAATGTGGGAGAAATATTCTAGTGGTTTTCCTGCAACTTATTTCAGCTCGTACTGTATATGTATCCTAATGTTGTAATTAAACTATCGAAGATCATTGAAAGTCGTTGGATTTAGTGCAATGTGGGCCTTGAAAATCTTTAAATTCAACCCCAAAAGGTCCTTGAAAGTACTTAAATTTGATTCCTGAAATTGTGGGGGTACCATGTAAAACAAAAAGAATGCTTATTTAGGATCAGTGATCATCTAACCCTTTACCTAACATGAAAATCAGATGATACTTGCAAACAGATTTCTTTAATAACTAATTTTTTGAGACAAAAAATGAAAAAAAATGATGAAAATAAATTGGCGATTTTTGAGAATAGTGCTGGCCTGTTTTGGCCGTTATGTTGGGTAAAGAGTTAAGCAGCAGACCATTTCACTAAAAAAAAAAAAAATGCATTCATTGAAAATGAACCCTCTTCACATTGGTATCAAAATATAAAAATTTCCAGAATCAAATTCTTCCAGTAATGCACCTACTGTGTGTAAACAATTCATTCTTGTTAGACAGAGCTCATTGAGATAATAATGGGGTTGCCGGAGTGTATACAAGACTGATGATTCTATTTTCTCTACAGTCTGCAATAAGTTTCCAAATTGTGAATTATTCAAAGCTGCACCGTTTGAACGATACTCTTCAGTATTAAAGAACAGAGTGCTGACCAATACTAATGAGTACAGAGATTGAGCAAATGGCAAGACTCCGTGTTCTATGTTGTTGCACAATCGTGCGGAAAAAAAGGCCATGGGGGTATTACAAGTAACTATTGTTGGAAATTTCAAAGGTTAACCCTTTACCTAACATGAAAAGCAGACGACAGTTGCAAAAATAATTCTTGAATAACTAATTTTTTTCATTTTTTGTCTCAAAAACATAGGTTATGACCCCTCGTTGGAACGAGCTCGGTGAGCTCGTTCCAACGAGGGGTCATAACGTATGTTTTTGAGACAAAAAATGAAAAAAATAATGAAAATTAA
Organism: Pictodentalium vernedei; assembly: GCA_031216915.1. NCBI lineage: Eukaryota > Metazoa > Mollusca > Scaphopoda > Dentaliida > Dentaliidae > Pictodentalium > Pictodentalium vernedei. The sequence goes on from CM062291.1 coordinate 327,509,665, forward strand.
TTGGCGATTTTTTAGAATAGCGCTGGCCGGTTTTGGCCGTTACATTAGGTAAAGGGTTAATAATCTAACTGGTCATTCACCTCATACAGTGCAATTTAATTTAAACCCAATTTACACCACTTTAAAAATGAACGATTATCGAATAAAAATAAAAAAGATCAACTACCTCAACGGTCGACAGTTAGTCAAATAATCACGACAACCCCAGTTAGCAGGATTCTCTTTTGGGTCTTCACAAAACAATGAGATTTATTACATGCCTGTTCTATTTAATCCACATCTCATGCAACTCTAAACCATGTGGAAAATGAAAATCTGTTCTGCACATATGTGCGGAACGGAAATCGTTGTCGGACTATTTTTAAATAGAAGCAAAATTTCACTGGAATTTTCGACAAATCGTGCACCACAATTACAGTTTTTATCGCTAGCGATAGCTAAAAATCGTCCCCTGAGTTCCAACATGTTCTATGTGCCAGTAAGCACAGAGAACACATTGGAACTCGGGGGACGAAATAGTAACACGGATTCCCCACACAAATCTGGTTGGTGATAAAATGTTTTCTTTTTGACAGTTGTCAAATGAAATGCTGAGTGTCCTCTTAATAATTGTTTTTATAGACGTGAAGGCATGTAATAAACACAGAATGACACACTGCGTGTGAATGGGTTAATCGATATGGCACTTGGGCCATCTTGGAAGGATAAAATGAGAGGCTGCAGGCCTCTCGTTTTATCCTTCCACGCTGGCCCTTGTGCCATATCGGTTCACCCATTCACAGGAATGTGTCATTTGTATATTTAGGTCCTGTTATGGGTTACATACATGTGATTTTCATGTACAGAACTGTTTTCTATGTAATTAGTAGAAATTTTGACTTGCCAATTACTCAGTAGTCTCCAGAGAAATCTCAGTTTATTATCCCCCTGACTCCCGGAGAGATTGGGGAGTGTGCTGGTTTACATGAGCATTTGTGTGTCTGTCTGTCTGCCTGTCTGTCCATCCATCCATCCAAATCACTTGCAATAACTTCACAAAAAGATGATGAATTGAGAGGAAATTTATTTTGTATCTCCCCAAGATATGCCAAATATTCATTTTGCAAAATTGCTTGGATCATTGATTTCATCCAAGAGTTATTCACCTTCTGAAAACTATATGTGGCAGACTTTTTGCACAACTTCTCCTTTAACTGGTAGTTTATGAAATTTTAGTATGCATCTTCCCCCATCGAATTCCAAGTACTCACATTCCAAAAGTTATGCTCCTTTGTTTATTGAAAAATGTTCATGCTGGACATTATTTTGCATATAGATTGGGGGTATAGTAGCATGAATTGTCCAATCCTTTTGCATAAAGAATTCCTATTTCCAAAATCTGTGATGTCATCTCCAACATGTTTATGTTTCAGTTGCTATGCATTACAAATTTCATTTAGGCCTAAAAAAGTTAGAAATCTGTTTCTCTCATGGTCCTTTTGGCTGCCGCATGTACTCTTTTTATAACTAATGCAAACTTAAAAAAAAGAAAACTAAATGGTTTATGTCTGATATTTTTCCCAAGTTAATAAAATTGATATATTTGCCCCGTGAGTGCAACAAGGCTTTGCAATGTTTTTGCATTGCAAAGCCTTCTTGCACACAAGGGATGAAATACACCACCACCCATGTTATTCTGAAGATTATGAGGCTTAAAATATGAAACAAACCGAGAACATGGAACTTTTCAAGGCAAAGAAATAATGACAAAAATCAAATAAAAACCACTGTCTGCATGCAATTTTACAGAAAAATGGTCTGATAAACAGAGGATCTACTTTGTGAGGCCTAAATCATTTTATTTTAAAAAATTAGATCTTTCGATATACTGAAATAATTAAGTTAGGTGTTTTTTCAAAATTCTTGAGAAGAGACTTTTTGTTTTTTTAAATTTTTGGAATTGTAAATAATAAATACTGATATGATTGTCATACTGCAAAGAAAATTGTTGTATTGTGATTGAGGAACCTACAGCTATGTTTGGGTTTTTGCCCTTGACTAATGCAGCGAGATATATCCCACTTGAAAATTTAATCTCGGTTAAATTTTCAAGTGGGATATATCTCGCTGCATTAGTCAAGGGAGATATATCCCACTTGAAAATTTAACCGAGATGATGATAACATCCAAAAATAAAATTTTGTATGGATTGAAATGTAATGAAACAAATAAACATGAAAAGAATAGCAAACCAAAAAAAAATTAGTGAATAATTGTGAATCAGCAGCTAGAACTTCTGATAAATATTTTAGTCATAAAAAGCAGTCCACTATTTTTTAATTTTATTCAAAAGAATGACCTGACAAAGTAATCTGCTACCTTTTTACTTGGATGCAAGGAAGGCACGGCACTCAAAACATTTTTGAAACATTGTTTGTTTTAATGATATTATGGCAGCTTTCCAGTATGACAAATTCATTCTACAGGTCTTTTGCAAAGTATGTAGCATCATGTATCCGGTCCAAATTTTACATACCCTGAGTCTGTTGCTCAGGGTACATAAAAATTTTCACAGGGTACATGGTGCTATGTATCCTGCAAAAGACCTGCATAACTAAGGGTGTAACATGATGTATGCACATGTTGATTTGGTACTCAGCCACCTGTTGTTTAGATATCTCTCTACCCTTTCCAGTTAACTGTTAGAGTACAGGAAGCCCATATTTGGCCTTTATTCTGAAGAGCATGTACCACAACAAGGCTTCATATTCAGTGGATGTGCTTCTTATTATCTTTGAAGTGAAATAATTTAGTCTGTATGGATTTCCCTTGTTACAATTTGTGAGAGAGTGCCTCTAGGCACCTTCCCACAATTTGTAATGAGGCAAAGACATATGAACAGATTTTGATGACTAAAAAATTGTAGCTCTCAACAAATTAAATTAGTAAACATTTGAGGTCCCTTGTAAGTCAATTTACAATTCACAGATCACTTGGTAGACTGCACGGATTTCTATAAAACTGGATTGCTGGAACGTCATCGAAAAATATCTCGACTTGATCTGCCACCCTTAAGATGGCATCAAGTCGATCAACTTGTAAATATTGGAATTAGCATTGCTGCAAGAAATATGCATGTCATGAACATACTCAGGAGGTGCAGTGGCATTGCAGAAACCGGTTCTCATCAGATCATTGAAGTTAAGCAACATCGAGCCTGGTTAGTCCTTGGATGGGTGACCATCTGAGCAATCAATTTGGACTCCCACATTGTGTCCTTGGGCAAGGCACTTAACCCCGACTGTCCACATGGGGGCAACATGCCGCCGTGCACTAAGGCTTACTGCACTTCAATGGTGTGCATGTCTTCAACCTATCTAACCCTGCATGTGCTGCAGTGTGGAGTTACGATGTTGTGGAGCTGGCAGCTGCTCGTCATTGCTCGTTGGTTCTATCTGGGTACTCCGGCTTCCTCCACCCATAAAACTCACCGACACAATATGACCTTGTCTGTTAAAGTGTCATTAAACCTTAATAAATCAATAAATAATGAACTTGCTCATTTTTTGCCGGCATCAAAGTATATTCTTTAAAAAGTGGGAAGCAATTGCAAGGGGTCAGAAAATTGAAAACTTTTGAGGCATATGTTTTTTGGAGTTTTTATAAGCATTCTAACAGTTGCTACTCACACCTCAAGAGTGGCATGTGAAACTTTTGTATACAGTATGTGACCCTGAGTGTTCCAACAATCTAATTCTGTAGAGTTCAGTGGTAGACTACTTTGTTTTCCAGATGCTATGAATTTTAACCCTTTACCCAATGCACATGATATAAAAATTTATTTTAATTATTTTTCAAAAAATTTCAACAAATCCATATCAAGTGACCCCTTATTGGAACAAGTCCAGTGAGTGGTCACGTGATGTGGTTTTGTTGAAATTTTTTTAAATATAATTTTGTTTCAATTTCTCATTTTGTAAATAACGTCTCTGGATATGACCAACTTCTAAGGTAAAGGGTTAATGGGTCTTCATGATTTCATTCAAATAAGCCTCAAGAGGATTGGGTAGATATCCATCCACCAGGTGGCAGAGTATCAAATCATACTGTGTGTACTGTGTATCTTCAGTGTATTCTGACTAGTACTGTAGTCGGGTAGTAATTTGTGTTATTTTAGATATTGTTGTTTCGTAACCTTCCATCCACACATTCCTTACTAACCTATATATTTTTCCTTTGCTTCTTTTCACAGGTTTGCCCACATCCAAAAGCTACTAATACCTGGCTAGCCGGCACTAACATCAATTCACTGCTTATATTTGTATACACCACTTTCCACAACTATAGTGAACACATCAATTCACCATCTATGCATTAACTGTGATAGCACACAAACTTTATAAAAAAATATATATATATAGTTATTGCACATTTTTATTGTGTCACGAAAGTACTTTCACGATATTGTGCGGAAGCAAGACTTTATCACTTCTATGCTGTGTACATATTATGTAAATGGAGGTGATGCCATTATGGAGTTGTGTGATTGTTTTGTGTTCATTCTTTGTGTGCTTCATAACTGTACAATGTTGCTCTAAGTTCTGACTGTGGTTCGGATGATGATGCTGAGATTTGCTTCCTCGTTTTACAGAAAACGAATGGTAGCACAAACTATAACTTTAAGACTAGTGGACACAAGGCAAAACTAGGGGATACTATGACAAAAAGGTTAGAAAAACAATGCATGTTCTGGTTTCTTTGTTTTAAATGTGTAATATGTGTATTTTAGTTGGCATCTATTATAGTACTCTTGACCCTTCCAGCACAGATTTGATTTATCACACAACAAGAATGTATTCTTCCAATACAGGTAAAATGGTCTTGACAAAATACAAATGTATTGAGGGTAGTAACCATCTGTGCAATCATTCAATTCAGAAAGAGAATGTTTTTTACCTGCACTCAATTGCCATCGACTTATTACGCATGTTGAGCCCCCATTTTTGATAACATTAATTAAATAATAAATAAATCACCAGCTCAATGAAATAAATTAGGCTAGATCATTTTTTGCCATAATGATTTTTTTTATATAGGCCTACCATGTGTTAAACATGAAAAATAAAACAAAGAAACACACAACTGAGACACTACTATAAACTTTAGCGGTTATAGTACCAGTAGAACAATGAATGGGGATTATGTCATGCACAGTGCAAGAATGCAATACCATGACATCATGATCTTCATTCATAATAAATCAATTCAGATGCGGAATGATTGTCAAAACAGATGTCGGTAAAAACTGTATCCAATCCCTTCAATATGTGAACAAGTCAAGAAAGGGAGGAATATTGTAAGAGCTTGACTTCAATACACAGTCTCACGCCGAGAGAGTTTCCTTCGGCACCAACCGCCTAGCGAAACTATACTGAACCACGTACACCACTCGGCCACCAACAGACCCCAGACTGAGTGGTGTGCATGGTTCAGTATAGTTTCGCTAGGCAGTTGGTACCGAAAGAAACTCTCTCGGCGTGGGTTCGAACCCCCGCCATGCCAATGTAAACAAAACCAGCGTCCTTTCTTAATTCTATGGCATCCGAGAAATTTGAAAAAGACAAGTACTGTCGCTGATTTCTTCTGCGGTGCAGTTCGTAGAATTAAGTGCTTAGATGCAACTATCTGATGTATATGTATTTAGGTTGTAGCCGGGAATAACTTTGTGATAGGAGTACTTGTTTATTTTAGAAAGCAAGTTCACCCGCTTCACACTGATGTCAATATACTAAAACTTCAAGAAGCATATTTTCCCACAATGTCACTAGGAATTTAACCAGTTACTCAACTCACACGCTAAAAATTTCCATTTCATGTGACCTTTCTTGGACTCATTGGAACATGATCGAAGAGCATGTTCCAATGAGGGAGTCATATGATATGATTTTCTTGAAAGTTTTTGAAAAATAATTGTTTTCCAGTGGCTCATTTTGTAAATAATGTGGGTGGATCCTTCCAGTTCATTAGATAAAGGGTTAACCAATTCAAGTCTTGTTTGACACTTTATTTCTACATTGGTATGCTGAGGTTACAGCAGTCTTTAATGAATGAAATAACACGACCAAATATAATTTATTTGATCATTATCTGATGTGTGAACCCCCCTTGGATGAACAACAGTGATAGAATTATAGAGTAAATATGATTTTGTATTTAATCTTTCGGTAAACTTGCTTAGTAAATGACATAAATCCCTGTTACATACTGCAAAAATCTAGAAACTAATATTGATGAGGAATTATGCTATTCTCTTCTCATGGCCCCTCAAAAGCCAGTTATGCACTCCAAAAAAGAATAACAGGAAGCTATCTGGGGATTTTTTTTGTACAGTGAAAACTCATCAGAGATAGTATGCTTCAGTTTTAATAGTAATAGCAGATGTATGAAAAAATAAATAAATGCTTCCAAATGATTCATTCCGAATAGATTCTTGATCCAACAGATCCACTTTATTAAAATACCTGAATTTTGATAAGTAAGGATTCCTTGTGTGCAAATGAGATCAACACACTTAATGCCACTGGCAGTCAGGCCGAAAACTAAGTGGATTGCAAGGATAGGGGTGGTGAGGGATGGTCCCACCCACATGACCCTGTTTGTAAAAAATTCTCAGTGCCTAGTGAAAAAAATTGTGGGTTACTCGAATACCCAACTTTTTGATTGAAAGCCGATGATTTGGGGAAAAAATGCTAATCATTTGAAGAAATGCCACAGTTTTCAAAAATACCCTTAATACTTCCATATATCTCTTGTATGAAGGCAAGCTGCCTGTTTAAATAAATTAACTTGGTGGGCAAAATTTTTATTGACCTTTTCTAAAATGAAAAACAGTTGTTTATTATTATTATTTTGAGGAATTACTTTCATTAAGCGAAAGTAATTCATTAAGGACACACAAAGTAGATCTTCTGTTTCTCAGGCCATTTTTTGTAAAAGTGCATGTGGGTGGGCAGTTTATATTTTGGGGGGGGGGGGGGGTATTTATTATTTCTTTGTAATCAAAAGTTCATGTTCTTGGTTTGTTTTGTGTTTTATGCCTCATAATCTACAGAATAGCATGGGTGTTGGTGTTTTTCGTCTCTTGAGTGCAAGAAAGCTTTCCTATGCTAAAGCATTGCAAAGCCTTGTTGCACTCAAGGGACAAATTTATCAATTTTATTAACTTGGTGAAATATCAGACATAAAGCATTTTTGAATTTTTAATTGATTGCATTGATTAGAAAAAGAGAGCACACCGCTGCCAAAATAACGTTGTGGGAGGGCCTGAAAAGCAGATTTTTAACTTTTTTAGGCCTAAAATAATAATAATAAACTAATGTTTTGGGTGAGTTTCATTTATTGTTGTTTTAAAGAAGTATATTTATTTAGGTTTCAAGTTCATACTGACTGTCAACACCCTAGAAAACACTGTTGGAAAATTTGAACTCCCGTCCCATTATGTTGGTAAATAATGAGATCCAAGCTTCAGGCCAGGTTGTATTTGACAGGTGACATCGTCATCAGCTCCACACAATCGACAATCTCAACAATTTAGGAGTCATGCTTGTAGACATCAGGGGATTCTTGTGAAGCAGTAAAACTCCTAAAACAGCCTGCATATTTTTTTTATAGTGCTGGAAGAGTTAACTTACCTTTTTTGTGTACTTTTTTTTTAATCCCTGACTGTTTTGTGGTATTATAGTTAGATATTGTAATCTTTCTTTTCAGTTACAGTATAATTTTAGGTCCCAAACAACAGTTAAGTCTTATAAACAAAACATGTCTATCTGCTATCTGTGTTGTCCAAGGTGACAAGCCAGTTCTTCCTAACGATGAAGAGTTTATTTTCAAATTGGTTAGGTTTCAGTAGTTTTTTAACTCTGTTTCATTTCAGTTTAATATGTATTGTCTCCTCCATGCTTTCTTTCTGATTTTCTACTCCACAACACCCCTCGTGGGAACTTCAGAAAGTGGTGCATTGCTTACGCAAAGAGGAAAACATATTCTGTTTTGCTTCTAAAACAGGACCCACTAACCAATGCCTCGGGTGGAAGTCCTCAAATGAACCATTGGATAAACTGGACTTTGTACGTTGTGTTGTAGTCATGATATAGCTATAGATACTGGAAGTGACCTTAACACTCGGCACACTAATGTCAAAGTATCAAAATTTCAAGATTCAATTTTTTCCCATAATACATCCAGAACTTTAACCCTTTACCTAACATAAAAAGCAGTCGACACTTGCAAACAAAATTCTTGAATAACTAATTTTTTTTCATTTTTTGTCTCAAAAACATAGGTTATGACGACCCCTCATTGGAACGAGCTTGTCCCAATGAGGGGACATAACCTATGTTTTTGAGACAAAAAATGAAAAAATAAAAATTAATTGGTGATTTTTGTGATTAACCCTGCCCGGTTTTGGCCATTTCATTGGGTAAAGGGTTAACCAATTCAATCTTGTTTAACAGAGCTCAATGAGCTCTGTCAAACAAGATTGAAGTGATTAAATTCCCATTTGCATTATGGGAAAAATTTTCTGTTTGGAATATTGGTATTTTGACATCAGAGTGCAGAGGGTTAAACATGAATAAGTAAAGAATTTCCACTACACTCCTGACAGTATTTCATCTCATAAATTTCATTGGATAGAAGTGAATATAATTATGACACAGGCTTTACAATGTTTGTGTTTTAAAAGTATGAGCTACTACCTATGTGGAGAATGCATTATATTTGAACCTACCCAACTGACCCTATTTACCAGTGTTCATGCTGTCGGAAATGTTACCACAGCTGATGATAAACTAATCTAATCAAATTGAGTGGTTTAGCGTGCTGAAGGCGTGCTGGGACGTTGTGGGACAAGCCCCTTTCAACCCTTTTTTTTTACTGTATTATAGTATTACTTTTGCTTGCTTGTTTGCTTCATGTCTGGTCGTGTTAAAGGAGGTAAAGGAAACAAAAATCTCAGCGATGTTTGTGTTTCTTGCTCTTCTTCTTTTGAGGAGGTGGCTGTGATGGCGAAAGAACAGTTGTGGCAGTAGTTGGTGTTGTTGGTGGAGAGGATCGTTATTTGGTTTTGTTTGTGCATTGTACTTTTCTACGAGTTGTTGTGCCAATGCCATTGTTTATTGATATTCCTTTGCTCGTTGTATTGCTTCTCTTACTTCTTGCCTTATCTCCTCTATGGTTGGTTCCTCTTTTACAGAATCTTGTGTTGGTCGGGTAGATTCGGTATCCTGGTCCTGGCTTTCTGGTATTGAAGGGAGAGGCGAGTGGGGATCAGGAAGTGGCGAGAAGACAGCTTCCATTTCCATCTCAGTCTCCACAGGGCTCTCCACATCTGGCGTCTCCAGCTGTGGAGCTGGAGGCAAGATGGGTGTGTCTGTGGGAGTAGGAGTGGAAGTGGTGGCTGTTTCTGGCTCTTTCCTTTCTTCACCTTTCTCTCTCTTCTTCTCCAGGAAAGCCTCCAGGCGATGGGAATCCCTTCGCTTGGTTGACAGTCTCTTTTTCCTCTTCTTCTTACTCTCTTCAGGGCCTCCAGACCTCTTCAGGTGAGGACCAGTGTGAGAGGGGATCCTCTCATCAAAGGTACTACCTCTACCCGAGGAGGGTGGTGTAGTGGTGTTTTCTTCTACTTCTACTTGAAATTCCAGTTTCAGATGGACCCTCTTGCCTATTTCCTGGATAGTCCTGGAGATGGGACAAGAGACGCCCAGAGCTGAGATGGCTTTCTTCAGTCTAGCTGGTATTTCCAGGTTTTCCAGGATTTCAGTCAGGTGTTCTCACTCTGAAGTCAGAGGTGTGGGCTGATGATAAAACAAACAAAGGAATCATTTTATTATTTGCCTCAGAATGAAATCATCAGCTGACAAGGCGGAGACAGCCATCTAGGTTTTTACAGTGCACATCAAAGACCTGTGATAATGTCAATAAAAACAAAGTCTGACCGGTCAACGTGATTGACAGATAAAGGCTGAGGTGACAGACCAGTATTTAGACAAACACATTAAATGGTTATGTCTGAAGTCACATCAATTGCCGTTGACTGGTAATCAAGCTTCTTTAATGGAATATTAGTAAACCTTCAGTTTTACAAAAGCTATCATTAACTTAGTTAAATACTTCACACCATTGGCTTGTTTAGTTCAGTAGGTCAACTGTTATAAAGTAATTAATCCATTACAGTGGAGCCCACCTGATTGTACATCTCTTAATTAAATAACTCTTCTAATTAAAAATATAATTTCCCCACACAAAACCATTTACCATACCTCCAATACAAATTTGACCTGTTAATGAATATAGGTTATAGAGTAAACTCCTGCTAATTGAATAAAGTATCTTGAAGCCAGTCTAGAAATTACCCTGACTCTCCCCAGTTTTCCTTTGTTTATAGACCTATTTAGCTTCAGTACATCCGATACAGGCATTCAATCTATTATATCTTATTTGAGAGAGCTCATGGAGCTCTGTCAAGCAAGTTATAATAGAATAAATGCTAAGTTTATCTCTAGAATACAGGAAAGTGACACAATCCCTGTTATTTGAATACTCATGTTATTTGAATAATTTTCATTTGCAAAGTGGCTATTCAATTAACAGGGTTCCACTTTGTTATCTAAGTACAGCAGCACGTGTTGGCACATTTTAGAAAGCTGTCACAGACTTGTTCTGTTTGGGGAATAATTGAGTCGACGGTGTACTTGCCGCCAATCACAGCTAACTCTGCTTGTACTAGCTAAATAAGTTTGAGAATTTGATAGTTGCTTGCTGCCATTTACTGGTTCTCTCCTGGAACTCATTTTTCTTCCACCTGTAAAACTTTCCAACATAATATGACCCTGGAACTTGAAAATATTGTTTAGGCCTTTAAACCAAAACAAACAAACATCACTGCCAGCTGATTTTCTTTATTAATGTGGCTTACTACATACACATGTCTCACTGGCCTGAAGTCAGTACAGTCCATCTAAACCATCACCACACAATCTGAAAATGAATCATAAATACAATCTGGTTTCAGGGAAGGGAGCGAGCAAGCAAGCTTAAAATCCAAGTTAACTAATCACATTATTCAGCGCATGCTGCAGAAGTACCCTTCCGTGACATCAGAGTTTGGCTCTGAAACATTTTGTTTGGCTAAAAATATTCATGTTGGCTAATAATTTGGCACCACAATTCTGAGGGCCTGCATGAACAGTGTTTTTACACTGCCAACCTTCAACAACCAAACTGATAGCAAACAGTAACAGCTTTTGTAAGAGCTACAGATAGATACATTATGCTTAGTCATAAGTCTTGTTGAAGATACACATACATATTTAACCTTTCACAGAACATGACTGAAGGATGACATTTGCAAACAAAACTCTTGAATAGGCAGATATTTTCATTTTTGCCTCCACAGCTTAATCCTTTACCCAACATAACGGCCAAAACCGGCCAGCGCTATTCTCAAAAATCGCCAATTAATTTTCAAAATATTTTCATTTTTTGTCTCAAAAACATAGGTTATGACCCCTCATTGGAACAAGCTCGTCGAGCTCGTTCCAACGAGGGGTCATAACCTATGTTTTTGAGACAAAAAATGAAAAAAATTAGTTATTCAATTATTTTTTTGGCAAGTGTCGTCTGCTTTTCATGTTAGGTAAAGGGTTAACTTATTACCCTTCATTGATGGGTCATAAGCTATGCAGGCCCAGAAATAAAGACCTTACATTGTTACTGTTAGCAGGTTACACTATATAACATGCTGGCAACATATCGGAAGAAAGTGTTGTAATGCTTTTCTACTTTCTCTGGTTTTACTACTCAAGTCATGTTGTTTACGTCCAGACGAAATTTCTGCCAAAATAAATAGCAACAGCTAACACATGATCTCGCATTGGCATGATCACACATTTGTTGTTACAATTTATTTCGGTGGAAATTGTGTTTATATGTAAACGACACGCCACTCTAGACATGTGTGGATTCAATGCTCAACCTTTAAGTTGAGTTTGTTCCAACAGATTGTCATATCTGATTTGCAAAACTTGTGGGATTAGAAAGTTAATTTATGCTGTGTTGTTTTATTCCAACCTGTTTTGCATTTGTGTATTTTACAATTGACAGAAAGCCCTGTGTAACCTAAATGACGGTCTACGTGTTATTTCCAGGCCTGGCTATGTTTTGGAAGCCAAATTGAAAAAATATTGAAATTTGAATGGCAATTTTTGTGAACAGCCCTGGCTGGACAGGGCTGTCATTTTAGGTAAAGGGTTATACTAAGCCAACTTGGGTGATTCCCCTCCAAGGACAGCTTCAAACTGAAACCTGTCTGGGGGATGTTTTTCTCCCACCATGTAAGGTTCTGGGACATATATAAAGTCAAGTCAGCTGGGAGAGATATGCCTGTCTCACCCAACCCACATAACAGCTATCTGACCAACCTATATTGGCTTATTAGCATATTTATTGAGCGCAGGACTATTCAATCATCGCATGTTCTTCTGTAAACAAACATGGTGTCACGTTTCAGAAATATTAGCAGACAAACGTTTGTTGAAGAAAATAGAAATAAAAGCAGACCGTAAAACCAAAGGACACTTGACTCTTTTATATGAATTTTTGGATGAATGCCATTATGAATATCAGTGGAGCGAGTTGCACGAAATTCCATCAAAACTTTATGCGAATATATATATATATATAGAATCCATAATTGGAATGTGTCAATGTTCCTTTCACAACAAATCTTTAACCCCTGCCTTGCCGGCATTGGGATTTAATTTTGTGGTATATACCTATGGTATATACAGAACTTTTGTATGCTCTATCCAATAAGCAAAACTTTTTTTAGAAATGGACAACAAAATTGTTCGATTTAGCTGCATGTGCCCTTGAATTACTGTTGATGATGTCAGACTGTTTTGGTGGGGAGAGAAAAATTATCCCTGATGGGGGCGGGTGTGAGACGGGGAAATCTCACCCTCGGGACAAGATATTTGGTCCAGACACTCGGCAAGCCTCGTGTCTAGCCCAAATATCTTGCCCTCAGGTGAAATTTCACTATCACACCCTCACCCAACAGGGATAATAATAATCTCATTATAAAATGATAAATGTGTGAAGCATCATTAGAGATGAGGGGAGGTTGAAGAAAATTTGTTTTTTTCAAGTTCATGACTTGATAGGCCTTCAAGCAACACTGCATTCCATATAAATTCTCTGTTTTTTTTACTGCTCCTTCGGTATTCCTTTATTTTTCAACTGGAAGAGATAAATCCACTGTATGTCCCCTATATTAAAAAAAAATATAGTTATTTGGTGGTAATAATTCAAGGCCTTTTCCATCACATGGTAAGTTTTATTCATTCAACCCTTTACAAGTTGGGATGGCAGTAACAGTGCTTCTCCCCAAATTTCTCAGAATATTTGTTTTTCTCTTAAAGTCTATTTTTTTTAGCTTAACTTGACATAGTCAAGATAAGCTATTGCCATCACACGTGCGGAAGTCTGTTAGTCTGTGAGTCTGTGACGTCTGTTCACATTTTCCTTTAGCACAGGCTACACCCCGCAGTTCTTGTCTGATCGTCACGAAATTTCATATGCAGGTTTGGAGTCTAGATGAGAACGTCCCCTTTTGGTCGCGATCGGGCAACCGGTATGGCTGCCCGAGCCCAAAACCTGAAAACCATTAGCACAGTCTACAGGTCGTATTTATGAAGGGATTTCATTGTAACTTGGTAGGATGCCCCTGTATAATGCCTAGATGAGAACGTCCCCTTTTGGGCATGATCTATCAACCGTGATGGGTGCCCAAGCCCAAAACCCAAAATCTTTTAGCACAGTCTGCAGGTCATGTTTAATGTGGAGGGATTTCATTGTAACTTGGTAGGATGACTCCTTATGATGTTTAGATGAGAATTTCCCTATTTGGGCATGATCTGCCAACCGTGACGACTGCCCGAGCCCAAAACCCGAAAACCTTTAGCACAGTCTACAGGTCATATTTATTGAGGAATTTCATTGTAACTTGGTGGGTTGACTTCATACAATGTCTAGATGAGAAAGTCCCCTTTTGGACGTGATTGGGCAACTGTGACGGCTACAGGAGCCCGAAGCCCCAAAACCTTTAGCACAGTCTGGAGGTCATATTTATGAAGGGATTTCATTGTAACTTGGCAGGATGACTCCAAATAATGTCTAGATGAGAACGTCCCATTTTGATCGTGATCATGCAGCCTTGATGGGTGCCCGAGCCCAAAAACCTTATAGGCAAAAGGTCATATTTATGGAAGGATTTCATTGCAACCTGTTAGGTTGACTCCATATAATGCCTAGATGACATCCCCTTTCGGTCGTGATTGGTCAGTTGTGATGGCTACAAGTGCCCGAAGCCGAAAACCTTGAGCACAGTCTACAGGTCATATTTATGAAGGGATTTCATTGTAATTTTTTAGGATCACTCCAGATGATGCTCAGATGAGATTGTCCCCTATGGTTGCGATCATTCACCTATGATGGCTGCCCGAGCCCAAAGCCCGAAAACGTTTAGCATAGTCTACAGGTCATATTTATGAAGGAATTTCATTGTAACTTGGTAGGTCAACTTCATATAATGTCTAGATGAGAACGTCCCCTTTTGGACATGATTGGGCAACTGTGACGGCTAAAGGTGCTCGAAGCCCAAAAACCTTTAGCACAGTCTACGGGTCATATTTATGAGGGGATTTCATTGTAACTTGGTAGGATGACTCCAAATAATGTCTAGATGAGAACATCCCCTTTTGATCGCGATCATTCAGCCTTTATGGGTGCCCGAGCCCAAAAACCTTTAGCATAGGTAAAAGGTCATATTTATGGAAGGATTTCATTGTAACCTATTAGGTTGACTCCATATAATGCATAGATGATGACATCCCCTTTTGGTCGTGATTGGTCAGCTGTGATGGCTACAAGTGCCCGAAGCCCAAAAACCTTGAGCACAGTCTACAGGTCATAATTATGAAGGGATTTCATTGTAACTTCATAGGATCACTCCAGATGATGCCCAGATGAGATTGTCCCCTTTGGTTGCGATCATTCAACCATGATGGCTGCCTGAGCCCGAAGCCCGAAAACCTTAAGCACAGTCTACAGGTCATATTTATGAAGGGATTTCATTGTAACTTGGTAGGTTGACTTCATATAATGTCTAGATGAGAACGTCCCCTTTTGGACATGATTGGGCAACTTTGACGGCTGAAGGTGCCCGAAGCCCGAAAACCTTTAGCACTGTCTACAGGTCATATTTATGAAGGGATTTCATTGTAACTTGGTAGGTTGACTCCAAATAATGTCTAGATGAGAACGTCGCATTTTGGCCGTGATCATTCAGCCTTGATGGGTGCCCAAGCCCAAAAATCTTTAGCATAGGCAAAAGGTTATATTTATAGAAGGATTTCATTGTAACATTGTTAGGTTGACTCCATATAATGCCTAGATGATGACATCCCCTTTTGGTCATGATTGGTCAACTGTGATGGCTACAGGTGCCTGAAGCCCGAAAACCTTGAGCACAGTCTACAGGTCATATTTATGAAGGGATTTCATTGTAACTTCGCAGGATCACTCCAGATGAGATTGTCCCCTTTGGTTGCGATCATTCAACCATGATGGCTGCCCGAGCCCGAAGCCCGAAAACCTTTAGCACAGTCTACAGGTCATATTTATGAAGGGATTTCATTGTAACTTGGTAGGTTGACTTCATATAATGTCTAGATGAGAACGTCCCCTTTTGGACACGATTGGGCAACTGTGACGGCTTCAGGGGCCCAAAGCCCGAAAACCTTTAGAACAGTCTACAGGTCATAATTATGAAGGGATTTTATTGTAGCTTGGTAGGATGACTCCAAATAGTGTCCAGATGAGAATGTCCCCTTTTCAGCCTTGATGGCTGCCCGAGCCCAAAAACCTTTAGCATGTCTGTAGGTCGTATTTATGGAAGGATTTCATTGTAACTTGTTAGGTTGATTCCATATAATGCCAAGATGATGACATCCCCTTTTGGTCGTGGTTGGTCAACTGTGATGGCTACAGGTGCCTGAAGCCCGAAAATCTTGAGCACAGTCTACAGGTCATATTTATGAAGGGATTTCATTGTAACTTCATAGGATCACTTCAGATGATGTCCAGATGAGAATGTTCCCTTTTGGTTGTGATCATTCAACTATGATGGCTGCCCAAGCCTAAAGCCCGAAAACCTTTAGCACAGTCTTCAGATCATATTTTTGAAGGTATTTCATTGTAACTTGACAGGTTGACTTCATGTAATGTCTAGATGAGAACAGCCCCTTTTGGACACCATTAGGCAACTGTGTTGGCTACACGGGCCCAAAGCCCGAAAATCTTTAGCACAGTCTACAGATGATATTTATGAAGGGATTTCATTGTACCTTGGTAGGATGATTCTAAATAATGTCTAGATGAGAACGTCCCCTTTTGGTCGCGATCATTCAGCCTTGATGGCTGCCCGAACCCAAAACCCCAAAACCTTTACCATAGTCTATTGGTCATATTTATGGAAGGACTTCATTGTAACCTGTAAGTTTGACTCCATATAATGCCTAGATGATGACATGACAGTCTACAGGTCATATTTATGAAGGGATTTCATTGCAACTTTGGAGGATCACTCCAGATGATGCCCAGATGAGAATGTCCCCTTTTGGTTGCGATCATTCAATCATGATGGCTGCCAGAGCCCAAAGCCCAAAAACCTTTATCACAGTCTACAGGTCACATTTATTAAGGGATTTCATTGTAACTTGGTCGGTTGACTTCATATAATGTCTAGATGAGAACGTCCCTTTGGACGCAATTGGGAAACTGACGGCTACAGGGGCCCGAAGCCCAAAAACCTTTAGCATGAAAACCTTTAGCACAGTCTACAGGCCATATTTATGAAGGGATTTTAATGTAACGTGATAGGATGACTCATTTTGGAATAATTTCCCTGTAACTTGGTAACTTTTGTTGATATACGTTAACTGTGAGGGCCACATATATTAACTGTGAGGTCATATTAACCCACCCCTCAGATCTTTAGTACAGTGTACACCTCATATTATTTTTATCATAAACATAGCATACAGGGAACAGAAATGAACATATTCCCAATTACCACAATTCTTGTCTTATTTCATAATCCTTTCATATACATTGAACATTATCCTTTTCATCAAACACAACACACAAGTAAAGCTACAGTGTCATTGACACTTTCATTTAACCTCTTAGATGTATGAGTTCCATGATTTTGTTCCAGTAAAGAGGTTATAAACTTCCATGTGGAAGAAAAGTGGAAAAATAACAAAATTTAAACACATTTCTCTTGTATTGCTCTAGTATTATTCGGCTATAAAAATGTCTGTGTGCTTTATATTTTCCCTGTTTAATCCTGTAGTTTGACACCATTTCCATACAAAAAGCTTGTTTTTAAGCAAAAAAGCATTTTAAGGCTTGCTTCTTCTCAATTTGTGTGATGATTGGGGTTGTGGGTGTTTTTTTTTTTACAGTGGGACAGAGTTTTTACTTTTTCCAGATAAACTGAAACATATTGTTTAGCCTTGCTGATATATTTATCTCTCGCACTCTGTGGGGTCTAAGGGTGCTAACAAGATTTTGCACAGGATCAATTTGTCACTTGTTATTGCTTGTTTTGCAACATTTATCAAGTCAGTACTGAGTTGGTGGGTTGTTATCACTTAGAAAAATAAAATAATAGATCTTGATGAAGTGATAGATACAATTTTTGATTTGGCTTGGAAATTGGATGGTGATTTGGTAGCAGGCATGTAGCCAAGAATTCATATTTGGGTTGGGGCAGGGTGGCCAAGATCGACACCTCACCAGCATATAATGGCAGTCTGAGTGGGGAGGGTATGGAATTGCATGACCCCCCTTGCATTGGCAGAGTTCCATGAGTCATTTCCGAGAAAAATATGTTTGAAAAATATTACCGAAATGACTGTATCTGGGGATATTTTTAGGCACATAAGAATATCAGTTGACCCAAAATGTGGTATGTTATCTGTAGTTACATTAATTGGTGCATAAATTAGTCCAGAAAAATGTTGGCACGAGTTTTTTAGCTCAACTTGACAACGTCAAGTACGAGCTATTGGGATGGGTTGTGAACTTGTGATCCGTCATCTGTCTGTATGTCCACAATTCCTTTAGCACCCCCTACAGTCCACAGCTGTCACCGGATCAGTCCCAAATTTCACATGTAGCTTTGGGGCAATGTCTAGATGGGAGCTATGAAATTTTCCTGAATTTTGAAAAACATGGCTGCCAGCATCCATCTTAAATTTGGCTCTAAATTGTCAACAATTCCATTAGCACACACTGCAAACCGCATCTCTCATGTGATCTTTTTCAAATTTCATATGTAGCTTTGGTGTAATGTCTAGATGGGAGCTATTGAGTTTTTCTGAATTTTTTTAAAAAACATGGCTGCCAGCAGCCATCTTGGATTTGGATATAAATTGTTCAACAATTCCATTAGCATACCCTACAGGCCACGGCTCTCAACCGATCAGGCCAAAATGTGGTATGTGGCTTTAGGGCAATGTTTAGATGGGAGCAATTGACTTTTACCAAATTTCATTGAAAATCCCCCAACGGTCATCTGAGATTTGGCATATAAATTGTCAACATTTCCATCAGACTGTATCTCTCATGTGATCTTTTTCAAATTTCATATGTAGCTTCGGTGTGATGTCAAGATGGGAGCAAGCAAATATTTCCGAACTTTGTTGAAAAACATGGCCACCAGCAGCCATCTTGGATTTGGATATAAATTGTCAACAATTCCATTAGCACACCCTACAGGCCGCATCTCTCACCTGATCTATTTTGAATTTCATATATAGCTTTGGTGTGATGTCTAGATGCGAGCTATCAAATTTTTCTGAATTGCGTTAAAAATATGGCCAACCCCTCAGCAGCCATCTTGGATTTGGCATATGAATTGTCAACAAGTCCATTAGCACACCCTGCAAGCCTCATCTCTCACCCAACCTTTTTCAAATTTCATATGTAGTTTTTGTGTGATATCTAGATGGGATCTATCAAATTTATTTGAATTTCTTTGAAAAACATGGCCGTCAATGGCCATCTTGGATTTTGCATATATATTGTCAACAATCCCATTTGCACACCCTACAGGCCACATCCCTCACCCCATCTTTTTCAAAATTTCATATCTTTGGTGTGGTGTCTAGATGGGAGCTATCAAATGTTTCTGAATTTTGTCGAAAAACTTGGCTGGCAGTGGCCGTTGTGGATTTGGCATATAAATTGTCAACAATTCCATTAAGTATGAACTTAAAATTTTATCTGTCTTGAAAGGGTTAAGTTTGGCCTTTGAAAGTTAATACAGTGGAGCCCACTTAATTGGATATCTCTTAATTGTATATCCCTGTTAATTGAATATAATTTCCCAACACAAAACCATTTACCATACCCCCAGTACAAATTTGACCTGTTAATTGAATATAGATTATAGAGTAAACTCATGTTAATTGAATAAAAAATCTTGTAACATGTCGAGAAATTACCTTAACTCTTCCCAGTTTTCCTTTGTTTACAGACCTATTTGGCATAGATACATCCAATACAGGCATTTAATCTATTATATCTTGTTTGACAGAGCTCATGGAGCTCTGTCCAACAAGATATAATAGAATAAATGCTAAGTTTATCTCTAGAATACAAGAATGTGAAACAATCCCTGTTAATTGAATACTCCTGTTAATTGAATCATTTTCATAGGCAAAGTGCCTATTTAATTAACAGGATTCCACTGTATTTGCCCAAGGCTCCATTTCCCTGTGGGAACCCCAGAATGTGGAGCAGTGTCTTTTTATGCCCCCCGACCTCCATAGAAGGTTTTGGGGATAAATAGTCAAGGGCTTCAGCCCCCTGTCCAACCGTATATCTGTACAAACATTTTTGCATTATAACTCAAGCATTGGTTGTCATATTTTGATGTCATTTGGTAAGGTGACAGACTAGCATGGGAGAAAGGATTTCCACCTATTTCAGGGTTTGTCCATTTATATACTTACCAGAGTTATGGCCATTGTTACACTTTGAAAACTTTACACACAAACATTTTGCATTATAACTCATGCATTGGTTGTCAGATTTTGATGTCCTTTGGTACGGTGAGAAATCAGCATGGGAGAAAGGATACTCACATATTGAACAAGCTCTGTTTTTCTGATAAAACGGGACCTTGTAACCAATGTCTGGGGTGGAAGTCCTTTAAAAAGTGCAACATGGGTATAAACGATTGCCTGGACTTGACTTTATTTCCATATTGCAGTTACAATTGGCCATTGTGCAGAACATGTGACCTTGAACACCAATAAATATCCACATACTGCAGGTTTTTTTCTATGAGATGTGTCAGAGTTATAGCACTTGATACACTCAGAAACTTTTTGTAAGAACATTTTGCATTTTAACATTTGTCGTCGAATTTTGAAGTCAAATGGTATAGTGAGAGACCAGCATAGAGGAAAGGATATTCATATCCACACATTGCACATTTTGTCCATGCATACATGCCAGAGTTATGTCTCTTGTTGTACTTTCAAATCTATCCTTATGAATGTTTTGCA
The DNA here is from genome assembly GCA_031216915.1 of Pictodentalium vernedei. Lineage (NCBI taxonomy): Eukaryota > Metazoa > Mollusca > Scaphopoda > Dentaliida > Dentaliidae > Pictodentalium > Pictodentalium vernedei. Next base: position 327,530,346 of record CM062291.1, read on the forward strand.
TTATAACTCAAGTATTGGTTGTCAGGTTTTGATGTCCTTTAGTGTGGTGATAGACCAGTATGGGGTAAAGGATATCTGCATATTGCGGGTTTTGTCTACACATACCACAGTTGTTACATCCCTTGTTAGACTTTGAAAAACTATCCCCATGAAGTTTTTGCATTGTTGCCCATTGTAATAATGTTTATCGAATGGCAACATGGGTAATTGCATTGTGTCCTTGTGAAAGGCACTTAATCATGATTGCCCACATGGTGACCGTCTGCATAGGCGTACTGCACATCGATAGTGAACCTGCTTCAACCAATGTTAACCCTTCTTGTGTGGAGTTAGTACATTGGGGAGTCTAACAGTTGCTCGGTTGTTCTCTCTGGGTACTCCTGACTTCCTCCACCCATAAAACTGTCCAATACAAGGTGCTCCTGGCTGTCAAAAGTGTCATTAAACTAAATAAATAAATAAATAATTAAATAAGTAAATAAATAAATAAATAAATAACTAAAAGGCTGTTAATCCTTTGAACCCGAGAGGTCTATTTTCCAGTCCAGGAACATGATAACATCATACTTTCATCAAGTAGGATGGTTGCTAAGTTGAAGTATGAAGTAGACTAATCAGTATTTTCAACATGCAGCCCAGGGCTGCATGTTGAAAATATTAATTGGTCTACCCCCAAATAATAAATATGGACCCTTTTTTAGCTCAACTTGACAAAGTCAAACTGAGCTATTGCCATCACATACGTATGTACATCCACAATTTCCTTTGGCACACCTCACAGGTCGCATTTATGATCAGATCGCTTTGAAACTTGGCATGCTTGTTTAGGATGACCTCTAGATGGGAGCTATCGATTTTCTTCAATTTCCGTCAAAAGATGTTGCCACGTCCAACGTTCTTAAAACTTAGTTTAGTCAGACCTCAGTATTTCCCTTTGGCACACCTTACAGGGCACATTTATGATTGGATTGCTTTGAAACCTGGTATGCTTGTTTGGGGTGACCTCTAGATGGGAGCTATCGATTTTCTTCCATTTCCGTCGAAAAATGTTGCCACGGCCAACGCTCTTAGAACTTAGTTTAGTCAGACCTCAATATTTCCCTTTGGCACACCCTACAGGGCACATTTATGATTGGATTGCTTTGTAACTTGGCATGCTTGTTTGGGGTGACCTCTAGATGGGAGCTATCGATTTTCTTCCATTTCTGTCAAAAAATGTTGCCACGGCCAACGTTCTTAGAACTTAGTTTAGTCAGACCTCAATATTTCCCTTTGGCACACCCTACAGGGCACATTTATGATCGAATTGCTTTGTAACCAGGCATCTTGTTTGGGGTGACCTCTAGATGGGAGCTATCGATTTTCTTCAATTTCCGTTAAAAAATGTTGCCGCGGCCAACGTTCTTAGAACTTAGTTTAGTCAGACCTCAATATTTCCCTTTGCCACACCCTACAGGGGACATTTATGATTGGATTGCTTTGAAACCAGGTATTCTTGTTTGGGGTGACCTCTAGATGGGAGCTATCGATTTTCTTCCATTCTGTCAAAAAATGTTGCCACGGCCAACGTTCTTAGAACTTAGTTTAGTCAGACCTCAATATTTCCCTTTGGCACACCCTACAGGGCACATTTATGATTGGATTGCTTTGAAACCAGGTATGCTTGTTTGGGGTGACCTCTAGATGGGAGCTATCGATTTTCTTCCATTCCGTCAAAAAATGTTGCCACGGCCAACGTTCTTAGAACTTAGTTTAGTCAGACCTCAATATTTCCCTTTGGCACACCCTACAGGGCACATTTATGATTGGATTGCTTTGTAACTTGGCATGCTTGTTTGGGGTGACCTCTAGATGGGAGCTATCGATTTTCTTCCATTTCTGTCAAAAAATGTTGCCACGGCCAACGTTCTTAGAACTTAGTTTAGTCAGACCTCAATATTTCCCTTTGGCACACCCCACAGGGCACATTTATGATCGAATTGCTTTGTAACCAGGCATGCTTGTTTGGGGTGACCTCTAGATGGGAGCTATCGATTTTCTTCAATTTCCGTCAAAAAATGTTGCCACGGCCAACGTTCTTAGAACTTAGTTTAGTCAGACCTCAATATTTCCCTTTGCCACACCCTACAGGGCACATTTATGATTGGATTGCTTTGAAACCAGGTATTCTTGTTTGGGGTGACCTCTAGATGGGAGCTATCAATTTTCTTCCATTCTGTCAAAAAATGTTGCCACGGCCAACATTCTTAGAACTTAGTTTAGTCAGACCTCAATATTTCCCTTTGGCACACCCTACAGGGCACATTTATGATTGGATTGCTTTGTAACTTGGCATGCTTGTTTGGGGTGACCTCTAGATGGGAGCTATCGATTTTCTTCCATTTCTGTCAAAAAATGTTGCCACGGCCAACGTTCTTAGAACTTAGTTTAGTCAGACCTCAATATTTCCCCTTGGCACACCCTACAGGGAACATTTATGATCGGATTGCTTTGAAACCTGGCATGCTTGTTTGGGGCGACCTCTAGATGGGAGCTATCAATTTTCTTCCATTTCCTTCTGTCAAAGAATGTTGCCGATGGCAACGATCTTTGAACTTAGTTTAGTCAGGCATCAATATATTCCTTTGGCATGCCCTACAGGACACATTTATGATCAGATCGGTTTGAAACTTTGTAGGCTTGTTTGGGGTTACCTCTAAATGGGAGCTATCGATTCTCTTCGATTTCCATCAAAAAATGTTGCCACTGACAATGACCTTCGATTAACTTAGTAAAAACAGTTAAGCATCAATATTTCCCTTTGACACACCCTGCAGGGCACATTTATGATTGGATCGCTTGCAAACTTGCTGAGCTTGTGTGGGGTGACATCTATATAGGAGCTGTCGATTTTCTTCCATTTCTGTCAAAAAGTGTTGCCACTGACCTTTGAACTTAGTTTAGTCAGACCTCAATATTTCCCTTTAACACACCCTTCAGGGCACATTTATGACTGGATCACTTTGAAACTTCGTATGCGTGTTCGGGGTGACCTCTAGATGTGAGCTATTGCTTTTTTTTCATTTCCATAAAAAATTATTGTGGTTATCACCATCCTTTGAACTTACTGCATTTGTGCATCAACTTATACCTCTCTCTGCAGGGTATATTTATGAATTTCCATAAAAAAACCATTGCCACAAGCAGTGACATTCTACTTAGTGCATTTGTGCATTAACATCTTCCTTTGGCATGCCTCAGAGGGCACATTCATTATCAGGTTGTTTTGAAACTTTGTATGCTTATGCAGGGTGACAAAGATAGGAGCTATTGATTTTCTTTTCATTTCCATCGAAAATTGTTGCTGTTAGCAACAAGCTTTGAATTTATTGCATTTGTGCATCAACATTCTTTGACATGGCCTACATACAGGCCATATTTATCATAGGATTGTTTTTGAACTTGGTGTTCTCATTAGGCAAGAACTTTAGATAAGAGCTATTGATTAGCATTCATTTCTGTGAAAAAAGTTGCCATTTACAATAACCTCTGAACATACTGCATTTGTGTATCAATATTCTTCCTTTAGCCAGTCTTACAGATTACATTTAAAAATGCATGGATTACTCTGACGTTGTGCACACACAATGCTGTTATGTTGAAATTTATCAAATAACATTGGTACCAATGATCTTCAATTTTGGCCTTTCATTTATAACTTAACAAGTTCAAGTTTGTCAAGTTGAGCTACAGTGTCATTGACACTTTCATTTTCTTATTGGGATTTAATGACACTTTCGACAACCAGGATTACCTCGGGTCAGACAGTTTGACTGGTGTAGGAAGCCATAGTACCCGGAGAGAACCACCAAATAGTTATAGGTAGCGACAAGCAGCCTGCAGACTACTCCACACACGTAGGGTTAACATTGGTTGAAGATAAGTGCACCATTGATGTGAAGTATGCCTTAATGCACAGTGCCGCCCCCCCCCCTCCCCCACATGGGCAATTGGGATTAAGTGCCTTGTTCAAGGACACAATGCAATATGGACTTTTCCAGTTGCTTCCATTGAACTGACATAGAAGGTACTATCAGTGTTCAAAGGGTTAAAACATTGTCAAATCCCTTATTGTCATTATTACAAGTTTTTCAGTACATGTTCACCTCTCATTCCTATGGTATGGTCTTTTCATTTTGTAATATTCCCATTGTTGTCTTGTGACGCTGCAGTGCATGTGTTAATCATTCTAAATGGTGCTTACATTTTTACCTATATTTTTTATGCTTATAATTGAATGTAAGCAAGCAGAATCTTAATTTCTTTAAACGTATTTGCATTTCATCAAAACCAACAATTGTATTGGTCTTGATGTCCACCTTCATGCACCCCTTTAAAAAGGTCAGCAATTTTCCAAGGCATGCATGTGGAAGTTAACTTGAGCAGTATTACATGTTATAAAAAATTGTGAAGGGATTTCGATATTGGACCCTGAAAAATCAAGTGTATGCAACAGGCTGAGCTTGACCTCACACCTTTGTTGTAGTCCATTTTGATGAAAGTGTCAATAGACCCCAAAATAAGCAGTCAGTGTCTTGCCACAGCAAACATACTTAACTGCTGATGTGGTCGACTCTTACTGAATTATTTGATGCTTAGTCACCTGACAAGTGAACATCTGCATGGACACTTACTTGCTTGTTCAATAGTGGACCTGAACTACAAGCTAGAAACCCATTGTCAGGCTACATTCTGTACAAGCCTGGAAATAAACAGACTGTCATCTGCAGAATGAAGTACCCAGAGGATAAATAAGGGGATTCTAGCTAGCCCACTATATGGGATAGCATCAGCAAATTAACCCTCTGGGGACCGCATTCTGCAAATGACAGATTGTTTATTTCCAGGCTTGATTCTGAAGTGTAGGAACTGTTAACCCTTTACCTAATATGAAAAGCAGATGACACTTGCAAAAAAAATTCTTGAATAACTCATTTTTGTCATAAAAACATAGGTTATGACCATCATTGGAACGAGCTCGACGAGCTCGTTCCAACGAGGGGTCATAGCCAGTGTTTTTGAGACAAAATAATAAAAATTGGCTGTTTTTGAGAATAGCGCAGGCTGGTTTTGGCAGTTACGTTAGGTAAAGTGTCAAGTTGAATGCTTCATATTCTAAGTATGTGTTTCATATTATCTTTGGAGTAAAATAATTTCATTTGTATCTCCTTGGGAACCCTGGGAAGTGCAGCAGTACTTGTTCACTGTGATAAAAAAGTTATGCTTTACTGGTAAAATAGGACCAGGTTTACAATGCCTGGGGTGGAAGTCCTCTAAAGTGGGCAGCAAAGGCATCAGCAATGATTGGCTAAACTTAACTTCATACCTGTGTTGCAGTCATAATATAACCTCAGATACAGGAAGTGACCTTTTTTGTATGGATTTACCTAGCAACAATTTATGGGAGAGTGCCTTCCATACGTTGTGATAAGTCAAAGAAATATGCATAAGTTTTGAGAACCAAAAATAAATGAGCACTCTGTATCTGATTTAGCTGACTGATAGAGGGCAAGATAATTTTAGTTGTTTAAATTTTTTCATATGGTTCATGTGACAAGACAAATCTGTATGAACAAGAATGTTCACTTGTAGGAGAATGCTTAATGCATCCATGGAAGACATTTAAATGAGGCACAGTAATTTCAGCAGAGCCCCGGTATGGGCTTCATGCACTCAGTTAGTTAACTTCAATAACTATAGACTGACTGTAACCAAACTTGGTGTGAGCAATTATCTTAACAATATTGAGGTCATTGTTCAAATTTCAGTCTTGTCCAACAAATTTGTACTAAGTTATGCCCCTTTTTCAACTTAGAAAATTATATTTTTGCCTTGTCTGCACTATATCTTTAGCAGTTATGAACGGATTGTATCCAAACTTGGTATGAGCAATTTTCTGAACACTATTGAGGTCAAGTTGAAATTTTTGTCCCATCTGAGCAGACCATATGTTATGGGAATGTCCATCCATCTGTCCAGTCATTCACTTGTTAACTACCGGTATTGTTTACCCATGTGATAACTGAAGTTTTTATTATCAGCCGTATAATGATGACACAGTGCACTTGTTGAACTTGTTGGGACATGGTATTGTCTACTACAACTTACATTGCGCATGTTTATAAAGTCAATCACCGAAGTTAAGCAATGTCGAACCTGGTTAGCCCTTGGATGGGTGACCGTCTGAGCGATCGCTTTGGACTCCCATGTTGTGTCCTCCTTGGGCAGGGCACTTAACCCCGATTGTCCACATGGTGGCACGATGATGCCATGTACTAAGGCATACTGCATGTCGATGGTGCGCATGTCTTCAACCAATCTAATCCTGCCTGTGCTGCAGTGCAGAGTTACGATGTTGGGGAGCTGGCAGCTGCTTGGCGTTGCTCTCTCCGGATACTCCGGCTTCCTCCACCCGAAAAACTGTCGCTCATTTTCATAATGACAGTAGTTCACATTCCACCTGGGGGGGGCGCAGTGGCGTTACGGTAACCGGTTCTCGTCAGATCACCGAAGTTAAGCAACATCGAGCCCGGTTAATCATTGGATGGGTGACCATCTGAGCGATTAATTCTTAATTTGGATGTCCGCATTGTGTCCTTAACCCTGATTGTCCACATGGGGCACGATGAAGCCGTGTACTAAGGCGTACTGCATGTCGATGGTATGCATGTCTTCAACCAATCTAACCCTGCCTGTGCTGCAGTGTGGAGTTACGATGTTGGGGATCTGGCAGCTGCTTGTCATTGCTCGGTGGTTCTCTCCGGGGACTCTGGCTTCCTCCACCCATAAAACTGTCACGGTCATGATTAGCCATTGTGCATAAGTTTATGACCTTAAACACCAACAAATAAATAAATAAATGACATTGCACCTGACGATCCAAAAAGTGATTTCATGTTTTAAAGATTGACTTTCCCATGAACAAAATTTGTGGTGTTGGATAAGTTTCTAAATGCATCCAACTGATCTGGTGCACAAGCTTTGGTGTTAGCTATCTGAAATAGCTTCCACAGATGGTATTGGTATAATTTGGCTCTGTTTATAGTTCTTATAACAACATATCAATTTTAGACATGCATTCGTTCAGATACTACTCAGCACAACCTTCATTTTAGTTTATTGTTCAAAGAATAGCCAAATCTATGAATCAAGTTTTTCCTAAAATATGTCGTTGTTAGTGGAATATGTCAGTTAAACTCCCCAGAATGGCTTCATACTTTTCTGTCCATCACACCTCAGACAATAAGTGTTCTCATATTTTAACAAGTGTGGTTCTGAATGTATTGTTGGCTAAAATGAACTTATCAGATTTTATCCCCTTGACATGTGCTGGCAACGTTTTGTTTGTAATATTTTTTGGATATGGGCAAAATCCAGTGCGTTTTTTCTTAATAGCTGTTCTTTTTGAAGCAAACGCGTCTTTCGATAAGTGAGTTGTTGTTCTTGGACTAATTACAGTTGATATTTGCAACATTGTGAACATTATGATTTGATAGTTTTTTTTTAATTATCCTTGGGGAGAACTCCCCAGGACTCCCTCCATCAAACCACCCTAGTCTGGGTGAGTTGGTGGAGGGGGTCCAGTGGTGTTTTTACCTATAAAAAATAAGCATGACAATCTATATGACATGACAATCTACATCGGTTTGTATACTACACATCACACAAAACGACAACATGAGCATTGACAACTTTGTTACTGTAATTAGGACACAATTACACATGCAGTAGCAGGCTTTTCAATTTGTGCAATGGCAGCTAATTACCAGTAGTACAGTGGAACCCTGTTATTTGAATACCCACTTTGCCAATGAAAATTATTGAATTAACAGGACTATTCAGTTAACAGGGATTGTCACATTCCTGTATTCTAGAGATAAACTTAGCATTTATTCTATTATATCTTGTTTGACAGAGCTCCATAAGCTCTGTGAAACAAGATATAGTAGATTAAATGTCTATTGGATGTACTGAGGCCAAATAGGTCTATAAACAGAGGAAAACTGGAGAGAGTCAGGGTAATTTCTCGACAGGTTACAAGATTTGTTATTCAATTAACAAGAGTTTACTCTATAACCTATATTCAATTAACAGGTCAAATTTGTACTGGAGGTTTGGCAAATGGTTTTGTGTTGGAACATTATATTCAATTAACAGGGATAAACAATTAAGAGATATCCAAATAAGTGGGCTCCACTGTATCACAATGTAAACCATTGCACACTCTGAAACAAAGTATTCTGCATACCAACCAGAAGTAATTCATATTAGTCTTCACAAATTCATATTAAAGTACAGTTGCCGTGGACTGGTCATAATCCACATATGAGCAGTGATGTCTACGCATGCGTTTACCAAGTAAAAAAAAACATCATCAGCATAGTTTTAATTAATGAAGCACCAGGTTGTTATTATTCCTATAATTAATCTAATATTATTGTGTCTGTGGAAATATTGTCCACCCCTGGAAAGCGACCAGTCCACTGCACTGTATAGTGTTGATTTTGTCTTGATTTTCTTTTTCATTTTATGACATATAACTGAGTTTGAGGTGAACCATTTCACAAATGCATCCCTGACAATATGACTGAAGAGGAAAATTTAATTGCATTTTATATCACCTGATCATATGTGAGGAGAGTTTCTAAAAAGAACCTTTTGACCATGCTTAGGGTGTAGCCCTGGATAACATTCCTGATTTTTTTCTAAATTCAACCAATTTTCAGAAGTTTTTTAATGTTTGAACTTTCATTTCAAATATCACGTGTTTTTGTGAAACTATGTGATTTTTTTTCCATATGCATGGTTGGATTTCATCAGATATATAGAAAAGGGGTCTTTTGTCTTTTGCAAATGCATGGTCAACAAGTTTGTAAAAGTTGACCCTTCAGAAACTACATGAATGCACTGTATGGTTAGAGTCTATGCATGACTATTTTTTCTTTTTTTATTAGAATAATTGTTCCAGTTGTATAACGTTAAGTTCATTTTTGCTAATTTATTTATGTAGATAATTTATTACCAGAATGTTTTGCAACAAGTGTGAAGTAGTTCATGTAGAATATTATAAAAATAGTAAAATTATAATTGATGTGAAAATATGCATTTGTGTGTGTTTAAAGCTACAGGTCCCCAGAGTGGGACAATCTAAATGTTTTGTTTTCCCTGATTTTAAACCATCTTATGTATTGTTGTTCAGAAAATGATTTTCACCGAACATGAATTTCTAAAAAGTGTAAATCAGCACAGTGGATAGTGGGTTCTAATCAGCGAATACAGTGAAACCCTGTTAATTGATAAGCCACTTTCCCAGTAAAAAATATTTAGTTAGCAGGAGTATCCGATTAACAGGGATTTGGTCATTTTCCTGTATTTTGCAGGTTCAACGTTTATCTTCTTTTGACAGCGCTCGTGCAACTTTGCCAAACAAGATATAATAGATTAAATGTGTGTGTATTGCGCATCCAAGAAGTAAACAAAATTCTGATTAACAAATGTTCCTCATAATTCGGGCTTGTTGTGAAAATCAGAGGGTAACAACTAATGCCCTCCTTCAAAAAGGTTCAGAAGGGCAACTGGTATATAGTATAACAGATTTGTCACTATGATCAGAAGTTTTATTCCATAGGTTCTTCTTTAATACCACACATTGGGAGGTCTAAACAGTAAGCATGTTTTTTATCCAACTTTGATAACTGTCATCTAGGAACAGCTGATTTAGCATACTTGTACACTTTGTGGGAACCCAGGATAGTAGAGCAGTGCTTGTGGTAAACACGTTCTGCTGTGTTAGTAAAATAAATGATTGCTTAAACTTGACTTCATCCCTATGTTGTGGTCAGGTGATAGCCAAATATGCTGAAAGTGACCGTAAACACCAATAAATAAATAAGTAAATAAATATAGATGTGCAATCAAAAAATGGTTCTGTGGACAATAGTCAGATTACCTTCAATCCTTAGCAGTGGTTTCTAGTCATGTCTTGGCTGCCTCAAGAGGCAGCCAAGACTTGGTTAGAAAGCTCTGCTTAATGACAGGACTCACAAGTTGTGTGTAGTAAAAATTCCGTAAAATTAACCAGACCCATAAGGGTTAAAAGATACTTATTATACCCCCCGCAAACAAAGTTTGGGGGGGGTATATAGGAATCACCCTGTCTGTCTGTCCATCCGTCCGTCCGTCCATCCATCTGTCCGTCCTTGTAAGCGCAACTCCTCCTAAACCGTTTAGAATTTTCATGAAACTTTACACAATGGAAGAACTCCATATGAAGATGTGCATGAAGCAATATAATTCCGTTCTGACATTTCCAAGGGGAGATAATCTAAGTTATACCGTCTGTCCATCCTTGTAAGCGCAACTCCTCCTAAACCATTTGAAGAATTTTCATTAAACTTCACACAGTGGAAGAACTCCATATGAAGATGTGCATGAAGCAATATAATTCAGTTCTGACATTTCCAAGGGGAGATAATCTAACTTATATTGTCTGTCCATCCTTGTAAGCACAACTCCTCCTAAACCGTATGAAGAATTTTCATGAAACTTTACACAATGGAAGAACTCCATATGAAGATGTGCATGAAGCAATATAATTCCGTTCTGACATATCCAAGGGGAGATAATCTAACTTATACATTTCAGGCTCGGGGTGTATCACTTTGTGAGTTTGCTCACAGTACCTCTAGTATTTCTATTAAATTTATTGTGTGACCACATCTTTTAGAATCCATTAGTCCCTGTGGGTACCCCAGGTTTATTTATTTATTTATTTATTGGTGTTTAAGGTCACATATTTCTGCACAATGGCTAACCATGACCGTGACAGTTTTACGGGTGGAGGAAGCCGGAGTACCCGGAGAGAACCACCGAGCAACTGTCAGCTTCCCAACATACCAACTCCACACAAGCAGGGTTAGTATTTGTTGAAGACAGGTGCACCATCGATGTGCAGTACGCCTTAGAACACAGCGTCACCGTGCCCCCACATGGGCAATGGGGGTGAAGTGTCTTGCCCAAGGACACAATGCGGTTGCCGCAGGTGGGATTCGAACCGAGGACCCCTCGGCTTGCAGCCTGCACCTCTACCAACTGAGCTACCGCGTCCCCGGGTACCCCAGGAAGTGAAGCTCTATTTGTTTACTATTGTAAACAAGCTCTGTTTTACTGGTAAAATTGGACTCATTCACCAATTCTTTGGGTGGAAGTCGCCTCTAAAATGGGCAACATGAGTATAAACAATGGGCTGGACTTGACTTTATCTCCATGTTGCGGTCATAATTAGCCATTGTGCAGAAATATGTGACTTTCAACACCAATATCCCTGTTGTGTCCTTGGGCTAGACCTACACCCCCCATTGCCCACGTGGGGACATGGGGGCATTGTGTACTAAGGCGTACTGCACGTCGATGGTGCACCTGTCTTCAACCAATGCTAACCCTGCTTGTGTGATGTTAGTATGTTGGGGAGCTGACAGTTGCTCGCCGTTGCTCGGTGGATCACTCACGGCACTCTTGCTTCCTCCACCCGTACAACTGTCGTAGTCATGATTAGCCATTGTGCAGAAATATGTGACCTTAAAAACACCAATATATAAATAAATAAACACCAATAAATTTAAATATATTAGAATCCCTTAATTTATCTTATTATGGTAAACAAGCTCTGTAAAATAGGACTCAGTCACCAATGTTTTGGGTGAAAGTCTCCTCTAAAATGGGCAAGATGGGTGCAAACGATTGGCTGGAGTTGATTTGATATCCATGTTGTGGTAACGATTAGCCATTGTGCAGAAATGTGTGATCTTAAACACCAGTACATATAAATATATAAGAAGAATTCCTTAGTTTATCTTACAAGAATGTTTTTTCTTCAATACAAGTAATAATGTCTAGATGAATCTGTATTTAGGGTGGCAACTGCATGTGTGATCATTCAATTCAGAAAGAGATTGTTTCTTTATCTGCTATCATTGGAACAGTAATTATTTATTTATTTATTATTATTTATTTATTGGGGTTTAAGGTCACATACTTATGCACAATGGCTAATCGTGACCACGACAGTTTTACGAGTGGAGGAAGCCGGAGTACCCGGAGAGAACCACCGAGCATCGATGAGCAACTGTCAGCTCCTCAACATTCTAACTCTGTTCAAGCTCCGCTCAAGCAGGGTTACAGCTGTTGAAGACATGTGCACCATCGATGTGCAGTACGCCTTATTACACAATGTCATCATCAAAGTGCCTTGCCCAAGGACACAACGCGGGTCGTCCCGGTTGGGGATCGAACTTGAGACCTCTGGCACAGAAGTCCAACAGTCTACCACAGAGCCACCACACTCCCGATAACAGTAATTAAATGATAAATCACCAGCTAGCAAAATAAATTAGACTGGATCATATTTTGCCATGATGATATTTTATGTAGACCTACCATGAGTTAAACATAAAAAATAAAACAAAGAAGCACACAGCTGAAACTCAACTAAAAACTTGAGCTGTTATGGTACAAGCAGAACAAAGAATGGGGATTACATCATGTACGGCTCAAGAACGTAATATGATGTCATGATCTTCATGCTCTTCATTAACCCCCTGCACACTGATGTCAAAATATCTAAAGTACAAGGTGCAAATTTTTCCCATAATGCAACTAGAAATTTAACCAATTCAATCTTGTTTGACAGAGCTCATTGAGCTCTGTCAAACAAGATTGAATTGGTCAAATTCCCAGTTGCATTATGGGAAATATGGCTACTTGAAATTTGGATATTTTGCCACCAGAGTGAAGGGAGTTAATAAAAAATCAATTCATAGATGATGAATGATTGTCAAAATATATGCCAGGAAGTCATGAAAGGGTTGAATATTGTAAGATCAATTGGTCATTACGAAGTTGAGACCTTATCTCTTTGCATATATCGATGAATCCATTAGGATGAGTCAATACATTACCCACAGGCAAGGTCGAGACTTCAATACACTGTCTCAGAAACCCACATGGTGGTAATAACCTATTTGTATTAAGATTTCTCCAGGTGAGCGTTTGCGCCACTTTCCTTTTTTCAATTCAGGTGAGTATGGAGGGTGAGTGTTGTCACAAACCTCATCACCACAGGCCTGGTAATTAAATAGTTTTACTGACAGTATAGTTATGTACTCAACAAGCTTCCACAGATTTGTAATTGAAACAAGCTATTAATTGAAAATAGAATATGTTTTCATTTTTGGAATTTACTTTAAACAAATTTCTGCTATCCAATATAAATATTTCCATTAGTTCTTTGAATCCTGCACCCTATGTAACTTGTAACCAACTAACCCTGTGCATTTTTACAGCCTTAGTCAGTGTCTATTTCCATGTGGTATGTGATATGGCAGCCTATCAACTAACTCTATGCAATGCACAGGGTTACTCGCTTTTATCTTTCTGGTTTTAGAATCATCTCTATTTTGCAACTAACCCTGTGCATTGCACAGTCTAAGTGAGTGTACATTTTTATTTAGTGTGTGATATGGCAGTCACCAATGTTTTTTATAACCAGAAAGTGTGACTGAACTTGTGCATTGCACAGGGCTAGTCACACTTTCTGGTTATAAAAAAAAAATTCAGCATGAACTGAGTAACTAACCCTGTGTACTGTACAGTCTTGGTGTAAATCTCATCTTTTACAGCAATTTACCCAATGTAATGGCCACAATGAGCCTGTAATATTCTCCAAAAGCATTTAAACTCCACTTGAAGCCCCTCATTGGAATGATTTGTGGAAATTTCTTTTTTAGTGAATTCCAAAATTGAAAACATATTCTATTTTCAATTAATACCCTTCTTTGATTAATTTTACTTCAATATTGGTATTTTTTATCCTGTGGGAAATATCAGGAAATGTGACTGTGCTTGGGAGTTGATTTTGCAATGGAAGATTCCCTCTTTGGGAATTCAACAAATTACAGTAGTGTTTACACCTTCCAAACAGTTCATTTTATTCAAGTAATGAAAGTGGGGATATTGTTACAACTCACAAGGAATGACCTCATTGTTTAGAACAAATAGAAATAAGGCATGGGATAACGACCAGCAAATTGCTATCCATTGATACAAGCTTCTAAAATTATTGAATGAGATGGTCAGCCTGAGAGAATTTCAAGATTTGGCATTGAGTTGCACAGTGGAGCCTTTTTAATTGAATAACTCTGTTAATTGCATACAATTTCCAAACACAAAACCTTTTACCATACTTGCAGTACAAATCTGACCTGTTAATTGCATGTAGGTAAAAGAGTCAACTCCTGTTAACCCTTTACCCAATGCAGACGATATCAAAATTTATTATTTTAAATATCATTTTTACCTTAACTTGACATAGTCAAGATAAGCTATTGCCATCACGCCTGCAGAAGTCTGTTAATCTGTGAGTCTGTGATGTCTGTTCACATTTTCCTTTAGCGCGGGCTACACACCGCAGTTCTTGTCTGATCGTCATGAAATTTCATATGCAGGTTTAGGGTCATGTCTAGATGAGAACGTCCCCTTTTGGTCGTGATCAGGCAACCGGTATTACTGCCCGAGCCCAAAACCTGAAAACCATTAGCACAGTCTACAGGTCATATTTATGAAGGGATTTCATTGTAAATTGGTAGGATGCCTCTGTATAATGCCTAGATGAGAACATCCCCTTTTGGGCATGATCTATCAACTGTGCTGGCTGCCCAAGCCCGAAACCCAAAAACTTTTAGCATAGTCTGCAGGTCATGTTTAATGTGGAGGGATTTCATTGTAACTTGGTAGGATGACTCCTTATGATGTCTAGATGGGAATTTCCCCATTTGGGCATGATCTGCCAACCGTGACGACTGCCCGAGCCCAAAACCCAAAAACCTTTAGCACAGTCTACAGGTCATATTTATTGAGGAATTTCATTGTAACTTGGTTGGTTGACTTCATACAATGTCTAGATGAGAAAGTTCCCTTTTGGACCTGATTAGGCAGCTGCGACAGCTACAGGGGCCCGAAGACCGAAAACCTTTAGCACAGTCTAGAGGTCATATTTATGAAGGGATTTCATTGTAACTTGGTAGGATGACTCCAAATAATGTCTAGATGAGAACGTCCCATTTTGATCGCGATCATGCAGCCTTGATGGGTGCCCGAGCCCAAAAACCTTTAGCATAGGCAAAAGGTCATATTTATGGAAGGATTTCATTGTAACCTGTTAGGTTGACTCCATATAATGCCTAGATGAGGACATCCCCTTTTGGTCGTGATTGGTCAGTTGTGATGGCTACAAGTGCCCGAAGCCCAGAAACCTTGAGTACAGTCTACAGGTCATATTTATGAAGGGATGTCATTGTAACTTCTTAGGATCACTCCAGATGATGCCCAGATGAGATTGTCCCCTATGGTTGCGATCATTCATTCATGATGGCTGCCCGAGCCCAAAGCCCGAAAAACTTTTAGCACAGTCTACAGGTCATATTTATGAAGGGATTTCATTGTAACTTGGTAGGTTAACTTCATATAATGTCTAGATGAGAACGTCCCCTTTTGGACAAGATTGGGCAACTGTGACGGCTAAAGGTGCCCAAAGCCCGAAAATCTTTAGCACAGTCTACAGATCATATTTATGAGGGGATTTCATTGTAACTTGGTAGGATGACTCCAAATAATGTCTAGATGAGAACATCCCATTTTGATCGCGATCACTCAGCCTTGATGGGTGCCCGAGCCCAAAAACTTTTAGCATAGGTAAAAGGTCATATTTATGGAAGGATTTCATTGTAACCTATTAGGTTGACTCCATATAATGCAAAGATGATGACATCCCCTTTTGGTCGTGATTGGTCAGCTGTGATGGCTACAAGTGCCCAAAACCTGAAAACCGTAAGCACAGTCTACAGGTCATATTTATGAAGGGATTTCATTGTAACTTCGTAGGATCACTCCAGATGATGCCCCAATGAGATTGTTCCCTTTGGTTGCGATAATTCAACCATGATGGCTGCCCGAGCCCAAAGCCCGAAAACCTTTAGCACTGTCTACAGGTCATATTTATGAAGAAATTTCATTGTAACTTGGTAGGTTGACTTCATATAATGTCTTTTGGACACGATTGGGCAACTGTGACGGCTTCAGGGTCCCAAAGCCCGAAAACCTTTAGAACAGTCTACAGGTCATAATTATGAACGGATTTCATTGGAGCTTGGTAGGATGACTCCAAATAGTGTCCAGATGAGAACGTCCCCTTTTGGTCATGATGATCATTCAGCCTTGATGGCTACCCGAGCCCAAAAACCTTTAGCATGTCTGCAGGTCGTATTTATGGAAGGATTTCATTGTAACCTGTTAGGTTGACTCCATATAATGCCTAGATGATGACATCCCCTTTTGGTCGTGGTTGGTCAACTGTGATGGCTACAGGTGCCTGAAGCCCAAAAATCATGAGCACAGTCTACAGGTCATATTTATGAAGGGATTTCATTGTAACTTCATAGGATCACTTCAGATGATGTCCAGATGAGAATGTCCCCTTTTGGTTGCAATCATTCAACCATGATGGCTGCCCAGGCCTAAAGCCCGAAATCCTTTAGCACAGTCTTCAGATCACATTTATGAAGGGATTTCATTGTAACTTGGTAGGTTGACTTCATGTAATGTCTAGATGAGAACAGCCCCTTTTGGACACCATTAGGCAACTGTGTTGGCTACAGGGGCCCAAATCCCGAAAATCTTTAGCACAGTCTACAGGTGATATTTATGAAGGGATTTCACTGCAAAATTTGTAAATTAAGTGTTTGGAGACAGCCAATTCATTTGGTAAAAGGTTAATTGAAGGGAATAATGGACTTTTAAAATTTTTAAACAAATTTTATGTAACAGATTTGTCAACTGTTCAGTAGTTGGCCAGAAGCTTGATATTACTTCACCCTTGCCAACCTACTCGCACCAGCACATCACATCACAGAACATCGTTCTACTTGCTTAACCCTTTGCTTAATGAATCGGAACAAGCAGTCAAAAGCCATTTTTGAGACAAAAATTTGATTAATTATAAAATTTGAATGATGCCCCTATGGGAACAGGGAAGTGAAATAGTGCTTTTTTACTAAACAAGCTCTGTTTTACTGGTAAAATGGAACCCAACCACCAATGCTTGGGGTTGAAGTGTAAAATCGGCAACATATGCATAAACGATTGACTAAACTCTCCCTGTTTTGGTCACGATTAGATATTGGGCTAAAATATGTGACTATAAACAGAAGTAAATAAATAAGTTGAATGGCGAGTTTTGTGACTGGCCTTGACCAATTTTGGTACATTATGTAAGATAAAGGGTTACATGAAAAGTTTGATTCATATTGTCAGTCACAATAATTTAGGTATGCCTGTGGAAAGGTCTAGTATTTGTTGTGTTTTAGTATTAGCCATAATCTGGGGTTATACTAGAAACTAGGGCCCTGCGATTATTCGAATTTCATATCAATTCTCAAATCGGCCATCTGATTCGATTTGATTTGTTACCAAATTATGGACATGTGATCGAATTGGCCATGATAAACAATTGTGTCAAGTGTTTCACACAATGGTCCATCTCCGTCTGATTTCCGTTTAGTTCGCAGAATTTCCCTATAGTCATGGCATCATTATCTTTGTAGTATATATTTCATTACATGAAGTTGAAAATAAGGAACATCCATGAACTTTTCAACTCCATGATGCAAGCTTGGCTGTGAGAAAACTTTCCACATTCTCCATTACTCACACATCTAAACATCACCTCTTGATTGCTACATCACCCCTTCATTGCAACAAGGTGCCATCTGCAATGCTAAAGCATTACAGATGGTGCCTTGTTGCACTTAAGGGGAAATGAGAAGTCGCAAATGTTAATATTCGGCTGATTTGATAAGAAAAAAGAAATTTTTAAATCTGTTGTCAGATTTGATTCAAGAATCAATTCAAAGTCAAATTTCCGATTCATAGGGACCTACTGAAAACTTGTTACATTGCCTTGAGTTACACACTCTATCACATAACATCATTCTGTAAACCTATCAAGTTCAAATTAATAAAAAAAATTAGAAAGACCCACTATCATGGGCTGCTCAGATTAGTCTTTGCTCAAAAATAATTAAAAATAGATGATTTTAATTACATTTTGGCTTCATTTAGCAGAAAAACATTTTTGTTATGTGCTAAAACAAAGCACCAAATACATAGATTATACCCTGTATTAAACTGTACCCAATTTGATAAAAATTTACCTTGCAGTTTTTTTTTAGATTATCTGCAGACAAAATTGTTAAAACAAAGCCCAGAAAATACCCAAAGAAACATTTTTTTTTCAAAAATATATAGAAAAGCTACAGAGAAACATATTTTTAAAAAAAACTAGAAGAGCCCCAGAGAAACATAATTTATGACCAGAAGAAATTAAGACAAACTCTCAAATTAGTTTGGGAAAACTGAATAAAAAGTTATCCATTTGGCCCCCCAAAAAGTTAAAAATATGTTTCTCAGGCCATCCTGCATGGTCCTTTTGGCTGCCACATGCTTTTTTTTTATAATCAATGCAAACATAAAAAAAAAATTAAATACTTTATGTCTGATATTTTACTCAGCTTAATAAAACTGATAAATTTGTCCATTGAGTGCAACAAGGCTTAGCATTGCAAAGCCTTCTTGCACTCAAGGCTCAACCCCCCCCCCCCCCCTCCCCCGATGCTATTCTGTAGATTATGAAGCCTAAAACATAAAACAATCCACGAACATGAACTTTTGATAGCAAAGAAATAATTACAAAAATAAAAAATAAAATAAAAAACACCAACCACAATGCAATTTTACAGAAAATGGCCTGAGAAAACAGAAGCTTTACTTTGTCGGGCCTTTGTTCTGTCTTGATTAACATAGGAATTGTTTGCATTTCAACAGGGGAAATTATTGATCAGACCTTTAGATTAGTCTAATTTGGGGATAACAGCAAATACGGATCCACTGTATGGGGCCTGGTGTAAGAGAAAAGCTAATATTCACGCCTTCTTGGCATCTGTTTCATATCTGGTTGAGCGCTAGAATCCACTCTCATGGCTCTATTGAAAAGTGTTGAAAGCCATAAAAGTGCCTTTATACCACACACATTAGCTTGTTCAGCAGTAGAAAAAAAATGTTTATTTAAATTGTTTTGTTGTTATTTATTGGAGAGTGTCAATGTCTACTCTCCAATAAATGGTAATAAAACAATTATTCATGAAGAACATCATGCTAAATAAGGATCCCTTTGCTGGTAGCATGGTATCTTTGAAAAAAATACTCATGTTACAAATTACCTTTGAAAAATAATGTAGCAATCTACCAGATATACTATTTGGAGTTTTTTTCATGTAGAATCATAATTAAGGCCTAAGAAAGTTAAGAATCTGTTTCTCAGGCCCTCCCGCTTGGTCATTATACCACCAACTTTTTTTTAAAAAGTGGGGTATACCGGCTTGTGCCTGTCCATGCATCTGTTGGTGCATCCTTCCGTCTGTCTGTCCGGCCATCCATCCGTACGTCTGTCCACACTCAGATGTCTGTTTGCATTATAACTTCAACATTACTGCCCAGATTTCAATGAAATTTCATATGGATGTTCACTATCATGAGATCTTTAAGGAGGATCAGCCTCAAACATTACTGCTGTTTGCCTCGTAAAATAGCCAATTTTTTGTCTTTTCGCTTCATATTTCAGGTTTGAGTTATTAGATTTCAATGAAATTTAGAATAAAGATTGTTTATGAGAAATGCTTTCAAATGAGTCATGTCCCTGCAGTAAAGCAAGAAAATACATGCAAATAACCTCCACACATGTGGCATTATGTCTTTGTGCTTTTAGGTTTGAGTTATCAGATTTCATTGAAATTTGGAATGAAGATTGAATATGGGAAAGGCACTCAAATGAGTCATGTCCCTGCAGTAAAACAAAGAAAATACATGCAAATCATCTCCCCAAATGTGGCATTATGTCTTTGTTCTATATCTCTATGTGGATGGTCCAATCATCACTAGACTTCAGTAGCAGGTGTTTCTGGCCTTCACAATTACCTTGCTGTAAAACAAAGATAATAAATTTGCTGTTTGCCTTGTAAAATTGTCTGTTTTCCTCGTATCTCTTGTTTGGGGTTAGCGCCTGTCAGTGAAATTTGGAATGAAGATAGTTCATGTGAATAGCTTTCACAGTATCATGGTTCATTTCTTCTCGTGCATAACCAATGCTTTTTAAAAATCAAAATAAATAGCCTTCTTGCACTCAAAGGATGAAATACACCACCATCAATGCTATTCTGGAGATTATGAGGCCTAAAACATAAAACAACATAAAACAAACCAAGAATATGAACTTTTGATGGCAAACAAATAATTACAAAAATAAAAAATGAAATAAAAAACACCCAACCACTTGCAGTTTTACAAAAAATGACCTGAGAAACAAGATCTACCTTGTGGGGCCTCACAGCCTCTTGTTATATGTCTTCACTGTTATTGGTTTTCCTGTTTAGCTATGAGCTAAAATTTCCTTGAGAAGGATTCTTAGTTTTCTAGTGTCAAACTAAAATCCTCTGAAAATGTAAACATGATGTTTAATTGGAAGTGCTACAAACATGAGTACATTAGATCTCTACTTTTGAGTACATGCTCAAACAGAGTGTGTCACTGAAAAGAAATCTCTCTCAACAGTGTCATATATGACATTATTACGCCTCAAAGTTAGTTTGTCCAATCAGAATGCTGGAATACTAACTAAGGGTTCCGCAGTATCTGGTAACTCACCTGATACGATTTTGATGCATTTCCACTCACTTCGAATTTTCAACATTTGAATTTAAGTACCAAAAATATTTTTCAGGTACCGTATTTATTGATTTGAAACATTAAATTCTTTTAAAAAATGGACACAAAATATTATTTGTAGTAAAAGTTCTTTGTTGTTTTTACTACTCTATCAATTTTTTACAGTTTACGCAACAGATTAAAAGTAATTTTTGGAACTTTTAAAAGTGCTTTGTTAGCCCTTTTCAGGTGGTAATGACACTAAATGTATGTAAGGGTATTTCAGATATACTTGTAGCGATACGTTTTATTTTGTAAACAAATATCGCACTTCGAACATCAACGATTGTTTTCTGTCACCATGGATACAATCCAGTGTCAGTTCCTGTTGATGAATCTGTGTGGTGCAGTCAACAGCAGTTTCAAAAAAATAAATGTCTGATCGTTTTTTGTTTCTTGTGAAAATTTATTAATCCCTTGATTTACGTGGCCTTTTGACATAATAAATATGTTGAATGGCATGTAGCTGGCTGATAAATTTCCATATAAGGCCCTGAGTGTGAGCTACATGCCATGTAACTTATAATGCCAGTGCTGATCACTATTCACCAGATGACTGTGGTTATTTAAACTGATTTAAATGTTGCATTGTTTGTTGTGCCGTAATATATACATACCCGTAACACTACCGTAAGTTTTAAACGCTGTATAATTTGGGCACAATTTACATTTTCAGTGCTCATCATTTACCATTGCTATTTGGGAGAATTTAAAGTCCTGTTGAAATATGATAATAAAAAAACTCATAATATTATTTATATTCATTAAAAGATTGTTTTTTTCTATTTTAGGTAAAAGTGACGACACCACTCATATTAGAATAGTAGTGTTACAACATGATAAGCTGACAGGCTCCCTTGGCCTCAGCATTGCAGGTGGGAAAGGTAGTTCTATTGGAGATGCTCCGCTCATCATTGCCCATCTTACACCTGGTGCACCTGCAGCTCTGTCAGGTAAACTCAAGGTATGTGTCCAATGTAGAAAACCCACCTCTGCTATCAGAGATGTGAAATTAGACGTCGTTGTTTTTGTCAATTTTAGTAATTTTAAAGAAATTTTGTTTGAATGATTGAGTGCTAGAAGCAAATATGTTCCAATAAGACTGAAATCCTTGCCCTTTGATTGGACGAGAGCTTGTGATGTTTGTTCTATGTTTATGTTTCTAGTAGCATCTGACATCACCACGCAAAATATTTGATGTTGCCCATATTGCAGTTATTCCAGCTCATTGAGCTCTGTTGAACAAGATATAATTTGTTAAATTTTTCATGCTGCATGGGCAATATGGAGTCAATGCCCAAACATTTGAAGTACTACCAGAGTGCTAGAAGTTAAGTGAACATTCCGTTTATCAGATATAATTTTTTCAAATATTAAGGATAAGAATATTGTTAAATATCTCTTTTTTGGAAACAAGTTCCAAATATATCTCAAAGCCCCCACCTAGTTTGAGATTTACAAAAAATGTCCTGGCACACTTGCAAAAAATATCCTGTCCGACAGAGTGATTACAATATAGTCATGGGTACTGAAAATGACTTTAACCATCAATAAATGGATAAACAGTCAAAACAAAGAATGTGCAGAGAACAAATATTTGTCCAAATTCTTGTGTGCATTTATTCCAAATTCACTGACTGCTCCACACAGAAATTGCCATTCAACATTCATTATTTTTCATATCTGTTATTCAAATCACATCTTATCCCTATTAGGAGGAATTTCGTGAATTCTTTCCATTAAGGGGTCATAGGATTGCATTTTGATGGTAAATTAAATTTTATTAGCTCACCGAAGGGAGCTTAACTTATCACTTGCCGTCCGTCGTCGTCGTCCGTCATCGTGAACATTTTACAAACGACTTCTCCTCTGAAACCACTGGTCCAATTTTCAAGAAACTTCATGTGGATATTCATTACTATATGGCAATTCAGGTTTGTTCAAATGAAATGGCCACGTCCCTTGGGGGCTCTGTATGGGGCATAACTCTGATAGCACCGTATGAATTATAGAAAAATTATTAAAAAATCTTCTCCAGAACCAGTGGGCAGAATCTTTTGATACTTGGTATGCAGCATCATGGTATGGGTCTGATTCGTGTTTGTTCAAATCGGCCCCCTGGGTTCATATTTGGGCTCAGTATAGGAGCCAAATTTGAACTTTGTGCATTTCAGGCAAATTTCTTTAAAAATCTTCTCCAGATCCAGCAGGCAGAATCTTTTGATAATGGGTAGGCAGCATGCTTAGGGGGTTGAGATTCAAATTTGTTCAAGCCAAGTCCCTGGGTTCATTTTTGGGCTCACTGTGGTAGCCCGAATTATAACTTAGTTCAAAATGAGGAATTTTCTTTAAAAATCTTCTTCTTCAGATCCAGCAGTCGGAATGTTTTGATATTTGGTATGCAGCATCCTTAGGGGGGATGAGATTCAAGTTTGTCCAAGCCATGTCCCTAGGTCCATATTTGGGCTCACTGTGGGAGCTTGAATTGTAACTTAGTTCGAAATGAGGAATTTTCTTTACAAATCTTCTTCTTCAGATCCAGCAGTCAGAATGTTTTGATATGTGGTGTGTAGCATCCTTGTTGGGGAAGGGGAGGGGGGGGGAGGGGAGATTCAAGTTTGTTAAAGCCAAGTCCATGGGTCCATATTTGGGCTCCCTGTGGGAGCCCGAATTATAACTTAGTCAATATGAGTAATTTTTAGCTCACCGAAGGAAGATCAACTTATCACTTGCCGTCCGTCGTCGTCCGTCATTGTGAACGACTTCTCTGAAACCACTGGTCTGATTTTCATGAAACTTCAGGTGGATGTTCATTACTCTATGGCAATTCATGTTTGTTCAAATGAAATGGCCACGTCCCTTGGGGTGCTCTGTATGGGGCATAACTCTGATAGCACCGTATGAGTTATAGAAAAATTATTAAAAAGTCTTCTTCTCCAGAACCAGTGGGCAGAATCTTTTGATACTTGGTATGCAGCATCTTGGTATGGGTCTGATTCACGTTTGTTCAAATCAAGTCCCTCAACCAATATTGGGGCTCACTATGGGGGCGTGAATTTTTACTTAGTGCAATTTAAGAAAAAAAAATTAACAATCTTCTTCACCAGAACCAGTGGGCAGAATCTTTAGATATTTGGTATGCAGCATCTTGGTATGGGTTGGATTCACATTTGTTCAAATTGAGTCTTTTGATCAATATTGGGGCTCACAATGGGGGCATGAATGTTTACTTTGTGCAATTCAAGGAAAATTCTTTAAAAATATTCTTCAGAACCATCATGCAGAATCTTTTGATAAGCAGCATTGTGCCAGTCAGTCCTGTTGATGTTTTAGCTCAACAGAGAGTATAGATTTACTCTGTAGAACCTTAAGAATAGCTTTTGATAAAATTTGTGTCTTAACAGTATGGAACATTCGGTGAGCGCCTAAGGCCCCCTGGGGCCTCTTGTATTAGGTAATTGGTGCCAGTGATGGTACAGTCATGTATAGATTGTCATCAGACAAATTTTAACGAGATTGTTGGGGTAAATGCCATCAACTTGTAATGTATTTGCCAAAAAACACTGGTCTCGAAAAAAAATATGCCATGCGCTGCACTGGAAATTCATTATTCTCAGTCAATTTTTTTTCAAATACATCACTGGATGTTAGTATATCTTTATTTCAGATGAAATCGCTTTCAGTATTCACTCAAAAACACTGGATTTGCTTTTTAGCTCACCTGGCCTAAAAGGCCATGTGAGCTTTTCTCATCACTTGGCATCCGTCGTCCAGCATCCGTAAACGTTTCACATTTTCATCTTTTCTGTAATCGCTGAGCCAGTGTAAACCAAACTTGGCAGGAATGGTCTATGGGGGGTCCTTCACAAACGATCCTCATTTTGTTCCCGTGGGTTGAAAAACATGGCCGCCAGAGGCATTCTTTGATTCTGATTGGTAGATTTTCAAAAATCTTCTCCTAGGAAACTGACAGGCCAAATGTTTTGACACTTCACAAAAATAATGACTGGGACCCCCACTACCAACAATCCTCATTTACTGTTGATCGGGGTGCAAACATGGCTACAATTGCGGCTTATAGTTACTATAGAAACCCTATGGGAAATCACATTTTCATCTTCTTCTCCGGAACTACTGAGCCGATGGGAACCAAACCTGGCAGGGATGGTCTATGGGAGGACCTCTACAAACGATCCTCATGGGTTGAAAAACATGTACGCCAGAGGCATTCTTTGATTCTGATTGGTGGATTTTCAAAAATCTTCTCTGAAACTGCCAGGCCAAATGTTTGATACTTCACATAAGTGATGACTGGGGCCCCCTCTACCAACGAACCTCATTTAATGTTGATCGGGTTGTAAACATGGCCACTATTGTGGCTTATAGTTACTATAGAAACCCTATGGGAAATCACATTTTCATCTTCTCTGGAACTACTGAGCTGACGTGAACCAAACTTCGTAGGAATGGTCTATGAGAGGATGGAAATATGTGGCCACCAGAGGCTATATTCTAATGCTTAACCCGATGCCTCTCCTGTCTGCATGGAAGATCGGTACTGTCAGCAAAATACTTGTTTTTTGAGAATCTGGTAAGGGTTGGGTCCAGTTTTCTCCAAAGAGAACTGGGGAAAAAAATATTGTGTATACAGTACAAGTTAAAATAAGCTGTAGCTTAACTGCAATAAACTATGTAAACTGCTGCTCCTGTCCTGACAAGATCAGAATCTGACATTTTCTGGAAAGCTATCAGTGAGAGCTTTCCAGAAATGATGTCAGCTTCTGGTCTTATCAGTGTAGGAAGAGAAAGATACATAGTTTATAGGATTATCCTACACAACTTATTTTGACTTCAACTGTAAACAATTGCAACTGTATCTTGATATATGCATTATTCGTCTCAGGTTACTTATCAAAAAATACTGATTGATGACGGGTGTTTGGAAAACCCGGAAAGTTTTTGTTTATATTCACTTTCCATCATGTCAGCTTAGATGACAGTAATTATTGTATATCTTTTAAGATTTGACAAAATTGGAGTAAAATGTATTTGACTGTAACCCTTTACCTATCCAAAGCTATTTTGAAAGAGAATACTGTCTGAGAAAATTGTAATTTTCAAAATATTTAACCTTCTTTTACTTTTTTTTTTTTTGTTGAAACAGAATTCATAAATGTGTGCATTTTCAAGAAAATCTTCTTTGAAACTACAAGGCCAAATATTTTGAATACTTAGTGTGACTGATGACTGTAACCCCCTCCACCAATGATCCTCATTTTAATCTTCATCAGGTTGCAATTATGGCTGCAATTGTGGCTTATAGTTACTACAGAAACCCTATAGGAAATCACATTTTCATCACCTTCACTGAAAGTACTGTGCCAATGTGAACCAGACTTGGCAGGCATTGTCTATGAGAGGTTCTCTACAACTGTTACTCATTTTATTCCTGTTGGGTGAAAAAACATGGCCGCCAGAAGCATTCTTTGATTCTGATTGGTCGATTTTGAAAACTCTTCTCCCCTGAAACCACAGGGCCAAATGTTTTGAAACTTTGCATGGTTGATAACTGGGACACCTTCCACCCACGTTCCTCATTTTAATGTTGATCGTATTGCAAACATGGCCACAATTGCGGTTTATAGTTACTATAGAAAAAACCTATGGGAAATCACATTTTCATCTTCTCTCTGGAACTACTGAGCTGACGGAACCAAAACTTGGCAAGAATGGTCTAAAGGAGGCCCTCTACAAACGATCCTCTTTTTGTTCCTGTTGGTTTTAAAATATGGCCACCAGAGACATTCTATGATTCTGTTTGATGGATTCATATGTTTTGAAACTTCACGTGATTGAAGACTGGGACACCTACCAATGATCCTCATGTAATGTTGATGTAATGTTGCAAACATGGCCACAATTGCAGCCCATAGTTACCATGGAAATCCTATGAGAAATCACATTTTTATATGTAGTTCCAGGTGAGCAATTTCAGGCTCTGTAGAGCCTCTAGTTTATTATATGCGTTTCAGAAGAAGTTGGTAGTTTTCAATGATAAATCAGCAGTATTCACCTTGATTAGGCTTCAGATTTTCGCACGAAAGACCACAGCTTATTTTGCCCTTTTCTGTATTAATAGTTCACTGATAAAATATAGTTCCTATACACTTCCATTGGTATACTTTTCATAAATGTATCAAATTTTAACATAGTAATATTTTTTAATACAACTATAATAATAACAGTTAACATAAGTTATTGTGATGAATTGACGGTAACATGGTCTGAGGTTTGCAGCTCGGAGCCGCAAACCTCAGATCATGTTACCATCAACTCATTACAATAACGTATATGTTCCAATAAGACACTACCCATAGCCCGAAACCTACATCATGAAACATGAGAGGCTTATTTACTAAACTTGTGATCATTAAAAGATGCCTTGTATAAGGCAACTGTTAACGATCACAGGTTTAGTAAATAAACCTCTGGTGTATCCCACTACTGGATAAATAATCAATAAACCAGATAAACTGATACCATCTCAGTTCAAATCGTAAATCGATTTGTAATTTAAACAACACTTCATCCAGAACACCGTTTTCTGCACGTGTGAAAAATCCAGGAAAAAATGAAGTGGCTTGCTAGTCACTCCATTGATGAAGCAATTACGAAATGGGCAACATCATTTCAAATATTTTGCATTGTGATGTCAGATGGCAACATTTGTCTCTGGAGCTGTAAACATAAAAGAAACTATGCCAGCTCTCATCCAATCAGAGTGCAAGGATTTTACTCTTATTGGAACATATTTCATCATTTATAAACAACAATAGCATTGATACACGGAAGTGATTTCGTAACATTCTCGATACCGTGAAAGTGAAAATTATTTCTGTATCTTAAATGCCAAGGACTCGATTACTATTTTCCTCACAATGTTTTCAATAATCTATAGTTGAGCATATAATAATAAAGTGTATTATTAATTACTTGATGTATTAATGCTTTAATTTCAGATTGGTGATAAAATAATAAGCATAAATAACCAAGAAACCGATGAGATGTCTCATCATGACGCTGTCTCATTACTGAAATCTGGGGGTTCAGTCACCCTTCAGGTGACTCAAGGTAAGCTAATTTTATCATAGTTCTATGTTCCAATAAGACTAAAATCGTCGCCCTCTGGTTGGATGACAGCTAGCGTAGTTTCTTCTAGGTTTATGGCTCCAGTAACGTATCTTACCATCTGACATCACCACGTGAAATATTTGAAATGATGTTGCCCGATTTGTACTTATTTCATCGACGGAGTGACTTGCAAACCGCTTCATTTTTCCAGCTGTTTCACACGTGCAGCAGACGATGTTCCACATGAAGTGTTTAAATTACAAAACATTTTAAGATTTGAAGTAAGATGAAGTAACCTCGACCTTTATTATTTATTGATTATTTGTCCAGTGACGTAATGGGGTACATGAGAGGTTCATTTACTAAACTTGTTATTGTTAAAAGTTTGTTCCTTGTTCATTTCCCAATGTTGGTTTTGTGCTGTAGTTAGGGTCTCATTGGAACATGTTTATCATTCATATCATTAATTTGTACTTTCCACATTCTTTCCAATTTATTGCACATCTGGTGTAATACATTTATTACAGAATAAAACATTGATTGACTGAGTGGTTGATTTTGTTACAATTTATTGGGGATAGTCCATAAGTACCTTTTAAGAAATTGTTACCAGTTTTTGAATGCAAATTTGCACTACAGTATAATAGGGTTAATAGGGGTTTTTGATAAACAAATATTCAGTATTCTGTACTCAAGTTTTTTACTTTCTTCCTGTCGCTGTATTCTAAAGCACTTCTTTTGTGATAATGTTTCAAGTGACATTTCATCTCTCTTCATCTCAAACTAGTAATATTAGTTGATAGTAGGGCCCTGTGGGTGCTTGTAACATTGTGCTAAGGCACACTGCCTGTCACTGGTACACATGTCTTAAATCATTGCTAACCCTGCTTGTGGTGGGGTTAGTAAGTTGGATACTTTGGCAGTAACTTGCCACTGCTCAGTGGTTCTCTTCAGGTACACTGGCTTCCTCCACCCAGAAACCTATAGGGCTGTTGGATTAAATTATTACTGAACCTCCTTATGGATAAAAACAGATTCATCCACTTGGCTATGAGTTATATGTTTTTAGATAGTACAGTACAGCTGCCGTGGATTGGTCGTAATTCACGCGTGGCCAGTGATGTCCATGCATGCATTTACAAGGTAATAAAAATCAAATTATTGCCAAAAAATAACCAAAACATAAAACAAGGTGATTAATACAAGAATAAATCAATATTTGTATGACAATGACATCATTAGTAACAACCAATTTGGATTTAAAGAGAAACATAGCACAATTGATGATAGCATGTTTATTCTCAAAACAGCAGTTCAAAAGTACAAAGGATTAGGGAGGCCTTTATTCTTGGCTTTTGTAGACTTTAAAAGAGCGTTTGACTCTGTTAATAGAAGAATTATGTTCGCTAAACTAGATCGCTTGGGAATAGAAGGAAATACCCTAAATATAATTGAGGCCATGTATCAGTCAAGTAACTATCTTGTCAAGACATCACAGGGCCTTGGGCCGCCTTGTTTGTCGAATATCGGTGTTAGACAAGGATGTATATTATCACCGACTCTCTTCCAAATATTTATCGATGATATAGCTGGGTACTTTGATGACTCTTGTCATCCAATAACTGTCTACGATAGGAAAGTAAATCATCTTCTTTTCGCAGACGATTTAGTTATATTTTCACAGAGTGCTTCCAGATTACAAAATTGCTTACACAAACTCAGTGTATTTTCGCTCAGAAATAATCTACCAATTAATACGTCAAAAACTAAAGTTGTAAAATTTGAAAAGAGAAAATCAAAAGTAACAGAAATCTTCAAATTTAGACATGAAATTCTAGAAATATGTGACAGCTATTGCTATTTGGGCTTACTGTTCCATAGGAACAGAAAAATTAGAGATGCTCAGCAAAATCTTAAATCTAAGGCTCTGAAAGTGCTGCATAAATTGAAACGTGATTTTTCAAAAACCTATATTCCGCCCATAGATGTATATATAAATTTATTCAATGTGTTCATTAAGCCCATCTTCTTGTATGGGTGCCAATTATGGTCTCCTGAACTCAATAACGCAGATACCTCTCCATGTGAAAATGTACACTTTCAGTTTTGCAAAACAGTTTTAGGAGTCAATCAAAAGATATAGTTCGGAAGGTAGTGAAATTCAGACCTGTCAAGAAACTTAATGCGAAGGATATGAGCTGAATAGTCGACTTGCATCCTTACTGGATAATCTCGCCCCATTTCAAGAAAAACATCTGTCTGCTCGCAAGCAACGCTTGTGGTTTACTGAAAAAGTATTGGAGCTAAAGCGTAAAAGACAACGCCTTGAAAAGCAGTGGCGTGCATCCAAGACAGTGGATAACTGGAATCGGTATAAACAATGCAGATCTGCTTATAATCTGCCTCTCTATAAATCTAAAATTCAATGTTACTCTCAAGCCATATCTGACTGTGGAAATGATACAAAGCATCTATTTAATACTGTTTAGGCATGACTGTCAATAACCCACTTCCAGAAGCTAGTGATCCCTTTTCACTCGCAAATAGTTTTGCTGATTATTTCCACTCCAAAATTTTGAAAATTTGTAAACAACTCGAAGAGTTCCCCTCATCCCCAGCCCTGGGCTGTTGTTGTGGAAAATTTAATGCATTTTCACCGGTCTCGGAAAGTACCATCATAAAGATCATAAAATCAGCCAAACCTACCACTACAGAACTTGATCCTTGCCCTTCACGCTGGATCAAACACAATGTGGACGTACTTGCACCTCTTCTAGCTCGTATTGTCAACATTTCTTTTGATGCAGGAGAGTTTGGTGCCTCGTGGAAGAGAGCTGTTGTTCAACCACTTCTAAAGAATTCAGGTTTAGAATTAATTCCTGCAAACTACAGGCCCATCTCAAATCTTAATTTCGTATCAAAGTGACCTCCTTCCGGCATACCAAAGTGCCTATCATAGCAACTACAGCACTGAAACAGCACTAATGAAACTTCATAGTGATATATTAGCTGCTATGGAAAATCAGGAAGTGACGGCATTTGTGGGTCTAGATTTGTCGGCAGCATTTGACACTGTCGACCACCCTATACTGCTTGATACCCTCAGTACCATGTATGGAGTAGAGGACGATTTTAGCCTCGAGCCATATTTGACAAGATGTAAGTCAGTGCACAATTGAACATCTTTCACCCGACTTTGTGTCAGTAACCAAGCACTAGCTATAGAGAAAGGCATAGTACTTTTGTACATTATGATACTGAGTTGGTGGAAGATGAATTTCACTTCATAATAGAGTGTTCGAAATATAAGCTATTACGTGAAGAAGTTTGTGACAGCTATTGCTATTTGGGCTTACTGTTCCATAGGAACAGAAAAATTAGAGATGTTATTGTAAATACTAATCGTTTATTTGGTGACATGGACAATACTTGCAAATTTCTTTATATTATGCAGAATAAAAATCCTGCCATTTGCAATGAAATCTGTGGTGATGTGCATAAATTCTTCACTGCGTGCGAGATGGATTGAAAATTTGGTGAATGCTCATTGTTGAGTAGTGTTAATTACTTATTGTTGTACATTGTAAATTATTGTTATGAATCTACCTTATCGTGTATTATTATGCATTCTGCCCATTACGGGTGTATTTTGCAATAAATCTAATCTAATCTAAAAAAAGAAATAGTTAAATAGTCTGCACATGTGATCCGTATTGTTCAATGAAAATACATAAAAATTTATTGTTCACTGCATTTTTTGCAGAAGAAGCCTGTATTTTATTGAAATAAAAGCATGGGCGTGCAATAAATTATAGTAGGGCCCACTTAATTGGTTTTGTTTAAGTCTTTTGGCACAGAATATTTTGAGAAACGGAAGTCTCAGTGCGCAACACTTTTCAGGAATTTTAGTATGAACAAATGGTAAAACCGTTCTAGGGACCTCATTGAAAGTTTTTTTTCAGAAAGGGATAATGATTTTTTTTTATATATTAAGTACCCATTCACAAGAGTAACTTCAAAAACCTGATGCAATATAGTTTGGTACCAATTAGTTTGTGGTACGAATTCTTACATTTATGTTGTGGTAATTGCCTAATTGGAAGAGGAAGTGGCAATTAACAGTGGTCAGAATCATTATCACAGTTGCATCACTATCAGAATCGTTTTTATTGAATGACAGAGCTTAACCTTTTGATTTAAATTCTAGTTAACTGTCATTATCAGGCTTCATATGTAACTCTGAATCACTGGATATAACAGTTAATGCTTTATGCAAGTATTGTACATTTAGTAGGATTTTTAGGGTCATTGTTTGGTATTTCTGTACTTCTGCAGTCAAAATAAACACAATGTGACCTAAATTATTCGAAACAGTGTGATATAGTTACTTTGGATGGAATGGAAACAGTGCATGAAACATAGTAACACTCAGGTGTTTGATTTATAACAGTCGGAAATAGACATAACCAATTGGCTAAAATGTCAACTTTCCATGCAGACCAACTCTCTAACGAAAGAAGTGGGTACACCAGTGCTACATGGTGCCGAATCAAAAATCTGAAACCTTTATGCACATCACATTATGCCTGAACACCTGAGCATACTTTTAACATTTTTAATTGTATACCATTGCAGCCAGCAGCAGGAAACCAGGTCTCTAATAACGAAAGTGGCACCACCAGAGTCAAATAGAAAATCTGAAACCTTTATGCACCAATATACCCTCCATGAACACCTGAGCATACTTTTAAGATTTTGAATCATACACCCTAGTAGCCTTTTGCTAGAACCAAGTCTCCAATGACAAAAGTGGCACCACCTGAGCCACATGGGGTGGAATAAAAAATCCCCAAACCATTATGCACATCTACAGACCCTACCTGAAACCTGAACATACTTTTAAATGTTTCAAATTATATACCCTAGGAGCATTTTGTTGGAATCTAATGACAATCTAATAATGATGATCTAATGATCTAATCTAATCTGGTCTGTAATGACAAAAGTGGCATCACACGTGGTCAAGTAAAAAATCATGAAATCTTTATGCACATCTACAGACCCTACCTACCTGGGCATACTTTAAACATTTTGAATTATATTCCCTAGGTAGAAATGGGCAATGTACCAAAAAACCGAACTGATACCGATCTCATAGGATACAGAAAAACCAAACCAAGCATTTTTCTAGATTCACTATTTATAAGGCCATGTTGTGGCATCATAGCAGACAAAGGGTCCATTTTCATGAAAGAAGTGAGTGATTTTCTTCTCAATTTTGGTAACCGTTTAGGGCATGGGAAATTGTACAAGACTACAACTTGTACATGTCTGGTTTCTTAGCAGTGATTTCTAGCCAAGTCTTGGTTGCCTAAACAGGCAGCCAAGACTTGGCTAGTAATTACTGCTCAGGTGATTTATCTATGATCAGCAGGACTTCCTAATGATGGCATGTTAATGGCACATGTTCTGAGGATGCAGAAGCCTGATATAGGCCTTTGAAGGTTAAGATGTGTTTAAAACAAGTCATAAAATTACTGTAGATATGATTTATGTTGGGAAAAGAATGCCAATGTTGAGCTCACTGGTATTTGTGTCACCCTGGTAGAATGATATATAAGAACAACTTATTCAGTATTCTCCAGATGTGAATTCCCCTTTGGTATTATCAGCAAATTCCCATTAAAGTCAGATACTGAATACCAAACCAATACTGCAATATTGCCCCATAAAAATACAAAAACTGAAACCGAACTCAAAATTCCAATACTGCCCATCTCCAACCCTTCGAGATCTTTTGCCAGAAACGAAGCTTCTAACAACATAAGTGGCACCACGGGTGCCTCATGGGACCAAATAAAAATTCAGAACTATATCTTCAAAAAATTGATGTACAGATGGAGATCATCACTCTGTCCCTGCATTTTTTAAAATGCTGGGATAATAAATAATCAAGGTCAAACCATGACCTTTTGGGCTTCTGATTTTTCAAAACTTGGCCCATTGACCAAATTTTTCATTGAATTTGCAGGTTTCAAAGCAGGACTATTGTCTTCATTTCTGTTGGCCTAATATCATTTCCTATTGATATTATTTTAGGTGAAGAAAGACAAGTGAGTGTTAATGGACAGCTGTCAAGACAAATCAGCACAGAACAAGCACAAGCTGAACAAACACATGAGCAAGCGGAGGAGTTTGAGGATGATGATGGGTAAGAGTGGTGTCCCTTCTTTTCAAATAATAATTTTATAAGAAAGCTTTCAACATAACTGATAATAATTTCGAACTTTTTGATTATTTGTATATTTTTCTGAAATGCTTCAATCACATAGTTTGAGTCAAATCAAATCAAGCATAGGATGTCAAATTGAATTGAACCACTTTTCAGGTAGTACCAGTATATATTGCACCTTTGTACAACCGTGGAATGTAGCAAATATTGTCAGCCTCCACTCGAGTATTTTATTCCATGACAACTCATCTGTTTGGACCTATTCTATCATCAAGTCTCCTGTACAAGAGACCTGATGATAGAAGAAGAGTTCAAAAGCATAAAATTGGTAGGATCTTCAGGACATCTCAGCAATTCGAAAATTTTGAATCATTGGATTGATTTTGAATCTGATCGAATTTCAAAGCAACATTCATTCAAATGCTTCTTCAGATTTTTTGATGAGTTTTCCCCAAGATAACAGTGAAAAATGTAAGAGGATTTATTTCAAATCTATTTATATTCATTTATTTATTGGAGTTTAATGACATTTTTGTCAGCCAGGGTTACCTCATGTTGGACAGTTTTATGGGTAGAGGAGAGGAGAGAACCACTGAGTAATGACAAGCAACTGTCAAGACTGCCCAACATACTTACTCAGTGCAAGCAAGGTTAGCATTGGTTGAAGACAAGGGCACCAGCAACGTACACCTTAGTACACAGCTCCACCGTGCCCCGCATGTGGGTATTCAGGATTAAGTTCCTTGCTTAAGGACAATGCAGTTGCCCCTGGCTGCATCAAACTGTGGATCTTTCGGTTTGAAGTCCCATGCCACCATCACTGAGTCACTGCAATTCCTTATTTCAAATCAACCATAATTCTTTGTCAAACAAGCTGTCTGAAACTCCTCATCCAGTGTGAAGAACCCACCTGACTTCGCGTATTAAAAGGAACCTGAATTTTATTTGGTGCAACATGAGGAAGATTCTTTAAAAATATTTTTCTTTAGATCCACCAGTTAGAATGTTGTCATATTTGATATACATCATCAGATGGGTGGTTCAAATTTGTTCAAACCAACTCACAGTGTTCATATTTAAGCTCCCTACAGCGGCCCGAAATTTGAACTTGGTTCAATAAGAGGAATGTTCTTTAAAAATCTTCTTAAGATTTGTCATTAAGAATCTTTTGATATTTGATACACAGCATCCTCAGATTCAGGATTGTTCAAATTAAGTCCCAGGGTTTATATTTGGACTCCTCATGGGAACCCAAATCTTAGCTTGGTTCAATGTGAGGAAAATTCCTCAAAAATCTTGTTCTCCATATTCACCAGTTAGAATTTTCTTCTCGTAATTGGTATACAGCATCCTTAGTAAGGGGAGGGGGGTAGTGAGTGTCAGATTCAAGTTTGTTAAGATCAGGTCTGTGAGTTCATATTTGGGCTAGTGGAGCCCTAATTTTAGCTTGGTGTGGAATATTGCTCAAAGATCTTTTTTCAGATCCACTAGACAGAATCTTTTGATATTTGGTAAGGAAACAAATTTTATTTCAATCGAAGGTTCTGTTTTCATTAATGATTACATCTGTTTGTGAGTGTGTTAGGACACACAACCAGAAGCCTTAATTTATCCAAAAAACCTGTGCCTCAGCCATGTCCTTGTTGGCTGCCATTTCATTCCATTTCTTCACACAACTGATGTCTTCCGTGAACACTGAATATTTCACTGAATTTCAACCCAAAATTTTAGCCGAACAAGGTGGTCTTTTCAGAGGGAAGCCATTTTGTCCTATTTCAACATAATTACAAGCCTAATATAGGATGTGTGCTGGGAGTTAGGGGTTGAAAATATAGACATTTTTAGCTCAACTTTGACGAAGTCAAATTTGAGCTATTGTCATGGCCCGTCGTCCGTCTGTCCGTCCGTCCGTCTGTCCGTCTGTCCGTACGTCAACAATTGGCTATGGCTCGGGCTAGAGGCCGTATTTATGAACCGATCTTTACGAAACTTCTTGTGTACCTTTGTTATGACCCTGAGACGGGAACGAGTGTTTTTAGGTGTGGTCCGAAATTCAAGATGGCTGCCAGTGGCCATTTTGTACCGATGATGCAAAAATCAGTTTTTTGTACAGAACTTCTGTATGAAAGTTCTGATTTGAATAAAGTTTTGTATAAATGTTTAGTACCATGGGATACATCACATATAATACGGGTTTTTTCTCGTGCGTAAATTATGCAAATTAGACTGACTTTGATTTATTTAGTGTTACTTTCAGCACTGTAAGTGCAAATGCCAATACGGCTCGGGCTAGAGGCCGTATTTATGAACCGATCTTTACGAAACTTCTTGGGTACCTTTGGTATCACCGTGGGACGAGAACGAGTGTTTTTGGGTCCGGTCCGAAATTCAAGATGGCCGATGGCAGCCATTTTGTACAAAATTAGGTGCAATCAGATTTTTGCACAAAACTTCCATATGAAAGCCCTGATTTGAATAATTTTTTTGTGTGAATGTTTAGTACCATGGGATGCATCACATATAATACTGGTTTTTTTCTCGTGCAGAAATTATGCAAATTAGATGAACTTTGATTTTTTCAGTGCGACTTACACTCAGTTAGTGCACATTTCAATACGGCTCAGACTAGAGTCTGTATTTATGAACTGATCTTCACGAAATGTCTTGGGTACCTTTGTTATCACCTTGGGACGAGAACGAGTGTTTCTGGGTGCGGTCTAAAATTCAAGATGGCTGCTAGTGGCCATTTTGTACCGAAATTAGGTCTAATCAGTTTTTTGTACACAACTTCTATACAGCTCAGACTAGAGGCCATATTTATGAACCAATCTTTACGAAACTTCTTGGGTACCTTTGTTATCACCGTGGGATGAGAGCGAGTGTTTTTGGGTGTGGTCTGAAATTCAAGATGGCCACCAGCAGCCATTTTGTACCAAAATTAGTGCAATCAGTCTTTTGTGTAGAACTTCTGTATGAAAGTTCTGATTTTAATAAATTTTTGTATGAATGTTTAGTAACATGGAATACATCACATATTGTAAGGGGGTTTTTTTCGTGCAGAAATTATGCAAATTAGATGAACTTTGATTTATTCAGTGCTACTTACACAATTTAAGCACACATGTCAATACGGCTCAGGGTAGAGGCTGTATTTATGAACCGATCTTCACAAAACTTCTTGGGTACCTTTGTTATCTCCTTGGTATGAGAATGAGTGTTTCTGGGTACGGTCCAAAATTCAAGATGGCTGCCAGTAGCCATTTTGTACCGAAATTAGGTCCAATCAGTTTTTTGTCACAAGTTCTATACAGCTCGTATTTATGAACTGATCTTCACAAAACTTCTTGAGTACTTTTGTTTTCACCTTGGGACAGGAACGAGTGTGTTTTGGGGTGCCTTTGTTATCACTGTGCTATGAGAACAAATATTTTGGGGTTCAGTCAGACCCACTCTGGGACTCAAAGATTTTTTCTAGTTCAGCATCTGACTGTCACCCACCTTTACAATACTTTACCTATACATTTGTTACAGGCAACGGTCAGTATTTATGTACAGACCGTTACAATACTTTATATGTACCTTTGTTATCAGGTCATTACCTAGATGTTTGTCATTGCTGTGTCACATACTATACATGTACATGTCTTTGTCTTGACAAGTTGAGCTACAGTGTCATTGACACTTTCATTTTAGCTCAACTTGACAACGTCAAGTATGAGCTATTGGAGTGGGTTGCAGCCCGTTATCTGTCCACACGTCCATCTGTGCGTCCATATGTACTTTCCTTCGTCCGTCCATATTCTCTTCAGCACTCCCTACAGACCGCAGCTCTCACCTGATCAGTTCCAAATTTCATACGTGGCTTTGGGGCAATGTCCAGATCAGAGCTGTCAAATTTTTTCGAATTTCATTGAAAAACATAGCCACCGGTGGCTACCTTGGATCTGGCATATAATGTCAACAATTCCATTGGATCACCCTACAGGCTGCATCTTGTACCCAATCAGTTTCAAATTTCATATGCAGCTTTGATGTGATGTCTTGATGGGAGCTATCAAATTTTTCTGAATTTTGTTGAAAAACATGACTGCCAGCAGCCATCTTGGATTTGGCATGTAAATTTTCAACAATTCCATTGGCATACCAAACAGGCCGCATCTCTCATCCAATCTTTTTCAAATTTCATATGTTGCTTTGGTGTGATGTCTAGATGGGAGCTATCAAATTTTTCTGAATTTCGTGAAAAACATGGCCGCCAGGAGCTATCTTGGATTTGGCATTTTAATTGTCAACAATTCCATTAGTACACCCTACAGGTCACATCCCTCACCTGATCTTTTTAGTCTCCTACCGGCAATGCCGAAGGGGACTATAGGTTTGCACTCTGTCCATCCGTCAATCTGTCAGTCTGTCTGTCACACTTTAGTTTTCCAGACTTTTTTTGGAAATGCTTCAACAGAATGATTTCATTTTTGAACGATGACTTACAGATCAAGTTTGAGTTTCATGCTGATTGCATTATTCTTGTGTGAGTTATGGCCCTTAGAAATATGGAAAAGTGCCAAAATATCAGTATTTTTATACTGTACCAATGACCCAGACATAGCTGGTGCTAACTCTTAAAATATAGGGCCAAACACAAATTTTGCCCCCCAATCCCCAAAATTTGCATCTAAAACCAAAGAAAACATGTCCTGAATGGCCCTCCACACTTCACCTCTACTGCGCATGCGCAGTGTCAAGGACGTTCCGAAATTGGCGCCATTAATCATTCTTAGTTTGGCCCTTCATCAGTTAACATCTGACTGATCTTTGCGCTTGTAAATCTCAGTTTAAATGATGCCAGACACATAAATATTAGTGAAATGGTGATTCTAAGGAGGATATAGAAGGAGGAGAGGAAAAATGTGTGACAGAAAATTATCAGGGCTGTAACTTAAAATTTTTTAATGAAATTATGTGAAGTTACCTATTTTCGAGGCAGCAGCCATTTTGTTGTCATTCTTGTTATCAAGTTACACTGCTTATTCAGTGTTTTCCTCTCTCCCTTTCCTTTAAGTCCCCTCTTGCTATTCTCCCATGCTTTTGGCATATTTTCTGTAATTTTATTACTAAAATTTCTTGGGAGTTTTAGCTGAATAACAGAATGAATTCTGTTCTTTTCCCCATGTTTACGTCTTCACCTATGGGTGGTTAGGCATTGTGTTCTGCATCTACCATCTGATGTTCTGCAGTTTCTTCCCTGGAAGTCTCTGTTTTGCATCAGATAGTGTATTATTGGTAACTGATTTCGGGCCTGGGTGCCTGGAGTCTTATTTTAGTGTTTTTACACTTATTGTTTACATTTACAACAGCCCTCTGTGTGAGGGGGGATTTCTTGAAAATAATATCTTGATGTTAATTTAATCATTTCTAGATACATTATTATTGTTCGTAAGTGTTGCATAAATTGTTTAAAATATTTTTTAAATTTTTTTCCACACTTAGGCTTGGGATCCATTGGGGCTCAACGTTACTTTTCAGAAACTTGGGCTGTTCTGAAAAAATATTTTGATTTCAATTATTTTTTCTATGTTAATGGATCATATTATTATGTATTTTGATTGTCAGGGGTTGGTGCGAGTACTAGGACTTTGTTTTCTTTTCACATTGAAAGGATTTTGGTCAATTGTAATAAGAGGAAATCTTCCTCTGACTTTTATAATCATTCTATATGTAGTCAGTGTACTCGCACTAACTCCTGTTCTGTATGTGATGATTTCGATGACAACATGGGAAGCGTGTGTCACGGTATGTTAGTGGGGAATTGGACATTCCGGTCCTTTCCCCACAGGGTCACTCTACTTTATCAATTTCTATTTCAGACGATCAAGATTAGGGTGATGTATCCGTGATGTCTTCCAAAAGTGTGCCTCCGTCGTCACAATTAATGAAGGGCTAGCAGAAAAGTGCTCATGTAAATACGCCAATTGCCTAAGAGGACCCTAGTAGGTTCGACGGCCTTTGACGTCCGCTAGCTCGCCCGGTGTAGCGTCCATTCATCGAATGGTTCGTCCATTGCGGTCTAGAAGGA
The DNA here is from genome assembly GCA_031216915.1 of Pictodentalium vernedei. Taxonomy (NCBI): domain Eukaryota; kingdom Metazoa; phylum Mollusca; class Scaphopoda; order Dentaliida; family Dentaliidae; genus Pictodentalium; species Pictodentalium vernedei. The sequence continues at coordinate 327,570,689 of CM062291.1, forward strand.
GTTTTGGGGTGATGCAAGCACTATAAATCAACCAAATGCACACCCAGTGAAGGCGGATTAGAGGGAGAACGGAGGAAGCCTTTTAGTCCGGTTCCTAGCTCATCCAGGTCCATCCGGACGGCGAGCGAGAGAGGCCCCTCTCTAGTACAACAACATCTGGCCCCAGATGTTGTGGTACAAAATGTTTCGCATGCGGAGCATACGTCCGCCGCTCGGGATGCTCCGACATATAGTCAGTCCGGAGAGTCTGTCAATAAGGCTTCCTCATTCTCATGGTAGCGCACACGACCGCTCTTGGCTACGTGACCTCGGATATCCAGTCAGCTTCGCCAATCAGAGAATCATCGGCGACCAGGTCACGCCATCCGGTAGCCAGGGACACGAGGCCTGCAGACTCCGGACGTTCGCATAAGAAAGTGTGCGGGAGTCAACGTACATGGAGCTTCCGGCGGCAATGCATTGTAAGACCGCTACTGCACAGGCCTCGGGGACGGACAGGCTATCCCAAATAGCACAGCTTATCGCAGCATCCCAGCAACAACTGAATCTGTCGCATGATGTATTATCCGACGATGCTGGGTCGGGACGCTCCGCGGAAGCAGGTACGGACGTCCGAAAATTTCATCCGGTCCGACGGGATACCGAAAGGGATTCGGAGGATTTCGAGCTTTCCCTTTCGGAGCAACATATGCTGTTGTGTATGTTGTCTGACTTGATCTTCTACAGGTTCTTTCGTCGGACCAGAATGCTGCGATGCCGGATAAGAAACTGATAGCGTCGGTGGACTTAGAAATTTTTGGTTCGGTTCAGGGACATCGTCCCTCAGTTCCGACATAGTCCAATAATGTCACACAAACTTTCGAATTATTGAACGACGCTATATATATTATTATATGCTTGCTATTACCAAGCATTTCTGGTTTCTTGTTCGCAAAGTTACGGAGATGTCTTTCAAAGTGTGCCTCTGTCGTCATAGTTAATGAAGAGCTAGCGGCAATAAGTGCTCATGGAATATGTCTATCGCCTAAGAGGTTCCTTGTAGGATCGACGGAGTGACATTCGCTAGCTCACCCGGTGTAGCGTACATTCATCGAATGGTTCGGCTGCCGGGTTCGTCCGTTGCGGTCTAGGAAGGAGATTTGGGTGATGCGAACACTATAATAACTTTAGTACTCACCCAGTGACGACGGATTGAGGACAGATCGGAGGAAGCCTGTTAGTCCGGTTCCTGGCTCGTCCAGGTTCGTCCGGGCTGTGAGCGAGAGAGGTTCCTCTCTCGTCCAACAACATAGGGGACCGCATGTTGTGGTTCAGATATTTTGCATTCGGAGCATATGTCCGCCGCTCGGGATGCTCCATTATATTGACAGTCCGAGAGACTGTCGATAATGCTTCCTCATCCTCACAGCAGCGCACATGACCGCACATTGGCTACGTGACCTCGAGTATCCGACCAGTTTCGTCATTCAGTGATTCCACGGCGAACAGGTCACGCCATCCGGTAGCCAAGGGACACGAGGCCTATACACTCCGTTCGCTCGCATAGTAGTATGCACGGGGTAACGATCACGGAGCTTCCAGCGGCAATGCATCATAAGACCGCTTCTCCACAGGCCTCAGTGACGGACGTGCTATCCAAGTTAGCACAGTTTTTCGCAGCATTCCAGCAATCGACAGTTTCTCGGTCGGATCAGGAATTATCCGACGGCGCTGGGTCGGTGCGATCCGCGGTTGCATCAGGTTCGGACGACCGAACGCTTTATAGGGTCCGACAGGATGGCAAAAGGGATTCGGACGATTTCGAGTTTTCCCTTTCGGAACATCGGAAGCTGCCATACATTTCTTCCGGCATTATCTTCCAGTGGTTGTTCCTTCGGACTACATTGCTGCGATGTTGGATAAAAGACTTATAGCGTCATTGGACACGGAATTTTGGATCGGTTCAGGGACATTGTCCCTGACTTACCGACACAGTCCAATAATGTCATTAGAACATGTGTATTATTTATCGACGCTATATATATATATATAAGCCTGCTACCAAGCATGATAGTTTAGTTTCTTGTCCGCAATGCTCAATTCTGCCTTTTATCATTTATAGGAATAATTATTTTGGCAGAACAGGGCTTACCGAGAGTTCATATGCGTCTAGACGGCGTGGTTAAAGACTGGAAATTATCTTTTTCGCCGTCTATGTCTTTTCCAACCACAATGTTGGAAACGACAATGATGTCTAATAGACTTAACTTAGACGCTTTATCATACGTAATCCACCTTACTGAGGCGTTATCATTATGTCTTCAAGAGAAAGAATTCCGGGATATGATCCTCAATGTGATTTCTTTTGAGGGCAGTAGTTTGTTCACGTATAACTCCGCCCTTCAGTGGCTACCTGGAGTTGGTTAGACGTGACGCAGCCCTAGCTACATCCACGCATGTGGATAGTAAGGTGAAGAACTCTCTCAGAGTCGCTTCGGTCTCGGTGAAGCTTCTCTTCGACGGCAACTTTTCAGCAATCCATGGATTGCTCGATTTACACGTTCTCTTGTCTATTTAGTGTAGCAAGAGATTCAGACTGGGGCAAACATTCGGTGGTTGACTCAGAGAGTGCCACTGCAGTTGCCGGATCCGAGTTTTATAATTATGACGGTTGCCAGTCAAACAGGTTGGGATACAATATTGATCCCAACGGATTCGAAGTGCCAGGGTCTTTGGGTTCCGCAGTTTCTAGGCAAGCACTTATCTTCCACGGAATAATGTTTTTTAGGCTTGCTTCATGTCATTGGATGAACATTATTCAGAAACGCATGTCCAAATCCTGTCCGATAATACGACAGTAGTGGCGTATCTTCGGAACCAGGGAGGCACTCATTCGTTTCCGTTATTCAATTTAATGGAAAGAATCCTTCTGTTTGTTATAGTACACCAAGTTCTGCTCCGGTCCGTCATATTCCGGGTCGTCTGATTGTATTACCAGACTCCCTTTCACTTATGGGTCGCTTGTTGCCGTCAGAATGGACTCTCAACAAACAAGTATTCAATCAGATTTGCTATCAATGGGAGCGCCCAATGATAATTTATTTACAACACAACTTGCTAATCAATTGCAGACGTATGTGTTTACATGTCCGGATCTCTGAGCTTATGTTGTTAACGCTCTATTGATCTAATAGGACGGAATGATAGGATATGCGTATCCTCCTGTGCTGTTGTTTCAGCAAGTATTGCTAAGATAAACAACCACAATACATTTCTGTTGATAGCATCTCTGTCTTCACAGAGACCGTGGGTAAATTTACTCAGATGTCTACTGTGGGACTTAACATGAAAACTTCCTCCATGAGAGGATCTTTTTTCGCTGGGGAAAATCGTGTCATCTTCATCACAACCCGCAAGGTTTCAACCTTCACGTATTCCGTTGTGTGGTCCTTATTGCATTGTAAGCATTGTACTGGACGAGCTTTGGACGCGATTTCTTACTGTAGGAGAACCTCTTCTTCGCTATACTATGCGGCTAAAGTGGAGGCTCTTCCGTCGTTGGTGTAGGGATCACTATGTTGATATTGTTGATCCCTCCATACTAGTCATTGCAACTTTCTAGTATACTTGTTTGACAAGATCTACTGCAGCCTGTTACTATTAAGGTTATAGGTTTATGTTATCTCATACCTATGCACTCTATGATAGTTTACAATTGAGTCTTATGTCTCTTTATCTAAGTCAGTTAGTAACTTTTCGATAAATAGACTTAGAATCATTAGATTAAATTTCTATACGGAATTTAACTTCGGTTCTTATTTAGCTAAGTAATCATTTGAACCTCTGGAAACAGTAGTTTTCAAATTCTGACCTTTTAGACAGTAATTCTGTTGGCTTCTCTTTTACTGAAGAGTCAGTGAGCTTCATGCACTATCGCTGGATGATTCTCACTTTCGTAGTTTTGGAACCACTTCTTCCTTTACTATTTAGGTTGTTTTTTTGCATAAGAGTCAGGCTCCTAAAAAATATCCGGAACCTATTGTTATTAAGGTCCTTCCGTCTTCGTACGGGCATAGGCCTTTACTCTGTCCGGTTAGAGTTTACGTATTTATAAACAGATATCTGTTTATTACTACAGGCGTAAGCTTCTTCTGTCTTTGATGCCTAATAGAAGGACGTTACGCTCCATTCTATTGCTAATGGATTCAATTAACTATCGTTACTGCTTATGGTATATCATTGACTCAGCAGTTGTGCTTGAGATTTCGGCTCATGAAGTAAGAGTTCTTCTACATCTTGGGCTTACATTAATAGTGTCGCTATTATAGATTTTTGAAGGCTGCTCATTGCGCTCAGCCATCCACATTCATGAATTTTATCTCAGAAATATTGAGTCCATTTCTGGAGGCCTCTTTTGTTGGGTCTATTATCTACTGCTCAGAATGTCATTCACTTAACAGTTGCTACTATAGCTAGGTAGGCTGTCTGTTTCGGCAGTGACTCCGTTCTGCTGCCCTCTTCGCTCTGGGTTATTTGACCCAGGGCAAGAAAAAGGGGGGGGGGGGGGGGGAGGGGGGGGGGAGGGTGTTCCCTTGGGTCACCTGTTTTACTATGAAAACAAGGGGATACCTCCTCCGGAGTTAGTAATTCTGAGCTGTTATTGGGATGGTTTTTTAGTGAGAAGTTTATGTTTTAAAATTCATTCAGGTCTTAGTTTTTAAAGTATAGCTTTTGAATATAGCACGTGTCAACGGATGTTATTATACAATCCTCAGACACTTTTTAGGAGTATAAAGAGTCTCTATTCTCTAGACTTACTTTATTTATTGGCTTACTTTAAAAATTATTAGTATAAGGATTATACTAGATATTAATAGAGTACATGGATGTATGTTGCTCAATTTTGGAAGGTGTTGTATCTTTCTAATTTATCATAAATAAGAAAGATACATGTAAGGCCTAATACTTCTTTTTCCCTAGAGGGGATGACTCTATTTTATATAATTGAGCGTATTCCAACTTGCTCTATGTCCTTGGCCCTCCAGCCTTTTTACTATTCAGCTATGTCTGGGTCATTGGTACAGTATAAAAATGTTAAAAAATTTATAGTAATTTATATATTTTTTATACTTACCAATGACCCAGATGGGGATGGCCCTCCCAGGAGTTGGGAACTCATACCTCCCCGCTGAGTACATAGCGCTTACCAGGCACTGGTTATAAGAATGATTAATGGCGCCAATTTCGGAACGTCCTTGACACTGCGCATGCGCAGTAGAGGTGAAGTGTGGAGGGCCATTCAGGACATGTTTTCTTTGGTTTTAGATGCAAATTTTGGGGATTGGGGGGCAAAATTTGTGTTTGGCCCTATATTTTAAGAGTTAGCACCAGCTATGTCTGGGTCATTGGTAAGTATAAAAAATATATAAATTACTATAAATTTTTTAACTTTCCGGACTTTTTTTTGGAAACGCTTCAATGGAATGATTTCATTTTTGGTAACCTACTATAGAACAATGACTTACAGATCAGGTTTGAGTTTCATGCTGATTGCATTATTCTTGTGTGAGTTATGGCCCTTAGAAATATGGAAAAGCGCCAAAATATCAGATTTCCAGAGTTTTTTTTTGGAAATGCTTCAACGGAATGATTTCATTTTTGGTAACCTCCTATAGAACAATGACTTACAGATCAAATTTCATTTGCACTCTGTCCACCCGTCAGTCAGTCTGTCAGTCACACTTTAGTTTTCCGGATTTTTTTTGGAGACGATTCATCCAAATGATTTCATCTTTGGTAACCTACTATAGAACGATGACTTACAGATCAAGTTTGAGTTTCATGCTGTTTGCATTATTCTTGTGTGAGTTATGGCCCTTGGAAATATGGAAAAGCGCCAAAATATCAGTTTTCCGGACTTTTTTGGAAATGGTCCCACTTAATAATTTGATTTTTGGTATTTGATTTTAGAATGATGAGATATAGATAATGTTTAAGATTCATGCTGATCACATCTAGGTTATATCATTTGTATAATTATTAATGCTCATTAGTCCGGTAGGGAACATTGTACTGCTTCAGCGATACGTGAACTTTTGTTCAGATTTCATATGTAGTTTTGGTGTGGTGTCTTTTCTGTAGAAACTTGATTGAATGACGACTTTCTATTTAGTTCAGTCCCGTCTTGGACAAGTTGAGCTGCAGTGTCATTGACACTTTCATTTGAAAGTGTAATTGTTTCTCATTTCTTTTCCAAAGTTTGAAGTTTCCTCTTCTCCAAGTTCAGCTTTCAGAACATCTCAACTTCACCAGTGGGGAAGCCATGATATTTGGATAGCTGAACTATCTCTTTCCCACTGTGACAATTCTCCACATATAACTCTGAATCTTAGTGTGTATAGAATTATCTATACAACTCTTTTCTTTCTTCTCTTAATCCCTTGAACTCGTAAGACCGATTTTTCGGTTCAAGGCATAATTTCGTCCCATATTTAGCTCACCAACGAAGTTGTGTGAGCTTATGTCATGACCCGAGGCATGTCGGCCGACACCATCGGCGTCAACACTTGTGTTAAAGTTATCGTACCAGTCCACTTTGACTATCAGCCCTGTTACTGTGCACCTTATACTGTGTTTCTATGGCTTACAATTACCCACAGACCCTTAACCAGTGATATTTTACTGATTTTTAGTGTTTTTGCAATGTTAGACTTTTTTGTCAGTGTGGACTTAGAAAATTTCTGACCTGTTTTGCTGTATATGAGTGGAGGCTACCACCGGTATGCTGTGGCTTTTATATTTCATATATGTGTTAAATGCATCAATATAAGATGACATTAACCCTTGGCCGGACATTTTGGACTTTTTTAATGCAACGTTTCGGAGATTTTGGACTTTTTTAATGCAATATTACGGGGCGCGGTGGCTCAGTTGGTAGGGGTGCAGGCTGCAAGCCGAGAGGTCCTTGGTTCGAATCCCTCCTGTGGCAACCACGTTGTGTCCTTGGGCAAGACACTTCACCCCCATTGCCCACGTGGGGGCACAGTGATGCTGTGTACTAAGGCGTACTGCACGGCGATGATGCATCTGTCTTCAACCAATGCTAACCCTGCTTGTGTGGATTTAGTATGTTGGGGAGCTGACAGTTGCTCGGTGGTTCTCTCCGGGTACTCTGGCTTCCTCCACCCGTAAAGCTGTCGTGGTCATGATTAGCCATTGTGCAGAAATATGTGACCTTAAACACCAATAAATAATGCAATGTTAGACTTTTTTGTCACTGTGGACTTAAAAAATTTCTGACCTGTTTTGCTATGCATGTACATGACCGGACATTTTTTGCAGATTTGTAATAAGCCTAGATTTATTGTATGCCATATGTTGGTGAGCTAATGTGGATGGACACACCCCTCTTGTTGTCTTATTATAAGAGTTCTAAACAGGAGGCATTGATGATAAAATAATAACTGCAGTCTGCAGTCTGTAGCCAGACGGCTGCAGATGGCAGTGATTATTTTATCCTCTCTGTATATTGATATTGGACTGACGCATCTCACTGTAAGTGTACACAGAAGCGTCACCATCCCAGGAAACGAGTGTTCAAAGGGTTAAGTCACCTAATCCTTACTTATTGTCATCATTAATTCCTCACCATACAAAAACTCAGCTTCAAACTACTCCATTATGCCCAGTACCAGAAATTTTCCTGATTGCGTTCGACGAATAACAGTGAACGATTTTGATGTTTACAAAACAAATTGCTTGTCCTCTGTCATGCATCAAGAGGAACAACTCTGGCTTGGTTTATGTCGGGCCGATATCAGCATCACATAAGACGAGGTTGATAATGGGCAATTCTGGGATTGAAAATCCTGTCTTAAATAATCACTTACTATCTAGAGGTTGCACTTGGTGATGTCTCCAAAATTATCAAATAAGGGTGATAATGACACACCAGTAAAAAGCCTGGAGATTCTACACTGCTTTAACTGGTTGAGTGCTAGAAGCCACTATCTTGGCTATATTGAAAAGTGCTAGTAGCCACTTTAGTGGCTTTACACTGGATGCAATAGCTTGTTTGCTCAGCAGAAGAAGAAAAAAATTATATGAAATTGTTTGGTTATAATTTATTGGAGAGTGCCTGTTGGCACTCTCCAATAAATTTAACAAAACAATTATAAACAAAGTCTTGCTAAACTTTGGAAGGCTACTTTTGCTGGTAGCTTGGTATCTTTGAAAAAAATACCCATGTTTCAAATCAACTATGAAAAATATTTTATCATTCAACCAGTTAACTAATGCAGATTTTGAAAAAGTCTTCACAATTCGTCTCCTGAGTTCCAGTGTGTTCTATGTGCCAGTAGGCACATAGAACACATTGGAACTCAGGGGACGAATTGCCTATCATTATGTTTCAGCACACAAGATAAAACAAACTTATTTCAAATTAAAAAAAACACATTTTGTACAGACCAACCTTGTGATCAGATCCTAGATGACATCATATGGTAATCCATAGTAAATCAAATCTATTCTATTTCTATCAAGCCCAAGATAATACAGAATTTGAGAATCTCATTGGATAAAGCTTCTCTCTGACATTTTGGGTCAGCTGAGTATGAAGTTTACAAATAAAATGCGCTCATTTCCAAGAACAACTTGGTCATTAACAAACTGAAAAACCAATTCTACTCAAATGTGACCATAAGCTTAATACAATTTTAATAATATTTTCATGTCATTATTATTTTGCAGCACCACAAGAAATATTGGTACCTGCTTTGGAAGAATAAATTAATTTTGTGAATTTATTTTTTTCAGACCACCTCCACAAATTAAAGCTGTCACATTACAACGAGGACCTGAAGGTCTTGGTTTTTCTATTGTCGGTGGCTTTGGGAGTCCACATGGTGACCTACCAATCTACATAAAAAACGTCTTTTCCAAAGGTGCAGCTGCTGAGGATGGGGGACTTAAACGTGGTGATCAGATCCTTGCCGTTAATGGTCAGAGCTTTCAAGGTGTCACCCATGAGGAGGCACTTACAGTATTGAAGAATGTGAGAGGAACTGTTGCTCTTACTGTTTTGTCATAGTACAAGTCTAAGTTTTCCAATAATTGTTCTAGGTTGTTTTTTTTCCATTTTAATCAGATGCAATGTTATATTTCTGCCTAACGTCTTTCAGAACGGATTGTCACGTTTTGTGAAAAGTAAAATATTACTACACCATTGAATTATGTTATATAAAATGTTGCTTGATAGAATTTCTACCATCTTTTTTTTTTTCTTTTTTTTTTTTTATAACCCTTTACCTAACCTAAGCTCCATATCTGGCCAGCACTATCCACAAAAATTGCAATCAAATGTTATTATTTATTCAAATATGGCTTAAAGAATATAGCCTACGACCCCCTTATTGGATCATTCCATTGAGGTGTCATAAGCTATGTTTTGGATACAAAAAATGAGCATTTTCTGTCTTCAAGAAAATTTCTTGCAACTGTTAGTTACGTTGGGTAAAGGGTTAAAGAATTTCAGATTAACATTTTTTGTCACAGAAAATGTTTCGTGTGTTTTATCTCACTGATATCATTATGTCAGGATCATAAAGTTATTTCAGCAGAAAAAAATTAACATTAAAGTACCGGTATAGTACTAGGTTCATAAAAAAAACAAGTTGACAAAACCAGTAGAGTGGAACCCTGTTAATTGAATAAATAGCCACTTTGCCTATGACAATTATTCAGTTAATAGGTGTATTTAATTAACAGGAATTTGGTCATTTTCCTGTATTCCTGAAAAAAAACTTGCCATTTATTATATTATTTATTGTTTGACAGAGCTCATACATGATTTTATGGAATAAATGCTTAGTTTATAATTAGAATATTGGCAAATGATAAAATTTCTGTTGAGTTTTTTTCACTGGCAAAGTGAGCATTCAATGAATAGAGTTCCACTGTATTTTTTTATTTACAGAGCATGAAGAGGGACTGTAACTAAAACACTATGATAAGGATCTTCAGCCTGACATTTACTTATACAATTTCTCTGAAAAATCATAAGAAAAACTAAAGGCCTTCCAGTTCATGGACCATCATATACAAATCATTGATCACAGACTGAAAGGCAATAGAGCTTCTTTGTGCATTTTCCAGATATTATAATTAACAACCATTGGACAGAAAATCTATAATCACATTGTTACGTTGTAAAGATTTTAACCCTTTACCACACTGCATAATTTACAAATTGACCAGTTGAAAAAAAAAATATTTAAAAAAAATATCAACAAAACCATATCATGTGATCCCTCATTTTATTATATGACTATGTAATTTAACCGCAAAATATCACTACTGTTTGACGATCTTTTTCCTGGTGCCCAGAAAATCTGCAGTGTGGAATCCAATTCCGTATCACTATAGTATGATGGACTATTCACGGGTGTATTCGAATTCCCATAATTAGCTGTTCTGATCACAGAGAGTACTTTAATCCGAGCTGGAATGGTGCACTCAATCAGCAGTCTGGGTTTTTTATCGTTTTCATGATATTTTTTTATCGTATTCATGCATAGCTCAAGATTCCCTGGAAGTGTGCATCTGTTACAAAAATAAGTGTAAACAAAAAGTCTTTTTTACTTCAATCCAGTTTACCAAAAAAAGGTTGGGAAAATTATTAATGCTTGCATTGGCATGTAATGTTGAACTATAAGTCATATAATAACCTTTTTATCACTGCAGTGAAGTGATCTGGGTCATTGCATCACGACTCGTTGAGTAGCTCAGATCGCCAGATCAAGCATTCTGCCTGCGGCAGCTCATTTGATCCGGCGATCTGACCTCCTCAACTCGACGTGTTACTTTGACCCAGATCACTTCACTTTTGCGATCATATGTATGGAATCATTTCAATGAGCTTATTCCAATGAGGAGGTCACATGATATGATTTTGTTGGAATTTTTCAAAAACATTTAAGAAAAGAAATAATTAAAATAACAAAGTTTGATATTGTGTACATTGGATGAAGGGTTAGCAGATTTTGTTTTAGCTCTTTTCCTAACATGACCAGCTGTCAGCAAAAAATTTTCTTGTATGACTGAAAATTCGCATTTTTTGCCTTCCAAACATCTTATGACCCCTCATTGAAACAAGCTTCATGAGACTGTCCAAAAGATCACACGTTATGTTTTGAAAGCAAAAACTAATAAAATTTGAATGGCAATTTCAATGACCATTACATTAGGTAAAAGGGTCACACAAGTGGTGATCATAACTGAGAAATATATTAATTTTTATTTTTATTTTTTTCTTCTTTTAACCCTCAGCCCATTGAACGTGAGTGGTCACTTTTCCAGTCATTAACATGATATGTCATAATGTCATTAAATAGGATGGCTGTTAAGTAAATATGTGGGGTAGACCAATCAATATTTTCAATGTGCAGCCTTGAGGCTTCACGTTGAAAATATTGATTGGTCTACTCCAAATAATGAATATGGACTCTTCTAATTGCTGCCACTGAACTGGTATCGAAGATACCACCAGCATTCAAAGGGTAAAGGGCCCAGTTTCAATTTTGATAACTTTAAATGCAAAAAGGGACAGGTACCCCAACATGCATTGGTTGGATAAACATAAAACTTGTTTTCTGAATATCTTGTCAGTTGTTTTTAGGCAAGTCTTGGCTGCCTCTGTAGGCAGCCAAGACTTGACGAAAAACAACTGCAAAGCCAAAGGAGATAGACTTTCAAAGTATAGCGAAAATGTATAAAAAATCTCCAGGCCTTTAAGTGTTAACAAAAATGCTTAGTTTACAAGTTCTTGAATGTTGATCTTGGAACGTCCCTGATAATCTGTGGAGTATTGAAAAAGGTCCTAGAAAGGGCTTTAATATAGAACTTGAAATTGTGAGGGTACCTTGTGAATGAATTCTAATAGTATTTCAAAAATCAGATTTAGTTTAGTGCTTTTAGCTCTCTCTGAAACCAATGGTTAAATATTTTGATATTCTTCTTTAATTAAAAAATCCTTTCTGTTCAGGCTGAATGGGGTCAGTATGAAAAGCTTGTAAATCAATCAGATTTCAAAGGTACTTCTCTGGTACCAAGAGTTAAATATTTTGGTACATTTTGATTTTAAATCAATACATGAAATAAGAATGAGTAATTGAGTGAATTCCAAATGTGATAGTCTGTTCACAAGATGCAAATTATAACACACCCATGAATGGTTGTGACATGAAATTGTTTTTGGTTGAAAATACCAACATATAACTCTCTGCAATCTGAGCACCATATTTTTATTCTTAGATGCTAAATCAGCAGTGGAAGTAAGTTATCGGATAGTCACAAAGATAGATTCTCCCTTATGCTTCCCTCAAAAATTATTCCAGCTTCCAGCTTTGATAGGGTAGCTGTGGGTCCTTGGAAGTTCTTGAAGGTCCTTGAATTCAAAAATTTATTTTCAAGGCTCCGAAAGTACTTTAACCACTTTACCTAACGAATTGCCTGCATCCGCCCGTGTAATTTGGTAATTCAGCAGTTGAAAAAAATTAATTTTTCAAAATATTTCAACAAAAGCATATCATGTGACCCTTCATTCGAACGAGCTCATTGAGGGGTCACATGATATGGTTTTGTTGAAATTTTTTTTTTTAATTTTTAAAAATAGTAATTAAAATAATAAATTTTTATATCATCTGCATTGGGTAAAGGGTTAATATGAGCACGAAACTCCAAAGATCCTTGAAAGTACTTGGAAAACATTTTCGGTTAGCCGGTACACTAAAAACTTTCTAGAAACAAGTTTAGTTGCACCAACAAAGAACAAATGTGAGAAGTATTGTGTCGTGAGTCTGCATCTTTCACCCAATTCAAGTTTCCTATTCAGCTTTTGTGTGATGTTTAGTTGGGTGCTATCAAATTTTTCTGAATTTCGTTGAAAAACCTGATTGGCAGTGGCCATCTTGGATTTGGCATATTAATTGTCAACGATTCCATTAGCACACCCTACAGGCTGCACATCTCACCTGATCTTTTTTCAGATTTGTATCTTTGGTCTGATGTCTAGATGGGAGCTATCAAATTTGTCTGAATTTTCGTTAAAGACATGGCTGTAAGCGGCCATCTGGGATTTGACACATAACTTGTTAACAATTCCATTAGCGCATCCTACAGGCCGCATCCCTCACCTGATCTTTTTTCAGATTTCGTATGCAGCTTTGGTGTGATGTCTTTTCTGTAGAAACTTGAGTGAATGACTTGGAATTACTAGAACTTTCTATTTAGTTCAGTCCCTTGGTCAAGTTGAGCTGCAGTGTCATTGACACTTTCATTTTTTAATTGCTGTCATTTCATCCTACACTTTTGTTTTTTCTCCTTATTAGCCATTTTTGTTACTGCCATTTTTATAGTTTCCATTTTCATCACTGCCACTTTTCTGGTACACCGTAGCATATGATCAATTGGTTTAAAGGTAGCCCTGCCCTAGGAAGAGAATTTTGGACTTGGAAAAGTTCAGTAGAAAGTCTATACTGCCACTTCTGTAAAGATGGGTGGTACAGTGGAGCCCACTTAATTGGATATCTCTTAACTGAATAACCCTGTTAATTGAATATAATTTCCCAACACAAAACCATTTACCATCCCCCCAGTACAAATATGACCTGTTAATTGAATATAGGTTATAGAGTAAGCTCCTGTTAATTGAATAAAAAATCTTGTAACCTGTCAAGAAATTACCCTGACTCACCAGTTTTCCTTTGTTATAGAACTATTTGGCCTCAGTACGTCCAGTATTTGGCATTTAATCTATTATATCTTATTTGACAGAGCTCATAGAGCTCTGTCAAACAAGATATAATAGAATAAATGCTAAGTTTATCTCTAGAATACAGGTAAGTGACACAATCCCTGTTAATAGAATACTCCTGTTAACTGAATAATTTTCATTGGCAAAGTGACTATTCAATTAACAGGGTTCCACTGTATTGGAATTTTAAGTTCAGTGTGGCTTATGGTATTTTTAGCAGGGGTATATCTCAGTATCGATTCGGTATTCGGTATCTGACTTGACTGAAATTTGCTCATAGTACAAAATGGGATATAAATAGGGAATGTAGTAAAAATTGAAAATTCAGATGGTTTCGGTATTCAACTATTGGTTCAGTTTGGTTTTTCAGTATCCCCATGATATCGGTATCAGTTCAATTTTTGGTATATTGTCCTTCTCTAGTACACAGTAACATACGATCAATCGGTATAAAGTTAGCACAACTTTAGGAAGATAATTTTGAACTTGACAAGGTACAGTAGAAAGTCATTGAAATATTGATTTTCACATTGCAAAGAGTTTATGTTTAACATTTGTATATATCATTGAAATCATATTTGTTTTTTATGAAAAAGGACATCAGCTGGAATCGATTTTTGTGAAATATTTGCTAAAGTATTCTAGTGCCATGTTCTAGGTTACAAACTTAGAATATTTTTGCCTTTACTGATGGTAGGTTTGACAGCATAGTGTTGGAAAGGGCTATTTAAGCTCTGTTTAACTGGTTGAGGGCTAGATTATTTTTGGTGGTGTGACTATTTTTCAAAATTTATTGTATTACAAATTATTGGAGAGTGCCCACAGGCACTCTCCAATAACTTGTCATAAAACAAATTTATGCTAACAAGATATTATTTGGTTTTGACTGAATATGAAGCATGCGCAGTGAAAATGTACCTTCATTTTTCTAAAAGCCCTGATAGTGGCTTCTAGCACTCAACCAGTTAACTGTTTCAGTGCTGGAATCCTATGTCAGTGCTCTTGTTAGACGTACTGGTACCTCACTAAAGATATAATTTTTTTATGTACTTTATTGTGCCCCCGACCTCCGAAAGAGGATTCGGGGGTATCTAGTGAAGCCCTCCATCCATCCATCCATCCATCTGTCCGTACAAACATTTTGCATTGTAATTTCAAAGCCATTGCTTGGATTTTGATCTCCTTTGGTATGCTGATAGACCTGCATGGGGGAACGGATATGCACAAGAAACGGGGTCCATCTAATACTTTTTCCCAGAGTTATGGCCCTTTTTTGACTCAGAAAATTTTTCTCTTTGCACTCTTTCCACTTAGAAAATTTTTCTGTCCCACAATACATCAAGGCTACTTTGAACTTGCATATGGGTTGGGGGCAATGGCCCACATCTTGTTTGCATTGCCCTTGTTTTAAGTTCAATGCAAACAACATTTTGTTGATATTGGTTTATATTTTGTTGCTATTTATCGGCGTGTGTCTGTAGGCCTGGTCCAGTAAATTGTGTCGACAAGAATTGATTAACTGGTAGAGTACTGGAAGCCCATCTTTGAGCATTATCATGAAATACAGGTATCGCAACTTAAAGGCTTCATATTATGTGGATGTGATTTCATATTATCTTTGAAGAGAAATTGTTGCCTTGTGGGAACCACATGAAGTGAAGCAGTGTTTGTTTACTGTGCTAAACAAACTCTGTTTTACTGGTAAAATAGGATTCAGTCACTAATGTTTGAGGTGGAAGTCCCTCTCAAATGAGCAACATGGGTATAAATGATTGACTAAACTTGACTTTATCACCATGTTGTGGTCATGATTAGCCAGCAATATGTGACCTTAAACTCCAATAGATAAATAAATAATAAAAGAATTTGCTTAGACTATATGCTTTGGCCTTGTTACCATTAATGGGTGAGTTCCTATGGGCACTTATCCATAAATGGTAACGAGGCAAAAACTTGTGAACAAATTTTGAAGACAAAAAATAATTCAGCACTTGATAACATCTCATAACTGAAATTGGGCTGATAAGGACTCTAGGCCTATCAAGAAGTGGGACTAAGTCCCATACAATCCCAGCTGGCACTGTGTTTTTAGCTCACCTGACTGAAAGTCAGGATGAGCTACAGTGATTACTCGCATCCACCGTCCGTTGTTCATGAACATGGTGTTTGCACCTGCCCCTCCTAAACCACTGAACCAATTTTGGTTAAATTTGAGGTGATTGCTTGTTCTGACATCACATTTCTTTTTTTAATCAACATGCCCAGCGCCATATGGAGGGGGTGGGGGAAAATCCTCCAAAATTTGGAGGTCAGATTCAAGTTTGTTCAAATTGGGTCCCAGGGTTAATATTTGGGCTCTCTGTTGGAGTCCATTGTTTAACTTTGTGCAATATGGGGAAATTTCTTTAAAAATCTTCTTCTCCAAAACCACCTATTAGAATCTTTTGATATTTGGTATACAACATCTCTAGGGGACAGGGGGGGCAGATTCAAGTTTGTTCAAATCTGGTCCCTGGGTTAATATTTGGGCTCCCTATGGTAGCCCTAATTTTAACTTTGTGCAATATGAGGAAATTTCTTTAAAAATCTTCTTCAAATCCACCAGTAAGAATGCTCTCATATTTAGTATACAACATCTCTAGGGGAGTCAGATTCAGGTTTGTTCAAATCGAGTGTCCGGGTTAATATTTGGGCTCTCTAAGGGTGCCCAAATTTTAACTTTGTGCAATATGAAGAATAATCTTGAAAAATCTTCTCCAGATCCACCAGTCAGAACCCTATGATATTTGGTATACAGCATCCTTAGGGAGGTCAGATCTAAATTTGTTCAAATCAAGTCCCTGGGTTAATATTTGGGCTCCCTATTGGAGCCTGAATTTTAACTTAGTCCAATATGAGTAATAATCTTTAAAAATCTGCTTCTTGAGATACAATCAGAATTTTTCAATATTTGGAATACCGCATCTTTTGAGGGTTCAGATTCAGTTTGTTCAAATAAAGTTCCTGGGTTGATATTTGTGTTTCTTGTGTGTGTGGTGGGGGGGGGGGGGGGTGCAAATTTTAACATATTTCAAAATTGGTAATATTCTCCAAATCTTCTCCAGAACCACAAGTCTGAATCTTTTGGTAATTAGTATACAACATCCTTCAAGTTCCAGTCAAGTCCCTAGGTTGATATGTGGACTTCCTAGTTTTCAGACACTGAAAATCTGC
Organism: Pictodentalium vernedei; assembly: GCA_031216915.1. Lineage (NCBI taxonomy): Eukaryota > Metazoa > Mollusca > Scaphopoda > Dentaliida > Dentaliidae > Pictodentalium > Pictodentalium vernedei. The sequence continues at coordinate 327,587,694 of CM062291.1, forward strand.
GCATTATTTCCGTGGTAGCATCCAATACTAGAAAAAAAATCATCTAGTATGGACATCGGAGTTATAAATAATTAAATAACTTTATTCCTCTGTTGTGTTAACTAGCCATAGATGGTAATTAAATCCTTCTTTAAACAATTTCTTGTTGTTTTGGGGTTCATAGCTTGACAGGTGGGTGCCAGAAGAATATTTGGAGAGAATCACCAAGCAGCTGTCAGATTCTTCAGTATTCTAACTGGATACAAGTTTGACCTACATCCAGGTTCCATTGGTTTGAGGCACACTCTGCTACAACAGTGGAACCCTGTTAATTGAATAGCAAATTTTCAGTGAAATATCTTCAATTAACAAGTATTCAGTTTACAGGAATTTGGTAAATTTCCATCATCCTAGTGAAAAAAAGACCATTTATTCATTTATATCTTGTTTGACAGAGCATATGGGGCTCTGTCAAACAAAATATAACAGATTAAATGCTTAAATTGGCTGAACTGAGGTTGAGTAGGTTCATAAATGTGTGAAATTCATTCAATAATTGTCAAAGTAATTCTTCAATAGATCTCAAGATTTCTAACTCAACAGAAGGTATCTCTATAGCCTATATTCAATCAACAGGTCAAATTTTACTGAAGGTATAGGAAATGGTTTGGTGTTTGGATGTCATTTATGATTAACAGGGTTATTCCATGAAGAAATGGCCACTTTTATTCCTCTGCTTTCGTGGCCCATGAGAACATACATTTGAATTGTTGCATCAATCTGAATCATTGTTAGAGAAATGCAGTTTATTACATGACTGTTCTATGACATCCCCATCTGCAGCAACACTAAACCATGCGGAAAATAAAGATCTGTTCTGCACATATGTTGAACGGAAATCATTGACAAACTATTTTTAAATAGAAGCGAAATTTCACTGGAATTTTCTACAAATCGTGCAACGCAATTACAATTTGAATCGCTAGCGATGCCTGAAAATTGTCCCCTGAGTTCAAATGTGTTCTATGTGCCAGTAGACACATAGAACACATTGGAACTCAGGGCTAAATAGTAACACGGTTTCCCCTCGCAAATGTGGTTGGCGATAAAATGCGTTCTTTGTTGTTGACAGTTGTCAAATGAATTGCTGAGTGTCCTTCTAATAATTGTTTTTATAGATGTGAAGGCTTGTAATAAACACAGAATGACACACGCATGTGAATGGGTTAATCGATTGGATGTCATTTACAATTAACAGGGCTATGAAGAAATAGCCACTTTTATTCCTTTGCTTTAGTGGGCTATGAGAAAATACATATTAATTGTTGCATCAATCTGAATCATTGTTAGAGAAATGCAGTGTTGTGGACATACACGGAACGACACTTGTGCCATCGCAGAAGGATAACAATCTAGGCCTGCGGCCTCTTGTTCTATCCTTCCGTGCTGGCACTCGTGCCATATCGATAAACACATTCACACACGGATGTCGTTCTGTGTTTATTATATGCCTTCACGTCAAAAAAACTATTATTAGAAGAACACTCAGCAATTCATTGACAACAGTTACTATCAACAAAAAGAACAGATTTTATCGCCAACCCAATTTGTGAGAGGAACATGTGTTACTATTTCGTTCCCTGAGTTCCAATATGTTCTATGCGCCTACTGTTCCACACATATGTTGAACTACATCCAGGTGCTGGCACATAGAATACATTGGAAACTAGGGGACGATTTTCAGCTATCATTAGCTAGTCAAATTGTAATTGCGTTGTACGATTTGTAGAAAAGTCAGTGAAATTTCGCTTCTTTATAAAAATAGTCTGTCAACGATTTCCATTCCCAACATGTGTGCCGAACAGATTTTTATTTTCCTCATGGTTTAGTTTTGCTGTAGATGGGGATTTCATAGAACAGACGAGTAATAAAACACATTTTGGTTCTTCAACATACTATATTGTGAGCTCTGCCCACTTCAAACTGTCTTTGTGGAAAATTAATTTACAGTAATAACTTGAAAATATGTCCCTGTGACCTTTTATCTTTAGTGTGATTGTGTTAGTTCATTGTCATGTTCTTTTCATGTTACAAGCACTGATGAAATTCAACACAAATTACAATACAGGAAGTAGTTCTTTTCAAAGTGGTAGAAGTATTTCCCTGTCTTGAAGAACAACAAGGGTGTCAGAAGCAGGGTGGCATGAGGGCAGCTGCTCCCCTTGTCCTCTGACTTGGGGGCAAGGGGGAAGCATGTGCCCTTTTCGCCAGAAGTGCAATAATCGAAAAGACTTTACTACAAGAACAGTAACTGAGAAGTTGTCAAGTATTCATTTTTAACATATTTTATGTGTGGCAATGGGGGTATAATGGAGGCTGGTCGATAGTCACCAACCAAAGAAGCTATATAATCGGTGGGGTGAGTTATGAAGGTTTATATCGTCCCTTGAGTACACCAAGGTTCCATCTGCAATGAAGAGGCATGGCACCTTGTTGCACTCAAAGGGAGATATAAATATAATGTCAATTCTTTTGAGGGTCACATTTTCAATTTATGATACATTGTAAACTCCCCGACTTAACTCATACCCAGAGTCGAGTGCCTGTTTTTTGATACCCCTCCCCCCCCCCCCCCCCCCCCTTGCCTTTGGAAGCTTGCACTGTTGAATAACAATATTTTTTACACTAGGAACAAGATATCATTTATCTAATATTCACTCATGAATGAATTTTAAGAGTTCTTCAGTCACATGTTGATAATTTTTTTTTTAAATAATTTTATTACATTCTAGTGAATGGCATTTCTGATACTGATTGCCTTTTTGCATTTTTTTAATGGATTCATGCACAGAACATTATATTATATTTCACATTCTGTAATTATTGTTATTATAATTGTTAATTACTCCAGTTAGTTACTGTGTATAATTTTGTACTATAGGATTGGGTCTTGTAATTAATTTTTACTTTTTTTATTGTACATGTACAAAATAATATAATAATGTTATTTTTTTTCTTTTCATGATCATCCCAATCAGCGTTATATAGTCCATTCATTTTTTGTTGAGAAGATTTACCAAAAAAGGGATAACACTTTTGTTTCATCAGAAACTTGTTTCTTCATTGTGCAATTGAATGTCTTTTAAAGGCTATAAAATAGTCAAATTCGGAATCATTGCTGAGTATTTCTCATTCGGGCGTTCCTGTGAAGTTGAGAAGCTTGTATTATCTAAATTAGATCCCATGAGCACACCCTACAGGCCGCACATCTCAACCGATCTTTTTCAAATTTTATATGTAGCTTTGGTGTAAAGTCTACATGTCCAGGCACCTGTAACGGGACCTATTCCAGGTCGTAAAAGTCGGAAATAAGCCTTTAAGTGTTAAAGTTTGTAATATAGACATTAGTGTGCAGAGAGTTAATATTGAATATTCTTGTGTGAGAACATTCCTAGAATCATTGTCAATATTGGTATAATTAGATGACATAAATATACAGAACCCGATGTGTGTTTTAATCAATGGGTGTTTTACATAACGAGTTGGAATGGCGTAGACATATTTTGCTCAAGCAAAATATGACTATGCCATTCCAACGAGTTATGTAAAACACTCACTGATTCAAACACACATCGCGTTCTGTGTTTATTGCACATCCCCATGCATTAAAATTCATTTAAATAAACAAATTTTAATTTTGATATTTAAACCCAAAGGTGAAGTTATTTTTGTTTGAATTGGTACTGACCAAATGGATTAATAAGAAATCAAAACAGCCTTTAGGGAACCAGTCTAAATTATATTCATTATCTTTTCTATTGGGCGTGTTTGTTGAAATTCGTATCGTTGTTTCTTTTCGGCTGATGTTCATTCATGCCTAACCATTTGGTGGCTATAACTGATAATAAAAATATAAGTACAAATTTGAGTGGATTTGCAAAACAGGTGGGAGAAACTTTTTACATGACAAACGATCGATAATTGTATAACAAAATTTGGAAACTTTTCGAACCGTCACTAATGATTCAACCAGAAAGGAACAAATCTAAATGGTGCAGGTGAAAAAAATTCTGGCTTGTATATCATCAGTTAAATACAGAAACATTTATGTCATACCAGCGATTCTGTTAAATACAATGGTTTAAAGTTTGATGGATGCGTAATAAAAAGAATCTTTATGCGTCCACTTTTTCACAAGTGGGGCCTATATAGGAAACAACAGAATGTCTGTCCATCCATCCTTTATGTGCATATGTACATGGGAAATTACATTCTTGTGGTCACACACAAGGTTTATTGAAAAATTTTGTTCAAGCTTTTCATACATGGTCAGCAGGAAGCGTACATGCATATACTCCCAAATTTTCAAGATGCCAAAATTTCCAACTCAATTATCTCCTCTTGAACTCGATCTATTATAGGTTTCTATCTGAAATTCTTGTGTACGTAACGCGTCATAGGTTTATGCAGCAATTTTATTTAAGCTTATACATGGTAACTGGCCATACTCAAACTTCAAAAACTTTAAAGTTGCAACAATTTGATCTGATCATGTTTAACAAAATTGCCTCCTCTTCAAATTCAATGTAATACTGATTTCTGTATGAAATTCTTTGTGCACAAAACACTTAGGTACTGGGCAGTAGGCAGCTGCTCCACTACCAATGCATATTTATGGCACTAATAACAAGAATCTGTTGTCATGAGTGTATTGTTTTCATGGCACTGGAAAAAAAAATTACTTTTCAACTTTCAGCCAAAGTCTCTGAAAAAATAACCTCAAATGTTAGCTCTTTATCTGTTGCTAGCAGATTTTTCTGTCTTGTACAAACATATTCTGTTGACTTGGGATATAATCCTCCCCCTCCCATGGGAAATGTGTGACCTTAAACATAAATAAATAATCCTGGTCCTTGTTTACAAAATGCAATCCATATAAATAGGTGTAGTTCTCTTATCAATTGTTTTTTGATGCCAGAATCTAATTAATTTTTCATCAAATCAGGTCATGGCTGCTATATATAAGCCATGACTTGATTTTATGACAAATTTTTAAAATATCCGATAAGAGTTATGCACTCTATATGTTGCTAGTATAGGATTTCTCCATGAAGAATTTGTACCGAGAAAAAATACTATCTTCAAAAATGCTGAAGTTTGAGAAATATTTGTTCCTAGAAATCCATATTGTTTTTATTCATTGAGAACTTCTTTCATCCCACAACTTCTCTTCTTTTTTTTTAAACAAAATGTTTAAGACTTACATATAACTTCACAATTGTCAATATAATTTCACATTCATAGTTATCAACAAGCAAGCGTCTCTTCTGTTCATATTTAAAGCCATCTTGAGATCCCAAGGCAAATTCCTATGAGTGGCATTTTTGACAGCTTTGGGTTCTCAAGATGATTTATTTCCATTACCTCATTATCATTTATTAAAGAATTTTGGAATAAAATTAAATTTTTATCAATACACATTTTGTTTTGTTTCATTCTTCTTAAGCCTTTAGTCCTTTCATTTCATAACTAGTGTGACCTGAGAAGTCTGACTTTGCTAGTGTATAGTTTCATTCCATTCTACTTCAACATAGCAATACCAGAAGAGTAGAATTTCTATTGAAACTGTTCTCTATAAGAACCGAGGGATGGATGGCTGTGCTTGTTCACTCTGCGGATATGTTCAGCTTTATCTGCTGTATAATAGGTCTTGGTAACCTTTGTAACCAATGATGAGGATGCGAGTCCTCAGGTGATAGTAGTGAGTGATGAGTATTTGGCCGTAATAAGAAAAAAGTCTAGATGATCATCGCCACCAGGAATGCAGTGGCTTGGTAGGTAGAGATGCAAGCGGAGAGGTCCTCAGTTCGAATCCCACCTATGGCAACCACCTTGTGTCCTTGGGCAAGAGACTTAATCCCATGTGGGGACACGGTGGCATTGTGTACTAAGGCGTACTGCACGTCTATGGTGGGCTTGTCTTTAACGAATGCTAACCCTGCTTGTGTGGAGTTAGTATGTTGGGTAGTCTGACAGTTGCTTGCTGTAGCTCAGTGGTTCTCACTGGCTACATGGCTGCCAGTGGGCATCTTATATATCTAACATATAAATTGTCAACAATTCCTTTAGCACCCTACAGGCAAGCCAGAATATAAGCATACTGACATCTGCAAAATGAGGTCCTCAGAGGGTGAATTTGGTGATGCTACCCTGCACAGCAGGTAGCATCACTAAATTTACCCTCTGTGAACCTCAATCTGAATCAGGTTCTCAAACCTGAACAGAAAGAGGTACCCAGAGGATAAATTGGCCCACTGTATAGGATAGCATCAGCAAATTCACCCTCTGGGGACCTCATTCTGCAAATGACAGATTGCTTATTTTCAGGCTTGCCTCCAGGTCACATTTCTCACCCGATCTTTTTCAAATTTCATATGTAGCTTTGGTGTGATGTCTAGACGAGAGCTATCAAATTTTTGTGAATTTCGTTGAAAAGGAATCACTGAAGTAAATATTTGAATTAGAGTTATTAATCCCCTTGAAATGTTGCACTCTGAAAATGATGCAATCTTCAAAAATGAAAAGCCTTGGGAAAATATGTTTCAATAAACATTTGAAACATTCTACTGACATCTTGCATTATTGCTGAATATTCCAGATAAATAAAGAGGGTGATTTGATGATTTTTTGGACCTAAAAAATACAATTGACTGTTGATGTGTTTTTGTTGGGAATTCCATGAAAAATATGTGCATGTGACCGGTACTTCCCTTTCTGTTAGTTTTTCTCTCTTATTTGTTGCATGACCCCCTGTTTTCAGGCCAGAAAAAGTTGTCTGAAGGGCTATACTTAACAAAGATATTTGAATGCTAAAATTTAAGTGACTCAATTATTTTTAGCTCAACTTTGACGTAAGTCAAATTTGAGCTTTTGCCATGGCCAGTTGTCCGCCGTCTGTCTACAATTCAATACGGCTCGTGCTAGAGGCCTATTTATGAACCGATCTTTACGAAACTTCTTGGGTACCTTTGTTATGACCGTGGGACGAGAGCGAGTGTTTTGGGGTCCGATCCAAAATTCAAATTGGCTGCTGGCAGCCATTTTGTACAAAATTAGGTGCAGTCAGATTTTTGCACAGAACTTCCATTTGAAAGCTCTGATTTGAATAATTTTTTGTATGAATGTTTAGTACCATGGGATACATCACATATAGTACAGGGTTTTTTCTCGTGTTTAAATTATGCAAATTAGACTAACTTTGATGTATTTAGTGTTACTTTCAGCACTGTAAGTGCAAATACCAATACGGCTCGGGCTAGAGGCCGTATTTATGAACCGCTCTTTACGAAACTTCTCGGGTACCTTTGGATCACTGTGGGATGAGAACAAGTGTTTTGGGGTCCAGTCCAAAATTCAAGATGGCCGATGGCAGCCATTTTGTACAAAATTAGGTGCAATCAGATTTTTGCGCAGAACTTCCATATGAAAGCGTTGATTTGAACATTTTTTTATATGAATGTTTAGTACCATGGGATACATCACATATAATACAGTTTTTTTTCTCGTGCAGAAATTCTGCAAATTAGATGAACTTTGATTTTTTCAGTGCTACTTGTACACAGTAAGTACACATGTCAATACAGCTCGGGCTAACGTCTGTATTTATGAACTGATCTTCACGAAACAGCTTGGGTACCTTTGTTATCACCTTGAGACGAGAACGAGTGTTTCTGGGTGCGGTCCAAAATTCAAGATGGATGCCAGTGGCCATTTTGTACCGAAATTAGGTCTAATCAGTTTTTTGTACACAACTTCTATACAGCTCAGGCTAGAGGCGGTATTTATGAACCGACCTTTACGAAACTTCTTGGGTACCTTTGTTATCACCATGTGACAAGAATGAGTGTTTTTGGGTGCGGTCCAAAATTCAAGATGGCCGCCAGCAGCCATTTTGTACCAAAATTAGTGCAATCAGTTTTTAGCTCATCTTGACAAAGTCAAGCTGAGCTAATCTCATCGCTCCCCGTCTGTCATCCGTCAACACCATGTTTTGGTCTTCTCCTCCAAAGCCACTGGGCCAATTCAAGTGAAAGTTTGTGTGAGTGATGGTCCCAAAGGGGCATTTCAACTCAGCATGCCCAGCCCCATAGGGAGGGAGTGGGGGAAAATGCTCCAAAATATTTTTAAAATCTTCTTCTCAAGAACCAGTGTGTACAATGACTTGATATTTGCTATGGAGCTTCCATATGAGGTGTAGAATCAACTTTGTTCAAACGAAGCTCGTGAAGTAATATTTGGCTTTGTAATAGGAGGGGTAAGATTTTTGGCCCCGCCAAAAATTTCCATTTTCTGAACCGATGGTCCGGTATGAACCAGATTTGGTTTGTGGTAGTATTGGGTCATAAGTACTTACCCATGCAAAAAAAAAAATTCCCGCATACCCATGGGAACCCTGGAAGCTAAAAATAGAAATATTTTCAAACGCCCATATTTCTCAAAACACACGGAACAGAGAGCTGTTATGTGGTATGAAGTATCCTTAGGACCAGTAGAATTGAATGGTAAAAAAAAATTGCCATCGGTTATGTTAGGGTGTTCTGTAATGGGCATCGAAAAAATGCTGAGTCAGCATATTTGCAAAAATTTTAAAAAATCTTTTCTCCACAATCAATCATCAGAATCTTTTGATATTTGGTCTACAGCATTCATAGAGGGGTCAGATAAAAGTTTGTTGAAATAAAGCTCATTGGTTCATATTTGGGCTCTCTACAGGAGCCCGAAGTTTTAACATAGGGTAATATGGGGAATATTCTTTACAAATCTTCTTCTTCAGAACCACCAGTCAGAATCTTTTAATGTTTGGTATACATCATTGTTATGAGGGTCAGATTCTAGATTGTTCAAACCAAGTCCCTAGGTTAATATTTGGGCTTCCTATGGAAGCCCAAATTTTATCTTTGTTCAATATGAAGGGTAATTTAAAAAAATCTTCTTCTTCAGATCCACCAGTCAGAATGCTTTGATATTTGGTATGCATCATCTCTATGGGGGTCAGATTCAAGTTTGTTCAAATCAGATCCCTAGGTATATATTTGGGCTCACTATGGTAGCCCAGATTTTTACTTAGTGCAATATGAGGAAATTTCTTTAAAAATCTTCTTCTTCAGATCCACCAGTCGGAATGCTTTTATATTTGGTATACAACATTTTTAGGGGGGTCAGATTCCAGGTTGTTCAATTCGAGTGCCTAGGTTAATATTTGGGATCCATATGGGAACATGAAATTTAACTTAGTACAATATGAGGGAATTTCTTCAAAAATCTTCTTCAGATTCACTTGTCAGAATGCTTTCACATTTGGTATACAACATCTCTAGGGGGGTCAGATTCAAGTTTGTTCAAATCGGATCCATAGGTTAATATTTGGGCTCGCTATGGTAGCCCAAATTTGAACTTAGTGCAATTCGAAGAAATTTCTTTACAATTTCTCTTCTTCAGATCCAACAGTCAGAATGCTTTCATATTCGGTACTCAACATCTCTAGGGAAGTCAGATTTAACTGTGTTCAAATCAAGAGCCTGGGTTAATATTTGGGCTCTCTATGGGAGCCGGAATTGGCCATTTTGCTGAAGAATTAAAAATTTTGTATTCAGTACCCTCTAGAGGTACTAAGATTAATCCACACAGGTTGTATCAAGGGCTTCATAGGGGAGCTCTACATTTTACTTAAAGATCAACTAAAGAAAAGGCATGATGCCCAGATTATTTTTGTCACTCCTGAGGGACTCAAGGATTGACGGCGTAGCCTATGGAGATGGCTTGCTTAATGTAGACTCATTCTTGGACTCTGTTTAAATTGTGTTCTGTTCAAGATGAGCACTTCAGGCCCCGTGGGGTCTCTTGTTTGTACAGAACTTCTGTATGAAAGTTCTGATTTGAATAAATTTTTGTAGGAATGTTTAGTAACATGGAATACATCACATATAATACAGGGTTTTTTCTCCTGCAGAAATTATGCAATTAGATGAACTTTGATTTATTCAGTGCTACTTATACACAGTAATTGCACATGTCAATACGGTTTGGGCTTGAGTCTGTATTTATGAACCGATCTTCACGAAACTTCTTGTGGTACCTTTGTTATCACCTTGTGACAGGAACGAGTGTTTTTGGGTGCCTTTGTTTTCACTGTGCTATGAGAACAAATATTTTTGGGTTCAGTCAGACCCACTCTGGGACTCAAAAGATTTCTTTTCTAGTTTAGCATCTAACTGTCACCCCACCTTTACAATACTTTATCTATATATTTGTTACAGGCTACGGTCAGCATTTATGTACAGACCGTTACAATACTTTACGTGTACCTTTGTTATCAGGTCATTACCTAGATGTTTGTCATTGCTGTGTCACATACTATACATGTACATATCTTAAACAAGTTGAGCTACAGTGTCATTGACACTTTCATTTGAAGTAATGAATCCAAACAATTGAAGGTTAAACAGGTATTGCATAAGCTGAAGTTTGGTCGGAACTTGGATTTCAGATACAAATTTCCTGATTGTTGCATCACATCAGAATTCCATTTTAGGGCATTTACTTTGTGTGTTTCATTTTCTTCATTTTTAGGAGGCTAAAATGCCCCAGGCAAAAAGACCAGTCCAAAAAGCCTCAAGATCATATCGGGCCAGGGTAACATCTCAAAAGCTAAAATGCTTTCATTTTTATGTGTACCCATACTATGTATGGTACACATAATGCCATCATCCGGGGTGGCCATCCGTCATTCGTCCATCCTTTGTCCATCTGTCCGTCCGGTGTCCATATCCATTTCTTTGTCATTCGATAACTTGAAAAATATTGCTTGGATTGTCAAGTTACTTTATATTTGTGTTCAGGTTACTGATGTGCCGAGCTGTATAGTTTTTGGTGTAAATCTGATAATTGGATCCTGAGATATTAACCCTTTATCCTTCAAATTGAAAATTCCTCCAATCCCTTTGGCATTCGATAACTTGAAAAATATTGCTTGGATTGTCAAGTTACTTTACATTTGTGTTCAGGTTACTGATGTGCTGAGCTGTATAGTTTTTTTTGTTTGTCCGTCTGTCTGTCCGTCCGTCCGTTGGTCTGTCCATCCAGCATCCGTATCCATTTCTTTGTCATTTGATAACTTGAAAAATATTGCTTGGCTTGTCAAGTTACTTTATATTTGTGTTCAGGTTACTGATGTGCCGAGCTGTATAGTTTTTGGTGTACATCTGATAATTTGATCCTGAGATATTAACCCTTTATCCTTCAAATTGAAAATTTCTCCAATCCCTTTGGCATTCGATAACTTAAAAAATATTGCTTGGATTGTCAAGTTACTTTATATTTGTGTTCAGGTTACTGATCTGCCGAGATGTATAGTTTTTTTTGTCCGTCTGTCTGTCCGTCCATCCGTCGGTCTGTCCGTCCGGCATCTGTATCCATTTCTTTGTCATTCGATAACTTGAAAAATATTCCTTGGCTTGTCAGGTTACTTTATATTTGTGTTCAGGTTACTGATGTGCCGAGCTGTATAGTTTTTTTGGTTTGTCCGTCTGTCCATCAGTCGGTCTGTCCATCCGGCATCTGTATCCATTTCTTTGTCATTCGATAACTTGAAAAATATTGCTTGGATTGTCAAGTTACTTTATATTTGTGTTCAGGTTACTGATGTGCCGAGCTGTATAGTTTTTGGTGTAAATCTGATAATTTGATCCTGAGATATTAACCCGTTATCCTTCAAATTGAAAATTCCTCCAATCCCTTTGGCATTCGATAACTTGAAAAATATTGCTTGGATTGTCAAGTTACTTTATATTTGTATTCAGGTTACTGATGTGCTGAGCTGTATAGTTTTTGGTGTAAATCTGTAATTTTGATCCGGAGATATTAACCCTTTATCTATCAAATTGGAAATTCCTCCAATCTCTTTGGCATTCGATAACTTGAAAAATATTGCTTGAATTGTCAAGTTACTTTATATTTGTGTTCAGGTTGCTGATGAGCCGAGCTGTATAGTTTTTGGTGTAAATCTGATAGTTTGATCCTGAGATATTAACCCTTTAACCTTCAAATTGAAAATTCCTCCAATCCCTTTGGCATTCGATAACTTGAAAAATATTGCTTGGATTGTCAAGTTACTTTATATTGGTGTTCAGGTTACAGATGTGCCAAGCTGTATAGTTTTTGGTGTAAATCTGATAATTTGATCCTGAGATATTAACCCTTTATCCTTCAAATTGAAAATTCCTCCAATCCCTTTGGCATGAGATAACTTAAAAAATATCAATCCGATTGTCATGTTACTTCATATATATGTTCAGGTTACTGATGTGCTGTGCTCTATAGTTTTTTATGTAAATCTGATAATATGATCCGGAGATATTAACCCTTTATCCATCAAATTAGACACTCCTCCAATCCATTTCTATATGTACCCATACCATGTATGGTGTACATAATGTCGGCATCCATGGTGGCCCTCCATCATACAGCTTTCTACTAGTTGCGCGTATGGGTACACATCTGACAATTTCATCGGCCTATTTTTCTGTCATAAAGTACAGCACTTACAGATAGGCCCTTTGCTTCATTCTGTCATTCCTAAGTCTTTATTCTTTCTAGTTGATGAAGAAGTGGAGTTCATCAATGGTAGATTAGAGGGAAGGCCCCATGGTAATCCAGGGAGTGAAGCAGTGCTTGTTTACTGTGGTAAACAAGGTCTGTTTTACTGGTAAAATAGGACCCATTCACCAGTGTTTGGGGTGGAAGTACCCTAAAATGTGCAACATGGGTGTAAACAATTCGTCCCCTGAGTTCCAATGTGTTCTATATGCCAGTAGGCACGTAGAACACATTGGAACTCAGATGACGAATTGACTAAACTTGACTTTATCTCCATGTTAAGTCATGATTTGCCATTGTGCAGAAACATGTGGTTTTATGGGAGAGTGCCCACAGGCAGCACTCTCCCACAAATTGTGACAAGGAGAATAAATGTGCACAAATATTGTCAACCAAAAATAATTTCGCACTCTACTAGTTAACACCAATAAATAAATAAACTGGTGTTCAAAAAGAATTTCAGCAAGTAGGGAAACATTATGATTTGAAACTGAACAATCCTTCTCATTGGTATTGAAACCCACTTCCATTTGGGCCACTTGAACTCAGGTGAGTGTATTTGGATCCCCCTATAGGAAGCATGGGAAGTGGGCAGTGCTTGTATACTTTGTTAAAACAAGTTTTGCTTTACTGGTAACCTGGGACCAGTAAACCAATGCCTGGGGTGAAATTCCTCTAGAGTGGGTGGTGTGGTATAAATGATTGGCTAAATATAACTTCATACATATGTTGTGGTCATGATGTAGCCATAGTTACTGAATATGACCTTCTTAACCCTTTACCTAACCTAGCGGCCAAAAACAAAACCTACAGCAGCCTAAAATATCTTACAATATCTCGATAAAACCATACAAATATGGATAACATTCGTTGAGCCGAATCTAATGATATCCATAGTTGTATGGATTTCTTGAAACATTGTGAGAATTTTTTTTTAGAAAAATGTGAAATTTAATTTATTTTTTAAAAAAGCTGTGTTAGGCAAAGGCTTAAACACCAATAAATAAATGAATAACTATGTTAGGATCACCTTGAAACTCTGGTTTCTCTGTCACACCATTAATCTGCCCTGACTGTTCAATGTCATCAAACTACTACAAACAAATAAACTAATAATTTGCCGAACCGGTATTTTTCTCTTCCTTAACCCTTTGAATGGGAGCGCGGTGGCTCAGTGGTAGACTGTTGGACTTCTATGCTAGAGGTCCCGAGTTCGATCCCCGTCAGGGACGACCCGCGTTGTGTCCTTGGGCAAGGCACTTTATCCAGGTTGCCTACATGGGGGCACAATGACGCCGTGTACTAAGGCATACTGCACGTTGATGGTGCACATGTCTTCAACCGCTGTAACCCTGCTTGAGCGGAGCTTGAACAGAGAATGTTGAGGAGCTGACAGTTGCTCATCGTTGCTTGGTGGTTCTCTACAGATACTCCGGCTGCCTCCACCCGTAAAACTGTCGTGGTCATGATTAGCCATTGTGCATAAGTATGTGACCTTAAACCCAAAAATAAATAACCCTTTGAATGCTGGTGGTATCTTCCATGCCAGTTCAATGGTAGCAATTAGAAGAGTCCATGTTCATTATTTGGGGTAGATCAATTAATATTTTTAACGTGCAGCCTCGAGGCTGCACCTTGAAAATATTGATTGGTCTACCCCACATATTTACTTAACAGCCATCCTATTTAATGATGTTATGACATTTCATGTTCCTGGCCAGAAAAGGGCCGTTCGGATTTAAAGGGTTAATTTTTCTTCCAAACTCCCATGCCTTCATTTCAGGTATTGCTTACATAGAAATTTCTGTCTTCTTGCACAGTAGTGGGGCCCACTTAATTGGAAATCTGTTAATTGAATAGCCCTGTAATTAAATATAACTTAAAAACATAAAACCATTTACTATGGCTTCAGAACAAATTTGACCTGTTAATTACAAACAGGTTATAGAGTAAACTCCTGTTGTCTTGTAATGTGCAGAGAAATTGGTTTGAAATCACCAAATTCCCCTTGTTTTTTTACCTATTTGGCTGGAGAATACAGGAAAGGGACCAAATGCCTGTTAATGGACTGTTCCTGTTAATTGAATAATGTTCATTAGCAAAAAAGGCTGTTCAATTAACAGGGTACCACTGAGCTTTGAACATCCCTGTTGGAAATGTTCCAGTGTCTGCACCCTTCCCAACTGTCATGACTGGCATTCTCATTTCCCATTCTACTGATCATGGGAGCGTGGTGGTTTAGTGGTTAGAGCATTGGACTTCAAGGTTGACAGTTCAATCCTGACCACCAGTGACTGCATTGTCTCCCTAGGCAAGGATCTTAATCGCCATTGTCTACGTTGTGGCATGGGGTCACTATGTACTAAGGTGTACTGCACACTTGCACTTGAGCTTGTATGTTGGGGGGTCTGACAGTTGCTCACCACTGCTTAGTGGTTCTCTCCAAGCACTCCGGCTTCATCCACACCAAAACAAACAAAATGGAATGTACCAATCATGAATTCTATTGAAACCCCGCAGAGAGGCTCCCAGTGTTTCATCCAAGTTTTTTTGGATACTGGGTGTTGTATACACAAACGTAGTTTGTGGGGTTATAATGCACATAAATATATATTATATTATCAATACTAAAATAAGTAAAGGTATGACACTTCCCAGATCAAAATTTTCAACAATGTCTCAAATAGCGAATACCTCATCGATCTCGCTCAAATAAACGACAAAATGTTGTGTAATTCGTGGAGCCACTGAGATTTCGAGCCCAAGATTGACGAAATTTTACTTTTATTCACATTTATTTCACTTTTTATCAACTCCCCCACCTTCTGTTATCCGGTAAACAAGCAATGAATGCAATGCCGTGCGTTCATTTGTCAATATAAAATTCAACGCATTATTTTTCACTCTAAATATAACTCATAGTCAACAAAGAAAACGTGGTCGGTGAACAATGTAAACTGAAGTTCATTCGAAGATGTCTCTTTCAGAAATCGAAATTGCTACTGAAAAAGGTCATAACATTATAATAACTGGACAGGCTGGTGTGGGAATATTAGAGAACCCAATTTTGTTAGTCGCAGAAGTAAAGAAAATCCTGGTGGACCAGTTTCGACAGGGGTGGTGGTCGAACGTTAATGCATCCACTATGTACACTGCATATAGATTACTTGATCATAACTGAGAAATGAAATTTTACATATCTAGTTTGCCCCAGACTGATATTTTTACTCTTGCTAGATTCATAACATCCAATCACCACTTGCCGGTTGAAACAGGTCGTTGGCAAAATATACCCAGAACCAAACCTGTATGCAGGTTGTGATCATCAGAGAATGTGGGAGATGAGTACCACTATATAATGGAATGCACGAAGTTCTCAGGTGAAAGAATAAAGTATTTACCTCACCTTACGCATACACGTCCATCAGCTTATAAATTCAGAGAACTCTTTTCATGCAATGACCATACAGTACTCAGACAGTTGTGCAAATTTATCAGAATCGTCAACCTTATAACAGGATTACCATAAATTACGACTCATTCAAATCCTTCAATCCCATACCACCACAGAATCTCCGGTTCTCTCCTTGGGGTGGAACCTGCGAGAGCAAGTCCACCCCCAGGGAGAGAATTGCAGACTCTAGACCTCCCCCCCCCCCAACTTCTCAGCAGCTCTTAACTAATAAATAAGTACGTTATCCACCAATGGATGCATATAGCCTGGTACTTGAAGCTGATTTGCATGGTTGTGTAGGTGTATGTGGGTGCATATAAGAGAGTAGAAAATGTGTGTGTGCTTGTGTGTAAATCCTATATCGTCAAGTGTCGAATGTGGTGCCCTTCTAAGAAACCTTGTTTTGTTTTGTTTTTTGTTTTCTCAAGGTTGCCTAAAGGAAGGGTGTTCCATATTACACTTAGCCCCGGTACTGTAAGTAAACACAAATTGTTAAACATATAGAATTAGGACTTCCTCTGCTTACCTTATATTTCGAATTGTTTTGATGTAAGCATGTAGGATATATATTCATATTTGTGTACCTGGCTAGTTGACGATAGAGTATGATCAACTTTGCCTATCAGGGACTCATATACAATACGCTGAGGTTTACACTGTGCCTCTCAACAATCTGCTCATTTAGCAAAGCCCAGTCCAATTTAAAGAAATCTTGTAACTGTTTGCCAGTGGTACCATGCAGATGTGGATGCAGTCCATTTCGGCCAAAGCTTTGATGAGCCGGTCCCGGTGACACCCACATCCGTATTGTTCTGAAAGATATCTAACACAAAAGGTTCTCTAGTTGTGAAAAATGCCCTACTGTGTACGCTGCTGAGTTGAGTGGGGGAGAGTTACACATCTATGCGAAGTTATAATTACCTTACATGTTACTATCACCCTCCACCCACTGCTGACTTATGTAAATAATTATGTAAATATCTGTACCTCTTATACCACAGTCTGTGATCACAGAGTGAATAAAGAATTGAATTGAATTGGAAAAACATTTTACCTCAATAAAACAACACTGGACTGACACATTTTAACAATAACGTTCATACACTTAACTGGTAGAGTGCTAAATTATTTTTGACCATCAAATCTTGTACACATGTCTTTGCCTTGTTTCAATTTATGGGAGAGTGCCTATGGGCACTCTCCCATAAATTGTAACAAGGCAAACCCTTACAGATTAAATAATATCACTTCAAACATAATACAAAGCACATGTATTGAATATGAGCCTTCAAGTTGTGGTACCTGCACTTCAGAATAAAGCCCAAATATGGGCTTCCAGCACTCTACCAGTTAATACAACAGGTATGGCAAGCGCCAATTTGCCTCGCTGTTCAATGACTGTGCACAGATGTTTTGTTTCAGCGGACGGCAGATATTCGGACGAATTTTTGATACAGAAAATCCAAGGTTGATGACAATTATCATGATGTAAAAGAGAGGAAGTTATCAACAGATGTTATTATTGACGAAGTATCTATGCTTTCCTTAAAACTTTGTCGACAAATAGACATAATTTGTAAGGAGATAAGGAATCACCGAAATGTTTTTGTAGGCATCCAAATGCTTTTATGTGGAGATTTCTTTCAGCTGTGAATGTTAATGACCCTAGAGACTTCATATCTGCAGAACAACTTAGATTCCAGTGTTTAAACTGACCACTGTTATCGACAGTCTGAAGGAAAGTGAACAATTCAATTTGAAACACACTGAAAAGGATTTATTGAATATTATCTAAACACTGAAGGAGTGGGGTGGATTAACTCAAAGAGTTTTGAGTCTCAACATTTTATAAGCAGAAAGAACAAAACATCTAAATTTTGGCTAATGGACCCCACCCCTGTATCTATCAAGAGGTCTGCAAAGAGCGGACTGAACACTTTGATTCAATTTAGGCAATAAATGTAAGATGCTCTGTCGCTGATAAACAGTCTAATGAGCCTACAAAAAATGTGGGATGTGAATGTTTTGTACATATGTGTGTGTGGTGGCAATTGGGGGTGGGGGGGGTGGGTATTAGTAACTGATAATCACTAATGTAGTCAGACAAAATATGCACAGAAAAATACCCATGAGCGAAATTTCCATATACAGAATGTTCATAAACCATATAATTAATCAATATTTGAAATTTCTAATTAAGTTCAGTTCCATATTCAAAGATGCATTCACTTCACCATAATTTAAAAAATAGAAAACATAAAGTTAAAAATTTAAGTTCAAATTTAAAAGCTTTTTCAGAGTAATAATATGAAGTTTAGCAATATATTCTAAAAATAAGTGGCAATCAAAGAAGAAGTGAGGTTGTTTTTCATAAGAATACATTTTTGAGAAATCTCTTTTTTTGTTGGGGAAATATTTTATTTCTGTGGAACCAAATAGGTCAACCAACAGAATAAAAGAAAGTTAATCGGTTGTATGTTCAGGTAAATGAAAGCAAAGGAAGATCAAATTGCCCACATTCAGTTAATCCACCACATAGGGCACAAGTTAATACTCAATACATAAATGTTGAATGAATGTAGGACAGAAGGAAACAGGATGCAAAAAAACGAACGAAAGGAAACACTAATAAACATAATTATTTATCTACCTATTCCGTTTTGGCAAATAATACAACTTAATGTTTAAATTTGTATGTAGGAATATTTTCTGACAGGAAATATAACTATTCAGATATGGTAACAATGCCCCCCCCCCCCCCCCCACTTCCTTCCCCCCCCCCCCAAAACAAAAGTAAAATAAATAAAAAATTATTTTTTTTATTTATTATTGTTTAAGGTCACAAACTTCTGCACAATGGCTAATCATGACCACAACATGGAGATAAAGTCAAGGTCAGTCAATCGTTTATACCCCATGTTGCCTATTTTAGAGGACTCGCACCCCAAGCATTAGTGACTGGGTCCTATTTTACCAGTGAAACAGAGTTTGTTTACCACAGTAAACAAGCACTGCTTCACTTCCCGGGGTTCCCACGGGGAAAATAAAAAATTCAAAATAATAAATTGATTTAAAAATTTAAAAAGAATTGTTTTGAAAGGGTCATTTTCTGTTGACATTAAATTTCAAAACAGAAAAAATGTGTTTCTTTCTGTCCTGTTTCCTTTTGTCCATTTCTTTGTGTCTTGTTTCCTTCTGTCCTACATTCTGTTGAACACCCAGGTGTCCATGAGCTGAAAATTTGCTTGTGCTTAGTTGCCCTGAAATTTGAAATAATCAACAGACAGAAAATACACTCTACTGTTATTTGGTAGATATCCGCCCTCTGCATAAGTACCATCTGAAATAATTTGTGGGATTAACCACAAGAAAATTTCCATTACATTTTTTCCTTGTTGATAATTCCAATCCTTGACATCATTTCCTGGGAAGCTCTCAGAGAGAGCTTCCAAAGAAATGATGTTTAGGTTCAAATGGCATTAGTAATAGGGAGAAAATGAGATCAAATTGTTTAATGGTTATCTATCCAGTATCTTATTTGAAGTTATTTCTACTTATTCTGTTCCAAAATATTCAGTTCACATGCTGTGTAACAAAAGAAAAAATAAAATTTCATACTCATCCTATATTTTGTATACAGGAGTGGGATTTGCCATGGGGGCAGGGATGGGGGGAGGTGAATCATTTTAATCTGTAGTCCTAATCTATCCGTACCTTAAAACCTTTCTTAGAAAGCTTTACACAAATAATAAAAGCTGTTCATGTCAATTTGAATGCAAAAACTGTTTAAAGTGTTCAATTCATTTTTAGCTCAACTTGACAAACCAGAAAACCTTTAGCACAGTCTACAGGTCATATTTATAGAGGAATTTCATTGTAACTTGGTGGGTTGATTTCATATAATGTCTAGATGAGAAAGTCCCCTTTTGGACGTGATTGGGCAACTGTAACGGCAACAGGGGCCCGAAAACCTGTAGAACAGTCTACAGGTCATAATTATGAAGGGGTTTCATTGTAGCTTGGTAGGATGACTCCAAATAATGTCTGGATGAGAACATCCCCTTTTGGTCGCAATCATTCAGCCTTTATGGCTGCCCGAGCCCAAAGTCCTTTAGCATAGTCTATAGGTCGTATTTATGGAAGGATTTCATTGTAACTTGTTAGGTTGACTCCATATAATGCCCAGATGATGACATCCCCTTTTGGTTGTGATTGGTTAACTGTGATGGCTACAGGTGCCCGAAGCCCGAAAATCTGGAGCATAGTCTGCAGGTCACATTTATGAAGGGATTTCATTGTAACTTCGTAGGATCACTCCAGATGATGCCCAGATGAGAATTTCCCCTTTTGGTTGCAATCATTCAACCATTATGGCTGCCCGAGCCTGAAGCCCGAATACCTTTAGCACAGTCTACAGGTCATATTTATGAAGGGATTTCATTGTTACTTGGTAGGTTTGACTTCATATAATGTCTAGATGAGAACGTCCCCTTTTGGACATGATTGGGCAACTGTGACAGCTACAGGGGCCCGAAGCCTGCAAACCTTTGGAACAGTCTACAGGTCATAATTATGAAGGGATTTCATTGTAGCTTGGTAGGATGACTCCAAATAATGTCTAGATGAGAATGTCCCCTTTTGGTCGCAATCATTCAGCCTTGATGGCTGCTCGAGCCCCAAAACCCATAGCATAGTCTGTAGGTCATATTTAGGGAAGGATTTCATTGTAACCTGTTAGTTTGACTCCATATAATGCCTAGATGATGACATCCCCTTTTGGTCGTGATTGGTCAACTGTGATGGCTACAGGTGCCCGAAGCCCGAAACTCTTGAGCACAGTCTACAGGTCATATTTATGAAGGGATTTCATTGTAACTTTGTAGGATCACTCCAGATGATGCCCAGATGAGAATGTCCCCTTTTGGTTGCGATCATTCAACCATGATGGCTGCCCGAGCCCAAAAACCTTTAGCACAGTCTACAGGTCATATTTATGAAGAGTTTTCATTGTAACTTGGTAGGTTGACTTCATATAATGTCTAGATGAGAACTTCCCCTTTATTATATTAACTGATGTCAACTTATATTTCAGAGATTTATCCACAGGTTGGAAGAGTTTTGATCAAAATGTTTGTTTCTTGGACCCTTCCCAAACAATAGTGCTTGTTGAATACATGCAGAAAAATATGAAACAATAAAACTGACTTAAAATGCAACATATGCTATTCATTATTCAAACTATTTTTTATTTCTATTTTTTGTTTCAAAAAAGGGGCACATCAAGGTATTTCCAATATTGGTCATAAGCTATGATTTGAAAGCAAATAATGGAATTCTTCAGTTATTCAGAAAACGTATGGCAAGTATTGTCCCTCTCTCTCTCTCTTGTATTTGGTAAAGAATTATGGCAGCATTCTATAAGGGTTTCATTCCTATCGAAGCCCACCTGATCATAGGAGGGGGGGGGGGGTGGGGGGCATAGACAGATGCCCATAGTACAAATGCCCCACAGCACCAAAAATCCCGTAGAACAAAAAATACCCATGGTAAAAATGACAAAAGATCAATGGTAAATGTAAAAAAAATGTAATTTAATTAATTTATTTATTCATATACTAAAAGTGAGTGAGTAAAACGCACAACATTTAAGAAATACAGTACTAGTTGAAATAAGTTGTAGGATATCCACTAGATAATCTCTCTCCAAGATTTTTAGGAGTATCGTACGAATTTGATAAGGTGGAGGGGGGGGGGGGTCTTAAGGGAGAAAACTTCTCGCTTCCCCCTCCAAATATTTTCTTCCCACGTAAATTACATGTATTTATGGTGTAATGATAGTAACTGTGGCAATAGAAAGTAACTGAAATTCTGATTCGTGGTATCAGGTTAACTTGAGAAGTTTTTGTAGTTTGTATGTGGATGACACACGAACACCCCTCTCCTAGCTGGAATTCCAGCGGAGAATAGCTAATTTTATGATTTTGATATTTATGTGCTATTCTCCTTTGTTTGTAGCAATAAATATCCGATTTTACATATAAACTGCAAACAAAGCTCAACAGTTGAGCTACCCCTCCCCTCCCCGCAAACCTCAAGTTAAAATATCAATAGAATGACTAGTAATGTTAATTTTAAGTATCTGCATATGACATGTTACCATGACACCACCATTGTCGCTTGTGACATTGTTTTTTGATCGATTAAAATGTTTTTTTTAATGGAAGTTCAGTTGTTGTGTCGTTTTGTATTGTATTGAGTGAAGCATAAGCAGACATTTGAATTTCCCGCAGTTGTGTCTATAAGTAGACGACCAATGAACGCGCGGCGTTGCATTCGTTGCCTGATTATCGGATAACAGAAGGCGGGGATAGACGTTTCTGTCGTTTCAGTCGATAAAAAGTGAAATAAAAGTCAAATTTCGTCAATCTTGGGCTTGAAATCTCAGTGGCTCCGCGAATTACACGACATTTTGTCGTTTATTTGAGCGAGATCGATGAGGTATTCGCTATTTGAGAGATTGTTGAAAATTTCGATCTGGGAAGTGTCATACCTTTAGGTCTCGTTTCCTATTAAAAGGTGATTTCCGAGGTTATTGGATATTCACAGCCAAATGGCTATTTTGAGCTATAGTTTTAGTTTGTGGTGGTGTGGATTTAGTAAATAATTCTCATTAATGGTGATATGGCCAAAATCATCCGTTGATGGTCTTGATTCAAACTGTGTACTGTCAAGTGCATTTCAATTGGTGGTCAAGGTCACATGGAAGTGTGAAACTAACCCAGACCTGTTTGGGGCCTGACAATTTGCAGTTAACAAATGGGACAATTTTTGTGTAAATTTGCTTTGAGAAAGCCTTCTGAAAAAATTAATAAGAAACCCATATGTTTTTTATTTGTCAGAATGATCATGTTATGCTGCAAAATTCTCAGTGGAGGAATGAGGAATTCCTATAACACAGTTTTATCACCATCGATGCACGAAAATTGGAAATTTATCCCCAAAATAAGAAAAGTTTGACCATTTTGTACCATTTTTAGCTCAACTTTGACATAAGTCAAATTTGAGCTTATGCCATGGCCAGTCGTCCGTCTGGCCGTCTGGCCGTCAACAATTACGGCTCGGGCTAGAGGCCGTATTTATGAACCGATCTTTACAAAACTTCTTGGGTACCTTTGTTATGACCGTGGGACGAGAACGAGTGTTTTTGGGTCCGGTCCGAAATTCAAGATGGCCGATGGCAACCATTTTGTACAAACTTAGGTGCAATTAGATTTTTACGCAGAACTTCCATATGAAAGCACAGATTTGAATAATTTTTTGTGTGAATGTTTGGTACCATGGGATACATCACATAATATGAAATTTAGGCAAACCTAAAAGCGAGCGAAAGTGATGCATTGGGCCTAAAGTGCTGTAGGCCTACATTTACTGGTAAAGAATAGGGGACCAACCAAATTTCGAGATAACTACTTTTATCTGCGTTTTGATTGGAAGATATTATTTTCCAGTGCTCTGATTGAAAGATAATTTTATCATTGCTTTGCTTGGAAGATATATTTATGGCGTCGTTGTTTTCCAGAATTTATCCAAGGAGTTACGAAAATTGCTGCGTTCATTTTTATTTTTTCACAAATAGCGTGTAGCATTTATTGTTGCTATTACCAACTGTTAGTAGCCACAACAAGAAAATACAGCAGTGCTGTGCAAAAAAGACGATGATAATACGCCAATGCAGTTTTACTGAAAAGACCATCTTTAAAATAATAAAACTGTGTATCACAAATGTAGTTTCATGAATCGGACCAGATTTTTATGTAGGACGTTTCGGCCCCAGATCAATGGACGATTCGGATCATATTTCTGGCCGATTCGGACCAGACTATTGGACGATTCGGACCATGTTTGTGGACGATTTGGACCAGGTTTCTGGGCGATTTGCCCAACAGACACAAAACTACACAATCCAGCACAGACATACACACTTCACAAGACAGCACAGACTTGCCTTTTGAATTAAATAGGCCTAGAGCTTTATGAGCCAATTTCAATAAGCCATTTTCATTAATTTCACTGAAAAAAATACCGACGTACCGGTATTGTTTGTAATTATCACAACAGATAATTATGAGAGCAATTATGAAACAGCTATCCTGTGCTTCTAGGCCATGTCAGGGAAGAGGAAAATGTGACATCATCATTGATCTGCCTGTTTTTATTTGCAATTCATTTTCGTATACCGAATTTGGACAAAATCGACCCAGTAGTTAGCCCATTGATAAGGGGCGCTCTAGCTTCTAGGGAATTCACGTGACATCAACATTGACCTGTCTGTTTTCATTTGCAATGCAGTTTGGGTCCGTATACCGAATTTGGTCAAAATCGGCCCAGTAGTTAGCCCGTTGCTAAGGGGGCGCTCTGGTTGCTAGGGAAGTCACGTGACGTCAACATTGATGTACCTGTTTTCATTTGCAATGCATTTTGGGTCTGTATACCGAATTTGGTCCAAATCGGCCCAGTAGTTAGCCCGTTGCTAAGGGGGGCGCCCTGGTTGCAAGGGAAGTTACGTGACGTCATCGTTGATCTGTCTGTTTTCATTTGCAATGCATTCTGGGTCCGTATACCGAATTTGGTCCAAATCGGCCCAGTAGTTAGCCCGTTGCCAAGGGGCGCTTTGGTTGCCAGAGAAGTCACGAGACGTCAACATTGATCTGTCTGTTTTTATTTGGAATGCATTTTGGGTCCGTATACCGAATTTGGTCAAAATCGGACCAGTAGTTTGCCCGTTGCTAAGGAGGCGCTCTGGTTGTTAAGGAAATCACGAGACGTAAACATTGATCTGTCTGTTTCATTTGCAATGCATTTTGGGTCCGTATACCTAAATTTGGTCAAAATCGGACCAGTAGTTAGCCCGTTGCCAAGGAGGCGCTCTGGTTGTTAGGGAAGTCACGCGACCTGTCTGTTTTCGTTTGCAATGCATGCTGGGTCCTTGTATCAAAACTGGTCAAAATTGGCCCAGTAGTTTGCCCGTTGCTGGAGGTGTGCTTTACTTGCTATGGACGTCACGTGACATAATCAGTGACCCATTAGCACCTCCCCCCCACCCGCCCCACACACACACCCAATATATTAAGGGTCCCTTGACCCAATGAGGGTGAAAGCAATGGTGGAGAGCCATCACTTGTTCTAGCGTCTGAGTATCCTTGAAAAAATGTAACCTCATTTGTCTCCGGCTCCTTTGGAAAAAAATCTCTAAAAGTTTAATCAGCCAGAGTCATCCTCGTGAAGTCTCATCTCGTTAACTACTTCCCACGTAAATAAATGTCAGTTTCCGCCATGCGCAAACATGTCAGCGTCCTTGTGTACCACTTCCGTTGAAAAATTTTGAAGTTGATGCCTTTGAGATGAGCCTTTGAGTTCATACAAACGGTACACACGTGTTGCCTAATAGCTTGCGAAGCAAGACATCCCTCGGATCGCTTGCACGCGACCCTGTGGGTCGCTTTCGCTCGCTATAAAACGGGTTTTTTTCTCGTGCAGAAATTATGCAAATTAGATGAACTTTGATTTTTTGAGTGCTACTTCCACACGGGTAAGTACACATGTCAATACGGCTCGGACTGGAGTCTGTATTTATGAACCGATCTTCACGAAACATCTTGGGTACCTTTGTTATCACATTGGGACGAGAACGAGTGTTTCTGGGTGCGGTCCAAAATTCAAGATGGCTGCCAGTGACCATTTTGTACCGAAATTAGGTCTAATCAATTTTTTGAACACAACTTCTATACGGCTCAGGCTAGAGGCCGTATTTATGAACCAATCTTTACGAAACTTCTTGGGTACCTTTGTTATCACCGTGGGATGAGAACGAGTGTTTTTGGGTGTGGTCCGAAATTCAAGATGGCCACCAGCAGCCATTTTGTACCAAAATTAGTGCAATTAGTTTTTTTGTACAGAACTTCTGTATGAAAGTTCTGATTTGAATAAATTTTTGTATGAATGTTTAGTAACATGGAATACATCACATATAGTACAGGTTTTTTTCTCGTGCAGAAATTATGCAAATTAAATGAACTTTGATTTATTCAGTGCTACTTGTACATAGTAAGTGCACATGTCAATACGGCTCGGGATAGAGGCTGTATTTGTGAACCGATCTTCACGAAACTTCTTGGGTGCCCTTGTTATCACTTTGGGACGAGAATGAGTGTTTCTGGGTGCGGTCCGAAATTCAAGATGGCTGCCAGTGGCCATTTTGTACCGATATTAGGTCCAATCAGTTTTTTGTCACAACTTTTATATGGCTCGTATTTATGAACTGATCTTCACGAAACTTCTTGGGTATCTTTGTTATCACCTTGGGACAGGATCGAGTGTGTATTGGGGTGCCTTTCTTCTTATCACTGTGCTATGAGAACAAATATTTTGGGGTTCTTTCAGACCCACTCTGGGACTCAAAGATTTCTTTTCTAGTTTAGCATCTGACTGTGACCCACCTTTACAGTACTTTACCTGTACATTTGTTACAGGCTACAATACAATACTTTATATGTACCTTTGTTATCAGGTCATTACCTAGATGTTTGTTTTTAGTGATTCACATACTATACATGTACATGTCTTAACAAGTTGAGCTACAGTGTCATTGACACTTTCATTTTAGCCATCAACTGTG
The DNA here is from genome assembly GCA_031216915.1 of Pictodentalium vernedei. Taxonomy (NCBI): domain Eukaryota; kingdom Metazoa; phylum Mollusca; class Scaphopoda; order Dentaliida; family Dentaliidae; genus Pictodentalium; species Pictodentalium vernedei. The sequence continues at coordinate 327,614,456 of CM062291.1, forward strand.
TCATTCAGCTGAGTGAATTTGAGTGATATTGTAAGATTTTTGTCGTGTACAATTGTCTCCTGAAAAGGCCATATTCAGAGCTTCCCGAAACTGTATACATTGTGAGTATTGTGAATAGGGGAGGTAATTTATATGCGAAATATCTTCGGCCGTGTTAATGAGAAGCTGCACATTTCTTGAAAAGCCAACGTTTTCACCTGAATAACTGTAACGAGACCTTTACTTTTTTTAGTATTGATAATATAATAAAATTTTTATTAAAATTGATAAAATCCGATAATTCGTCGAGTGCCTGTGGTATAATGGAGTCATTGCTGTTGGTCAGGCTGTTGGGCATTCACATGAAATTTTGTGGTACGAACTGCTTCCACGTTTCTTATGATGTGGTCTGAAACTTGGTAAATATGATCAGAATCAAGCGGATATATGTGTGTCATAAATTTGTAACACTCGATTTAAGTGGATCAGAGTTATTGCCCTTGTGTTCTACAATGGTAATAGCATGGGAAAATCTTGTGGAGCGAACTCCTTCCACGTTTCTTAACAGCTTTGTATTCATGATGCAGATCATGTGCAGATTTGCGTGACACAAATTTGACATGGCACAATTTAAACATTAACAGAGTTATCACCCTTGATTTCTACAGTTTTTAACAAATTGGTGAAATATTATAATGTGGACTACTTATGCATTTCTTTAGCTATTTGTTTGAATATTGATAAACATGATAGTAGGTTAGCCATGATCAGACTATTTTTCTGATTGCATCTTCGTGTCAATGCAAAGGTCTTTACGCTATACAACTCTATAATGAATACTCTGAACAATCTTCCTGGATGTCCATCTGAAATTTGGACCTTTGAGATCATTTCAAGATCATTAAAGACCAGAAAAGTCAATTTGAGGGGTATCGGCTTACAGCGTTACAATTTGTCCTGCTTTCGTGCATTTTCACGCCCTATGATTTTGTTGGAACACAGTAGAGACAAATAAGATGAGATACTGAACAAAATACACCTCGGCTCGGAACAAAATTACTTTAAAATCTGACATCCTGCCCACGTTCTTCATATTTTCAGGTCGTTTGCCTTTAAATATCGTCGTGTACATTTTGGATTGCACACTTTTCTCAGACAGACGCATCACATGTGAAATATGAATATCGGCTAACGCATACCAAGCCCCCCCCCCCCCCCCCCCGAAAAAAAAATACCAGACAGGTTTATAAAACGCTTCAGAGAGGGCAACTGAAGACACAGTATATTATAAGCTATGTATATTTCCGTTGACCCATCTGCATCTTTTCTCACAATCCCACATATGGGTTTGTAAAGTATGCTACCGCACCATGTATAAGGACATCTTAAAACTATGCTGAGCTTGTTCGTGAGGTTGGAGAGGATGGAAAGGGTAGGAAATACAAGACTGAAATAAACATTGAATAGTCAATGAAGCAGATCATCTAAGCAATGCTTTGAATTACGAAAACACGACATTGGTTATATCTTTGGAACTTTCAACAGAGATAAAACGAAGAACAAAGAAAAGAAATTCAGTCACTTCGTTTTAGTCACTCAGAAAAGCGAGGTTGAATACTCTCGCATCACATGGTATATGTTCAAATGATATAGTCACAATCATGGTATTTTAGTTTCCAGGTAAAGTTTTGCTGTTTTAGATATCACGGCCACATTCCATGATGCAGTGCAGCCCTTTCTTCATGCTGGTACACCTTGCTATATATTTATTTATTTATTGGTGTTTAAGTTCACATTCTTATGCACAATGGCTAATCGTGACCGTCACAGTTTTTCGGGTGGAGGAAGCCGGAGTACCCGGAGAGAACCACCGAGCATCGACGAACAACTGTCAGCTCCTCAACATTCTAACTCGGTTCAAGCTCCGCTCATCAGGGTTACAGCGGTTGGAGACGTGCACCATCGAGGTGCAGTACGCCACAGTACACGGCGTCGTCGTGCCCCCATGTAGAGAGCCTTGCCCAAGGACACAACGAGGGTCGTCCCGGACGGGGATCGGACTCGGGACCTCTAGCACAGAAGTCTAACAGTCCACCACTGAGCCACTGCGCCTCCCGTCCCCTTGCTATATATACACACCTGGAATTTAATTAAGCACCCCGGAAATGTTTCATGACAATGAAGTTGCTGTTACTGGTTATTATGTTTTAACGATTGCTATGCCTTGCAGTACATTTCATCTAGTGAAACATGATATTTCTGTTTTAGCGTACCCCAAATACATCCCCTCGTTCACGTGAAGCATGCTTCCCACGAATGTCACAAAAACACCATCATTCACGTGCAATATCTGGGTATAAAACAAGAAAGTTTGTCACTTCTTTTATCAATAAATGTTGACATGGCAAGGAGGAGACTGTCAGAGGCACTAAGAAGTCAAATCTATTGGATGGCAACTTGGCTATAGTCATCTGTCATCAGCAGACTTGTCCGAAAACATCAACAAACCAACGATGTTAAGGATCGGCCAAGGCCTGGACAACTCCAACAGACCCCTCCTTGGGAAGATCGGAGTCTGGCACGCCTCGTTGGGCTTGAACCTGTTACTTCAAGTGGGGTTCTGAAACGCCTTTGGCTCCCCAATAGGCGTTTGTGCAACAGAACTTGCCAAAGAAAACGTCTCAAAGCACTGAGTATGAGGCCCAGAAGGGTCATCTAGCGCCCAGCTCTGTCCGATCAGCATCAAAAACGACTTTTGGAGTGGTTTATGGCACGACAATATTGGAATTTCAGGACGTGGAGGAGAGAGTAGGTTCCTGCTTCACGCCACAGATTGTCGCATGAGAGTGCGGAGGCATAGAAATACTGCTTACGTGTCCAGGAACATCAGACTTACTGTTCCTCATTGTGGAAGATCAGTAATGTTCTGGGGATGCCCCTCTCATGATTATAAACTTGATTTGGTGACTGTACGTGGGAAGTTGGAATTTCAACGGTCATCAGTACATCCAGGACATTCTCAATCTGGTTGTCCTGCCTCATTTTCACAACCACCCGTTGGCTACTCGCCCTGCATTCATGGACGATAATGAGGCCACATCGTTCCCATGCTGTGAGAGCATTCCTTCAGAAGAACGCTATTACAATACTACATTGGCCTGCAATGAGCCCCGATTTGAATCCTTTAGAACACATCTGGGACTTTCCTGGACGTCGTGTGCAAGCAATGGATCCACCTGCACAGAATTTGGCCGATTTGGAAGCTGCATTGCATGAGGGGTGGCAGCAGTTGCCTCTGGACCGTATCAAAAGGCTCGCTGGTAGCATTAGGGGGGGGGGGGTTCAGGCTGTCATCCGGACACGTGGTGGATACACTTGCTACTGACGTCAGACACTGCTATTGTGTTCAGGAGATCACAAGTTACATTTTTGTCAGTAATTACTGGCATTGTTGTATTATGGACCGTTCCAGCACCATACTTCTCGAGAGAACATTTTTCCATCAAAAACATTACTGACAGGTATGTGCATTTAGCGCCATTAAAATACTGCATATTTTCACCATTGTGTTGTCTTTCATTTCATTCGTCAATAGACAATTCTTTCCGCTAACAATCACTTCGGGACATCTGAAAGATAGCTTGAATGCAATGACAGTTTCTATTAACGCCACTGCGAAAAAACAGAGGTGCTTAGTTAAGTTCCAGGTGTATATTTACACTTGCAGCCATCCACGCAAATGCTTGGAAGAGAAGTTCGCATCATCCACACAACATTTAGATGTTACCCCTCAGCAATCTATGGAAAAGTATTATGGGGATTTTTCATGACGACGGTTTCTCAGTCAGTTTGCTACAAAATTGATGCTCGCTTTGGTTATGTATAGATAAAGAGAATCCCGTGTTGGTGGCATTTTCTCACATTATCTTGTACCGTTCATGAACAAGTAGGTTTATACTTTGTCGATGTTTCTTGGTGCTTGTTTACTGGAGTGCTACTAAATAACGAACACAAACGAACATAAACGAACATAAACAAAAATAAGTAAAAAATGGCAAAATATAGGCTAATAAATGTTTAAAGGGGATAGAGGGTGTGTTTCGGGTTTGTTTTACTCGTGTGTGAAATTTTATCCACGTTTGATGAGTATTTTGGTCATTAAGATTTAAGAGGATTTAAAATGTGTTGCGTGTCGAAGAACTTGTGTTCGTTAATTAGTCGCAGTTGACCTGCCCTACTAAATAACAGCACAAGAAACGACAGTGGATAATTAATTAGCTGTCAACATTGAATCGGATTACCGCTTGCATAAACGACTGGTTTGAAATTTTATCTCTTTTATTTTATTTATTTATTACTTCTGCTTGCATGACCATTCCCATCACCAATTATCCGGGCTTTGGACCGACACGTCAGCACAAGTTTAACATAGCTGGTTTAAAATTGTATTTAGTATTTTCATTTTCTGCGTGTCCACTACACTTTGTAGAAGCTAATTCATGACAAATACGAACAAAGGTCCACCTAACCTACCTAACTTCATTTCCACCATGAAATCTTTAAACCCTGAAATACACCATAAGCTCCGACTGCAGCTCCAGACACTGGGAGACTCGTGTTTCGGGAGTCTGATGCACACCATAAACACCGCATTTACCAACAATGCAGCTCACAAAACGTCGTATACAGCTGATCTTCTCACTACCATAAAAGCAGAGTGCCTTACTGCCTGTTCCACTGTAGGTAGTTTGTCCGAATTTAATGAATTTTTTGTTTAACTGAAATTGAGTGGTAGGGGAGCAGTCTATGATCTTTATACGCCATACCCGTGGGTTAATTTCTAGTTGCGTGTTTAATGGTTAGGGATCTTTTTGACTAAGTATAGGCCGAAGAGCCACCCTGAACGCGGGCGGGCCTGGTTCGGCCAGCCAGACAGGCCTGAGTCCACATTTAGCTTAATTCTCCACTTCGAACACCATAGCTCCAGTCACACAGAGCGCGTTGGAGAGATGTTTGGACTTAATTAGCAGTGCTATTAGAATCTCAAAGTCCTTTATCATTCGCAAACTGTGAAATTTGGACGCGCTTTCGGTGATATTGAGGTCGTTGACAAAGATGATATAGAGGCGGAGGCTGAGAACGGATCCTTGCGGGATGCCTGCTTCGAGGGGGACACCGTCGGACATCTCATTGTTAACTCTAATTTTTATTTTACGGTCGTTAAGAAAGGATGAGTGCAGTCTTAACAATATCATTGGTGATTCATTTTGGACAGTTTGAGGCGAATTCCGTTGTGCAGGCCAATAGGAAAATGTTTTCTTCAAAAGATCATTAATTATCGTTATAAAAACAAGCAAGCCCCCACATAAGAAAACTGCATGTAAAAAAAATAAAAGTGCGTGGCTTACTAGTATTACAAAAACAATTGTACATCAGTAGAAATGTTTTACAAACAATAAAATATCCAACATAGCAGATAGACAGCAAGAAAAAATAGATCCCAGTTAAATAATAATAATAAATATATACTACTCAAAGTTTGCTAAGCACCAAATATTTGACACATCATTGTGAAATTTGCTGGTGACATATTTTCGATAGTTTTGGTGGATATGATTCAGGAATGTATTGAGATGGTCCCCAGTGTTTACATTAGCGTTATTGACAGGCAGACTTTTCATGACAGTCATGGAAAGCATATACCTCTTGATTTTCATGATGTTTTCGTGTACTGTCTACATGTACATGACACGTGTAGGGTATTCAGTCTTCATTTCAACACAAACCCTTGTGATTTAATGATTGAATATGACAAATGCAAATGTAAGAAGACATTTTGTCTGAAGCAGAAATGTGGCGGACTGTAGGGATGGTTGAGCAAGGGGCTACCCATCGTCAGGTTGGTGAAGCCCTTGGTCTGCACCATATGGTGATCACCAGAGTATGGGCAAGATTTCAGCAGTATGGCACACCAGTAAGACGGCATGGTGGTGGCAGAGACAGGGCAACATCTGCAGCTGAAGACCGGTTTTTGATCATTCAAGCCTGTAGGAACCGCTTTGCCACAGCAACCCAGCTTCGCAGTGACCTTGGGAATGCACCCAGGATAAATGTTTCGACGCAGACTATCCAGGCAAGGTTGCACGAAGGTGGTCTCCGATCGAGAAGACCATGTATTTGCATTCCGCGGTCCCAGAACCACCGCCAGGCATGATATGAATGGGCCATGGACCACGTTGAATGGACCAGAGAAGATTGGCGACCTGTCATTTTTACAGATGAGTCAAGGTACAGCCTAGACCACACAGATAGGCGTTCTAGGGTATGGAGAAGACCAGGAGAGGGATTCCATGCAGCCAACATTGCTGAGCATGATCGGTATGGTGGAGGGTCAAACATGGTCTGGGGCGGCGTCAGCTGGGATAGACGTACATAGCTCTGTGTCCTTGAACGTGGTACATTGACTGCACAACGGTATATTGATAAGATCCTGGATGTCCACATCAGATTGTATGCAGGTGGAGTGGGTGATAGATTCATTCTGGTGGACGATAATGCCCGTCCTCATGTTGCCCATGCTGTCGGGGAGTACCGATAGAGGGAGGGGATTGAGCGTATGGACTGGCCAGCAAGATCCCCTGACCTCAATCCAATCGAACATGTTTGGAATGAGTTGCAGCTTGCAATTTCGGCCCATCCAGTCCAGCCAAGAAGTGTCCAGGAGCTTGGTGCCATACTGGTCCAAGAATGGAACAGCATCCCACAAAGGACCACCAGGAACCTATTTGGAAGCATGAGACAATAATTAATAGTAATGGGTCTCATACTCAATATTGGACCCATACCAGTTCGCTCCGTCAACTTTTGGGCAAATTTGAAAAATTTGCTCTTTTACCAGTAATATCTATATTCCATGGTCATCGTATTCAAAAGCTAAAAAATAATGTCAAACACAAATAAAATCTTAATTTCTGTACTTAAATCGTTAAAGATATAATTAAATAAAAAATATATGCACTTTTCATTACAATATTTCAACTAAAACGTAAAACAGGTAGTTGGATATACTTGGTGCTTAGCAAACTTTGAGAAGTATATATAAAATATGAAAGAGACTAAATTTTAAACCAGCCGCTTTTGCAAGAGGTAATCCCATTCAATATTGACAGCTAATTAATTGTCCTCTTGTGTTCGTTATTTAGTTGGGCAGGTCAACTGCGACTAGTTAACGAACACAAGTTCTGTGTCGCACAACCTATTTTAAATCCTCTTAATGACCAAAATACTCATCAGAAGTGGATAAAATTTCCCACATGAGTAAAACATACCCTTACACATCTCCTATCCCTTTTAAACTTTTATTAGCCTATATTTTACCATTTTGTACTTGTCTGTGTTCGTTATTTCGTAGGACCGGTTTTATTGTGGTAAACGCGCTCTGTTTTAATGGTAAAATAGGAATCAGTCACCAATGCTTGGGGTGAAAGTCTTTTAGAATGGGCAACATGGGTATAAACTTGACTTTATCTCCTTGTTGCGATCACGATTAGCCATTGTACTGAAATACACGATCTTAACCACCAGTACATCAATCCAGCAATCACAACGTGTCTTCTTCACAAACCCACGAAACGACAATACAATATCGCATCCAGTTCTGGCATGAAATCCAATCAAGTTTTTCCCCACAACCTTTGATGGGATCTCTGTTGTAATATGCGCAGGATGGTGAGTTCTGTTTCTGGCAGATCCGGGTATCATTCAAATCTCCTACTCTCATTCTAAGAGAAAGCAGGTCATCATTACCAGAACAGTGGTATCGTTACTCTCCTCTTCCAGTCTCGGACAACCACACGACAAAGCTTCAGTCGCATGAGCCGAGACGATTTGGTTGTAATGTTCTTCAAATTACTTTTTCTGTGCCAAGAAATATGTTGTGTTCTTGTGGAAATTTATCGAATTTTATCGCTTCGGAAAATTGGGAATCCACTGTTTTATCCGGTTGTAACGTCATCAAGATGGGCAGATTCCACGTTGCTCTCATTCGTGTCAATGCTAGCTAAAGATTAAACGTTGTTGGCTACCTTCACCTATCCATTACTGTGAAGTGTGAGGGGAGGGGGGGGGGGGATCAAACCTTAACCTTAACACAATGCGTGTGCCACCCGTCTGGCTTCAGTCTTTGAAATGTATCATTATCTGGAATAAGTACAAGAACTGGTCCTTTGCGAAACACACTTAAGGCTCACAGAATAACTCGTACGTAATGCAATGACTCCCACTTCACACGGTCTATTCGTTTCGGCGCCATTACCAGGTTATTGTTTTTACTGTTTTTATATTTAGACAAAAACATGGACGATATCGAAATATTTGTTGACGCTTCGCGAGTATTCATATAACGATAATTAAAGGATAAAACATAGTTTGAATCAATAAACTCTGTCCAAATGTAAGGAAATACGTGTACTATCGAATGCTTGATGGGAACTTTTTCTATAGGACTGAATGGGAAGAATCTGAACGTAGAGGGGTAGCCACTACGTTCAGATCGCTGAACTAATTATGAGCGAGACATAGCATCCCAGGATAGTGTATCATAAACACCAACCACACCTCTGTACCGCAATTAATTCAAAAGATACAGCTAATTTTATCTCCCCCCCCCCCTCCGGTATGCCTCATCCACGGGCGGTGGTCACATGGGATTTCGTTTGCAACGGGATACGGTATGGCGAAAGGACACAGCTTCTAACTTCGAAATACAAAAATTATAACTATCGACATAGATAATTAAAAATCCCGGTCAAATTCCAAAGTACGGTAACAGGATTTTAAAATGTTTAAGCCCTACTTCCAAATTCTAGGTATAGTATCACGTCCTCGCGGGATGCATCGTTCGAAAATAGGGTTCATGGCTGTCGTGGTGATGTCAACTGTACCCCTTGGTCAAACTTATTTTAAAAGCTGCATGGTAATCCCCCCCCCCTCCCAACTCATTGCACGCACACCTGTGGAGAAGTTTACAAAACGTGTTTGCTGCCATTTTTCGTCCAAGTTGAAGGAAAATGTAATGCAGAAAGAACTAGGAATTCAAATGTTCAGTAATATAATATTTTTTTCAACTTATTAAGATATACGTGCGAAGAACGGGTATTAAAATGGAAACCTGATTCGATAAAAATGAATGTAACAACTCACAAAAGTATAAATACCCATTTATGAAAAGCTAAGGCTGATTAGTATTTATGACATTTCAGCAAAGTTGATAAATATACTTAACTGAACATAAATGTACCTGGAGAGTGGATTGTCACTGAAACACTTGCAGGGTGGACTTCCAACACAGACTATGGCGCCCATAGAGTAGAATGAGGACGTTTCTCTGTTGGGAAATGGCAGCACGTGGTTTCTGTGTCGAAATTGTGCTGTTTTGTATACGTTATAAGATGCCCACATCTTTCCCATTTCTGTCTCAATCTTTTTCCGAGGGGTTTTGTGATCGACTTTAACAAAATGAGTCGCCGCCAAACGCAGCATTCTAATGTCAGAGGGCCCTGTCTTATTCATGTTTTGAGCTCACATGTTTATTTCTGAGCGCGGTAGCATTCCAACATAGTGCATGCCACTCTGAAAACAAACACATTAATTATTCGCCCAAGTATACCCTGGTTTACCAATGAACTGAGAACTCTAAAAGCTAATCATCGAAAGCAGGAGCGGGAAAGATCTAAATCTTACAATGAGGAAGCAGCATATAAGACTATTCGTAATCAGTTCTCCAACAAACTAAAAGATGCCAGAAAATCTTACTACACAACATGTGTTGAAGCTTGCAATGATGACAGCAAAAACTGTTTAAAGTTGTTAAAAATCTGTGTACAGAAAAACAAAGTGTGTCATTTCCACCGCACGATGATCCATTAAAGCTAGCTGATCAATTTGGCGAATTCTTCATGAAAAAAATAAAATTAATTCAGTAAAAATTAAGAACATAAATATAGACAAAATTGACATCAAACAGAGACCATCAGAAAAAAGAGCTTTCAACTTTTCGACCTTCAGAAATCCACGAGGTAACCAAATTAATAAAAGAATCCTCAAATGCCTCATGTCAACTCAATCCAATGCCAACATCTATTGTCAAATCATGTGTGGACTCTTTGGCTCCTGTAATCACAAAAATTATCAACATGTCTCTGCTAGAAGGATATGTGCCTGATGCGTGTAAAATAGCAATTGTTAATCCTCTTCTGAAGAAACAAGGTACGGACTTGTGTTTAAAAACTTCCGACCAGTGAGTAACTTACCTTTCGTCTCTGAGCTGTGTGAAAAAGCCGCAATTGACCAACTAATGTTACATAGAGACATGCATGCTCCATTACCGGCCAACACGTCTGGATTCAGAAAATTTCACTCGACTGAAACGGCATTACTCAAGGTTCAGAATGACATCCTCCTTAATATTGAGTCTGGAAGGGTAACATTGCTTGTACTTTTAGACCTTAGTGCTGCTTTTGACACTGTTTGTCATAAAACTCTGCTAGAGACAATGAATTCTGATTTTGGACTTAATGGTGTTGCTGCTAGCTGGCTATCATCATACCTCACGAATAGACAGCAGCGTGTATCAATAAACGGTAATCTGTCAATTTGTCAAAAGACTTCCATCTGGAATGTGGAGTCCCACAGGGCAGTTGCCTCGGCCCTGTTCTGTTTCTATTCTATATTTCAAAAATGTTCACCATCATTGAATCTCACCTGCCTGGCGCCCATGGTTATGCTGATGACACACAGGTCTATTTCTCTTTTCGACCATCAATCAAGGATCAAACAAAAGCTATAGAAACTATTGAATCATATATTTCAGACATTCGCACATGGATGGTTTCAAACATATTAATGATAAATGATGATAAGACGGAATTCTTAATAATTGGTTCACGGCAACAACTCACTAAAGTTGACATCAATTCAGTGAAGGTAGGAGATTCCGCCATCAGTGCAAGTAACAGTGTACGTAATCTTGGTGCCTTCTTCAACTCTACCATGTCTACGGACAGACATGTTACAGATATGTGCAATAAGGCTTTCAGAGGTCTATACAAAGTTAAACAGATAAGACTGTTCCTCACCAAAGACTCAACAAAAACCCTAGTTCATGCCTTTGTAACTTCACATTTGGATTATTGTAATGCCTTACTGTTCAACCTTCCACAATATTAGTACTCTGGTTTGCAGATGGTACAAAATGCATCAGCCCGAATTGTATGTAGGGTATCACGATCTCATCATCTCAACACATCACTCCTGTTCTGAGGGATATGCACTGGCTGCCAGTTAAGTACAGAATAATTTTCAAAACTTTATTATTAGTTTTTAAGACACAAAACAACATGTCACCAGCCTACTTAGAAGAACTCCTTAATACCAAGAATGTGTGTCAATACAACCTGAGGTCCGATGGTAAAATGCTGCTACACGTTCCAAAACATAGGTGTAAGACATTTAGAGATAGGTCATTCTCATTTGCTGGCTCTCACTCGTGGAATAATTTACCAGAACACCTAAAAAGACTGTCAAATATCAACCTTTTCAAGAAAGATCTCAAAACATACCTGTTTCAAAAAGCCTATAAGTGATGTTCTGGACTGTAAGATACTGTATATATTCCGTTTGTATATTTGCACGAGCTCAGTAACATGTACAGCGCCTTAGAATATGGTTCTATATCTTCTGAACTATAATTTTAGCGCAATATAAATGTATAAATTATTACTATTATCGTAAACTACGCCCGACATTCGTCATTTTGCCACTAACCATATAGTCGGGCAGCTAGGTACCCCCTATGGGACCGCCCCCCCCCCCCCCCAGGACCGAACGAGACCGGTTTTTTCAGGTACCTGGACATCTCGAGAGTAGATTTTCAGATGTTAACAAAAAATCATCCTGGCCGGATATGACGTAATATAAGATGACGCCCATTACACCATCACTAATTTTTCTCGATTACGGAAAAACTATTTGAGTTAAGGAACGGGAATTAACGCATTCGTATTTCTGATACCATTCCCCGTATAAAAATATCAATCAAGTAAGTGAAAATCCAAGATGGCCGCCAAAATATGCCTCAAAATAGACGGAAATCGAGTCTTTCGACACTTTTTTCCCAAAAAACTTATACAGTCATGATAAAAAATTAGAGAGTGGTAAACTTTTAGATGTTAAGTTGATCGATAATACCCAGCGTAAGCATGCACCATCAAAAGCCGATGGAGAAAACAAGATGACCGCCAGTGCGACCACCCGTTTTCAATTATCCCGCTTTTGTAATGGACAAATTTACACTACCTCAAGTTGTACGATGGTTGCGGAAAAAATGTTTGATACAGGACACATGACTGTATACTATTTTGGACACTTTTTCTGCGTTTGATAAAACCAATTTAGTCAGTGAATATCCAAGATGGCCGCCAGAAAAATGCCTCAAAATTGAAGAGAATCAGTACTAGATCATGTACCCGACCGGATGGACTTAGTGGTGGATTTAGGAAGTGACGTCATGTCACGTGACCCAATTACGTCATGTTTGGTTATCCTGGTAGCCCGCATGAACGGCCATCTTGTAACATCATCCCCATAGTGATAAGTGGTCTTAGTGCGCATACGCAGCCCATGTTGTTAGGGTGACACGTGTTTCAGTCGTCCATTTTTTATACTGGAGGCCGCCATCTTGGTTTCAATGGCAGCACATGGTTTCTATGTGACCCAAAACCCTAAAATAGCACAGGGGTATGTTTGCAGGGTGTGTTCGATTGAATAGAAGTAAATCTAATTACCACAAACAACCCAACAGTCCCTCCAAACCACCCCAAATTACCGAAACGGACTTTATTTTGTTTAGATTTTGGGCTTATAATAGTAGCACGGTATGCTATAGGACCGAGAGGTTTCCTGGGGTACGTTCGATCGAATTGCAGTAGTGGAGTAGTTTTTGGTTCGGATACTTCCTATTTATATAGTTCGGATTCCTTTGGAATCCTCCATTTCCATCTGTTTTGTCTATATGTGACCCTATTCTGACTATATTAGCCGCCATCTAGTCCCAGCTGTCCCTGTCCCATCCTCTGACCTCAACCAAGTCTTATAATCACCAGTCAGATTGCTTCATTCCCTATAACCTGTGTATATCCATACAGAGTTATCTCCCCTGTGTATAACGAACTCTTGTATGATTTCCAAGGCCAAGCGGCAATCGAGCAATAGCAAATATTGCTTGAATGACTCGAATCTTATCCAGCGAACTAGACCTTATGATTCATGACCTTATGATTCATGGCTTTTCCAGATGGGATT